>OW618042.2:1266866-2523732 GCA_939531255.2 Thera britannica | reverse complement strand
TGGTTATCATCTGTTTGTTTTTGAACCTTTGTGTGTAATCGAACCTGGTGCCAGATGCTGCGGTAGCTGAAAATTTTTAATGTTTTTTTTGCGTATTTTGTAAAGTTATTTTTTGTGATTTTTCTTAAAATCATTTTCCGTTTTTTCTTCTTTTAGGGAAAGAATTTTCCTATTTTCTTTCTTAGTGCACCTTTGTTCTATTAGAGGAACACACCTTCTAAGTTTCATGCTTCTGGGGCTAACGGTTTAGGCTGTGCGTTGATTTTTCTTTAAACCATTTTTCCCCTTTTTCTCCTCTTTGGAAAATAATTTTCCATTTTCCTTTCTTAGCGGATGCCTACGTCATAACATCTACCTGCATGCCAAATTTTAGCCCGATCCGTCCAGTGGTTTGGGCTGTGCGTTGATAGATCACTATGTCAGTCAGTCAGTCAGTCACCTTTGAGTTATATATATACAACGTGTATCAAAATATGTGTACTATCCCGAAGGGGGGTGAATTTCCACCCCCCGGGGAACAACTTTTGTTCAACGACTTTTCGAACTTCGATTGGTATCTCTGAAAAAAACTGCAACGAAGTTTCAACATGAACAGCTGACTTTATACAAAGTGACAACCCTAAACTCAGCTACAGAGGTAGTAGGTAGTAGTAGTAGACCTACAGAGGTAGTAGGTCAAGGGGTCAAGGGGTTACAAGGATAGGGTTGTCAATTTATTTAGGCATTATGAAATTAAATATTTTTGTATGGGAAACTGAAAATAGGAATTTTTAATTTTCTCCCCCCCACAACTGATCACCATTGTGGTCTGAAATCCCCCACCTTCGCATAGTACACATATTTAGATACACCTTGTATAGATGTAAGAATGTAAGTGTTTGTACAATTAAAGTGTGTTATTGAATTTCTTTTTTATTATTCACCCCCCTATAAACCCCCTCTATTTTATCTAACTAAGAGCGTAAAATAACCATCAGTGAAATTCAAGTGGAGTTGGGCAGGATACTTAAGCCTTGCGCACTTCTAAGCGTTCTGCTGTGAGATGTCATATTTTACAGCGTTTCACTGATTGCCACTGCAGGATGCTCAGATGTGCGCAAGGCTTTAGCTATATGTATACAGGCATAGACAAATTTTATTCGTCCATGATACAGGTATAATACTTAAGTAGCGATGGTATTTATGGGTGAATGTTCTTTATGTATCTGAAGATTTGACTAGCTTCTTTAGCTCAGTTGGTAGTAGCTCTGCCTTCTGCACCGTAGGTCGTGGGTTCGATCCCCACTGAGAACAAATAATTGTGTGGTGAACGCAGATCTTTGTTCCCAGTTTGATATTGTAGTCTAAGTATGTATTTACAAAAACAAATTATATAAGTATTAATTATCAGCTATCTGGTTCCCATGGAACGGAGCGCGACCGTCGACAGCTCTGCCTAATTTGGGGCTAGATAGCGTTGTGTGGATTGTCCAGAATATTTATTTAGATAAGATTAAGATCCATCAAAAACAAGCTTCATCATTCATTTTCTTTTACATTACAAATTAAAATATGCAATGACGCACGTGTAGATATTTTTTATATGATTGTATATTTCAATGTCTAGGAAATAACTTAATTTATTATCTAACTGTGGATTTCCCTCTATATACCTACATATTATCAAAACAATTATCAAGAAAACCAGCTATTGACTTCTGACCGTTAGTTTTGCTCTATTATAAACCTAAAAACTACGATTTGGAAGCTTTGATGTATTTATATTTGTGTTGCAATAAACCCATAGGGTGTTATTAATAATCCTGGCGCAGCGTTGGACTAGTTAATCCATGTTTTGTCTCTTGCATTGACATGCAATTGTCAACTCGAGCAAATGTGACAAAACACGGATTAACTAGTCCAACGCTACGCCAGGATTATTAATAACTACCCTAGAGAATAACTTATTAGAATTTGAAATATTTCAAAATATTCTGAACTGGAAATATTTTCGGCTGGAATAACAAACAAGAGTAGGTACCTAAACCTATGCAAAGAAGAAAAAAGTTTAGTTAAATAAAAGAAACGTTTTAGAATAGAAGGAATTTATTTTTACATAAATAACACATTAAAACACTCGAAAACAGTTACCTTAATTTGCAAGACATTATTTGGTTATACCGATCTTCGTGACACTGCTGTCGAGTTTAGAATTCAATTCATCTTTTGATATTTAAAATGACTGTAATCTATACTTCTTTACTTATATTATAGAGACGAAAGATTTGCATTTTTGTGTGTAATGAATAATATCAAAAACTACTATGCCGATTTCAAAAATTATTTCACCACTGGTAAGCTACATTTACCCTGAGTAACTTATGTATATTTATGTGTTTAAAAAATCAATGTCCACCCGAGCGAAGCAGGGACAAGCCGCTAGAGTCATATAAGCCAATAGAAAATGTATCGAGACCAGGGAGTCAAGCAACACAGATCACTCAAGCGATCGCGTAAATCGATGTGAGTTGTCAATTTTTTTTGAAAAATTCAAAAATCGAACGTTGATTCAGCCATCACTCTATCGAGCCGTGTTGCTGGAATTGACGCCCAGTCGTTCTGCGGCATCGCTGCTTTGACAGCACTTTCTGCGTGCTTCCGAGATCGGAATAAAACCTCTACAGCTCGAATTGTTAGCCGTCACTCCACAAACCGTGTGCAAACATACTAAAACCACAAACTGATGCAAACAGTAGACTTGGCTACCTAATCTAGATATGAATAGTTTCGTGTGAACTGTAAGATGACGATGAAGTAAGTGATGCAGAAGCTTAGCACCATCTTGAGCAGGTCTGCGTTCAGAGGGAGCACCTTATACACGCGGAAGCGACACCCACGCTCTTCAACGTAGTGGATAAATCTTGTGATGTCTCTGATTTGAACTCCATCTAGGAATATAAAAAAATATACTGAATATTTCGTCTTCAAACCGCATATAAGTGAGCTAGAATATATATTTTTTTTATGTTTTATAAGCAGAATCTTATTAAAAACTAGAGGATCTCGCGCGACTTCATTCAAAATAAGTTTTTATCATGCAAACTTCAACCCCTGCTTCACTTCTTTAGGGGTTGAATGTTCTAAAATTATATATTAGTGTATCTACACTTGCTAAAAAGAACAAACTAAATTTCAAGTCGCTACGACTAACGGTTTAGGCTGTGCGTTGTACCTAAGGCAGTCACTCAACAAGCTCTTTTATTGTGACTAGATATTTAGATATACGAGTATTTTAGACTTAGTTCGTTGAAAAATTCATTATAATTATAATAATGTGTGTTGACAAATTTAGACTGAGTTCGTTGAAAAATTCATTATATAATAATGTGTGTTGACAAAATAAAAATTAAATATCACCATGTTGCTGAAGAAGTTCGTCATGTAAAATGATTTTTATTCTATCTGCTTGAGTTGTTAGCATGCTGGCAGCAATGGCAGGAGAGGATAGTAAGACAAACAACTCTAACACTTCAACAAAATGGCCTGTTGAATGTTCCTGGACCTGTATCATTATAAAATATAATTAATAACACATTTGCTTGTAAAGGGTCTCTTATTTCATCTATTTCAATTTCGTATTGTACGTGCTTTATTGTAATGTGAAACGCAGGAGTTTATTTTTAATAAGGTAAACGTATCAAGATGCTCCGTGTAAAACGAACGGTACTTTTTTAAATCTTAGCAAAGAGTTTTTATGTCAGAAAACTTAGCGCACTTAACTCATAATGTACTATTACAATATTAGAAGGATAAAGTAGATAACAAAAATATACAAGCAGCTATGACTATAATAAATATCTTGTTACTTTTACCCAACTACGGCGAAGCAAAAAGGATGATTGCCATCAAATGTATGATGTATGTATCTTATAACTTGTAAGCTGCTAAAAAGAATTTAACATCTCTGAGGTATCGATGGAAGATTCGGGATTGACCGCTGGTTATAGGCTATAATTGAAATTGAATGTGGCGCCCTCTGCATTAAGACAAAGAGTAATATTTTTTTTGTTATGGTCATGCCACTGTGTTTTTACTAAGGTGTAATATGACCACGTTTTCTTGTTCTTCAGCAGTCGGGTTTAGTTTTTTATTGTCTTACCAAACCAGTGTCCAGTATCTCTTTGACTCCTTCGTAAATTGTTAACATTACTACAGGTACGTTGAATAGGAGACTAAATGCATACTGTGAACATACAAAAAAAGGAATTTAATGATACGCAACCAATTAGTTTAAAACTATGCTCTTTTTGTTCAGAAATTTTATAAAGCGTATGTAAAGGAAGCCAAAAAAACTTTACTTTCTAAGAAACACTGTTAGCATGGTAGAAAATAATTATTTCAAAAGAAAAACGTGTATCATTTTGTAAAGATAAAATTGAAGAATGTATTTGCAATCAATTAGTTTAAAACTATACTTTTTTTGAACTGTAACTTTATAAAAGGTATGTAAAAGGAATCTAAAAATCTTTACTATGTAAGAAAAAATCTTTTATCATGGTGGAGAATATTTCAAAATAAAAACTTGTGCTTTCCAACGTAAACGAGTAAAATTATAAATATTACTTACGGTAGCATCAAGCGAAGCTTTGTATGTTTCAGTGATATCAATCAATGATTTGTAAATAAATTGTAATGAAGAATAATTCAACTGTTCCTTTGATAATGCCAAAGTGGATGAAAGTATTTTCAATCGACAGTAGACCGAATAATAAATACAGGCGTAACATACGAGTACTACATGGACGGTCAACATCGACAGCGTTATAAAAACACTATTTAAAAGGCTTGCACAGTGAAATGTGATTAAACAGAACATTGAATAGTATCCAACTTTCCAGGTAACAAAAAATAATATGAACATAACATTATTTCTTTCAATCAAAAAAGATGATTTGTTGCTTCTAAGCTGTACATCAATAGCTCGTAACTCAGAGTAAAAGTGACACAAGTTTTTGTTAGTTTGAAACTTGAAAACGATTATGTTAATTATATTACAAAACAAAGAAAAAAATATCAATCGAATGATTATATTGTATTGCGATGGATAACAAAATTGTAAAGTCCAAATAGCCAACGAAAAAAGTTTGATGAAAGAAAACAAGGTTAGCGCTTTTTGTATTTTCAAGGAGCTTTGGTTAAAAAATCCGAAATCTAGTGACAATACTATGTACATCGATTGATAAACTAGCTTTAACAGTAGGGACACAGGGCTCGTTGGCCCAGTTCTAGTAAAAGATACGTTTTGAACGGTATTAACCATTGTTTTTTTTATAAAATGTATAGTGAATTTAGTAATTTAATGTGGTGTGCACTAAAGTATTTTCTATCTTTCTTCGTAAGCTTCTGTTATCTACCATGATAAGCAATCTAATGAAATAAGTCGTGAAAACCAATCCATTAAGAATTAATACAAGTACTAGCTGCTACTTACTTTGTTGATTTGATTATTATCTAATGAAAACAAGCTAATATGATTCGTTATCGCTAGATAGAGCAGTATACAAAACTATGTATGTTGAATAATGGGCAGCCTCATTGCTAAGAGCGATCTCTTCCAGGCTTAAAGCTGGTAGCAAAAGGGCAAAACATGTTTATGATAATATATGTGACATAGCTTAAGTCGCTTTAATTTTGGTAAACTCTGCAAGGTCAAATATGATAAACTATAGCACAGGGTTCTTCATAAGTTTTAAGAGTCGGCAACGCGCTTGTGATGCTTCTGGTATTGCAGGCGTCCATAGGCTACGGTAACCGCTTCCCATCAGGTGGGCTATATGGTTGCTAGTCTACTTTATTGTATAAAAAAAAAACTAAACAAGAATCAGCATATCAATTTATTTCATTCGAAATTTTGTGCTTTTAGAACATGATAATTAGCTAAATTAGCTTATTTTACATAATTATGAATATAATAAATTATGATAGTGTTTACATTGTAGCTACACCTTATCACCGTTATTGCCTACATCTCACTAAGTGAAGTGGTGACTTGTAAAAGGATCATACATAAAAACGGTAGCCTGTTTGTTTAGACTTGGTCGCATGGAACTGGCAACTTAGCTTTAAGACGTTTTAAAGTGATCCAATTACTGAATAAACACATCTTTGAATTTGAATATGAACACCGTGGCTACATTATTAAAAATAATTATAATATCAAACTCTATAAACTTAAAATTATTATAAGCTACACCTATTAAATATTCAAGATTCAATAAGCGTTTATTCAATACGATACGAGAATCACTTTGAAACGTCTTAAAGCTAGGTGAGTCTAAATGCCAATTCCACGCGACCAAGCCTAGAAGAACAGGCAACAAACTACGGCTCGGTTTCTACCGTTTTTTATATGATCCTTTTACAAATCAAAAATAGTGAGTAAAAAATATCTAGTAAGTCACCCACAAAGTAATTTTTCAGTAAAACATATTATATAGAATACAATATTACACGCAGACAGAGAACAAACATCTATGCTCACCACCAAATATTTATTCGACTACTAGTTACGACTAACGAGTATAACTGCTATAAATTGTTTAAATACCTTAGTTTTAAAACGAAGAGTTGGTAAACTGTATGATGACGATGAGATAGGTGACGCAGAAGTTGATGACAAGCGTTAGGAGGTTAGCGTCCAAGGGAATCACTTTGTAGACGCGGAAATGACAAGGGTGGGCCACAACGTAATCAATAAAGCGCTTTATTTCGCTAATTCTTGTATTGTCTGAAAGAAAGGTTACAAAATGTTAGGGTGTATTAAACCAACTACTTCTTCTAACCGTGTCACTGATTATATCGAACTTCTTCTTCTTATCGTGTCACTGATTCTTTCGAACTAACTGTGGTGAAAGAATTTTAAGAGGCTCCTTTCGTGCACTTGACACATATTTTCGAGGTTAAGCGATATGCCGGTTTCCTCACGATTTTTTCTTGTCAAAATGTATGAAAACTACAGGGAATATGGCGGTGGCGGCGTTTTGTGGTTACGGCCGGAGGCCCGTGTGGGACCGTGAGCGGTGACACTAAATCTCCACCTCAGAACGCTTAGATGAGCGCAAGGCTTTATTGTATCCGATACGAGCATATATTATTGTAAAAAAATCATATGAGTAAGAATTATGAAGTTTTGTACACAAATACGATCTAAAAATATAAGTAAGTGTTTATACATTACCTCGTTCTTGCATCAACTTGTGGTGCAGTTTTATGGTGATTCTGTCCGCTTGGGGAGAAAGCAATCCGGCAAAAAGTGCTGGTGCTAACAGTAATGCCAGACTTTCAGACTCACTTAAATACTGTGATGTAAAACCCAACGAATTTGTCTAAAAAAATATTTTATATATTATACACTAATCTCCTGTTGGCCTACCACAAGCTATGTCTGGTTCTGTATCTGGCTCTGTTTTTGAGTCTGTGTATGTGCCCACCAGTGTAATAAACTGTGTGTGTCACGTTTCGACGTAAGATTTATTTAAGCTTGCGCACACCTACGCGATGGCGATCAGCTGAATCACTGTCAATTATTGCTGTCATAGTTGGCATGTTGCTGTGTGGTTGTTCCATCAGGTAGTTTTATAAAAGACGTTCTATTACTTAGTTCTACAGGGTTATTCATTATTAGCTGCAAATACTCAGGAATTAGGTTCAACAAATAAAATAAAAAATTATTATGAAATGATTTTTTTAAGTTTTGTTATGAAAATCCCGAGAAAATCGATAAAGGAATCATTGGCGCCTGACCTATTTTGACCTTTAATCCGCACCCGCGCGCCGTGAGTGACACTCTGCGTTCAGTCACCGCCTGGGTGGGTCATCGTCCTGTTCTCCGTGGCAATCATTATGCAATAGCCGTAAAGAAATTAATAAAAATAAAATTTTGATATAAAAACTTGAAGAAAATTTTGATCAAATTTAAAAAAAATAATTTCATACATATTTTTTATTCTATTTGTTGAACCTAATTCCTGAGTATTTGCAGTTAATAATGAATAACCCTGTATATTTTTTTAATTAACTATATTTGGTACTTATTAGTCTCTAAATACTCCTTAATGCTTTTTATTTTCAAACTTTTATTTAGCTCTCCGCATACAATATGAAAAATGTACATACTCGGAACTGTAAGTTTTCCGAAAATAAATAAAATATAATTTCTTATTTTAGTCTCGACACTAAAATTCTACTTGAGTATGTAGAAGTTGATATTCGGGCAGAAAGGAGCTTTCATAGTGCTTCGAACTAAATTAGTTTAGTAAGTACTTACTTTTGCATCCAAAACATCCTGTAATGCTGAATATATGTTGGCCATTATTTTAGGAATACAAAAAATAAGCATTATTACATACTGAAAAAGGAAACAAGTATGTAATTAGGTACTGATCAAAAACTAAAATCAAAAAGTAATCTTGAACTTATAGCATAATAGCTGCGCTCGCGACTTCGTCCGCGTGGAATAGCGTTTTCGGAACGGAAAAAATCAGCAAGCCTAGGCATATTTCTTTATCTAAAAATTTGGATTAAAAATGCTACCCATAGATCCACTCGGATGAAGTCGCGGGCACAGCTAGTAGATTATAGATGAACTCACTAATGGACTAAACACAGATGTATAAGTATCAGCACATTTAAAAATTAATTTATACGCATGTTGTAATGAAGTTATGTCCAAACTATCGCTATCTAATAAATTTGCAAGTTTTTTCAATCGACCATTCAGTGCATAAAACACAAATGAATACGAGATAGCAATTAAATTCAAAGACATAGATAACCCTAAAAAAACTCCAGCGGTTAGGACAGGCTGGAGACATTTACCATCTACAAAACAATATGATAGACACACGATGGATCTGTAGCTTGTGTCTATGACATAAAAAATTAATAAATGTTTTTCTAGATTATTGTAAGAGGAATTATTTACTAGCATTTTCAAATCTATCACTTCCAAATGTGAATATAACTTGCATATTGTTGCACTACGATCAGTTAGTACTAAAACTATTGCACTTGAAAGGAAGTTCACCATTAAATTGCTAGACCAAATAAAACGAGCTATTGACCCTTTATTATCTAGAGTAAAAACGCACAAACTGGTCATAATTATACATTGAATTACTGTTACAGATTTCCAGAATATTCGTTGCTTTTTTGATTTGTATTCAAAAAACCCGAAGTCTAAGCTAAAAAATAACATAATTTGGTAAATTAATTTCATTATTTTAAAAGAAATCGTTTTTTTTGTGACGTTTTCGGCAGTACTTGCTGTACGCATTGTTTGAATTTCCATTACTGAAAATGTTATAGTTTTGTGGACACAAGTTACGCCTAAGAAAAAAAACCTATTATGATCTCTAGTAACTATATAAAATCAATCCATTTGACTCTAATGGATTGATTAGATTAATAAGCTGATGATTAAGTTGATTGTATTTTTATAATACCTACAGGTTGAGTATTTTCAATCGCCCTGTGAGCCTGATTAGGATTTTATTTTGTAGATCATGATAGGTAGGTATCATCATAATAGGTACAAAGTGAAGTTGCGCTGCGATTCGTACGTAGTTATTGTGTTGCAAAAGGCCTCCTAAACTTGATAAAGCTATAGTCAGATTTTTTCGACGCGCGATGATATGGTAAGTTGGTACAACCACCTATTACTACTAAAGAAATGTGTTTTATGAGATTTCAAGCTTTGTACGAGATTTCAAAAAATGTTCGTGACAAACCCGAGTTGTTAGGTGATTTAAATGGTCGTTTTACCGAATTACCTACATGGCGATAAGTTTGAACAAAGTTTGTTGAATATAACTGTTCTCAAAAAAAGATCTGTACCTTTTTTTGTATGTTCCATCGTTGTATGTTTCATCGTTCAGTGAGATTGAAAGTTTTGACGAAATGTATTCTTTCATTCGTGGGGGAATATGAGACCCTGGGTCATATGACTTGTCTTGGTGATGTCCAGAACGTGGATTCTAAATATATCATCCCGCATTTCTGCATTATCACAACGTCTTCAACTATATTAAATGACTGTTTTACAGACATTGTGCCGGTTAAAAAGAGGCCTCAGTTTTCTGGTAGATATGTATATCCAAAATGGTTCACCAGTGACATTATTAGGAATATACAAAATAAGTACTTTCACCTGCGTAAATTCAAAAGCTTGGGTAAACTATTTAATAAGGAAATGTTTCGTTACTATAGAGAGTATGTCAAGGAGCTTATAGATGAGGCCTATAAAAACCACATTCACCAGACTCAGTCTAGTATAACGCGTGATCCTGCTAAGTTCTGGCAGTACGTCAAGGACAAGCGTAAAATCGGCAGACTGAAACCGAGTTCCGATGGAAGGATAAGATAGTGGCCGGTCAAGACGCTGTAGACGCTTTCGCGGATTTTTTTGGCTCCGTCTTTCACAGTCAGGTACCCTGCCTTAACCCAGATAAAGCTCAAAAGGATGCTGGAGGCGAACTTGATGCAAACCGGGTTGCCATCGAGCAAATTACTCTGGCCAAAGCGCGACGTGCAATCAAATGCCTAAAGCCTAGAAGCTCAGTGGGGCCAGACGCGATTCCAGCTTATCTCGTGAAAGACTGCGGGGCTATTATCAAGCAACCACTGCTGTATCTGTACAATCTTTCACTTGAACAGCGTCGTTATCCAGCCCGATGGAAGATTTCCAAAGTTACCCCAATTCCCAAAGGTGCTTCAAGTGACGATGTCGAAATGTTTAGGCCGATAGCAGTCCCGTCAGTTTTCGGGAAAATCTTTGAGTCAATATTGGACTCAGAAATCCGTCGCCAGGTCACTGGCCGCCTTTGCAATTCTCAGCATGGTTTTAGATCTGCCAGGTCCACGGTTACTAATCACATTAACTTTGTCGACTTTGTGTCATCAAGGATGGATGCTAGGCAACAAGTAGACACCACATATTTTGATTTTAAGAAGGCTTTTGACATGGTGGATAATGACATACTTTTGACAAAGCTGGCAACAATGGGCTTCACACCTGGGCTGCTTGCCTTTTTCGCTAGCTACCTCAGTAACCGCAGTCAGTATGTTGTTCTACAGCGTCATGTGTCGAGTACATTCTTTACGCGCTCCGGTGTGAGTCAAGGCAGCACTCTGGGGCCAACTCTATTTCTGTTAATGATAAACGACTTGCCATCTGTCATTGTCTCCTCTAAGAGTCTAATGTTCGCTGATGACCTCAAACTTTTTACAACAAATGACGTAGCAAGTGACTGTTTGAGACATCAGCAAGATATTGATCGGGTGGTGGAGTGGAGCGCAGCTAATCGTCTCTACTTTAACATCTCGAAGTGTAAGACAATCACTTTCTCCCGTCGACGCCATCAGATTACACACTCCTATTGCATGGCCGGCTCACCACTAGAGCGCGTTGATACTATCAGAGACTTGGTCTTGACTATGGATCCCAGACTTGACTTCAACGCCCATATCTCGACTATTTGTAAGCAAGCTTCCAAAGCACTGGGCTTTGTAATGAGAGTCACGTGGGATTTTCCGGATACGCGTGTTGCACTTATGCTCTACAAAGCGTTTATTCGCAGTCGTTTAGAGTTTGGTGCTGTTGTCTGGGATCCCCACGAAGACAAATACATTGTGCTTCTTGAAAGAGTGCAGCGAAAGTTTGCCCGGTATGTTTATAGGAGGTTGTATGGGTATTATCCATACCTTTTTCCATCCCTGTTTGTTTCTGGTATGGTTGGGTTAAATACACTTCGGTTGAGACGAGGATTGCTTTTAATGCAACATTACTATATGATGTTGTGCGGAAAAATGAACGATCCGGTAACACTACAGCAGATGGGGTTAGCAGTGCCACGGCGGCACATGCTTGGCATGGAAGGCGCGGAAGGGCCACGACGCCGCCGTGCACTGTTCGCTCCGCTGCCCGGGGTGCGGACGGTTGCCGGAGCCAGCGCACCGACCTCAAGAGCGCTTGCTGCACTTAATGATTTTGTTCTTAAGACTGATGCCGACTTATTTTTTGACAGTGCTTCTAAATTGTGCAATCTAATGACATTCTTTTTAAATTTAACATAATTGAACTAGTTTTTTACATGGCTGCATATCTTTTTAAGTTTATTATTTTGACATTAATTATTATCTTTATTGGTTATTGCTTGTATTTTGTATCTAATTAGTAATTTATTTAATTGTATTTGTAATTTTGAGATAATTTGAGTGTAATTTTTAGTATTCACATCTATAATCTTAATTTTAATTTATCTAAGTATATTGTATAAGTTTGTAAGTATTATGTTTGATGAAATGTTCTTAGCATTTGGGCGCTTTGGCACGAGCTGTAAGCCCAAACAGCATTTTGTTTAAATAAATAATAAATAAATAAATAATAATAAATAATATCAATTTCCATTTTTCCTGGTATCTTAACTGGGAAATCCTATCGGATTTCAGTGGGGGGAAATGTTGGGCTTGAAAGTAAGCCTTGGTTTTTAACGAACCAATCTTTCCGCCCAAATGACCGAGCCTTACTTCCGACCAATCGAGAAGTTCCACGCAACACCACTTGAGGTCGCGAGCAAGCGCCGCAGGCGCAACCAACTTCACTTACTGCAAAAACATCGAACGTCGTTGACCGCAGGCAAATCAAGAAATATATTATATACAAATACTCAAACACTCATCTAATCATTGTGAAACTATACAATCTAGCATCACTAAGAAACTGTGCATAATTCCCAGGCCTGGGATCACCTCAAAGGCAGCTCTGGTTAAGGAATTGAGAAGGTTAGTTTCCTCAGATCAAGCCGTTATTTCTCATGTTCATATTTTAGCTATCGAACCGCACAGAGCAAGTATACAAAACGATGTATGTTGAATAATGGGTGGCATGATTGCTATGGGCAATTAGGAGCAAAAGGGCAAAACATGTATATGCCATGTGACGAAGCTTAAGTCACTTGAATTTTGGTAAACTCTGCATGGTCAAAGATGATAAACTATATCACAGGGTTCTTCATAAGTTATAAAGAGTCGGCAACGCGCTTGTGATGCTTCTGGTATTGCAGGCGTCCATAGGCTACGGTAACCGCTTCCCATCAGGTGGGCTGTATGTTTGTTAGTCTACTTTATTGTATAAAAAAACTAAACAAGAATCACCTTATCATTTTATTTTTGATTAAAAATTTTGTGCTTTTAGAACATTATTATTAGCTAAATTATCTTATTTTACATTATACTTATGAATATAATAAAATATGACCGTATTAACATTGTATTAATCTTATATACTACCGTTATTGCCTACATCTCACTAAGTGTAGGTAAGTCTGAAGTGGTGATTTGTAAAAGGATCATGCATAAAAACGGTAGGAACCAAGGCGTAGTTTGTTGCCTGTTTTTCTAGGCTTGGTCGCGTGGAACTGGTGCCTAGACTCACCTAGCTTTAAGACGTTTCAAAAAGATCCTTGTGACACTACTTAATAACATAATTGAATTTGAAATTTCGTAAGTTTTTATTCACTAGCTAAATGTCACACTACACTAGTTACGAGTATACCAGCTATAAAGTGTATAAATAGTTTTAAAACTAAGAGTTGGTAAACTGTATGATGACGATAAGATAGGTGACGCAGAAGTTGATGACAAGCGTTAGGAGGTTAGCGTCCAAGGGAATCACTTTGTAGACGCGGAAATGACAGGGATGGGCCGCAACGTACTCAATAAAGCGCTTTATTTCACTAATTCTTGTATTGTCTGAAAAAAGGTTTCGAAATGTTAGGGTGTATTAAACCAACTTCTTCTTCTAACCGTGTTACTGATTATATCGAACTAAGTGTGGTGTACTGCGTACACTTGACACATATTTTTGAGGTTTAGTGTTATGCCGGTTTCCTCATGATGTTTTTATTCACCGTTTGAGAGCACAAGCATACATACATTTTTGGGCAGAAAAACTCATTGGTACACGACTGAATTTGAACCCACGACCACGATACTCAAACAGTACTTTGATTGTTGATTTAATTGTGATTTCAAATAAAACAAGGTTAATTTTTGTGACATTTCAACCATGAACATTCCCTAAATGATATCGTTTCACTATTATGAGCTTAATTCCCTAAAGCTTTGCGCACATCTCTAAGTGTTCTGTGTGGTGGTGCTCAGTGAAGTTAGTGATCATTTCCGGCCACAGCCACAAAATGCCACCACCGTTATATTTTTTGTAATTTTCATACATTTTATATAGTGAAGATTTGTAGCGTGTGGCAGCTACCGGCGTCAACCGTGTGCGCCGAGCCCATATCAAAATGTATGAAAACTACAGAAAATATGTCGGTGGCGGCGTTTTGTGGTTACAGCTGGAGGCCCGTGTGTGATGTGCGCAAGGCTTTAATGTATCTGATACGAACATAATTATATTATAGTAAAAAAAATATATTAGTAAGAATTATGAAGTTTTGTACACAAATACGATCTAAAAATATAATGCAAGTGTTACCTCGTATATGTATATGTAAGTGCTACCTCGTATATGTGTATGTAAGTGTAACATTACCTCGTTCCTGCATCAGCTTGTGGTGCAGTTTTATGGTGATTCTCTCCGCTTGGGGAGAAAGTAATCCGGCAAAAAGTGCTGGTGCTAACAGTAATGCCAGACTTTCAGACTCACTTAAATACTGTGATGTAAAACCCAACGAATTTGTCTAAAAAAATATGTAATATATTATACACCAATCTCCTGTAAGGCCTACCACAAGCTCTGTCTAGTTCTGTATCAGGCTCTGGTTTTGAGTCTGTGTGTGTGCTCACCAGTGTATTATACTGTGTGTGTCACGTTTCTACGTAGGATTTATTTAAGCCTAGTAGTCTCGAATTTTAAAACTTTTAATTAGCTCTCCGCATACAATATGAAAAATGTACATACTGGGAGCTGTAAAGTTTCCGAAAATATATAAAATATAATTTCTTATTTCAGTCTCGACACTAAAATTCTACTTAAGTATGTAGAAGTTGATATTTGGGCTGAAAGGAACTTTCATAGTGATTCGAACTAAATTAGTTAGGTAAGTACTTACTTTTGCATCCAAAACATCCTGTAATGCTGAATATATGTTGGACATTATTTCAGGAATACAAAAAATAAGCATTATTACATACTGAAATAGGAAAGAAGTATGTAATTAGGTACTGATCAAAATATAAAATCAAAAGGTAATCTTAAACTTATAGCATAATAGCTGCGCTCGCGACTTCGTCCGCGTGGAATAGCGTTTTCGGATAACATTAATAACTTGCAACGGAAAACATCAGCAAGCATACGCATATTTCTTTATCTAAAAATTTGGATTAAAAATGCTACCCATAGATCCACTCGGATGAAGTCGCGGGCACAGCTAGTAGATTATAGATGAACTCACTAATGGACTAAACACAGATGTATAAGTATCAGCACATTTAAAAATTAATTTATATGCATGTTGTAATGAAGTTATGTCCAAACTATCGCTATCTAATAAATTTGCAAGTTTTTTCAATCGACCATTCAGTGCATAAAACACAAATGAATACGAGATAGCAATTAAATTCAAAGACATAGATAATCCTAAAAAAACTCCAGCGGTTAGGACAGGCTGGAGACATTTACCATCTACAAAACAATATGACAGACACACGATGGATCTGTAGCTTGTGTCTATGACATAAGAAATTAATAAATGTTTTTCTAGATTATTGTAAAAGGAATTATTTACTAGCATTTTCAAATCTATCACTTCCAAATGTGAATAAAACTTGCATATTGTTGCACTACGATCAGTTAGTACTAAAACTATTGCACTTGAAAGGAAGTTCACCATTAAATTGCTAGACCAAATAAAACGAGCTATTGACCCTTTATTATCTAGAGTAAAAACGCACAAACTGGTCAAAATAATACATTGAATTACTGTTACAGATTTCCAGAATATTCGTTGCTTTTTTGATTTGTATTCAAAAAACCCGAAGTCTAAGCTAAAAAGTAACATTATTTGGTAAATTAATTTCATTATTTTAAAAGAACTCGATTTTTTTGTGACGTTTCCGGCAGTACTTGCTGTACGCATTGTTTGAATTTCCATTACTGAAAATGTTATATTTTTGTGGACACAAGTTACGCCTAAGAAAAAAAACCTATTATGATCTCTAGTAACTATATAAAATCAATCCATTTGACTCTAATGGATTGATTAGATTAATAAGCTGATAAGTTGATTGTATTTTTATAATACCTACAGGTTGAGTTTCTTCACTCGTCCTGTGAGCCTGATTAGCATTTTATTTTATAGATCATGACTGTATAGGTACAAGTGAAGATTAAACAACTTGAGAAAACTTCATGGCCTAAGTGCTGAACCAATTTTGGTAACATTCTATGAGACCAATTTTTTTTATTTGATGTCGGTCTAAAAGTTAAACCTATTTTATTCTTTAGAATGGATTTTGACTATGGTCTTAACAACGTTTTATTAAAACAAACTGTGATTACTTTAGATATTTTTATTTCCTCTGCAATCTATATCTATACAGAAGTAGAAAGAAAGAAGAATCTATATATTATAAAGAATAAAGATTATTATTTTTGTATTTAATAGTAGAGTAGTATTGTAGAGTAGTAGTAGAGCTCTTTGTGATGGGCTCGTCCGGGGAAGTACTACCACCATGCCTATTTCTGCCGTGAAGCAGCATTGCTGTGTTTCAGTTTGAAGGGTGTGGGTGCCGGTGAAATTACTGGCACGTGAGGCTGAATATCTGTATGCCTCCAGTTGATGGACGCAGGGCAGTGCATCGAAGGGCGCGTTCCTGACGTGCGTGACCTGCGAGGCATTGCTTTGTTATAGGCGATGGTTACCACTTTACATCAGGTGGGCCATATGCTTGTTCCATCAGCTAGTTACATAAAAAAAAAAAAAAAAAACTGTGTGTATGTTTGTAATGAATAAACTCAAAAACTACTGTGCCGATATCAAAAATTATTTCTCCGTTGGAAAGTTACATTCACCCTGAGTAACATAAGCTATATTGATGTGTTTAAAAAATAAATTTCCACCCGTGCGAAGCCGGGACAGGCTACTAGTATATTATATGCTATCTATATGCACATTTGGTAGCTAATGAAGTGATGATCGTAAATCATAATAGAAGCCATACATTAGCATTGGCGAGTATTGACATCGGACACTGCCATTTATCAACATAAACCTACGATACAGTGCAATGCACGGAGCTACAAGCACCGATACTTTATTTATCTAACTTTATAATAACTAGCAGTTGGTGCCCGAGCTTCGCTCGGTATTTTTTTTTTGGTAAACTGTTCTGAATTATATTTAAATACGAATTACTTACATACTGATTAAATATTAATATTTTTCGATCTTACCGATATAATAATAAACTCCACTACTCGTCAATAGATGGCGTTCTTTTTCCCACTAACTCATGACTTAATCAACAGATGGCGCTAGGAGAAATGATATTATGAAAAAGTTGTTTGTGCTTAGCTCCGAACGCCGATATTTTCTAAAAATAAATCCTAGCTAGATCGATTTATCGCCCCCGAAAACCCCTGTATACTAAATTTGGTGAAAATCGTTGGTGCAGTTTCCGAGATCCTACGACGAGAAAATCTTGTATATATATACTTTTCTCGTTTAAAGGTATAAGATAACTAGCGGCCGCCCGCGGCTTCGCTCACCCCGTTACCGTTCCCGTTGAAAAAAGTAGCATATTTATTTTTGTCTTTCCTGTGAATTAGGGAGACTATAGCTGTCGGGATGCTATAAATGCAAAGGCCGGTTTTTTATAATTTTGTAGAACCCCTCCCCTTTCCCTCTCCCAGGAGGTTCTGCACTTCTGGGAGGAGTTAGACTGACCGCAATAATTTTACCTACACGAAACAGAATTTGAGTAAAATAAAACTAATTTTTTGAAAAATGTTTGATATATTTTGCAAAAATGGTAGTTAATAGTCACTGCTATAGTTTTTAAGTCTATCGGCTGTATATTAGTGCAGTTTTGTTTGTTGGAGTTTCACGGCATTCAATTTGAATTTATGAACACGTCCCAACACGGCATGGCTTAAATTTGACTAATTTCATATTAATTTGTATTTGTCTCGGTGAATGTTTGCTGTATTTACTAACAGTTCGTTTTTTTTTAATACATTATAATCAGTAAAATCACAAGGAATACTTTGTAAGGTCTTTTTTTGATCCTTACACGTTTTCCTGCTAATAACTATGTTTGAATCAATACATAAATTTAACCTTTAAGGGTGTTGCAATATAGTAGAAGCGGACCGATGTGAAATAATTATGATATTATTATGGAAGCTTAATTAAATTCTAAGCACATTCTTGTTTATCACAACTAAATTTACTTTATTTATAAAAACTATGATGATGAACCATTATTCTACAGCTAACATCTAATTAACACAAAGAAACTAAGAATATTATATAATAAACTTTTATGGAGTCTTCTTCTTCCTGCTCTTATCCCACTTTATGTGGGGTCAGCACAACATGTCTTCCTCCTTCATTCCCCTCTATATCAGTCGTCATCTCTGCATTCACTCCTCGCTTACCCATGTCACCTTTCATACAGTTCATCCATATTGTTCATTAAACTTTCATGAAGTAATGTTAATTAATTACCAATTATTTTAATTATATTACCATAACTATCTCTTTATCTTATCTTATTCTCATTTTTTATTGACATTATTGAAACATAATGGTATTACATTTACTAAAACAAATGTCATTAATTATGTGATAGCCGACCGTGTTACAAGTTTTGAAATTTATTAGAGAAGAAAATACCAACATGGTCAAAATTACACCGACCTATTCACTTTACGACCACAGTGACAAGCCTTTCAAAAATTTAGTTTTTATGTATAAGCTGACACATATTTTATTTGGTTTGGATTTTGGGTTCATCAAGTTTGAAGTCTTGGGAATTAAAAAAATATCAAAAGTTTTATCGGTCATACAATGCATTATTGTCGCTCTAGGAAGATTTTACTATAATCCAATAAGTTTAAGTTTATTTAACGTCATAAACTTTTGGTGGTATATAATGTATCTCGCTCAGTATCTGGTTAACGTTCTCATTCTGGTATTCATTAAAGATGAGAATACATTTTACAACTTAATCCAAGATATACGAACCATTGATATAGGTCTTAAGGTTAATCTAGTATCTTGTAATCTGGAAATCAAATTATTTTTGACGTTGCTGATTTGCTTTTTATACAGACTAGTAGGAACTGTGATTTATTATGTTTTGGACGAATCGAATAGTGTTACCCTTATAAATGTATTTATGCATGTAACGTTAGTGACGACCATTGATATTTTACCTGTGACCTATGCATTTATGTTCTACGCGATTAACTGTCGTTTGAAAGTAATCGCTTCGATATTGAAAGAAAAAAAAACAGGATTTCTGTTGATTCAGTATCTTTATAGATCGATCGTTGATGTCGCTGAGCAGCACAAAAATGCTTTTGATCTCGTGGTATGTATTTTTTTTTTTTTATACAACAAAGTTAGCAAATGGAAAGCGGTTACCGTAGCCTATGGACGCTTGCAACACCAGAGGCATCACTCGCGCGTTGCTGACCCCTTAAATATTTTAAAACGCCCTTCTTGAAAAGCCCCACACACGCAACACACGCAAGTGGATTTTCTTTTTCTTGATGCTCAATCTGCGATGATCAGTTTCAGCATATAGTCATTATATTTGACTGGCCTCTCAGCTCAGTTGGTAGTAGCTCTGTTTTCAGCGCCGTAGGTCGTGGGTTCGATCCCCACCGAAAACAAACATTTTGTGTGGTGGACGCAGATCTTTGTTCATTTGTCTGGGTGTTATGTTATGTCTTAAGCATGTCTTTACAAAAAAAATGCATATTAGTATTATAGCTATCTGGTTCCCATAGCTCTGCTTAGTTTGGGGCTAGATAATGTTGTGTAGATTGTCTACAATATTTATTATTTATTTATAAGATTACATGCCCGAATATGGTTATTTATTAGTTTAAACTTATAACAAATTTAATTTCAGTTAGTATCATCTTTACTGTTCAATGTCCCTCGAGCTATGGCCACCATGTATATGACGGTGCAAGAGTTATGGAGAATATCGGTATGTGCATTTAAAAATAAAAAATAATGACTCATAGCTCAAATGTATAGTCAGCTGCACTAGATTGTCATCAAATTGTAACTTTAAGAGTACTATTTTAATTGAAATGTATAGGGCAATAAGTAAGTTTATTAAAATGTCTCATGTATACATATATACTAGGTACTTGTAAATACTAGTGCAGCTGACTATAATTAGCCCTGCTTGTAGTTTATTTACCACCAAGACAAAAATAGTATTAATAAAAAAAAAATAGATATTGATTTGGATCACTACGATCTATAAATCTGAAAATTACTGCAGAAATATTCATATTATGAAATCTTGGTTTTAGTAATAAATTTGAGCCCTTACTGTTTAGGCCTTTCACAAGCTCTGTCTCTGGCTCTTGTTTAGAGTATGTGTGAGTGCTCACCAGTGTATTATACTGTGTGTGTGACGTTTCGACGTAATATTTATTCACTCGACACTCACACAGACTCATAACCAGAGCCAGAAACAGAGCCAGATCGAGCTTGTGGTATAGGCCTACTGAACTCAAATAGCAATATATGCGAGTTTCAGATAGCCGTTGTCTAAGTTTCCTTCCTCCAAAATAAGTTATTTGTTATACAAGAGTGCAAAGCTGCTTTTTAACCGCGTGCTCAATTTTGATGACTGAGCGAGCGCAGGATTCTAAAGTTTAACCATCTTTGCACTCGAGTGCAACACGTAACTTTTCATCCCACCTCAGCGAGGAAATGACTAAATGCAAAAAAGAACATGGCGCGACTAAAAGTAACACACCAAGAAGGTTCCGAGTATGAGTTATTAACAAATTTAAAAAGGTTGTACTATGTTAAATTCGGCATCATGCAGGTAGAAGTAAATAGGTTTAATGGTGTTTTGAATTCACAAATACACCAAGAAGGTTACGAGTGCGAGTTTTTAACAAAATAAAAAAAGTTGTATGATAAGTTCGGCACCATGGAGGTAGAAGTAAATAGGTTGTGTATTCACAAACTTATTGAACACGATATTCTAAATTCTAATTTACTTTATCCTCTAGCGGATAAAAACGGCTTTTCCAGTCAGAAATTAAACAGCAAAAACACACTTTCAGAGCTGGTGGGATGAAAAAAATATTGTTTGTTTCAGTCGCTCCCGATAAATATTGACTTTATCATACTTTACTGTAACGTAGCTCAGATAGTGATACTGACCATCCTGCCAGCTATATGTGCCGGTATGCTTACAACACAAGTGGACAACATTCGAGTCATACTTCATGATTTGCTGCTACAACAACAAGGTGAAAATTGGCGGCAGATGAAACTAATCCTTATCTGCGTGTAAATTTTTTGACGTGACAACGTCTTATAATTTGATGGAGCTGGCTGCATACACGAAAAAACATGACTCATGCGGCGTTACCTGGCTCTGAGGCGTTCCATTTAAGGCTTGAAGTCGAGCGAGAGCACGGAATGAGCGACAAAGAGGCATAATCGGCCTCCGCGATCGGCAGCATTTGAGACATCTGTCTCTCTCCTACTTGAGTGAGCGATGCGTCCGCGTGGACAGCTGTATGACGTTGTCACGTTCAACTATCGTCAGTAAACCAACTTTACAGACAACCGATTTTTTAATCTAAATCTATACTAATATTATAAAGCTAAAAAGTTTGATTGTTTGTTGGTTGGTTGAACGCGCTAATCTCGGGAACTGCTGGTCCGAATTGAAAAAATATTTATGTTTTTGTTAGACCATTTATCGAGGAAGCCTATATTATAGGCTATAGACACCCAAAATGAACAACATTGTAATTAATTTTTGCTAGCAATAATTATAATAGGTGATGGCCGGTGGAGCAAAGCTTTGACCGAATGGTGGCCGAAATAGAGCCAAAGAAATCTGGGTCGTCCGAAAGCGCGATGGGTCGATGACATCGTAGTCGCAGGAAACACAAGACACACAAGAGGAGGCTGGCAGAAAATGAAGGAGGCCTATAACCAGCTGTGGGTTAAATTGAGATAATGATGAAATAATAAAAATCATCATCTTTCTACTCTTACTCCCCTTTATGTGTGGTGAAAAACTTTTTCTTATCTCTCTCTGTATTTTAGTAGTAGTAGACCTCTTGGTGAAGGGTTCCGGGGAAGTACTACTACCATGCCTATTTCTGCCGTGAAGCAGCATTGCTGTGTTTCGGTTTGAAGGCTGTGGGTGACGGTGGAGAAAGAAATGTCTCAAGTTGATGGACGCAGGGCAATACATCGTAGGGCACGTTCCTTAAATGCGTGACCTACGTAAACTTTTCTTTCTTCTAAACCAGCATTTTGTTTTTAGATGAAGCACAGTCTGCTGAGATCGAGAACTTCATAAGCTACGCGAAAGTGCGAGGATGTCGGTTCCGCGTCTTCAAGCTGATTCCACTCGATGCTGACCTGCTCCGGATGGTCCTTAACTTCAGCGTCACTTACCTCATTGTCATCGTCCAGTTCACTACGAAACAGAATTCCCTTACTACCAATCCAGAGTAGGCTTGTGTTTTTGCACATTATACCTTGCGTTTGTGCGATGCGTGTTTTTAGGAGAGCTGGCATTTCTGCACTTTGCTTTTGCACTTTTGGGGTTAAAATATTTTATAATCACCATCTTTTTTTTATTATTAAAGTAAACAAACATTATCACAATTTATATGGCTAAAGTAAATGTTATATCTAAGTTTTATTAATTGTGGTGTCAACACCGTTTACCACAGATTATTTCATAGGTTTTAACTTAACCTAAGTTATGAGAAGTGTGTAGTCTTATTCATGTTACTGTATCCAATAAAGAATTCTAGATATGCCCAATATATTTTTTATTTACCAAGTTTAAATAGAGTCTGTTCAGAAAGAGAGCCGTCGGTCGTGGTCAAATTGTGAATTAACGTTTCGATTTTTAAATGGCAGCTCATCCCTTTCTTTCTGTCAGCATTTTGCATCATAAAAATTAAGTACACTAGTTGAGGAGCGTCTGTTCAAAAGGTCGTATTTCACTTTTCAACTTTTATTGTTTTTATTTTTTTTTGAACTCATAGCATAAAACTCCATCGAATGAGCGTAAAAACTTTTTCAAAAGGAGCGTATTTCCCATATAATAAAATCCAAAAAACTTGGATTCCAATCAAAACGGATGTATTTCTGCATTAAAATGTTCCCTTGGATTGTTTTAAACAAAACAGGCATATTTCTTCTACAAATAGCATCTTTTATTTATTTTTCTGTTCAAAAGGTCATATTTTTTTCCATACATAACAACTTTAATAAAAATCGTTTCGTTCGAGTAAATAACGGTATCGAGTCAAAAGATGACGGCTGTACGTTGAATATCATTATCAAAAGCAAACCTATAAAAAAAAATAAAAAAAAAATATGACTGCATCTCTTCTTTCTTTTAAGTATGGCTTTTCAGTGGAGGGGTTGCCACGAATTCAGTCTCTAACGACGTCGACAGATGACACTGACAGATGTTATTCTTGACGTTCTGTCTTTCGATGCGAGTAGATGAAATTTGTGAAATTTTGAACTTTGGAAGTTAATAAGAAGTAAAAATCATATCGAAAATGGATGAGCAAGGTTTTTTTTTTTTTTTTTTTTTTTTATGTAACTTGCTGATGGAACAAGCATATGGCCCACCTGGTGTTAAGTGGTAACCATCGCCTATAACAAAGCCATGCCTCGTAGGTCAAATCAAAAGGGCATATTTCTAGAAGTGACAAATCAAAAGGTCGTGTTTCTGATTTTTCCGAACAATAAGTCTTATTTCTGAACTAAAATTAAGTAAAAAAAAGTTATGGTGTATTTTTTTTATTTTAAAAAATGCATGTAATATTGTAGTCTTAATCTTCACAATGATATAAATTTAATTTAATTTTAGAATTTTTATAATATGTAGTAATTAGATGTTTTTTTCTGTTTTTGTAAAGTTTGTTTATCATAGAAATACGACCTTTTGAACATATGCTCCTCAGTTGTGACATGGACAAATTATATAAAAATTTGTCCATGGTTGTGATATGATCAAAACGCAACAGACGCGCTATTGTATTGCCCACTAAACAAAAAAGGTGATTAAGCACAGCAGCGCCCTTCAATCTCACGACGGCTCTCTTTCTAAACAGACTCTATCAATTGTTTTTTGAAACTATCATGGTTTTTAACACAATTTTTATGAAACAACGGGATATTTACTATTATTTATTTATTTAATTGTTGATGCACAGTTGCACCATGATCACGGTCAACCGTCATCATGGTGCATGCAACTGTGCCGAAATATCGGAAGTCAACTCAACAAAAATTTAATCATGGTAAATATCCTGTTGTTTCATAAAAATAGTGTTTTCTAATATTCCCAACTTTTGATCAACAAGTACCTAGGTATTTTGACTTCGAACTTTTTGTTCAAGAACCGTAATAAAATAGCAAAAGGAAGTCAGTTTATTGCCTCAAGCGTATTCAGTACGAAGTGCATTTGGAAAATCCGGGATAGTTTTATGTAGAATGCTTTGAGTAGGTAAGATGTAGGAAACTTCGAACGCGGCTTGTTTTTAAATATTTATACAAAAATTTACTAAGATTAATAAGAGCTTCTTTTATGTGTTTTTGAAATCCTTTCACCACACTACTGGTTCAAAATAACTAGTGACAAGAAAATAAAAATTACAGTTTAAAAAACTAAAAAGCACGCTTTTATAACTAATTGAACTAAGAAGTTAAAAATAAAACTGAAATAATCAAGTAAAATTTATATTGTACAAAAAGCGTGGGGTGTTTTTAATAATAACTTCAGATATAATAAACTATTGATAAAATATTTACAACAATTAAAATCAACTCCAAGTTTTAGTGCATCCGACGTACTGGTAATAAATTATGTATTCGAGTTATAAAACCATCCGCGAGAATGGTCGAGATTCAACTGATCTTGCTTGTTTTAATGGCATCGTGGAGCGAATAAGCTTAGCTTTGAAACACACAGCTCAGAAGAACTACAAGCAGAGAAAAATAAACCACCATACCTTGCCTCTCAGCTCAGTTGGTAGTAGCTCTGCCTTCTGCGCCATAGGCCGTGGGTTCGATCCCTACCGAGAACAAATATTATAGAACATTGATATTTGTTCTCTCTGGGTGTCATATTGTATTCTAAATAATTATTTACAAAATAAAATATGTATATAAGTATTATATTAGCTATCTGGTTCCCATAGTACAAGCTCTGCTTAGTTTGGGGCTAGATAGTGTGGGGTGGATGGTCTTTTATATTTATATTTTAATTTAATTTAAGTTATTCATATATCATTTTGTCGATAGGTTAAGCCTTGTGCACATCTGTGCGATGGCGATGGCGATCAGTGAAAATCTGTCAAATATGACAGCAATATTTGACAGCGTTATCACTGATCGCCAAATGACTTATCGGTAGCGTGGTCGTTAGCCCCAATTTTGTATGGGAAAACAATGAGCGTCCCTGGCGGGATTGCGTGAACCAATGTTTTTACGTAGAGTATTTAAGTATCTGTAAGTGGCTCCATCTACAGGTTTGGCGTTACAGTCAACTGCTTACCTGCTCGATAACCGAAGTTACATTAAGTTCAGGTCTACCAGAATCGGCTGCTAGCTCGTAGGTACAGTGGCGGGATGAAAATGTTCGTCGATTTTCAACTTGATTTGTTCAACGTATCACGATCACATACTACCTTTTGAAACTGAATAGACAGAATACACCGATAAGTTAACGTCACAAATTATGTCAAAATGTGTTCATGATCAAGGCACTGGTGCAAGCGGTAACAGACTCTAAGGTGACGAACATTTTCATACCGCGACTGTACATACTTACTTACTCTTCTAAAGAGCTGTGTGTCTCCATTGTCACTGAAAACCTGAAAGCTTGAGTTCATGAATATTTCAGGTTACGAAAAATTTGATTTAAAGAGAAGCATACCACGTCTGTTTTATTCATTACTTACTTTACAAACATATAGATTTGTAAATTGGTGACTTAACTCTGGAGACAAAGTTTTAAGCCTCTTCATATCTTCATCTTATCGTGTCACTGCCTCGTTTGGACCAGTGTGGAGAAAGGATTTTAAAGTTTTGTAAATGTTCCAAAAGTTAAGAGCCGAGCGGGATTTGAACCTGCGACCTTCCCCATGGTACGGGGCTGCGCTTTCCGCTGCGCCATCAGATCCTAATCACACTCGACGAATAACTCCCTTGGGACATTATAAACTTCTTTGTGATTTTTTTAAGTGTAGTAAACACTATAAAATCAAAGAGATTTTAAAGTTTTTAAGTGAACTATTTAATTTTAATATTAATCTTAAAAATAAATTCAAAGCACTAACACAAAAAATAAATGAGACACACTCGCTAATTCATCAAAATCTGAAGGTAAATAAATACTCAAAGCTTTCAATTATTCAACGGACGTACCTCCTTTAAACTTTTTTTTGTCATTTTTAATTTATTTGTTAAATTTCAATTAACTAGTGCGCCTCAAAGAGTTATGATCATCATCATCATCCATCAGTTATGATTCCATAGGTTAATAGCCAACTCTGGTGATGAACTAAGGTCTCCGATCTTCTATGGTACTATTTCATCTTTCCTAAGCCTTTCTTGGAGTATGAGAGCGTTTTACTGATCGCTACCGCAAAACGCTTAATTAAAAAGCGTTGAATAAAAAAAGTCCAAAGTCTGCTTAGTATGTGTGTGTTAGTTGTATGATGACGATGAGGTAAGTGGCGCAGAAGCTAAGCAACATCCCCAGTAAGTTTGCGTTGAGAGGGATGATCTTCCACACGTAGTAACGACACGGCCTTGCTTCGATGTAACTAATAAACCTCATTATGTTGCCATTTTGATTATTATCTGGAAAATAGAAAACGTTGAATGATAATGTATCTAATTCTTGCGCAGATCTTTATCGCCTGCGATGACGATCAGTCTATTTATGTCAAATATTACACTGTCAAAGTTTGCGGCAGTGTGTGTGAATGTATGCAAAGCCCTATGCTGAAACTCATCGAAATCGTCGATTAAAACTTGTCACCTATGAAGCTTTAGAAAAAAATAATATCTTAAATGACATGTATGAATATTTTATTTTATTTATTTATTTACAACCATTGCCCTATCTTTACAGGTGTACCCTAATACGATAGCGCAGCCTTTCTCATACAATTAAAGATTATACTATTCTAATATTAATCAATAATAAAAACTAATCACAGGACAAATTACAATCAATCATAAATAAATAATAAAAATAATCACTATAATATACAATGGATCCGATCAATAATTAGAAATAAAAAGACAAAAACAGAAATAAACAATATACACTTAACATTATACAGATAATAACTCTAGGATTAATAGTGAAGCTTTTATGAATTCGCTCAAAGAAGACTGGAATATATCAATATTTTCTGCAACCAGATTCAGCGTTTTAATAGTTCGAGTGGAATAGTTTTATTAGAGTAAATGAAACGGAAAGGTAAGTAATATAATGTATATCAGGACCATGGTTGGCCATGTGACGACATTATGAAGACAAATGAAAACCATGCTGGATGAAGAGGGCCCAGTATCGTTTTTCCTTGGAAATGTTTAGGGAAAGCTTATTTACCCAGCACTGAACTTCTTGAAGGTTAAGTTCGGGCAAGGCAAGGCAATCATGCCTAAACCACTTTCTGAAGTATACCTTCGTCAAGTCTTCTATCATGCAGCTTAACCTTGATTTTCTCCGCATGTGTTGACATCTTTTCGGCGGCTAGAGCAGGTGCTATCGTCAAAACGAATACTAATAAGACATGGAAGTACTCCAAGCATATTAAATCAAATGGAGTCTGAAAAAAAAAACATTATTCTCAACTTAATTTTATCCCACTTTATGTTTGTGTAGCAGCAATGGGGAATTGATTCTTCCACTCTCCTATGCCAGCCGTCATCTGAGTTATTACTTCTTTCTTTCTCATGTCATAATAATATTTCACTTGTGTTTCCTCTTCCATCACAATATCCTTATCACGGGTTACCGGCCTCTATTCAATTACAGGTATATTTTAAATTTTACATTTTAAAATGTTTATTTTATGCAAAAAGTTACAAATTTAGGATTACATGAACAAAGCCAAGTCCAGAAGAAAGATTTTATTTCCAGCAAACTTTTATAGGTGGAATACATACCACTCCTTTATTATTCTGCAGCTCTGTCAAGGTGTAAAATATTGTAGCCATCAATTTCGGTATGTTGAAAAGAAGTAGTAACATAAACTGAAAATAATACATCACAGGTTTGTATAAAGAGTATAGTGTTTGCAGTGACATTGCGAGATATACCACCACGGGGACGCACAGCATATCATACATAGTTCATTGATCTACAAGAAGCGTACGATAGGGTACCTCGTGGGGTTCTCTGGTGGGCCGTACGTTATGTACCAACTTTATTTTTATTTTTAATTTTAATGACTCATTTTTATTTGAAAGTTGTATGTGAATTTCTTTGTTTATTTTATTTGAAAGTTCTCTGTATTTGAGTTGAATTTGTGTAATGTGACTTTTCCGAGTGTACAAAATGTATCTAAATGGAATAAATTTTATTGAACTTGAACTTGAACATAGCCTTGTCGGGCTATGTACAATACATACAAGCCATTACATTTACCACTATACACGAGCTGGGTTCAAAGCTGGCGCTAAGGATGGGTACCATTTGTAGCTGAACTTGATAGCAGTAGGCTTGCGTCAAGGCTTAACTTTGAGCCCTACTTTATTCCTAATTTACACTCTGCTTTTGTTTGATTTAAACCAGTAGTATGTGTTTTGAAATGGTTAATATGAATGAGTGATAATTGAACGAGGTATTTTGAACGACGTACAAATCAAGAGGTATGTGTCAGTGCAGGTTGAAAATTATGATTATAAGGACTTACCACTGAGTCGTACGGAGCTTTGTATTTTTCCACCGTGTCAACGATAGATTTGTACACACGTTGAACATAATTCAAATCTTCAGTCTCCAGAATAGTCAGAAGCTTACTTAGTCTACAGCTCAATGAGTAAAAAATAAAGGTGTAACATATGAGTAATATATCCACTGAAAAGTTAATGAGAACAAGAGCAGCCATCCAGAACGGGTTTAAGAAAAAAGCAGCAGTGAAAAAGTACAGTATAGTAACAGTACATCTTTGAAAAAAACAACACACGATTGACATCAATACGTAAATATCTAAATTGCACAACGAATTATTGGCTTTAAGCATTGCATCTATCTGCTTTAAATCATTATGAAGATTGCAGAGTGTAGTATTCGATTTGAAAAATGATAAAATGAGTATTGCAATCAAATCTTCGATAATGGACATGCACGACCAAATACTATGCAAGTCTACTATTTCTCGATAGTATATAACACAGAAAAATGAAACACTGAATGAAACACATTGGAGGAGAGAGAAACAAATTAAAATTGACTGAAACTTCAGCGATTTATGCCTGAAGAATCCAAAATCTAAAGCTAAAAGAACGTGGATAACCTGAAACACGCATTTCAAGACTTTGTGATAGTTATTTGATTCTATTACTTTCGGAAATAACAAATTATGCACGGGTTTGCAGGCTTTCATGATTTTGTTACCTACATACGAGTAAAACGATTGTATTGTGGAATGTGAAAATGTCTTTGTGCGATGTCGTCAAATGATTGTTCTAAAGTGAACGTTTCAATTTTTCCCCTATTAATAACGTTTAAAGAGGGGTTTACACAACACCGGGCCGGGATCGGAACATACTCTTTCAATTTACCAGAACTTTTTTATTAGTTGGTAACCCAGTTATGAGAAAAGTTTTTTATTTCTACGTAGTTGATTACGAAACCCGGTTACGTACAAGCACTATAGGTAAACTTTAATTGATTTCTACTTTCTTTGACGAAATACTCTAGCGTTGGCAGAATAATATTGCATTTATTTATAAATAAAAAAAGGGTTTACACCTAGATTACCTGCGATGACGATCAGAGTCGATCAGTGTGTGCGGATGCATGCAAAACCATATCATGAATCTGATCGCCATCGCCGTTGCAGAACGCTTGATGTGCGTAAGGCATAAGCCATTCCGTCTCAGTGTAGTGTAAATTTCCTTTTAGTGTGTGTGTATTGCGGTATCGTGTATCTAATCATAAAAGTGCCTGTTACCTAAATTAATGATGTCAATAGAGGTAACACAATTTCTTTAGCATTCATCTCCGGCTTCGCTTGCGTACACGGATTAAAAGTAGTCTAAATTACTAAGTAATTATACCCAAAATTTCATTCAAATTCGTTTGTTTTTCTCGTATGAAGATAGAAACTAAGATAACTCAATATTGTATTTTTAATCAACTAGCTGGTGGAACAAGCATAAAACCCACGTGATGTTGAGTGGTAACCATCACATAACAAAGCATTGCCACGTACGTCACGCACGTCAAAAACGTTACCGATGCACTGCTCTGCGTCCATGAACTTGAAGCATACAGATGTTCAGCCTCACGTACCAGTAATTACACCGGCACCCTTATCCACCAAACTGAAACACAGCATTGCTGCTTCACGGCAGAAATAAGCATACTTTCCCAGTCAGTTTTATACAGGGTGTCCCATAAGTCAACGTCCAGCTGAAAACGGACAATAGGCCAAGTCATGACAGCTATCAAAAAAATATAAAAAAAATATTTGTCATGTAACTTTCGAGTTACGAGTATTTACAAAAAAACAAGAAAAACTGACACCCTGTGATGGTCTTTTAAGTCCTGTGACTACAAATATTAACTTTTCATAAAACTTTTTTCTGAAACATAAGCATGAATAACCCTTCTGTAAATTACAATTCAAAATTAAGCCATAACTGCCTCAGTTTTCAATGAAATCGTAGAGTTTTGGCCAACATTTCATTTCAGATAATTACATCACCCAACTTTAACCGTCTGTACCACAAAAAAAATGTACTACAATATCATGGCATATAACTTTAAAAAATGGCGCATTTATCCAGAATTCCAAAATGGTATAATACTTGCTAGAGTACTCCTTGGTTTTGGAAATAAAAAATGTTTTTTCAACTAAACCGGATTTCCAATCAATTTTATTTCAATAGATAAAATGTTTGTACCCTTTAAATCATGGACTTAAAATGCCTACGCTCTGTTTTTAAGTGACTCACAATTCACAGGTACAAGTAAATACCATTTCGACAATCTATGTAAACAGATAGATCCACCATCTTGTCGAAAGAGTAATAACCATGGGTTTTCAAGTAATTTGTTAGTTAGAGGTAAAAGTTAGAAATAAATTTCAATCATAGAATTACTTCAATAGTGATTTTAATCTGAAGTTTGCCTTCGCCCGTCGCCGGTCTTATTACATGCGGCGTTACCTCGCTCTGAGGCTCCATTTAATACTTGAAGTGCAAGTGAGAGCGCGGAACAAGCGACAAAGAGCACAATCGGCCTCCACGTTCGGCAACGTTTGACATCTGTCTCTCTCCTACTTGAGTGAGTGATGCGTCCGCGTGGACAGCTGTATGACGTTGTCACGTTCAACTGTCGTCAGTTAACTGACTTTACAGAGAGCTGTTTTTTTTTTAAGGAAATGTAGAGCTTGCATTACTGCTGAAGGCAGTAACAGTTTGAACATTTGCTGTAAATCCTTGATGTAGTTAAATTAAAATCACGATTGAAGAAATCCTATGATTTAATTTTATTTCAAACTTTCACCTAAAACTAACAAATTACTTGAACACCCATGGTTATTACTCTTTCGACAAGATGGTGGCTATATCTGTTTACTTGCATTGTCGAAATGGTATTTACTTCATTTTAAATCCATAATTTAAAGGGTACAAACATTTTATCTCATGAAATAAAATTGATTGGAAATCTGGTTTAGTTGAAAAAACATTTTTTATTACCAAAACTAAGGAGTATTCTAGCAAGTATTATACCATTTTAAAATCCTGGATTAATGCGCCAATTTTTAAAGTTACTTGCCATGATGGTGTAGTACATTTTTTTTGCGGTACAGACAGTTAAAGTTGGGTGATGTAATTATCTGCAATGAAATGTTAGCCAAAACTCCACGATTTCATTGAAAACTGAGGCAGTTATGGCTCAATTTTGAATTGTAATTTACAGAAGGGTTATTCATGCTTAAGTTGCAGAAAAAAGTTTCATGAAAAAATAATATTTGTAGTCACAGGACTTAAAAGATCATCACAGGGTGTCAGATTTTTCTGTTTTTTTTAAATAATCATAACTCGAAAGTTACACAACAAATATTTTTTTTTATATTTTTCTGATAACTGTCATGACTTGGCGCATCACCCGTTTTCGGCTGGACGTTGACTTATGGGACACCCTGTATAGTGCAGAATGGAGAAAATTGGTTGGATGGAAAAAGTTCGAACAAAGAGGTCTTAGAGCGAGTAAAAGAAAAGAGAGTATTTACTTGAGACGATACAAAATCGAAGAGGAAAAATGTTTGGACATCTTCTACAACATTACAGCTACATTAAGAACATCATTGATGGAAAGGTTGAAGGAAAACGGGGAAGAGGAAGGCCAAGAATAATTTACATGAGCCAGATAAAAGAAAAAGTCGCTGTCATGTCATATAAGAAAGTCAAGGAGGCCGCATTCGAAAGACTTAATTGAAAAAAATGCATCAAAACCCCGACAAAAGCTAAGCTCTTAAATTTAAGATGAGAAGAGAAGTACTTTCCCAGACGAGCCCTTCACAAAGAGCTATACTACTACTTTTGTTATATGAACCTTAATAGCAAAAAGGAAAAACATTGTGAGCTTCAACCTATTTTATTTTTAGAGCTCCGATTTCAAATACGATCATGCACCAGTGATTCAGAATTCCAGTAAAGCTGGTACCCTGACATTTATGTATAAGAAAAAGACAGCAGAAAATTGACTTCGTCGGTATTTAGAGACTGTTTAACTTTTTATTCTTTGAAAAGAAAGTTGAAAGGGTTAGGCTCTCGAAATTGATCCAAATTATTGCAAAGCCGATTTTACGTTTAACTCATCAGGAACATCGCATTTAATACTAAATAAAAAAAACTGATAAGTGTGGGATAAAGGCAGGATGATGATGATGTGTTATTGGCATCTAATTCTAATCCTTGTAGTAATAGTAAAGCTCCTTGTGAAGAGCTCGTCCAGGGAAGTACTACCCCATGCCTATTTCTGCCGTGAAGCAGCATCGCTGTGTTTAGGCTTGAAGGGTGAGAGTGCCGGTGTAATTACAGGCACGACGTGAGGTGAAACATCTGTAAGCCTCAAGTTGATGGACGCAGGGCAGTGTATCGTAGGGCACGTTTCTGACGTACGTGACCTACGAGGCCATGCTTTGTTATAGGCGATGGTTACCGCTTAACATCAAGATTCAAGATTCAAGATTCAATAAGCGTTTATTCAATACGATACAAGAATCACTTTGAAACGTCTTAAAGCTGGGTGGGCTATATGGACCTCGCTTCGTGTAATGGCATAAAGCACATACATTGTTGGTCAAAGAAACTCATTGGTACAGTAGGATGGATTGTACTAGATTTCAACCCACGACCTTAGAATTGGAAGCCGGGCTGCTCCCACTAGACCACCAATGGTATTTTAAGTATGGGAATGAACAATCAATTAATTATACTTTCTGGTTATATATTTCAAGCTTAAACATACTATTAAAATGTCAAGCATTACGGAAACAGAAGTAATCATGGAATTACCTTCCTAAAATGGTACACATGGATTCACATCAAACTATACACTGCTCGATTTTTATATCCTTGTCGTAAGCGTAATTTTATTCTTTGTGTAACTTGATTTGTCTCCATTTGTACCATAGTTTTAATTTGAAAACCTCTTTCGATAATGGGTACTGTGTTTACTTAATGTATAACTTCTACTTCTTGAAATGTATGTTTCTTTATTCGGCTTTCAACCGCTACAGTTTTAAGTCCATTTTAAAATTGAGCTTTTAAAATTATTTTAATCCCTTTAACACTACCTTTAAAACTTGATCTTAATCATTCCCTCTCAAGTAAAATCCGAGAAAAACAAAATGGAAAGTTCACCGCATTTAAAAATTAACTCTCTTTTCAAATCATCTCCATCGGATAATTCAAATTTAAATAAGTTGTCAAAACGTACAATTATAGTTTTCAAAATATTGCACGTCTTTTTAGCACTAGATTTTGGTTTCTATAACTACAAAACATTTGGTCACAAAGTGTTTTTTAAAGTGTTATCACTGTGTCAATGCTACGTGTACTGTTTATTATTTACTACCATTGTTATATATAAACAATATAATATACATATGACTATTTGGAATACTATCTTTCTTGTTCATTATATAACGTTTGTGACCAGTTCTGTTATATCAGGAAAAAAGATTAGCTTCAAAAAATTCTACGATAGACTGGTGAAATTTGATTCAAAAATGCCTTTTGAAAAACCATATCGGTTTGAGCTGAAAATTTTCGGTTTACTTTTGATTCCACTAATAACCAAACCAGTTACCTGTTTCATTCAGAAATGTCAGGACAACGACAATACTTGCATAAGTTCTGTGTATGTTCGTTTGCATAACGCTATATTTTCGTTCGGTGTAGATGTTATATCAATTCTAAATGCATTTATATTTTATTTAATATATTGCCGACTGGTAACTTATACAAATGCACTGGCTGTAAAAAACGTTGATATAAAGGCTCACCATCAGATGTACAAGTATCTTGTTGATTTAGCTGAGGATATAAAGAGAACTTTTGATCCTGCGGTATGTATTTAAACCTTTTATTTTTCTTTTTGTTTTTTTTTATCATTATTATCAACCTGAAGATGTCCACTGCTGGACATAGGCCTCCCCTATATATTTCCAGGAGGAACGATTCTGAGCCCTTTCCATCCATCGACTTATCGCGATCTTAACAATGTCGTCGGTCCATCTTTTATCTTTTAATAGTATTATATTATATTTTTCAGTGACATTTAAAAATGTTTTATCCTTTTCAGTTGGTGAGTCTGCTTCTAGTTTACATTTACTACATAACAATGGTGCTGTACTGGTTGGTGGTGACTATTAAATATGGACTGCAGGACGTAAGTTAATTTTTTATAAAAAAAAACTATTTTTCATTCATAAATGTTGAAATAACATTTTTTTTGGGGTACAGCGTTACTAAGGTTCTTAAATGTCTCTGAGGAACTGTTTGGTCTGGTGCCCGCGGCTGATTTTTATCATCGCACCACTCACCGCAGAACCAGAGTCCATCCCCACCCCCAGGATGGCTGGTTTTCCACAACTGCTCGTTTTTCGCGGTCCTTTTTGACGCGCACGAGTAAGTTGTGGAATGAGCTGCTTTCTGCAGTTTTCCCTCGGAGCTTCGACATGGGGTCCTTCAAAAGGCGGGTCTATCAGTTGTTAAAAGACCGGCAGCGCATCAGCACCACCTCTAGTGTTGCAGGTGTCTATGGGTGATGGTGACTACTTTCCATCTGGTGGCCCGTCTGCCATGCCTGCTATGGCATAAAAAAATTTTGAATGGACTCGTTATAAGGCCCTATTTAACCTCCTATCGGCTTTATGGTTAGTTTAGTAAAACCCTGTCCCTATAAAGGTTATACATTTATTAATAAAAAAAATAACTAAATCAAAACACATCTGTCAGCAAGCAACTATAGTTTAATTCTCTAAATTTAGACTCTACGGGCCTTATTAATAATCCTGGCGTAGCGTTGGACTAGTTAATCCGTGTTTTGTCTCTTGCATTGACATGCAATTGTCAACTCGAACAAATGTGGCAAAACACGGATCAACTAGTCCAACGCTACGCCAGGATTATTAATAAGACCCTACCTGTGTTATTAATAATCCTGGCGTAGCGTTGGACTAGTTAATCCGTGTTTTGTCTCTTGCATTGACATGCAATTGTCAACTCGAGCAAATGTGACAAAACACGGATTAACTAGTCCAACGCTACGCCAGGATTATTAATAAGAGCCTACATGTTTTAATTGAATAATTTCGTTACAGTATACCTCAATATTTGTGTTCATGCAATACGGCTTGATTTGTCAAGGTTTGGTCCTTGTGTTCTCACCAGCTATACTTGGCGGTATGTTGTCATCACAAGCCAATGTTTTGAAGCTCGAGCTTTACAACTTATTGTTGGAAGAGACTGGTAAGATAATTTATACTAAAAAAACACACCGTTAATATTTTTTTTTCTTCAATCAATTATAATTGTGTGCTCGTATTGTTTATACGCGATAAATATCTGCGTAATATATTCTAAAAAGTTTGATAATACTTTAATTTGTAAATTCGTTATTTTGTCATTTTTTACTAATTATAATTTACACACATACATACATAAAATCACGCCTCTTTCCCATGGGGTAGGCAGTCATCACGGATTTCCATTTGCTACCTCGTTGACTTTTTTCACTCTCATAACATTCTTCATACATGCTCGTCGGTTTAGGGTACTCCTGAACTGGCCTTTCTTTAAAACGTCTGCTATTTGATATCATGTGCTGAGCTCTTCTCCTTCCAGCAGTTCCATTCACACTTGCCTGATGCATCTGTTTTGTTAATCTCCTTTCATATTATACTAGTGGCCGCCCGCGGCTTTGCTCGCCCGTTCCCGTAACACCCCGTTCCCGTTGCTCTTTTGGGATAAAAAGTATGCTATGTCCTTTTCCCGGTTCTAAGCTACCTCCCCACTAATTTTCTGCTAAATCGGTTCCGCCGTTCTTGGGTTATAAATAGTGTAACTAACACGACTTTTTTTATAAATATAGATTCTCTCTGCATGCCCAAACCATCTAAGAATATATTTTATCTTTTTTTATTTATTTTTACCATCAAGGTGGATCATATTCTGAAAAAGGCTTCTTGTAGACATTGTAAATCATTATAATGAATAATTTTATATTTTCAGGTAAAACGAATGCAAAGAAAATAAAGGAACTCATCAAATATATAGAAGCACGTCCATTTAAGCTCTATATCTGCGGTATAATCCCTCTGAATACTAACCTAATAATGATCGTTCTCAATCTATGTGTTACGTACTTTATTGTGCTACTACAGCTAACCCATGTGTATTGATGATTTTAGGACAAATAAATTTTCAAATTCTCAAGCGTTGTATCCGCAGAACATAAAATAACTCTGGCTCTGGTTATGAGTCTGCGTGAGTGCTCACCAGTGTATTATACTGTGTGTGGGTGACGTTTCGAAGTAAAATTTTTTTAGTCAACACTAACTCAGACTCAAAACCAAAGACAGAGTTTATAAAAACTACAAAGTTGCTATGTTTGTATTTTGCTGTATTCTATATGCCTGATTGTAATCTTAAATGAAATATTTTAGCATTATATATTAGCTCGTCAATAATAAAACAAGAAAAATAAAAAAAATTGCATGTGTGTTCAATTCAATAAAATGCGATAAGTACTGTAGTATTTTTTTATGAAATCATGTAAGAATACGAGCTTTTTATTTATAATGCGTCAAGGGTCTCACACTTATTCCTCTATTTATTATTATGTGCTTTCCTGCAGGCCGATCATGTAATTTTTGTTACAGTGGTTTCAATCAAAAGTTACATGATCGGCCTGCTGGTCCCACGGCTCGGCAAAGGAATGCCCCCATTCCCTCCAGACATCACGATCCTTGGACATGCTTGTCCAGTCCGTCAGGAAACCATAAAGCTCGTCTCGTCATCTCCGTTTTGTTCTGCCGCGTCGCCTTCTCGCTGGGTCAGGATGCCAATCGGTATAGATAATTAGTGCTGACTAGCCTCTTAGATCGGTTGGTAGTACCTCTGCCTTCTGCGCCGTAGGTCGTGGGTTCGATCCCCACCGAGAACAAATATTTGTGCGGTGAACGCAGATGTTTGTTCTCTGTCTGGGTGTTATATTGTAGTCTAAGTATGTATTTACAAAAAAAAATGTTTGTATGTAGGTTTATCGGTTATCTGGTTCCCATAACACAAGCTCTGCTTAATTTGGGGCTAGATAGTGTTGTGTGAATTGTCCAAAAATATTTATAATTATTTATTTATGTAATTGTGTATAAGTAGGTACTAGAATGGTTGTTACTTTCGAGGATATGGGAGTCTTTATGCATGGCGGAAAGCCCTGGAGACTTGTATTACAGGCTTTCTAAGCCTAACTCAAGCTCCAGTCTCTTGCAAAGTGGTTGGGTACATCCCATCTGATTACTATTCCCATTCCATAAATTGGGTCCACTACCTACTTTGTGAAAAAAAAAAATGCTTTATTATTATTAAATATCAATTAAAACCCTTTGAAGTTCAAAAATCAGATTTTTATTCAATGAAACATAAGCAATGAAGATTTCTTTGCTCTTCCCGGAAGCACATATTTCCCTCTCTCCAACCAAGGACTCATATCAATATTTGTCGACTTTATAGCGTCCCAAAGCGTTTTTGCTGTTATACACACCAAAAATATAGTAAACACTATTATAATCCTATCAATCATTGCTATATATTTCTCTATACTCTTCGCTATATTATACAGAATCCTGTAGTCTTTTAGACCTTCGCAGGGTGATTCTAAGGCTACAAAAGGTATGGTGATACAGACGAGAAGACTTATCACGGAAAGTAAGATGGAAACGCAGAGGTTCATGGTTCGGTTCGTGCGGAGACGGGTTCTGTAGACCTCTTTTCGTTGTCTGTGGAGCAGCATGAGACGGTATTCATTTTCTTTAAAGATTTCATCTAGGTGGAGGTAACCTATTAATCTGAAATAAAAAAATAATTAATGAAAGAAAATTTATCAATTTTGGTTACTTAAACACTTAACGACAAAACACCGTGAAATGACGGGTTACTATATTGACTGACTTGACCAAAAACTTTTTTTTATTGATGTAATACTAGCGACCTGCCCCCGGCTTCACACAGGTGACATTTATAAGTTAAACACATAAATATAGCCTATGTTACTAAGGGTGAATGTAGCTTTCCAATGGTCAAAAAATTTTTGGAATCGGCACAGTAGTTTTTGAGTTTAGTCATTACAAACATACAAAATACAAATCTTTCCTCTTTATAATATTTTAGTATAGAAGTATAGGTTGATAAAAAAAACTGACCTAAATAAAATGCAAACTAACCTTTCTAGTGCTAGCCTGTAGAATATCATTTTGATCTATTTTCTCTGCCCTTGTTTCTTTGGCACGGTAGAATATTCCTTCAGATCAACGGACGACTTTTTTAATTTCTATCACTTTCACTCGTATCTTAATATGATTATTCTTCTAGTTAAAATCTGTTGATTCTTGTAGTACTAAACTAGATTATTCTAAGAACTAGAGAAACCAATTTTAGATATTTTCTTTTCACTTTCAGTTTAAATTTGTCGATAGTATTTGAATAGCAGTGCAACTAGATTGAAGAGATATCGAATACTGGTAGTTTTTGGGCATCGCCTATCAATTTAAGGCAATGATACAAGTCATTATGATGATACAGTATACCTTCCTACGTCATTAAGTTCACATAGCATATTAATGAACTCAGTTAATAAATGTTAACTAATGAGATATTGTGACTAGTTATTAATACGTTTTTAATTGCATCCTTAATTTATAAAGGCCTGCGCATACCTACGTCGCTGGCGATGGCGATCAGTGAAACGCTATCAAATAACGCTGTCAAATTTGTCAACTTTTCACTGATCGCCATCGCCAGCGAGCTACGTGTGCGCAGGCCTAAACAGACTAGCGGATCTGGGGCGGATTCGCATGGTTGTAATTTAGAAAAAAGGAAGTGAAAAATGTTAAATCACTGCCTCTAAATGTTTCTACCACGCAAAGCCGGGGCAGATCGCTAGTTTATTACATGTTCACTCACCGCAGTGCCCACTGCATGGAGCGGTGCGTTCTTCTTCTTCTTATCGTGTCACTGATTTTTTTCGAACCAAGTAAATAAATAAATAAATAAATAAATATTGTGGACAATTCACACAACACTACCCAGCCCCAAACTAAGCAGAGCTTGTAATATGGGAACCGGATAGCTGATATAATACTTGAATACATTTTTTTTTTGTAAATACATACTTAGAATACAATATAACACCCAGACAGAGAACAAACATTTATGTTAACCACACAAATATTTGTTCTCGGTGGGGATCGAACCCACGACCTACGGCGCAGAAGGCAGAGCTACTACCAACTGAGCTAGAGGCCAGTCAAAAAAGTGTGGTGAAAGGATTTTAAGTGCGCCTCAAAGAGGCTCCTTTCGTGCACTTGACACATATTTTCGAATTTTTTAGGTTCTACGATATATAAAACGTGTTTGCGGTGCGTTTACTTTTCTATAAATATAGTGTCATAACTACAATAGTTGATGGATACACTATGTAAATAGTTATTTAACTAGCGGCCGCCCGCGGTTTCGCTTGCGGGGCAAGTTCAATTTTTTACACCATTGGTTGTAAATTAAAGTAAAGAAATATTGTTTTTTTTTTAAATATTATTTAACCTATGTCACTCGAGGATAATGTTACTTCCAAACATAGATATAATTTTTCAAATCGGTCGAGTAGTTTCGGAGCCTATTCAATGCAAACAAATCTTTCCACTTTATATTAGTACTAGTGGCCGCCCGCGTCTTCGCTCGCCCCGTTTCCGTTACGCCCCGTTGATTTTTCTTTTAAAAGTTTTTCCTCTTTTTCTCCGCTTAGGGAAATAATTTTCCAATTTCCTTTCTTAGTGCACCCCTATGCTATAAAAGGAACATACCCTCCAAGTTTCATGCTTCTAGAACTTACGGTTTAGGCTGTGCGTTGATTGTCAGTCAGTCAGTCAGTAACATAAGAAATTTATATATTTAGATAATGGACGTCGATAATATGCAATTTAAACACTACAAAGCCCTACAATATGTAATGTGCGATATTACGTGATCCGAATATTCACTTGCACACAATTTCATTGTGACTCAATCAGTAAGACAATGTGTGGGCACGCCTTTTAATTGTATGCAGTGTGGTCACGTTCAGAGCAGCGCTAATAAACTAAACGTAACTAAACGTAATGTCATGGTGCTTGCGACGTTTTCGTCACAAGGAACCACTCATTCATAATGCAGGATACTTTTTAGCGGCTCGCTAAAAATATTCAGTATTCAGTATATTTATTGCCTTATCTATACATAATGTAAAAACAGTGTCAGATCTTTAAACTAGTTTTTGAATCAATACATAATTTACCCTGTAAGGGTCTTGCAATACTGTAGAAGCGGGCCGATATGATTATAATCACGCAGATTGTGCTGGTTTAGTATAAAATGATAAAAGGGTTATTTATAATTAACGTTATTCTTTTCGTTTGTCGTTAAATAACTCGTCTAGTGTGTAGTAAGCTTTTTGTAGAAGCATCTCTTTTAGTTTTTTATCAAATATGTTGTGTTTTTCTTGAAGTTTGATTTTTTCCGCTCTCGCTCTTTACATTTCAACGAATTTGTCTAATTGTGAAAATACTCATCAGCTAGCTAACAGTATTACACCTAAACTTATCTTCGACATAACAATAAAACGCGGTTTCTCTAACTTAAGTCTAAATATTCAGGAGGTCTCAACTTGCTCTAGCCACAGGAAAATAGAAACAGCTGGCTTACTACCAAATAAAAGCAACCCTAAAAAAAAGGAAACCTGAAACCGAACCTGAAGAACCAAAGTATCTTACTGAACGGATTTTGATAAAATTTCTATAAAAAAATAAATAAATTGCTGATGAAGATAAGCTTTAACAATCTATCAAAACACACCCAAATTGAGAACCTACTGTGTTTTTATTTGAAGTCGGTTAAAAAACAAGGATGAGCGATACATTTCATAATCCTAATGAGGTACTTAAGGAGTTAGTCAAATAGGTAATGGCACCATAAATACATACCTACTTAGAATGCAATATTAAGACAGAGAACAAACATCTACACCATGAAAATATTTGTTCTCAGTGGGAATTAAGCCCAAAAGTCACCCTTACCTTACGGTCAGTAAGTACTCTCATAATTTATGGTGAAAGAAACCAACGTGAGAAAACCGTCGTGTCGAAGAACCTAAATAGTTCAAAAATTATGTGTCAACTGCACAAAGGGAATCTTTTTGAGGCGTAGTTAAAATTCTTTCAACACACTTGTTTCAAAAAATGTGACTCGGCAAGAAAAAGATAAAGAAAATAAAGAAAAAAATAATATTTGTGAAGCAAAACTGACACTATCAATTTAAACTCAACTACTTATCATTATACAACAGCTTTGTGCGTCGCAAAAAAACTCTGCCTCAGCATATTATTACTCAAACTATTACATGGTAAGAAGTGAGTAAGCTTTCAGTTTATTAAGCTGCCATTGACTCGCTCGAGCTAACGATATCACAGTTTGCGCGACTCAATTCAACGGAACTGCAGGCAATTTGCACAAATTGGAACTACGTACGAGTTGCTATCAGACTTGGGAACTCCTAATGCTTTATGTGGCCCTGGTAATGCGCTGAACGGGGTACGAACATCATGCTTATATGTACCTTATGTTTGAACTGTGGTTTTAGTATTTCAAACTACGTTTATTTATGGAACAGCCTAGGTCGGCCGCATACACACGTTTTCCGTATTCGGACATCTGTACACGCAAGTCTGCGTGCGATTCTTTCACAGACGCTGCACAAATGTTGTTTTGTACACGCGCGTGTGTGTGCTTGGTGCGTCTTTTGCTCAAACCAGGCTATTGCAAGCCCACGGGTTGCGGAAGCCCGAATAAGGGGGGTCAGTTTCCGTTCTATGTGTTATTTTGTGTTCTATGGTTGCAAACAACATCATGCTGTTGACATTGGTTATCCGCAGATGATTGGATTAAGCACGCATGGATGATGGTTTATTGACTAATCCATTAATCGCGAATGCTTTGCTTATTTAAATGATGTGCGCTCCAGTGAACTTCATCAGATAGAATCTGCTAATATTTGTTACTAGCTGCGCCCCGCGGCATATTAATAGAGATTTTTCTTGGTCAAAGAGAGCACAACGCCGTTTGGTATTATACCACCACAATAAATTATAGTTTAAAAAACTAAAAATCACGCTTTTTTAACTAATTTAACTAAAAAGTTAAAAATAAAACTGTAACAATCAATTGAATTTTGAACAAACAAACTTACATACAGTGAAGCTAATAAAAGCGTTATAATGAACAACTATTGGACATTTTTGTACAACGTACTTGTTTATAAATTTGTGTATCTAGTGTTTTTGTGGTAATCTTCAGTATCTTTCTTCTATTCGAATTTTTCTTACAAGTGTACATAACGTAGTGCATTATGAAACTTCTCTTTTAGCTTGTATTCAAAACCCTGTAAATAAAAACACAACCTTCAACAAACAAGAGCCGAACCTAACGAGCCGTGGAAGCTTTGCAAGAGAAAGCTTTCGCATACTGAAACCCGATCGGGAATACATAGAATATTTTAATTACCCACCCTGAGGATCTGTACGTTGTTTTGGTAAGGCTGTATAAACAACGAAAAAATACCCTGTCTGCGGGTATTTTTGGAGGCATTTTTTAACGCCCTAAGGCATTTACGGTTTTATCCTTCTGGTTCATTTACTGCATTATCATGTTATTTTTGTTTGGCCTCTTACTATGGGAACCAGATAGTTGATATAATACTCACATATTTTTTTCTGAAATACATTTATAGTAAAATAATTGTGATTCCTTATGGGGACGTCAATTATTAAAAAATAACGACACCTATTTAGTTTATATACACAGGACCGCACAGAGTGGAGGGGATTAGGGGAGGCCTTTGCCCAGCAGTGGGACATAGAAGGCTCATAATAATAATAACATTTATTAAAATAAAATATAACACCCCAGAAAGAGAACAAACATTTGCGTTCACCTCACAAATATTTGTTCTCGGTGGGGATCAAGCTCACGACCTACGGCACAGAAGGCAGAGCTTTACCAACTGAGCAAAGAAGCCAGTCACATGGCCACCACTTAGTAAGCTTGAGCTTAGGCTAATTAAGTAAGCTGTCATTCCTGTGCGCCGTGAGCTCATTATACCGCAGGACACGTAGTGGTTAATGACGTCATCAGTCCAGACATACTAGATAAATTTGTGCAACCTGTCTGTGTCCACGCTGAAATAAAGTTAGTTAAATTTAGTTGCAAAAGTTGAAATACGAAGTGCAGATCCTTTTCGGTGTGTAATTAAATAGGTGCCGTTATTTTTTTAATTATTTACGTCCCCATAAATAAGGAAAACACATTTTTTTTACTATAAAATAGGTAATGAACCGAGTTGGATTTGATCCCACGAACTTCGCCGTGGTCCGTGATATTAAAATCTTATACCTTTAAACGAGTAAATCTTGTATATATGTAAATATATATTATAAATTAGGATCTCGGAAACTGAGCCAACGATTTTCATGAAATTAAGTATACAGAGGGTTTCGGGGGCGATAAATCGATCTAGCTAGGATTCATTTTCAGAAAAGACGTAGGAGAGAAGTTATTTAAATAATTAAAAATTTTAGCGCCATCTATTGCTGAGTAGTCAAAATCACGAGTTAGCTCTCGTAGAGTATTAAATTCTTTGCGAGTTAGTGTCACGGAGAACGCCATCTATTGAGCTTCTACGTAAACACTCGAGACAAAAGTTCCGGAGATTTTCATGAAAATTAGTAAAAAAAATACCGAAAAAAATACCGAGCAAAGCTCGGTCATACCGGCTCGTGGCTTATAATCGATAAAAATTGTATACCTGCACTTATTAACAAATTTTTAAGATAGGCAAAATGATTATGATTATTAGTATTACATCCTCCAAGGCTGAGTAATACCACCCTTTGAAACCGTAATACCGGCCTTAGAAATTAAAACCTTGACTAAAGCGCCCCACAAAGAAACCTACCCTCCTACTGTCTTTGCAAAGATGTCACTGACACACTGACATACCTACAGTAAGCTCCCTGCAAACATGGGGTTGCAACTTACAAGGTGAATGAACTGAAGGGTGCAGGCACCAATTATTCATATCCATGCCTTCACTGAGAAAAATCCCTTGGAAGACCCTTTAGATAGAAGGGTGATAGTTAGGCACTTATATGATTACACAGTCTTTGTGGAAAAATGTAGGTACCTGTGACATAGCTGTGATAGACTGCAAAAAAAGAAAGCAAATATATTTATTTGTGTAAAAATTAATAAATGAAATATTTTCAACACTGACATCATCTGCCTAAATGCGTCTATTGCTGTTCAATCAATCAATCAATACATATATTAAAACCATAGGGACATATAGAACACTTAGTTGTTGAACCTTCTCCAAAACTTTTACAACCGAATTGAGACCCTCCTCCTTTTTGATTGGAAGTCGGTTAAAAACGATTTCGAACCTTCACAATTCATCAACTTCTGTTCTGTTTTCATGTTCTTTTCTATCGAACGTATTACTTACAATAAAGATCTTAGGAAGTAAATAATCTAGAAACAAGCTAGATATAAGTTTCCGTAACAATAGATACCTAAACAAGAGCGTAGATTGCTATTCATCCGGGCTAAAAGCGTGCATTTATCTCGGAAACAACGGAGAACATTAAAAAGAGCAAAAACGAGGAAATATGAATATAACAGAGTCATAAAAGTAAACTCAGACTTACGTAGGTATTATCCTTGTTCTAAGTTTTACTCGATCATTTTGAGCAATTCGTTTCGCCTAGGCGTCTCTTTCTTTTGCATGGAGAAATTATAAGACAGCAACAATCCATTGCGTTGAAGGTCGTCGTCGACGAGTTGTTGTCCATCATTTATATACATAGGCACATAGAGTCACACAGGTGAAACGAATGGTTCAAAATTATAATAATATTCAGAATAAAGATACTAAACTGAAATTTAGAGTAAACCTGCTTTTGTTACCATTGACAATAGGTACGTATTCTTGTTAAAAAGTGAGTTTCAATGATTAAACTATCACTTTTAGACTATTATTTATTTCTTCATATAAAATTGTATTTCAGCATAAAAATTTAATTAAAAAGTTAATTTAATTGACCAAAAAAACAGTAATTTCGAAAGAAAATTAAATCTAAAATAACTTACGTCCTTTTGTGCCTACTATATCGTAGAATACAGTAACCTGTAGGTAGGTATTTTCAAGGTATGAACATGAACACATGTTCATACTATGAAAATGTCAGAAAAGATTAGCTAGTGTTTTTTACTACTCTAAAATGTAAGTATAGTGAGATCAAGCGCTAAGTTTAAGAGGGTAATTAGACTCGCTAGAAGAGATGCAATTACGTAGGAAGATATAATTTACCCTTATTATTGTAATAAGTAAGAACTTCTTTTACGTCTGCAGGGTAACAATTTAGCAATTACTAACTCTTTAAAAACGGCAGGTTTTTATTTATAGATGTAGAAACATAATAATATCTGTTTAGGTGATCAAAGAAATGTCGTTTTTGTATTTCAGTTTCCAGTTACTATCTTTTGTTGCACGATTTACGTACCGTTTTTAGGGTTCCGTAGCCAAATGGCAAAAACGGAACCCTAACCCTTTTATTTAAGTTAGTACATACTACCTACACGTTATTTTTTCAGTTTCTAACTTATTAATTCTAAGTTAAACTAATTTAACGGTTTTTACTTTCTTTTGAAAATAAAATGGCTTAGCCCCTTCACACATAACGCTACGCAAATCTTGTTATCTATTGATTTGTTTAATGTGTTTGTGGTCAAATAAATAAGTTTTATTTCTTTATATTCTTTACAAACCTCTATGGATGCAGTTGACTGCCTTCTCATTTTATGTTGATATATTGATGGTACTGTTACAACCAAAACCTAACCTAATTAAAGACTAAACATTATGTGCACCATGCCAGACTCTCACACGGTGAAGAAAAACATTGTGAGACACAAGGCACCACGTCACCATTCTACATCTGTTGTCGCTATGTGGTGCAGACTCAGATAACAAAACTATGGACAAAACATGAAGTACGTCCATTTCATGTTTACGAAAACAATGTACTCAGTGCTTCAAATCCATTACCGGCTAAAAGCTGACATGATGGTATTGCAAATATGTGCTTGTTTGGAAAAGTGCATTTGCGTACGTGTGGATTTGTAGAGTATCAGAAAAAGAAATAGCATCATGATTTTGAGCCCTGATTGAGAGCACTGGTCTAAAAGGTAAGTAATGTTTTTACCAACACATTTTTTGACGTGACAACGTCCTATTCGATGGAGCCGGCTAGAACGCACGAAAAAATATGACGTCATGCGGCGTTACCTCGCTCTAAGGCACCATTTAAGGCTTGAAGTGTAAGCGAGAGCTCGGAACGAACGACAAAGAGGCACAATTGGCCTCCGCGTTTGGCAGCGTTCGACATCTGTGTATTTTCTTATGACGTTGTCACGTTCAACTATCGTCAGTAAACCAACTTTACAGACAACCAATTTTTTAACGAACCCTCCGTATTCCTCAGTTCTATTTAAACGAATATTTCTTATCAATAACCTGTCACAGACATCTACCACAAAACGCTGACACACTCACAAAACTACTTCCTTCTCTGAAACCACTATCTTATTCTAAAGAGATTAGAGTTCAAATTCCCTTCTTCAAATAGATGAGCACTATTCGTAAGGGCCTCTCAACGGGATGAAAGAGGTTTCCAGATAAGGTTCTGTTGGTCTTTTGACTTATTCAGTTATTCATGGAAAGGCATAAAGGAGTTATCTTGATGTATTTGTATTCCGTTGCGATGATTTCATAAGGTTTATATTGAATCTTTTAAAATTGAGTTTTAAAGTGTTTTGAATGCTCTATTTATACTTGACTACCCCACTAAAATCTGGAAGTTTCAATTTTTAGATTTTGTTGTTTGTATACACATACAGTTTTGGACAGAAAAACTCATCGGTGCATGACTGGATCTGAACCTACGCTATCACTAGACTTGCTCTTATATATACGGTGGAGGAAAACATCGTAGGGAAACCGACATGTTGAAGAACCTAGTTCGAAAACATGAGTGAGTTTAAACGTTCACGTACATTTTGTCAACACTCACACAAATTCAAAACCAGAGCCAGAGACCGAGTCAGACAGAGATTGTGGTAGGCCTGCTAGTTTGAAACAACACACAAGAGAGAGAGAGATTTTGGCCAATACAAATTATGATGCCCAATCAACAGACTTTTTCATTTTACGATCGAAATCGTTTACATCGTAATAAAATTGTAAAGCAATCCGACGTCGATTAATATTCAAATGGGCTGGACAGACAGACGGAGGTGAATCACAAAGGAATCACGTAATGCTGTTACATGTTATAGGGCCAAGCTGTCTACCATAGACCATAAAAATAATGGTGAAGTGCAAATATTATAAAGAGGAAAGATTTGTATGTTTGTAATGAATAAACTCAAAAACTACTGTGCCGATTTCAAAAATTCTTTCATCATTGGAAAGCTACATTCTCCCCGAGTAACATAACTTATATTTATCTTTTTATAAAAATGTCTACCCATCCGAAGCCGGGACAGGCCCCTTATAAACTATGATCATGAAAATCGTAGATCGTGTAGATTCGAATATTCGTAGATTTGTGGGAGCTACGGAGGTGCTACGAAAATTGCTACGAAAGCTGCTACGAACCTACTGTCTGTGTCTTAGTGTCAGTGTGTGTTGTTTGTGTGTTACATGCTGTATTTCCAAGCTGCGGAGGAGAAACATTTTCAAACTAAATGTCTCTGTATGGAATCGTAATTATAGTTTCAATAACTAAGTACATTTTTAAAGATCGCAAGAATTTGGGGGATAATGAGGCCTTTATATTGTTTTTCGTGAAAATGTTTGAGAGCTTTGTCCAGTAGACATAACATTACATAATACACTTTATGTTAAATAAAATACTCCAGTTAAACAGTCATTTGATTGCGTTACTTCTTCAGGCTGATGTTGATGATGAACAATAGTTATTTTTTACTTTTATTTAAATGAGAAATTTACCACACAGCCACTATTTAAACTAAAGCATGAAAGTAATTATTCAATCCAATTCATATATTTCGGAACATTTGGAACACATATTTAAATGACACGCGGTACATTCACAATTTCAAATAACATTAAAAACAACATAAAAAATAGGATAAGCCTCACTGTTTCCCTAGCGTTAAGCTAAATTTAGCGTGACAATAACAATAATAGCTTAAATCATAAAAATTTTCACAAAAATAAAATTATTACAAATATTTAATTTCAAGATTAAGCTTACATAAATATAATTATTGCACAATACCTTGTATACATTTTGATAAATTCACTAGTTTACAACTCCATAATGATTCCTCGCACCTCACGAAATCCCCAGTTCCCAAATCGAGCATCAATCAAATTGTAAATTGCTCAGCACTTGACAGGTTTACCCCCGAATACTGAAACGCAGAAAGCTATTGTTATCACTGATTTTATAATTTATTGTTTAGATCGGCGTATTTTGATCATGTTTTTGACTTATCATCATCATCATCTCCTCCTCCTTTATTACGCCTTTTTTTGGTCCCTAGGGAGTCTCACACACTGGTTCTTGGCACTTACAACAATGTCGTTTGAACAATGGGTCTTCTTCACCTTTCCTTTGGTCACCAGTCTGTGACCACCTTTTTCAATCTCGTCATCTTATCTCGCCAACTGTCCCTGTTCATCTCCAATTAAGTTTCAGGATTCGCGTACCCTTAACCTCAATTTTATTTTTTACTTTTAATATTATAATAATAGTATATTTCAGGCAACAGTAATACTGAGCCCTTTATCAAATTCACCTTAAAAGTAAAAACCTAAAAATAATATCAGGACAATTTAGTGTCTTTCAGATATTATTTTTACACTCAGCAAAATTAAACATACTTCAAATTTACACGCAATAAAAACAAAACAAAGTAAAACTCCATGTCAACATAAATGAATTCGAAATTCAAAAGCCGAGCTTAAAGCCACAGAAACCATAGAGAGTGGCTATCGAAACAAAATAACAGGAAGCCTAACTCAATAAACACCCAATCATACACAACACAGACATATAAGACATCTAGATCTGGCATCATTAAAACAAATCTGTTTGACTTGAATCCCCAAGTACAGTAAATACCCTATCCAATTACATTTATTTATTTTTAAGGAATACCGGAAGACTAAACGTAGGGCGCTCACCCACCAGATGGACCGACGACATTAATGAGATCGCGGGAAGTCGATGGATGGAAAGGGCTCAGAATCGTTCTTCCTGGAAATGTGTAGGGGAGGCCTATAACCAGCAGTGGAATTTATTCAGGCTGGTGATGATCATGATGATTGTTAAGGAATGAAAACACGTACTCATTACGAGTTGACCGAAACTACAAGCCTATAATTTGGCACGGGTTGATACATTATTGGCGTAGGCGGCTACTAAAAAATATTTTAGTTTTTTTTTTATGCCTCACTCACAACAAATTTGCGTGAGAATTTCTGCACTCCATGTTCTTTCTAATATAATATTACCTAATATACCACGAATGGGTACTTCAGTGATGAAGTCTTCAGGCAACCTCCTAGCAATGCCTCTGATATAATTAAAAGTAATCCTTCTGATTCTTTTGAACAAATACGGTTTTGGATTTTTTATGTTGGCACTCACTATTAAGTGGACCAAAAGCCGATTAACCACACCATCTTTTAAAAAAACATGATCTTTAATATTGTCCATTCCAATGAATGTACATCCCATATGAATATGCGACGTTACATTTTCCATTCAAATGAATAAGCTATCACCCTTTGATCAGCCCTAGCCAACCTTTGGTGCATTGAAAATTTTAATCGAGCCAAAGGTTTGTGATCGCTGACGCTTGATCGTGATAGGTAATTGAGCGTGCGTGAAAGAGAATATCCGCTTTGAAATTATAGTCTATGTGGTTTATGTGACCATCCATTATACGCTGAAATGTTGATGACATCTGCAAAGTGTTATAAAGGGGTAGAGCATTTTATAGAATGGGCAAATAAAAGACGCTTTATTGTAAAATAGATCATATAAAAAACATTGAAAAACAAGTCATAAGTTTGTCATCTTCGTCATCATCAGCCTAAAGAAGTCAACGGCTGAACATACGCCTTTTTATGTTTTCTTTCCTTTTTCATATATTTTCAGCAGAAGCACGATGCTGTGTTTCGGGTGTGGGTGCCGGAGCAATTATTGGCACGTGAGGCTGAACATCTGTATGCCTCAAGTTGATGGAGGCAGGGCAGCGTATCGTAGGGCACGTTCTTGACGTGCGTGACCTACTAGGCATTGCTTTGTGATGGTTGTCATTTAACATCAGACGGGTATATGTTTGTTCCATCATCAGCTAGTTTTATAAAAAAAAAGAACACACTTTGCTTAGTTCATTTACAGATAGTGCTGTGTTCTCTATTGTTCTTTTCAAGTCGAGTCCATCCCTAGGTTGTCTGGAAGAGATCGCTTTTAGTGATAAGACCGCTTATTGTATTCCACTTTGATGTTTTTCTGTATTCCCTTGTTAATTTTATGCGTTGTGCAATAATAGTACATTATTACCTGAGTGTTGAAAGTCACGTTTTTTAAGTCCCGAGACGGGTTGCTTTTCGTATAAAAAATATAATATTATAATATTTTTATATATTAAATATAAAAATATAGTATTAAATAAATAATATATCTTCTAAATTACTTGATGAATACATATATATTCAAAGATTTATTTAAAATAACATAGATTTGAGCAAACAATTTACCATTTTTTAAATTATGAGAATGAAAATAATGGCTGAATAATGCTGGCGAGCCGAAGCCGAAAGCCCGCCAGAGAAAAAGAAAAAAAAACCGGGAAGGCGGCAATTCAATCTTCATTTTCGCTAATTTTTGTTTCATGTTTTTATTTTTACTTTCCTTGTATTCGTAATGAAAAGCACAGTGCTTACCTCGGGTGAAAGTCTTTTAAGTCCCTCAAGCTCCATTGGCGCCCTCGCTACGCTCTGGCGCCAAACCCGTTTTGGGACTCAAAAAACGTGACTTTCAACACTCAGGTAACAATGTACTATTAGACACACTATTAAAGCGATCGCCTACTAGCATAAAACGCTACTACCCTAGATAAAAAAAAGAGATTCATCCCAATGGTGTTTCTCCCCCTTTTACTTGTCATCATAATCATAGAGGGTAGGTACAGGCACAGGGCACAGACTAGATATAAGTCTGTAAAAGTATCATTTCAATATTTTATTATGAACAATATTTTAAATGTTAAATAAGCAAATCATGTTAAATAAATAAATAAATAATGCTGGACAATTCACACAACATTATCTAGCCCCAACCTAAACAGAGCTTGTGTTATGAGTGCTAGATAACTGATATACATAATACAATAAATTACATGCATAGATATTTTTTATTTTATATAGAAAACGACTAGAACACCCAAATATCTAGTTTATTATGAAAATAATTATTTAAATCATGATAGCAGTAGTAGATTAAGTGATCTAAGTAAATATACCATTTTGGGACGCATTTACAAAAAAAATGGTATTGCTTTTTGACGGTTTGGAAAAATTATTGGTAATTTTAACTTTATTTCCATTAGAGAGATGGCACCACTTTTTTTTTAACAGATATCGAATGTATTTTTATCACGGTAAAACAAAATATTTTTTGCAAATAGTGGTTGTAAAATTTGCTACACCGAACTTTATGTCCATGTATTCTAAAGTTCATTATAGTTTGCATTTCACTTGAAGTGACAAACAGACAGTACACATCTGTAAGTACTTGCGAGGTGACGATGATGAACCGCAGTGAGACGTAAGTGCTTTTGAGTGATGGCAACACTAACAAATAAAAAAAACAGATGTGGCAAGTTTTTGTGTAAACTAAATCTATTTATATAAATCTTTCGTGTCACAATTTGGAACGCGATAAACTCCGAAACTACTGAACGGATTTCGATAAAATTTTGGAACTGCCTAAAAAATGGTCGGACTTAAAATATAGGATAGTTTATATTCAATATTTAGGTGTTATTAATTTATAAGGGGCAAAAGTTTCGAAATCTATGTCTATCCCTTTCTATCACGTAGGGACTTATATTATGTCTATCCCTTTCTATCGCTTAGGGATTTTTCTGAAAATTCTCGACTTTGACGAGGAAAGAACGCTCTAGAATGTCTTTGAGGTTCTGGATTGATCAAATTTAATTCGAAGACTGAAATTATTCGGCTAGCATCCGGAATGCATCCAAACGTTAGTAATCCAGAATTATCTAGAATACTCAAATATACCCATGCAAACGGTTTTGAATTCTAGATTTGGACAAAATGTTCTAGAAAATAGTGCCCCTAAACGTTATAGAATGTTTTTTTCATCATCATCATCAATTGATATCAGTCCACTGCTGGACGTAGGTTCACCTTGAGTAACAAAGGCTATATTTGTGTGTTTAAAAAATAAATGTCTACCCGTGCGAAGCCGGGACAGGCAGCTAGTTATATTATATTTTTTTTATTCTTCTTCTTCTTTGTGTCACTGATTCTTTCGAACCAAGTGTGGTGAAAGGATTTTAAGTGCACCACAAAGAGGCTCCTTTCGTGCACTTGACACTTATTTTCAAACTGTTTAGATTCTACGATATGCCGGTTTCCTCACGATGTTTTCCTTCACCGTTTGAGAGCACTGGCATAGTGTACATAAAATTTATGGTAGAAAAACTCATTAGTACACGACTGGATTTGAACCCACGACCTTAGGATCGGAAGGCGGGGCCGCTACCACTAGGCCACCAGCACTCTCGCACATTTTTTTTATTGATCTCCTGGCAGTGGTCAGGTGAGGAACTAAATAATTGGTTCAGATTACCAGTTTTTTACATTAGCTTCTATTATTAGCTTCTAACGTGAAGTTCAGATGTATTAGTGAAGTGCATTATGGCTAAGCATGCTCCATCTTAGGATGCATTCTCACTTTCCATCAGGTGTGATGGCAGTCAAATGCTTAGCCATCTGTTTAAGAGCGGGTCGTGCGAAAATTTGAGATTTAAAAAAAAAAACATAACTAAATAACTAAGTGACATTTTAAAAATCGCAAAAGGGCTAATTGTAGACTATACATTTGAGATTAATTCGAATTTAAGTGTGTTAAAAAAATATACTATTTAACATGACATTTTATTTAACGCTACAGCGTTATTTTGTTATGAATTTTTTTTTTTAAATCTCAAATTTTCGCACGACCCGCTCTTAAAGAAAAACTAAAAAAAAACTGTAGTATTTGACACAAAATAATATAAGACAAGTTTTATCTAAAGCGGCTCAGTCGTTACAGTCCGATTGCGCCAAAATATTTAAAAATAGAACATCCAAATGTTTTACTAGCTCTATCAAAATAAACCGTTACATACCTGTGCTAAGATTATACTTTTAAGTCACCAGTGTTGCCATGCTGAGAACAGATTCCCCCAAACAGGGGAAGTCGACAAAGCAGTGGTGAGTAATTACAGAAAAAATGGGGATGTATCTAGGTCAGTAGGGGTGTGGGATTATGAAGGATTTTAAGTTTAGCATAGTACGGTATAGTCTTTAAAAACTCCGTTCTTTTTTACGCCATAAAAATACTTCCAAATTACATTAAATGCAGAAAAATACGTCAAAATAAAACAATGGGTTCTTTTTGGTTATCTTATTGGCAAGTTTGTACAATAATAATTGTTTAATATAAAAGGGTGGTAGATTTTGTTTTGTGAAAAAAATATTAAAAACAAAATATTTTTGAGCTTGGGAAAAAAAAAGTGATTAAGTAATTAGTACGTTGACTATGGTATTACTCAGTTCTTAATTACTGGTGACGTAGTATTACTTCTTCCCACCATCCAATTAGTTTTCCCTAACCCTTATGCCCACTAATGCACTGCAAATCTAATAACTCAGTATTAGAGCAGACGCACACTTCCGCAATTTAATCACACGCCATGCCTACCTACAACAAATACAGTACAATACAACACCTATCGCCCCTGTCATTGCTCTGCCAAATGACGTCATCTAGCCCAGAGATGGATTTCGCCCATAATTTCTGAACACAATACTCCCACCACAAAACCCGCACACAGCTATCTAATCCACAAAAATCTTAAACATCGCTGGTTTTATTCAGAGCAAAACCTCAAACACCCGATCAAAACAAGCAATGTAAGCTAGACACGGGAATATTTCAGGGGTGGTGGTGAAAGTAATTGGTAAATGACGTGTGCCATTTAGGGGCTGAGTGACAGACATTAGGACGTCTGGCAGGCCGGGATCCATTTGTTTGGGATCCGTGCAATTTGGTAAATGCAAGTGACGGGTTAAAAATGTGACAGAGTGTCAAATGACACTTTTTAATTTTGTCTGGGCGTTGCGGGTTTGCGGTCTGGTGGACCGAAGTGGTGCTTTGAAAAAAAAGGGTTAAAGGTTTTGTTATTTTGCCTGTTTGAAGGGTTTTATAATGCAGATTTTTGTACCATTTCAACGCTTACTTTTATTTATATTGATGGTAAAGACGTAATAATGAAGGTTAGACTTTGACTGTTTTTTCCATTCATAAATAACTACAATTTCTATAACTCAAATAACAATAAAATATTTTTACAGTAGAACATACACCCACGCAGCGAATTAAACCCAGAACACAGTGGGTTGCAGATTGTCTTGGATTCCTAAGAAGCGATCGACGCCAATGTCGGTCGTAACATGTCGATGTACAATCATTCGATCATCAACAGCTTTATTGGACGCCATGTTGGAAGCCAATGAACATTCCACAAGAATCCCGCGCAAATTCGTTCACGTCAAGCTTATTACATGCAAACTTCAACACTCCCTATGCACCCGTTTTAAGTGTACACTTTTTACGAAAAAAAGTTGACATCCTAGAATAATTTTAATTAGATCAACTTATTAAAAAAAAATACAAGCAAAAAAATTATAAATTCTTTGAATTTGCATCGCTCTGTTTTGGTTTGAAGAGTGTGAGTGGGAAATTACTGGCACGTGAGGCTGAACATCTTCATAATATATGCCTCAAGTTGATGGACGCACGTTACGAGCGTGCCCTATGAGGCAATGCTTTGTCATAGGCGATGGTTACCACATATCAGCTGGGCCAAATGCTCGTTCCATCAGTTGTATAAAAAAATATCATAGCCCGCAAAAAGCGTTTTCAATATAGCGGTACCACTTTTTAAGATACTAAAGCTTCACCAATAGCATTTCCCTGTCGTGTGTTACCCAGTTATTTTCCTTCCATTACCCAGAGATTGTAGTTTATCCGTTGTATCCATTACCCTTGAACTGGCAGAATGAATATCTAAGACAGACCTTGGCCTTGCACTTGTGTGGAACTGGACTGTTACGTTCTCGGCAGGTTTGCATTTGACTTATTGTGAGCTGACTTATTTATGGTCACAATAAATTGAACGTAAATGAGATGTTTCATGGAACTATGGAGCCCACGCCAAGTCTATGTACACCAATCTTAAATACAGCTTAGCAATGTAGAATTCGGTTTAAAGTGCTATTTTTCTTGAACTCTACTTCGTTTGGTTGTACATAGAGATTTTTTTGGTCAAAAAGACAACACAACGCACCCAAAACATGGCGGACTGACATGACATGGAAATGACGAGAAGTAGAAAAAGCTGTCAAAAGTGACCGGCATTATGAATGAGATGCTTACGGAATAAATAAAAAGATACAGCTGATGTAACATGAAACATAATGAGCACATACATGACTAAGTTTCTAATGACGTTTGTGATATACTGCGTGGAGTGAGCATCGGTGACAGCCAACCTTGAAAAACTAATTTATGTATTGTGACTCAACTGTGAAATGGTTATTGACTGCGTTGTCACGTAGCGCATATTAAAACGTCAATATGAAACTTCGTTCTTCGTTTTTGTTGGTATACTAGATGGTTGGGTATCGGTACACTTAGTTAAAATTAGAATTTAATAAAATAAAGTCAATATTATTGTTGTCGTTTTGCTATACAAGAGTTAAATCTTCCAGGTAATCATCAGTTTTTCCATCAAGTCACCAGTCCTAACTTGAATGTAGTATTTTACAGTAGAAGAGAAAAGTAGGTCAAATTCAAATTAAAAAATTCACTATTCTATTGTATCACAAGGATCGATTACGTCTTAAAGCTAGGTAAGTCTAGGTGCCAGTTTCACGCGACCAATCCTAGAAGAACAGGCAATAATCAGGGAAATAATTAGAGTGGCCAATTTTGATTCACTTCTTTATTGACGCGAATGTTACTTTCTTTTTTAAAAGGTGTGCCATATCAAAGCTTGTCTAGTTGGGAACACACCGAATCAGGAGTAAATCGTTATTTTCTCCTTGACATTCATCCAAGGTCCAGAAACAAAGGTCCTCCCACACAACCACGTGCAAGCTTGGCATTGAAACTTTTATTACAACTGCATAAGGTTTATGTTTGCACAGAATAATTCATTTCTTATTTAAAATAATGCACAGCAGAGATAAGACGTCACAGGTTGTGTAAAAGTAAATTAATTTAATTCAAGGTTTGTCATGAAATTAGCTTGAAAGTTATTTACGAAGAAACCATAGTATAATAATGATCTAATGTTATTTTGTTTTATTAATCTATTTTATCCTACTGCTATTTTTTTTAATGGTCCGACGATTGCGGCTAGTTGGTGGATGGGCAGGGCTCAGTGCACGAAGTGGCCTGTGTCTTTTAGGATCCACTTCGTGCACTTGACACATATTTTAGATTTTTTAGATTTTTGGTTTCCTCATGATGTTGATAATTACTTATCATAGATTAATTATTTAGCTAATGTATTCTGTGAAATAATGTTAGTTTATTAAATTAATACTAGCATAAATCTTATCATATCCATCCTAATTATATTTGTGCGGTTTTACTAAGTCTTGCGTACTAATATTAGTGCGATTTTGTTATTACTTTTTTTTTTATTACTTAATAATAAAATAAAAATACTTCATCGACTTTTTTTACTTTTTTTGGTAGTAAGTAATTTATTTATATTAAACTATTATTATACAAATAATTATTTTGGATATTTATTTATATAAATATCCAAGATATTTGTAATATTAAACCTTCGTTTGTGTGCTGAAACTTTTTAAATTTATACTTCTGTTGAAACTGAGGGCTAGAAAATAATATAAGTTCGCAGCCTCTCCCCAGTAACTGAAGCACACTTTGAATAATTGAAAGAACTGCCAAGTGTGGGGTGGGCACGTGGGGTAGCCCTTTGTAGGTCACTAGGCATGTAGATGTAAGTAGGGACACTGATGTAAAGCTTTGCGTTCTTAATAGTCATTTGGCCGTATTGTGACGGTCATTAAACTATAGCAACTTTCAATGCTTGTGCTCTAAAGTGAAAATCATTAGTTATTTAAATAGCGGCGATGATCGAGCTAGCAACCTGTCACAAATAGACCACCAACTAATGCAAAAGGTGGGTATTTGCCAAACTTATCCACTGAATCCAAAACAAATGCAAAGACAATTAAATTAGTTTAGTTTACTTTAGTTTATTGCAATAAATATAAGGTGACATTACAGACATTAAATTGTCCTGCCATGCGCTTGAACCTGCACCTGTAAAATCTTATCCGGTTAGTCGTCAGAAACTCTACAGAAGTATTTATTTACTTTAGATACCGATACACTTCCGTCATCATTACGGCTAGGAAATGACGCCGAACGGTTTTTTAAGAAATTAGAACCTTATACACCAGGCAAAGGGTTGGGGTGTTAAAAATGCAGGGTGTCGTTAAAAGATGGCTTCGGAGAGAGCGATATGTACTTAGCTAACTTTGATTATATCTATATTTATAAAAGAAAGTCGTGTTAGTTACACTATTTATAACTCAAGAACGGCTGAACCGACTTGGCAGAAAATAAATGGGAAGGTAGCTTACAACCGGGAGAAGGACATAGGATACTTTTTATCCCGTAAAAGCAACGAGAACGGGGTGTTACGGGAACGGGTGAGCGAAGCCGCGGGCGGCCACTAGTATCTATATACATATGTCGTCGGTATCCTATTTTCATCGTCCTTCCGTAGCCTGGCATTATAAAGCTACTCAGTGGGCGTATTGAGGGTAGGGGTCGGTTGTAAAACAATGAGAAGAAAATGTTCCAAACTGAATCAACTTTATATCACACATCTTAGCAAACAGGATAGCATAGCGATTAAACGTATAGCTAGGTAGGTAAGTATACGGAACGCGGACGGTTTCTACAAGACTAGGTGTGCGACCGACGAAGCCAGAATCCAGAATGTGAATGTATGTGCTCGCCACGGTCGCTTGTCCTCGTAGACTCCGTCAAGCGCCAACTGATGGCACTGGCGTCCCGTACTGGTTTGATGATGGATGACTGACGGTGTTGTCAGCCCAAATACGACACATATGTATATACATTTATTTGTACCTACATACTACAATTTTAGTCTTACTTATAGATTTCAGTACGGATCTCTATAAATATTTATCATTATCATCTGTAGGCCTACAACCTTTGTCTGGCTCTGGCTTTGAGTCTGGTGTGGGTGTTGAGTAAATAAATCCTACGTGGAAACGTCACACACACATGGTATAATACACTGGTGAGCACTCACACAAACTCAAAAACAAAGCCAGAGACAGACCCAACAGAGCTTGTGGTAGGCCTACTGTTAGGTGAGTACATACGAGTGGTTATCGAATTTAAAAGCAAATAATGTTTTTTATCTATACTTCTAAGCATACCTAAATTCAGAGAGAGTTTTTTTTATTACACTTTAAAGGCGGCAAACAATTAACAGTGAAAAAGTGATCTGACCTGGTGACGATGTGGTCAACTGTGTAATGCGCTTACCTAAAAGATGCCTATAGTAAAAAGCTTATTAAAATAAATTAAAAACCATGATGTTGGGCGCCAATATTTAAGATCTGCCCCATGTTGGGCGCCAAAATCTTCATTTCAAACAAGTTTGAAAAGTATTTACTAATAATTCAGCAGGTCAATTTAGCATTTTTATTCGCTAAAGCGATGTCATTTAAAAATTATTTGGTCATCTCAATAATGAGCGTGAAAACGACTGGTCATTTTGAGCGTTCACATTTTTGAGGGGTTCTAATCGTTTTTAATATTCATATGAAGTATCTGATATTAGGCGATTATGCAAATACATTGGTGTTCCATTTTTATTTTTAAAATTAGTTTCAACTTTTAAAGAAGAATATTTTTTAGGAATGTCTCATGGAAAAGACAGTACAATATTCTATTTAAAAAAACTCAAACAAAAAGTTGATCCTTCTGTAGTTTTTTACCTTTATTTCAAAGTATTTTTGATAAGAATTTTTTGTTTGAAATAAAAAAATACATCAAATTTTCGGAGTCTTGAGTTCTTATACTTATTATTTAATTGTAGACAACCTTATATTTTATATTTGCACAGAACCAGTGAGTTTTTATTCACCCTGGCATTTTTCTGCTTAAATGCAGCACATTTGCATATATTTTGAGGCCTCGTTTTAGCTGCTTAATGATACGTATGAGACATAAATATTATCTCTCATTTTTGTTTTTGGCCTTTTTTGCATAACCGCCCTTTGGGGCTGATTATGTATATTATATCCCTTTGTAGGATTAAAATTAAGGAAAAACTCATATTTTTAAGCGTTTCAAATGAGTTTTGAACGGAGCATAATCAATTTAAGTAGATTTTAATTCTGAACTCGTTTCCCTTTTAAGAACTTCAAACGGAATGTTTTATTTTTAATTTGTAAGGATTACTAAGTATTTTTTAAAAGAAATACACAATTTTAATTTTGTTTGTTGAATGTTTATGGACAGTTCTAGAAACGATGTCTTCAGCTAATGTAACTTCTGTATCATCTTCACTATGACTACTATATTTATTTAAAAAAAAACACTTGTACCACCCTTGAAAATCACAGTCGTATAGGTCTATTTTTCTAGATCCATTTCCTGGAATAGATTAAAATCTATTCCAGGAACTAATTAAAATTTTCAAACATATCGATCCAGGTTGGACCACAGTACCTACAGTAATAGTAGTAGTAGCTACTTTTGAAGGCCTCGTCCGGAGAAGTACTACCACCATGCTTATTTCTGCTTTGAAGCAGCATTGCTGTGTTTCGGTTGAAAGGTGTGGTTACCGGTGAAATAACTGGCACGTGAAGCTGAACATCTAAATGCCACAAGTTTTCTGGACGCGGAGCAGTGAATCGTAGGGCACGTTCCGGATGTGCGTGACCTTCGAGTAATAATTTGTCATTTGCGATGGTTACCACTAAATATCATTTTATTTTTCCTTTCAAATAAAAAAAAACAAATCGGTTCATAAATGACAAAGTTATGCAATAACAAACATTAAAAAAAAGCAGCCAAGTGCAAGTCGGACTCGCCCATGAAGGGTTCCGTAGCATCAAATAACATAATATAAAGGTTTTTGTAGTTCGTCGAAAGGTAAATTGCGGTTTACGATTTATGACGTATAAAAAAAAAACTACTGACTAGATCTCGTTCAAACCAAATATCGTTGGAAGTTTGCATAGAACATACAACATATATTTTTTTAGTTTTATCATTCTCTTATTTTAGAAGTTAGAGGGAGGGGGACCAACTTTTTTCCACTTTGGAAGTGTCTCTCGCGCAAACTATTCAGTTTAGAAAAAACGATATTAGAAACCTCAACATCATTTTTGAAGACCTATCCATAGATACCCCCCCACACGTATGTGTTCGATGAAAAAAAAATTTTTGAGTTTCAGTTTCAAGTATGGGGACCCCCAAAATTTATAGTTTTTTTTCTATTTTTGTGTAAAAACCTTAATGCTGTTCACAGAATACATCTACTCACCAAGTTTCATCAGTCTAGTTTTTATGATTTCGGAGAAAAATGGCTGTGACACGGCCGGACAGACAGACAGACAGACAGACAGACATGACGAATCTATAAGGGTTCCGTTTTTGCCATTTGGCTACGGAACCCTAAAAACAACTGAATTGGGAACTTCCTTCTTTTTTACTTGTAATCGGTAAAAAAAACACAAAAGCCGATTTTTTTGTATCAAATTGTCATCCACCAAGCTGAATAAGCTATTGAAACCAATCTTTGAAATGACCAACTCAGGTAATTTCTACCCGCACTTTCCATAAAATAACATTTTATTATAAGTGAAGCTTGGTGACTTGTATAATAAAAGCGAATGCTTGTAATCTCTTTGTGTGAAGACATCGTAAGCAATTAAGTGGAGTGCGTCTACTGGTTTTATTGTTAAGCCTATTAGCGATAGAGACATCTTTTGTCTTCTTAATTCGACGGTCCAAGTCACAAGCTTTGAATACAACAAGTGACGATTAAAATCTTGAGAAACCGATTTCATGGCCAAACTGCTTAACTAATTTTGGAAAATTTGTATGAGACCGATCTGGAAATAATTACCTTTTAGATAAAATAAAATATGTTTTCAAATCGGTCGCATGACTGAGTTAACAAACAACATGAAAAAAAAAACAAATAAAATCATAAAAAAAATACCACCGAATTAAGAACTTCCTCCTTTTTTATTTGAAGTATGCTAAAAAAGCATACATTTCCTAGAATAGTCTTGATTTAAAGGTTTTTTAATGAGGGCTGGAGAAAGCGACCTCAACTTGTAGATCGATTTAATTGTGAATCTCACAAAGATGAGACAAAAAAACTGGCAAAAACCGCGTGTTATGTCCTTAGAGGTCAGCATGTTATTCATGTACTCATGTGGTAACTATATTGGATAGTAGGTATAAAAATAATGGTTGGCGCCCAACATGGGGCATGTAACACAAGTTGGCGCTCAACAAAAACCCAAAAACATGCGTGGCAACTGACTTGACATACATGACTGTGTTTTGTTTTGAATTTACAATTTGAGATTGGTTCCGTTTCTGTTTTGGGTTTCCATTGGGAAGCTTGCTCATTTAAGATCTGTGCACATCTAGGTGATGGCAAAGGCGATAACTGAAACGCTGTCAAATATCGCTGTCATTTAAGACAGCGTTTCACTGATTGCCATCGCAGATCGTTTAGATGTGCGCAAGGTTTTAAGGGAAACTCACATCATCCTTACACGCTGAGCATAGACCTTCTCTATACAGTTTCAGGAAGAACGATTCTGAGTTCTTGGTTTTTGCAAAATCGTTACAGTCTATAATTTTACCCAAACGAGAATCGTTCGTTACACTGACGACTATTTATCAACGTCCCGTCTGCTGCCAACCGTCCGATTACACCGTGACATTCTCATTTCTTCCCGTCGCGATTCAGATTCACTTATAATTCGCTTCTTGATCGAGATACAGCCCTTGTTATTAAGCCTGTACATCATTAATTATAGCCAATTCGTTTGGAGATCTTGTAATTTAGTTGTTGGAGAAATTGGATTTTTCCATTATGAATAGGTCAATTTATTTTGTAAAAATTGTCTTTTTTAATTAATAGGTGATTCAGTGGAGTCTTTGATAAATTAAGGGTATGCGGGGTTTTTTATCTGTTGGTTTCTATTTAGATGCAATTGTAGAAGGACGTTGAACTCCGTAAATGATGCCAAACACTGAACGTATTTATAGAAAAAAAAAAACTTGTGTCCAATCTAATAACACACTGTTAAGCTTTGCGCACATATAGCATGATGGCAATGGCGATCAGTAAAACCCTGTCAAACATGACAGTGATATTTGGCAGCGTTTCTGCAGCACGCTAGATGTGCGCAGACCCAACAAAGTAATTTTGTTCCTATGTTTATTACAGCAACATTATATCTTGTTGCTATCTTTCCTTGTCAAGTATAAGTTTTGTTGTTTTTTTTTATTGCAATCGAAGTTAAAAATCATGTCGAATTGACAGATGCGACTAGGTTTGAATTGCAAAGATTGATTGCAATCTTCCTGTGCCTAGCACAAGTTAGTCGTATGTTTTTTAAAACGCTTTTATTAGCCTCACCTGTATGTATGTTTGCTTGTTTGTAACCGACCCCTTTAAGCTCGATTTTGTCCTACTTTGAACGATCAGATTTGATTAAAACTTTGCACACCTGTCAAAGGTCGATGACAATGCAATAATATGAAAAAAAAAGTTAAAAAAAATAGTTTAAAAAACTAAAAAATCACGCTTTTATAACTAACTAGCGGCCGCCCACGGCTTCGCTCGCCCCGTAGCCGTTACGCCCCGTTGATTTTTATTTTAAAAGTTTTTCCCCTTTTTCTCCGCTTAGGGAAATAATTTTCCAATTCCCTTTCTTAGTGCACCCCTATGCTATAAAACAAACATACCCTCCAAGTTTCATGCTTCTAGGACTTACGGTTTAGACTGTGCGTTGATTGTCAGTCAGTCAGTCAGTAACGTAAGAGTTTAATATATTTAGATTGAACTAAAAAGTTAAAAATAAAACTGTAATAATCAATTAAAAAAATTATATTATTGTACAAAAAGCGTAGGGGACTTGATTTTGATTGTTGTAAATATTTTATCAATAGTTTATCTGAAGTTATTATAAAAAGCACCCCACGCTTTTTTGTACAATAATATAATTTTTTCAATTGATTATTACAGTTTTATTTTATGGCCTGTGCACACGCAAATTTTGAATTCGTTCGTTTACCTTTGAGCCATCAGTTTCCATGCATACTACGCTTTCCTAAGATTACGTAGCCCATAAAAATTGCATAGCTGTTTTACTATTCTGAGCCATTCCAAATACACGGCAATGCACTTCTAGATAAAAATAACGGAGATTCCACACTGCTGACAGCTAAATTAAATTTATTGATCTTTGATCGCTTTAGACCAAATCGTTGAATCTCATATAAGATCGGCCACACTTAAGTGAACAGCTGCGAATTGCAATGGCAAACTGATCGCAAGAACCAAATCTTTAGCGCTATAAAAACATGTTAAAAAATATTTCTTTAGATCAAATATCTTAAATTTATTTACAAAATAAACTTACAGTTAAAAAATATTTACAAAATATACAAGAAACAATTGAGCATTTGCTGACCGTTACAAACTACCTAGAGATAGCTCAACTCATCCAAATCAGCAACCAGAAGGAAGTGTCCCAAGACACTGGCGGCATTACCACGCAGATAGCAAGGCTAATGCGCTGCGCTAGATACCCACCAACCCTTGGGTCACGCGTCGCTTAGATCTCCGTTATCTCCCACGGACCCAGAGTCTCAACCCCAAGAGGAGTAAATAAGTAGGCTCTGTCGAGACCTGCCTATTTGTGCCTCTTGGGTTCCTCGGCCAGATCTGCCGCCACGCAAGCCATAACGGATGTCCTTTGCAGATGAAGAGGCGCAAGTGTGTCGACACACGTAGCGTCCCACATAAAATATCTTCAATTTCTTGTTTATTTTGGTCGCCAGCACATGTAGAAGACTTTTAAAACTGAAACGGTATGGTCGATAAAATCTGTCGAACCGATTGAGTCGTCAATACGCCGTTTTCAATAGTTTATTGTTTGAGATCGTGAGAATCGTGAAATAAATGATGCGGAATATATTTTTAGTGTTCAATCTAAAGCTGGAATAGAATGGCTGTAAATGGTATTGTTTATTTGTTTTCTAAATTCAAGGGAAGGAAATTAAATTTGGAATAAAAGTCACGTTAGCCTTCCAAAAATAATTCTAAACAAAAACCGTCCAGCAGGGCTACCACGAGCTCCATATGATTATGGCTATGGCTGTCAAATTGTGTATAGGTATAGATAGGCTGACCCACACATTCATTTTCTTCTTGGGTTTGAATGTGTTGACACTGTTGACACAATTTTGACAACCATAACCATAACCACATGAAGCTCATGGTAGGCCAGCAGCACGGGTATTTTTTTATTAAAAAACTAGCTTCAAAATCTAAACAGAGCTTGTACTATGGGAACCAGATGGTTGATATAATAATAGTACATTTATTATTAAATTATACATATATATTTATATCATACATTTATTTAAATACCTACAATACATTATAACACTCAGACAACAAACATCTATGTTCACCACACAAATATGCTTTCTCGGTGGGGATCGAACCCACGACCTACGGCGCAGAAGGCAGAGCTACTACTAAATGAGCTGAGAGGCCAGTCGTATATAACACCCAGACAGATAACAAACATCTGTGCATGCTATTTTTATACTAAAAGCATGCAACCAGATGTTCTACCTGAAAGGTTTCCAAGGAAATGGCATGCAAATTGCACCTGCATCTGTTCCCTTCTCCGTAATGAGATGAATAATATTACTTGGAGTATTCTTACAAATTGGATTTTCTACTGAAAGTACTGATTTTGCATCTGATCTCAGTCTGTTATTTATGTTGAATATAGGTTTTTTATAGCTTGCATATTGAATGTAATGCACTTGATGTTATAAATAAATAAATATTATAGAAAATCTACATTCCACTATCTAGCCCCAAACTAAGCAGAGCTTGTACTATGGAAACCAGATAGCTGATTATAATACAAAATACATTTTTTTGTAAATAGTATGTATTGACAAAATAAATGTATTTTTGTATTCACTTATTGGTTAATACTTAATATAAAATAAATAAAAAAAGTCCTATAACAAAACATTGCCTCGTAGATCACGCAACGCACGTTTTCATCAATATCATAGGCAGTTCACCCGCGTTTTCAAGTATGATACAAAAGTAATGGCATTTTTAGGGTTCCGTAGCCAAATGGCAAAAACGGAACCCTTATAGATTCGTCATGTCTGTCTGTCTGTCTGTCTGTCCGGCCGTGTCACAGCCATTTTTCTCCGAAACCATAAGAGCTAGACTGATGAAACTTGGTGAGTAGATTACTATGCAAACTTCCAACGATATTTGGTTTGAACGAGATCTAGTCAGTAGCTACGGAACCCTTCATGGGCGAGTCTGACTCGCACTTAGCTGCTTTTTTTTAGATGTACCTAAGCTCAGTAAATTTTTGTCCTACAATACATTTTCATAAAGAACATGTTAAAAATAAAAGTGTTACCAAAAAAAAAGGCCTTTGTGTCAAAAAGTTTAGCTGTTTTTTTTGGTAGCTTATTTTTTTCACTGACTTATCTATTTATAAAATTATTGCAATTATCTATTATAATGACGTCAGAAGAACGTTCTAATACAACTACATTTAGAATTGTAGACCCACCATAGACGACCACCAGATTAACCAGTACCCAGATTACGCAGTAGTTGGTATTCCAGCGAAAGACTAAACTTACTAAATAAGAAATACAAATTACTAAATAAGAATGCAGAAATACCAATTAGCAATACTACGAACAAACCCTAATAGTGGCTAATACCTATCCAGAACCCGTAATTTTATACTATTTGAAGGTACTCACTAATAAAGTCATCACTAAGAACAGTATGCGTCATGCTATAACGCACTTTTTTATTATAAGAGCAAAAAATGTACCTCTGTTTTTTTATTACAAAAAAAAGAACTCTGCCTGCGACCTGTTATACCAGGTGGAAAACCGGGTTCATTATTAATTTTTCTAGGCAATTATCCTTTTGAAATGTAGTTTGTATTTTATTCACACATCATGTAATAATGTATATTCTAATGTAAATATTATTATTTTTTGAGAATATAACAAAGCACAATGTTACAAATGAAAGAAAAATAAATAAATATATTTTAAACATCGCCTAGAACAAAGCATTATCTCGTAGGTCACGCACGTCAGGAACGTGCCTTACGATGCACTTGAGGCATACAGATGTTCAGCCTCACGAGCCAGTAATTTAACCTGCACCCACACCTTTCAAACCGAAACAGTAATGCTGCTTCATGGCAGAAATAGGCATGGTGACAAAGAGCTCTATACTACTACGACTATTGGTTCAGGATGATGATGATGATGAAGCAAGCAATAACCCGGGTGCTTTATAAAATGCCGTGTACTATAATGCATGCCCTGCAAATGTGTACAAATTACACACCATGTGAGACAGATGGTTCGAACTACCAATTAAATTGATATTAGTTCGAATAAGTGTATAGGGGACGATTCGAGACATTTTGTTTTGGGCATCAATCAAATGAATTAGTTTTTCTATGTATACATACTCGTATCTACCTATATTCGTTGTTGTATGCATGAAAAATGTATAACGTCAAATTCGCGAGTTCCAAATTTAAATTTCCTACAGTTATACTCGTACCAACGCCATCTAGTTGTCTAATCTACAGATAAGTTTTATCAGGTATGCCTTCTGAGCCGTAGGTCGTGGATTCGATCCCCACCGAGAAAAAATAATTGTGTGGTGAACACAGATGTTTGTTCTCTGTCTGGGTGTTATACTGTATTCTAAGTATATATTTACAAAAAAAATGTACACCAGTATTATCTGAGCTATCTGTTTCAGTTCAAGCTCTTCTTAGTTTGGGGCTAGATAGTGTTGTGTGGCTGGTCTATTATATTTAATATTTATTTTTATAAATTATAATTATAATTATCCATAACGATCACGTTCATTCAAAAAGTTCTTTTGGCGTTGTTGTTTAGTGGAGTAGACTCTCTGAATATCCAATCTGGAGTATGAAGTTACATCGTCTCGCAACCGTCTCTAATCCCACCGCACATTACCGCCATGTCTGTGCATGACGGCACAATACCATAGGTTTGAGGAAAGGTTGCGCGCACATCGGCGATTTCATCAAAGAAAGGAAAGAAAAGAAAGAAAATATATTTATTTGGTAAAAGAATAGAACATATTAGAAACACAAATAAAAACAAAAAAATTAGGAGGAGATGGTAATCTTTTTATCTGACGGATTAAATCTGTAGATGTAAAATTTAGCCCTTATTCGACTTTCAGTAAGTTTGACTTTTTTTTTTACATTATAATATACCATCCCTTGGCCACAATCTCACCTGATGGTAAGCGTCGATATGGCCGACTATGGAACAGGGTCTAGAAGGCACCTATTCACTCTTGCCTTGAAGAGACTCTTCCTTTTAGTTGGATTACGTTAGATTTTTTCTGTATTTGATAAATCAGTTTTTGTTTATAAAAGTCGTAAGTGTGCAGCGATCCTATAAGATTACAAAGTTGCTAAGACCGGCGTCTTGTTTCAGTTAATATTAAATTAAACTAAGACCAAGTCATTAGGAGCCGTCGAATGCATTTGCAGTAACGGCACGATGTGGTCATTGTATGAAATTGTTTCATTAACGGGATTAATTATTTAACTAGACGTGGAGGAAAGATTTGTATTTTTGTGTGTTTGCATAAATCTCTTGAGTACAACCCTATAAATCTAAATAAGAGGATAAAACATAAAGTAGCTACTGTAATTACTGCTCGATCTCAGTATGCATCTCGCCAATATGCCAAACAATCTAGCCACCTCTACAACGCTGTAAATAAAATATTGAATATATACCCTATGAATAATTATAATTGTAAAAAATCTCTTGGTGAATGGCTACTGAAATTAGGCTATGAGGAAACTGAAAAACTCCTGAAAACTGTTACGTAAACATGCTGATACTTAAACTTCATTCACACAAACACACCCACACACACACCCTCACACACAACCCGGGGTAGGCTTCCCTCTGTGCTAACCTGACTCTCAAGAGACGGGGGGAATCATGGAGGCCTACCCACGACACGCTCACACACACACTTACACACGCTGGATTGCCCTGTTACCCAGACTCTTATGAGTCTGGTGCATCAGGGCCTTCCTTACACATACACCCTTACACACCCAAAACACTCCACACACACACACACCCACGTCTGCTTTTTAACTCACACTTAACATAATTTAATTGTACTTTTTGTCTAACCGAACTTTTATATAGCTTTATTTTTTAAGATCAGTTCAAGCTTAGTATACCTACTTAGTCATAATAGAATGTACTACGGAAGAGCGAGACTCTCTAACACAGGTATTTCCATACTTAAAAGAGAGTCTCAAACCCATGAAATGTACCATAGATTAAGTTTACCGAAATAAATTATTTGTATTTGTATTGTATTGTGTGTATGTTTGTAATGAATAAACTCAAAAACTGCTGTGCTGATTTCAAAAATACTTTCACCATTGGAAAGCTACATTCACCTTTAGTAACGTAGGCGCTAGTGGCCTAGTGGTAGCGGCCCCGCCTTCCGATCCAAAGGTCGTGGGTTTAAATCCAATCGTGTACCAAAAAAGTGTTTTTCTGCTTAAAAATTTGCAGTCTTCTCAAACGGTAAAGGAAAATATCGTGAGAAACCAGCATATCGTAGAAACTATTCGAAATTGTAATGAAATGAAATGAAATGAAATTCATTTCATTTCAATTCATTGACACGATAAGAAGAAGAAGAAGTAGTAACATAGGCTATATACGAGTATACCTATAAGTGTAATTTAAATGTCCACCCGTACGAAGCCGGGACAGGCCGCTAGTATTAAATATAGAGAAATAATCATCTAGTATTAAATAAATATAAATTTTGTATCAATCCACGTAACACTATCTATTGTAGTAGTATAGCTCTTTGTGTGTAGCTCGCCGGGGAAGTACTACCACCATGCCTGACTGCCGTGAAACATCATGCTGCTTCACGGAAGAAATAGTAATGGTGGTACTTCCCCGAATAAGCCTCAGGCCTCTACTACTCTTTTTTTTCAGCTAAAGTTAGACATAAATAGTAAAACTTTTTACCATTAATAATTTTAGCATTTTACACAATATTTTTTAAATTTAATTACAAAATTGCATTACATGATCAAATTTTAACGATGCACAATTGTAGCAGCAAACCAACGCATAAAGTTAATGCCCACTAATTAAGTTAGCCGTTAAATGGGCACCATCTGCGGAAGGGTTCATCTGGTCAGATCGCCAAGAAGCGAAGTGTAGGTAGAGCTTTAGTTTTCTGCGATAAGGCGACCGCTGTAAAGCGCACGTTTGGCTTTGATTTTGTTTTTTTTTTTTAATTTTCAGATTATGAACGTCAGATCAAAATGTATCCATCTCTTTTTAGACTTTTCTAAAAACGGGTACAAACTGAACTGTAGGCTTACCACAAGCTCTGTCTGGCTCTGTCTCTGGTTCTGGTTTTGAGTCTATGTGAGTGCTCACCAGTGTATTAAATTGTGTGTGTGCACCGTTTTGATGTAGGATTTATTTAGTCAACACTCACACCGACTCAAAATCAGAGCCAGAGACAGAGCCAGAGAGAGCTTGTGATAGGCCTATTGTTAAAGGCTTGGTCATACTTTTCATGTTCGTATGATTTATGTTAGTGTACAAGTGATCAGCATAATCACTAAGCGCAATCCAACTTTATCTTTTTTTTATGCCCACCTGATGTTAAGTGGTAACCATCGCCTATGACGAAGCATTGCCACGCACGTCAAGAATGTAACTTACGATGCAATGCCCTGTGTTCATCAATTTGAGGCATACAGATGTTCAGCATTACGTACGTGCCAGTAATTTTAATTTACCTACTGCTAAATACGCTGGTTGTGTTACCAGTTTTGTTTTGGACCACCTACTATCACTACAGGGATATATAACTAATAATCTTTTTCGGTGGTTGTCTCTTCATCTTCATGAGAGCACTGGTGGTCAGTGGTAGCGGTCCCGCCTTCCGATCCGAAGGTCGTGGGTTCAAATCCAGTTGTGTACCAATGAGTTTTTCTATCGAAAAATTTATGTGCACTATGCCCGTACTCTCAAAACGGTGAAGGAAAACATCGTGAGGAAACCAGCGTATCGTAGAACCTAAATAAGTTCGAGCAACACGTGTCAAGGGTCACGCAAAAAGGGCCCGTCAGCGGCCTACTTGCCTAAAAACCAGCCGCACATCAAGTGCGGATTATAAAAAATTCGTCATCATCATTATCAGCCTTAAAATAAGTCTACTGCTGGACATAGGCCTCCCTTTCTCTCTCTTTCTCTCTCCCTATCTCCTTGAATTAATTAGTTGTCTCTTACACCCTGTATATCTGCGCAAAGGACTCGTACAGCTTCATACAAACGCTGCATTTTTTATGTAGTTCTGTCGTGACGTTCACCGTTTCTTAGAAAACTATAGCTTAACAAAGTTACATCATAATTGGATCAGGAATCGAGTGAACTGGCTCGAATTTATTTGAATGACATGTCTCTTAACCCTTCGCAAGATGGGATTAAAAAGGGGTTCTTAATTCTGGTTTTAATTTAATTAGTAACTCTTTGTTACTGGGAAATTAAAACTTGGATTTCTGAGACGAGAATTAAACCACAAGTAGATAGATTACGTTTGCTTGAGTTTTTTTATATAAGTATACAAAAAATATACATATACTCATACTATAACAAAAAAAAAATTGAAACTATTTACAATGCCGTCAGTAAATCCGGTGACTCCCATTTGTTCTATATTACAGTGACGTCATATTATTATAATTATTTGCCAAACACTTTTTTAGGGTTCCGTAGCCAAATGGCAAAAACGGAACCCTTATAGATTCGTCATGTCTGTCTGTCTGTCTGTCTGTCTGTCTGTCCGACCGTTTTACAGCCATTTTTCTCCGAAACCATAAAAGCTAGACTGATGAAACTTGGTGAGTAGATGTATTCTGTGAACCGCATTAAGGTTTTTACATAAAAATAGAAAAAAACTATAAATTTTGGGGGTCCCCCGTACTTGAAACTGAAACTCAAAAAAATTTTTTTCATCGAACCCATACGTGTGGGGTATCTATGGATAGGTCTTTAAAAATGATGTTGAGGTTTCTAATACCGTTTTTTTCTAAACTGAATAGTTTGCGCGAGAGACACTTCCAAAGTGGAAAAAAGTTGGTCCCCCCCCTCTAACTTCTAAAATAAGAGAATGATAAATCCAAAAAAAATATATGTTGTACATTACTATGCAAACTTTCAACGATATTTAGTTTGAACGAGATCTAGTCAGTAGTTTTTTTTTATACGTCATAAATCGTAAACCGCAATTTACCTTTCGACGAACTACAAAAACCTTTATATTATGTTAATTGATGCTACGGAACCCTTCATGGGCGAGTCCGACTCGCACTTGGCTGCTTTTTTTCATCCCAAAGCCATCATAAAACATCTAACAGAATTTAAATGACAATAACCGCATTTCCACGTTTTGAATATTTCAAACCGTCCGATCTGCATTATCTGTTCAAATACAAAACCAAAAAAACACAGGAAATGCCTTAATATTTGTCAACGTCACATCCCCACGATAAAAGAATTTCGTGACATTTTTTTCGCAAATGAAGCGTGACGATCCTGACTCTCGTAGCAGATGACGTTCACATGGCAATGTCTGCATTGATGGGTTAATATTTAAAGCCAACATTTTTTTCCATCATATTATTGAACGTTGGTAATGTTAACCTATGTTAACCGTGGCAATGCAACCAGCGTCTTGGGGACGCTTCCGCCTGGCACTGATTTGGATCAGTTGAGCTATTTCTAGAATCTAGAGATGTGTGTGGCAGCTAAACTGTTTCTTGTGTATTTTGTGCATATTTTTTTATTATCAGTGTCTTTGTGTAAGTAAACGTAAAATATATTTACGTATATGAATAAAAACTAAATTGTAGAAAGCTTTTTGAGGCATAATATAAAGGCATAAATACGAGTAATATGATGATGATGATGAGGCTACCAAGATCGGCATTCTACTCAGAGCTGGTTCAAGGTAAGCGTAATGATGGCGGCCAGTTTCTAAATACGCTACAAGGATGTCTTAAAACGCCACTTATCATCTTGTGATACACTGCAAAAGCTAGGAAGAGCTCGCACAATGACGTTCAACAAAGATATCTACAGATAAATTTAATCCGTCAAGTCTTTTAATGAACACAAGAACAAAGTGTCGCCTTATGTAGAGACTGTAAAAAAAGTTCCTATGGACACATTCTTAGTAATATTTATTTCTATAAAAATAGGCCAAAGCAAAATTGCTCATTAGCCTACTTGGCTAGATTGTAATCTTATTAGTGTACCACTTTGAAATAGTATGCTAATTTAGTGAAAGAAAGAAAAAAAAAGTCTGAGGTAGAGACAGAAATATTTTTATGTTTATTAATTGTCGTGTGAACGTAGCCTCTGGTCTCTGGGCTCTCGTATTAGATTAACAGGTCGATTTGCAATTCTGTGTGTTCATACATGTTTATTTTAAGGAAATGAATCGCAATTTCGGTGGGGGAGAGTTAGCTTAGCGGTTTGGCTTGTGTGTTGCTTTTTGGGGGCTTACTTTACACACCAATGACCAACTTTCGTATAAATAATAAATACATTTCGTGGACAATCTACAGAACACTATAAAACCCCAAATTGAGCAGAGCTTGTACTATGGTAATATAATACTTATATATTATTAACCCTGCCTTTTGCAGTCAGCTCTAGTGCTAGACGTTCTGTATGAATTTTGTCCTCAATATTTATTATAGAATGTAGGTATTCATAAAATGCCACCATTTGTAGAATAGTTTTTTTATACATCTATTTTACAAAGAAAATTACTCCAGTCCCGTCTTTCAAAGTAAAAACCGCATTAACTTATTTCACAAAAAGCATAGGTTAATTCCGCTCAGTACGTTCGTCCATTGAAGGAATCTATTGTGTTGAGTAGCAAAAACTACGGGTGGTCTTCTAATTCGATTGTAAACTTGGAAACCCCTCTTTTTTGATACGCGAAAATAAACCTTATACCAACCTGGTAAGGCTCATAAAAAAATCTCGAAGAAAATATATAAGAAAATGCCAAGTTTTGCTATACGATTATGAACTGTCTGTGGTTGTTATAGAGAAGGAATTTGTGTGTTTTGGTTTGAAGTAGATATTCCAATCGTAGAACTAATCAAATGGACACGTGACGACCCCCACTGTTTGGGTATTGGTCATATTTATGAATAATTTTGTGCAATATTTATTGAAATAACAAAGAAAATAAAAATAAAATCTACTAAACTAAAAAGAATATGAAAACCGTATGAATGGTAAATCTTGATTTTCAAAATCATTGAATATACTTGTTTTTGCTTTGTAGTAGAATAATCAAAAAACGCTATGAAATTGTTACCTGCTTTTTTTAGGCTTGATTGCGTTGAACTAGTACTTAGACTCACTTAGCTTTAAGACGTTTCAAAGTGATCCTTGTGATACAACTGACAAAGAAATTTGGAAATTGAAATCCATTTTTTATAAAATAGCAAAAAAAACAAAAACAAATAACTGAAACAGGGTAATGCTATAATTTAATACCTTCTAATCTAAACAAAAGGAATTGAATCAACACCGTAAGCCTCTAATCTGGTTACTGCCCGCGGTTCTGCCTTCATTTTATGAGAGTATAGCAATATCTGTCAAAACCTAATACTATAAAATGCGACTTGATATGCGATGAGACGATTGATGTAAAGATTGTAGGATAGACAAGGCGTAATATTTGAAATATTATAGCTACACTTATTTTTTACTTAGAACATCTACTCGTACAATTGAACATTAATGAAAGCCTATGGCATCTTTATATAAGAATATTTTTTATTATTGGATATTTAATTACAAAATTACAATTGAAATAAGCTCTGTCTTCACTTTTTGCTTAGTACTTAAGATGAACATGGTATAATTAAGCACTTTGCACTTTTGTGCACTTTTTACTGGGAAGCGAAAAATAATGCTGTATTAATAGAGAATACAATGTGTGCTATTTTTTTTGCAATTTAAAAGCTATGAATTTAAATGATTTAGTTTTTGACCCCCGAAGTAAGCTTATACAAAGCTATAGAATCATATCTTGCAGTGTAGCATCATCTTTACAATTGGTTGAATTGGACCCCATCTGCTGCGAAGGGTTAAACTGTAATGTGGCTATTGCAAATAATGAGAAGTGTTTAAAAGAAATTTACAACCCCCTGGGTGTTGTCACGGGGGCTTTAGGGGTAGGAATGGTACGTCTTGTGAAAAAGTTAATGTTTTGAAATGTAAGGGATGGTTTGTTCAGCGAGGCTTAAAAGGGTGAAAATGTGTAATTTTACGTGTTTTTTTGGTGATCTGACCTTTAAAGCACCAGCTGTTCTCTGTTTTAATTAACAAATAATTCTTAAAATTTCTAAACACTAATAAAAACAGAGCAACCTCTACTTTATCATCATCATCACTACACATTTCCAGGAAAAAAGATTCTGAGCCCTTTCCATCCACCGACTTCTCAGGATCTTAACAATATCATCGGTCGATAAGGTAAGTTGGCGCCCTACTGAAAAAATATTTCTATGAACCATGGAAAAAATTAAGAGTTGTTTTAACCAAATTTACAACATTTAATAGGTATACACAAGACATAAGTAGCCACTAAATCGATGTAAATTTAAAATATACTAGTAGTTCGCCCCGAACTGAGATCTCGTGATGCGATCTAAATGCTCTGAAAAGTTAAGTACATAGGTATACCTAAATAAATACCTAATAAAATGTGCCGCCATCACGCATTGTGTTTTATCTAGGAATTTTGAGAAGGATTTCTGTCCAGATTTATTGTTTGACCTTGCCTCTGACTATCCCTCACTAACTTTGTATGGTAAACAAGTTTTAACTCAATGGGCAAATTGATTGAAGAGTTCCGTTGGACTGACCTTGGCTCCATCATCAGACCAGGCATCTTCTACCATTTTATGAAAGCTAAGTACCTCCTTAATTTATTACAAGAAAAAAAAATAAGAAAAAGTAATAAAATTGACCGACCAGTAGAAAAACCTTTATGTCAACTGTAAATTCTTAGAGATGGGGGCTCTCGGATCGTTGGCTACCTTAATTTTACTTTTTTTTGTATAGCAAAAACTGAGCTTCCTAGAAAAAAAGTAAAAATGGTTTTGGAATGTCCAAGCAAAGTTCTTTCATAAAACATGTAACTTGATTTTTTAGTTTCACTTTTTTTGTTTTTGCACCCTTTAAAAAGCCCATAATCTTAATAACCCCTCATCCGATTTTACTCATATACTTACCAGTAAATTTGTCAAGTACAAACTACCTACTTATCAAATTTCATGCAGATCGGATCAATGGTTCGAAAGTTATCGTCGGACAAACATACATAAATACATACATACATACGCACATAAAATGCCAAATCGCCCAAGTTGTTTGTAAGATCTCGTTTCCTTCGCTCACTTGATCAATAAACATATACATAATATGTATATGTTTTATTATATTATAATAATATCAAACATCGATAGTGTAGAAAATATCAAAATGATAGCTTAGAAAAATATCAAATTTACGACAAAGCTCAAAATACCCAAATGTAATCAAATTAACTAAGTCCATAAAACATTAAGCCAGTAAACCATACATAATTGCTACTAACCAAGTAACTATTAAACCAAAGATACAATAGTTAGGTTAATAACCGAGGTTGTAACTAAGTTTATTATAACCGTTTTATGAGCAATCAAAAGGGATTTTGTAATATGCAATAATGTGGGATACCAAACGAACCAACCAGTAATATCAAATAAGTCTTACTTTTTCAATCTACAGATACATTTATAAAAATACTAGCTGTAAACTTCGCTGTGGCAGTGGCACATTGTGATTGAAAAAAAACCATCTGCGGATTATATATATCACGCTAAAATTTCAACTCGATCGGTGCAGAACTATTCGTGTTTTTGAAGAGTACATTAAACAACATAACATTTTGATATGTTAAGGCTGGTTTACACTTTGATTAATGCGAGTGGAGGTGATTAGTGCAGGTGCTTTGTGACTAGGTGTGGACAGCGACTGATTAGTGCAAGTGATTAGTAGGCTGTGTAGTAAAGTGAATAGAAGCGTGTTCTATTTTTTTGCGAGTGGACTGCGAGTAGCCATCTCGCGCCTTCCTTTTCTTCGCCCTTCCTTCCCCCTCACTCGCAGCGTGCCTGCCACTAAACACGTCTGGACAGGAGTGTTTAGTGTTTAGTGTGTAGCGTCGGACGCTTGTTGTTGTAAAAATTGGTAAAGTGGACCGAAGACACTCGCAGTGAATTGGACACTACTCGCACTACACACTTGTACTCGCACTAATCACCTGCACTCACACTAATCAAAGTGTAAACCAGCCTTAAGTCACAGGAGTAGTAGAGATACACGGCCGTAGCCAGGGGGGGGGGGCATTGTGGGGCAATGCCCTACCTCAAAGTTACAATGAAAAAAAAATCTACCTTAAAATACAAAGATATATTTTTTTTACTATAAACTAACATAAATTTGTCTACGAAATGCTATTGAATTAGGTGATTGATTTAGGAGCCCGTGCTTCAAAGGCAAATCAATATAATTTTTTACTGCCGCCCCTACCAGTAACCAATACTGCCCTACCTCAAAATTGACTCTAGCTACAGCCTTTATAGATAAAAGATAGATATCCATCTCTTTTTTAGGCTAAACAAAACAAGGATTTATTTTTATTTATATTGTCAGATTTGTATCTGACGAGTTATTCCGTATTTAGTTCGTTTTGATTCCATTTTTACAGTATAAACTGCTAAAGAGTGGAACTCTCTACCAGCGTCAGTATTTCTTTTAAGTGCGTCCTAAAGAGTCTCACTTAAAATCCTTTCATCACACTAGTTCGTATGAGCTAGCAAAACGGATTCCTCTCCTTTTACGTACCACTAGTATCAGATTACGGAAACTACTTTCAAAACTGATGGGATTTTAACGAACCGATAGCACCTATAATTGGGAATAGAAGTAGTGGAACGATCCATTGAATAGCAGTTGAAATCGTTTCAATACGTGATATCGACTCTAAAGTCGCTATTACTGAGATTCCCTTGAAATTATCATAAAAGTTTCAAAGTAACTTTAAGTCTCTTGGCTTGATTTTGCTTGGAGTAGTAGAAGAACTCTTTGTGTGTGGCTCGTCCGGGGAAGTACTCTGCCCTCCTAATTTAGACAACCGTAACTACTAAAAGTATAGTTTCGAGATATTCGCGCCTAAAGTTTTTTTTCTTAAAAAAGTGACCAGTGTCGCAGTTTTAAGAAGTATTTGATTTTGATTATTTTGGTGCATAGTTGTGATGATTCCCTACATAATGATTGGTATAATGTCTTGATAGCGTTATTACTTTCAATTTAATTTAGCAAGTAATATTTATGTTTAGCACATTGCTAATATTTTATATGCTTATCCTAAGCATGAGCACCGTATGTCAAGTAGTTACGGTTTATATGCCTAGGAATCGATTTTACTTGGCATAACAAAAAGCACTAACTAATTTTTACGTGTAAACGCATAGATAGAAAAAGCAGCCAAGTGCGAGTCGGACTCGCCCATGAAGGGTTCCGTAGCATCAAGTAACATAATATAAAGGTTCTTGTAGTTTGTCGAAAGGTAAATTGCGGTTTACGATTTATGACGTATAAAAAAAAAACTACTCACTAAATCTCGTTCAAACCAAATATCGTTGGAAGTTTGCATAGTAATGTACAACATATAATTTTTTTAGTTTTATCATTCTCTTATCCGCTTGAGATGGAGCAGCGCCCTTCCATACCACGACAAATTTCCGTCAAAGCCTCGTGGTGCACATCGCAACCAAAAAAAAATAGTTGGGTAAACGTGTGACGTCACGCGACCTCGAGGCTGAATCACCGACGCTAGCATATGTTTTGGCGCCAAGACGCCCCGTCGCGCGCTACCCACTTGAAACGCCAGATGTGTGTCTATGTTCTTGGAACTCCCGTCTTGTAACCATCTCTTGTATTCGAGCATAATGGCATGATGAATTGCATTTAGAATTTTGATAAGTTTGCTGGCCTAATACTACAGTAAACAGTTCCGAATCAAAAATTTTGACTAACTCAAAAACTTTGACAGTACTCGAAGCATTAATTTAAATTAACTTAAAAATAAAGCGATAAAAATGTTTTATATGTGATATTATATTCAATCTGAGCATAAATATATAAAAACACAACAGTCCGTAGTATAAAAAACATTTTAAAAATATTTTTTTAGGTACCTGTTTTTAAGAAAATAATAGCAATATTTTTTTTGCATCTAGGTGCGCAGGCGGATCATAATAATATTTAATTTCTAGAAAAGTCCTACTTGTAATTATAGTTCAAAAAATAGTATCCCCTGAAAGCTTATTTCAGCCCTGAAGCAAGGGTTTAGTTGCATTTATCATAATTTGTCATACTAATAATTTTTAATACTTACAAAAGCGGCTTGAAAAAAATTTCGTGCGAAAAAATTTCAAGAATGTGCTGGTTATTTTAGTCGATTTTAACGAATTCAATCACTGCTTACACAAAACTATATCGTTAATAACTACTTATTGAGTTATTATTGCGATATTTAAACACTAAACAACACAAAACACTTGCAAAATAGCAAAAACACAAAAATTCACACGTAAACAATGCCCGCGCGCGTGGTTCCGTAAGACTGATTTTGAATTTTTGTGTTGTTGACGTCTAGGTAACTGTTTTGAATTTGACCTACATATTTACAAAGCTCAAATTAGTGCGAAAAGGATGGTGTTTCGTTCTTTACGGGCATTGTAGTAGAAAAAGCGAGTCAGACAGATGTCTCAACGCTTGGCGCGAAACTTTTTTTTGGTATGGAAATGCACCACGGTGCTTTTACGGAGTTTTGTGTTTTGTATGGAAGTGCATCAAAGCGTTTTTACCGGTTAGTGACTTTACGTGTCAGTGATTGTCAAATCCTCAAAATGGCGACAGTAGCTCATGCGGTTATTTCAGAAGTTAGAGGGGGGGGGACCAACTTTTTTCCACTTTAGAAGTGTCTCTCGCGCAAACTATTCAGTTTAGAAAAAAACTATATTAGAAACCTTAACATCATTTTTGAAGACCTATTCATAGATACCCCACACCCCCCCACATAGATATGGGATTGATGAAAAAAAATTTTTTGAGTTTCAGTTTCAAGTATGGGGACCCCCAAAATTTATAGTTTTTTTTTCTATTTTTGTATAAAAATCTTAATGCGGTTTACAGAATACATCTACTCGCCAAGTTTCATCAGCCTAGCTCTTACAGTTTCGGAGAAAAATTTAAGAAAATAGGCGATAAGAACCACAAAGTCTTATAAAATATTACTTTACGGTGCTATTCATAAGGTTACACATTTGGATACAAGTCCAAATTCATATAATTGCGATAAGGAAAAGAACCGTAAGGGCTCATACGGTATTAATGTCTAGGAATGCTATTAAAAAATTCGCTGTTACGGTGCTCATGACTCAATTAACTTCGTAAATATGGGTTTTATTTAAAATACGTCAAAGAGAACATTATAGATCTCATCACGCTAATTCCGAATCTATAGCTAACTAATTTTTGATAAAAACCCTACTTACGGTTGTCTAAATTAGGAGGGCAGTACTACCACCATGTCTATTTCTGCCGTGAAGCAGCATCGCTGTGTTTCGGTTTGAAGGGTGTGTGGGGACCGATGAAATCACTGGCATGTAAAGCTGAACATCTGTACGTCTCTAGTTGATGGACACAGGACAGTACATCGTAAGGCACGTTCCTGACGTGCGTGACCTACGAGGCAATGCCTTGTTGTAGATGATAGCTACCACTTAACATCAGGTGGACGATGCTTGTTCCATGAGCTAGTTGTATCAAAGAAAGTGCGTCCACTGATCCGAACCATACAAGTGGACGCACAGGCCTACCATGAGCTCTGTCTGGCTTTGTCTCTGGCTCTGGTTTAGAATCTGTGTGAGTGCTCACCAGTGCATTATAATATGTGTGACGTCTAGGATTTATTTAGTCAACACTCACACAGACTCAAAACCAGAACCAGAGACCGAGGCAGACAGAACTCATGTTTACACAAATAACGTTTGATACGATATGTTCGATATTTTCGATGTGGACATGTGGATGTTTAAACAGACAAATTTTAGGTTCAACTAAAGCAAACTACCAATATTAGGCTTATGGTCTATCAACTCAGCAACCAAACATGCATCATGCCTCAAACAGATCCCCACAGCTTGTTTGGTAAAGGCTGGTATCCACTGTAGCGTAGCGTGTACATTACAAATAAGACACTTTGAAAAGTGAATAAAAACAAACTTTATAAAAGAAGGTTCTACGTTTGACTGCATGTTTTTTATGCCTACTTGAGTATGTTTTCAGTTTTTGCGTTAATTGTTATTATGGTAATTTTCATATAATTGTAAGCTCTATTTTGTGTTGTTTGTGAACCCACAACTTCTAATAAAAATACAGCAACGCTTCTTGACGGTAGAAAAAGCTTCTAGTACCTTTTGACTGGCCTCTCTGCTCATTTGGTTGTTACAAAAAACAGTATGTAAGTATTATATCAGCTTTCTGGTTCCCATAGTACAAATTCTACTTAATTTGGGGCTCGATAGTATCGAGGATTGCTTGCAATATTTTTTTTTTAGAAAAACTACCTCTCATAACTTTTCTACCTCGTTGCTCTGGTCGACAATGCACTTTACATCTTCAAACAGATACGCCACAGATTAAAAGCAGTTATTAGGTAGCCTGAGGGCATAATCGACTAAGTGCCGTCTTCCTTGGTGAATTAATTTGCACATAAGCAGTACCTGTTTAAATAAGCCTAGTAAAAGTAAAGAGGCCTGTGCATCTATTTTAGATGATTTATATAGCCTCAGAGGCAACTGGTGATTACTCAAGCCTTACTTGTGGGACGATATGGTTCCTAGGGCAGGATTTTAGATTTTTAGATTGGGCAAGCTTATACAGGGTGGTTTTTTGAGAAGGGCGGTGATGACCAAAGCCGAAACCACAAGAGTTAGGAAAAAGTCATGAAACGAGTCATGCCCTAGATTTAATAATTGTTGTCCTAAATAAAAACTATAAAATTAAACTGTTTATAGATTTTTTCAAAAATTGTTTCTTTTGAAGGAAATGGTTTAAGTTTTTTTTCCGTGTAACAATATGAAATAGTGAAAAAGAGCGATTTCCATTTATTTTTAGTAAATCATTTATTGTAAACTAATCCTTATCAGCAACAGAATCCATTGGTTCATAAATTCATAAATACAGGGTGTATTTTTTTAAAATATTCAAGATTTTTGAAAAATATCACTCATATTATGCAATTATTGTTTTCATAAACATCGAGGGCATGACTCTTTTCTCGAATTTTTCTTAACTCTCGTGGTTTTGGACTTGGTCATCACAGCTCTTCTCATAGAACCACCCTGTATAACATAGACTTAGAGACAAAATGTAGTTCAGTTCAGGAAAATCATAAATATTATTGTTCAATGTAATGTGATACTATCAGTGAGTGATCGTTGTTTAGGGATTTCCGTATCATGATTTATTGAGCAAAATTCAGTATTGGTTTATTTTAACCGACTTCAAATAAAAAAGTAGGGGTTCTCAATACAGGTGTATTTTTTTTTTAATGAACCTACTTTATGAAAAAGACGGCGATTTTCAATTCAGTTGTATTTTTGTTATGTTTGGCAAAACGCTGTTTGAATCATGAATGAGCCGATTTGAATTTTTTTTCCAGGTTGGTCCAATAAAAATTTCATCAAACTCGGTTAAGGAGGGACTTATAAATATCAACCGTTTTTGGGTACCATTTATGGAACCAGGAATCATAACTGTAGATATAACATGGTTTAAAATTAAAGATGATATATTCATCTGCAGTTCGGCCATGAAGTCGGTATCTCAATTTTTTTAAACTTCATTTGTTTTATGGTAAGCCTTGCGCACATCTTGCCTGCGATCAGAATATCGCGTTCACATTTAACAACGTTTCACTGATCGCCATCACCACTCATCGCTATCGCGCTAGATGTGCACAAGACTTATGAGAGAATAAGTGAAAATCAATAAATGGTGAATGCTTTTTTATATTAACTAGCAGTTGGTGGCCGAGCTTCGAGGTATTTTTTTTTGGTAAACTGTTGTTGTGAATTATATTTAAATACGAATTACTTACATACTGATTAAATATTAATATTTTTCGATCTTACCGACATGATAATAAACTCCACTACTCGTTAATAGATGGCGTTCTCTGTCACACTAACTCATGACTTAATCAACAGATGGCGCGGGGAGTTATGATTTTATGATAAAGTTGATTATTTACTTTACGATTAAGGGGACATTTTCTTAAAATGAAACCTAGCTATATCGTTTTATCGTCCCCGAAAACCCCTGTATACTTAATTTCATGAAAATTGTTGGTTCAGTTTCCGAGATCCTAAATATATATATAGAGGTATATGTATATATATATATACCATATATATACCTATATACAGGGTGTCCCATAAGTCAACGTCCAGCCGAAAACGGACGATAGGCCAAGTCATGACAGCTATCAAAAAAATATAAAAAAAAATATTTGTCATGTAGTTTTCGAGTTATAAGTATTTTAAAAAAACAAGAAAAACTGACACCCTGTGATGATCTTTTAAGTCCTGTGACTACAAATATTAACTTTTCATGAATCTTTTTTTTGCAACGTAAGCATGAATAACTCTTCTGTAAATTACAATTCATAATTAAGCCATAACTGCCTCAGTTTTTAATGAAATCGTGAAGTTTTGGCCAACATTTCATTTCAGATAATTACATCACCCAACTTTAACCGTCTGTATCTCAAAAAAAATGTACTACATTATCATGGCAAGTAACTTTAAAACATGGCGCATTTATCCAGGATTCCAAAATAGTATAATACTTGCTAAAGTACTTCTTAGTTTTGGAAATAAAAAATGTTTTTTCAACTAAACCGGATTTCCAATCAATTTTATTTCATTAGATAAAATGTTTGTACCCTTTAAATCATGGGTTTAAAATGCCTACGCTGCGTTTTTAAGTGACTTACAATTCACAGGTACAAGTAAATACCATTTCGACGATTTAAATAAACAGTTAGAGCCACCATCTTGTCGAAAAAGTAATAACCATGGGTTTTCAAGTAATTTGTTAGTTTAAGGTGAAAGTTTGAAAAAAAAAAAAAAAAAAAAACAATCATAGGATTACTTTAATCGTGGTTTTAATCTCAAGTTTACCTTCGCCCGTCGCCGGTCTTATTACATGGTTATTGACGTGACATCATCTTATAATTCGATGGAGCCGGCTGCACGCACGAAAAAACATGACTCATGTGGCGTTACCTCACTCTGAGGCGTTCCATTTAATACTTGAAGTGCAGTTCTACATGAATCTAATAATCCTATTGTATTTTATTTCAAACTTTCACCTAAAGCTGACAAATTACTTGAACACCAATGGTTATTACTCTTTCGACAAGATGGTGGCTCTATCTGTTTATTTGCATTGTCGAAATGGTATTTACTTGTACCTGTAAATTGTGAGTGACTTAAAAACGCAGTGTAGGCATTTTAAGTCCATAATTTAAAGGGTACAAACATTTTATCTCATGAAATAAAATTGATTGGAAATCCGGTTTAGTTGAAAAAACATGTTTTATTTCCAAAACTAAGGAGTACTCTAGCAAGTATTATACCATTTTGGAATCCTGGATAAATGCGCCATTTTTTAAAGTTACTTGCCACGATAGTGTAGTACATTTTTTTTGCGGTACAGACGGTTAAAGTTGGGTGATGTAATTATCTGAAATGAAAAGTTGGCCAAACTCTACGATTTCATTAAAAACTAAGGCAGTTATGGCTTAATTTTGAATTGTTATTTACAGAAGGGTTATTCATGCTTACGTTGCAGAAAAAAGTTTCATGAAAAGTTAGTATTTGTAGTCACAGGACTTAAAAGATCATCACAGGGTGTCAGTTTTTCCTGTTTTTTTAAAATACTCATAACTCGAAAGTTACATAACAATTATTTTTTTTTATATTTTTCTGATAACTGTCATGACTTGAAGCATCACCCGTTTTCGGCTGGACGTTGACTTATGGGACACCCTGTATATATATATAAAAAAGATTTTCTCGTTTAAAGGTATAAGATTCACTATTTCTGATATTACTCACTTCTTAATTACTTATTATGTCGGTATTAGGTACATGTAAGTAGAATCAAGATAACATGAATATAGAATTCATACTATCAGATGCAAAGCAAAGGATACTCAAACATGAACACTCAAAGAGAATAAGTCCTTTGCATCTTATTCCAACAGCACAGAGTTCACATTCGTCTGTACAATTCTATCAGTATCCATTATCCCAGAGCCTCTATATCAATCTTATTACAATGTAGTAAAGTTCAAATTCAATTGAGCGATAGGTCTCCAGACCTAACATTGCTAATTCATAATCAAACATATTATTGAGTATGGAACATTGCAAATATGAATGGCAAATGAAGCAAATAAGGTTTTGCAATGAACGGAAATATAACTTGGAAACATTTATTACCGCGCTATAAAATTGCCAAAGAAATTAAATTTCAAAGATCTGAATGTCTACCATGCCTTAGTATATTATCAGGAAAGACTATTTGATTTTTCATTTGCTAAGAAAAGATTTTACCGCAAGAGCATAAACCAAAAATTTTAAAAAACATGCACGTGTCACCGTTAAAATTTTGACAGTAAACGTTTAGTGGCCATAACGGTGAGGATAACTGCTCGTGCTATAACTGTTTAACACGTTAAATCGTTTTATGCGTAGTTGGTGCACACGAATAAATTTAATCGTCCGTTAAACTAAACTTTTGCGTGATTTCATTGGTGGTGACGGGTTTCTATGTGACTATAACTTTAGTCTTGTGCATACAAACGTCATAAAAAATAGTCAAGGAACCTTATTCTTATCGTGTCACTGGTTATTTCAAATCAGTGTGGTGAAAGGATTAAAGAGCTCCTTTCGTGTATTTGACATACATATTATGTTTTAAAACTCAAGTTAAGGAATAAATCATTGAAAATAAAAAGCGTACGAATCAATTTAAAAAAAAAATCTTCAGTTTGAATCACAAAGATCATCTTGAAACGAATTAAGGCTAGGTGAGTCTAGGTGCTAGTTCTTGGCGACTAAACCTAGAAGAAGATTCACCTTTTTTACAAAATAAAAACCAAGGAAAGTTTTTTTCTTAGCTCTAAAATATAAAATCTGCTGCCAAGATAGAAGTTAGCATATCTCAAAAACTTCATAATACAGCCAACTTTATTAGAAACGTGCATTACGAATAAGATATTCCGTAATGCACTCCGAAGTTCTGAATAAACACGGCTGTAAAGCAAAGGCGTCGTAAACAATATTAAATTCTGCAAGTTTTCGCAGTGCCATTGGAAGTGCAGTATTAGTCAGGAGTTCATTTCTGTGTTAGGGAGTTGTGCATTTCTGTGAATTTAAATGTGATGATAGTTTTGATGGAGAGGGTATATTAACATTGACTTTTTTTATCAATTATAAAAGGTGTCAGTAATGATGAATTAAGTAATTGACGATTTTAAATAAAAATTATTAACATAATTTTTTTTGAAAAACTCAAAAATAAGTCAAAGATTCAGAGCCAGAACACTGTTACTTTCAGTTCAAATTTGTTCTTGTCTGTAGTTTAAATAAAAGCTGTTAATTTTTAAGCCGTCATAAATAAGTACACATTTAAGTATTGTTTGAAGAGAGTACGAAAATAATATCATAGAATAAAATTCAAAGAAACCCAATTTTTTTATATAAAATATTTAAAAGCCACATCCATTTTTTTGCATTCCAAGAAAGTCCAAGTTCTTATAACATGTCTAAAATCGAGCCGATGAACTGCAGAGTATATTTTCGTATGCAAAATATGATTTATGTGTCTTACCACTCCGTGTGCTGTAGAGGCGACACGTTAGATGTCACATTAGCATATTTCCTTGGAATATTCGAAGCAAACCATAAACAGGTATAACTTTAGCAAAGGAAAATATTTGAATTCAATACGAGTATACCGCATTTCATGTTCTTTTTGCTAAGAACACAAATGCTATGATCCTGACACACCTTTTGACTGACTTCAAATAAAAAAAGAGGAGGTTCTCGTTTTGTTTGTTTTTTTTTGTGTTTGTTATCGCATAACTTCGTCATTTACTATGAGGCGATTTGAAAAAACGTTTTCTTATGAAAGGTTTTCCAGAGTTTCATCAAAGTTTGGTTCAGTAGTTTGGCCATGAAGTCGGGTTCTCAAGTTGTTTTGCATCCTTTACATTTTTGGTACGGTTTAATGAAAATAGTGACGGTGTGTATTTGTTACCTACACTTACCTACCTACCAAATTATTGATGAAAGTTATTATTGGGATAGTAAAAAAAGTATTTTTAACCGACTTCAAAAAATAGGGAAGATTCTCATGTTTTTTTAATATTCAAGATTAAACCAAAACCAAGTAAACCCTACTTTTAGAAAACAATTAAAACAACGGTATGAAAACCTGGCTATTCCACAAATAAAACTATCATCAAAAACTAATTTCCTTTTCATCATAAATCACTACCGTCAAGAACATTGGATATCGCGAACATTGAAAAATATCCCAACCGGACATTTATTTGATATCTACCAACCGTTCAAGATTAATGCGTCGTGAACGAGTACGTGACAAAGATTTACTATTTTGTGAATTTTGTCACTTAAGCGTGTTTTCATGGAGTGCGACGATATTCATAAACATTTTTCATACGTCTATATCTAAAAAAAAACTGCATGTAACAAGATAATTGAGCTGGGTAGTTACGAGCTTAGCTTTTTTTTGTACAACTGTCTGATGGAGCAAGCATATGCCTTTACTTTATTATAGGCAACGGTCACCATAGGTGGTGACCGTTGCCTATAATAAAGTCAAAGCATACATACAGATGTTCAGTTCAGCTTCACGTGCCAGTAATGTGTTTAGACTAATTCTATGGAACCCACGCTCAGGACTTTTTTCTTTTTCCAAAACAAATCATTCAGCATTATTCTAACAACAATTATCAAAACACATTCTCAAACCATGTGCTTTTTTTAACACAAAAGGACATGATATATTGTCACTGTGCGTTCCATTTTCAAATCACTGTATCGTCACACTATGCTTGATATTATGTTCATAGTTCATGACGTATCAAACTATGCAAACCTCCTTGGGGAAACAATCTCTTTTCAAAAAATGATAAGAAAACTTTTTACTTATAAAAAATAAAAACTAAAGTCCCTATTGTATGTACGCCATTAATCTGATTGCAATCATTAGTTACCAATGTGAATAAACAAAATATCGTCCTAATCGATCAATGTATCTTATGTTTTATTCAGTTCGATAAATAAGTTTATTTTCGGACAAAACGTTCCCATGTGACATAGATACAACTGCTTCACCAATATAACGACAACTCAATTTTCTTTTTCATCACTCTTAATACAGTTAGATAAGGTTCAAAACCGCTTGAAAGAGGTTATAAAACAGTACATTTAAGGTGGTTTTGGTATTCTTTCCGAGGGAAACTGGTAATCCGTCAAAGTCCGTTTTATTTATCGTTTTAGTTGAATTTTATCGGACTAATAGGTAAGGAGATGAATTTACGGTGGGTAAGAAATGTACGGGGCAGGAAAAGGGTTGTTTTGTAGTTGGGCTGTTGTGCATCAAAGACTTAAACAACTGATTGGTAACAGATTCGGTGGATGAGTCTTCTTCTTATTGTGTCACTGGTTCTTTCGAGCCAAGTGTGGTGAAAGGGTTTTAAGTGCGCCTCAAGGAGCCGACTTACGTGCACATGACTCATTATTTTCGAACTTTTTAAGTTCTCTATGATGCTTTCCTTCACCGTTTGAGAGCACTGTTATAGTGTACATAACTTTTAGGGCAGAAAAATTCATTGTTACACGACTGGATTTGAACTCACGACCTTATGATCAAAAGGCGCTACCACTAGGCCACCAGTGCTTTGTTACAGAAATATAATGTAAACATATAGTTATTTAATTCAAAAGAACACTCAGTTGGTAGTAACTTTTAGTCATATTAAAAGTATGCACCCTATTTATCTAAGAATTAGTACACAGTAAAAGGCTCGATAGTGTAAATGTGTCCAATGAACACCTATACTATGTTTATTAAGTTAAGCTATTTTAACCAGCTGATTAACCTGTTGGTGAAATCCATCCCAATATAGGAAGAAATAAATATACGGAAGTGGTGTTTCTGGAATGAGCGTGTTTCATCGAATATTTAGAAGCTGTTCGAACTATTTTCTTCAACTGCTTTTCTATTTAGATCCTTTATTATTTTGTTGAACACAAAGAAAATGCTCTCAAATAGCGAAAGGCAAACATCATAAATAAGGAAACCGACATATCGTAGAATCAAAAAAGTTCCTAAACTTATTTCAAGTGCTCGAAAAGAACCTCTTTGAGGTACAATATAATCCTTTCACGACATTAGATCAAAAAAATAGGGATACATTAGGATAAACCAATCAGCGCTCCTTGGCACGGTATAGTAGCCTTGTCAGTTAGCAAAGGGTGAGTCGGAGCTTATTTGACATATTTAATATACTATCCCCCGAATACTGAAACGCAACTCAGATTTAAGCACGTCTCAAGCGACGAATATTTGACAGATTTTCATTGAAAACTGTCAAATATTCGTCGCTTGAGACGTGCTTAAATCTGAGTTGCGTTTCAGTATTCGGGGGTATGTCTGATAGATGTGTATTCTTTCTTTTTTTCTTGTATAAAAGTTAACCCTGACACCTAAGTGTGACTCACGATAACAAGTGTAACAATTTGGTATGACTAAATTTTAATATTTCTTATCATGTTATGACTGCTCGTTCTTTCAAACCAAAGTGTGGTCAAAGGATTTTAGGTGAACCTTAGAGAGGCTCCTTTTGTGACATTTCTCGTGTAAAACTAGTGATTCGACGAGAAGAGTTCACTTTTTCACGTTTTCTACCATCAGTCGCGGGCAGAGTTATATTACGCGGGGTCTATTATAATGACAAAATTATACAAAAAGGGACTGATTTGACTGCACGTTGTCCTTACATTCTTCGTGTGCCTTGGCCCTGACAGTGTACATAATTTTAAGGTGTACAATATGCCTAAAGGCACCACATACATACATGACACCATTGTCAGACCAAATGTCATAGATTAGTCAGTGTAGCCATAGCTTTGCCTGCTATTGTGCATGCTTTTATCGCGACAAAGGTGATCGCCAGACTGTGAAATGTACTAGTATTTGTCAAATACTCCACACCATTGTTATCTAGCAAATGGAATGCATTTGAAGTTGTATGTTTATTTGCTGCGATAGAATTTACGAAGTGGTTTTTGTTATCTGTTGTTTTAAAAATACCAATTCAAAGAATTTAGTAGTAGCAGAGCTCTTTGTGAAGGGCTCGTCCGGGGAAGTACTACCATCGTGCCTATTTCTGCCGTGAAACAGCATTACTGTGTTTCGGTTGGAAGCGTGTGCCGGTGAAATTACTGGCACGTGAGGCTGAACATCTGTATGCCTCAAGTTGATGGACGCAGAGCAGTACATCGTAGGGCACGTTTCTGACGTGCGTGACCTACGAGGCAATGCTTAGTTAATAAATGCTTTTTGTATTCTGTCCTTTAATGTTAAATTAATTATTTATTTAGAATGTGGAAATGTAATTTACCTATTAATTAGTGGAATTGGTCAAAGTCAAAATAGTGATTGCATAAAAAACGTGTTGAAAATATGATAAAAATATACCTACTTTTTTTACTAAGTTTTTTTATAACTAAATGATAAATAGGCGATGGTTACCACTTTACATCAGGTGGGCCATTTTCTTTTTCCATCTTTATTGCATATTGTATAAACTGGTTTTTTTACTGGACCCTGAGAATAGATCAAAATCAAATCAAAATCAAAATGTCTTTATTTAGAACAAAAACAAGGGTTTTAGAATAAATGAAACGTTGACCTCGATGCTACCTATATATACTGTCTATGAATACGAATACCAAAGTTTGAATAACATATTGTACTTATTGTACAATATGTTATTCCAACTTCGCAAACAGGAAGTACACAGACACCATCAATTCCCCCACATTGTAACACATCATTAATCTTTGATCTATGTGACATTTAATTACCTAAAACACCATATATTAGGGATTCTTCCGTCCAAGAATCATCTCATATAGGATACCACTATTATGTACTGTCAAGCTAAAATCAACCTTAATGTCCTCACATTGCCACCGTAGCCAAGGAGTCATTCAGAAGACTAGGCTTTGTGCTGCGAAATGCCCGAGATTTCCGAAGTGAGCATGTGGTACGGTTACTTTTCAGTACGCTAGTCCGAAGCAAACTAGAGTCCAGCTCCTGTGTTTGGAATCCGCATGAGGTCACATACGCTCTCCTCCTAGAAAAGGTACAGAAGGCATTCCTCCGATTTCTCTACAAACGAAACTTAGGGTACTATCCTTTCTTGTACCCTACTAAATATCTTTTAGGGTGTCTAGGGTACAACTCTCTCAGCACCAGAAGAGCGTATGACCAACTGACCACCGTTTTAAAAATTTTCCGCTGCAGGATAGATGCTCCCGATTTGCATAACGAGCTACTTCGCCTCTACGTCCCAAACAAGTACATTAGATGCAGAAGGCACAGGCTTTTTGACCCACCTTTGAGCAGAACAGTTGCGCGTGCTAACTCTCCACTCCCTCGCACCCTCACCACTCTCAATAAACTCCTGACGGACAATCCTGATTGTGACGTGTTTTCGGACGAATGGAATAGTCTTATGTCGGTATGTCTGAGACATTGTGAGAAAGAATGATGAAAGGAAGGGTGAGCATGCATTTGACGTTAATTTATTATAGAACTTTATTGTATTATTAATTTGTGTTATGACATTTAATTTGTATAGAATTCAAATATTTGTTAGCTGTAGGTAATTTTGATCTTTATTGTGTGTTATGTTTAATTATTTTGATTTTATTTTGACATTTTTTGTATTCTATTTTAATCGTAGTTTTATATAGTATTAATTAGTGTAAGTGGTCGACATGTAGACCGTGTTAATTAATTCATTCAATAAATCAGGAACATTAGAACGCAATTAATCTCATTTTGTTTTAGAGAATTTATTTTGTCTTATTATGAACTTCTAAAAACAGCCTTATGGCTATAGGAATAAGGGTTGTAAGTAATTTTGTCTTTATTATTGCTTCACGCCTTAGATTTTATTGCACCGGGATTAACGATCATGTATAAGACTTTGACTACAAAGATATAAATTAATACGTTTTCGAAAAGATTTCCACAAACTGCTACGATAATGTTCAAACAACGCTATAGATATTCTAACCCCAAATTAGTAGTATAGGTGAAAAATTCAAAAGCAGTGATTCCTAATTGTTTCACCTCCTTTTAGGGTTCCGTAGCCAAATGTCAAAAACGGAACCCTTATAGATTTGTTGTCTGTCCGACCGTATGTCGCAGCCACTTTTTATAGCTTTATTAGCTTCACCTGTATGTAAGTTTGTATGTAAGTTTGTATGTACCCGACCCCTTTGAGCTCGATTTTGTCCTACTTTGAACGATCAGATTTGATTCAAACTTTGCACACCATGTCAAAGGTCGATGACAATGCAATAATATGAAAAAATAATTAAAAAAAAAACCTACTTTGAACGATCAGATTTGATTCAAACTTTGCACACCTGTCAAAGGTCGATGACAATGCAATAATATAAAAAAAAAACTAAAAAGTTAAAAATAAATTTTAGTTTAAAAAACTAAAAAAAAACGCTTTTATAACTAATTGAACTAAAAAGTTAAAAATAAAACTGTAATAATCAATTGAAAAATTTATATTATTGTAAAAAAGCTTGATTTTGATTGTTGTAAATATTATTATATCTGAAGTTATTATAAAAAGCACCCCACGCTTTTTTGTACAATAATATAAATTTTTCAATTGATTATTACAGTTTTATTTTTAACTTTTTAGTTCAATTAGTTATAAAAGCGTTTTTTTTAGTTTTTTTTAAACTATAATTTATTAAATTACACCTTTGTGAAACTGGGACAATCCGCTAGTCTATAGGTATCTAGATGAGAAGCGAAATACAGTAGGTGATCAAAACTGCAATAGCTATCATTTATGGCTTGCTATAAACGAAACACGATTATTGTGGCAATGAATGTGATGGCTTAGCTATCTCAGTTATTAAAACTAGTGTTACGACAAACCGTTATAACTGGAAATAGCTTATTATAGATACTTTAGCAATTAGCTTACGTGACCATGGCACACGTATCAAATATCAAACATAAAGATCGAATTCCGAACTCCGAAATCCGAAGATGTACAGAGGTCCAAGACATCGGAGATCGCATTAAGAGCTCAAATAGTTGGACAAGACATATTGCATGATGTGGTGATTACAGGTGGAGTAAGACAACAACTGAATGGTGGCCAAGAACCGGCTACAGAAGCGTAGAAGACCCTGCAGCAAGTAACACGACATAGTCAAAGCCGCGAGGCGGAAATGGGTTAGACTACCCTGCGCCAAGATGGATGGACGACATAGTCAAAGTCGCGAAATGGAGACTGGGACAGGATCGAGGTAAATGGCACAAACTAAGGGAGGCCTATAACAGCTGGGCTGTCAGTCAGGCTGTGGATGATGATGATGATGATTATTTGCATGTTATGGTATCCTCTAACTGGAGGGACACAATAGTTGTAGAATTTTTTTTAGTTATTTGTTATTTTCGTGTTTCCTTTGTTGGAGGTTCTATAAATAAATAAATAAGTAAACCTACAGCACAGAAGGCATACCAAGCTTCGAGGCCTTATAAAAATCAACAACCCTGTCTTTCCTCATCATATTTCCGTTAACAGTTAACATTTATCACCATACCATTGTTTGCCACCGGAAGTACCTCTAGAGGGCAGCACCGGAAGTAGGTGCAATAATTATTAATTGCCGTCTACAAGACGGAAAACGTCTTAAGACGTCCCAACGGGGCGTCCGTGAATTAATGATTTTGCCTTTGCAATTGAGTTAAATTGTTCGGAAAGTTTCTATTAATCTTAAGATTATTTTCGAAGTTTACAAGATTACATGAAAGTTTTAGAACAATAATGAACATTTCTGTAGACTTGAGAAATTGATTGAATTAACTAATTCTATAAATCTTTGTACTGTAAACTCGACGCCTGTGCCAAATGATTGTTGACATGTCTCAATTTGTGACTTTGCAAATGCAAAAAAAAACCGTTGACAAAATCATGACACATAAAAAAAAACAAAAAAATCGTTTGTCTGTGAAGTCGGTTTACTGACGATAGTTGAACGTGACAACGTCCATTCAGCTGTCCACGCGGACGCATCGCTTACTCAAGTAGGAGAGAGACAGATGTAGAACGCTGCCGAACGCGGAGGCCGATTGTGCCTCTTTGTCGCTCGTTCCGCGCTCTCGTTTGCACTTAAACGGAACGCCTTAGAACGAGGTAACGCCGCATGAGTCATGTTTTTTCGTGCGTGCAGCTGGCTCTATCGAATTATATGACGTTGTCACGTTAAAAAATAGTCTTGCACAGAACCTGTACCTTCGTGACAAGTTAGTCGGCCTAATCTAGAAAGGAATTGCATGGTCTATACGTGCGTAGCTGACTAAGCCGCGGGTTTCCTTTCGATGTTTTCCTTCACTGTTTGAGAGCACTTACGCAGTGTTGTGTACAAAAATTTTTCAAACAGTAAAATCCATAGGTACAGGACTGGATTTAAACCCGCGACCATAGGATCGGAAGCTACCACAATATAACATAAAAACATGTGCCGCCCAAGAAATTTCTGAAGGATTTGGAGTGCTAGATATCTGATGGAATGACTACCGTGCTTTCGATTTGAGAATCTTTATAACTTATAAGAATTTTAGAAAATTTACTTACTGAATAATAATTTAAACTGTAAAATTTATAAACAACGTAATTACATTCTTTATTAAGAAATATATTCAAAGAGCAACTTTTGGTGCCAACTATTTTTGTTGTACTATTACAACAAAAATAAGGTAAGTAATAAGGTCCTTGTATTGTTGTTTCTATAAACAACAATACAAGGACCGATAAAAAACCCGTGCTTGTGTTACTTATAATTTGATTAACGGAATGAATGAAAAACGGAAATACGTGCGCGAATTTCCAAGCCGTAACTTATTAAAAATGTCTTCCAATCTGGTTTCCCTATCCTTGCACTTTAGCACCTTCCAACCCTAACCAACCCTTAATTTATTCTTTCATTGCGTCTTATTATTTGCAAATGGTCTATTTGTCGCGACTTAACCCTTACAATGCAGATGGGGTCCCATCGACCGCGGATTACCAACTCTGCCTCAAACACTCAAACGACGTCATTGGGTATAAACGTCCCAAATTTATTGATAAGGACATTGACAGATATTGCCGTAGGTCTCGTAAAACGCACGCAGATTAAGGGTTGACGAGTATTTGCAAATGGGACCGGTAGGTTTTACTATTGGGGCTTTTCGGGAATGGCTAGGCTTTGTTGTGCAAATAAGCGAACCCGGGTGAGCGCTTAAAAGTAATAGATGTTCTTAGCGCGTGTACATAATTGAGTAGTTATTTAACCTATCAACGTGTTTATGAAATTGGGTAGATAATATTTAAGGTAGAAAAACATAAAATGAATTGCAAAATTCTGGTGGTCTAATGGTAGCGGCCGGCCGTCCAATCCTAAGATCGTGGGTTCAAATACAGTCGTGTACTAATGAGTTCTTTTGTGTATGTACTAATACCAGTACTCTCAAACGACGAAGGAAAATATTGTGAAGAAACCGGCATGTCGTAGTATCTAAAAAATGGTGGGTGGACTTAAATCCTTTCAACACACTGGTTTTCAAGAACCAGTGACATGATAAGAAGAAAAATATAACCAAACATTTATTTATTTATTTTAATTTATTATAACGGACATAGAACCAATTACACTAATTGATAGGTGAAGTACATTTTCGTATTCTTAGTACACAATTAATTGCGAACAAACAAACATGCGAATGTTTTGTCAAAAACAAGGAATACTCTTATTTTGGTTGAAAAAATGCTCAATCTTCATGAAATGTCTCAACTTCCATCTAACATAATAGTCTAAGCTCTAAAGTAAAAGGAGACAAAAGCAGAATGGCATGTTCTCAGGCTAATGGCGTCCTAATGAGAAGCGAAGTTGTGAGCGAACGTATTAATTACCTTGCTTACTTTAATGCAAGAGATGAATAATGCGAGTACGATGCGGATATTGCAAGGAAATGTTTTTAAATATCAGCTCAACGCTAAAGTCTTGTGCGCATAATTTTAAGAGCGGGTCGTGCGAAAATTTGAGGTTTTTAAAAAAAAAAATCATAGCTAAATAACTAAGTGACATTTTAAAAATCGCAAAAGGAATAATTGTAGACTATACATTTGAGATTAATTCGAATTTAAGTGTGTTAAAAAAATATACTATTTAACATGACATTCTATTTAACGCTAATGAAAATCGTATGTCAGCGTTAAATAGAATGTCATGTTAAATAGTATATTTTTTTAACACACTTAAATTCGAATTAATCTCAAATGTATAGTCTACAATTAGTCCTTTTGCGCTCTTAAGCGTTGTGCTGTGGTAATCAGTGAAACGCTGTCTTCCTATTCTCCTGTTCTTCTAGGCTTGGTCGCGTGGAACTGGCACCTAGACTCACCTAGCTTTAAGACGTTTCAAAGTGATACTTGGGATACTACTGAATAAATACATATTTGGCTTTTGACAGCGCCAGTTCAGGTTGCCTAGATGTGCACAAGGATTAGGTTCATTTAACTAAAATATAAGTTTCTTTCAAATATAATATAGGCTCTTAAATGACGAAGTTCAAACGATGGCTACAACAAACATAAAAAAAATACTGCCGAATTGAGAGCCTTTTTTTGGAGTCGGTTAAAAAGTGGTTGCATAGTCTGAACATCCATGAACAAAACAGTTATTTGCAGATACATAAACAGTGATTTCTGACTTGGCATAATCTGACAATTTATTGCTTTTACTAACCCATTTTTATGGAAAAGCAAAAAGCTAATGTACCTTAAACGGCAATATATTGATACGATTCACCAATAAATAATATAAAACGAAAGGGGTCAACCTATTACCATAATAGCAAGTATCCGAATATTATTCAATGGACAAACGGAAGGGGTCTCACCGACCCCTAGCATTCTTAACCCTTGTTGGTAAAAATGCTAAATTTACCGTCAGACTGGTCATTGAGAGCTTCTGCGGCGGACATCGCTATTTTTAACGCCTTTGTATTTCCTGAGCAAGGATTTCCTTACGAATTGCGGGGCGGGTCATGCGTGGTCCAAGTTACAGGAGTTTTGTAAACTAAAAACATTAATCGTTAATAATAATGTATTTACTTGTTCTAGGAAGACCAATAGCTTTAAAAAACTTAATAACTAATAAAATATAGTCTAGGTTAACAGAGAAGCCCATTAGTGGTCCTCACGAATGGCTACGGAGTGGTTGATAGAAAACTGCCAAATTAATGCGTTTAATTTAGCGAATATTTTTCAAAGTGCAAAATATTTTTTTTGAATTATTTTTAACTGTTCCATTGTTTTCCAATGATATTGTAAGCTGAATAGGCTCATAACCTTCCTTTTTTTTTTAATTAACTAACATTTGTGTCCCACTGCTGGGCAAAAGTTTGGTAGCCCAGGCATGAAAACTGTCTTCTTAAATCTTTAGCACTGAGGATATCTTAGGACATTTGTCATACGCTCGTCTTTTTCTTGCCGTGTTACCAGTTCTTTCAAATCAGTGTGTTGAACGGATTTTTAGTGCGCCTCTAGCTTCTACGTATACACTAGTAATATTACATAAATACTAAAAGTATATATTTTTTGAACTGGGGTTTTTTCTTCCATACCCGTTTTTGATGCAATAACAATCCTAGTGTAATACCCGATTTAAATATAAGTCTATAAATAAAAAACAATGTTTATCTCTAAAACGCGATAGCTTATAACTCAAACTGTTTTCACAAGCTCGACTTTTACCCGCGCGGTCTTTTTTACCCATTTTCCGTGCAATAAAGCCGCGTCAAACCCGTCACGCTACTCTAAGGGTTAGGTGACTGGAAGAAACGTGAACTCTGGTTCAGATTGTGATTTTATTTTGTGTCTATTATTTTTTTAGAAACCACCGTGAATAAGGAAGTCAAGGAAGCCGCATTCGAATGACTTAATTGGAGAAAACTGTATCAAAACCCTTGCAAGAGCTAAGTTTTTTTTAGGAAGAGAAGTGGTTTTAGTAAATCAGATCAGAAACAGATCTTTCAGTGCCAAAACTAACTCAAGATGACTTGGGTATCTGAGCTGGTGGTTTCAACAACTAATTTTACAATTTGAGAAATGTATTTGATCCCAAACGCCTATGTTTTCAAACGATGACGGATAACACAGTGATTAAGCATTCTGGCTTTTTGTTGTGATTATTATTTATAACTATAATATATGTAGGTATGTTCAAATGTAATTTTTATGTTTCTTTTACCTAAATTACTTTGTTTAGTAAGTAATAATTTGTATTGTGCTGAAGTAGCAAATAAATTATGCCTGTCTTTGTCTGTCTATAATTGAAAGTAAAATGACCATTCACGAATTCAGAGCTTAAGTAAGCCTTTATCTGTGTAGGGTCCAGTTTTAATATATTAACTAACAATAGCTATTAATGTTTACTGAGAGCTTACAATTGAATCCAATCTGCATACTTAATGCTAACTTAACTATGTTTTTGCTGATGGGCAGTAGGGTCAAAATGAGAGTAAAAACTTGACGTGCGTAAGTGAGTATGAACCGTAAGCATTTATGAAACATTTAATTCTTCTTTAGGATGTACATGGCAGATCATACCAATTAACACCGATGATACAAAAACAGGTTATAAATTCTATTCTTTACCACCTACCTAGGAATATGTTTAAAAAAAATAGTTTTATCAGGTTTACGCAATTTTTAGTTTTTCTTAAGGTTTTTCCAAGTCCAATAGGGACTTGGAAAAACCGCGAGTAACTATTGTATGTGTAATTTAATTGCACACATTTCAGCAAATTATTATTTTATTCCCACAAAAAGTTTGTCTTACTGGCTTTTGGACATACCCTGCGTTCATCAATAAAGGCATCTAGACTCACTTAGCTTTAGGACGTTTCAAAGTGGTTTACTGAATAAATACACACACTTGACACATTTAATCAATTTTTGTTTTTTCTTTAAAGTAAAATGATAAGGTCATCGACGGCGGTCTGCCCCTTAATAGGCGCATAGTCATTTATTCCTCTCAGTTAGGCTAAAGCGACGTATTGTTGACCACCTCCGATTGTCAGCCGGGTGACAAATGGATGAATAATAAATAGGGTGTTAGTGAAATCTGGTAATTGGACATCAACAGAAATTGAGTAACAATGTTTGTTAACGCGTTGAGCATAGACTTGTATTGTTTGGTTTTAATTGATATTACAGTTATTAGTAGTAGAACTCTTTGAAGGAGCTCGTCCGGGAAAATACCACCATGTCTATTTCTGCCGTAAAGCTGCATCGCTGTGAAAGGTGCGGGCGCAGGTGATATTTAATATGAAATAAATTAATATTATAGACAATCCACATAACACTATCTAGCCCCAAACTAAGCAGAACTTGTTCTATGGGAACCAAATAGCTGATATAATACTTATGACCTTTTTTTGTAAATACATACCTACTTAGAATACAACGTAACACCCAGACAGAGATTAAACATCGTGTTCACCACACAAATATATTTGTTTTGTTCTCGGTGGGGATCAAACCCACGACCAACGACTCAGAAGGCAGAGCTACTACCAATTGAGCTGGGAGAGAGTTTGATCTGGTCTGAAATTACTGGCACGTTTTGTTACAATAAGGTAAGTCTAAAACTATGCATATTGCAATATTGATTGATGTATTTAGGCATATTAGCACAAAACAATACATGCTTATTTTTAACGTAGCTAAGTCAACCTGTAATAATTGGCCCACAGTAAATCAATAAATCGTCGTAGACAGCTGTCAACTACCTAATTAAGGGCCAGATAATTCCATGCCTGTCGATTGACTGCACCTGATTGCATTGATAATAACTAAATTAAGTTCTTCTTTTTCTTAAATTTAAGAGCTTAGCTCTTGTCGGAGTTTTTATGCAGTTTTCTTCAATTAAGTCTGTTGAATGCGGCCGCCTTGACTTCCTTATACGACATGACAGCGTCTTTTTCTTTTATCTGGCTTATGTAACTTATTCTTGGCCTTCCTCTTCCCCGTTTTCCTTCAACCTTTCCTTCAATTATGTTTTTTATGTAGCTGTCATGTCGTAGAAGATGCCAAACATTTTTCCTCTTCTCTCTGTATTACTCAAGTATCTCTTCTCCTTTGTCCTCTAAGACCTTTTTGTTCGTCCAACTTTTTCCGTTCAACTTTTTCCGAGCTGAGTTGAGCTGAGCTGTTTTGAGTGCAATCAAAAGTTACTCAGCTGTCACTTTTCTAAGCTGTTTCAAAGCTCAGCTTAATTATCTACAGATTATAGATCATGTAATTAGTGTGATGAGTTTCATCTTATTTGAAGAAGATCTAATTATGTACAAGTTCAAACATGTTGGTATATTGTAAGTTGTATAATTGATTTATTAATGAGGTCTAATATTGACCCATTCCATGTACCTTAGTCCATACTTATTATGCTTATACATTTCCAATATACTATAAGTAAATTATTATTATTATTTATTTATTTAAGTAAATTACTTATTTTTACTATTATATTAATACCTCTCAGCTTAGTTGGTAGTCATAAATAAATAAATATTGCGGACCATCAACGCAACACTATTTAGCCCCAAATTAAGCAGAGCTTGTACTATAAGAACCAGATATCTGATATAATACTTATAATACGTTTTTGTTTTACGTTTCGTAGAATTAAATATAACACCTAGACAGAGCAGACAGAGACTGAAAACCAGAGCCAGAGACAGACAGAACTCATGGTACTGAACTTTGAGGGTTGTCACTGTAGAGGTGAACAAGTCACACATCATTAATCCCGCGCGTCACTTGTTTCTGCGGAACATTTGTCACTACTCGGATGTCAAGACTTCCTTTGATTTATTACATAAACCAATGCAATTTATATAATGGATAAACACTGTAACTTCATTCTTTTGGTGTTCACATCGTGTGATTCGTTTTTTCAAACCAGGTGTGATGAAAGGATACGGAGTGCGCTTCAGAGAGGCTCCTTTTGCGCACTTCACATCAAGTTTAAATCTAATTACCTATTTAGGGTTCCGTAGCCAAATGGCAAAAACGGAACCTTTAAAGATTCGTCATGTCTGTCTGTCTGTCTGTCCGTCCGTCCGTGTCACAGCCATTTTTCTCCGAAACCGTAAGAGCTAGACTGAGGAAACTTGGCGAGTAGATGTATTCTGTGAACCGCATTAAGATTTTTACACAAAAATAGAAAAAAAACTATAAATTTTGGGGGTCCCCATACTTGAAACTGAAACTCAAAAATTTTTTTTCATCGAACCCATACGTGTGGGGTATCTATGAATAGGTCTTCAAAAATGATGTTGAAATTTTTAATATAGTTTTTTTCTAAACTGAATAGTTTGCGCGAGAGACACTTCCAAAGTGGAAAAAAGTTGGTCCCCCCCCTCTACGTCATAAATCGTAAACCGCAATTTATCTTTCGACGAACTATTACAAGAACCTTTATATTATGTTACTTGATGCTACGGAACCCTTCATGGGCGAGTCCGACTCGCACTTGGCTGCTTTTTTCTAATTTAATTTTAACCTGCTTACAATCTGCATGGTTATTATCATATCAGTCCGCTTCTAATTATATTGCAACAAGCCAAACCGATTAATTATTGATTCAAAAATTTGTCCTAAAATCTGACACTGTTAAATTTACATGCATATTATGGCAATAAGTATACTGAGTAGGTACTGACTTTTTAGGTAAGTACTATACAACATTCTAATTTCTTCGTTTTCCTTCACCGTTTGAGATCGCTGGCATAGTGTACATAATTTTTCGGGCAGAAAATCTCATTGGTACACAACTGGATTTGAACCCACGACCTTAGGATTGGAAGGCGGGGCCGCTACAACTAGGCCTCCAGCGCTCTATCTTTAACAAAAAATCGGTTGTCTGTAAAGTCGGTTTACTGACGATAGTTGAACGTGACAACGTCGTACAGCTGTCCACGCGGACGCATCGCTCACTCAAGTAGGAGAGAGACAGATGTCGAACGCTGCCGAACGCGGAGGCCGTGCGTGCCTCTTTGTCGCTCGTTTCGCGCTCTCGCTTGCACTTCAAGCCTTAAATGGAAAGCCTCAGAGCAAGGTAACGCCACATAACGTTATGTTTTTTCGTGCGTGCACCCGCTTTCATCGAATTATAAGACGTTGTCGCGTCATAAATATTAATCTACAATTTTTAATCATTTTCCTAAAGATTACAGTTTTATCGTATATGTTCCAGCTCCGGTCATTAATCACATCTAATGCCTCGCTACCTAGGTCTTAACTTAGGCGTTACATTTGATACCTAGCCATATACAGGATGATTAACGAGCTCCTGGCGATGACAGGCGAGAGGTGAACCTTGTATACAGGGTGCACGGTATTGGACAAGAATAAATAGGGTATGAAAATTTCATGAGTTTCGCTATAACGCTTGAACGGTATTCCTTTTATTTTTAAAGCCGTTTTACTTTATGGTGGAGTTTTAATAAAATCTTAGGTGTTTATTGGCTTTAGAATATAGTGTGGTTGCCCATAGTATTAATAGCCAATTGTTATTCATGTTATTGCAGTAGGCCTACCACAAGCTCTGTCTGGCTCTGTCTCTGGCTCTAGTTTTGAGTCTGTGTGAGTGCTCACTAATGTATGTGTGACGTTTTGACGTAGAATTTATTAAGTCAATACTCACACAGACTCAAAACCGGAGTCAGAGACAGAGCCAGACAGAGCTTGTGGTAGGTTTACAGATCAAAAGTATTTATTTTAGAGTCATAGACAAACCAACTTTAGTAAATGATTTGCAATGAAATCGATATTTCTAATCAAGCACCAGTATCTGAAACTTAGGGCACCCACCTACCAGATGGACCGACGACGTTGTTAGTATAGCGGGAAGTCGGTGGATGAAAAGGGCTCAGAATCGTTCTTGCTGGAAATGTTTAAGGGAGACCTATGCTCAACAGTGGACTTCTTCAGGCTAATGATGATGATAACTAGTGATACAAATATGAATACAAAAATAAAGTTTAAAAACTTGAGAAACCGTCTTCATGGCCAAACTACTGAACCGATTTTGATGACATTTCTATGGCAACAATCTAGGACCTTTCCGATAAAAAGATTAAATCAGAAGAAATTATTTGATAACACAAATAATACCATTTATATAATAACATTTTTTCTTTGAAGTCGGTCTTAAAAATAATACAACCGAATTGAGAACCTTTTTAATTCGAAGTCGGTTAAAAATAACCGATTGTTTTGATTTTGCTATATAGTGAACACCTTGTATAAAGCCAGTTTATCTAAGATGAGTTGGCATGTCTCGTCGCTAGGGGTCGCCACTTGAACTGTCAATTAAGGATATTGAGAGCACATGATTGACGATTACAACAATTGTTATTGTTGCTCAAATCGGATTGTTATTGTTGCTCAAACCTAGACATGAATAGTTCTTGGTACTCGTCACTTTATCAAAAAACTTGAAATATAAAATTACAGCACCAAGCGTTCAAACCAAGTGTGGTGAAAGAGTTTTAATTACGCTTCAAAGTGGGTCCTTTCCAATATTCCATTTCACATATTTTCGAACTTTTTAGGCTCTACGACATGCTGGTTTCCTCACGATGTTTTCCTTCACCGTTCGAGAACATTTCCATAGGGTAAATATTTTAATGGGTAGAACAAAACTAATTGGTACACGACTGGATTTGAACCCACGACCTTAGGATCGGAAGGCGGGGTCGTTACCACTAGGCTACCAGCGCTTTTTACATTAAATCATAACATATTTCAAAATCTGAACAACTTTCAAAGTATCTAAGCTCCTTATCCTCGTTTTGATCAAAGTATCTACACAAATGTTCCGTTTCTTTTCATACGAACAAATTGAAAATGAAGTAACCGACTATTAAACAGCAGGAAAAACTATTCCACTGTCCTAATAGCACCACAAAAAGGTATATTCGAGGTAAACTTCCAGTTAACTGCTACTGTAAGGTAAATCAGCCAGTTATCGGCCCCAGGGGTGGCCAACTGTTTGTAAATGCGAGGAATGCGTGACTGGAAACTTTTAAGACACTGTAATGAGATAAAAGCTGTAGAGTGTCGGGTTTATGGGCCAGGTGGGTCATTAATAGAAGTGGTTTGATACGTGTAGGGTTAAGACAACGATCAGAAAGAAGTACCTAACTCAAGAGTTTTTATTGGTTTTTGGTATGAAAACTTAAATGGTTCGAATTATAGTCATATTTTGCTAAGTCAGATGCTATTTTCTGAAACTTAACTGTTTGCAATTTTCCATGATTTATCTACGAAAATGCTGAAATTTGGATAAGATAAAGTAGAAAAGAAAGAAGAAGAAGAAGTGGAACTTTGCCATCTATTTTGCCTTACTACAATAATTTATTCAGATTATTTTCAATGTAAGAAAGAATAAGCAGCAGAAACTCTTTATTAAAACCATAAACCACAATTATATCAATAAATAAGCTTAAATTAAAAATAATAAATATCCATAACACTATTGGTCAACTGAGGTTACTTGAAAAAGGTAAGCTAAACATTTATTTATTAAAAAAATGTTGTCTAAATAAAAAGCAATCTGCAAGGAACATTTAGAGATCTTAAAATAAGTTAGATACTAGACTCCATTGCCACAAAACCAAGCCTAGAATACGTAGACCGAAAACTTACCTAAAAACTAATAGAGCTAGATTTTAAAAGTAACTGGTTAGGTAAAACATTTTAAGTATCAACACTAACACTGTGCTTAAAGAAGAAATGACAAACTTCACAAACATGGCCGACAAAAAACACTTCACATACGCTAAGAAAATAAAGAAAGAAAAAATAAAGGAAAAAACATTTATTTTGAACACACACAGCGTAACAATAAGATTTTAAAATAAAGACATAAAAAAAAGGAAATTAGGTAAGAAAACATAAAATAATAAACAGAAAGATAAGAACAAACCTAAAAGAACAAAGAATGAACACAAAAAAATGATGCACAAATCGGTCTGTCTGTGCGCATGTCCTTATGCGCAACAGCCAAAACCGATCCCATCTCAGCTAATAACCACACAACAAAGTGTAGTGAGTGATGCTGGTTTTTGGATGGCTAAGGCCCAATTTATTGTTATTGAAGATACATTGTATCGCACCTAGGCTTCGACTTTCCTCTATAAAAAAGTTTAATCATTAGTAAACTGTATGATAACAATGAGGTAGGTGACGCAGAAGCCGAGCACCATTCCAAGCAGATTGGCATTCAGTGGGATCAGGTGGTACACGTGGAATCGACAACCACGCTCTTGCACGTAGTTGATGAATCTTTTAATGTCTTTGATTTCGGATGTATCTGAAAGAAAGAATGCGTTCAGTTTTTTGCGACTACGGTTAAACTGTAGAATCCTGCGCTTGCTCAGTCATCAAAATTGAGCACGCGGTTAAAAAGTAGCTTTGCACTCTTGTATAACAAATAACTATTTCTGTTTCTTCCTGCCCTTATCCCTGTATGTAGGATCGACACAATATGTCTTCCTCCTCTATTCCCCTCTGTCATGAATAATTTAGCTCTTAGTTTACACAAATTTCAAGAATTTTTCGTTTTTTGTCTTACCATGAACTTCTAAAAGTTTGTCATGCAGAATTGTATTCATTTTTTCTACTTCTGTAGGTAGCATACCGGCACAAAAAGCTGGAGATAGTAACAAAACAAAGCATTCTGTTACCCTTAAAACATATAATATTAGTGATTTCATCTGAAATTAACATAATAATGCTCAAGTTTATAAATATATTATCTTCTAAATTTCTAAAATTCCTAAAAGCATTTGATTTTACTCATACTTATATTATTTATTGCAATTATTATGTAACATGGTGAGGTCATAAAGTAAAAAATGGTGAATACATAATTGACCTTTATCTTTAGGGCTTAGCAATATTTGGAGTGGAAGCAGGCCGAAGTCTGAAAAAGTAGATAAATCAAATTATTTCAATTTATCTAGATTTTAATGATAATGTTATCGATATACTTACATTCACCGCATTCAAATAGGATAAATTATTCACTCCATGTAGCACGTAAACCATTATTGTAGGAATATAGTAAAGCATGTTATTAATGAACTGAAAACAGAAAAAAGTTATAGGTTTTTGTTTGATGTGAATGTTTAAGATGGATTTGTGGAGTGACAATATTAAATTTTTCCTATGTAATGATTTTTTGGCAGTTCAGAAAAACTAATACTTGAGGATTCTTCAGACATTATGAACTGTTTCTGAATACCCCTCCCAAGCAGAGTAATTTACTTACCAATGGGCCAAACGCATTCTTCTGTGCTTCGCTCAGATCTACGATCGCCTTATACGTTGTTTGCAATGAGAAAAAACCAAAACTTGACTTTTTTATTACTGATGTAAGTTTTCTAAGACGACAGTTTATGAAATAAAACATCAAAGAATAAAATAAAATAACTGTGTGTCCAAATATCTTTAACAAATTATAAGTGACAAGATTAGTGTAACATCTTTGATAGTTAAAATAATAACCAATGAAGATCGAAACACTAAAGCAAAAATGCAAAAAAATTGTAGTTATCATTTTAATTTCTAAAACGAATGCTATATCGATTCGTAGTGCAATATCAATTTTATTTAATGTACCGAAAGCGGAATACAATGTTTTATCACTTGTAAATACTAAAATCAAAACAAGAATTGAGTAGTGGAATAGTAAAAAGTAGAACAAATAACTATCACAGCCAACATCAATATGTGAGCCGATGGAAATTAAACAACAATATGTAATCAACTGAATTACTGTTATAGACTTCCAGAAAATTCGCTGTTTGTAGGATTTATAGTGAAAAAAGCCTAAATCTAAGCAGCAAAATATATGCAGGAATGCAAAATATATGTCAATGAACTTGGAACATTTCGATTTTTGTGGTATTATATATTTGGGGAAAACGTTTATTCTTCGCAATGGTGTTAGCTCCATTTAGAAATATTTTATGGACTACAGTAATACCAATATTGTGTTTACAGTGTGGTATGCGTGATTATTATGCGCGATATTGAAACAGTATTCATTATTCGATATTTTCATGTTTCTAATTAAGATAAGTACGTCAGATTATATCATATTTTAATTAATCAATGAGTAATTAATTTTTACTTTATTTTAAAGTTTTAATATAGTGCCTAGTTTTAAAATTGCCTCTATCCACTATAAAGATTAAAATAAAAGTTATTTATTGAATAACTTTTTATTTTAATTTTGAAATAGAATAGAAGCTTTTTTGATTATTGACGAAAACAACAAATTAACCCTTTTGGCTTCATGTATTAGTAGTAGTAGAGCTCTTTGTGTGTGGCTCGTCCGGGGAAGTACTACCACCATGCCTATTTCTGTCGTGAAGCAGCATTGCTGTGTTTCGGTTTGAAGGGTATGGGTGCCAGTGTAAATACTGGCACGTGAGGCTGAATTACGTATGCCTCCAGTTGATGGACGCAGGGCAGTGCATCGTAGGGCACGTTCCTGACGTGCGTGACCTATGAGGCATTGCTTTGTTATAGGCGATGGTTACCACTTAACATCAGGTGGGCCATATGCTTGTTCCATCAGCTAGTTACATAAAAAAAAAAGTATAAGACTTGCATGACCGTGTTACAACAGCCGTGGTCACGGGCAGACTCAGGTCAGAGGGCGGGCGTCGGGAAATTATAAAGGAAATCGCAATAAATACCTGGTTCTTCTATATAATTATTCACTATCCTGTTCTCATTGATTTCATAATGAAAATTTCATTAATTTTCATAGATTTCAAATGACTACTCATCAGATACCCTGTTTGATGTTTTGTGGGTTCTGTTTGGTTGAATAAAATAATTTATTCCTATTTTACTACCTATATTAAACTAGGAAACTTCAATCAAAAAATTAATGTAATCCAAAAAAAATCTTTATTTACATAAAATCATAGTAATCAGATAAACTTACCATTATTTCACCGGTATACACTAATGTTACCTTAAAAGTCTAGGATAAGTATTTTGTATTGATGTATATAGGTTAATACAAAGTTCCAACTAACTAGGTCTGGATGAGACTGGTGGCTAAAAGGCTGGCGCTTGCCTAGGACAAATTTTCCTTCCAAAGAGCTAACGTTGCCAGCTTTTTGGGCACATTGATGTGCATGTCTCCAGCTTCCTCATACGGAAATTGCGAGTTCTGAAAACGCCAACATTTAAAGCATAATTGGAGCAATCATTGATTTGAAGGAAAATTTAGCAGCAAAAAAAAAACAACGACTCTATGAGACTTAATAGGTGTGTTAGCTGAAGTGACGGCTCCACAGCTTCCTCATTCGGTGTGGGCAAACGAATAACGAAAGAGCTATATAGTAAACGCAAGATTTTAAAGCATAATTAGAGGACCCGGCATAAAAAAATCAAGTCTCTAGCCTGAAAACTCTTTGAGTTAGAACGCTAAATCTATGTGTTAGCTGGGCAGCCATTTCTCCAGTTGACACATGTGGTTCTCTGGAATGGCTACAGCTAGAAGGTTGCTTGATATCTCCAAATTTAGAGCAAAAAATATCATCGATGCTGCAAATATTTCAAGTGTCTCAAAACTCACCGAGTTACAAGCTTCGATGACAGAGTCAGAATTCGCAATTTCCATATAAGGAAGCTGGAGACATGCACATGGCACATTGCCTGCTATCGGTGATCTGAACTATGTTTTCTACCTGTAATGTTATGGTGGAAAACAGTGTTCATAATTAATTTTTCTAGGACATTGTTCTTTTAAAATGTAGTGTGTATTTTATTCACATGATGTTTCACAATCGTATTTTTTGTAAATAATATACATTCTGTTGTAAATAAACTAAATTCCTGATTTAAAAATAAAGTATTATGAAAAAGAAAAAAAACTAGGTCTTTCTTTCATTCTTTCCTTCTATAACGAAAAGTCAAACTGCCTTAGACTTTAAAGGGCTGTAAAGGGTTTTAAGACAAGCCGTCTTGTTTCTGGGATATTCATTATTATTTTATTCAAGTATCATATCGGCTATCCGGTTCCCATATTACAAGCTCTGCTTAGTTTGGGGCTGGGTAGTGTTGTGTGAATTGTCCACAATATTTATTTATTTATTATCGATATAATATATTTAATATTATATCGCACCCTAGACTTTGACTATCCTGTTAGAGAACTGATTGTTTATTGAACTGTATGATAACAATGAGGTAGGTGACGCAGAAGCCAAGCACCATTCCAAGCAGTTCGACATTCAGTGGGATCAGGTGGTACACGTGGAAGTGACAACCACGCTCCTGCACGTAGTGGATGAATCTTCTAATGTCTTTGATTTCGGATTCAGCTGGAAAAAGAGACAACAAATTATGATAATGAATGCAGTCAGTCTTTTTCAGTAGATTGATCAATCGTAGTTTGTACTTTTTTTATACCTGTACCTACAAATAAAAGATTTGTACAGGTATAAGGTGTAAAGATTTGTATACCTATACAAATTTGACATTTGTATAGGTATACAAATCTTTTCCGTTTGTAATATTAGTGTAGAATACACTTTTGTTGATTGGCCTCTGAGCTCAGTTGGTAGTAGCTCTGCCTTCTGCGCCGTAGGTAGATAGATAAAAACTTTATTTGTCTAAGATTAACACACACAAAATAAAAATAAAAAAAAAAAAATTACAGAGACATAATACAAAACAAAAACTTAATTAACAAGAAAATAAAAAATAGCAACGAAAATTAAGGTGGCGTGTGTGTTGCATCCCAGACAAAGAGGTAATAGCTCAGGGGATATATTGCACAAGTGCAAACACTGATTTTCAGCTATTAGGTCGCGGGTTTGATCCCCACCGATAACAAATATTTATGTGGTGAACACAGATGTTTGCTCTCTGTCTGGGTGTTATGTTGTATTCTAAGTATGTATAAAAAAATAGGTATATATCAGCTATCTGGTTTGCATAGTACAAGCTCTGCTTTGTTTGGGGCTAGATAGTGTTGAATAGATTGTCTAAAATATGTATTATTATTATTTTGTAGCTTTCCAATCCTCTATAAAACCTGTAGATTTCTTTCTAACTTTAACAATATTACAAGGACGGTCCACCTGATGGTAAGCGGCGTAGTTGGCTTACCATGAACTTCCAAAAGTTTATCGTGCAGAATTGTTTTTATTTTGTCTACTTCTGTTGTTAGACTGCCGGCACAAAGAGCAGGAGTGAACAGCAAAATCAGATATTCCATTGTTGTTGCAAAAAATGTTAATAGTGTTACTAACTGAAATGAACATTACAAAGTATAACTTTATAAAATTTTTTTTTGTCAAGCTCAAAGTCGAGCAACGAGCTATGGAGAGAACTATGCTGGGAGTTTCACTACGTGATAGAATCAGAAATGACGATATCCGTAGATGAACCAAGGTCACTGACATAGCTAGTAAAATAAGTTAGTTCAAGTGGCCATGGGCAGGTCATATAGCTCGAAGAACCGACAACCGTTGGGTCGTTAATGTAAAAGGTTCTCGAATAGCGACCATGAACCGGAAGACGAAACGTAGGGCACCCACCCACCCGATAGGCTGACGCCATTGTTACAATCGCGGGAAGTCGATGAAGGGCTCAGAGTCGTTCTTCCTATGGAAATGTGTAGGGGAGGCCTATGTCTAGCATTGGACTTCTTCAGGCTGATGATGATGATGATTTTTATGTATGGGAATTAACTGAAACTATTTTTCGTAGGTACTATAACAGAGAAATCAGTCGGTACTCACATTTAACTCATCAGACTCTGATATGAAATACCCCAGTGCATATAGCACACATGACATAACAATAGGAATGCCATAAAGTATGTCATTTATGAACTGAAAACAGACAAATTTTAAACACAATAAAACATGTTACGAAAATCCCCCATTCTTCCCTACGGTCGCAATGTAAATTGGGTTTTAAGGGACAGACACCATGTTTTTTTAGGGTTCCGTAGCCAAATGGCAAAAACGGAACCCTTATAGATTCGTCATGTCTGTCTGTCTGTCTGTCTGTCTGTCTGTCTGTCTGTCCGTCCGTCCGTATGTCACAGCCATTTTTCTCCGAAACCGTAAGAGCTAGACTGATGAAACTTGGCGAGTAGATGTATTCTGTGAACCGCATTAAGATTTTTATATAAAAATAAAAAAAAAACTATAAATTTCGGGGGTCCCCATACTTGAAACTGAAACACAAAATTTTTTTTTTCATCGAACCCATACGTGTAGGGTATCTATGAATAGGTCTTCAAAAATGATGTTGAGGTTTCCAATATCGTTTTTTTCTAAACTGAATAGTTTGCGCGAGAGACACTTCCAAAGTGGAAAAAAGTTGGTCCCCCCCCCTCTAACTTCTAAAGTAAGAGAATGATAATACTAAAAAAAATATATGTTGTACATTACTATGCAAACTTCCAACGATATTTGGTTTAAACGAGATCTAGTCAGTAGGTTTTTTTTATACGTCATAAACCGTAAACCGCTATTTACCTTTCGACGAACTACAAGAACCTTATTATGTAACATAATATAAACGTTCTAGTAGTTCGTCGTGCTACGGAACCCTTCATGGGCGAGTTCGACTCGCACTTGGCTGCTTTTTTATACAACTAGTTGATGGAACAAGCATATACCTGATGTTAAGTGGTAACCAAATAACACAGCATTGCCTCGTACGACATGCACGTCAGGAACGAGTCCTACGATGCACTCTCCTGCGTCCATCAACTTGAGGCATACAGATGTTTAGCCTCGCGTGCCAGGAATTTCCCCGGCATCACCTTCAAACCAAAACGCAGCGGTGCTGCTTCACGGCAGAAATAGGCATGGTGGTAGTATTTCCCCGGACGAGCTCTTCACAAAGAGCTCAACAACTAACATGTTCAACAGCATCACTGCTGTGACCTCATAGTGACATTGATAGCTACTTACCACTGGACAAAACGCATTCTTTTGTGCCTCACTCAAGTCTACAATCGCCTTATAAGTTGTTTGCAACGAAAAAAAACCAGAAATTGACATACTCAATACCGATTTAAGTTTTTTGAGTCGACTATTAATCAAATAAAATACTAACGAATATAATAAAATAACTGTATGTCCCAACGTCGTTAATGAATGATAAATTGTAAAAAACATATAGCACTTTCGATAAATCAAACAAAATGCAATAAAGACAAAACCCCTGAAGCAAAGATGCAAAGACAATGTAACAATCATTTTTATTTCTGGAATTAATGTTAAATCGTTACGCAGCGCAATATCAATTTCTTTCAATGTATCAAAAACTGAAAACAATGCTTTATCAGATCTTAATACTAAACACAAAACATGAATAAAATAGTGGGCTAAAAGGAAATACACCCAATTATTATCACAAAATACACCAAAATATGAACATAAAATTATCAAAATATAAAAAATTGTAAACTTGACGATTGTGGTTGACTTCCATAATATTCTTTGTTTGTAGGATTTATAGTGATAAAAACCGAAGTCCAAGCAGCAAAATATATGCAAAAATGCAAAGTACACTTTAATTATTTTGAAACATTTCGATTTTTGTGGTATTATATTATTATGCTTTGGGCGAACATTTATTCTACGCACGAGCACTTGCTCCATTTCCATGGAAATAACCATTATTGTGAACAGTGCGTGTTTATTACACAAGCCCTATTGGACCAGTATTGATTACTTGATATTTTCATGTATCTAATTTTGTTAAGTAAATAATTTCATCACCTAATTACTTGTTACCCGTAGTTATTCAATAAAACATGCGAAGTAGTTGGTTTGTCTATAGATTTGAGTCTGTCGTATATATTATATTGGTATTATTATGTGTTATCTACTTCTTTTTAGGGTTCCGTAGCCAAATGGCAAAAACGGAACCCTTATAGATTCGTCATGTCTGTCTGTCTGTCCGTCCGTATGTCACAGCCACTTTTCTCCGAAACTATAAGAGCTACACTGGTGAAACTTGGCAAGTTGATGTATTCTGTGAACCGCATTAAGATTTTTTTACAAACATAGAAGAAAAACAATAAATTTTGGGGGTCCCCATACTTAGAACTGAAATTCAAAAAACTTTTTTTCATCAAACCCATGGGGTATCTATGAATATAATATATGATGTACTATTAGCATGTAAACTTTTAACGATATTTGGTTTGAACGAGATCTAGTTAGTGGTTGTTTTTAATACGTCATTAATCGTAAACCGCAGTTATAGTTCGGCCGTTCAGAGAATGCGTTTGACAGTTTGATCAGTTAGTCACAGTTAGTCACATAGTTAGTACAGCACTACAAATATAAAGCGCTGACATAACCTTGTAATAGCGCAGTATAGATTTAGAAAAATATTGTATAACAAGTTATTTGACACTCAGTTTGGCACAAAATTCTATAATTCATTGATTATTGATATAATAATATTGTTTTAATGCTCATCAATTGTTAAAACGGTAAACAACCAGCAAAAATATTTTTATCGTAAGTGCAACGCCATTACAAAGTTACGTCGTCAGTTCAATCGCGACGTGTCAGGAACGCATTCTCTGAACGGCCGAACTAGTATGTAAACTTTCAACGATATTTGGTTTGAACGAGATCTAGTTAGTGGTTTTTTTTTAATTCGTAAACCGCAATGTACCATTCGACGAACCAATAGATTTTCTGTATTATATTACTTACTGCTACGGAACCCTTCATGGGTGAGTCCGACTCGCATTTGGCCGCTTTTTTATTTATTTAGGAATAATGCTCTTTTTGACGTATATGAATTTTTCTCCGGGTATTTCTTTTGAGGGCAACCTCCTTGAACTCTTTATACGACATAACGGTGTTCTTCGGTGCCCATATAGCTTATCCTTGGTCTTCCCCTTCCTCCTATTCTACTTTCCTTTTACCTTCTTTCCTTCTACCTTTCCTTCAATTATAATTCTAATAAAGTTGTACAAGATCTATTTACAAATAGAGAAAATGTTGCAGCACCGGTTAAAAAATACCGTAGAAGCTGCATGTAAAAATGACCTTGCAATTAAAATATCTCATATTTTGTAATGAACTATATTATGTTGTATTGCGACATCCATACCTGTAGGCCTACCATGAGCTCTGTCTGGTTCTGTCTCTGGTTCTGGTTTTGAATCTGTGTGAGTGTTGACTAAATAAATCCTACGTCAAAACGTCACACACACACACACACACGCACTGGTGAGCACTCAGACTCAAAAACAGAGCCAGAGACAGAGCCAGACAGAGCTCATGGTAGGCCTACTGCTTGAGGTTCCAACTGTCTGCACCAAGCGCTTTGCTTCAACTTTTATGTTGCGGACAGCCAAGGAGTGGAATTCCTTGCCGGGTCTGTCTTTCCGATCACCTACAACTTGGACGTTTTTAAGTCAAAAGTGAATAGGTATCTTCTAGGTAAGCGTGCTACACTTACACTACCGCATCATCACTTAACAGCAGGTGAGATTGCGGTCAAGAGCAAGCTTATAAATTGTAAAAAAAAGATGGATCCTCTGCTTTGGCTGTTCCGTTTAGTGTACATATTATATTGTATTAAAATTTTAGTATGTTTTTTGCAGACCAAAGTAAATATGGGAATAGTGAAGCCGACAATAATATAGTCACCTCTGGTGTTGCAGGTGTCTATGGGCGACGGTGACTACTTTCCATCAGGTGGCCCGTCTGCTCGTCTGCCAGCTAAGGCATAAAAAAAAAAATGTTAAATAAAAGCAATAACAAAATCTTTTCCAGAACATTATTGTGTGAAAAGACATTTATTACCGATACAAATGATACTGGTTCAACTTAATCAAAATATACACTCAAATAAATGAGAAAAAGTTCGATTTGCGAAAATTTGCATCGTATCATTACATTATGATTGATGACGCCAGAGTCTACTCAATTCAGTGGAAACCGAACACGTAGGGGACTCGGATTTTGACGCAGTATTTTATGAATTTTATTTGTAGGTGTATGTTATAAAAAAGCTGCCAAGTGAGAGTTGGACTCGCCCATGAAGGGTTCCGTAGCAACAAGTAACATAATAACAAATAATAAATTTCAAGTAACGTAAAGTAAAAGAGTTAATAGTGGCTGTGACATACGGACGGACAGACAAACAAATAGGGTTGCCTATTGTTTCCAGGGTCAACAGATGCTGACTCTGGAAATAAAAGGCACTAAAAATGTCTTTAGTACTTATAACAAATAGCTGTAGGTACTTCATGTCTTTCTTTGTTTGTTCGAAATAAACATTATTATTATTATTATTATTAAATAAATAATGCGGACAATCCACACAACACTATCTAGCCCCACACTAAGCGTAGCTTGTACTATGGGAACCAGGTAGCTGGTAGGTACTTTAATACTTTTTTTTTGTAAATACAATACAATATAACACCCAGACAGAGAACAAACATCTGCATTCACCACACAAATACTTGTTCTCGGTGGGGATCGAACCCACGCCCTCCAGCGCAGAAGGCAGAGCTACTACCAACTGAGCTGTGAAGGCAGTCATGACGAATGACGAATCTATAAGAGTTCCGTTCTTCCCATTTGGCTAAGGAACCCTAAAAAAGGGTTCATACACGGCAGTAGGTAATCCCACGGTAGACCCTTAGAACGTATATTTTGATATTTTATTATCTGAATTTTGATTTTGTCTTGTTTTTCTTAAATCCTTTGTTCTGTAAGCTTATTGGTTTGGTATTTGAACACAAGTTTTAGCTTAATTTACAAAAACTATTATTATGAAACATCATGTTAGGGTGTGGGTGCCGGTGTAATTAATTACTGGCACGTGAGGCTGAATATCTGTACCTATGCCTCCAGTTGATGGACGCAGGACAGTGCATCGTAGGGCATGTTCCTGATGTGCGTGAACTACGAGGCATTGCTTTGTTCTAAACGATGGTTACCAGATAACATCAGGTGGGCCATTATGCTTGTTCCATCAGCTAGTAAAGTACATAAAAAAAAAGTGAATAAAATACAAACTACATTTTAAAAGAACAATGCGCTAGAAAAATAATTATTAACACTGTTTTCCACCTGTAGGTAATACAGGTAGAAAACAGAGTTCAAATCACCGACTGAAATACCTTAATTAATTATATGTATACAAAATAATAGATTCGATCTATTGGTCGTAATACTCTGTTGTAATTCATCAAATATAACTAATTAGACGTCATAAATATAAGTTTTTAATAACCTAAGTGTCTTTTTTTAATATTATTCATCATCAGCCTGTAGAAGTCCACTGCTGGACATAGGCCTCCCCTACACATTTCCAGGAAGAACGATTCTGAGCCCTTTCCATCCACCGACTTCCCGCGATCTTAACAATGTCGTCGGCCCAACTGGTGGGTGGGCGCCCTACTTTTCGTCTTCCGGGTCGTGGTCGCCATTCGAGAACCTTTATTCCCCAACGGTTGTCGGTTCTTCGAGCTATATGACCTGCCCATTGCCACTTCAACTTACTGATTTTATAGTTTAATACGTTAGGTAATATTTTTTACTATCAAAGAACCTCTGTGATCTCAACTCGCGTAATAAATTGTTTTAGCGTTGGATGCGATGTAATAAAAAACAAAAATGGCGACCACGAACCGGATGACGAAACGAAAGACGCCCTTCCAATGGACTGACGTCATTGTAGGCCGGTGAATGGAAAGGCTTCAGAATTGTTATTCCTTCTTCTTCTCATAGTGTTAGTTCTTTCGAAACACAGTGTATTAGTATTATAAGTGCGCCTCAAAGAGGATCTTTTCGTGCACTTGACATATGTTTTCAAACTTTTGTTCTACGATATGGTTTTCGATGTTTTCCTTCACCGTTCGAGCGTACTGGCATAGTGTATATACATTTTTTAAACAGAAAAACGCGGTGTACTACTAGATTTGAACTCACGACCTTAGGATCGGAAGGCGGATCCGCTACCACTAGACCACCAGTGCTTTCATTGTTTTTCTTGGAAATGTAAAAGGGGCTTATCCCCAGCGGCGAACTTTTTCAGTAGGCCTACCATGAGCACTGTCTGACTCTGTCTCTGATTCTGGTTTTACGTCCGTGTGAGTGTTGACTTCACCACGCACAGTATATAATGCACTGGTGAGAACTCACACAGACTCAAAACCAGAACCAGAGACAGAGCCAGACAGAGTTCATAGACCTACTGGTTGATAATAAATATTATACATAATATATACAATACACACAACACTATCTAGCCCGAAACTAAGCAGAACTTGTACTACGGGAACCAGATGGCTAATATAATACTTATATACAATGATGATGAGCGGTGCTTTCTGCAGGGCTAGCTACCACGAGTTCCATATGGTTATGGCTATGGCTGTCAAATTGTGCATAGATCGGCTGACCCACACATTCATTTTTCTTCTTGGGTTTGAATGTGTTGACACAATAGCCATAGCCATAACCATGTGAAGCTCGTGGTATCCCTGCAGTTTTTATTTTTTAAATCGATAGGAATTAATCCTGTCCATAATTCCTTGTTAATCATAATTTCCACACTCGCATAAATCGCGCCACCTAATTTCGACGCCGCAATTCGGGCTCGCTCCAATCGGTACAAATCGCTCGTATACCGATAAATAACAATTGCTCAGATGTATGGTAGCAAACCGATGATTAACAGATCGACGGTTAATAGCTCAAACAACTAGGGCTGCCACCAAAATTAAATCTTCTAATATATAAAATTTTAATGTCACAATGTTAGTTACCGTACTCCTCCGAAACGGCTTTACCGATTTTTACCAAATTTTATATGCGTATTTAGTAGGTCTGAAAGTCGGCTACTATCTATTTTTCATACCCCTAAGTGATAAGGGTTGTTCACCCTTAAAATTTTTTTTTTTAATTTTTTGACGAAATTCTTTGTTTTTATTTTTTTATAATGTGGCATTAAAAATACATACAACCCTTAATTTGAGAAATTTAAATGCACCCAGTTAAGAAAAAAAAATGATTATGATAAACTAATAAGACTTAGAGACAGTAGACCACCCGCCCGTTGGTCGAACGACATTGTTGTGAGTGCTGCGGAAATGGATGAGACTCGCGAGGGACTGGAAAGAGTGGTGTAATGAAGAGAAGATATTATACTCAGCCACGGGCTGTAAACGGCCTGAGATGATTCATCTATCTATAAAAGTTATATTACTCAATAGTCTTTCTCTCTCTTTACTCCTACTTAAAAGTTTTCCTTACAAAAATTATAACACATCTTTGTTAAAATTGCAGCAACCCTATCACGGATTCAAATTGCACCGCTTTATGACCACAGACGTTTAATCATACGCGGACACACGACCATAATGAAATGAAAAATACAAACAAAATTATATTGTGTTCTCTTCTTATCGAATGACTGATTCTTTCGAACCAAGTGTGGTGAAAGGATTTTAAGTGCGCCTCAAAGAGGCTCTTTTCGTGCACTTGACACATATTTTTGAACTTTTTAGGTTCTACGATATGCCGGTTTCCTCACGATGTTTTCCTTCACCGTTTGAGAACACTGGCATAGTGTACATACATTTTTGGGCAGAAAACTCATTGGTACACGACTGGATTTGAACCCAGGACCTTAGAATCGGAAGGCGGGCCGCTAGCATTTGGCCGCCAGCAGCGCTCTCATGATTGTGTTTGAAAGCTTTATTACAGTCGGCACACTAAGTTATAACGTTTACCCCTAGGTCATCTAAGCAGCATTGTTGTTTCGGTTTGAAGGGTCCGGGCGCCGGTGAAATAACTGGCACGTGAGGCTTAACAGTATGCCTCAAGTTGATTCGTAGGGCACGTTCCTTACGTGCGTGATCAGGAAATGCTTTTTATAGGCGATGGTTACCACTTATCATTAACCGGGCCATAGGCTTGTTGTGTAATAAAAACGTTAGCACTGAAACTGACGGTGGCTTACTTAGGCACAAAGCATGCAACCCGTCAGTGTGGACGTAGCTTAAGTGTTGAGTATGACTGTAGAAGGCTGGTAAGAAGTTGTTTTTGAAGGATACATTATTTTGTTTTGTATTATTTTGTTGATCCGAATACCAATTGATATTTGTTGCAAAACTTTTTAAGTAGTATATATTTCTGTATGATTTTAACGGCAATTTCAAATATTATGTAGTGTATTGTGTAGTCTGTCTACTAACTAAATATTATATCTAATAGTTTATTAGTGTTTCTTTTAGAAACACTAATAAACACACTGATAATCTTGGTTTCTAGAGATTGTAAAACGAAATTAATACTTATATTTTTGTTTCATCTCTCCGTTTTTTGAATTTCATTGATAGAAGCAAACTTTTAATAAAAAAAGTGTTCAAAAACTGTCAATAGAAAGTAATGAAAAATAAGATCAATAGATCAACTTCACTTTCAAAAACAATAACATCAAAGAGTATTTTTCCTCAAACAAAAAAATCTTTGAAATCTGTCATTAATTAATACCCGTGCTGAAGGGTTAACTTCTTAACCCTTTCATTCTGCGAGGGTAGTAAATACCCTTGAGCCATTTTTACGCACTCGTAATTCTTTAAAGTTATTGTTTCTTTTAAAAGATGGGACTTTGAAATATTGCAATTATTAGTGTTTGATGTTCGCGATAATTTGAGTTTGTAAAAGATTTTAGAAAAAGGGTTTTGTGAAGTGTTGATTATATTTTTGACGTAGCAATAATCACTTCCGTATTTTTAATAAATGCAACGAGGTTATCCGACAGAAAACCAAGACAGTTGTTTTTTATCTACACAACATTATCTAGCCCCAAATTAAGCAGAGCTTGTACTATGGGAACCAGACGCTAATATGATATTTTTTTTTATAAATACCTACCTAGAATACTATAATAACACCCAGACAAATAACAAACATCTGTGTTCACCACACAAGTATTTGTTATTGGTGAGCATCAAACCCACGACCTACGGCGCAGAAGGCAGAGCTACTACCAACTGAGCTGAGAGGCCAGTCAACATAGCTCAAAGGATTAGTAAGCTGAAGTACTAGTATAGTATTATCTTATCTGTGGCTGAAATGACAGTGGGCGGCCGGTCATGTTTGCCATAGAACAAACAATCGTTGCGTTGCGTTGGAGCAAACGAATACTAGAGTGGAGACCGCGTTTTGATAAGCGTAGTTAAGGACGCCCTCCGGCAAAGTGGGGCAACGATCTGCAAAATGTTGCAAGCACTGGGGGAGCAGAACCGAAGACCGGGCTCAGTGGCGCGTCTTGGGAGAGACCTACGTCCAGCAGTGGACTGATTAGGTATAGGTAAGTTGATAATGAAAAATGCAATTTCTTATCGTCATTCAAACCAGAGTGATGAAAGGCTTTTAAGTGCACCTCAAAGTTCCTCTCGTGCACTTGACTCAATTTTTTCGAACTTTTTAGGTTCTACATCTACACCATGCCGGTTTCCTTACGATGTTTTCTTTCACCGTTTGAGAGTACTGCCATAGCGCACATTCATTTTGGACAGAAAAACGCGCACACCCACCAGATGGACCGACGACATTGTTAAGATCGTGGAAAGTTGGTGGATGGAAAAAGCTCAGAATCGTTATTCCTGGAAATGTGTAAGGGGCCTATGTCCAGCAGTGGGCTTCTTCAGGCAGGATGAATATTTTTATCAAATAAAATCAAAAGTTATTTATTTTATGCCACATAATAAGAGTAGTATTATACAAGGAAAAATAACATCAAAATTGGCCATCACACAGCACATAGGTACTTACTATAAAGTAAAAATAACATAAAAATTGGCCGTCACTCAACATGTGCTATAGTAGCAAGTGTAGCGAGTTTTATAAAACAATTCTCTCCAAAAACAAACATGTCACATGTACAATCGAACTAATAAATTAATCTAGTCCACGTACAGTCGGAATTAAAACTGTTACGTGCCAACCTCTAGCAATGGAACGTAGAACAAAGGAGTGTTTTCTGTCAACTGCATTTCCTTTCGTAAATAGAATGCAATGGTCGCGTCTGAGGCGAATTTAAAACAAGAAAAGCTGAAATGAGTTTTTTGTGTGACTGTCTTTATGGGTTTGTGTTATCTTATGTTGTTCTTATTATTTTAAAAAGCTGTATTAAACGTTTCTTGTGCTTCAAAAGGTTTCATGTATTTTTAGGGTTTATACAAGGTGTATCTAAATATGTGTACTATGCGAAGGTGGGGGGTTTCAGACCACAATGGTGATCAGTTGTGGAGGGGAGATAATTAAAAATTCCTATTTTCAGTTTCCCATACAAAAATATTTAATTTCATAATGCCTAAATAAATTGACAACCCTATCCTTGTAACCCCTTGACCCCTTGACCTACTACCTCTGTAGGTCTACTACTACTACCTACTACCTCTGTAGCTGAGTTTAGGGTTGTCCCTTTGTATAAAGTCAGCTGTTCATGTTGAAACTTCGTTGCAGTTTTTTTCAGAGATACCAATCGAAGTTCGAAAAGTCGTTGAACAAAAGTTGTTCCCCGGGGGGTGGAAATTCACCCCCCTTCAGGATAGTACACATATTTTGATACACGTTGTATATGGAATTAGATAATATTCTAGCAGCGGCGTTGGACTTGCTGTCTGTCATGTATGGGATTCCAAAAAATGCTGATTCGGAGTAAACCAAATCTAATATTTGGACATGACTCTACCCTTCATATACATTTTCAAAGGGTTTTCAGTAGATCTAAAGAGATAGATAAATTAGTACTTTCTTGTACCTACTCAAAAGAAAACTGAATATAAAAACATTTCAAACATAGGTACCATAGGCGGCCTTATCGCTAAGAGCGTCCTCTTCCAGTGAACCATTGGATGATAGATATCTAGTAATATATATATGAGTATGCATTAATATGTGAGTATGTATTACAACCCATATTTTTTTAATAGTAAACAAACTATGGGTTTGCTCAAATACATTAAATTTCTCAAATACAAATCGAATAAAATTGATACTAAAAGCTAGTTATATTATGTAGCGATTTCGTACTGAAAAAATAGATGCTAAAAGATTTCACGTCCATCATCAATCGTTTTAACCAAATTGATATTTTTCCTTTCTCCTATTTATGTAGTCCCTTTACAAAAGGGACAAACGAATCAAAGGGCTATTTGACATGTTGACAAATACGCATCTACAAATATTATTTAATTTCCCTCTTTGCTACAAGTTTGACCTTTATTTGTCGAGGAATAAAGTTAAAATTGGGATGGCAAATACTTCGATTTAAAGGTTTATTACCTAGGGATTTAAGCCGATTTGTTATGATATTGAAAATAGCCAGAGTTTATTTGGAGTTAAAAAGGAGGTTTTGTATAAGCAGCTTATTTTGATGGACCTTTCGCATACCTTTGTGATTTTATTTCGTGAAATATATTCTTTTAAGCCGGTATGAAATCCATATCATTGAAATAAAAGACAAAATAAACACTTTCCTGCATTATCATTTATCATCATTATGATAGGTGAGATTAAGTGTTAACAATTGTAAAAAAATCTTTTTTTCACAGAAAACCTTTAAAATACTTTTGTGTTCACGCTTTATTCCAGTTAAAATTTGATGACAGAAATATTTGAGACGGTATCAATGGTTTTAGACGTGGTTATTAACAACCTGAGTAGCGTTTTCGTTTTCGTTTGTCACATACCTAAGTGTTTTCAAAAATGTTTTGGGGAACGCATTTTTCAAATATATATTATTATTATGTTCCCTACGGGTCCCACTGCTGGGCAGATGCCTCCCCCCATTTCCTCCAGACATCGCGATCCTTGGCTATTCTTATCCAATCAGTCGGGAAACCATCAAGCTCGTCTCGCCATCTCCGTTTTGGTTTACTGACGTTTTCAAAAATGACAATTATTATCTACGTTTACCATGGTATCACCATCGAGCTTAGATAATCTAAATCGGGTTTTGTAGAAAAAATAACAGTAAACAAGATATACCTACAACTCAATCGTATATCTTCGTTCCAGTTTCACGACACTCCATCATCCTTCACGATTATTCTCGTATGACATCCACGTGTGATTATTTACAAAAGTCATTATCCGTGAAAGCCTCCTTGGTCTACCGCCCTCGCACAAAGCACTGGCATTGACTAATGAACGCTTAAGAAATCATTATGAGTGGGGTGTGTGAATAAGAAATCACATTGGGACTTGAGAAAATACGGAAATACAGATTTGTTTTTATTTTAGAATACATTCATTTACAAAAACAAATATTTACAGAATGTATACAAATAAACAAGATACAGTTGAGCTATCTGCAGACCGTAACAAACAATCTAGAGATAACTAAACTGATCCATATCAGTACCAGACGGAAGCGTCCCTAGGACCCTGGCGGTAATGCCACGCTGAATAGCAATGCTAATAGTAATGACAACCTGTCAAATGATATTATGATCGTGATGGATATTTTAATAAATGCTAAATTCTTGAAATTTATGAGGAATAGTAGTAGTAGTAGCGAAAAAACATGACTCATGCGGCGTTACCTCGCTCTGAGGCGTTCCATTTAAGGCTTGAAGTGCAAGCGAGAGACGCGTAACGAGCGACAAAGAGGCACAATCGGCCTCCGCGTTCGGCAGCGTTCGACATCTGTGTATTTTCTTATGACGTTGTCGTTCAACTATCGTCAGTAAACCGACTTTACAGACAACCGACTTTTTTTTTAAATTCTGTAGCTCTTTATTGCGCCGAGTAAGTTTGTATAAAAGCGAAACTTAATGTTATGTCTTTATTATAAAATTTTCTAGTTTCTTATAAAATGTAATTTTTATATTTTCTTTTTAATTATTTCATGTTGTATAATAATAGTTTTTGTAAATAATGTATATTCTGTTGTAAATAAAAATTACTGTTCATATAAGTTTAAGTGTAATATAAGTGTTATATTTATGTAAATATATTAATAAAAATGTCTTAATTGCACCAAGCAGGTTTGTAGGAAATAAGAACTTAATACTAGACAGCATTTTCTACCAGCCAACCTTGACAAATTAAAACAACGAGGTATTTTGTTGTATTTCGTACGGAACGCGCCAAAACACAACAAAACAAGCATCACAAACAAGGTTTTTTCGCCATTATAATAATACAGGTCCTTATACACGAGTCACGGGTGGGTACCCTCATATCAATACATGCGTTATTCTACTCAGTCATCCGTCAAAAAACACCTTAAGATATTGTGGTAGCGTAGGGGAATTGGGTATTTTTTATACCAATATTTAGATTTTTTGCAAGACAAGTTGGGTTCCGTGAATATAGTTTTTTTAAGAAAAGTTTATCAGATGAAAAAACATGATTTAACTATAGCTATTGCGCTAACCAAGCGCAGAAATAAATAAAATAAATTTTAGTTTTATTTATAGAATTATTTTAACTCAGAGATATCTAGACCAAACTTGTTACATAGCTGTGTGTGTTTATATTTAACCAATAAATACATTTTTTGGTAGATTATAAAAAAAAATATGATAAAAGAATGTTTAATAACCAGCTATCTATTTAGCCCCATACTAAGCAGAGCTTGTACTATGGGGACCAGATAGCTGATATAATAGTTATAAAAAAATCGGTTGCCTGTAAAGTCGGTTTACTGACGTCCACGTCCACGCGGATGCATCGCTCATTCAAGTAGGAGAGAGACAGATGTCGAACGCTGCCGAACGTGGAGGCCGATTATGCCTCTTTGTCGCTCGTTCCGCGCTCTCGCTTGCACTTCAAGACTTAAATGGAACACCTCAGAGCAAGGTAACGCCGCATGACGTCATGTTTTTTCGTGCATGCAGCTGGCTCCATCGAATTATAAGACAATGTCACGTCAAAAAATTTTAGTCTCTATATTTTGTAAAAAAGATATTGAACCCTAAAAGACCACGGTGGTGGAGCAAATGTTTTAAACATTAGAGTACACGGGGTTGTATTGGAAATCGTTTTATTTCACCAACATGATTGATTCGGGCTTTCCGCCTTTAGCATAGCTAACAATAGGTATCTAACCTTTTAGATATACGTTTTTGTGGATCTGTCTTTTGCGCAGTAGGTCGTGGGTTCGATCCCCACCGAGAAGAAATATTTGTGTGGTGATTGCAGATGTTTGTTCTCTGTCTGGATGTTACATTGTATTCTATGTATAATTATGTATTTATAAAAAAATGTATCTACGTATTCTAGCTATTTGGTTCCCATAGTACAAGATCTGCTTAGTTTGGGGCTAGATAGTGTTGTGTGGATTGTACATAGCATTTATTTATTTATTTACGTTTGCTAGTTTAAAGCCGTTTATTTTTATAAAATGTTACTTATACTCTGGTAACCTAAACTATAACTACGCCTCAAGATGAAAAACGGTTTGGTTTTTCGAATTTTTGACCTTAGAAGAAAAAATACTTTGTGCCATAGCGAAGTTTTGATCAGAAAGAATTAGATTAATTTTTCAATAAAGTAAAAGAAACTACAGAGCAACTTGTATCAAGTTAACAAAGTATTCAAGAATATTGTTACAAATTTAATTCATTTACCAATTGAAATAAAAGAAACATGTATTCTCATACAAAACTGTATCCAAACGAATGAAATTCAAAATCAAGATATCTCTAAACAATTTGTACGTTGCAAACGATTCTATGCCAATCGTGAGAGGAACGGAAGGACGGAAAAAACATCGCTGAATACAGATGAATCGGACACTACACACGGCTGTGTAGACTATTTACTGTTTTAATAGTACATTATGATATAAGTGCGGTAGGTTGAAAATTACAGCCGAGGCGTTATTGCAAGCCCGAGCCGTAGGCGAGGGCTACAAGAAAGCAGAGGCTGTAATTATCAAAGCACACGTATGTCATACGACGTTTTATAACATATTTGCGAGGAAATAAATAAAAATTAAAAGAATAAATCTTTAATCACTTGTTAAAGCAGTTAAAAAATTTAAAATGTAAATGTCCTTTTAATTTAATTTCATTCCAATTTATCCCGTTTTAGTCAGTTTCATTCAATTTCATTCAGTCTCACACAGTCTCACTCAGCCTCACTCAGTCTCACTCAGTCTCATTCGGTCTTATTCGGTCTCATTCAGTCTCATTTAATCTCATTCAGTTTCATTTCATAAATTTAGCATCTTGATAAACCGTACGTTTTACCTTATTAGAAAGCAACCCGTGCGTTTTACATTACATTACCGCACTAGTGCGTAATGACATATATAACGATACTGAAATTAGTGGAGTTAGAGACCCTTTTCGAGCAAATGTGTTATACAATTATTTTATCAATATAAGCTGACTAAAAAAAATTATGTAATGCGGAATGGATGAAATGGCCACGAGTCACGACAACTTGTGATCCACGGATGCCCCCTAAGCTTAACGGAAAGATCTATAAAACCTGTATGGATCAGAGTGTTGGGCAACCAAAGGGACTGACGAAAGGGTACATGTGGCAGAGATGCGAATGTTGAGATGGATGTGTGGAGTGACAAGAATGGACAAGATACGGAATGAAGTTTAATTATATCAGGGGAAAAAGTCAGTGAAAGATGTCTTGGTATGAAAGAAGTGAATACAGAGATGACGGCTGATAAAAGAAACTGGAAGAACATGAACATGTTGTGCCGACCCCATATAAAGTGGGTTAAGGGCAGGAAGAAGAATTTAAGGAAGGAACATAAGCCTTTTGTACTGAACTCAGTAAATTTTTCTAGGTTGAATTGCCAGAATCATTTCTGACTACTAACCCAAAAATCATAACAATTTAGGTTTAAGAATAATGCCAAGTTTAACATGAAATAAATAAATCGATTCCAATTTTATGAAACTAAAGGTCCGTATGTTCGAATCCAATCCTCTGCCAAAAGCAAATAGAACTGACTCAATTGTAGTCGAGTCGTTAACATACTGTTTACAGAAATACAAGCAAAAATGCTATATTCAATAGCCGTACTCTACCGTGGAGGAAGGGAGGTTTCGCTCTTATTGCTTACCTGTCTTCCATTTTAAACTGTATTGTTACTGTTGAAGGTAGGTAATTAAATAATTGAGACAGACAAATTGCTTTATAGAGCACTGGCGGCCTAGTGGTTCAATTTATTCAATTCATTTTTTTATTTATCTTTTAGCATTACAAAAATGTTCTGGGACACACAAATAAAAATACAATAAATTATCACGTAAATTGAATGTCATGTATCGTCTAATTTCAAAATATACAGATTGACATAAAGAATAAAATATACAGTGTTACCAACATAAACATATTAAAATCAGCAAAAGTATCGTCCAAAGGTGAAAAGAAAAAAAAAAGAAAGAAGAGTTATTTGTTATACAAGAGCGCAAAGTTGCTTTTAAACCGTGTGTTAAATTCTGATGACCGAGCAAGCGAAGGATTCTAAAATTAGAATTCTCAGCGACTGAGCAAATTGATACTCTTTCCAAGATGTGGCGATGAAAAATGTACCTATTTATTTGTGTGTGGTGGTAGCGGCCACCTACAAATGAAATGAAATATTTGTTTATTCACACAACATAATGCCCTTCAAAAATCACAGCTGTCATGCACCATTGAAGTTTTTTCACAGTCGACAGGGCCTGTTGCTAATCCTTTGAACAGTATAGACTACCTTGGTTATCTGCCAATATTAATCTTATATCAATAGATAAGTAATCAGCCGCTAATGATGTGACCACTGAACGGAATCCATTAGTGGCGTCATTACTGAGTTTACATAATGTAGTTAATTGGATCACACGCCTGTTAAGTTTGCTTAGATAACTTTCAATACATAATGTCAGTACAGTCAGACAAAATAGACTATTCGATTATTTTATGCCCATTTCTATTTTTTTTCAAGAAACGCCAATCAAATTTTTTAAGTCGAAGCACACAAATTAAATATTAAATAGAAGCGATTCATCCCAGAATCAACTTGTTGGTTGCATTTCGGATATGACGTAAGCATAAAAGGTGTAAAGTGAGACGATCTTTGAATTTCAGATAGTTTTATTATTAGGTAGGTAGGTAAGTGACAATATGCTTTCGGTATAGTGTCGAGCGAAAGAGGGGGACCACTCCTACAAATCTATGATTATGATTATGATTAATATACTAGATATGTGTGTATATATTGTGGTGTACACTTGTTATTCTACTAATTATCCGATGATAATTAGCGGAAAATTGGCAACAGTAGAATTTTGTAATTTTATACGTAGCTATTGCATTTCTACGTGACAGATTGCAAGCCCATAACCGCTGCTAGAATACTAAAGGCCAATTTGATGGATTGATAATCGACCAATCAAATATTTGACAGTTTACTAAAATTTTTGCTCGATCATTTCGAGATAAACAACTGTCAACTATTTAATTGGCCGTTTTAATTTTTCTTCTTCCTTAACTTTTCTCAAAACTAACAAGAACTGTCGTTTTGCATTCGATAATAACTTATTTATGTCAGTCATCAAAAACAATACCCCGAACAATATGACGAGAAAGCTTTTAGAAATATTACGTACTCCATCGGTCCTCGAGTCCTCAAGTCAAACAGGTCGAATGCTAGTATATTGAGATTTTATTGTACCTCTTCGAAAAGTTATTTAGATGCTGTCCCCTACTACAAGATCTTGATTCTAAGAAATTTTTGCTCGCAATCATTAAAATTTGTAAGAAAACCTCTATTATAAGTAAAACAATATAAAAAAATTACTTTGATTCCTAGTGCTACGGCGAAACTTTCCATTAAATATAGCTACAACTCTATTTTACTAAATTTTGTCTAGGCGACTAATCGAAGCGACGCGTGACCCAAGAGCTGGTGGGTATCTGGCGCAGCATATAAGCATTGCTATTCAGCGTGGCAATGCCGCCAGCGTCTTGGGGACGCTTCCGTCTGGCACTGATTTGGATCAGTTGAGCTATCTCTAGATCGTTTGCAACGATCTGCAGATAGCTCTACTGTTTAAGTTGTATTTTGTACATTTTGTAAATATTTTGTTTAATTGTAAGTTTCTTTGTGTAAATGTAAAATTTTACTACAAACAATTACAACTTTTCAAAGTGCCACCTTCTTCTTCTTTACGGATGTGTCCCGTTGCTTGATCTGATTATAAGATGTCCTCTTCCCAAAACTGGTTAACACTAGATCTGTTTTTATCATGCGTTATGTCCGGCAAGGTTAGGCGGCGATCTGCAAAGTGTAGCTGACAAGCACTGGAAAAGAAGAGATGAAGACTGGGCTCAGTGGCTTGGGAGACCTAAGTCCATCAGTGGACTGGCATAAGTGGTCATAATGGTCATGATGTTTTTAAGAAAGTTTTATTTAAAACATTTGTCAAGAAGAAATTGTTTTGGTCATCAGTCTTAACTGGTTCATTTGTACCAGGTATTTGCTGCACTCCTCCTTCTTCCTGCCCTTATCCCACTTTATGTGGAGTCGGCACATGACTTCCTCCTCTAATCTCCTCTGTCAGCCGTCACCTCTGTATTCACTCCTCTTTTATCCATGTCATCTTTCACACAGTTTATCCATGTTTTCTTTGGTCTACCTCTGCTCACATATCCATCACTCATCACTTTTCTAGTCACATGACTTTCATCCATCCTCATGACATGCCTGTACCGTACCGTGGTCTTTGCTGCACTATACAAATAATTAATTAATTGAATGGCACTGATTTGGATCAGTTGAGCTATCTCTAGATCGTTTGTAACTATCTGCAGATAGCTCAACTGTTTCTTGTGTATTTTGTACATTTTGTAAATATTTGTTTAATTGTAAGTTTCTTTGTGTAGATAAATATGTAAGTATTTGTTAATTTAATTTCTCGTCTACTCCGTAAACAGACAAATGGTAAATCCTTCAATACAATCTACCTCTTTCCCCAAACGCCGAACTTCTCAATATTTCATTCGCATACCTGCATTAAGTGATTAGTTCCATTTGTACGCGGCACAGCCATTGTTTTAAGTTTCAGCTTTTCAGTTGTTGGGTATTAGAGCACAGACAAATAATTAAACTAGATATCCTAAAGACATTATTTATGTATGCAAGTGTTTATTTTTTTTGTATTGGACAATACCAAGGCACATCTAGCGCGATGGCGATGGCGATCAGTGATATTAGACAGCGTTTCAGCTGTGCGCAAGGCTTTACTCTATAAAATTTGTGTTATAATAATAATAGATATTGTGGATACCCTACACAACACCAAATTAAGTAGAGCTTTTATTATGGGAACCAGATAGCTGCATACTTCTATTTTTTTGAATCTGCGTTCACCCACAAAGTCATAAACACCCAAATAAAATGTTTTCAGTGGAGAACGAACCCACGACCTACGCAAAAGGCAGAGCTACTGCCAATTTGTCTTGAGACAATAGAAGTATGCAGCTATCTGGTTCCCATAATAAAAGCTCTACTTAATTTGGTGTTGTGTAGGGTGTCCACAATATCTATTATTATTATAACACAAATTCTAGTCAAAAAAGTATTTGAAATGCATGCAAAATATGCAAATCTACGTTTTTTTATACAAAGCTGCTGATAGTAAGTGGTCACCGTCGCCCATAGACACCAACAACACCAAGGGTGCTATCGTTGCGTTGCTTACACTGAAGGAACTTTTTTTACATTTTTCTTTTTATGTTTAAAAGAAAGCCGTGTTAGTTTCACTATTTATAACTCAAGAACGGCTGAACCGATTTGGCAGAAAATTGGTGGGGAGGCTTAGAACGGACGTTACTTCTTATCTTTAAAAGTAACAGAAACGGGGCGAGTGAAGCCGCGTTTTTATGCCATAGCTGGCAGACGAGCAGACGAGCCACCTGATGGAGAGCAGTCACTGTCGCCCATAGACACCTGCAACACCAGAGGTGGTGCTGATGCGCTACCGGTCTTTTAAATACAGATAGACCAATAACAGATAGGCCTTCTGAAGGACCTCATGTCGTAGTTCTGAGGGAAAACCGCAGAGGGCAGTTCATTTCACAACTTACTCGTGCGCGGCAAAAAGGACCGCGAAAAACGAGCAGTTGTGGAAAACCAGCCATCCAGGTGGTGAGGATGGAATCTGGTTCTGCGGCGTGTGGTGCGATGATAGAAATCAGCCGCGGGCACCAGACTACACAGTTCCTCAGAACACTGCCCATTGTAGAGACGATAGAGCAAACACAGAGAACCAACGTCTCTCCACAGTCTCTTATAAATCGACGTAGCCGTAGAACAGAGTTCGATGTGGTCATAGAGCAAAAATGAGTTAAATAGCTAGACGAGATAAGGAATACAAACTCTACAGATCTGCGTTTTTAGAATTTTTGTATCTTATTTAGTTTCGGAAATATAGAATCGAATAACGTTCTATCTGACATTAGCTCCGCATAAAATCGCACCGAGTGATCAAACGACGGACCGCGGGGAGCGGGCGGCCCGTCCGTTCGTCAGACCGGTCGTTGTTTGTTGGAAAGAGGTTGTTTTTATGTCGTGCGCTTGGTTTTTTAACAGTGTGATGAAAAAATAATTTATCAATTGTTTTGTATGAAAAAATATATTTTTAGACATTTTGCGATCGATTTTTATAAAGGACGTTTTTTAATGGAGAGGTCTATTAACACATTATTAGTGCGAAAATACGATTGGCATAATGCATATCCACATAGTAATATTTTTTTCTGAAATAATAAACAGTAAAAAGTAGAGGTCTTATGAAGTATTAGGACAATTTTATGCGAACATTATTGAACTTTTAAGCGTTTCATGTGAATATAGGCCGTTTTTCTACGGAATCTATCATGCTATTTGTTGTTTCGATATTAAGATGGGACGTTATTACTGGGATAATGCAATCAGTTAGGACGTTGTTCATGTAAAAATATCGTCAAATATGAAGATTTTTATAAAAAAATTGTAAAATTAGTTGCTAGGTAGGTACATCTGTCTTACAATTACATTAATAATTATATAGCTTTTTTGATTTCGGTAGTGAATATTGATGACAACGGCATGATACAGCAAACGTTACCTTTGCCTCCTGGTGCTTAAGAAATCAGTTAAGAACTAGCTGATTTATGGGAAGAAGTTTTGTATGAAGATGGTGGGACCAAAAAATTAACCTGCGACAGGTTAATACGGAATGTCACGTCTGATCCGTCTGCCAAGGAGGCTTTCAGCAATCCACCAAGTACCTACATTTTCCTAAGAAGTGCCTTGTCGTTTCGAAAACTCAAGCAGTTAGAAGTTTTTTTTTTTATGTAACTAGCTGATGGAACAAGCTTATGGCCCACCTGATGTTAAGTGGTAACCATCGCCTATAACAAAGCAATGCCTCGTAGGCACCACTGATCTACGCTGGTTAACTGTCAGTGCCAACTCCTATGCCATCTCCTACTATTTATTATTCTGCCCTTATCATTTGGACAGTCTTTCTATGATTTCTTTATCGTCATTTAGCACTATGAATTCGCCTGCAACTTCCCACTATAGAGGTATCTTCTAATTCTACTAGAATACGACAGAGGTGCCTAAAAGAATGGACAGACCTTAAACGTAAATGCTTTTTACAACTTAGGTATGAAATATATAACGAAAAAAGGGAAAAGCAGTATACAAAAACAATGGGGCCATCATGCAAACGCCGTTACAAATGCCTTGATATAATATCTCTCCCACAGCAGCTTGACTGCTTCACAAAATTATGGTAACTGCGAGATCGAGCTATGTTGCAGTGAAATTCATCAAATATTCCGATAAAACTATACACCTTATAATAGGATACATACTTTTAAGTATTATCTTCCGCTGATTGAAGTAGGTATGCCAAACTATGGTATTTAATATTTTCGCCGTTTCAACTCGTATCCTAAAGACTGTGTGGCATAAGTACGATGGAAGTGCTATATTGTGCTAGGAAATGTACATTTAGGCGATGGCGATGGTTATCAGCTGAAACCCTGTCACATATGGCTGTCATATTTGACTGCGTTTCAGCTGATCGCTATCGCTATCGCCTAGATTCGCCTACATTCAAAAAGTTCATGCAAACGGTAGTGATCCCAACTAATTGTTTTTTAAATATGACTTGACTAAACCTGAATACAATATTTTAGTGATTCAAACTGAACTAAGACCTGCATATTTTATACCTATTATGGTTCCTGCTGATAAATATAAAGATTGAATGGCCACCAGAAGTAATTCCTTTAGAGGATCATCCATATTTTAATTCTTTGCCAAACTACGCCACTGTTGATGTTTCTAAGGAATCGGTTGATTACCTATTGGGATAAGTAAGTAATATTTTTATTTAAATTTTTTACTCCTTTTGATAGAGCTGAATATATTTTTTTCAAGACTGTTTATTTATGTCCGTGTAGTAGTCATAGTACTTAGTTAACAGCATGCTGTGATACGATATGCCATTTAACTTCTATTTTAAGTTTTAACTATTACGCCTCCAAGGCAGTTTTAGTACAATTTAATTATTGCTAAGAATAGAGCTTCGTCTTGGTAGATGTTTAAGGAAATTATCTATTTTGAGATTATTCATTAATGAACCATTAAAAAAAAAAAACCTATTTTTAATTAGCTATATGCAGTCATAATAATAGCTATTATATTATGTTTAAAAATAAAGTATATACATTTATTTACTCGTATAAACTTACAATTAAACAAATATTTACAAAATTTACAAAATACACACGAAACAGTTAAAATATTTAAAGATGGATAATCAGAAAGGACTCTTACGGGATGGATAATTCCAACAAAAAATGACCCATATTAATATGGAACGCCAATTAATTCAGACGTCTCCGTAAAACAACGTATAATGTTCACTACGGACCCTCGTTATTCCGCCATAAAACGTCGTATGTTGATATGGAACCCACTATCTCGTGATATAAAAAGATAAGAAATATACTTTACATACCATTTAACAAGGTAGGAGCATTGTTACAACATACCAAAAAATCAAAATGCCAAGTCTTACCGTTTAAGAGTTACAAACAAGTTTAAGAGTAAACAACTTCTCTAACCTCTACTGAAAACTACCAACCTTGCAGATCGGACTTTGTTCTACGGATGAGTCGAAATAATCATGGTGAAACTTAGTATCTTAATACCTCATGACTGAATTAAATATGACTGAGCGCATTGCACTAATTTGAGGTGTAAGAGACAGCAATTTGTGGTATCCAGTTCATTGTATGTCCGTGGTATTTAGTTTGAGATATTACAGGCTAGACGTGTCAGACAGACAATTTAGGACTTTACTGTTAGTATTGCTATATCGAGTTGTATGTCTCGATTTACATTATTATCATCATCATCATCAAAATTAAGTTATAATGCATCATCATGAACGTAGGACTAGATTATTATTTTTTTTGTTCATTTTTATACAACTGAGTTAGCACACAATCATACGGCCCACCTGATGGAAAGCGGTTACCGTAGCCTATGGACGCTTGCAACACTAGAGGCATTAAATATTTTAAAAAGCCCTTTTTGAAGAACCCATACTGTAGTCGCTAGGGAAAACCTCAGAAGGAAGATCATTCCACAACCTTAAAGTGCGCAGGAGGAAGTTCCTCTGAAACCGGACGGTGCGCGACCATGCCGGCTCCGAGGTATGTAGATTTTTATTTACCTTTTTCCATAAAGCAGCTCTTTTCGTAGGGCACGATATTATAGGCGATGGTTACCAATTAACATTAAGTGGGCCATATGCTTGTTCCATCAGTTTCTTTCTTCCTGCCCATAGCTCACTTTATGTACGGTCGGCACAACATGTCTTCCTCCATTCCCCTCTGTCAACCGTCATTTCTGCATTCACTCCACTCTTATCCATGTCATCTTTCACACATTTCATCCATGTTATCTTTGGTCTACCTCTGCTTGTTGCATGCTAGTTCCATCAGCTAGTCAAAGTCAAAGATTTTTATAATGTCCCAAAAGTTAAGAGCCGAGCGGGATTAGAAACCCGCCACCTTCCCCTTAAATATTAAATAAATATTATAGACAACCCACACAACACTATCTAGTCCCAAACTAAGCAGAGCTTGTACTATGGGAACCAGATAGCTGATATAATACATTGAATATATTTTTTTTGTAAATACATAATTAGAATGCAATATAGCACTCAGACAGAGAATACACATCTGTGTTCACCACACAAATATTTGTTCTTGGTGGGGATCGAACTCACGACCTACGGCTCAGAACGCAGAGCTACTACCAACTGAGCTGAGAGGCCAGTCTATATATGTATACCTATAATAAAACATTTGTCCACCTACTGGACTTTTTTATCATAACAATAGTTTATTGAGATCCTTCGTGCGCGTCCACCATTAAACCTCTCGGATGTATGACAATTCAATTTGAGCCCCAATAATATCGGCTTACACAATAATGGACAAAGAAATCCACGAGCCAAGCAAAGTAATGTGCGTACTGACTTGGAGACTTTTTACAATAGTACCTTTTAAACTTTCGCGATCATAACACATACTAAAAAAAACAAAATAAATAAAAATTAAAAAAAGAAGGTAACTAACGTGATAAATAACCGTGTAATAGATTCAGTTACAGACTTTTTATTTTTTTTACATAAACTACGCCTCATTCCCATGGGGTAGGCAGAGATTTTCCACTTGCTACGATCCTGACACACCTCTTTCGCTTCATTCACTCGCATATCATTCTTTATACATGCTTGTCGGTTTAAAGTACTCCTAGCCTGGCTTTTCTCTAAAACTACTGCTTTCTGATCGGAATACATGCAGCAAAGTCTTTCCCTTCCAGCAGTTTCATTAGTTAGTTCGTTTGTTTGTTCGATAAAATATAAAATATAATTTTTAGGCAACATTTTTTATGGATTATTTTGATTAATATGAAACTACATCAACAATCTACAACATAACATATAAAATATAATATTATTAAAAATAAATACTTGCTACGAGGTAAAGAGGTAATATGACAATGTAGAAGAAAATTCTAGGTCAGTTGAGAACTTATAAAAAAAGACGAACAAAACAAACAGTTATAGCTACCACAACTACAGCAGCTACAGTTATAACTAACAGCTGTAGTTATACTTTTGTCTATAAACCAGCACCTATTAGCAAGCATTGCCTTCTACTTTAGACTAGGTCACGCACGTTAAAACGTGCCCTACCTACCCAGCGTCCATCAACTTAGGCATACAGATATTGCCCTATGTGCCAGTAATTTTACCGTTAATAGTTAAAATTAAACATAAACAAGGGTAGTATCGTAATCTGGACGCACCCCACACACTCACAATAACAAGCACAGGCGGCGCATCAAAGCATAAACTGAGGGTAGTAAATTGCAGCCGCACGAATTACGTTCTTTCAAAATATGGCTGCCGGACACGCTACTTGTCATGCGGTTTTTAGTTAATCTTTAGGGCTATGCTACACGGGCGGTTCTCCCGCCGAGGGAATCCGCTTCTGAACCACACTAGACTCAATTCTTATGGACATTGTATGCTACAAACTACACGGCGCGGTTTCCCGCCGCGGTTTGCTGGCGGGAGTAATTCGACCGCCGCATGCAGCGTCAAACCGCCGCTGTTTACCGCCGTTCTAAACTACACGGGCGGTTATCCGCTATTGCATCATTATGCGCGGGACCTTCTCGGTCGCTCGTCGTTCGTGCACTTGCGTTCCATGTTGCGGGTCCATGTTGAAATGAACAAAAGAAAGCGAAAAACCGCGTCCCGTATAGTTTAATGGTCTGCGGAAGCTTTGTCGAGCGGATTCCCGCGGCGGGAGAACCGCCCGTGTAGCATGCGGTTACTAAGGTACACATTTTCACGTATGGATTCTGGGCAGCGACGCCATTATACACAACTATTTTGTAATTACCAAAAAAAAAATGCCGATATCGGCTGCTGTTACTGAACACATCCACAAAAAAATTCAAGTCATAAAAAAAATATCTTTAAATAACCTCAATTTTTAGTCAAATATTAAGAAATGATTCAACAAGCAAAAATCATTTCATTCATAAATACTTCATAAAACCATTATAATATACCAAGCGGAACCGATCAGCGTAAATTTGTTTCTCTCCTCTCTCTAAACTTGTTTCTCTCTCTTTTGTCTACATTAGCTACGTAGTACTAACTACGTAGCTGTGTCCATAATTCTAAGCAAAATTTCTGAAAATTTTATCATTTAATAACTTTGTCATTTTATCGAAACTAAAATTCTGATTGCACATTCATAATGTTCTACCCCTACTACATTATCCTCTTTTTTTTTCTTTGGTCGTTACAAAATAGCGGTGTATATATTATAAGATGTTGTATTCTATCCCCCTCATTCATAATGCCGAACACTTTTTCTTTTTAATTAATAGCATCTGTCTTTTAGTAATATCTTCACTTGACACTAGATTTTGACAGTGTCAAGTGAAGATAATAATTACCTATGTAAATAAAATAGTTGTTACAAAAAACAAGTCGTCTGTGATTGACTTAAAAAAAGTTAGCAGTTAGTGTTGTATTGTGAATTGAACACACAATTCATCCATTTTTTCTTTGGCCTACTTCTGCTTTTATCCACAAACCCACAAAGTCATATCTAGCATTCTTCTTGTTACATAACATTCTTCCCTTCGCATGACATGCTTGTTCCACGCTAACTAATTGCTTCTCATCTTTTCAGTCATTGGCGTCACTTTCAAACTGTGAAAGATGTTTAGATTTACAACTATACGTAAGAAATACTTTCCCTCCTCATCAAACCCATTACTCAAATCCCAGCTAAAGCCAACTACCACTTCGCCATAACCGGAAGCCACAAAGACCATCATATCCTCAAACAAACGAGCATCTCAAAGCCGAGGCTATAAACTGTCCGATTCACGTATTTAAACGCAGTTTAGTGCGCGAGTCGTTAACTTGGTTCAATCTGCTTAATTGGGAATGGAGCTGATGGATTCATTTACAACTTCCGATAGAATTGGTACCGGTTTTACCGATGTTGGTTAAAAAAATGGTAGCATCCATACTTTGTAAACCATAAATTGCCATTAATTGGTATCTTTTAAGTGAGCGCCCTACACCGTTGACCGCATCATCACTTAAAATCAGATGAGATTGCGGTCAAGCGCTAGCCTATAAAATGTAAAAAAAAAAACTGTGATCGTTCTCAGACTCGGCAAAGACTTTTTTTTATTTGAATCAACAAATTTGATCTCAACAGTTTGAGATCTCGGAATGATGAGATTTCAAAATGAGGAGATTTTGGAATGAAGAGATTTCTTAATGACCACCGGGCCTGATTTGACAAATGAATCGATATCGTATCGGATAGTGTGACAGTAGCCTCGTATGTTAGGTTATATGGGATTTACTGCTGTCTCGTTAAGGTTTTGATGTGAAGGTTTTAATACGTAAATGGAAGAAACAATGGTGAAAATTATAGGTGACTCATAGGACATTTGAGGTCCGTGACCTGACTATACAAAACCCACGAGCATGAAAATCATTATTCGCAAACCATAAATTGTTTTTTCAAGTTGAAGTCTAAAGTAGGATATATTTTTTTTTAGAGCAAGCTCTACAGCTCGTAGAACACTTAGGTACCTCAAAAATAACATAGATGACATTAAATAAAAATACTGAATGGTTTTTTTTAGGAACTGAATTACTGAATGGATTTGGGTAGGTGACGGAATATATGAACCCAAATAATAATCCATGGAAGAAAAGTTATATCTTATCATTTTTAAGACAAATTAAATTCTAATAGATAAATAAAAATGCAAAGCTTCAAAAGCAATGCGACTTATGAAGTGCTAAATTTTTAACAAATGATTTTTTTTCATTAAACATTTCTTAAATATTTTTATAAGCACACTTACATCCAATTTACTTGATTATTATAAAAATACACCGTTACGTTTGGCTGTTATTACCAAAGCTTCAAAACAAATAAAACATTTCTAATACTAGAAAAACAATAAAAATAAGAATTATAGATATTCCTTGTCAGATACAATATCAAATGCGTATACAAGACTAACATTGAAGGTGAGCTATTCATAAAAGAACAAACGTTAAAAATAAATCAACAATCTTTTCTACCCTCACCTTGGTTATTCTTGGTCCATTTCACCTATAAAACGGGGTTTCGGAACTTGTATGAAACCAATGTTTAACAGTATTTCAAAAAATTGCGAAGATTACAAAATTTGGGTTGGGTCATTCAATAGTATTGTAGAATTTAATTTAAGACCTAATCTAATATTAAAGAATGTTTATATAAGTGTTGTAAAATTCCTACTTTAGACTTAGACTTGTCAAAAAACAATTGACGGCCAATCAAGTAAATTCGGTAGGTACTCGTAATAAGAAAACTGAAAAGATATACAGTGCTTATTAAATAAGGCTATGAGGATATTTTTTTTCTTATTATTGAAATTGACTCATAAATGACGAAGTCATGCCAAAGCAAACATTTAAAAACAAAATACAAGCAAATTGAGAGAGAAAAAGTCAGTGAAACTATTTTGAAATTTCTCCTTCATCTTGGTCAAAATAAACCTGTTTTTGTTGTAAATTCAGCTTTGCCTTGAAGTAATGTATCGCAGTCGCAACATAATATTTCTCTCAGTTTTCTTGAAAATCCACAACACGTGATTCATACACCGAATCTAATCACGGCACACGTGCTTGCTCGCTCCTCGCTGCAGTTTTCTAGGGTTGCTAGTACTCGAAACATGAAAATTATACTGGCAACACTAATCAATAATTGGATACGTCATCGAGCGGTAGCCTTTAAATCTACGAGCCAATGCGTAGATCACGACAACGACTAGTTGTGCTGCGGCGTAGCATTTTACGTAGCAAACGTTGTAGCTCGATAACTGTAATTTTTAATCAATCTAGTGCTGACTTCCTACGGTGCGTGGTTCTGCAGATCATCACGCACAGCCGACGACGACGCACAGCAACGCACACAGACAGGGTTCCTGTGCTACCGCCCACCTCAGCGCACGAGACCGTTCCCATGGTGTGTCGTGCGAGCTTATCCGCCCCTCCGTGCGCGATATCACAGACCGTGGGAAGGGGCTATTAGAATTAGAAAAAACTTTGTATTATTTGGTTGTCTTTATTACGCTGTATTTCAGATTTATTTGTAGTCTAGATCAGCCTCAGTCTCAGTCTCTCTCTCAGTCTAAGTCAGTTCAAGTCAAGTTTTCAATAAGTTTGACAGGTGTAAGCTTAGTAAACCTACCACAAGCTCTGTCTGGCTCTGCCAATTGGTAGTAGTCTTGCCTTCTGCGGCGTAGGCCGTGGGTTTGATCCTCACTAAGAACAAATAATTATGGGGGGAACGTAAAAGTATTACAAAAAAATATATAGTTATTAATCTACTGTCTGTTTCTCATCGTACAAGCTTCCCTTAGTTTGGGGCTAGATAGTGATGTGTGTATTGCTTACAATAATTGTATAGCTTTGTTTGTTAAAAAACCAAAGTAGGTGTGTATATACAGAAATACATATTAAAAACAAGTTTCGATGCAAGCATTTCAAAATGGAATACCTAAGTTTCCTCATAATGTTTTCATTTATTGTTTGAGAGATGCAGCAACCCTAGTAAAGGGTTATGACAAATGGCATCCCCGCAGCTCAGTGCAACCTTTTTGCAATGTCGGAGCAAATGATTTATGTGCGATAGTGCCGTTATGCGATTATTGGTGTGTTGGTGCAGGAACTTGGTTTTTGAGAAATGTGAGATGATCTTGTGTGGTTTGAAGTCTACTTTTCTACTTTTTATTTTTATTTTCGGGTCACTAGTTTGTGACCCCTGTGTGGAAAGGATTTTAAGTGACTTTTAAATATTAGGGAACATAATTTTATTTAAAAAAAAACAAAAGAATTAACAAAACAATTGCATCAGGCGAGTGTGAATAGAACTGCTGGAAGGGGAAGACCTAGGCGCATGTGTCTCGATCAGATCGCAGACGTTTTAGAGAAAGGCCAGGTTAGAAGTACCTTAAACCGTCGAGCATGTATGAAGAATGTTATGAGAGTGAATGAAGCGAAAGAGGTGTGTCAGGATCGTAGCAAGTGGAAATCCGTGATCTCTGCCTACCCCCATGGGAATAAGGAGTGATTTTATGTATGTATATATACAGGGTGTCCCATAAGTCAACGTCCAGCCGAAAACGGGTGATGCGCCAAGTCATAACAGCTATCAGAAAAATATAAAAAAAAATATTTGCTAAGTAACTTTCGAGTTATGAGTATTTTAAAAAAACAGGAAAAACTGACACCCTGTGATGATCTTTTAAGTCCTGTGACTACAAATATTAACTTTTCATAAAACTATTTTTTGCAACGTAAGCATGAATAACTCTTCTGTAAATTACAATTCAAAATTAAGCCATAACTGCCTCAGTTTTCAATGAAATCGTGGAGTTTTGGCCAACGTTTCATTTCAGATAATTACATCACCCAACTTTAACCGTCTGTACCGCAAAAAAAATGTACTACACTATCATGGCATGTAACTTAAAAAATTGGCGTATTTATCCAGGATTCCAAAATGGTATAATACTTGCTAGAGTACTCTTTAGTTTTGGAAATAAAAAATGTTTTTTCAACTAAACCGGATTTCCAATCAATTTTATTTCAATAGATAAAGTGTTTGTACCCTTTAAATGATGGACTTAAAATGCCTAATGCTTTAAGTGACTCACAATTCACAGGTACAAGTAAAACCATTTCGACAATGCAAGTAAACAGATAGATCCACCATCTTGTCGAAAGAGTAATAACCATGGGTGTTCAAGTAATTTGTTAGTTTTAGGTGAAAGTTTGAAATAAAATTCAATCATAGGATTTCTTCAATCGTGATTTTAATTTAACTACATCAAGGATTTACAGCAAATGTTCAAACTGTTAGCCTTCAGCAGTAATGCAAGCTCTACATTTCCTTAAAAAAAATCAGCTGTCTGTAAAGTCAGTTAACTGACAACAATTGAACGTGACAACGTCATACAGCTGTCCACGCGGACGCATCGCTCACGCGAGTAGGAGGGAGACCGATGTCGAACGCTGCCGAACGCGGAGGCCGATTGTGCCTCTTTGTCGCTCGTTCCGCGCTCTCACTTGCACTTCAAGTATTAAATGGAACGCCTCAGAGCGAGGTAACGCCGCATGAGTCATGTTTTTTCGTACGAGCAGCCGGCTCCATTGAATTATAAGACGTTATCACGTCAAAAACCATGTAATAAGACCGGTGACGGGCGAAGGCAAATTTTAGATTAAAATCACGATTGAAGTAATCCTATGATAGAATTTTATTTCAAACTTTCACCTAAAACTAACAAGTTACTTGAACACCCATGGTTATTACTCTTTCACCACACCTGGTTCGAAAGAATCAGTGACACGATAAGAAGAAGAAGAAGATTACTCTTTCGACAAGATGGTGGATCTATCTGTTTACTTGCATTGTCGAAATGGTATTTACTTGTACCTGTGAATTGTGAGTCACTTAAAAACACGTCATTTAAAGGGTACAAACACTTTATCTATTGAAATAAAATTGATTGGAAATCCGGTTTAGTTGAAAAAACATTTTTTATTTCCAAAACTAAAGAGTACTCTAGCAAGTATTATACCATTTTGGAATCCTGGATAAATGCGCCAATTTTTTAAGTTACATGCCATGATAGTGTAGTACATTTTTTTTGCGGTACAGACGGTTAAAGTTGGTTGATGTAATTATTTGAAATGAAACGTTGGCCAAAACTCCACGATTTCATTAAAAACTGAGGCAGTTATGGCTTAATTTTGAATTGTAATTTACAGAAGGGTTATTCATGCTTACGTTGCAAAAAAAAGTTTCATGAAAAGTTAATATTTGTAGTCAGAAGACTTAAAAGATCATCACAGGGTGTCAGTTTTTCCTGTTTTTTTAAAATACTCATAACTCGAAAGTTACTTAGCAAATATTTTTTTTTATATTTTTCTGATAACTGTCATGACTTGGCGCCTCACCCGTTTTCGGCTGGACGTTGACTTATGGGACACCCTGTATATTTTTTTTATTTACACAAAGAGACTTAAAAGTAAATAAAAATTTATAAAATGTACTAAATACACAGGAACAGCTATTTTGAGGACACGTAAGGTTTCAGTTCCCTACGGACCCAGAGTCTCAACCCTAGGAGTAAATATTATGTCATATAAATTTTACTAATGCACGAAACACTGGCCTGCGTTCATCAGTTTAAGGCATACGTTCAGCCTCACGTGCCAGTAATTTCACCAGCACCCACACCCCTCAAACCGAAACACAGTAGTGCTGCTTCACGGCAGAAATAGACAGACATGGTGGTAGTACATCTCTGGTCGAGGCACACACAAAGAGCTCTACCATGTTTACATGTTTTAGCCTTAAAAATATAAATTATATGCAAAGCCTTAGTTAGCGAGTGGTTTAACGATATTTTGGAATGTCGTTTAAACAACCAACTCGTAATGAACGTAATGAGAAAACTCTGTCACCAAAGATTGCTGTAGTTAAAATATTTCCTAAGATGCATTCACCGTGGTAAAACGGCCGTCTTCAAGCTTTCAAGCAGCTTTGGACTGTATTTTTAATTTTATTACATTGTAAAAATTTCTGCATCTGCAGGGCTACCACGAGCTCCATATGGTTATGGCTATGGCTGTTAAATTGTGTATAGATAGGCTGACCCACACATTCATTTTCTTCTTGTGTTTGATGTGTTGACACTGTTTACACAATTTTGACAGCCATAACCATAACCATATGAAGCTCATGGTGGGCCAGCTGGTTGTTTGTAACTAAAAACCTCACTAAAAAAAAACATTATTTATTTGACTTGAATCTCTTCTTTTTTGTATTAATTACGTTATTTATTAGAAAACACTACTGCGTTAATTTTTACTGTGAATTTAATTTGGCACTATGTCTAAATATTCTGAAAAAATATTTTTATTTCACTTTTAAACTGTTATCATAGTAATAAATAGAATTGGCAAGTAGTATCTCTCCTAAATTTGACAGCTGTAATAAGACCTCCACCAACTCTCAGAAACAATAGCGTCACCGCTATAAAACGCAAGTAAAACAAGCCGAGTTTATAGGCCACCAATCTGCAATGACTCGTCAGTCAGCAGATGAAAATGTAATCGCTACACTCCTCATTAACAGAACACCCTTATTCACAAATGCGACTGGTGATAAATAATGTGGAACTCTTAATACTTTTATTATACTTCTATTACTTTTGCACGACTTCCATGTATTGTATTTTGGATTTAAGTCGTGCAATTGTATCAATCATCTGTAATAAAAGTATTAAGAACTAGTTGGAACTAGAATGAATTTCCAACACGAATTTTAATAAAACGACACCTAAATGTCAAACGCAGTAGTTTTCTTTGACATATTTTAACGGTATTTAACCTGTGTGTCCACCAGGAACCAATCGTACACCAGCTGACGTGGACACGTCACCGTCTTGCAATCGCTATGCATGCTTCTTGAACAATCCGCTAGGGGCGCTTTTGGTTTCTCCATACAAAATGGTGGCAGGTGGGCGATACAATCGGCGCTATACGTCAGGTATACCTACGTATACCATACACCGATTTCATACGATTGGTTCACGGTCAACACACTGAAATTTTACATCTTAATATTGTCATTTTGACGGTAAAATTCACATTAATCATTTTGAACTGACTTAAAATTAAGAAAGCCAACACCACGCGAAAAAAGAAGAACAGTATTTTTGCATGCTTTTTGATATAAGCGCGTGTTCTCATAAATGCAAGTCGTTAGTGAATAAGGCTGCCACTCATTAACAAACGGAAGATTTACACCAAGGATGAGTTGTAAACTGTAGATGTGTTTTATCTTGTAAGTTTTAATGGAGATCATTACAAGGCTTTTTACTGATGTCTGTTTATATTTTGGCAAATGAAGGGTAAGATTTGCATTTTACATGAAAACAGAAATATTTTAGGGCTAAATAAATAAATATCGCACAAATCGTTCTGTCCCCAAAAAAATGCACAACGCACTTCAGAAATTCAATAGACTGTCCATTAATATTTTAGTTTACCAATTTCAAAACTAGATGGCGCTCATAAAAGTGTCACGTTCCTAAAACGCGCTATCGTTGCGTATTGAGATTTTTGTGACTTCAAAATTTATGAATTTAATATTTGGCATGGCACAGAAATTTCGCCTATTTTATTTATAACCCTCTCTCTCACTCACTGTTAGACCGTCACTGTGTGTGTATGTATCTCTCTCTCTCTCTTACTGTAAGCTGTGGATAACGTTGTTGGTTATACTTTATTCATTCGCTTCAGTTTCTTTACTTTAGTGTATTGCACAATGTTGAACTGTTTGTTGTCCCGAATAAATAAAATAAATCCGATCTACCACCTAGTAGCTATACACTTGTAGTTACATAGATAAAAATAAAAATAAATAAATATTGTGGACAATTCACACAACACTACCCAGCCCCAAACTAAGCAGAGCTTGTAATATGGGAACCGGATAGCTGATATATAATACTTGCATTCATTTTTTTTTTGTAAATACATACTAAGAATACAATATAACACCCAGACAGAGAACAAACATTTGTGTTAACCGCACAAATATTTGTTCTCGGTGGGGATCGAACCCACGACCTACGGCGCAGAAGGCAGAGCTACTACCAACTGAGCTAGAGGCCAGTCAGATGAAAAACAAACGCGTTATAAAGGACGTGAACACTTTATTAGGTGCTAACTTTTCACCAGCACTCAAACATTTAATCCCCCAAATGTAGATTCAAGAATAAAATCTGCCGTTTTGCCTCAAAAGGGGTTGTTTGATGGAAACCAGTATACTAACATGACGGGTCTCATTAGCACTTCGCTCAGTCGTTAACAATTACGCGTTAATGTTAACGGTGATCCGTACTTTGAGATACGGGACTTATCTTTGTAAATCCAGTACTAACTGTTTGCTAAGCTGTGGCTTAATTGTATGAGTGCGTGTATAATAAAACAAATTTTGATAAGAACTAATTTACATTTAATTTTAATTGTGAATCACTGAATCATTCACGGAAAATAAATTTTTGCCACGTGTGAAAAGGTAATTATTATTTAGGACCCTCGGAGTATGTTTTTTGATCTGGATTAATATTTGCCCTGGTAAAAAAATATTTTTTTTACCAGGGCAAATATTAATCCATTCTCGTCCTCGTTATTTTGAGTCTGTCCAATATTCCATCTTAAATCCTGTTCCAGGTCCTACCTACCTACCTACCAGGTCACTTTAGTAAGTGACCTGGTAGGTAGGGCTTGGGTAATCAACAGCTGCCTTTGACGCTATATAAATCATCTACGATAGATGCAAAGGCCTGTTTACTATAAAACTATGCTTACTTGATTTGTTGGTTTTTTTAAGCGAAAAAATATATTTTTTAAGAATGACCAGGCCCTGTCGCGGCTTCGCATGGGTGTAAATTTATTTTTTAAACACATTAATATAACCTATGTTACTCAAGGTGAATGTAGCTTTTCAATGGTAAAATAACTTTAGAAATCGGCACAGTAGTTTTTGAGTTTATTCATTACAAACATACAAAAATACAAATCTTTCCTCTTGATATTATTAGCCTAGATAGACACTTGCAGTAATATATTAAACCAAACAAACAAACGTAATAGCTATTATTTCATTTGTAAAGTAAAATCTAAACAACATTAGTAACCGATACGATTTCAAACCCAATAAATAAATAAAATAAATAAAAACTAAAACGCCCTCGAAATATTTTCAAAAAGCTAAGGTTTCCCTTATTACGTGCGATGAAAGCAATGCCGGATAATAAGACAAATATAAAACCCCGTACACATGAAAGGCGATATTGCAAAATGCACGAGATTTTCTAATAACATGGGTTCCGAAGAGAAACTTGATGAGCGAGTGAACAAAAAGTCGCGTCAATTTTAATATTGCATAATTGTATGAACTAAACGGGTATTTATCACGATTACCTTTTTTTATTTTATTTTAATACAGTCTGCCCACGTCTGTTTTAACACGGTCGAAACGTCAGGTCAAATCGGTCAAATCGCGGTAAATACCCGTTTCATCCATATTTTGACTGGCCTCTCAGCTCAGTTGGTAGCAGCTTTGCCTTCTGAGCCGATGGTCGTGGGCTCGATTCCCACTGAGAACAAATATTTGTCTGGTGAACACAGATGTTTGTTCTCTGTCTGGGTGTTATGCCACGTTTCCACGCGTGCGTTCAACTCGACATTCAACGTGCACATTCACATTCACGCGCGTGGAAACGGTACGCCCGAGCCCGTAAACGCGCCCGTGAATGTGAATGCCGCGAGCCGGGCGAGTGTCGGTTTTTTGATGAATGTGCGGGCGCCCGGTAACTGTTTACACGCGCGCGGGCCAAATTGGTGTTGCCAATTATACAGATTTATCTGTATTTATACAGAATTTAGGGTAGTATTACAGATTACAGATTTTACCCTACTTTTATACAGATTTTTGGAATCTGATTTAGTCTATGATAAGATGAACACAAACATAATAAAGGCAAAAAATATTCATTTAGATCCACTTTTGATAATACTATTAGTATAGTTAATATAGTTACTAAGACTTCACTGTCTGTCCGTCTGACTGTCTGTCTGTCTATCTGTCCGTCTGTCCCCAGATATTTTGCTTTGGCACGTGGCAACACTGGTGGGCAGTCAGTCTCTCTCGCGCTTTCGTGACGAGTGGACGTTGCTAAAAAAAGTCGCTACGATCGGAGATTACTGTTGAGGTTGCATCAGTTAGAATAAAACCTCTGTGACTGTTGCTAAGACAACGAGTCAATTATTGTTTGACAAATGTCTTCATGTATAATTAGGTTACAAACTAGTGGGCAGGGCAAAGGGCATACTTTTACATTTAGACGTATTTTGATGATCGGGGAATACCTACTTCGTAATTATTTACATATTGACTGTCAAGGTAATTCATAATTAAAAATACCGTAGAAAATGACACGGTAGTGAAACATTACCGTATACCGTGTTTAAGCCAAAAATACCGTGCATCTACGGTAATTACCGTGTACCTGGTAACACTGGTTGCATGCCGCGCAGCTCGCCAGGCAGCTCGCCGGGCTGCACGGCATGCATGTAAACAGCTTGAATGTTCGCCGGCCCGGGACGGGCTGCATGCCACGCAGCCCGCCAGGCAGCCTGCCGGGCTGCACGGCACGCATGGAAACATAGCATAATATTGTATTCTAAGTATGTATTTACAACAAAAAAAAAGTATTCAAGTATTATTCATATTCATTTATACAAGTATGATATCAGCTATCTGCGGTTCCCGTAGTACAAGCTCTGCTATAGTATTTATTTTTATTTATTTATATAATTATGCATATCGATCACGTTAGTTTAAAAAGTTTTAATATTGCACATCATCAGCATCTAGAAGAAATCCAATGCTGGACATAGGCCTCCCCTATACGTTTCCTGGAAAAACAGTTAGGAGCCCTTTCCTTCCACTCCCGTCAACTTGAAGCTAACTATGTGACAAAGTTGTTATTCCATATAAATCACTTTTTTCTGTCTCATTTTAGTATTTTTTTCTACAGTGAACAAACCGATTCCACCACCGTTTTGAAAAAAAACGGAACCCTAAATTGGACAGTGAAGACCTTTAAAACGCTCCCCAAAGGAAACCCAATTTAATTCCGAAGGACAGTCTATTGAAATCGAAAACATATTGGACGCTACACGAAAATAAAATAAAAAGCTTTTGAAGTGTAATACAATCCCTCTATTATTTTGTCCCTTTTCAAAATATTATTAGCTTTATTTTTGGACTTCCTGTCGGGATTTTAAAATAAGAATCGGATGTTTCTTGTTTTGTTTTCTTTCCGGATAATTTAATACTACTTGTGTCAAGTAATTTTCAGGAAGATAAAACATCTGTAGCTAGCTATCTGAAAGAAAAAACGTGTGGACTTTCGATATCGTTGATCAAAGTAAAAACTGTATGAACAGCCCAGGAATGGATTAGCTGATTTAAAAAAAAACTATATTGATTAAAATCCTATACCTACTGAAATAAAACACAAATTTGTATGGCTAAGGTATCTAAAAAAGCAGCCAAGTGCGAGTCGGACTCGCCCATGAAGGGTTCCGTAGCATCAATTAACATAATATAAAGGTTTTTGTAGTTCGTCGAAAGGTAAATTGCGGTTTACGATTTATGACGTATAAAAAAAAACTACTGACTAGATCTCGTTCAAACCAAATATCGTTGGAAGTTTACATAGTAATGTACAACATACATTTTTTTTGGATTTATCATTCTCTTATTTTAGAAGTTAGAGGGGGGGGGGACCAACTTTTTTCTACTTTGGAAGTGTCTCTCGCGCAAACTATTCAGTTTAGAAAAAAACGATATTAGAAACCTCAACATCATTTTTGAAGACCTATCCATAGATATCCCACACGTATGGGTTTGATGAAAAAAAAAATTTTGAGTTTCAGTTTCAAGTATGGGGACCCCCAAATTTATAGTTTTAGAAAAAAACAATATTAGAAACCTCAACATAATTTTTGAAGACCTATCCATAGATACCCCACACGTATGGGTTCAATGAAAAAAAATTTTTTGAGTTTCAGTTTCAAGTATGGGGACCCCCAAAATTTATAGATTTTTTTCTATTTTTGTGTAAAAACCTTAATGCGGTTCACAGAATACATCTACTCACCAAGTTTCATCAGTCTAGCTTTTATGGTTTCGGAGAAAAATGGCTGTGACACGGCCGGACAGACAGACAGACAGACAGACAGACAGACAGACAGACAGACAGACAGACAGACATGACGAATCTATAAGGGTTCCGTTTTTGCCATTTGGCTACGGAACCCTAAAAATTGAGCTATGAAATTATTCATTATAATATAAATACATGGTCACTATAAATGAAAGCCCACTACACATTTCTATGCCGAAATTCGTTGAGATCAAAATGAAAATCAGCATAGAGAGTGAAAAAAAAGATATAGAGGTGGAAAAAAACATGCTATCAAAGCTAAAATTACTCGCTTTTTTATATCTACAAAATATATTCTAGCAAATCATGAAAATTAATTTCCGCATCAAAGTTCATCTCATTTTGACAAAGAGAATAGGAATTATTAAATTTTAATAGGCGTGGCATTGTTGACGCGTGACCGTTTCAAAGAGAAAATTCCTTTTGACAAGCGCGCTTTACTTTTCATTTCAGCGCGTGTGGACTATGCTTTACATCGCGTTAATTGCTATAATTTGGGTGAAAATTTTGTTGCTATTTTTTATTTTCTTTGTTTCGAAATGATATGAAAGTCTATGGCATTGTTACGCATAAACAGAATCAATTAAAACTAAAATGGGCTTGCCTCTTCACTAGACCCTCAGTTCAGTTGGTAGTTGCTCTGCCTTCTGCACCATAAGTTAAACAGTCACCATCGCCTATAACAAGGCATTGCCTCGTAGGTCACGCACGTCAGGAACGTGCCCTACGATGCACCGCCCCGCGTCTATCTCTGCTTCCTTTAGGGGTAGTTACCCGCTACACTGCATCTAAGTGCTGGAATAATATTCTTCCGCCAATAAGGAACCTGCAACATTTACATGGCTTTAAAGATAAACTAAAATGTTACTTGTTTGAAAATCAGAAGAAGCAGGAAGGTTACAGAAACGATATAAGCATCATATAATATAGTACCTTCTATGATACATTATATGTATATTAGGTCTTGAATTCATTCGCTTTGTATTTATCTTTTTCATCGGTGTATTTATAGCAGTTCATTTTATACTGATTATAATATTATATGTCATACTCTTTTGTCGAAATTTTTAATTGTTTTAGAAAGTACATCTTAATTCGTATGCATTTTTGTCTAGTTGTTGTACCTAGTGGCAGAGTCCGTGACATCGCCGAACCGGCTCTGTCGGAAGACCAGCGTTGGTTGCTAGCCAACCAACATATGCTGAGCCAGAGTCCGTTTTGCGAAGCACAAAGCTCACCTCTGTGGTTTGATAAGTTGTTAGTTTATATTGTTAGTGTGAGTTTTCTTTGCTTTGCAAATAAATATTTGTTCTTTCTTTCTTTCTTTCTTTCTATCAACTTGAGGCGCTGGTACCGATGTTCAGCCTAACATGCCAGTAATTTCACTGGCACCCACACCCTAAGATTAGGTCAAATTTACATTGGCATGGTAAAGTTTACTTACTCTAATAATTTGTATTCTCTAAACCTCTTTCATCCCATTTTCGCAAACCAAAGCTCTAAACAAGTAATTTTGGCAACAGCGAATAAACCTTCAAAATTCACTACCACTTCGTTGAATGCACGAAATGACAATACCTACTCGTATTTTGGGACACTATCTATCAACACCAATTCATTTCATTCAACCAAAAAAACCACTTCTCTATTTTCATCACTTTAAGATTCAAAATCGTGTACATAATAGTTTACAAATGGAAAATTCGTCGCTGTAAAAACCACGATAGATTTTCCCTTGCGAAAATTACCGCTGACTCTTATGTGCCTGATCTAGAGTTGAAAATTGATTGTTTTTAGAAGTAAGAGTAGTATTTGTTTTGTAGAATTTTGACAATTAATCCAAGGTTCTTCGTACAAATGGATTGGATTGCCTCGAAGCGAATGGAAATGTTCTGAGACTACCTGATTAGACAATGTTGATTGCCACTTTGCACTTACCTAAATATTTAAATAAAGTGACTGTTTGTAAGGGTTAACACTAATTCTAGCTTTTCTATTAAATTTATTAAATAATTTTGAATAAATATATTTAAATCCATGCAATAAAACCTAGAAAAACAGGTGATAAAAATCTTACAGCATAGCTTCTAAGTTGTGTTCAAATGTTCATAACTAAACAAATTATCTCTAATCAAAGTAAAGTAAATTAAAAAGAAAGGGACTGTAGCGTCCCGTTATAAAAGCATAAGTAACCCACCATAATGCTATATGCTATATAAATCATCTACAATAGATGCAAAGGCCTATCTATAATAGAAATAAAGAAAGAAAGAAAGAAAAGCTCTTTACTATAAAAGTACATTATTTACAAAAACAATTATTTGAATAAAACTAAAGCTACATATTTTAAAATAGACTAGAAATATTAATAATGAACTCTGTTTTCCACCTGTAGTATTACAAGTAGAAAACAGAGTTCAGATCACCGACCGCAGGCAATGTGCCCAAAAGGCTGGCCACGATACCTCTATAAGTAGCTAAGCTAAATATAATTTATTAATTTTATAGTGTTTACTTACACTTAAGGATTATCACAAAGATTTTTATAATGTCCCAAAAGTAAAAATTTTGCTCGTCTCTTAACTTTCGGGACATTATAAAAATCAAAATTGTTTATTGATTTTATAGTGTTTACTACACATAAGGAAATCACAAAGCATAAAATCATAAAAAAATCCTAAATCATAAAAATCTTAGTAAATATTATAATTTCAAATTTTCCGAATGATTTGGAAATACACAATGCAATTATTTTTCGAAAAATAAAGCGAGTCTTAACTCGTTCACGAAAACAATGCCAAGTCCAACGAAAACTTCAAATACGGCTATAATAAGAAAGAGATAAGAAAATGATAGTTATAATGAAACTGAATGAATGAAATGAAGCTTCTTTCGTTTTAAGCTTCAACCCCATTTATGTAAGCAAGCATGCTTTTTCTTTTACCTTTTAACAGTAAAAATCAAACCGTGGAGAGAGGGGCTGCCAGTTGACAGACAGACCTCGACTTTTGGCGAGGTCTGTCTTTTTTTTACAGTAACGCTTTTTTTCTTACGGATGATGAAAAACAAATGACCCCCAATATACTTTTTTTTTTCTTGCAAATATTTTTTCTGTTTCTTCTTCGTTAAACCGATTTTTATCATGATCTAAATGACTCATGATTGTGATTGCAAATATATTTTGCTTTGAGAAAAAAATACGATGTATTTCAACTCTTAGTTTTCGTAAAATCAATAACAAAAAATAATTTTGACGGCAAGTGATATTTAAAAACTGCTTCCTAGAATATATACTATAGTCACTATTAAACTACAAAATGAGAGTACATGCTCTAACATGGGGTTATTCCAAGACCGGATATTACAGAGTCCATGGCTGGTTCATGGCTCTTAATATCGTCAGATAAAAGAAGTAGGAAATAACACGGCAGAGTCCGCTATTGTCGCTTTGGGAACGAGTATTTGAACTACTAAAGTTCGGAGCTACGAATACAGTGCAAAGCTGAACCATCATTAAGTTTATGTTTTTTTTTTAATATTAGACACACAAAGTTCAAACTTTTATTGAATTATAACTTAAATAACAAAAAAAAATCGTAAAACTAAGAAAACTAAAACTAATAAAAACTAAACCTTAAAAATCTAGCACAAGTGGGTGTCCATGAGGCATGGTGCCAAGAACGCTGGCTGCATTCTCACTTTGAACATATGATTTGAATGTTTTAAAATAAGAAGTAAGTAATTAAAAAAGAATTATCGTTTTATTACTAATATATTTTTACGTTATAGTTAATTTTTGTATTAATTATTATAAGTGTTCGCAATGTGACAACCAACTAATTAATTAAATAAATTATAATTTAATTAAGGTCATAAAAAAATATGAATTCTATTATACATTTTAAAATAATAACTATAAAATTGCTGTTATTATAGTAGTAATAAATATTTTTTCCACAGCGCCGATTAAAACTTTTGTTAGTTTGGGGCGAAAAAATTAGACAAAACTTAAACGTAGATAAAGCGACTATAAAACATTATTAAATGACCAATACGTATTAGATGACCGTATTTTTTAAGTGATAAATTGTAACCTTGACTGATTTATAATTTAAATACTTACTCACTATTTATATTCTTGCATTTAAAGTTACTTGTATAGATATAATTGCATTAACCGGTTTTATTTTTTTACCGTTTATTATTTTGAGTTCAATGTGCCTCCTCCATAATTCTCAACTCTTGCTATTGTTTTTACTACATTAAACACTAGATAATAATTGCTGATTTTGCTCAATTTTCCTTGTTATTTCAGGACAAGGAGGTCGTTTGAATAATACAATCATAGATAATATTGGTCTTTGTTTAATATGGTTTTCTGTATTGTCCAAAGGCCTGTGCACATCTAGAAAATGGCGATGGCGATCAGTAAAACGCTATCAAATATCACTGTCATATTTTATAGCGTTTGACTGATTGCCATCGCAGATCACTTAGATGTGCGCAAAGCTTAATACTATCTTCTTTTCTTTTGATATTTTGAGCTGCAAATCATATTTATTTGTAAAATTACTGACACGTGGGAATGAACACCTGTAAGTCTCAAACTGATGGACGCAGGACAATGCATCATAGGGCACTTTCCTGAACCTTGTGACTTACGAGCATGTATTGTATTTAGTTTAATTAATATCATAGAAATAGTATATTTTTATTCCCTAATTTATAATTGTTCATGCACTATGTTCTCTCCAATCAACGGTTGTCTGGAAGAAATCCCTCTTAGCGATGAAATCTATAGATATAGTTTCAAATCATGGTATGCATTATACTTATTGTTTTTACTACACCATCGTCCTCTATCGTTCTTTTCAAGTCCAGTCCATCCCAAGGTTGTCTGGAAGAGATCGCTCTTAGTGATAAGACTGCCCATTGTATTCCACTTTGATGTTTTTCTGTATTCCCTTGTTAATTTGATGTGGTGTGCAATAAAGTAATTTCTATCTTTTATCTATCTATTCAGTCATATGCAAAAACATGTACAAATAAGCTGAATCACGAGTCTGTTCAGCAATTTGTAGAATACATTATTTATGTCTAGACTGATAGTTTCAGATGCTATTAATCACGGGTTTTTGTTACAACATCGCTGCAAGCACTTAGCATAATTACTTGTACTGTACACAGTATGCTGAATTTGATGTGGATTAAGTGGGTACCGTGACAAAGCGCTTGTGGTGAAGTGCTGGAGAATTTCCTGACTATTTCCTAATAGATCGTTTAAGTTATGCAGCGATTAGTATGGTCATATTAATTGCTTTTACATCATCAGGATTCCTTTATTTATTTCCTGAAAGAAGGGCATCCTATACGCTTTGATTCCTGGTTTAGTAACCACAATTTTCTCTTTATTAAAATAATTGCCGTATCTTTCCCCATTTTAAATTGTTGCTGATTGCTATAATAAAATAATCATTGTTAATAATAATCATAAATATTACGGTCAATTCACGCAACACTATCTAGCCCCAAATTAAGCAGAGCTTGTACTATGAGAATCAGATAGCTGATATAATACTTATACTAAACATATTTTTTAAACCAGAGCCAGAAACAGAGCCAGACAGAGCTTTTGGCCTACTGTTTTATGTTTATCGAATTGAATAAAGTAGCGTTTGATAAAAAGCTATTATCTAACCATAAAATATCAACAAATGTTTGGCATCCCTATAATTTCAAAAGATTTGAAGTGATTTCATAAATCGTTAAACCAATGTGCTTCTACTCCATCAGGTTTTGACTTCAAAGTTAAATCTAAGACAAGTTGGCGGTTTGCACAATTGCAAAGTTTATAAATAAGTACTTTCGGTTTAAAATACTCTTTAAACTTCCTATTGCGTACAAATATAAATAAGGGGGTATTAAAGTGTCCTCAATGTATCCTTAAATTAGAGGTAAAGGGAAAGAACTTCGTTTTTTTAACAGATTTAGTTTTTTCGTTTTAATTTGAAGCTTACAAACAATCTAAAGCTAGCTCAACTGATCCAAATCAGTGCTGTACGGAAGCGTCCCCAAGACGCTGGTGGTCAAAAAATATTACAGTTACAGGTCTGTAGATAGCTCGATTGGTTTTTGTGTATTTCGTACACCTTTTAAATACCTGCATTCATTTTAATTATTTTAATGTGAATAAAAGTAATTTATATTTATTGAAACAAAGTATAAATTTAGTAATTTATACTCTGTTTCAATAAATATAAATTACTTACATCCGTAAAGATGAGTAAAGTAAAACCAAAGAAATTATTAAAGGAATTATTTTAATGTGAATAAAAGTAATTTATATTTATTGAAACAGAGTATAAATTTAGTAATTAGTATATTTAGTAATGCCTAGTATATTTAGTAATACCTAGTAATTACTAAAATATAATTCGTTTTTTAGTTATTCTTTCATCCGTAAAGATGAGTAAAGTTAATAATTACAATAATATAAGTAGTACAAAGGTTAATCATCTCTAGAGGCAACACCACGTTGATAGGAATGATCCGCCAAATGCGGTATTTAAAAGGTCTGAGCTGTGTATATTCCATAAACAGTTTTATATCAGCTCTGGTTTGAGCATCTGAAACAGAAAGAATACAGTTTAAAAAACTTCAAAGAAACTTAATCTTAAACTTTTAATTTTTGAAGTGAAAACTTCTTTAGCGGCGTTGAGCACTTTTTCTGTAATGGGTATAAAATCTTAAACTCGCGTCAGCGCGTCAGGACACGTGACCTGATCGAAAAAGCGTAAGACGGATGGAGAGTAGACAGCTATCCCCTCTCTACGGCGCGGCGAAAATGTATGCCTGGGCCTACTGTTTCGTTTAGGCAGCGCAGGGCGCTTGCGCGAATGTTCGTGTATGTTACAGCGTGCCAAATAACAAACAAGCCCCCCCTAACCATTCCAAAATATCAAACATGCTCAACGTTAATAATCAAGTTTTCACTTCTGCCGGCACTCCCGGAGTGCAACCCGTATTTTTTTAATCTTAACGGTTTTTTACCTTGAAAAGAAAGAAAGTAATAATGTACATGCTAGAAAATGTACTGAAAGTTGAAAAATAAGTAGGTGAAATTACTGTCACGTGAGGCTGAATATCTGTATGCCTCTAGTTGATGGACAGTGCAGTGCATTATAGGGCACGTTCATGACGTGCGTGATCTACAAGGCAATGCTTTGTTAGAGGCGATGGTTACCACTTAATATCAGGTGGGCCATATTTTTGTTCCATCATATAGTTGAATAAAAAGAAGTAGGTCTTAAGTACCTGTCTTCAAACCATTTCCACATCAATTCAGGTACATATAATACTCAAAAATAAGCTCAATGGGCGCGGGCGATTCACATTCAGATTTTAAATTTACACTACTTCCCTCGATTTGATTTGTTGGATTAAAAAATAAATGTTTCAGTGAATTAATTAAAAAGTCTAAATTATACCAATATTTTGCAAGTAAGTCACCAGGCACCAAAAGCCCAAAGCACACTGATGATCTGCAGGCAATCAAAGTAAAATAAACCTTACCGATATCATCCATAAGTCTGTGAATCAAAAACATCCGTATCCTCTCCACTTCAACAGAATAAAACTCGACGACCACGAACGGAGCGAACAGAAGAATGGTTATTTGTGCCAAGTGTATGATACTATAGCTGAGTGACTCGTAGGCTTCCTGGAATAAGGGTCATTATACAATAAATATTAAACAAATACTGGTATTCTTTAGTTAGATGAGAGATAGAGAGAGGTTTATACCCAAAAAAGACTCAGTCACATGTGAATAATTATTCAAGATAAAATAAAAACAAAGATGTTTTTACTAGCTGATGGAACAAGTATCCCTATGGCCCACATGGTGTTAAGTGGTAACCATTGCATCGTAGTCACGCACGTCAAGACCGTGCCCTACAATGCATTGCCCTGCGTCCATCAACTTAAGAAATACAGATGTTCAGCCTCACGTGCCTGTAATTTTACCGGCACCCACACCCTTCAAACTGAAACAGCAATGCTGCTTCACGGCAGAAATAGACATGCTCGTTGATGAGTCAAGGCCGTATATAATATTGTTCAAGTCTAAGGATACCAGGAAAAAAAACCTTACTAGGTTATTATTTGGGTCAATTGTTAGTTTCAGGTTAGGTCGAGAGGTGGCCTGACCTATTTTTATAAATGTTTCAAATAAAAAAGGATGAGTTGATGAAGTTTTAAATTTGTATGTATTTTTTTTATGTTTGTTATCACTTAACTTCGCCATTAATTTAGTTTTAGTCGTTTTTTGAACATTTTGAAGTACCAAAAGATTTCTCCAAGATATATTTTGTGCCATAGGATTGTGGGGTCTATTTCATTTTCATGTTTAATTTTTCAACAGTAAAATATTTGACACAATGTACTGAAAGTACTGAAGAAGTACTGAAATAGTTGATGTATAAATAAATCGGCGAGTACTTACAAGTCCTTCAAAAACCCGGAGAATGTGATAAGTATTGAAAATTAATTTAGGCAAGTTGCAAGCCACACTCATGAAAAGCTGAAATAGAAAAATCCATGAATAAATCAACTTTTCCAAGAATAATCATATTGATAAAAAAAAAAATGTCACCCTTTATGAAAAACGACGCGGTTTGAAATATGTCATTGTATTTATCCAAAAACATCAAACGTCAATTCTATATACCAAAATCAATAATCCTGATTCAAATCCTCTTTATTCAGTTGTATCACAAAGATCACTTTGAAACGCCTAGCTTTAGCTAGGTTAGTCTAAGTACTAGTTACGCTACCAAGCCTAGAAGAACAGGCAACAAACACCAGCTTGGTTCCTACCGTTTTTTTGTATGATATTTTTAATGTGTATAGGACAAGAGACGCACAGAACAGAGAAGGCTGGTTAAAAATAAAGGAAGCCCTTACCCAGCAGTGGGTGATACCAGGCTGAGATGATGATGATGAGAATATGTACATACTTACAGAAGCATGTAATTCAGGCGACACAAACTCGACCAAATCAGCAATATTTCTGTACAGCTTCAAGCAAAACTTTATTTTATCCTCTCTTATCGATTTATTATTCTTGATGTATAAATAAAAGTTATCATCTGGGTTTTCTTCTAACCTAACCCTTAAAATTTTCAGTCTATATCTAACCGTTTCAAACAAAATACATCGCCAAACTCGATTTAAGTCCAAAGCTAAAGGAGATAACAAGCTTATGAGATATAAACCATAATCACTATAACATGTAAAATAACTGCAATAAAAATAAGAATAATATATTCTCCCGGCCCAAATAAAAAGAGTAAGCAAAAGCATTTTGTATTTATCCCAAAAATAATGAGTTCTTCGAATTCTGAGGTAAACGTCCACTTCACTGAGTTTGTCTAAGAATAATCTCATTCGGCTTTTGAAGAATAGTATTATTAAAACCGATGATGAATATTCTAGTAGCGACCAAACTTGGGATATCTCTTGTGAATTGCAACATGCCATAGTAGCATAGGTTATGATGACAACCAAACTGATACAGTAGATCTTTGCAACAGTTTTCACAATGAAATTCTTGTTGTAAAAGTCAAAATTATAGCCGCATATTAGCAGCGCTAGCAGTATAGGCTCGTATAGCCGAAAAATAGTTTTATTGACAGTTCCAACTTGTATTTTGCGTATGATCGCCATATTTTTATTTCATTAATATTTTACAGAAATACGCAACCGCGATGCGTATGAAACTAAAGGTGTGAAATAGTTGTTATTTTCGATCAAAAACAGATACAACATTTTCCAATTCTCATTATGGAATCCGTATTATGCGCTTGCTTTCATTATGTATTTGTAATTTTTCGTTACGAAAAATAAATAGTGCCGAATGTTATAACCGTAACAAAACTACACCAAAAACTATCAAAGGTTATCAGGTTTCAGCGTAAAATGACGTGCGGTCACAACATTTACAAAGGATTGAGCTGTTGTAGCCGACAATGTGGTTTGGTGACAAAGGCCTATAGGTTTGATCAGCTCGGATAACTGGATAAAACATGTTATGTGGACGGATAAACAGGTTACCGACTTGGTTTTATAATCTATGTTTATCTAAAAAATAAAAATGACTCAAGAATAATTATTACAAAATAATATAGAAAAAGCCAACATTTTCTAATGGAAAAATTGCATCAGATCCCCAATGAAATTGGAGCTCTTAAATTTAAGAAGAAGGAGATGTTTATCTCCCAAATGTTATTAATTTGCCAAGTTTTATCTCGAACAGTTTTGTTTAGTTAAGACCTAAAACAGCAGCAAACAGAGCCACATATTCACTTTCATAGATTCAAACCAATATTGGTAGTTGAAAAAAACAACAGTCAATTTTCCAACAAAAACAACAGCAAAGAAAACGGTATAAAAAGCGAGCTAAATTGTTTAAGACTGAGCATTAGTCGCGTCGACAATCAACGTGCAAGCACTATTAAGTTGTTATAGCTCCGTGAATCTTTTCTTATTGAGCTTGGAAATAATTGATATGGCATCTCTGACACTGCTGCAACCTTGACAACTGCAAAAAACGGCGATTTTACTACGTTTTTATCTGTTTTGCCCATGATAAACTAATTGACTTGTGGGGTAAATAAAATCATTAAAAAACCTTTGTCTATACTGACTTATGTATGATCATGAAAAAGTCAGCTGATTGACGGGCCTCCCCATGAGTTTTCGAAGGTTTTTTTGTCTAAAATATTTATGTCACTATCAAATTCGAAACGACATCTATCAAATGTCTTGCCATTTACAATAATTAAATGAAAAACCATGATGACAGTTAGCTATGATTTCAATGGCTAACAGATACTACTACATGATCCCTTACTGCTGCAAATATAATAATATTTTTTGGAAACTGGGTTTACGTCTGTTTTTTGTTATTCTTGAAACTATTCCCACTTTAAAAAGCAAACAAAATAATATTCGTTCATCTTATTGGGCCCCGCCTTCCGATCCGAAGGTCGTGGGTTCAAATCCATTCGTGTACCAATGAGTTTTTCTGTCGAAAAATGTATGTGCACTATGCCAGTACTCTCAAAACGGTGAAGGAAACCGGCGTGTTGTAGAACCTAAAAAAGTTCGAGCAACACGTGTCAAGGGTCACGCAAAAAGGGCCCACAAGCGGCCTACTTGCGGAAAAACCTGCCCGCACATCAAGTGCGCATGATAAAACTTGCCGAACTTGGGATGTTCACAATGCCAGTAAGATTCAAACGGTGAAGGAAAACATCGTTAGGAAATCGATATGTCATAGAACCTAATAAGTTTGAAAATATTTGTTGAGTGCACGAAAGAAGCCCGTTTGAGATGTATTTAAAACTCTTTCACCACACTTGGTTCAAAAGAACCAGTGACACGATGAGAAGAAGAACATTAGTACATCCATGAATGGAGTGTTTTTCGGACCTCCATGTTCCTACCCCACTTCTGGATTGTCGTTAAGTTGAATGATTGAGAACTTACGCTTTCAACTTCATTGCTTTCAATTTGTCTCGCCTACAGGCTGTTCTAAGTTTGCACTAAGTATCCATTATTATTATTTAATGTTTACCTATGATGACAATACCTATGTTAAAAGCGTTTTATTTTAACATAGGTATTGTTTTAGTTTAGTTTTTCTGATCGTGTCTCTGGTTCTTTCGAACCAGTGCCAGTGTAGTGAAGGGGCTTTAAGTGCGCCTTCATTTGTGCACTTGCATACATGATTGTGTTCGAACTTGAGGAAAAAATTACCAAGGAAAAAAATAATAATGCAATCTAACCATATATTTAACTATACCTAAGCTCATAAAATTTAAGAATCCAAAATACGCCATAATTTTAATTAGCAAACAACACAAAAGTACAAGTTACAAGTGGCAACTAGTGCACCTAATTTTACCTATTTAGACTTAGTTTTACTATAGACAACTTTGTAAACCTTCTATGAAAATAAATATTTTTATAATTTATTATTATTATTTTTTTAGTAGAAAAATAGTTTCATAATTCTTAATTATTTATCGTATTACAATACAAAACATAGGATACAGACAGAAATAGAGGACATGTACAAAGGCGAGCTTAACCCTGAGCAGATTTTTCTTACAGCTAACCTTTGAGGCTAGAACAGTGAAAGTGGAGCATCCTGTATTCGTTAAAGGAAATCGTGTAAAGAAAATCGCAGGTCGCATTGCCCAATGGAGTGGGCGCCGACCCGCTCTAAATAATAATGTATTTCTTAATTGCATTATTTACGGGAAGAACACGCGCTCACTGTACTTACTTATGTTGACAACTTGTAGTTATTTAACGTTAAAATTATATTACACGTACTTACATCAAGGTGTACCCAGTGTAGTGTAACTACCTAAAGTTTGACAATACTGCAAATATATTATTGATTCATTATATCACTACACATTACTGAGTGCTTGAACATGAATAGGTGCTTGAAATCAAACCTGCTACACGATTGTGTTACAAAGGACACAAGTGGTTGAGTATAATAGTCATCATTATGGACGTCAGTCTTTTGTCCGTCTGTACGTCCCTTTAGTAACCATGGTGACGGGATTGTGAGTAATTGGGATTTTGTGAACGTATCTTTTGATTCCTCTTTCCTGATTCTATTTGTTATCTCGTTCTTCTTCTTCTTAATTAAATGACATCTGTCCAGTCGGTCAATTTTGCTAATGTCAATGGAGGATATAATTACATTAATAATAAATAACATATTTTTTTGTCAAGTCCGTCTATAGTCAGTCGGCCGTCATTGGTTTTGGAGAAAAAGATGGCGTTTTTTTAAAACCATCGGCCACATTTTGGTTCAAATCAGGATATTATTACACGTTCATTCCAACTGCGCACACTTTGTGCTAAGACCTCAAGTGATGTTGGTTAAAATACTAAAAAAATTACGCAACAAAATTCAAAATAACACCAAAAAAGCTATGTGACTTCTTAAAATCATAGAAAACAAATCGATTCCAAAAAAAAGAAAAATATGTGTTCAATAAAAAAAAGATCTCAAATAAAACCAGGGTTTTTTACCATTACTTATTCACTGACATCCTGATTTCAATATTTTTCTGTGCGTTCTAAAACCAGCCGAAACTTTTACCTCCAAGCATTATTAACTTTTTTTAGTTGTTTGGGTAAAATCCTCAAAGCGAATATGTAAAAATTAAATGATAAAGTCAAACAGAAAAGCGTGTTACAGACAGATTACGGAGTTTCTTTCTTTTTTGTTTATCATTGAATGCTTTGCGTTTAGTTCTTCTGCTTCTTTTTTACTGTCATTACCCGGGTACATGGAGTAGAATGGATAAGGCATTTGTTGTTTTTTGTTCTAAATGCATTAAATATTGGTGGACATCTATTGAATAACCTTGTTGAATAAAACAAATTGTTTTTGTGAAGAGATTGATAATGTATTATATCCATCAGATAAAATATGTACGAGTATAATTATGTAGATTGAAAAATTTACACAGGAGTTCATACGAGTAAGAATGAGATCTCCTCCTCCTTGCATCGGTATCCTCACTGTTGAGGGTCGTGACCTTTGTGCAGGACCCTAGTGTGCACTATGTTCCTCCAGCGGGTTCTGGCCTCCGCAGTATGGTTGGCTCCGCCCACGGAGGAGTCTGTTACTGAGCGCACTTGACGCTGGACGCTGGACGCTCCAACGCCTCGGGCTCCGTCCTCGCGGCCTTTTCCCCTCCACCTTGCCAGTCACAACTTTGAACCAAGAATGAGATAGATAACAGCAAACATTTTAAAAAGACAAGCGTCATCTCCATTTATCAGTGTTTTAAAGAATAAAAATCTAATTAGGTAGGTACCTAAACCTTTTATTAAGCTTTTTTTTCTTATCTTGTTACTGGTTCTTTCGAAACCAATGTGGTGAAAGGACTTCAAGTGCACCTTACAAGAAGCAGTGTCACAGGATCTTTCGAACCTAGTGTGGTGAAAAGACTTCAAATGTGCCTCATAAAAAGCTCTTTTATCACTTACTCAAACTATATAATAACTTATGCCAAAAATGCCGTATCAAATATTTTTATCTCCACAAAACAGTAATCCTGTACTTTTGCCTGAAGTAGAAAATTGTTCCGGCTAACTTTCTTTGTCCGATGACCGGTTGCGGATTTTTTACGATTAAATTCACTGAAAAGCATAAAGAGGTGAGAGCCGAGCGAAGCTTCCGAAGCATTACTGAGTATAACACAACTCAGAGGGTACTGAGTTGTGTAAAACTGGCTAAGAACTGGAGAGCGAATAAGTAGTTTATAGATAAGCGTGCTCCACTTTAGGCAACATTTTCACTTTCAATGAGGTGTGATGACAGGCAAATGTTTAACTATCAGCATAATAATTATAAGTTTAAAAAACTAGAGAAACCGACTTCATTGCCAAGCGGCTAAACCGATTTTAATGAAATTTGTTTGGGACAGTCTGGACGTAAAAATAACCTTCCAAATAAAAAAATAATTTTCTAAATCGGTTCATAAATGACGGAGGCATGCAGTTACAAACATTAAAAAAAATATTTAAAAAAAAATGGCAACACTGATTTTAATAAAATTAAAATGGGACCAATCTGGAAGCAGTACCTTTCAGATAAAAAAATAATTTTTCAAATCGGCTCACAAATGACGAAGTTATGCGGTAACAAACATAAAAAAAAAAAAAAAAAAAAACATACAACCGAATTGAGAACCTCCTCCTTTTTGATTGGAAGTCGGTTAAAAAAGACAGGCCTCACATAGCTCAATTGATAGTAACTCTGCCTTCTATAAGCTGAAGGTTAGGGGTTCGATCCCACAGGATAAAAAAACAGTGTGATTCTTTTTACTGTTGTTTCTTTTCCATGTACAGAATAATATTTTCATTGTAGAATACCCACGCTTTTTGTACAATAATATAATTTTTTTAATTGATTATGACAGTTTTATTTTTAACTTTTTAGTTCAATTAAAAGCGTATCTCAAAAAATAAAAGCGTGTTTTTTTAGTTTTTTAAACTATTTTTTTTACTTTTTAGTTTTTTTTTATCTTATTTTTGCATTGTCATCGACCTTTGACAGGTGTGCAAAGTTTGAATCAAATCTGATCGTTCAAAGTAGGACAAAATCGAGCTCAAAGGGGTCGGCTACATACAAGCAAACATACATACAGGTGAAGCTAATAAAAGCGTTATAAAAATGGAATCTTGTGAGATAATTGGTTTTTGTATTGTCGCCCACGGTACCTTTATTTGTTGTTATTATTTTATAAAGAAGAGGTGTGTCAGGATCGTAGCAAGTGGAAATCCGGGATCTCTGCCTACCCCCATGGGAATAAGGCGTGATTTTATGTATGTATGTATTTTATAATGTCTTCATTATGTGTATAATAAAGTATAATTCCATCTATATTTTTTTCTTAGTTCAATTTTTGTTTAGTTTGGGTCTTCTACTTTGTGCCGTGTACCTGCATTTGTTTTCTTCGTTTAGAAAATACTAGTTCCTCTGACTTGTGTTGCACTGTAAAACCGAGTATTATTACGGTAATTTCGTACTACTCGTTCGTTTGGTGAAAATACGAGTATCTCCGTTTTTAGTCGGTTTTGAGTGGGGATTGTCTCAAGTGGCGGGAAAAAATAGTTCTTTTGTGATGAAAAAGTGGAAAACTCAAGTTTTGTCGGTCCGTTACTTTTTGACGAGGTTTACAAAGAAAACCCGAGGAATGAGCGATACCTATAGAAATTTCACTGGCCTCTCACCTCAGTTGCTAGTAGCTCTGCCTTCTGCGGCGTAGGTCGTGGGTTCGAGCCCCTCTGAGAACAAATATTTGTGTGGTAAACACAGATGTTTGTTCTCTGTCTGTCTGTAATATTGTATTCTTAGTATGTATTTACAAAATATAAATATTAGAAGTATCATATCAGCTAGCTGGTACCAATAGTGCAAGCTCTGCTTAGTTTGGGGCTAGACAGTGTTGTGTGAATTATCTACAATATTTATGTATTTATTTAATGATACGAGGCATTTTGTTGCCACTGGTGTACATAACTTTTGTTTAATTATTAGCAGAGCCTCAACATTGAGTCCTTCAAAAGGCTGTTCTATCTCTGAAAGCGCTTAAGCACCACCTCTGGTGTTGCAGGTGTCTATTGGGCGACGGTGACTGCTTTCCATCAGGTGACCCGTCTGCTCGTCTGCCAGAAAAAAATGTTTATTAATAAAAAGACTTGCAAATTTTTTACTTAAGGCAACCATTAATTTTACCACGAACTCTATCTCTGGCTCTGGTTTTGAGTCTGTGTGAGTGCATGTGTACCATAGTGCACCAATGTATTACTGTGTGTGTGACGTATAGGATTTATTTAGTCAACACTCACACCTAAAAACCGGAGCCAGAGACAAAGTCAGACAGAGCTTATGGTAGGCCTACTGAAAGAATCGCTTTATCAGTATTGTATCAATTGAAAGCTTTAGCTTTATTTGCCACGAAGAGGCATCATTACGACACCATAAGTTAAAACGTGTCGGCAAACATCCGACTAAGATGGATGCGTCCGGAACCGGAAATGGTGCCAGATCGCAGGATCTGTCCGTAACACGTTCATTTTTCACTTGCACCGATTCATTGTACGGCAGTGTATGTGCCGCTAGTCTATTTACATGTAGCGGACATGAAGATCCGCTTACGTGATGCCGGCTGTACACTCTCGACGAGACACCTCGAGACAGGCCGAGAACGAGAATGTACATGGGGCTCTCGTCGTGTCTCGCTCTCTCGCGCCTTGCCTCGGTCGGTCTCGGTCGCTTGTCGGTTTTTTGTGCCCGAGTCAAAGGATCTCGTTGGGTCTCGCGAGGAAAACGAGAGCGTGCATGTACACACTCGTCATTTAGTTGTTCGTTGACTGTGTTTGTGTGAAGACGCGTTATTAAATACACAGAATTAATAATACTCTAGCTAGGTATACATATACAATACACATATCAACTGACTGTTGTTCAATTTGAAGTAGGTACCGGTTTCTATTGCGGTGCATAGTAACCATCCACCATCTTCTTCTTCGCCATGGCTTTTTAATTTTCTTTTTGTGGTAAATGTTTATCAAATTATAATAGCTCACAGCACAAAGACAAAGAGCAGCAGCAATTTCGACGTCCATTACTGCGAGAATTTACAGTACTAATGAAAAACGAGAGTGTACAGGTATGCTCTCGTCGAGAGCCTCACCGGCCGAGGCTCTCGGGGAGACTCTCTCGCCGAGAGTGTACAGCCGGCATTAAATGCGAAATAAAACCGTTGAAGTGAAAAGATAAAAAAAAATGTTATTACGATTTGCTCTATTCCTGTAATTTGTTTAGACAATTGAAGTTGATTTTATATCAGAAAAGAATTATTGTATTTTAGTTTGATAACATTAAGTAAAACCACATTTCAGAACAGAATTAAATAGAATTTCTTTATATTTGCTTAAAATAGGTGTAACAGCGTGATGCAATTTCCCAAAAATGTTTGCATATTTTGCAATGTAAAACTGGTAGCATGCACAAATATAATTCAGTATAATTCAGTCGGGGTTACAAGTTAATTTATCTTGTTTATGAATACACAGTGAAAAAATTATAGCTAGATATAATTAATATAAAGATGGCAGGCAAGTTCTGTTTTAGAAAGCTCATTATCTGAGTTTTTTTATTTTGTATTTTTTTGTGTTTTTCCTATTGAAGTGAAAAGCAGCAGGGCAGCTTGTCCGCTCCGAACTAAATGGTCCGCTCAATATGCATATTTCAACAGAGTCATTTACACTGAATGATGTGAACGCGCCCTTAGAAAGGCCTAATGTTATTGCAAGTGTTTGTAGTGTGATACATCATTGTCGTAGGGTCAATGCCAGTTGGATCTTTTCTTAAGTTGTCTATTTATTATCATTTATTCTATCATTTTGTATGACTTGATGTATTTTTTTTATAGAAACACGCCCACTTTGGGCTTTGATATGCTTGTAATTGTAATTTAAAAAATATTTGGGTTATGTAACTGCAATAAAATGTAAAAAGAGTTTCATTGCTCATACTCGGAAAGTATGGCTGAAGTTGCCTGATGAGGGGCCTAATTGAAAGTAATACTTTCAGCCCTAGTGAGAATCGCTTTCCACTGACAGCTATCAAATTATAAAAATAAACAAGCTCTATTTTCACATTTATTATTATTATTATTCAACCATATTCCAACTTTCTAAACAGCAAGGAGGTTATTGAACCAAAGTCCAACTTTTTATTCAGCAAGGAGGTTTTCAGGAGGAGAAGTTTAAAAAGTCTAATTAGAGCGCGATTTAAAATTTAAATTTAAATAACATAAAGATAGTATTACGCACGGTCGCGTTAGTGCCGAACAGTCCCTAAGAGTTGCGAGTGTGATTAGGATCCGATGGCGCAGTGGTCAGCGCAGCCCCGTACCGAGGGGAAGGTCGCGGGTTCAAATCCCGCTCGGCTCTTAACTTTTGGGACATTATAAAAATCTTTAAGATAGTATTAAAAAAAAAATATTTTCTAAATGACTTTATCTAATTTTTTCACCATTGGAAATCTACATTCATCTAGTCTAGACTAATCTAGAATAACATAGGCAATTTTTTACGTGTTTAAAAATAAATGTCCACCCGTGCAAGGCCGGGACTAGTATTTGATCATTTAGAACCTACATAAAATCCAGTTTCCTCTTATATATCCGTTCTTGAACTTCGGTAATAATTTCCACCAATTTTCACTCAGCATAAACAATTTCATTTCGAAACAAAAAGCACTAAAACAATGACGGAGCTTCCCGAGACGTTGAAACTATTACCTAATCTACAACGAGGGTAATGACCTGGAAAAGGAAATGAGCCAAGCACTGACCTCAGTCTTAAGTTTCGACGTTGAAGAGCTATTTTTTATCTTCATACTATTTTAATCAAATGGTTGAGATAAAATTTAAAACATACAAAGTAAATCTCCATACATGGATGGTAGTCAAAGTCACGTTCAATCTCAACTTATGGAATTTTGAGAATACCTTCTGTTATAAAAGTAAACAGGCCTTTACATCTATTATAGATGATTTATTAGCGTCAGAACTTAAATACTTATCAATACCCCACTAAATATATTATAAATATTAGAAAGTTTGGATAGATGGATGGATTGATTTCTTTCAATGATAATATAAATATAAGTAACTTTCTCCACCCCTAACTTTGGCAGATAGAAAATGTTCATAGCATTAAGCCCACCTTTGTACATCTATTTTTAAGTTTTTGTGCAATAAAGAGTTAAATAACAAATCATAATAATAATTAGTTCCTAAAAACAACACTTCCGACCTGTTAGGCCTACCAAAAGCTCTGTCTGGCTCTGTTTTTGGCTCTGGTTTTGAGTCTGTGTGAGTGTTGACTAAATAAATCCTACATCGAGCACTCAACTCCATCTACTGAGCACACACAATCCACTGGTGAGCACTCACACAGACTCAAAACCAGAGACATAGCCAGACAAAGCTTGTTACTAGGCCTACAGGTCGGGTGTGTTGTTTTTGAAAACAAACGTAACTTCAAAACCAAAGATTAATCAAGTAACGATAGCGACATCTGCAATTAGCACCCTGATAAATACGCGTAGGGGTGGCAAAATTATACTTTAATCCTTCGCCATAAATCAAGGATGCTACTTAGCACTCGATTAGCATCGAACAAGAGGACGTTAATCATTGTGGCACTCCGTCCCTCCCACTTCAGGAAGCATGAGTTATAGGTGACAAGCACCTACGATTATGATAATGATGAAACTTCCTGTAAATGAAAAGAGAAATGAAATACGCGCGAGAATCGAAAATGCGCGAAAATTTACAATCGACGAAAACCTTGAAGACTCACTGCTGTCTTAAAAATTATACAAATTATAATATTTTTTTTTGATTAGAAAATAATTTTATTTATTTACACAAAGAAACTTACAATTAAACAGATATTTACAAAATGTACAAAAAACACAAGAAACAGTTGAGCTATCTGCAGATCGTTACAAACGATCTAGAGATAGCTCAACTGATCCAAATCAGTAAATAAAATATTTTTTTTTTTTTTTTGAAAAACTTAAATCCTATCTAGCCCCAAATTAAGCAGACCTTGTAATATGAGAACCAGTTAATTGATCTAATACTAAGGAACATATTTTTTTTTGAAAATACATACTTAGGCCCGCATTCAGTAACAGTGCTTGAGTCTAAGTCGAGCCTCAAACACTCTCAAGCATAGATTTTGACAGTTCTCCAATGAAAATGACGAAAATGTTTCTAACTGTTTCTAAATACAGACCTTAGAATACAATATGATATTTAGACAGAAAACAAACTTGTGCGTTCACCACACAAATATTTTTTCTCAGTGAGGGTCACGGCCTTTGACGCAGAAGGCAGAAATACTATACCAACTGAGCTGAGAGACCACTTAATTTTATAGGTATTTAAAAAAAATAGGCGGTAGAAATAAATACAACTCTTTGAAGGCTTGTCGTAATAATGCAAATGAGAAGATTGTGCAAAAGAAAAAGGAACGAAAACTCTACTTCTAAAATTTTAAAGACGACGAAAGAAGATGTTCTCAAGAGAAATGCCCAACTTTCTAGTCCAAAGTGTAGGTTTATTCAGTAGCACTCAAGTTAGTGTGAAAAACGACTTCAGTAATTTAAGTTTTTCACGACTGCCGTAAAAAAAAGTCATTATAAAAACTAATAAGTTTGCTTGCGAACAAGTAAAGAGCTTGTTAAGAACGTTCATCCGTAAATTGATGATTTCAGACGGCCAATAAAACAATATGTGTAACTTGCACAGAAGATAATTTGACCTCATATTATTGGGAATGACCAAAACTTAATCATATGGGAAAAACATTTTCAAATGGTTGTATAGTTTTTTCATAAGATTCATCTGTTTTTCCTAAACTTTCGGTTGATGGTCTACGCAGATGCGATTTAATGATAAAACTATAAACGACAAACTTATAAAATTTTCGTATAAAAAAGCTAATAACATTTTATTAGTTCTTAGTGGCAGAATAAACACGATTCTTGTAAGTTTTCATTCATGAAAAAAATAATCAAAGGAGTAATTTTTAGCCACTTTTGGAGATATTAGACGTGTTAGTTTATGATGAAATCCGAGGTATTTTTGTTATTTTTTTTGCCTAGTAAATGAAGAAGTGTTCGTTTTAAAACATGTTTGTTTTTTTTTTTTATAACATGAATATTTATTTTACTATGAACTATTTCGTATTACTATATAATCGGCGCGGAATCAAGTCAACGCTCAGTGCCGGCCGAGGCCTTTCAGAGGTAGGACGTGCGTCGCTCCCGGTCGCTGCAAGCAAGCAGCAAGCCGTAAAAAAAATGTATTGTAGCTTCACGAGTTTATAGCGCTACTGGGACGTTTTGATACTTTTTATTGTTTAACAAAACTTTGGTGAGTTTTTTTTTGTATTTTAAAGTAATGGTGTTGCATTAACTTATTAACTTTAATTACCCCCGGTTTCTGGTACGCAAAAAATAGTTAATTATTTTTAATTTGTATTTCTTTTTAATTCAGGTTTCATTCTTTACTTTTATTTCAGATATGGCATAAAAAAGCCGCTTACACGCTACATCACGTAAAAAAAGTAACGAGTACGTCACCAATTGCGAAAATTTGGTCAAGGCTAATGAAGCTAAAAGGTTACTTAAAGGTTACCCAGGGGTTACTTTTTACAACGTAACATGTTATAGTCAATTCCCATTTTTATTAAACGTACACGGAGATAGAAGTAGTAATAATTTGCATTATGAAAATCATTATTGCTAACTTATCATAAAACATAACACGCCGAAAAAAAGGTCGAAATTAGCGGGTACTTTCAAATAGTCATCCAGTCCGCAAGTCCGCACGATACCAAAGCTAGTGTTCGAAGCACGGAGCCACTTGCACCGAGTTGATGAGCTATCTATGTTTGTATGTTGTATTTTTGTTTATTAAGTTGAAACACTTTATACAATATTTATTACAAAACTGTATATATTTTGAAAGGTCTGATTGCCGTTTTACTTTTACTGTATATGTCTTGATTGTTCGTTTTTTCTGTAACTCGCTTATTGCTCTAAATTCCTCGGTGAACAACCAACCGAGAGGGTTTTATTTAAAATCAGTGCTGGATGTATACTTCCAGCGATAGCTGAATGAGACCCTTTGTGCTCGTATTTTTAGTTTATGTTTAGTATGATAATGTAGTTCCTAGGTTTATAAACGAGGCAATAAACGTTTTTTTATTTATTATTTATTTATTAATTTAAAGTAATCAATTAATTTTATAACACATATTTTGCTCGTAAAAGGTCTCTAATTTCACCGTTTTCAATATCGTAATGTATGTCATTACGCACTAGTGCGGTAATGTAATGTAAAACGCACGGGTTGCTTTTTAATAAGGTATAACATACGGTTTATCCAGATGCGGTTATGAAATGAAACTGAATAAAACCGAATGAAGCTGCATGAAACCGAATGAAACCGAATGAAACTGAATGAAGCTGAATGAAACTGAATAAAACCGAATGAAACCGAATGAAACTGAATGAAACCGTATGAAACTGCATGAAACCGAATGAAACTGAATGAAACCGAATGATACTGAATGAAAATGAATGAAACTGAATAAAACCGAATGAAACTGCATGAAACCGAATGAAACTGAATGAAACCGAATGAAACCGAATGAAACCGAATGAAACCGAATGAAACCGAATGAAACCGAATGAAACCGAATGAAACTGAATGATACCGAATGAAAATGAATGAAACTGAATAAAACCGAATGAAACTGCATGAAACCGAATGAAACTGAATGAAACTGAATGAAGCTGAATGAAACTGAATAAAACTGAATGAAACTGAATTAAAATGAATGAAACCGAATGAAACTGAATGAAACGGGATGAATTGGAATGAAATTAAATGAAATGACATTTACAATCTGCTATGTCATTTCATTTAATTTCAAATTCTCTAACTGCTTTAACAAGTGATAAACAATTTATTCGTTTAATTTTTATTTATTTCCTCGCAAATGTGTTATAAAACGCCTCTGCTTTCTTGTAATACGCCTCTGCTTTCTTCAATAACGCCTCGGCTGTAATTTTCAACCTACCGCACTTATATCATAATGTACTATTGTTCGAAATACGTACATCAGTACCTACCTACTGCATATTTTATTGGGACCTATTGCATGCATTATATTATTTTTTTAATGATTTTATGTAGTTTCTTCTGAGTTCGCATTATGGTTTCAATTTCTGACCTATTCCTTGTTTATCATTGTTTTCTTTCAATTTATTATGGTTACAGGTGCTTCGCCGGATGGACTAATTTTATTGAAGATGATGGTATCACCGAAATAAAATGTCCTAGTCCGGCATTCGGATTAGAGGCAGATATCGCTATTAGCCAAAAAAATGTTATTCTGGTAAATAGATGTATCCGTGAATCGACGCCATGACTGGTTTTATCAAATACAAGGGCAGCTGCACGTAACGAATAGAAATTACTGTCTATTTGCTGTGTGGACAGGCAAAAATTTTAAATTAAAGACAGAAAAAATAATTAGGGACGATACATTTTGGAGCAAGAACATGGAGCATCGGCTAGTCAGTTTTTATAATAAATTTCTATTACCCGAAGTTGTTGATCCCCGAAAAGCTAAGTCCATGAAACTTAGAGACGATAAATATTAAAATTGTATTTTACACGAAATTATTTTGATTTATTTTAACATACCTGCCCGTTTTTGCGTAAGTAGGTACTCATTCAACAAAATGTTGTACCTACTTACGAAAAATGAATACATTCCCTACTAAGAGCTGGTAAAGTATCAAGGTGATTCATTCAATGCGGCGCATGATACGCGCTCCAACACAGACGGCTGTGTGCGTGCTAGGTGTAACTGTATAGCTAGGTGAGTATATTTACCCAAACTTGAGTCACGACGCTCGGGATAAACGCTCTTAAACTAGCACAGAGCTTCAACTTTATAGATACGGCAAGTGTTAATAGTGAAAACGTGTTCAGGAAAGTTTTTCGAATCTTGATTTTAAAAGCTGTCTCCAAACGGTTGGCTATATGAAAATATGGTTGTAACATTCGCTTGGATTGTTTAACAGGGTCTTTATAATTGACAGATGCACGAAAATAAGTTTGTAAAACATTATCTAGGCATCTCACGTACATAATTATATTATTTAAAAATTATTTAATCATAGTGTTAAATGCATTTTTTTACACAATTAGCTGATGCAGCAAGCATATGGCACACCTGATGTTAAGTGGTAACTATCGCCTATAACAAAGCATTGCCTCGTAGGCACGCACGTCAGGAACATGCCCTATGCAATGCCATGCGTCCATCAACTTGAGGCATACAGATGTTCAGCCTCACGTGCCAGTAATTTCACCAGCATCCACACCCTTTAAACCGAAATACAGCAATGCTGCTTCACGGCAGAAACAGGCATGGTGGTAGTACTTCCCCGGACGAGCCCTTCACAAAGAGCTAGTACTAATAAAACACTTTCTTTACAACGAGCTGTACTATTAAAAACTATTAAAATTATTTTTGAATCTTAAAATAAAATGTAGGGTATTTCTAATTATTTCATGTCACGTGACACCGCGGCAGTGTTGTGAGCAATCAACCATTTTACTGCCCTTTGTCTTCTTAAATCGCCGCACAGAGACAACTAACGATCATTCCCATTGCTGCCAGAAGATTTAACCTGTACTATGTACCCGAAAATTCAAGGTACAATAGGAAATGTATCATGTTCTGCATGGATCCACTCTCCGACACACATGCCATTCATTACACTGGCACACATCTATATCATTGACTAATAAAAAAATAAAATTGTTAATTAAACTTCAATTTTGCGAAACGATAAGTTCAAATTATAATTATTACAATGTTTACTCAAGCAAATGTTTTTATAGAGACTTTGTAAAGGAATTACCTACTATAACTCATGTTTCTTCTAAATTGCGTTCACTGATTACGAATGATTCCTGAATACAGTCACCATCAGCGCCCCTAGCGGGCGCGGTGAGAACTTTCATGACTTGATGAAAACATGACGGATAATTATAACCCAAAATATACACTCTGGAGTATAGAGTTATTTCTTCTGCGACTTTATCATATAACTTTATGACTTTATCATATGTGTTAAAACATTTTCGTCATTGCATTTTTTGTTAAAACTTGTATTCAATGCGTTGTCATTTACAAGAGTCCAAAGGTGGACAGAACGTCGGTATCAGATTTTTGCCGGTCGTAAACCCAGTGTGTCGCAAACAGTCGTATCGTGGTAATGGCGTGGAACAGTAAGGTTTTAGTCACCTAACTGGGCAGAGCTGTGATATCTGACAAAACGGTGACCGTCATTTAAGGTGGTATGATTTCTACACTAATTAATTTTACCATTTATGGGCTATGAGAGTATACTCTGAGTATACAATGTACCTAGTAGTAAGTGCACGCTGAAATAAAATGTGCTTCGCTTTCATAATGATCTTAATTACCGGCAATCTTTATTAAGTTGAAGAAAACTGTAGACTGACGGTGTTATTAGTATAACTAAAATATGCACATACATAAATATAGATACATAAATTTATTTACAATTGTGACGGTAAGGCGTTGGTCAATCCTCTTCTTCCCACGAAGTTTGTTCTGCTAATGAAGAGAGAGTATAACATTATTTTATTGTATAAATGGAAAAATCATTGTGATAGAAATAATGACTAATGTCATACTTAATCGGACATAATGTTATCACAAACATATCAAGGTATTTTTCTCTTTCAACAGACTTTTAAAAAGCGTTGGAAAGAGTATGACGGTCACAAATTCTCGCAAAACTATAGTTTAACTGGACAGTTACTGGGCACTGATCCTGTCTTAGATTGCGGAAGATATTTATTTTGGGGCTGTCTGGATGGCGATTGTCAAGATTTAATAGGCAGTTAGGTTCTAACTAAATTGGCAGTGACTAGCTTAGGTCACAAATCGGATGAAAATGTCGACAGCCCTGATAAAAAATAGGATAGAGATCCGATAGACTGGAGAACAAATAAATCACCTAGATTTTGTAGTAAAAAAAAAACTTATGATAGAAAATAATTATTTATTTATTATTGGAAAACCAACAGCAAGAAATAACTAATAACATTCATAGTATAGAAACGAGATAGCCAATTAAAGGTTTTCACGGGTACAAAACATATTAGAAACAAAAACTGTGAACGCCGTAAGTCGACATTAACATCGAAGAGCTTAGATAATACAGTGCATGCATATACGCTTTACTCATTACCAAAGAACTTCCCGTTCAGCCGCTGCCTGGCTGAACCGACACTCGTACAAAATAGGTCAAAATCATGATGTTTGCTCAGCGTATTGTAATTCGCGCTTGCTCGCCACATACATGTTTTTTGTCTTTAGTTGGTGCCAACTACAGGAACATGAATAGAGGGATTATATCTTTTAGGTTTAGGAGGGACATACAATTTAGTTTAATTTAATAAGCTACCATTTGGAATACTTACTTACTTACTGCTGTGGCGCAACAACCCAAAGTTCATCTTGGCCTCCAACACCAGAGTCCGTCAGGCTTCTCTGTCCATACAGGCTTCTGCGTAGTTGCTGGCTCCGAGTTCTTGCAGGTCCTTCATGACTTCGTCGCCCCACTGGTACCTGGGACGACCAACGAGCCTACGTCCGTTCGGCGTGCCTGTGGACCATTTGGAATAGATTTTTTTATTGATAAAAAAAAAATATAATTATACAAACATTTTCGGGAAACATAAAAAAAATATATTGTGGACAATCCACACAACAATATTAAGCCTCAAATTAAACATAGCTTGTACTTTAAATACAACTAGTTGGTAACCGAGCTTCGCTCGGAATTTTTTTCGTTAATTTGTATTTTTAAGAAATCATAAGAGTCATATTATTATCTTTACTGGTTTATTCCTACTGAACAACGCCATCTCCTGGACATGCTTGCAGTTAGTTGCTCACAATCGTCAATAAATGGCAGGAGCAGTCACATATTCAGTTTATGTTTTTAGTTTTTTTTTAACGAACAGACTTATTTTCTGAAAATGCATCCTAGTTAGATCGATTTATCGCCCCTGAAACCCTCTGTATACATAATTTCATGAAAATCGTTGGCTCAGTTTCCGAGATCCTAAATATATATATATATATATATATACAAGATTTTCTCGTTTAAAGGTATAAGATATAACACCCAGACAGAGAACAAATCTGCGTTCACCACAAAATTGTTTGTTCTCAAATTGGGATTGAACCGACAAACTACGTGTCAGAAGGCAGAGCAACCTGCCAACTGAGCTGAGAGGCCAGTCAAATAATAACTATATAAAAACTTCGGCAATCACTTTGCATTTTAGACATAGACATAGACATAGACACTCATTTATTTGCTTCTTAGCACACAACATACAATACACAAATAGAAGAAAATAATAATAAATAAGTTTACATAAGTAATAACATGATGAAAAGTAAAGGGCAGAAATTAAAAAAAAAAAACTAACAGAACATGGTGGTTACATTAAAAAAGAATACATTAGATATTTATAAATTTACAAATACAATATGCCGTATGCCGTATGCCATAGAAGCAAAAGGGTCTTAAGCTCATTTTCAATTTGTTCCTTATGTTTACCCAGTGGTCTCCAAGTGTCCTTGAAACTTATCACAAATAAATATTAACACTCGTCATTAACTTCTTTTCTCTTACGTTTTTATACCTTATTTTGCATTCATGAAATAATGGGCACCACTTTCCACGTATTACAAAGCTTTCCCCAAAAACCTTATTTGTTTCAATTACACAAAAGCACTATTTTCGATTATCAACCCGTCCTGTCCCCTGATTAAAAACCACACGATGCGGCTGAATCACAGACACGTAACTTTATAAATGTTATAATTTTATCCGTTATATTTCTTTCTAATGCTATGTAAATTAACAATGTTCTAGAAATAAAAAAAAATCTCACGAAAACTTCCAAAAAAACTGGAGTTATACTAGATAACTCAAATTTTAAGGCAGATTCTCCGTTTCCTAAAAGACAGGCAGCGCATTAGGAGCGCCTCGGGTGTTGCAGGTGTCTATAGGCGAAGGTCTCTTTCCTGGTGTCCTGCTATTATACTACTATTATACTTTTCCTGGTGTACTTTTATTATAATGTTATAGCCTATAGGCTACAGATAAACGATAAGAAACACTTTACCGTCATCAAACTCAGTAGTCACAGTGTTGTGCTCTATAAACAGCGGAATTTTTGGGAGTCTTGATTTGAAAAAAATGAGCACAGATTCAGCAATCACATTCATCTTTTTGATGCTTTACAGGTATTACATTAGCCGAATCGTGTGTTTCAGAATCAGGGGTTGTAGGCACACAGAAATTGGTTTGCGCCGGCCTATCAGCGAGACAATTATTTTCAGCTGGGCCAAGGGGAGTGACGTCGGGACGCATCATTGTTGCCTGGTGGGATGGTGGTATGTAATGTATAGTCAGCACCATTGATGAGCAGTCAAGGTTGTGTTGTGTAGATACTATAAGTAGTTTAGAAATGACAAAGACAAAGTATAATAATAAATAAATTGTTTATTTCTCTTATACAAAGTAGGTAAATTAAAACTTTAAAAGCACGCAATGCTAGTAATACTGTTAATGCTGTAAGGTGGGGCGACGACCTGCGAAATGTAGCTGGCCAACACTGGAGGAGAAAAGCCGAAGACCGGGCTCAGTGGCACGTCTTGGGAGAGACCTACGTCCAGCAGTGGACTAATATAGGTTGATGATGATGATGATGATGACACAATGCTAGCTGGAATGAAAGTGGATTGTAGCGAGGTTTATACCTGTTTTGCGAGAGGTTTAAAAAACCTGTAATACAGATCACCAGTAGTAGGTATATAGGTAGGATGTTGTAACTAGTTGTAAGAAATGAAGGTTTTAAATGCAAGTGTTTTATTAGAAAATATTATGTAGGGAATACATTAGCCAGGTAAAGTTAGGTTTAAAAAGAAAGAGCGGCCAGCCAATCAGAGGCCGAGAAATTGTCAACCACCGCTTTCATCGAGGTATTGCTTCGCCAGAAGAATCTGTCACGTAGGATAGCCACTTAGTGCACCTTATAGGCCCAAATTCAAAATAAAATCAGTTACATTCGCACACTCGTCTTTTAATCGTCTCCAACCAAACAAGAAGAAAAGAAGCTCCGGTTTTATGAATGACATCAAGCTATCAGCTATCATAATAGTATAGCATTCATATCCTGAGTATATAGCTCACCTTTTGAACGCAGCTTGAAAGTTTAATATTTGACCCGTATATTCCTAGTCAAAGTTGTAAGTATGTCACTAACGAAATAGTTCCTGAACGAAGTCATGAATGTGACTTGAAACTTTCAGAGTGACCTCGTAAGAAAATCTATTACGTTTAAAACGGGTGCTAGGGAAACTAGCATAACATAAAACCCAAAAAATCATTTACTTCTATACAAAATGTGTATCATTTTAATGAAAATACCACGGCATTTTTGTTTTTTAACAATCATAATGAAATAAACTTCATTGTAAACTAAAGCAAAATAATTACCAAGTTCAATAACAGTTGAACCAAACAGGATAAGGCATTAAAGCCTAGGTCACATCTAAGCTTTCTGCGGTGGCAATCAGTGAAACGCCTGTGTGACACTTAGATGTGCTTAATGCTTAAAAGGCCGGCGGAGGGTTAATTTTCACACAAACGTAATACCAAAATTATTACTAGTTTAGGCAGATTTTCACTATATTATTGTAATAACTGTATTCTTATAATATTTATCTAAGTTCCTGAACAGTTTTTATTTTAAATTACTTACCTCAAATGAAATAAACACCAATCGCATTTTACACATTTTTTTCATTGCAAAATGGGATTGGCGTTAATATGATTTGTGGTAGATAATTTAAAATAAAAACTGTTCAGGAACCTAGATAAATACTATACAAAAAATATAGAATAGAATAGAAAATTCTTTATTGCACACCTTAAAACTAACAATGGAAAAACAAGTAACAATAAATTAAACACACACTAATGTACAATGGGCGGTCTTATCGCTGAATAATACAGATATAATTACAATAATAGAAAAAATCTGCTAAAATAAGTAATTATTTTGGTATTACGTTTTTAAGAAAGTTCGTCCTCCGTGGGCCTCTTAAGTAGGTATGTGCCTTTGCATAAGCATCATCATTATTGCATAACCTCGTCCCGCAAAGCCAGCTAAATGCAAATCGCTGATAATCCATTAGTACCCAGCATTGTGTACACTACAATGTACAATGTACATTGTACACGTAGCGTGTACACAACAATGTAGCCTGTACTAATGACCCCTCTACTATTAAGCCAGTGTGGAGGAAAACAATCAATTCTGTTTTCAATCAATATGTTAATGTAAAATCTGTTAAATAGTCTAAATAGTGTAAAACTAGCTTTAACTGCATTCTGAATGTCATTACATCAAAGCCTTGCGCACATCTAAACGTTCTGCAGTGGCGATCACAGTCATAGCTGATAGCGTTTCACTGATTCCACAGGCATTATAACTGCAGACTCGTTCCTTTATTTTTTTCACGGAATATAAAGGTCATTATTTTATATCTTAAAATTGTATAAGTTTAATAATACCTATATACAAAATAATAAAATTATGCACTAAATGGGCTAGATAGTGTTGCGTGCATTAACCATAATATTTATTTATTTTAAGGTTAGGAGCATTATAAGAAAATAATCACAAGAATAACTTTACTTATCCGTAGATTTTGTGCGTACAAATTAACAAGCATTATTGTGCATTATAGTATAAAAATGTGTTGCATTAAATTGAATTAAAATCCACTGAGTTTCTGAAATCAGGCTTCGTAAAATAATTTGAACAAAATGATGACTGCACAGATTGGATCAAACTATTCACTTTTAATTAAATAGCGCCGCGCGCTTTACTAATTAGATTTGGATGGTACACGAGGCTGTTTAAAAATCTATATTATTTTCAACGTGGAAAGCGCTTCAGCGCTTAAATTTGTAATGAGTTTTTTATTTTACTTTTACCTTATTAACGACTAGCAGCCCGTCCCGGCTTCGCACGGGGTAGACAATATTGTTGTACATTATTTTGTTCTATCGCTAATAGTTTTGGCAGCGCATTCGACGAAAGACATTTTAATACTCATTTTTCTACACCTTCGGTTACATTGTTCAAATTTTACCAAGGATCCCTAATGTTTTCAAAATGAAATGTGTAGCCTATGTCGAATTGGAAGAATGTAGCATTCTATTGGTGAAAGAATTTTTTAAATCGGCCCAGTACTTTTTGAGCCTATTCATTACAAACATACAAACATACAAAAATAGGTACAAATCTTTATCAAGGTACAAGTATAGATTTAAAAAACATCAAGCACGCAAAGAACATAAAGAACATCATTGAAGGTAAAGTTGAAAGAAAACGGGGAAGAGGAAGGCCAAGAAGTTACATGAGCCAGATAAAAGAAAAAATACGCTGTGTCATGTCGTATAGGGAAGTCAAGGAGACCGCATTCGAAAGACTTATTTGGAGAAATCTGCATCAAAACCCCAACAAGAGCTCTTAAATTTAAAAAGAAGAGAAGAGGCGATTTAAGTCAATGCATCGTAGGGCACGTTTCTGATGTGCGTGTCCTACGAGGCAATGTTTTGTGATGGTCATGTTGTATAAAAAAAACAAGGAACAAACTATAGTTTACATTGTTAGTGTGAGTTTTGGTTGCGACCAGGTTTAAGGGATAAGGTAAAATCAAGATTATAGATGATGGGAACATATTTTCCAGACTGCCCAATAAGAAAAAATATTGTGACTCTCATTTTGATTGGTTTTGTATATATTTAACATTTTCATTTTTGCTTTTTTTTGTAATTACTTTGTCATTCCATTTCATTATTGAAATCCTATGAGAGCGCTCGTTGTCTATTGTATAGAGGTGGCGGTCCCGCTTTTCAATCTTAAGGTCTTGAGTTCAAATCCAGTCGTATACCAATACGTTTTCCTGACAAAAAATACATGTGCACTATGCCAGTACTCTCAAACGGTGAAGGAAAACGTCGTGAAGAAACCGGCGTGTCGTTGAATCTAAAAAGTTTAAAACACTTAAAATCCTTTCATCACACTGGTTTGTAAGAACCAGTGACTATAAAAAGAAGATTTCCCATTAATAATCCCCAATTTTGCGCTGCGCTGCTATTCAGCTAACTTGATAGTTTCACTACTTCTAATTAGAAGGGGTAGGAGGGAGATAGTAATCTAGTTATTCCGTCATCGAGGGATGATTCCGTCATCGTCATCGGGGGATGATTGCGTCTGATGACTACTAGGAATAGAATAATCTTTTTAGCTTCGTCTGGGGGTTGCATGTGTGTGTTTGTGCATCATGTTTAGTATTTTGCAATGTTAAGGTTCCAAGAATAATTCAAATAATTCCTCTTTTCGTTCCTTTTGTTTTGAAAAAAGATTGAGGTTTTTTTGCAAATCATGAGAAAAATGTTGGAACAAACGCTATGGCCCACCTGTAGGCCTATCATAAGCTCTATACAGGGTTATTCATTATTAGCTGCAAATACTCAGGAAATAGGTTCAACAAAAAAAATATATTTATGAAATGATTTTTTTTAAGTTTTGTTATGAAAATCCCGAGAAAATCGATAAAGGAATCATTGGAAAAAAAATCATTTCATAAATATTTTTTATTTTATTTGTTGAACCTAATTCCTGAGTATTTGCAGCTAATAATGAATAACCCTGTATAGAGATCTGTCTGGCTCTGTCTCTAGCTCTGGTTTTGAGTCTGTGTGAGTGATGGCTAAATAAATCCAACGTCGAAACGTCACACACAACACACAGAATATAATACACTAGTAAACCAGAGCCAGAGACAGAGCTTGTGGTAGGCCTACTGGTTACGCTGAGCGGTTACTTGTAATTAATAAAAACATGTGTGCTTTTTTAAATCAATACAAAACGGAAACAGAAAATAAATTTAATGTCAGAAAATAAAATGATAAATCGGTACAAAAGTAAAGTAACCTAAGACTTTCAGTTAGCTTTAAGAATTGAGGTTTAAGTCAAATAAAAACAAACTACCCAAAACCACTTACCTACGCGATACAAACATTTTTAAAACCACATTTATGTACTAATGGGACAATTTTTTTAACTCGTTTAATAAGTGTCTGTTTCTAATGACATAACGATTTAAAAATTACCCTCAAATTGAAAAATATCATGTGACTATTATTATAGTCAATCTATTCTGTAAGTAAAATCTATTTTAAAATAAAACATGGGAATTGGAACTCTATTTCAAGGTGGTAAAGGTGATGGGTAGATAGCGTGAATGATAATGTCTTTATTTCGTGAGTGTAGTAATGATTGAAGTTGAAAATGATAGCGCCCTTAAGTTTTCTAATAAATAACTTTTATGATGACTGTATCAATTGTTTTGAAGTTTATAAATAATTTAAATTAACCTTTGCCTAGTTTTAAAAGCCACTATTAGTATGAGCTTTTAATTTGTTGTAGAAAAAAAAATTTGTTGTAGTATTTATTAGGTATATTAAGTAGCATAAACCTAGTGACGGACAATTTGTATGTCAATTTGTTTGTTGATTTTGGTTTACTTCAAATCTCCAAGTATCAAAAATCTCAAAGAAAACCTCAAGAACACAATTTTCTGCTCATCATCCATCCATTCAAAATTATCAGCTTAAACTTGAGCCAAAGACTTGAGTGAAGAGAATAAAAGCGTAAGACATGATATAAGTATCTGTGTTTTCTGAAAAACAGCAACCGTCTTAATCATGCCGACAGACGATTTAGTGATTTACCAGAGATAACAAGCATAATACAATTAGTCTGCTGAATCGTTTCATAAAATACACGTTTTCACACAAAACTTTTTTTTTTATAAGTTCTTTTCAGCTCAAATGGGATTGAGCGTGTTTTTTCAATTTTCTATCTTTGGGCTAAAACCACCGCTGATTGGGTGCCCAGTGCATGGCGTCCATGCGGTAGATCAATTTATTTAGTTAAAAAAAATTTTTCGAACACCTCTGAGTTTTTATCATAATATTTTTTTGCTTAGCCACGAAAAACAATGTCATCATCATGTATTATGAGGGCTTTGATTTTTTAGAAAACAACCTTTTAGAAGCAAGACAGAGCCTCAAACAAATTGTTAGAGGTCCCGATAAGTGGCCCGGCAAGGCAGCATTATTCTGCCAAATTGCAGACACCCCACAGCTTTGGTTAATGCTTAAGATTCAGAGACATAGATTAAATGGAAAAGGTATGGTATAGTAAAGTACACGTTGACATAAAGTAAAAGTAGTTTGTCTCATTAAAATTCGCTAAAGGTGATATTAAACTTCTTCATATCGGTATGCATTAATTTTTTTAAAGCTGTGTGTGTTTCAGTTGTGAAAGTAGCTCATTTATGATCACAACTGTATTTTTATTTTATTTAGTTAGCTCAACACCGCACGAAATAATAATAAATACTTTAATAAATATTGTGGACAATCCACACAAAAATATTTTGCCCTTAATTAAGTAGAGCTTGTGCTATGGCAATTAAATAGCTGGTATAATACTTATAAACATTTTTATTTGTAAATACAATATCTAGATAAAATACTTATAAGAGAAGGAAAGTTAAATAGTATTTTAATTCAGTATTTCGTGTTTTGTTAAAAGTACCCAGCGAATAGTTATTTGTCAAAAAAAATCTATCACCCCTCTTCCAATTTATTTATATCCCTGGAAAGCCACCCAGTCTAAGGCTCACAAAGCAACATGGCTTTAATCTGTGGAATGCGCCCCCATGTAATACAGTCGGCACCCCGGCATGCGTGACATGGATAAGGTGGTAAATGCACAATCTTACTTTTTAAGTGTTATACGGTGAATTCAACGAGAACAACTGTAAGAAATTTTGTAACACATAAACTTAATTATATTTTAATCTAAACTTTAGTTTACGACGATTTCAATATTATTATATAGAGTTAGAGAAATTTGCTGAGTTATTCTGTATTGCTGCCCAAATCTTACAAATCGACACCTACAAATTTGCATCCCAGTATAATATAATGATGATGTTAATGAGTGCGACTTTTTTTAAATAGTATATGACGAGGGAGCTGGACCAACAGGGTTTTTAAGAGCTGTGACGTCAGCAGGGCTGACGTCGCTATTCCCATCACTAGGCTCGCTCATTGCAAATAATGAAACGCACGACTTATTCTTGATGCACTAGGTTTATTAATCCTTTATAACAACCTTAAACATAAATCTAATCTTCTAATAATAATCTAATAATAATTATAGAATTAAGGTACTCACAGGATAGCACAAACTTAACACCACTTATTCTTCACGAGGTTCCAACAAGACTGGCCTCGATGCGCTCAGCTTATTCATGATGGCGTTCCGGAAACCCCATTTTAAATCACAATATTCGAAACAATGATAACCGTAGTAGATTTAAATCGTTAAATTCATTAAAATTATTATAAAAATTAGTTCTGAATTTTAATTATTTTATTTTCGGTTAAAACATTAAAACACTGAAGTTGAAATGTTTTAACCGGAAACAAGATCAAGCTAATGACTGCATTGCATTTATATTGAAGGAAATTATTCTAAACCTACTGATTATTAATGATAAATCAAATTACGAACTTATCAATGATCTACAACCTATGAAATAACTTTTCTTAATTAATAAGTAATTATCTGATGCCGAGAAACGACAACAGTCAATTACTTTTCTTTTACTATCTTAAACTAACTTTATCTAGTTATGACAATATTTTTAGTAACAAATCGACTCTTAAATAAGCCCTAAGTAATTATTAAATCATTTTAAAATTATAATAATGATTAATGACGGTCTTGCGTCGACATATAAGATCTTTTATTTTTGAAGCATTGAATCATTGAAGCACATAAATTATTTATGGATTATGATTCATAAGTTATTATCTAATAATTAATCAATACAAAAATATTCAATCTTTCCAAGGTATATTATATAATTTTATTTACTCATAGTACTTTGTCAAAGCTATCACAGTATCTAAATAATAATTAGTCTCACAATCTCAAGCGTACTCTACAAAAACGCGAAAAAGTCACGTACGCCCCTCCTACGGCCTAAGAAAGCTAAAAGAGAATTCATTAGGTCGTTTCATACCACTTGAGCCACTCGGACTTGTGATTGAGGAAATAAAATGCCCCGAGACAGGAAAAATACCCCAAATTTCGGGAAAATGTCCTTAGCCCTTATTCATTAAGGCTCACATTTATAAAGGTCCTGCAGTCATTTAGCTTAGCAGACCGATAAGACTGTTGCCATCTCTATTTGTTGACATTAAAGTGACAGTGACAAGAGATTATAAGGGAGCTGCGTGTTTGACATTATGCATGAGAAGATTAGAAAATTGCTGCCAATTACCAACATTAAATTTAATTTCTAGCAAGGTCTGAAACTTAATTGAACTAGTAATGTTTGGCATTTTTTGCCAGTCGCCCAAAATTTCAAATATTAGTCATATTGAGTGATTGTTGTCAAGCCAAAGATTCAATGATTTTTGAAACTCCATAATGTGATGTTCGGAAGAGTCATCCCAAACTTCCTTATAGTATAATCGAGCGCCTTAGAGAATAAGGGGACTAGTATTGGCAAAATACCCCAAGACATTGGCTAATTCAAGAGGCAGCGAATTGTTCTTCACAACGTGACAGTAATGTTTTTGGGAATTTTATGGAGATGGTGGAACTTTTATTAGATAAGAAACCTTGTGTTGCCATGTTGTAGAAGGAATATTTACAACATTCGTCCACTATTGTTTATTGATTTTATAGTGTTTACTACACTTAAGGAAATCACAAAGATTTTTATAATGTCCCAAAAGTTAAGAGCCGAGCGGGATTTGAACCCGCGACCTTCCCCTCGGTACGGGGCTGCACTGACCACTGCGCCATCGGATCCTAATCACACTTGACGAATAACTCTTAGGGACTGTTCGGCACTAACGCGACCGTGGCTCCATCTACAGTTTTGACGTTATAGTCAACTAACCTGCTCGATAACCGAAGTTGCATTCAGTTGAATCGACGAGAGATGTCACCTTGCGTTTTCATAATTGTTTATTGATTTTATAGTGTTCACTACACTTAAGGAAATCACAAAGATTTTTATAATGTCCCGCTCGGCTCTTAACTTTTGGGACATTATAAAATATTCGTCCACTGTTTTTAAACCTTATTACGCAAACCCATTCACTATATAATTTGTTCTCGGAGGAGATCAATTCGATGACCTATATACGGCACATCAGAAGGCAAAGCTTTACATTAGGAGCATTATATTTATTAGGTATCTGGTTTCCATATTATAAGCTTGGCTTAATTTGGGGCTAGATAGTGTTGTATGATGGATTGTCTACAGTATTCATTATTAATTATTTAATAATAAAATTTTGAAAAGGCTGTTAATTTGAAACAGTTACTATTAATTCTTTGAACACAAAGCCAATTGGTCACTGTTGAAATAAGTAGCATATAAATCGAACCGTTTTGAACACCCTGTATAAAGTATTTCCTACCCAATTCACTCTAGAGATCTCGTGAAGACATAAAGAGGTATTGGATGAGATCACCTGCTTTGAATAAAATGATCAATTTCTGGAACATGCTTCGTAAAGTCTTGGAGTTGGGACACAGAACTTGAAACTACACGTACCGATCACAATATGCAAAAATAATTTTAGAAAGTAAATATTCTTGATAACTTTTCAGTAATTTCTCACTCCGAGTATTGGTAGTTATTTTTTTGGACGCTAACCTTTCCAATAATTTCAACTATCAATTTTTTCATCATCATCCGAGCCCGATTTAACCCACTACTGGGATATGATCAGGATCTTGGGCTATCTCATCCATCTGCTCACACATAATTTTTTTCACCTTTAATATGACATGTTTTCTCACCCTAATAAAATAATAAAGCCTTTTTATTTTTTAATAACATGGTCGTGCGTGGTTGTTTAAAATCTTAAATTAAAATTTAAAATATTAAGGACCCTTCTCGGATAAAGGCTTCCTCCATATTCTTCCAATTGTCCCGGTCCAGTGCTTAGTGTCCAGTTTCTCACCCTAACTAATTTATAATTTATTCCCCTCTCAGTCCCAAAACAGTACCATCCCTAGTTCCATCTAGACATACACGAGTCGCTGGATGTATAAAGATGTGAGGCAATACCCATAAAGGTTTTAGTGCGGATGTGACGTATAAGCGTAAAATATACGAGCGCAATGGATTATGAGACAATGGGTAATGATTTTAGAGATCTAGAAACGTGGAGTATTGAGTTTTGAAAAGAAAACTAAAAATCTCACAATGCTGAGTATGTATGGCAATGCTTTGTTATGGGCGATGGTTACTACTGAGCATCAGATGGGCCATATATTTGATCTATCAGCTAGTTATATAAAAGAAAAACTTCTCAGCAAACCTAACTTTATCACGTATGTATATTGTATAAGGCAGATTATAACAGAACAAGCATATTATATGATGTACTTCACACTGATACAGAATTAATAACTTATGAGTTTTTATTTTTATCATTCTAGCAAAATTGTAAGATGATTAGTAGGGTACACAACATTTAAAACAATACTTAAAACGCATTGTTACGCAAATCAAATCATAAGTACCACTCAAAAACACTACCAAAATCTCGGCTATAAACTTATTTAACTGTAGTAAAAAAAAAAAATTGCTATAACAAACTAAAACAACACGAACTATCTGAGAAATAGAACTTGAAATTCTTTGCAGTAAAAGACGAATATTTTGCATTTGCATATTTGCAAAAAAAAAAAAAAAAATTCGTCCGTAAGATCTAAGAAATAAGGTTCAAAAATGCTTGTTGATAACCAAGCCTCTTTTGCACGCAAAATTTGTCAGGACACTCGTAAATATTGACCTCAGTAAAGGGTTCTCAACATTGTGGCCACAAGGTCCATTTGAGTGGTCGCTCCACTGGACATCTAAGGGATGTATGCGGCACGGCGAGTATGCATTATTCAAAGGGAATTTGTGTTTCTTTGATGGCATGTGTTTGGCATAAGAATAGAACTGGTTTTTACAAGTAGAATTCGTGTTACTTAGAGGTGTTTTTTAGGACTGAAAAATAAAAATCTGAACAAAAACAATAAACTATTTATCTAAATTTATCTATTTATTTATTTTGTGGTCGGTGATCTGAACTCTGTTTTCTACCTGTAATACCTACAGGTGGAAAACAGAGTTCATTATAAAATTTTCTAGTGTCTTATAAAATGTAATTTTTATTTTTTCTTTTTAATTAAGTATTTCATGTTGTATAATAATAGTTTTTGTAAATAATGTATATTCTGTTGTAAATAAATTATTCCTTTTTTTTTTTATCTAAAAGACTTTATGTGTAATAATTACCTACAAGTTGCTTAGATTTTACTATTTATGTTCCCATAATTTCTTGCTTAATTTTTATATGCTGACTATTTAATTTGGTTTTGATTTTTGTATATTTTGTACCTATTTGTTTGGTTTATTGTGTACTAGTGCTATTATTTTTATGATTTTAGGACATAGCATGTTCCCACTAGTAAAATGATGCTAAGAATGTTGTGCATGGCAAAGTTCGATTTCCGTATTATATTAATAGGGAAATTTACAAAAAGATTTTCCTATACCAAAAACTATGGTAAAATCGCGTAAGTCCATCTACGTCGTAGCACATGCTACAGCTACGAAACCGTAGTCAAATATCGTAGCAGCCTACGCAACCAATCAAAAACCCTCTCCAGTCCATTACCCAACAAATCCTTCCCATTTTTCAGTGCAAAAAAAAACTCCAATTCACTCTTCCTAATCAAACGTAATAAGATCAAGAAAAAACCTGTCCCATTTGTACGTTTGCCCACATTTGTCTGTCTGTCAGTCCAATAAATAAGGCAAGAAAAACTGCCGGCCAATCCCGTCTGCGCCTTATCTGGTCTCATCACAGCGGATCGATGGAGACAGCGGTGAAGACTGCTGAAGGAATCTATAGAGCTGGTAATACCACCTTTTCAGGAAGTATTGGCTTACTTAATAGTAACGATATTATTATCAATCAATTGCATCGATTAATTATTTAGTCATAAAAAGAATGTTATTTTTTTCTCCGCAAGAATGTTTTTTTAGAGTTTCCCCGCGACCACGGCTGTTGTAATACGGTTTAAGCGTCGGGAAATAATAAAGGTAATCGCGATAAACTCCCGTTTTTTCCATATAATAAAAATAATGCTTATTTGTGTTTGGTTCTCGTGGTTTCAAGTCGTCATCTAGCACCTTTAAAAACTTATGCAAAAAATTACAACGCGTAGTCAGTCTAATCCTTGTATAAGAAATTGCTCCTTTAGTTTTGTAGTTATATTTGAATATATATTTTGACTGGCCTCAGGATGTTATTAACGCTGCCTTCTAAGTTTATACTATGACAAATATTGATGAACACAGAGAATTGTTTTCTGTATGGGTGTCATATTGTGTAGATTCTCAACATTATTTATTAATTATTTATTTTATTCGTTTATTTTTATTAGATTTTTGACATTATTTATTTTATTCGTTGTATCAGCTCTATAGCATGTCTTCCTGAAGTGAAACATTCATTGGAGCTGTTCAGGATCATTACTCTGTGCCCTCATTGTCTTTATTTCACTTTATTTATTAGTCGAACGAGTTTCTGACTTCACCTCTGGGGCAATGTTTATTGGGAATAGTGACGTCATGCTACATTTTAATGCTCTCAAACGGTGAAGGAAAACATCGTGACAGCCGCAACTTAGGCAGCTCTACGCGTATTTTTCTTTGGGTTTAATACTGGTGCTTTCAAACGGTGAAGGAAAACATCGTGACAGCCGCAACTTAGGCAGCTCAACACGTATTTTTCTTTGGGTTTGGTATTGGTGCTCTCAAACGGTGAAGGAAAACATCGCGACAGCCGCAACTTAGGCAGCTCTACACGTATTTTTCTTCTTATCGTGTCACTAAATTCTTTGAAACCAGTGTGGTGAAAGGATTTCAAGTGCAGTTGATAAAAGCTTCTTGAACGTATTGACCGTGTCTTTTGTGTTGATTAGGCTGACTAAGCTGTCGGGAAAGTAAAGGTGATGTGCAAATTTTATCTAGAATCTTGTTCCAGCACTATTAGCATAATATCCAAAGCGTTATTGTAAGTAATAGGGTTGATATGGACGCCGGGCAGTGTATCGTAGGGCACGTTCTTGACGTGTGTGACCTACGAGGTTATAATTTGTTATAGGCAATGGTTATCACTTAACATCAGGTGGGCCATATGCTTGTTCCATCAGTTAGTTATATAAAAAAAAACTTTATTTTGACTGGCCTCTCAGCTCAGGTGGTACTTAGTACTTACTCTGCTTTTTGTGTCGTAGGTAGTGGGTTCGATCCTCACTGAGAAAGAATATTTGTGTGATGATTATGTTTGTTCTCTGTCTGCGGTTGTTATATTGTATTCTAAGTACGTGTACTCGGAATCACAAAAAAATTTATATAAGTATTATAATAATATCATCTGGTTCCTATGATTTGGGGCTAAAAGTGTTCCGTTGATAAATATTTCACATTAGTTATATACATTTCTTTTATGTAAAATATAGACAAACGAGCTTACGGCCCACCTGATGGTAAGCGGTCACAGGTATTTATTACAGTTTTTACTATAGTAATGTCGTATATCTTCTTTTAATCTACGGTTTTTAATTAGTTCGCGAGGGAACGCCTTGGGGATTAAATATAATTATCATTCTGACAGCTCTTGAATAAATAGGTTTATTTTTAAAGACATTGTTTGTTCTGAGAGAGAAAAGATATATTGCATTAAAAGCAGTAGCAGTTGATGCCAGTTTGATTCTTGGTGTACCTAAACACAAAAATATTTGTCTAAATGTATTCATCATTATCATCATCTGAGCGATATTTTTATGAATAGATATGAAATTTCTATTGGACCAATCTGAAAGATTTCAGAATAAAACATATTTCCTTCGAATCGGGTCGTGACAAGGTTATGCGATAACAACAAAAAAATACAATAGAACGTCTTCCTTTTTAATTTGAAGTCGGTTAAACAGTAGGCCTACCATGAGCTCTGTCTGGCTCTGTCTCTGGTTCTGGTTTTGAGTCTGTGTGTGACTAAATATATTCTACGTCAAAACGTCACACACACAGTATAATGCACTGGTGAGCACTCACTACAGGTATATCTGCCACCATTTTAAAACGACTAGCCCCTTCCCACCGGTGTGTGACATCGCGCACGGAGGCGGATCAGCTCGCACGACACACCATGGGAACGGTCTCGTGCGCCGAGGTGCGCGGTAGCACAGGAGCCCTTTCTGTGTGCGTTGCCGTGCGTCGTCGTCGGCTGTGCGTGATGATATGCAGAGCCACGCACCGTGGGAAGGCAGCATAAGCTTCACAAAAACCTTGGCAACTCTGTCTATCCCGCATTACCCTCGGGAGTTGATCATCCGTCAACCGCGACAACAGCTTAATTGGAGACGCTCTGTTCCAATTTAAATTCCAAATTGAGCCGGTATTGTAAGGTTTTACATTATGGAAGATAGATGGATCTTCGGTTAGGAGATTATCATCAAAAGTTAAGAACGTGGTAGAAGTAGAAAAAAGTTTAAATATCATTTCACAGCTCTCATAACTCAGTTGTTACAAAAGTTGATTCCTTTCTTTCTTTCTTTTTTTCTTCTTAGTTGGTAATAGCTCTGCCTTCTGCGCTGGAGGGCGTGGGTTTGATCCCCACCGAGAACAAATATTTGTGTGGTGAACGCAGATCATTTTTATCTATCTGGGTGTTATATTGTATTCTTAGGCTCGTATTTAGAAACAGTACTTGAGTCTGAGTCGAGCTCAAGCACTCTCAACTCAAGCATAGATTTTTGACAGTTCTCCATTGAAAAATTTCTAAAATCGAGGCTCGACTCAGGTGCACTGTTTCTGAATACAGGCTTTTAAGCATGTATTAAAAAAATGGATATAAGTATTTTAACAGTTATATTAATTGTTCACATAGTACAAGCTTTGCTTAATTTAGGGCTAGATAGTAATTGTCCAAATCTATTTATTTATTGATTTATCATTTGCAAAAACACTGACTGACGGAATTTTTATTTTGGTTTTCAGGAACTGTGATTTATAAAAAAAAACATTTTATATCCAAACGTTTTTTTGACGCGTACACAAACCAGCATTTGTATAGATAATAATAAAATGCCAGAGAACGTGTTGAGAACTAAAAAAAACAATTAGAAGAAAAAAGTCTGCAATGAAAAATAAAAAATAAATTCTAAAAAATAAATAATAAAACAAAACTATCACTAATTAAACTTAAACTATGCAAACTATAACAATAATTCCACTAATATAAAGCACGGTGGACATTCCCGAGTTTAGTGTTGCAAATATAAAACACGCTGGGAATTGTTAATTCCGCGAGTTGAACATTTTTGATTATCATCTCGTTTATTCTGAGACACAATGAGACTTAACCTTTCCGACGATAATAGGTTCCTTCTTGTTTCTAGTGAACGTAATTGACCACTATTTATTCTTAAAAATCGGTTGTCTGTAAAGTCAGTTTACTGACGATAGTTGAACGTGACAACGTCATAAATCTGTCCACGCGGACGCATCGCTCACTCAAGTAGGAGAGAGACAGATGTCGAACGCTGCCGAACGCGGAGGCCGTGCGTTGGTCTTTGTCGCTCATTCCGCGCTCTCGCGAAATGGAACGCCTCAGAGCCAGGTAACGCCGCATGAGTCATGTTTTTTCGTGCTTATACAGGGTGTCCCATAAGTCAACGTCCAGCCGAAAACGGGTGATGCGCCAAGTCATGACAGTTATCAGAAAAATATAAAAAAAAATATTTGCTAAGTAACTTTCGAGTTATGAGTATTTTAAAAAAACAGGAAAAACTGACATCCTGTGATGATCTTTTAAGTCCTGTGACGACAAATATTAACTTTTCATAAAACTTTTTTCTGCAACGTAAGCATGAATAACCCTTCTGTAAATTACAATTCAAAATTAAGCCATAACTGCCTCAATTTTCAATGAAATCGTGGAGTTTTGGCCAACGTTTCATTTCAGATAATTACATCACCCAACTTTAACCGCCTGTACCGCAAAAAAAATGTACTACACTATCATGGCATGTAACTTTAAAAATTGGCGCATTTATCCAGGATTCCAAAATGGTATAATACTTGCTAGAGTACTCCTTAGTTTAGGAAATAAAATATGTTTTTTCAACTAAACCGGATTTCCAATCAATTTTATTTCAATAGATAAAATGTTTGTACCCTTTAAATGATGGACTTAAAATGCCTACGCTGTGTTTTTAAGTGACTCACAATTCACAGGTACAAGTAAATACCATTTCGACAATGCAAGTAAACAGATAGATCCACCATCTTGTCGAAAGAGTAATAACCATGGGTTTTCTAGTAATTTGTTAGGTTTAGGTAAAAGTTTGAAATAAAATTCAATCATAGGATGTCTTCAATCGTGATTTTAATTTAACTACATCAAGGATTTACAGCAAATGTTCAAACTGTTAGCCTTCAGCAGTAATGCAAGCTCTACATTTCCTTAAAAAAAATCAGCTGTCTGTAAAGTCAGTTAACTGACGACAGTTGAACGTGACAACGTCATACAGCTGTCCACGCGGTCGCATCGCTCACTCAAGTAGGAGAGAGACCGATGTCCAACGCTGCCGAACGCGGAGGCCGATTGTGCCTCTTTGTCGCTCGTTCCGCGCTCTCACTTGCACTTCAAGTATTAAATGGAACGCCTCAGAGCGAGGTAACACCGCATGAGTCATGTTTTTTCGTACGAGCAGCCGGCTCCATCGAATTATAAGACGTTGTCACGTCAAAAACCATGTAATATGACCGGCGAAGGGCGAAGGCAAACTTAAGATTAAAATCACGATTGAAGTAATCCTATGATTGAATTTTATTTCAAACTTTTACCTAAAACTAACAAATTACTTGAAAACCCATGGTTATTACTCTTTCGACAAGATGGTGGATCAATCTGTTTACTTGCATTGTCAAAATGGTATTTACTTGTACCTGTGAATTGTGAGTCACTTAAAAACACAGCGTAGGCATTTTAAGTCCATCATTTAAAGGGTACAAACATTTTATCTATTGAAATAAAATTGATTGGAAATCCGGTTTAGTTGAAAAAACATTTTTTATTTCCTAAACTAAGGAGTACTCTAGCAAGTATTATACCATTTTGGAATCCTGGATAAATGCGCCAATTTTTAAAGTTACATGCCATGATAGTGTAGTACATTTTTTTTGCGGTACAGGCGGTTAAAGTTGGGTATCTGAAATGAAACGTTGGCCAAAACTCCACGATTTCATTGAAAACTGAGGCAGTTATGGCTTAATTTTGAATTGTAATTTACAGAAGGGTTATTCATGCTTACGTTGCAGAAAAAAGTTTTATGAAAAGTTAATATTTGTCGTCACAGGACTTAAAAGATCATCACAGGGTGTCAGTTTTTTCTGTTTTTTTTAAATACTCATAACTCGAAAGTTACATAACAAATATTTTTTTTTATATTTTTCTGTTAATTGTCATGACTTGGCGCATCGCCAGTTTTCGGTTGGACGTTGACTTATGGGACACCCTGTATATGACAAATTTTTATATTTTCGTAAATATTTACTTAGAATACAATATGACACCCAGACAGAGAACAAACATTTGTGTTCACCGCATAACTATTTGTTCTCGATGGGACCCACGACCTACTGCGTAGAAGGCAGAGCTATCACCAATTGAGCTGAGAGGCCGGAGGCTGAGTGGTGAGAGGATAGTAATCTTTTGTATAATGCTGAAAAAACTACATAAGTGTATTAAATTTACCGTACACAATGTGACTCTGCGGCCAACTAATATTCTAAAATGGAGAGTCACTTATATTGTAGTAGGTTTTCTCTGCCTGGTTTCAGCAAAGTTTCTGAGGTGTAAAAAGACAACCCTCAAAAACTCGATGTACAGTCGCGGTATGAAAATGTTCGTCACCTTAGAGTCGGTTTTCGCTTGCACCAGTGCAGTGACTTGATCATGAACACATTTTGACATAATTTGTGACGTTAACTTTTCGGTGTATTCTGTTTATTCAGTTTCAAAAGGATGTGATCGTGATACGTTGAACAAATCAAGTTGAAAATCGACGAACATTTTCATATCGCCACTATATCTACGTTGATTACATATTTCTTGGTGTGAGACCAACCTAACCACACTCCTTCGGACGCAGTGCACACAAACCCGTAAAACCAACAGAGATAAAACAGTATAAAATATTTTAATTATATTTTATCACCACTAAAAGGCGTGTAAATGAAAAACCGGTTTCCCTGCTTTATGAAATCGTAAAAAACTTGTCTTTTCAGTCCGTGAGAGATTTCAATGGAACTTTTCATGGGTTTGCATTGTTGAAATTTCATTATAATACTTTTTTATGAGCTGCATTGTTGGAATGAATATCTTAATTTTATGAGTTTTACGGTTGGTTAATTAAGATGAAAAGTTCAATTATAATCAGCTATATGGTTCTCTTAGTACAAGCTCTGCTTAATTTGGGGCTAGATAGTGTTGTGTTAATTGTCCACAATATCCCTACTATATTTAATTTGAAATGAAAAGTATTCAACCATCAACATTTAATTCTTATAACATTTGGAAATTCTCTAAATCTTTAAGACAAAGACCACAGTACTTCTCGCTTGCAAGCTTTGACCTTTTTCAACATGTTAAACTACTAATTTTATTTATCTAGAGCAACAAAATGTTGAGTCCGATTGCACAAAAAAATCATCATCAAAATCAGTTTAGCCGATTGAGTTTTAATGTGTATCCTCGCATAATATACCTATCAGACGTATACAGACGTACATAGTATACCAGACGTGGTGAAAGAGTAGTGACAGACTTGACAAACGCACAAATTCCTATGCCTATTTCTGCCGTGAAGCAGCATTGCTGTGTTTCGGTTTGAAGGGTGTGGGTGCCGGTGAAATTACTGGCACGTGAGGCTGAATATCTGTATTTGATGGACGCTGGGCAGTTCATCGTAGGGCACGTTCCTGACGTGCGTGATCTACGAGGCATTGCTTTGTTATAGGCGATGGTTACCACTTAACATCAGGTGGGCCATATGCTTGTTCCATTCGCTAGTTACATAAAAAAAAAAAAAAAAAAACATTTAAAAAATAATTAATCATCTTACTGCAGACAACTGTACCTACCTTAAACTATTTAACAAACCGCGAATCTGTAAAAGACACGATTAAAAATTCACTTTATCTCCACCCTTTACCTAAAAGGGGTAGTCAGGTGTGAAATTAGCAGAGTGCCTGCGCCTGCCACGTAATTAGAAATACTTAAGTAACTCCTTTGTAAGTTTGTACGAAATGTTACCTTTGAAGATGGTACGGGTTTTTAAAACGGTTAATGTGGGTAATGAAGCTTGTTTGGGGTAAATAGTTAAAGGAATAAGTACCTATCATTAATTGGCTTGAGTTGGACTTGTTATAAATTTGAAAAGCCTAAAACTACTTGAGCGAAACAAAACTTTTTATATTAATGCGACTGAATCATCCTGGAACTTTTTTTTTACTGGTACTGATTTGGATCAGTTGAGCTATCTCTAGATCGTGTGTAATGGTCTGCAGATAGCTCAACTGTTTCTTGTGTATTTTGTAAATTTTTAAATATTTGTTTATTTATTGTAAGTTTCTTTGTGTGAAAATAAAATTATATGTATTTTGACAAATTCATGGAATCAAAAACTTGAAAACCCGACTTCATGGCCAAACTATCAAATCGATTTTTATGAAATTTCTATGAGACCAATCTGAAAGTAATTACCTTTCAAATAAAAAAATTACGTTTCAAATTGGCTATTACTAAATGACGAAGTTATGACGATATCAAAAACCAAATCAAGAACCTCCTCCTTTTTATTTGAAGATGGTTAAACATAACTTATAGTGCTTCAAAAAAACATAGAAAATCTATGTCCAAAATCTTGGTGTTTTACAAGTTAACCATTTATTATAAGATTATGAAGGTAGATTTTTAAAAACACAACATTTAAGAAGGTGAACGACCTACACCAGCTTTAATAACATAACAAAGTGTTGGGCGTTGCAGGAACAACTCATAGTAATGCACCTATCAGTGTAACGTCATTCGTTCTCGCGCCATTTGCAAAACACGACGAGTTGACACAGTTCAAGAAATGCAGAATAGCATCTTCATAAAAATATGAACTTTGTAATATATTAATGTAATAATGATCAACATAAATAGTTCTACCACTGGACATTATGCCTCCCTCAAACTTGATGGGCAGACTAGTTTCCGCAAGTATGCCTAGTGGGCCCGAATTCGTGACGGGTTGCTATTATAGGCCTCCCCCATTGTTCTCTGTTTATTTTATTTTTTATTTTACTATTGTATGTGTTGTGTTAGCTTTATGAATGGATCTTGTGACATCTGAATAAACAATTATTTAAATTTATATTTAATTGCCGAAGAAAGGTTTTGATAGTTACTAAGCTTTGCAGGCGGATATCTTCCTACTCCGCCAGCTCGTCAACCGGCGAAGAAGAAAAGTTATGCGCAAGCTTCCGGCCAGCCTCAACCATCGCCAGTGCCTTGCGCTGTTCTGAGGCAGAAGGCACAAACGAAGATCCCCGTTGGTACATCAAAAAAAGTAGATAAAGATGGTTTCACCCTGGTGGAGAAAAAACAAAAACCATCACGAAATAAACGTGGTACAGGCAGCGTCATAGCAACAGAAGTCACCCTGCGTGCTGTGGACCCGACCATCCTCCTTTACCTCTCGAGATTGGACCCGAATACTTCTGGTGATGAGGTCCTTCGCTATGTAAAGGAGAGGATCCGTTTCTGGATCAAGGACCCGCCACCAATACAGCTACATCTGCAGCGGCTAGAGCCATCGGGAGTGAGAGACACGGCCTTCAAGTCGTACGTGCTCCAGGTGCCTGCGAAGCATGGGGACATGTTTCTCACTTCGGATTTCTGGCCGCCAGGAATCGTCTTTCGTCGCTTTAGGGGTGCGCTAAAGAAAAAATCCCCTAAGATTTGAAGATTTGATTAGTAATTTAATTTTATTTTATGTATGTTAGTCTCTAAGGTATTTATTACTATGGACCCAAAGTGTTTCATTTTTGTAATGTGTGCATTTGTTGGTCTGAAATAAACGATTATTATTATTATTATTATTATTATAAGTGTGTGTTCAGCACTCAGGAGAGCTGCTGTTCTTGGTCTGTTCTTTTATATCTACGTATTTTGCTTCTAAACAGCTCGGTTCATAGTCAAATTGCTTCGACTAGACCAATTAATATATCAATCAATTTGGTATATCACGGATGTCCTCGGTACCTTACCGAACCTAAAAATATAAGAAAACCACCCACAGGTTCGCTCGTCTAGTTCCCGTTCCCGTTACTTTTTATAGATAAAAAGTAATACATATTATATTATGTCCGTCAAATCGGGTCAGCCGTTCTTGAGTTATAGATATAGTGTAACTTACACAATTTTCTTTTATAGGTATAGATTCATTAAGAAAACAACAATGCAAGTATTTCCGAGATTAATAAAATATTCTTGAAACAGTTTAGCTAAAGCCGCCCGGAAACAGCATAGCCAAGCTCAAAGGTGGTCTTGCTGTTTCAGTGTACTGTGGCGGGGTGTGGCATACCCCAGGGAGCGCGGATGTATTAGGCAAGACTAGGCAAGCCTCGATGTAGCGATTGCATTCATCACCTAGATTGTATGGTGGCCATGCTTTTAGTGTTATGGCGGACATTGTCATAAACGTTGGGCTTGTAAGGTGCCTCTAATAGCGTGCTTGGGGATATATTTTTATTTTCAGCTTTGACATTTTGCACATCAAAATGGATTAAAAAGATAAGCGGAGAGAAAAACCTTTACTAATTTGGGTATAGAATCATAGTGTTTTTTATGGCATGGCAATATGATATATTGTAAACATACTGACTGTTTGTCCGATTTTTTCCCATTTTTAAAAATTTATTCTCTCTTCAATTTCAAAACTCAACATGTTGTGTTGTGGACCTTGCGGTGGTGACTGCTGCGGAGGCTACTGATGTGGTGGCTGTGGACGCGGCTGCCCTTGTATCACAATTTACACGTGTTGCACCAAAATTTGCTAATCGCCAAGATAAGCATGTTTGCGCTTAGGACGCGTAGACAAGCCATGGGGTCTGCGATGTCCGCGTGGGCGCAACAAGCTTATAACTTCGTGTTAAAGTATACTTACTTGCCCTTCGTTCTGTCCTGTTACCAGTAAGTACATTTATTGATGAAACAATTAATTGTTTACTAGCTCATAACTTTTGGTAGTAGCTATGCTTATTTAATGTCAGAAAACGGGATCCATATTATACCCTATATAATTATTCTATAATTAATTCCATTTTTGGGTCTTTAAATCTAGGTTCAAAATCGTGGTGTTAGTGTAGTAGAGAAGAGATGCATTTGCACTGCCAAGGAAAAAGTGGCCTGAAAAAAAAGTCTCAGCGTATTCTCATTTTATGGTCACCTATAGTGCCACCATAGTTTATATGACGAACGTGAACGTACGTTTAGGACTAATGCCCTGTTTATTATAACAAGTGACGTTGCATTAGAGTAGGAAACTTTAATAATATGACTGGCATATAAGGGAGTGGACACGCCAGCAAATTAAAATGAAGCGGTTGTGTGTATTGTAATGAGTACTTAACCTTAGGTAATTCTTAAGTACTCACCCCTTTTTTTTTGTGAATGATTATAATTTAATAGATGACGAATAGCAAATCCCCACCAGACGTGGATCGGTTAATAACAATTGACCTACCTTAGAACCATTAACAACCCTGTACCTGTAATTCTGTAAATAAATCTACTTTGACTTTGACTTTAGATCATGCCTACTAAAACTTGTTCTATGTAAATTAGTTTTTTTAATAATTTGGGTTTTTCATATCTATCTATATTTATAAAAGAAAGTCGTGTTAGTTACACTATTTATAACTCAAGTACGGCGGAACCGATATGGCAGAAAATTAGTGGGGAGGTAGCTTAGAACCGGGAGAAGGACATAGGATACTTTTTATCCCAAAAAAGCAACGGGAACGGGGTGTTACGGGAACGGGCGAGCGAAGCCGCGGGCGGCCATTAGTGTTTTTAATAAAAAAAAAATGAGAGCACTGGTAGGTCTAGTGGTAGCGGCCCTGACTTTCGATCCTAAGGTCGTGGGTTCAAATTCATTCGTGTACCAATTAGTTTTCTGCCCAAAAATTTATGTACACTATGCCAGTGCTCTCAAACGTTGAAGGAAAACATCGTGAGGAAACCGGCATATCGTAGAACCTAAAAAGTTTGAAAATATGCGTCAGTTGCACGAAAGGAGCCTCTTTGAGTCGCACTTAAAATCCTTTCACCACACTTGGTTCCAAACAATCAGTGACACGATAAGAACGAAAAGACACACCATCTATCTCAGGTTTAGTTACAAATGATTTATTTTTATCTTTGCAGATACAGACACATGTTTTCCTCGAACACCAACCAGCACCAGCGCCTCGAACACCAACATAAGAAGAAGATCAAAAAAATACCTCTTGGCTACCCTACAAACATATTTACAGCATAAAATGTTTCCAATCCACCCATATTTGCCCATTCAAGTAGATTCAATCAAGACACTCATGTAACATCACCACTAAAGGCCCCCCTACACTATCCTACATTGCTAGGCGGAAGCAATCGTAAAACTTTACGAACTGACGCCCTCTGTAGATATCGGTGACAATCATCTTGGAGTATAGAGTAGCTATGGCTTAGAGAAAACAGATATTTGATATTTTCTTCAAACTTTGAATGGAAGGAAAATATCAAAATATCTGTTTTCTCTAAAACATAGCTACTCTACATTCCTCTCCTTAGGTATCTGAACTAACTTTGAATAGTTTGGATTAGACATATCCGATTAGTTAAACAGAAAAAAAACTTAGTAGCGAATGTTAGTAAGATTAAAATCATAAAGAAAACGATGATTCACTGAATGCACTTTTATCACACAGTATGTTTTTTTGTTCCTGATGTATAAATATAATTACATTCAGATGTTAATCTTGATCCTGAGGTGTAAGTATGTACATAAGATGTTGAAAAAAAGAGGAAGTGGCACACATTCCGTATTACATAGCTGGGATCATAAAATTTGTGAGTTTTTATAATTCAAGTAATAAAATATCAATTATAAATTAAACTTGTGTGGATGCATCGTGCTCGAGTATTAAGTAGTAGTATTTTTTTTAAATTATGTGTTGTGAAAATTTGAAGACTCTGTGCAACCCTACTCTTCCTCGAAAAGGCTGAGATTTCAATAAACGCTATCGACTTCTGATTGCTCTGCTCCGCAATACTCTGCATGTCTTCGTTAAATCTGATTTTGTGACAGACAGAAGCTTTGGCTTTATATGAAAAGTTCATGCGTTTGTCGATCAAGAGTATTGAATCTTTTATTTTATATTTATTAAGCAATTTGTCGAATATGCTTCAAGAGAAATGTATTTTTACCATGTTCTTTTCTATTCGATAGCACTTAATCTTAAAATTGTTTTATTGGCGCTGACTTTTTTAAAAATAAAGAGTATTTTATATATTTTTGTTGTAGTTTGCTAGCGAACATTCTTCGTCGAATTGGGATAGATTAAAAATTAAAGTCCTGGCATTTTATCACGTGACTTATGACCTGTGACCTCTAGTCTATGATGTTAATGAGGCACAAACATTAAATCCTTTTTCCTTCTTACCGGCACTAATTATAATGCAATCTGTGGCAGCAGCCAACAACTCGTGAAAGGGTAAGATTAATTGCTGGCATTTTTGTTCCGATGATGGAGTGTTTTTGTAATTTTAGTGATATTTGCAAGCGAGTTAATTACTTATATTTTAAGTTTGTGTTTGGAATTTGGGGCTGAATAGACGTTTGAGAGTTTGAGATAGATGGAAGATTTTGTTGGAGACTTTTGTTTAGCATTAGATAAGACATAATAATATATTCACATAATAATATTATTAAGTCACACTTAAGTGTAGTAAACACCATAAAAATCAATAAAAATAAAAAAAAAAGACCCACCAAGTTAAATAAAAAAAAATTGGGATGTGTTGAAATGTCACCCATGATGTCAGTTGTAGTAAAAAAAAACTTCTTTTAAAATAACAGACTGACCCCGGTTTTACTGTGTTTTGAGGTCACTCCAAAATTGTGATAAAAAAGGTATCATCAAACTAAGAATCAAGCTGAAAGGTTACTTAGCCACATTCTATAGATTTTTAAATTCAAATTCTGTTTATTTAAATCATTACCTAGCTTGTTTCATAGTTACTAGGTGAAAAAAACCCCAAAATATTAAAAAAAAAATATTATCAACCCCTTTAAAGATTCCATAATTCTCCATCTTTTCCTGTTAATGTTTAACTGCCAGCTAACGTTTCAATCGTAAAAGGTTCTTCCATTGGCATGAGAACAAATACATAATTTTCCCATTTATTACCGTTTTCATCCAGCGCTAATAAACTGCGATTCGAGATTTATATTAAAATTCAAAGGGAATGAAGATTTTCATAGGATACATTAAAATCTGTTTCTACCGCTTCGTTTTTAGGTTGTGGTGAATTACGAGAGCGATCAGCGAGTTGGAAACTTTCAATTTGTAAAAACTACATTACTGCTATTATTGTGTGTATTTGGAATTGCACTCTGCAAATCGTGCTTAAAATTTTGAAACACATAATATAATATGTATTTCTGTTGCTGCTATGACAACAAACACTAAAAAACAGAATGAAATAAATATAAGGGGGCTCCTCTAAAACAAACGTGTTTTTCTGTTGTTTTTATAGTTAATAGTATTTTAGTTTAAATTCCGCACACAAATGTATTTTGTTATTTTGGAATAAATGAATATGAATATACTCGTAAGTACAGAGCACTTGCGCGAGTCCAGTTTTTTATGAAATTTGTTGATGGAACTGCTGGAAATTTCAGGCTTCAGGGCAGCATTTATATTTTATTTTTATTGTGGACAATCCAGACAGCACTATCTAGCCCCAAACTAAGCAGAGCTTGTACTATGGGAACCAGATAGCTGATATATAGCATTGGACTTCAGGCTTCAGGGAGTATGATTCTCCCTCCTTGTCCCACACACCAGGTCCGCTGGGACGACAATAACAAGTCTATAAACCGTTTTTACTGCCTTTGTTCGCGCAAATGTATGTTGGTTTTGACTTTTTAAACAATCGCCGTATTTTTGTATGGAACGAGGATAATTCTTAAGATGCTCCTCAATGGACACGGGGAAATGGCATTTTTAAAGTCGTAAAACTTTCAGTAAATACTGGTATTCCGACCAGCTGTATTTTATATTCTGAATATAAATTCGATTATTACAGCTTTGTAAATCAAATGACTTACCCAAAACTGATTTAAAACCGATTTCAAGGATAATTAATTGACCGATCAAATATTTGACAGTTTGGTTTTTGCTTGTAAAATTTGAGATAATCAAATTTCAAATATTTGATTAGTCGATTTAAAGAAAAATGTGAAAGGAGATGTCTAGCAGTGAACTTCTGCAGGCTGATGATGATCCACACACCCAATTTAATGAGTCAAGTCGCACGACTCACTAAATTGGGTCAAGTAATTTTGTCGCTCAGTTTTGAGTGTTTGCGGTGGCTCATGTATCATACTGGAAATTATCTTATTAGACCCTAAATTACCAAAGTTGTTGTAGAGTTAGGAAGATAACGAATAAACTGAAATTTTACGGTTTATAAAAAAAATATATAATTAAGGCTATTTTTATTTTATTAACTTAAAATACCAAAGTCGTAAGTTTACTTTCAAATCTTGATCGAAACCAAACTATCAATATTTAACATTACTAAATTACCAAGAAAAAATGTACTTTTAAAAATACAACTATGATTATGATTAACCAAAAATATAAAAAAACGCACATACCTAAAAATAGAAATCGTAAGTAAATACCAGTTAAAAAAATATTTTTTCAAAGCGTAAAAAATCGAATGCTGCCTTCCTACGGTGCGTGGTTCTGCAGATCACCACGCACCGCGCACGACAACGTACGGCAACGCACACAGAAAAGGCTCTTGTGGTACCGCGCACCTCGGCACACGAGACCGTTCCCATGGTGTGTCGTGCGAGCTGGTGGGGGTGGTGCGCGATATCACGCACCGGTGGGAAGGGGCTATAACGTTGATTTCACTTCACGCCAATGTTTTTTTTAGTTTTAAAAATATGAGACTTCTAAAACTTCCAACATCTACATCGCCTACATCCTTACACCTGTCCTGAACTAATTCAAACTTCATCCAACCACCGCCATGTCTTGTCTTGTTCTACTACTCCTGGGCATTACCCTGGTGAAGGCAGAAGTCTTCAATAAAACCTGTGATGGGTTCCAAGCAACCTTCGACTTGAAGGAAGTGGTAGGGACTTGGCATGTGGTAGCCATCATACCGGAAAAACTGTTCCCTGATAGAGGGATAAACTGCTATAAAGTGGAGTTTTGCGAGACTGAAGAGGTAAGTTCCTTTGTGATGATATGTTGAGCGTGCCTGGGATAATTAATGAGCTTAGTTTTTATCCCGGGTTGTTTAACCGACTTCAAATAAAAAAGGAACTGTTCAATTCGGTTGAATTTTTTCATGTTGATCAATGCATTAGTTCCTCATTTATGAACTGATTTGCCGCTTTTCTGCCGCGTTCGATGAGAGGGGCATCTTTTGCTGCCTTGATTTGGTTCGTCCGGCAAAAAAGCTCGTGTGGTCAACAGTCTTGTGGCCGACTTCAAATAAAATGTTTTCAATTCGGTTGTTTTTTTATGTTTGTCATCGCATAGGTTCATCATTAACGAACTTTTCTGCTTTTCTTTGCTGCTTTTCTGGCGCATTCGTTGACATTCCTTTTTTTGTTGTCTTGATTTGGTCCGTCCATCTCATGGGTAACCAGCCTCGACCTCTCTTGCCTTCAAACTTTTCCTGCACCACCGGGAGTTCTATTGAAACCTCTCCACGACTAAACATTTGCCCAAAGAAGATGTGAAACATGTTCCTTTAACAAACAACAAAAAACATCTGCTTATTTCACAGGGTGGTCTCCGCTGGCTGATCAACAAAACCAAACGTGCAGCAAAAGAAAAACCCAACTCGAACCAAGATGCTAAGACCCACAAGCGTCCAGTTCGAGGAGTTGACCAGAACATCATAGTGAGGCTAAGGTACCATACGGAACAGGCCTTCGATGTCTGGTCCAAGTCGGTGGAAGGCGTGAGTGGATGCTTCACGCAGGTCCTGTCTTTGAATGTTGGAGTCAATGATACGCGTATGTTTTTTATTGATAAGAATCTGCACACCTGATGATTAGCATCATCAATACTTATATCATTTAGATAGAGATCTATCTTTCAATTATACAGGGTTATTCATTATTAGCTACACAAACTGACAGGGCCTAATTTTTGGGTCGTGAATCTTGGGTTTGGCCGAATCAATTTAATTCCTAAAGTGATTTAAGTTTTTGTATCAATATTTTTTTTTATTAATTTCTTTACTATCGCATAATTTTTGCCACGGAGAACAGGACGATGACCCACTCAGGCGGCTCATCATTTGGTGATGTGTTCCTTAAATTGCCTCATACCATAATAATAAGAGATGATAGAAGATGATGAGGACTGGGAAGAGAGGCGTTGGAAGCCCATTAGCACGATGGGTTGACGACATTGTCAGCGTCGTGGGACGCAGATGGATGAGGTTAGCTCAAGATCGTGGTGAATAGCAAGAGCAAAAAGAGGCTTATGTGGATTAAGTCAGTCTGCGGATGATGATGATAGAAGATGCTATGTCAAACCCCTGATTACCTTTCAAAGGTCAGCAATTAGGTCCTGTGGGAATTTATAGGGTCCAATTTCAAAAGGCAGTTCCTCGTATAATATTTACTAAGCTAAAAAGGCTTTTGGTCTAGAATCGGGTCCTTGGTTATATAATTGACCTATGTCATTTTCTTATACGAACAGATCCAAGGTTGGTGCAAAAAATGTTTTTAATTGTCAAGTTCTTATTTTTGCAGAAAAAGCAAAAAACCATGACGCAATGATGCAACTGCACATAGAGCACACCGATGATGGTCCATTCCTGGTGCAGATGCTGTGGGGAAGGCTGATCTCCGCTGTCATTTACCGTCAAGTTCCGGTACCTTGATTTAAAACAAAAAAATCTGGTTTTTCTAGGCTTAGTTGCGGAAAACTGGCACTTATGTTCACCGAAATTTAAGACGATCAAACGATTCAAAGTGATTCAATTGTCTAAATACGTTTATAGCATGGTAAAGGTTATGTTAAGGTATATAAAGCATGTTTGATAAGGCTTTTAAAGTTGTGTGATCATTCATCATCATTATCAGCCTGAAGAAGTCCACTGATGGACATAGGCCCCCCCCCCTACAGGTTTCCAGGAAGAACGATTCTGAGCCCTTTCCATCAACCGACTTCCCACCTAAACATAAAACTAGCAAAACATAGCATAACAAATCAACAAAAAAACATATGCAACAAAACATAGGTGGCAACAAAAAATGGTCTGTCAGCTAAAACTGCTAATAGGGATAAACCAGTCTAAAAATGCACGCCCCTCCACTACGTTTTCTTAAAGTTTGCTCACAGGAAAGTACTTCAAATTGATCTTTGTGATGTAGGTATTATAGAACAATTTACTTTGACTGACTGAAGTAGTGGGACGTGCAGTTTAAGATTAGACGATCCCTACCTTGTCACCATGTAACGATTTTTTCTTTACAGGGTGTCACACAAGATCAACTGAAACCAGTATTTAAGCTTATTGAAAAACTACGAGGACCTCAGAGGCTGCCCAGAATCTGTGAAAACCCTATAAGAGATCTTTTATTTTTTAATCAATAATATTTTTTTTATAGTATCTAAAAGTAAGATAAATGTTTTGTGCACGAAAGAAGCCTCTCTAAGGCATACTTGAAATCCTTTCACCACACTGCCTGGTTTGAATAATTTGACGATAAGTAGAAGAAACTTTTTTATACCTATAACAATCTCTTAAAAAATATACTCGTAGAACATAAATAAACCAATAAAAGAATTTAAGCACTGTTTTTATTCTTGTTGCAAAACGTTTAGTGAGAATGGGTGGTATGCCAACCAGGTAGGTTAACTTAACATCAAGTAGGCGATATGCTTGTTACATGAGCTTAGTTGTATAAAAAAAACAAATACCTACGCTGTTCAGTAGGCCTACCATGAGCTCTGTCTGATTCTGTCTCTAGCACTGGTTTTGAGTCTGTGTGAGTGCTCACCAGTTTATTATACTGTGTGTGTACGTAGGATTTATTTAGTCAACACTCACACAGACTCAAAACCAGAGACAGAGCCAGATAGAGCTTGTGGTAGCCCTGCAGGTAGGTACTTAACATCAGGTGGACGATATGCTTGTTCTATGACCTAGTTTTATAAAAAAACAAATACGTTGTTCAGAACTAAGTATTTCAAAATATTTCATACTAAAACCTTAAAATCTAGAATTCTAGACTTTACTTTAAACTGCTTCCGTAACATCCATTAGAAGTTGGTTAAAAGCCATATATTTCAGTTTCAGGAGCATTATTTGCGATCGGTTCGTCCGGCGTAACAAATAGTGTGGTCTCACGCCATCATACCACGATATACGGTGGGGAAAACATAGAAAAACATACTTTTAGTCAAAGATAAACCAGTGCATAGATAGTTCTCTGCCTGGTAGACACATCTTAAATAATGTAAAAAAGTCAGCAAATCGATCTTTAATGTAAAAAATGGTAATTTTCAGTTGCCTATGTAGACCGAGGTTTTTAGATGATAATGGGTATGCATATGCATAGATAGAAATAAAAGTTATCGAATGACGACCACGAACCTTGATGGCCCGAACACACCTAGTTCGCTGGCGGTAGCGATCAGTGAAACGCTGTCAAATATCGCTGTCAAACCTTAAATCTGACAGCGATATTTGACAGCGTTTCACTGATCGCTACCGCCAGCGAACTAGGTGTGTTCGAGCCTTAAGACGAAACGTGAGGCGCCCACCCGACAGAATGGGCCGACGACATTGTTAAGATCGCGGGAAGACGGTGGATGGAAATGGCTCAGATCCTTCTTCCTGGAAATGTGTAGGAGAGGCCTATGTCCAGGAGTGGACTTCTTCAGGCTGATGATGATAATGATGAGATAGTTCTCTTCCTTGCCCTGCCTGTCTCAAATGACGTAGAAAAGTCAGCAAGGTATAGTAGGTGTGTGTTGTATTTATTTTTCAATCAAGAGCAACCGAACTTAGTTTAGCAGCAAGTTGCTTTGATTTGCGGTCCCCATTGCAATTTTGTGTCAATATTAAGTACTTAGAAGATGGTAGTATCTTCAATATTGTATGGTGGTGGTATGAATAAACATTTTTTCTTTCTTTCTTTATTTATTTATTTCTTTTTTTAACCGACTTCCAATCAACAAGGAGGAGGTTCTCAATTCGGTTGTATGTTTTTTTTTTTTCTTTTTTTTTTTTTTTTTTTTAATGTTTGTTACCGCATAACTTCGTCATTTGTGAGCCGATTTGAAAAAATATTTTTTTATCTGAAAGGTACTGCTTCCAGATTGGTCCCATTTTAATTTTATTAAAATCGGTGTTGCCATTTTTTTTAAATAATTTTTTTAATGTTTGTAACTGCATGCCTCCGTCATTTATGAACCGATTTAGAAAATTATTTTTTTTATTTGGTTATTCTTACGTCCAGATTGTCCCAAACAAATTTGATTAAAATCGGTTTAGCCGTTTGACAATGAAGTCGGTTTCTCAAGTTTTTTAAACTTATAATTATTCTAGTATAATAGCGTTGTCGTAGTAATTCATTCATCGTATGATAAAAAGGTTCTATTCAATATTCTTTGACTAAAATATCCTATCGCTTCTGGTTCCGTGACCCTCCTTATTAACTGCCTTCTTTATTGCTCAGTCGAATGATAATTCCGCCGTTTGGTCAACTTATAACGATATTACAGGAAAATAGTTTGATAATAATTATGTGTAGTCACATAAAGGTGCAATTTAACGGAGGTTTCAATTATTATGCGACCATTTTTCCAATTTACAAAGTTGCAAAAATACCAAGCCAAAGAGCAATAATTTTAATGTACTTTATGACAAGCACTTTTATCAAGAAAAAAACAAAAAAAAAACAAATATCTTTTTATTTTTCTTACAATATTAACATAATAATTATAAAGACACACTAATTGCACATACCTAATATCTTCATGCCTTTGCCATGAAAATATCGATTATTTTTTAAAACAAAGAAATTGCCTCGCAATTAACGCACGTTTGGAACGTGTCCTACGATCACTGCAACCACCAACTTGAGGCATACAGATGTTCAGCCTCTCATGCCAGTAACTTCACTGACACCCACACCCTTCAAACTGAAACACATAACGCTGCTTCATGGCAGAAATATGCATGATGGTAGTTCTTCTCCGGATGAGCCACACACAAAAAGATTTAATACAACAAAAAAGTATCTTACGAACTTTAAGCTTTAGCTATAGAACAAGAAATCATACAAAAAGTCAAAAGGATTTTTTCTATAAGGTAAACCATTTTCAAATATTGGTAAATCCAATTGGTCTGGTCCCAACAGTTGGAAGGCATCAGGTGTTGTATTTCAATGATTGATTCTTGTCCAACAAGGTATACGAGTATCAGAGCTTGGTCATTCAGACATATGGAAGGTTTATGTAAAGGTTGATTAAAGACAACATTTGCATTTTTGACGTGACAACGTCTTACAATTCGATGGAGCCGGCTGCACGTACGAAAAAAACATGACTCATGCGGCGTTACCTCGCTCTGAGGCGTTTCAATTAAGGCTTGAAGTGCAAGCGAGAGTGCGGAACGAGCGACAAAGAGGCACAATCGGCCCCCGCGTTTGGCAGCGTTCGACATCTGTCTCTCTCCTAGTTGAGTGAGCGATGCGTCCGCGTGGACAGCTGTATGACGTTGTCACGTTCAACTATCGTCTATAAACCGACCTTACCTACCTAACCGGGTGATGAGATGATGGGTTTGAAGGTGTCACTAGAACCTTGACGCAAATAAGTTAGACAGCAATATTTGATCGGTAAAATACTCCAATAATAATAATAAATATTATAGACTATCCACACAACACTATCTAGCCCCAAATTAAGCAGATCTTGTACTATGGAAACCAGTAGGCCTGCCACAAGCTCGGTCTGGCTCTGTCTCTGGCTCTGGTTTTGAGTCTGTGTGAGTGCTCACTAGTATAAATTCTGTGCTCAAGGTTTGTCGTCTGTCATATGTCATGTCATGGAATGTCAAAGTATTTCTCGCGTTGTCAGGTGATTTATGAGGAAGAAGGAATATAGGTATGGTTATCGTTTTTATTTTAACATCATAGTAAAAAATTAACCCTTCCAAGCCTTGAAATTTTTTAACCCTACCAACGTGAAGTCTTTCATAAATAGCTGGCACCGGAAAGGTACATTTGGAGCCCCCTGTACGTAGACAGGCGTGACGCTGACTCGGCTGAATAGAGGGTGTTCCACTTGGCTCGTTTTATATCTATTGTTTAAGCGAGGGACGGATTGATGGAATACCTAGACGTCAATAGATGTTGGTTTGTTATGATTTGTCTATGTATGATCGTGTAGGATAGGTAGAATGCTTTGATTTTTTTTGTGTACATTATGTTTTTCACACCACCTGGAGCCTAATTCTCGGGCCAACCGAGATGTCTTTTAAATACACATTGGGATTTCACAACCCCGCACTTTTTCTACGTTTTCCGTTTATAGCTGTAGCTGTCGAGGCTTCTACGATGAGGTCGTCGATGAATTACACAAGGAAATCATCTATTTTCTCTTCGAAAAGAAGCAATAAAATAAAATTGCAAATCGATCCGAGATGAGCCGAGAATTAGGCTCCTGATCGACAATGTTAAATTAAATGTCATGCAAACCTGACTTAAGGCCTGCGCACTGGCTGCTGGCGACCGCGATCAGTGAAACGCTGTCAAATTTGATAGCGATATTTGACAGCGTTTCATTGATCGCGGTCGCCAGCGGCCTAGGTGTGCGCAGGCCTTTAAAGTAAGTCATTTAAGACCTGAGGTCTAGCAGGGCAATAGAAAATAAACTGTTCGAAAATCAAACTGACCACCACGAGTAGAATATAAATAAATAAATATATAATAATAATAAATAAATAATAATATAAATTATAAAAAAAAAAACACAAATTCTCTTCACTTCAAAGATTCAAAAACATTATGTAGGCCATGGCTCTGTCTCTGGCTCTGGTTTTGAGTATGTGTGAGTGTTGACTAAATAAATCCTACGTCAAAACGTCACACATACAGTATAATACACTGGAGAGCACTCACACAGACTCAAAACCAGTGCCAGAGACAAAGCCAGACAGAGCTTGTGGTAGGCCTACTGATGCTGAAGTTCCCAAGCCTCAGGTGTTATAGCCATAAAACCTCCTGATAACGAGTGGTTCTGAGGAGTTGCCCTATTAAATAGTTTCCAGATACCAAAAGCTCATTATGTCATCAAACACTTTTGATTGATCAAACTTTACTGACCGAGTCGCTGAAGGCTTAGGCAGCTTACACAAGGTAAATAATCGCACCGACATACCGTGCTAGGACTGGATCCTATCCGTTGTTCTAAGAGCCTAGATCACGTGGTGCGTATTTTTTTTTTGTTTTTTATACAACGTGAGTTTGAATTTATATGTTATCCCGAAAGGGGGATAAGCTACTCCTGAATGCCAACAGCATTAGTTCTATGACTTTTCTGAATCAGGACTTTTTCATTCAACAAATGGTGTGTAAAGTTTACGCCATGATTTTGCTTAAAAGCATGTTAGGCAACCCTATAACCAGCTGATTAGGTACTTGACCTCTGTTGAACTATGTCTTATTTGACACCCAAAATCTGCCATTGGCAAGTCAAAAAGCAATAAAAATGTATTACCGCCTCCTTTGAATCGTCATCCTAATTTTATAAAAAAGCAGCCAAGTGCGAGTCGGACTCGCCCATGAAGGGTTCCGTAGCATCAATTAACATAATATAAAGGTTTTTGTAGTTCGTCGAAAGGTAAATTGCGGTATACGATTTATGACGTATAAAAAAAAAACTACTGACTAGATCTCGTTCAAACCAAAAATCGTTGAAAGTTTGCATAGTAATGTACAACATATATTTTTTTTAGATTTATCATTCTCTTATTTTAGAAGTTAGAGGGGGGGGGACCAACTTTTTTCCACTTTGGAAGTGTCTCTCGCGCAAACTATTCAGTTTAGAAAAAAACGATATTAGAAACCTCAACATCATTTTTGAAGACCTATCCATAGATACCCCACACGTATGGGTTCTATGAAAAAAAAAATTTTGAGTTTCAGTTTCAAGTATGGGGACCCCCAAAATTTATAGTTTTTTTTCTATTTTTGTGTAAAAACCTTAATGCGGTTTACAGAATACATCTACTCACCAAGTTTCATTAGTCTAGCTCTTATGGTTTCGGAGAAAAATGGCTGTGACACGGCCGGACAGACAGACAGACAGACAGACAGACAGACAGACAGACAGACAGACAGACATGACGAATCTATAAGGGTTCCGTTTTTGCCATTTGGCTACGGAACCCTAAAAATGGGGTCTGTTGGGTTCCGTATAATATTTTTCATGGAATTTATGTTCAAGTATTTATTTTGTTTATTTGTTGTATGATTCAGAACGAAGAGGATGTGATGCAATGCCTACACTCATTAAAAATTATTTTATTTACACATTGTAAAAAAACTAGTGGTAGGTACTTTCGTACCAAAACATATGTAAGACAAGTTTTATTTGTGTGATTGAGTGATAAACAACAAGTGCATTTTGCGACTACCTACTTTATGAAAATCTCTGACTTTGGCATTGCTTTAAGATATGATACGAGAAACTTAAATAAAGTACGTACAGAGTAGGTACCTATTTACTTTAATTTAATTCGAATCGAGAGCTTACGAAGTCATCATACACACGACTTACTTAACCCAATATTGGGTTAAGTAAGTATTTCATAATGTTTGTTTCGCCGTTTTTTATTTCAATGAAAACGGGACGGGACCCTAAAATTATTCGGCACTGTCAAACTTAGACAATTTGGTTAAATTGTCTAAGCTGTCAAAGGAAACCGAACTCGAAAATCTAAAAATAAACTTAGGCATTTCAGTTATTTTCAGTATTTCGTGGACTATTTCGTTGCGAGCGCATGTTGAAAAGTTAAACTCAGTGTACAAAAATCATTTAATTGTCGTAGGTATGGCCTACCTAAGTGCTTGTGAATAATGTGTGCAAAACCTACCTGTACCTAGTACTCGTAGTAGTACCTACCTATGTAGCTACCCGTCTTCAGAACAGAGTGCTTATACCATGGAAAGCCAGTAAATTGATATGTACCTAGTTTGTAAGTTTTATTACTACTTACCTATTTACCAAATTAGCGCCGGCCCCGCCCAAGATGTAGGGTTTTCACACAAAATATTTTGTCAATTGATTATTTTTTTTGTATGGAAGATTTAGATTTCGTATTTCACAGAAATGTTTTCATAGCTTGTGCAAAACCATGGTCCCTATCACCACCTTTCGGGATAACATACGAATTCAAACTCACGTTGTATATTTAAAAAAAAAAAACTTAAACTCTTCGTCTGTCAAAAAAAAACATTTATATTATATTCAAACGATACCTTCAAGTCTACAGTCTCTTGAAGCTGTGAAAAAATCAAACTTCTAAGTTATCGTAAAAATAACATTACGGTATGTTGCAAACATAGTATATTTCGACACTCAAAGAAATGAAGCTATGAAATTTGGCAATTTGGCAATACCGCCTTAGACTACTAATCTAGTCTAGTACTAGGAAAAATCTGAAAACTATTGTATTTTTAATAAAATCGTTAAAAAACAGGGAATGCAAGGTACGGCGGTCTAAATAGTGTAGTGTAGTGTCAGTGGGTGAGTCCGACTTGCTTTGGTCTGGTTTTTTTTAACTGCGTTTCGCATCCGCGCCTAAAACTAGACTACGTGCCAAGCTGCGGCGTCGTGTGTAACTGCCTTAATAGCTGAAAATCTCATCTTTACCTTCAGTACCGTGACGAAATTACGTAAAGTCCTTTCGCAATAAAATGATCATAAAGACCATTTTATAATAGGATCGTAAAACTGACTATTTCAGCTGGATAAGGGTACTGGTGGCCCCAGGAGGCACTTTTTCTAATTTAACGACTTTTCTGTATCGTTGCTCAAACAGAATGAATTTTAATTTTTTGAACAGCTTCTTTCTTGAAAGGGTAATTTTTGGGTTGAGGGTGCCTTTTCAAAGAGAACGTAATTTGAGAAGGAATTAAGGAGATAGTAAGATTAAGTAAGTACCTGCTAATTTTTGGCAGGCAGGACAAACGTGGAGACTTTTGAGTCTGGAGTCAGACATGATCTATCTTGAATCGCAGCTAATCGCCTAGATGTGGCTGCACCCTATTAATATCACGATATAGTGCAAGTATTACGAAATCAATCGATCGTTTTCTATTTCAATTTACTAAATAAAAACCCAAACAATGTGCGGCAGCTCGTTTTTTTTATTTTTCTCTCTCATTCCTGGGTTGTATTTTTTATGTTTGCTAGGCATAACTTTCGTCATAGTAAGCCGATTTGAAAAAACAAAATCCTTTCACCTATGGAAGGACTTCTAGATTCAATTATTCAATTTCAACAAAATCAGTTCAGCAGTTTAGCCATGAAGACAGTTTCTCAAGTTTTTTAAACGTCACTTGTCTACTGAGAAAGAAAGAAAGAAAGAAATACGTATATTTGTCGCACACCTCAAACGAGGAACATTTTGAATGCTGAGCATTGTTCACCCAAATTCATCTAAAAATATCTCTAATTATTCGAAACCAGTCAATTACCACGGTCAAATAACCATCCGGAAACTTTCCGGCCGATTTTTCATCAACCCGACCGCGACCAGCGACCGGGCGATTGAAAGTCGCTCGAGCGACTAATTAGTCGCCGACAGGGGTCCTTTGATTGCACTGATAATTGTTTTGTGTGTGGTATTTGATGTAGATTATATTGATTGGGGTGGGGATGAGTTTGCGAAACCTTAGATTATAATTTGACTTTGAATCTGAAATTGACGAATTAAATAGTACATTGTTACCCGAGTGTTGAAAGTCACGTTTTTTGAGTCCCGAGACGGGTTTGGCGCCAGAGCGTAGCGAGGGCGCCAATGGAGCTTGAGGGACTTAAAAGACTTTCATCCGAGGTAAACACTGTGCTTTTCATTACGAATACAAGGAAAGTAAAAATAAAAACATGAAAGAAAAATTTGTGAAAATGAAGATTGAATTGCCGCCTTCCCGGTTTTTTTTTTTATTTTTCTCTGGCGGGCCTTCGGCTTCGGTTCGCCAGCATTATTCAGCCAAAATTTTCATTTTCATAATTTAAAAAATGGTAAATTGTTTGCTCAAATCTATGTTATTTTAAAGAAATAGTTGAACGTACGAGTACGAATATAATAATTAAGCCGTATAAGGAATCAACACACGAGGATAGTAGGCAGTGCTAATTTTTATCATATTTTTTATAAATATTGTTGACATGGATGATAATTATATTAATAAAGTAATTTAGAAGATATATTATTTATTTAATACTATCTTTATGTTATTTAAATTTAAATTTTACATTGCGCTCTAATTAGACTTTCAATACTCAATACTCAATACTCAATAGATTTATTGTAAACACATGGTAAGTGAGGTGTAAATTTTACAAACAGTGTTATGTAGCACATGTGAGCCCCTTTAGGACACTACAATAGTAAGAGGTTGGCAGACCGAGGTTTTTTTTTTTTTGTGTTATATTTATATTAGTTTTAATTACGTGTCGTTTTATTAATAGTAATAGGTAGTATATATGTACGAGTGGGTATAAAAATTATTATCTATGTCAAAAATTCATTTAATTCGTAATAGCACTTGTCAATTAAATAAGATTTTAATTTTTTTATAAATATGGAGTCAGTTTGCGATTTTGTAATGTCATCTGGTAACTTATTATAAATTTTAATGGATATTTTGAATGGACCATTACTATGCATAGCGAGCTTTGACGGTGGTGCGATTAATTTATCTCTTCCTGCTCGCAGGGCATGCCGTCTGGGAAGATCGCTCAGTTTCTTGTATAAGTTTGGGTACTTCCTAACAAATTTACTTATTTCCAATATGTATATTGAGGTCAGCGTAAGAATTTTAAACTTTTGAAAGTAAGGTTTGCAGCTATCCGGTATTCTAATGTTAGCTAGGATACGCACGCATTTCTTTTGAAGAATGAATAAATCTTCTGCATCGGTGGTATTGCCCCATAATATAACGCTTTGTTGTAGGTGTGTTTGCGCATAGGCGTAATACGCTGCTAAGGCTGTTGGGAGATCAGTTGACCTAATTAACTCGCGCAGAGCGTACGTAAAACTTGACATTTTTGATTTAACCTTTTGAATATGTTGTTTGAAGTTCAAGTGAGAGTCTATAGTTATTCCGAGTAATGAAAAGGTTTTTACACATTCCAAAGTTGACCCATTAGCTGTAACTTGTATATTCAAGGGTGTTTTTTGATAAGGTCTGAATTGCATAACTTTCGTTTTCGAGTAGTTTATTTCCAAGTTATGGTGTGACATCCAGTGACTTTTTAAACTTCATACCGTTGTAATGGGTTTCCAACCTACTTGCTGAATAAAAAGTTGGAATTTGGTTGAACAACCTCCTTGCAGTTAGAAAGACTTTAGAAAGTTGGAACATGGTTGAATAAAATAGAACTTGTTTTTTTTTTATAATTTGACAGCTGTCAGTAGAAAGCGATTCTCCCTAGGGCTGAAAGTTTTACTTTCAATTAGGCCCCTCAGGCAACTTCAGACCTACTTTCAGAGTATGAGCAATGAAAAAGTGATTTTCATTTGTTGTAGTTAAGTATTGCGGGCTGCTAGTAAAATGTACAAGAATGCTTGGGGATACCTACCACAATATTTTTTTGTAAATAATGTATTTTGAGTATTTTCCCATTTCCTCAATGGGAAAATACTCAAAATACTTTGGGCAGGGCATGTGGCTCATAAGCCGGACGTTCTTTGGGCCAAAATATTATTTATCGGTCTTCCAATTTTTTTGTTGTTTTGTTTTCTACAAAAGTTGTGCTATAAATGTGTATTTTTCAGCCAAATAAAAAGTTATCCATCTATCTATCTATCACTTGAAATCCTTTCACCACATTGGTTCGTATGATCTAGCGAAACGACGAAAAAGAAACGTCGCAGGTGACTTAAAAAGCAGTTTGGTCACAGTAAATAAATTGTTCTAAAACTTACAATGTCAATGACCTCAAGTTCGTGTACTGGCATCTAATAAATAAATAACATTTCCACCTGAAATAAAAGGACAGTAAACGGTACCGAACGCATTAATCGCGCGGAGACCGGAGCCGGAATGGCTTCATTTACGGTTTTTATTTCCGGTTTTAGTGATGGGGTAAGAACAGCGATGTATTCATCGACGTGACAACGTCTTATAATTCGATGGAGCCGGCTGCATGCACAAAAAAACACTCTCATGCGGCGTTACCTCGCTCTGAGGCGTTTCATTTAAGGCTTGAAGTGCAAGCGAGAGCGCGGAACGAGCGACAAAGAGGCACGCACGGCCTCCGCGTTCGGCAGCGTTCGACATCTGTCTCTCTCCTACTTGAGAAAGCGATGCGTCCGCGTATCATGCGAGATGTATGACGTTGTCACGTTCAACTATCGTCAGTAAACCGACTTTAAAGACAACTATTTTTTTCATCGATTCTGTAAGTAACGTGTGTCCCCTCACTAAAGATAATAAGCGCTATCGGTGTATTGAGATTAACCTGTTTTTATAGCATCAGGTTAGTGTACATTAAATTTAATGGTCCCTTCATTGGACATAGCACTGAATTATCTTGAACAAAGATGCTGAGTGCTGTTTTAACTATTTATTTTGGACGTTTTTATACCGTAATAAAAAAGTAAATTCGGAAGAAAACCTAGTTAAATATTATATATAGGGCATCCCATGGTCGTCAACTTTTTACTGAAAGAAGACATTATTTGAATTTAAATTACTTATGTAAGTAAAATATAATAAATAATAATGTAAACACACGATGAACGATGAGAACATACATTATTTTATGTGTAACTAGTCAAGACTGGTTAGATCGATAGAAAATTATTCTTCTTTATTGAACTAAAACTAAAATTGCATTGCACAGAGGCAAACTTAATGCTAGAGAGCATTCTCTTCCAGTTTATCTGGACTTCTTGTTTATTTTATTGTGGTTTTGTTTCTTACCCAGGATTAATATTTGTGTGTTCAAATATTAAATTTATGTGAAATAAACTGCTTTATTGCGTAAGCGTAAAAAAAAAATAGCAAGAGAACTAATCAGGTGATTTTTATAATGTCCCAAAAGTTAAGAGTCGAGCGGGATTTGAACCCACGACCTTCCCCTTGGTATGGGGCTGCGCTGACTGCTGCGTCATCGGATCTTAATCACACTCGACGAATAACTTTTAGGGTCTGTTCAGCAATAACGCGACCGTAAATTTGTGATTTCTTTAAGTGTAGTAAAAACTATAAAATCAATAATAATAATCAAGTATCTACCGTTCGGTTTTCTGAGGTTTTTTCTAAGGTCGTAAATTTCCCCCTCGAATACGAAATAAATCTAATAACTACAAGGTGCTGTGGTCCAAAATTGGTGTAACCCGGTTTGCGGTCAGGTAATGGACCGGAAATAACCGGAAAGGTTTCTATCAGGACAAATTGAGTGGGACCTTAAGGAAACTATCTATAGTCATTTAAAAACCTTTTACTAAGTTCAGAAAAATTGTTTTTGTTGATTTATATTGTACCATAAAAAAATCAGAAGTTTAACTACAAACTGCATTAAAAATTGAGGCAAAAATAGTAGTGTAAGAAAATTTATTTTTCTTATTGTGTAACTGTGTTTTTCAAACCAGTGTGGTGAAAGACTTTTAGGTAATTAAATGTAAAAGATAGAGAAACGGGCTTATGACTCACCTAATGGTATGCGCTCACCGTTGTCCATATAACATTGAGAGCGCTGTTGTGTATTTACATTAGATTTGAAATTATTCACAATAGTACATTATGATATAAGTGCGGTAAGTTGAAAATTACAGCCGAGGCGTTATTGCAAGCCCGAGCCGTAGGCGAGGGCTACAAGAAAGCAGAGGCTGTAATTATCAAAGCGCACGTATGTCATACGACGTTTTATAACACATTTGCGAGGAAACAAATAATACTCGGACTTTCGGACGAACTTACTTACTTGTAGTAATTACTTACTTGTTAAAACAGTTGGAAAAATTTGAACAATTTGTAAAGTTGATTATTACGTTGCCACCACAATGAGCTTGACTTATATTTTTGAGAAAGTTCCATGAAATAGGCTAAAAACACACTTTCTGTGAAAATGAATTGGCATCTTTGCTTGTTTTCCATAAGATGAAGTTTTGATACGCTTGTAAGTATCTATCGTTCGATTTTTCAGGCAAGAAGCTTAAAGTAGCCTTTTTCACTGCCTCTGAGAATTTTGGCGGTTCGAATTAATAAATTCATCATTACTTGACGACATTTTCAAACAAAAATAATACAGCGAAAAGAAAAAGCGCGCGGAATATTTTTTTACTTTTTCACAAATTAGCTAATTTTTATTTTAAGGCAAAGGCACAATTTTTTTTATTTTTTTTATTTTGTGCTGGCTTGGATTCAAAGTCCTTCCGCCAAACAAAGGCACAAAAACAGCCAGTATTACCATGGACAAATTTTAGATAATTTGTCCATGGTATTACTAATAGAGTAAATTAATATTTTTTAGTTTTTGTTACAAATAAATGGTATTAATTTCTTGTTAAAATTAATTAAATTAAAGAATAAATGTGTATTTTCTATATTTTATCTCCCAGAGTTAATTTTATTCATAAAATGTTTACCACAAAAAAATCTTAGCAAAGAGTTTTTATGTCAGTTTTCTGACATAAAAACTCTTTGCTAAGATTTAAAAAGGTACCGTTCGTGGATTGATAACCGTGCGTTTTACATTACGATAACGCACAAGTACGTAACAACATACATAACGATATTGAAATCGGTGAAGTAGGAGACCCTTTATGAGCAAATGTGTTATAAAATATTTTTTTTATCAGATTGCTCATATTTTCCCATTCTAATTCATTATTATTTCAAAGAATATCTCCAGTGACTTCACATTATCAACACAAAACAATGGTGCCTTTCCACAGGAAATGAGTCTAAAAAGCATCAAAGATTTTAAAATATGAAAGTCCCATCTCGTTAATACACTTTGACGGCTCTTTGGTACCTCTGGGATATGCGTTTGGAGAGAGAGCACCAGTTTTGACGTGACAACGTCAAATAAATCGATGGAGCCGGCTGCACGCATGAAAAAACATGACTCATGCGGCGTTACCTCGCTCTGAGGCGTTCCATTTAAGGCTTGAAGTACAAGCGAGAGCGCGGAATGAGCGACAAAGAGACACAATCGGCCTCCGTGTTCGGCAGCGTTCGACATCTGCCTCTCTCCTACTTGAGTGAGCGATGCGTCCGCGTGGACAGCTGTATGACCTTGTCACGTTTAATACAAGTAGGTGCCCACCTGATGTTGAGCAGTTTCCTTTGCATATGTGGCATTTCACTGCAATCATTAGGATACGTTTATTATTGAAGACGATTCAAAGTGATCCTATACAACAGACCAAGACGGCTGAATTTAAAAATAGTGCTGGATATTAACTAACAACAGTTGAATTTCCACCATTTGTTCTCGTATCTTTATTTTAAGTTAAATTATAAAAATAAATAAATAAATAATGCTGGACAATTCACACAACATTATCTAGCCCCAAGCTAAGCAGAGCTTGTGTTATGGGTGCTAGATAACTGATATACATAATACAATACATTACATGAATAGATATATTTTTTTTCTTTTATTTTATATAGAAAACGACCAGAACATAATAGTTTGGCTCATGGCTTGGAACAAGTTTTTTTTTATTTGATTGATAAGTCTATCAAGCCTCTTAGTGTCTGTAAGTGGTTTTTATTTTATTTGATTCAAAGTTCGAAAAACTTGTGCTAGCTTATGCCTTGGGAGTGGCGACTGATCATTTTGTTACAAAGAATCCCAGAGGATTCGAGTCTGTGCATTTAATTCTGAAGGTAATGCTCTATATACCTGTTTGTTTGTTATGCGGCTAGATGGCCTACTTCAAAGGACGGGGTGACAATCATTCAAGTTTTACTGAGACAAACTTGTTACGAAGTTTAAGAAACTTGAGAAACTGGCTTCAAGGTCAAATTGCTGAACTGGTTTTTATGAAATTTTTATGTGACTAATTTGGAAGAATACCCATTTATATTAAACAATATTTTTTTTAAATCGGCTGACAATTGATGATGCCTAACATTAAAAAAAATACAACTGAATTGGCAGCCTTCTTCTTTTTAATTTAAAGTCGGTAAAAAACAAACGATTGATCGTGGATCTATTTTATCCTAACTCAGAAAAATCTGATATCAGAAATATTTATTGCATAACTGCTGGTACAGAAAAGATCTTACTGAATGGCTAGGTATAAGTACAGTTTTCACAGCATTAGGTATATTTTAGCAAATAAATGCATTTTCATCATCGAAATATAAGTACTACGTACTAGAGAAGACACCGTAAAAAGACACCGTAAATTCCTACTTTGTCTCGTTCAACTGCGGCGATCGCGCCGCACCTCACTCAGTCGCCTCAGTCGCTCTCTCTCGAAAACGCGTAATTGCCGTGATTTACATGGCGCTTAAGACCTTTTTGCCGAGAACAAATTACGAAGAATAGGATAATTCAGTTATTTCACGTAGCTTCTCTAGTACGTAGTACTTATATCTCAATGATTTTCATTTTATTTTCATTTCATTTATAAGAGCCAATTGCTCTTATGTCTTCTCAACTGTCTTTATCCGCAAAACGTATGCATCATCGTCACCCCACGCTCCATTGATCTCGCCGCCAAAGGAGCCAACTGCCATCCGGCGGCGACTGCTTCCGCCTGCACGCACCTTTAATGAACTAAAAACATTGTAAAGGCGCTTTTATACAAATTACTTTCAAAAATTAAAATCATCGACGGTACGAAAATGTTAGATTTTTTTGTAAATTTGTGAGCAAAGTTAGCCTATTTAATAAAAATACGAATTTGCGCATATAAAGGCGATCAGCTGCGATCAGCGATAGCGATTGCGATGGCGATCAATTCAGCATAGGGTTTTGCATACATCCACACACCCTTCCGCAAACTTTGACGTTGCGATATACGGATCGTAGTTGCACATTTAAGCGATCTGCGCTGGCGATCAGTGAAGCACTGTCAAACATGATAATTGACAACGATATTTGACAGCTTTTCACTGATCGCCATCGCCTAGATGCGCGCAGGCTTTTTGAGTTATCATAGTTTTGACAGTTTTTTAATACATCATATTTAAGTATTAGGCGAAAATAAAAAAGTAGTACCAGCAAGGTAGGTACTTAATCAAAATCTTTATTTACAGCAAACAAAGTTTATCTTGATAATGGAATGAGAAACCTCCTTTACCTAAAAGTATGAGTAATAATCATTTTCTTTTTATCACGTGGAAATAGGGGTGAAAATGATGCGGCAAATAACGTTTTGAAGGCTCTTGAGGAAGACAAATGAGGCACGGATGGATATATTATTTAGATGTCTTTTGTTTATTGATATGTTTTTACAGAAGTTTTTGTTGGGAAAATGTTGTGTTGTTTTGACTTATCCGTAACGTGTCACTGGTTTTTTCAAACCAAGTGTGGTGAAAGGATTGATATTGCGCCTATTTTAGTGCCCTTGATCCATGGTTTCGGACTTCTGATGTTTATGTATTTACAAAAAAAAGCATATAATATTTTAATAGCTATCTGACTGGCCTCTCAGCTCAGTTGGTAGTAGCTCTGCCTTCTGAGCCGTAGGTCGTATGTTCGATCCCCACCGATAAAAAAATATTTTTGTGGTCAACTCAGATGTGTGTTCTCTGTCTGGGTGTTCTATCGTATTTTTAGTATGCATTGACAAAAAAATAAGAGTTTAGTTATTAAGTTATTTATTTATTAAGTTATTTATTTATTAAGTTATTTAGTTACTATGAGTTTAGTTTTTTTTTTTTTATAATATATCAGCTATCTGGTTCTCATAGTACAAGCTCTGTTTAGTTTAGGGCTAGATAGTGATTGGTATTTATATTTATGGTAAGCAAATTTCATAAAATACGCAACCTAAAGATTACAAATATCTATATCCAAAAACAATTCATATCAAAATCACTTTATAAGGTACAATTTTTGCGTGAACGCTTCAGATACTCCGTGACGAGTTCCGAAAAAATTGTGTTAAGGGCTTTATTGTGCATCCGAGAACATACCTTATCCTCCTCACAATACTGTTCATATTTCTATCATGATTCAATTTGGAAGAGTACGTAGCTCGTCGCTTGAATTACAGCGGTTAGACCTTACCAACTTTTCTATACATTAGCGTTAAACTTTATACCAAGGATGTAGAGGTTATTTTACCGTGGCAGAGGGTACATTATGGTTTGGTATAAGGAAAATCTTTTCTGATATTGAGGTGAGCAAGAGTTTTATTCGCCAGTCCATAACGACTCACCTTGTTAACTATTGTGAATTGAAAGGCATTTACTTATTTATAGGGAAGAGCAATTTGAAATTGTATTATAGACTTTTTCAATTCCACATTTTTTACAAATTTTGGAACGAAGAGAGCACGATGTTCGTGGAAATTCAAATCTTTTTGAAATAAGAACTGTATGACATAACATTTTTCTTAATTCCTAACCAGATACCCAGAAATTTTGGAACATAGAGGGCGCACGATGTTCGTGGAAATTCAAATCTTTTTGAAATAAGAACTGTATGACAGAACTTTTGACTTAATTCATAACCAGATATCTGCAGCGCAGCGCATTTGCATTGCTATTCAGCGTGGCAATGCCGCCAGCGACTTGGGGACGCTTCCGTCTTGCACTGATTTGGATCAGTTGAGCTATATCTCTAGATTGCTTGTATCGGTCTGCAGATAGCTCAACTGCGTTTGCAAATATTTGTATTAAATGTTAGTTTCTTTATGTAAATAAAATATTATTTCATTCATCATCATCATCATCATCATCCACAGCCCGACTTCACCCACTGCTGGGTATAGGCCTCCCTTAGTTTGTGCCATCTACCTAATTATTTCATTAATATTTCTAATCCAACTTTTGTGTCGTTCACCTAATGACCAATTTAGATGAATAGCAGGGAAATTCACTTCCCTAGCAACACTTCTAATTTTATTACCAGTCCCAAACAATTCAAAATTAAAACGATCAAAACGATCTCGAGATTCAAGCGCAGATGGGTCCAAACGATCTAATTTTATTATAACTGAGGACATTTCTTCAAGTAATCTGCACAACCTTTGTGGGCTTACAAACACCTGAGACTATGGAATTGGTCGCAGCAGTAAAGGTGGTGTTGAATTTTAAAGTAAATAATTCTACTTTAAAAATGAACTTAGAAAAATTTCAAAATATTGAAAAACTCATCCAAAAAGTAAATTTCTAGTTTTTCAATATTTTGAAATTATTGTGATATTCGGTAGAATGTTTAAAAAAAACAAGTATTTATAAAATAAACAAAATATACTCGAAACAGCCTGAGCTATCCGCAAACTCTTATACAAACTATCTAAAGATGCTCAATTCGATCCAAATCAGTGCCCTTAAGATATTCATTTTACTGCCTAAAATACAATAATTATAATCGGAAAGAAACAGAAACACAAGACATGCACAAAAACAAAAACTTTTATAGCTGTTTTTTTAGTGTTTACTGTCCCAAAAATGTCCCAAAAGTTAAGAGCTGAATAGGGTTTTTTACCCGCCATATTGCCATATTAACAGTCCCTAAGGGTTTTATTAACATTGTATTCAATACTCATCGTCACACTAATATTTCCTCATCAGAACCAGATCATCATAATATCAGAAATCAAAGCTACGAAGCCTGTCAACAATAATGACCATTATCGGATCAACTTCACCAATAAAAAACAAAAATAAAAAACCAACTGGATCCCAGATTAACACATCATTAGCCATCACCCATGGGATTTGAATCGAACCTTCCATGTTAATTAAACAGATTAAAGGCATGACCTACTTTTACCCCATATGTGGAATATGACCCGATGAGGGTACCAACTATGGCACACGAATAACACATACAGAGGTATCTTTTGTTCTTCTTCTTCTTCTTATCTTTTAAAACAGTGTAGTGTCAGGATTACAAGTGCGCCTCGGAGAGACTCTTTTCGTGCACTCGACATGTTTACGAACTTTTTTTTATATTCTACGACATGCCTGTTTCCTCACGATGTTTTCCTTCACCGCTAGTAAGTAAGTTTTGTGGAGTCGCACTATGAATGAAGTTTTTTTGTTGTTGATATTTGTGTGGGAAGACATCGTTAGGAAACCGGCATGTCGTAGAACATAAAAAGTTCGAAAAAATATGCCAAGTGCCTTAAAACCCTTTCAGCACGCTGATTCGAAAGAACAAGTTACATGATAAGAAGTGATCTTTATGATTCTATATAGTGAAGTGATTATAAGCAGGTAAAAAACTTTTTTTTTTTTTCGAATGGACAAAGTCTGGTGATCGTCTGACGATTCTTACAGCGCTACCGGACAATGGTGAGCGCAGAGGGCGCTCAACCGGTAAAATTAGTTTGGGGCAACAAACTCAAGGGCACCGCTATGGTACGACCTCGGCTTGGGCTGTTGGCAGGGGGGGGGGGTTTGAATCTAGTTTAGGCCCGTAGAGGGCGGGCACTAAGGGACGTCTTCGACCCCGCCGGCGGGGTCGGTGAATCTGTGCAGAGTTTCTGTCCAAACTGGATGGCTCGATCGCCTCCGCGTTAGCGGTGGTGATATAGTCATCGAGATCACCGAGGATATGCCTCGGTCTACGGAGGGAAAGGTAAAAAAAACGTTTTTTAAGGTCGGTGAAATACAGGCTTATTTAATTTGATTTATTTTATAGGTTTGTATATGCAAAGCTATTTCTCTGTTTTTAATATACTCGTGTGCCAGTGCCCCCTATGGGGTAACGTATGAATGATTTAAAAGAATAATGCTAATTAATTGGAGGAATATAGCTGGGTTAATTCGAAGTATTATTAGAGCCGTGTTACGCATCGGCTGAGTTTTGCGTAAATAAAATGGAAATTTGAAATTCATGAGCTTCATGTTTTTAAATATTTGTTTACAAAATGAAATAAATAAAATGCTTGAAAAGTCAAGTACCTATTTTTATAATCGAAGTAAATACTTTCATGAAAAGTATTGAAAACTTTTTTAATTGTAATTTATATTGAGGCTTACTTTCATAATAGACTTTGTGAGTTTTGACCCCCAATATGTCGGCACAGTTGCATTCGCGTTGATCACGGTTAAACTGAAGTCCACGAGTAAAGAAATGATGGAAAAAAAGTAAAAGAAATGTCGAAATATTGGGAGTCAAAACTCACAAATTTTATAATGGTAAATATCCCGTTGTTCATATAAATAGTGTTAAAAACCACGATAGTTTCAAAAGTTATATTCATATAAACTGTTCTCAAAATCCAGCAACATACAATCCACAATCTCCATCATATTTAGGAAGAAAATCCATGCTTTATAAATTCAAAACCACTTTTAACAACCACAAAATACCTTAGTACGTTTCATCCTTGTTAACCCTAAACCGAAATCGCGTCCGTAACAATAACAAAATTCAAATCTTCAAAGGGATCCTCGGATTTGCGTCGCATGAGTGGTCACATGACAAATTGCCTGTCGGCGGAAGCTAGAAACACATTGTGTGGGACGCGACTTTAAGTCGCCAAGAGTGATTAGGGCTACGTATACTAGTTGTTGCAATAATAATTATAGTTAAAGTTGTATTCTAATATCACAGAAAAATATCAAATACAATCTTGATTCAAGAAATAGACATCATTTAATGAAATGGTGTCTATTTATTCTTTATTCTTTATTGCACACATAGACAACATTTAGAAAATGTAAAGTTAAGACATGTACAAAGGCGAGCTTAACCCTAAAAAGAGTTCTCTTCCAGCAAACCTTTAAGGATAGATATATGTGTAAATAGAGGTGGGTACGTGTACAAGAAGGGGGTTTGAAAATATTAATATAATATAAGTATAATTATATTAATAACACAATAAATAAACTAAATATACCTACACATAATTTACATAAACATACACACAATATATGAGTATATACATACATGAATATATAAGACACTATACATATAATATATATATATATATACAAGTTATATATAAACCAATGTATACCTATAAGGAAAGATAATGCTCCTTGACTTTTTGCTTAAATATACCTAGCGACGGACTAGCACGTATGGTATGAGGGAGACTGTTCCACAATTTCATGGAGTGAACAGTGAATGAGCCATTATAACGTCTTGTGGAATGTGTGGGCGTTTTTAAAAGAAGAGATGTAACTGTTCTGCAAGGCTCACCACGAGGGACAAGGAAATCGAAACGTTCACGGAGATAAGAAGGAGAGAGAGGGTTATTGAGAATGTTAAACAGGAGAGATAGGATGTGCAGATCACGGCGACGCCGAATTGGCAGCCACTTTAACTGAGCCCTGAACATTGAGACGTGATCATACTTACGCAGGCCAAAAATAAATCGGATGCATAAGTTCTGAAGACGTTCCAGTTTATTGCAGATTTCCTCTGTAGCGTCCAAAAAACAGGAGTCAGCATAGTCAAGAAGGGGTAATAAGAGAGTTTGAGCTAGAGTGACTTTGGTCTGAAATGGTAAAAACTTTTGAAATCGCTTGAGGGATTGGAAAGAATAATGAACGCGTTTGCTAATACCATTAACATGACTTATCCACGACAGTTGAGAGTCGAAAATAACACCCAGATTTTTGGCCGTCACAGAGTAGCCTATGAGAGAGTTCGCATAAAACAGAGGAGGTGGGGAAGAGTTACGAACCTTATTCATCATGTAGGGGCTACCACAGATTAAGGCTTGCGATTTTGATGAGTTAACAAGCAGGCCAAAAGCTTTCGCCCACGAATGAATATTATTAAGATCGGTATTAACTTGGTTAATACCAACAGAAATCTCATCAACCTTGAAATGCCTATAAATTTGCAAGTCATCAGCATAAAGGTGATAAGGAGAGAAGATGACTTGAGTGATAGCATTTATAAAAACAGAAAAAAGAAGAGGAGAAAGAACACCACCCTGAGGTACGCCCGCAGTGATATCACACCATTCAGAGACGGACTCCTCAGATCGTACACACTGCGAACGACCTGAAAGATAAGAATGAAACCAGGAGATTGCAGAAGAAGAAACGTTGAGAGAGGAAAGAATGGAGAGAAGTATGTCAAAATCAACTGAATTAAAGGCGCTGCTAAAGTCGAGTAACACCAGGACCGTAAGAAGTTGGTTGTCCATGGCCCATCGGATATCATCAGATACCTTTATCAAGGCACTGACAGTACTGTGACCGGGACGGAAACCAGACTGGAAGGGACTCAAAAGATTGTTTAAGTGGAGAAAGTGAGATAGTTGCTTATGGACAGCATGTTCAAGGATTTTGGATAAGATAGGAAGGATGGATATGGGCCTGAATTCTGATACATGGGAAGGATTTGATGTTTTAGGAAGTGGGTTCACAAAAGCTTTCTTCCATATAGAAGGAAACGAGCCCGTTTCAAGAGAAAAGTTAATGATATGAGTAATTGCAGAAACGAGCTCAAAGGAAAGGATTTGCAGCATATGGGCATGAATACCATCTACACCAACAGCTTTCGTAGAGATAGATTTAATGAGTTTCAACACTTCTTCCTCAGCAACCTCACACAGGGTGAAATCAGGACAGTTAGGTTTAGTCAGACGAGATAAGTGATCAATAGTGGAGAGTTTAGTACTAATATCCAAAGAAATAGGAGAACTAGAGAAGTGTGTGCTAAGAGAACTAAGGTCGAATGAGATTGTAGTTTCGCCGAAGCTTTTCCCGATACCTAAAGAGTTGAGAAATTTCCACATGAGAGGAGGACTGCAATTATTAATTGAATTGTGGATATGTTGCCTCTTTGCATTCCTACACATCTTGGTACATCGGTTACGTAACTTCTTAAAGACGGCCAAGTTTTCCTCAGTGGGACACTTCTTGTAAAACCTCTTGGCTTTATCCCGTAATGCCATAGCCTTTTTAATAGGCTGCGTCAGCCAGGGAGCTGGAGGATGCTTAACTTTGACACGTTTTAGCGGGGCGTGGATATCATATAGACCAATGACGATTGAGTTGAAGTTAGAAACTTTGTCGTCAATGCAAGCTGCATCTATGACAGGAGTCCAGTCAATGTTATTAGCATCCAGTTTCAAGCGATCCAGGTCAATATCTTTAAAACTACGAATAAGACGAAATTTAGGCTTAGGCCTGTGACAACGAATTTTATAGGACAGATACAGAAGGTCATGGTAGGAGAAGGAAGCAGCTAATTGACCATGAGTTACTACTCGGTTAGGATCGGAAACTATAATAAGATCGAGGAGAGAGGGAGAAGAATGGGGAGCATGGTGAGTGGCAGAGAGCGGAAGAGTATACATATTGACAGATGAGACTAGAGATGTCAGTTTATTTGCTCGCGAATCCCCTTTAAGGAGGCATGTATTAAAATCTCCAAGGAGAATAGTGTGATCATATAGAGGGGTGAGTGACTCAAGTTTAAGCTCAAGAGAGGAGAAGTAATCAATAGTGCATGAAGGAGGATAGTACACGCCAAGGAGAATTTTTGAGTGATTAACAATAATCTCAATAAAAAGATGTTCAGCAAACCCAGAATACTCCGGAGGGGAATGATCCACAATTTTAGAGGGAATGTCGGCACGTAAGTAGATGGCAACCCCACCGCAACCCTTACCTACTCTGTCATTTCTAATGAGTTTGAAACCAGGGAGAGGGTATTGAGTGGAGGGCATAGCAGGTTTCAAGAATGATTCCGAAACTAGTATTGCGTCAAGCGTTCCAAGATCGAAAGATGAGTGGACATCATCAAAGTGGGATGGAATGCTTTGGGCATTTATATGAACAATATTTAGGTTTCCTGGGAAAGCAGAAAATATTGCTTCAAGTTGGTCATGTAAATGGAGTGAGTCGTCGCTAAAAGCGATAGCATAATCTTTGTCAGAAGAGCAAGACGAAGAGCAAGAGAAAAAACTGTCGTCAAATACATCAGTCATAAAATACAATAAATAGATAAATACCTATAATAAATAAATAATTAAATAAAATGAACTATCCTACGAACTAGCTACTGCTAAATACAGCAAAATAAACCAGCCTCCACACTTGCCGGTTTGCTGAAAGAGAAACACCACACTATACAGGCTAGAGATACAAAAGTTAAAAAGAAAAGAAATAAAAAAAACTTATAAAATAATTTAGCTAAACAATGCACTTGCTACTTAACAATTTTTGAACGAAAACTTCACCATCCAATCTGCCCATGATGAATGTACACAGTGTTTGACATTGACATTTAAACGTGTCTGACGGGACGGCGAAACGATGACACAAAATAAAAAAATAAAAAAAAGAAGAAGAGTTTAGATTACAATAATGTCGTCATAGCTCTGTAAATGACAGCGCTTTGTTTACATTTTTTGCTCAAAAATGATGAAAAACTGATTGTTCTACCCCAAAGTAACAAGACCGTGTCAAGTACCGCAAGTATAACACTGCAAAGTTAAGAATTACCCAATGGGGAAACGTAGAAACAATGAATATGTACTAATGCACCACTATTATGAACTTCACTTCAACGCACGCCTGGTTCTGGGTTCCACCTTCCCTGCTTTCGCTGCCGGGAGTGCAGAAGTCTTCCCTTTGCCCTGGGAGGTCCCCGGGGTTGACTTTTCCGCGTCAGACTCCGCTGCTGGATGCTCCGCTAGAAGTGGCCTCAGCTCCGACATGGTTTCAATGCGGCGGCGTTTGGTGTCGGGCAACATGATAACAATTTTGCCCTCCGATGTCCAGCACTTCCTCAACCCAAAGTGCTTTCGTGCAGCAAGAAATACTTCGTGCCTGGGTTTTGTTAGAAACTCAGAGACAGTGATCCCTGAGCCTTTAAGTGCAGTCTTCGCATTCCACACATCGCTACGGACACCGTAGCTAAGGAAACGCACCAATACGGGCCTGGGCTTACTGGTGTTGGAACCCAGGCGATGGCAAGCAACGAAAAGTTTGGGAGAGATATCACTCATCTTGAATTGGTCACGTAATATTGCCATGACTGAGTCTTCAACTGGAGAGTCACCGGACTCAACAATCCCATGAAATAGAAGAACCTTCCTGCGTGTTGCGGTCTCCTGGCGGTCCATACCCTGGACTAGAAGCTCCAACTGCACCCTCATAGAGCGTAATGTCTTCCACATGATAGATCTAAAGTCGATAAACTCACGAGATAGTGCAGCAAGATCTTTGTGCGGTACCTGGGTAGCGTCAGTGGTAGAAAGCTTCTTGAGATTACTCTCATATTCCCGCATCCTGGAGTCAAAAGAGCCAGCCAGCTCTTCCATGTTGGAGGACAGTTTTCCATACAAATCCATTGTTTTGGTCTGGTAGTGTATTCAGTGAGTGGAGAGGAGATTTTGATATTGGCAAGTGTGGGAGAGACTATGTACTGCTAATCACAGCTAGTAGACATAAGGTTAGTCCAGTAAATGATTTTAAAATATAAATAAATAAGGAGCTAAAAATATTTACTGTTGTCACTAAGACTACCCACACGAAAAAAAAAAGTTAAGTCTATTTGTTGAATCAAGCAACTAAATATTGTCTCTCTAATTTAAAAAACAATATCATAATTATTCACTAACATAAAGTTGTGGGTTGTGTAAGTCTAGTGACTTGCAAAGACTTTTGAATTGATTACCAATTTTTGTCTGTGGGCAGATCAAATTAATGAAAATTTTGTTTCATTTTGACTATTGTATTGGTATTCACAATCACAGCTTCCAGTAATTATTATTAATTATCTCTCGAAACTATCATTGTATTCTCATAAATCAAAACTCATCGACAAACTATTGACAAAAGAAGCGAGACCAAAAGTCGCGTCCGATAAACAATGCTTCTAGCTGAACCCTTGCAATCTCAGGTAATGTATGATTTATGGCTTGCAAATAGAAAAAAATGTTTCAATGCGGAATAAGCTAAATTGTGTTGAATGTATTCGCAAAATAATATCTCATTTACAAAATAATATTTCAGAAATGAGTTATTTACGTTATTGTTATACATGAATGCTTCCATGAGGAAACCCAATTTATTTTTAGTTTTTTATAAAAGCTTAGTTCTCTAAATGTGTTTGCAAAGACAAAGAATTTTTTTTACGAAGAAATTTTTTTTGAGATACATGAAACAGTTATCGATAAGATAACCATCGATTGCTCAACTGATCTAAATCAGTGTTTATCAGAGCCTAAGTAGTACCTCTTCGTGAAGGACTCGTCTGCGGAAATTCTAGCACCATGCCTATTTTTGCCGTGAAGCAGCATCGCTGCGTTTCGGTTTGAAGGGTGTGGGTGCCAGGGAAATTACTGGCACGTAAAGCTGAACATCTGTTTGCCTCAAGGTGATGGGACGCAAGACAGTGCATTGTAGGGCACGTTCCTAATATAGCTCATTTTAAAATGTGCTATAGCAAGACTGATTTATTAATAAAACACCAGCTTTGCATATTTCGTAACATTACTGATTTTTCACATCGCATCGCGTTAGTTGAAAACGCACTTACGCTAAATTGCACAAAAACCCCACTCATCATTTCCAAACTACCGCAAAAAACTAAAGTGAATCTTATTATTCGATTATGTTCGTCTGGATTATATTCGATTAGACCTCCCTTTCGTATCAATTTACCAGAAATAGTTGTATTTAACCGCGTTTTGGGGAGAATTTTGGATTACTGCAGATAAGGGTGCATATTTTCGGGTAATTTCATTAACATAAGTGTGGATGTGTTTTGATCGGATTTTAAGACTATAAGTGGTGTTGGTCATAAATATATTAGTACCATCTGCTCACATATAGTACTAGTAGGTAGATACATTAACATTGTCACTTAATTAATTCAATTAACAAATTGTTACTTATATTGAACAGTTTTGAATCACCGACTCTTATTAAAATAAAAGTTGCGTTAATATCAAATTCCAAATATAAATATATAAAACGCACGTGTCTTAATAACATTCCAATTATTGAATCAAGTAGCATAGTAAACTAAAGATAAATGGTAAAATTTATTTACACAAAAAAAAATTAAAACGTATGTATTTACAAAATGTAAAAAATATATTAAAACACAGTAGAGATATCTGCAAACCGTTACAAACGATCTAGAGATCGCTTAACCTATCCAAATCAGTGCCAGACGGAAACGTCCTCAAGACGCTTAAACTAACTGGCTTTCTCGAGATTATGAGATAGTAAAAGTATGCTTTAAAATAAGTGGAAAACTAAGTCAAATAAACACATACTTAACAGTAGCACTCTATCATCCTATGTCCCGTGTCCTTTACCAAAGATTTGGTCGTGGTCTCCCAGACGTCGGCGCCAGCTGCCCGGCAATAATTCTTGTTAGGCTATAGAAACAATGATTACTTACACCGGAAAATATATATTCTGATAATACAAGAGGTATCTGCGAGAATCCACTTATAAGGTGCATGATACAGAGTGTTTATATTTGTTACTTCTCTCTTTAGTAACATTTGTGATATCGAATTTTTGAATTCTTACGTGTACCTACAATTTCTGTACTAATATACATTAGTATTTGTTTTTGTATTTTAGCAACGTCATAGTTTTTCTACAATTATTTTGAGTGTATGTATACGAGATAGGTACAAAGATATAAGAGAGTGACTTATTATTTACGCGAAGCAAAAACTATGGTATTTTTTTTTTCAAACAGTAGTATTTTTGCCCTTAACATAATTATTTTATCATAAACACTATAAAAGTATAGTAACACACTATAAAAGTATAGTAACATTTGCCTCTTCAAGGCAAAACTGAATAGGTGTCTTCTAGACCATCCTGCTGCATTGTCGGCGGTCAGGTGAGATTGTAGCCAAAATATGGTCTAAGTTTACTATGTAAAAAAAGCAGCCAAGTGCGAGTCGGACTCGCCCATGAAGGGTTCCGTAGCATCAAATAACATAATATAAAGGTTTTTGTAGTTCGTCGAAAGGTAAATTGCGGTTTACGATTTATGACGTATAAAAAAAAAACTACTGACTAGATCTCGTTCAAACCAAATATCGTTGGAAGTTTGCATAGTAATGTACAACATATATTTTTATTAGTTTTATCATTCTCTTATTTTAGAAGTTAGAGGGGGGGGGACCAACTTTTTTTCACTTTGGAAGTGTCTCTCGCGCAAACTATTCCGTTTAGAAAAAAACGATGTTAGAAACCTCAACACCATTTTTGAAGACCTATCCATAGATACCCCACACGTATGGGTTTGATGAAAAAAAAATTTTTGAGTTTCAGTTTCAAGTATGGGGGACCCCCAAATTTTTAGTTTTAGAAAAAAACTATATTAGAAACCTCAACATAATTTTTAAAGACCTATCCATAAATACCCCACACGTATGGGTTTGATGAAAAACAAATTTTTGAGTTTCAGTTTCAAGTATGGGGGACCCCCAAAATTTATAGTTTTTTTTCTATTTTTGTGTAAAAACCTTAATGCGGTTCACAGAATACATCTACTCACCAAGTTTCATCAGTCTAGCTCTTATGGTTTCGGAGAAAAATGGCTGTGACACGACCGGACAGACAGACAGACAGACAGACAGACAGACATGACGAATCTATAAGGGTTCCGTTTTTGCCATTTGGCTACGGAACCCTAAAAAAGCGAAAAAAGAAAAAATACACTGAACAAACGAAGCAAAACAACACCCTGTACCAATATTCCATGAATGTAACATGACGTCTCATAATCCACCCGCGCCATAAACCCATCGCAATGAAGATACACGGCCGTGGTCACACTTGCTCCTGTTTTTTGCTTGACCCTCTTAGACCCCTCGGAGGAAGATAATTTGCTCGCTTTTATTATGAGGATTTTATTAAATCCGGCAAACTGTATTACCTTTTATTGCAACGTTATTTATGAGGATAGTTATTATTTGTCACAAGACTTAATATAAAAAAAAACCTGAGACACCAGTTTCAATGACAAACTGCTAAACAGATTTTTATGTAAAAATATTTTTAGACTATGTATAAGAAAATGCCTGGTGGCCTAGTGGTAGCAAAGCTGCTATCCGATCCTAAGGTCGCAAAAAAATATTCACCGAATTGAGAACCTCCTTTTTTATTTGAAATCGGTTAAAACTAATTGATTTTGAAGAAGTGATTATAATGTCACTCTCACCTTCTGCCCTTTGTAGTGCAGTTGGTAGTAGTTTTGCCTTCTGTGTTTTTGGTTTGATTCCCACATAATAAAACAACATTTTCAAGATAAACTTTATAGTATGCGTGTAGGTATTATGAAATAATTTTATAGGTGAATTTAACCATCGCAGTCTAACGTTATTTGCCAAAAAAAATCGTCTTCGTTCTTGAAAACTTTAACGGAACCATTTTTTATCTGACAGTAGTTTTTTTTTTTATACATTAAGTTGACAAACAAGTATACGGCTTACCTGATGGGAAGTGGTTACCGTAGCCTATGGACGTCTGCAATACCAGAGGCATCACAAGTTGGTGAAAGCCGCCTTTAGTATGTTGTATTTAATTTATTAGGTCCCAAAAATGATACACATAACTAGATACAGTGCTATATAACATACCTAGTAGCTGTTTAATTAACAAACAGTCTCTCAAAGTCAGTCAAACACAATGCCAAAGGAATTTTCGTCCAAAATCTCTGTCAAAGACACAACAGAGATGGAACGACCGAATATAATAAGCAAAGCCCAGGAATCCTAGCTATTGTCTGATAGAGACTATTCACAGACCTAACAATTCATTTTCAACATAGAGCAATGTGCACTCAGAACCAAAATATAAAGATATGTTTTAAGTTTTTTGGTGTTAATTTTGTGGTTCTCTCCCTACTTTTTGACTGATTTCCAAAAAGAAAGAAGTGTTTTGGTTGTCTGGTCTGTATTTATTTATGTGTCTGTTATGGTCGAATTTAGAAAATTATTGTTGTCCTAAAAAGGGTTGGTTTAGTAGGTATATTCCATTGTTACCAAATTATAGTCCTGGTCGCTTTGACTCACATAACTTGATGTTTCAAAATCCTTGTAGTAGTCCAACTGTAAGTCCAAATGAATTCATATCCAAATTCAATCATGTTTGAATAAGAATAGGTTATTCCATTGTCACCAAAAAAATATTTAAAGTATGCTTGTAAAAGCAGGAGTATTTAATGTTATTATTGTAAGAATGTCCACTGAACCTATTGCAGAAGAAAAACTTTGAAAGATAAATCACATCTTCTTTTTTAATTTATCTGTGTACTCGAGGCTTCCTTCCGGCGTCTTTTGTATGAACCCTTTGGGGTCTTTAATCGGTGGAGTGTAAGTTTGAAACTTATTCAAAGAAGCTAGAGTTTGCTTATTTTGTGTCCATTGGGGTGAACGTTTGTGAAGATACTTTGTTAATTTTGCAATGAAATATTTTGATGTTTATCATCATCATCATCATCATCATTTGTAGCCTGACTTAACCCACTGCTGGGCATAGGCCTCTCTTTTCTTCTGCCATTCAACATGATCTTGGGCTACACTCAAATAACTGGTTTAAAATACAAATTCAATTATTTGCGGTTAGCCCAAGAATTTATTATTAAATATTTAAAATTTATATTTGTTTTACGTCAGATTTTTAAAAGTAATTATATTTTTTAATTTTATAAGAAAAAAATATTCTGTTAAAATTAAAAAATATTCTATGTATGGTTCTCATAGTAAAAGGTTTACTTAGTTGGAAGATAGATGGCGCTGTGCGAAAAGTTTTAAATAGTTACAATTTATTTAACAAAGCAAAATAGAATCAATAATGTGGAAAATTACCAAATACTAAGCCCATTTAACGGCATACCCTTTACTCCCATAATAAGCTTCTAGGCATAATGGTACCTTTTTCGTCCAACGATTTTCTCAATTTTTAAAGTGGTTTACAATTTTTATTTTCATTTTTATTTATTTTATTTTCAAAATTTTGGGAAAACTAACAGCTAGGTATACATAAATAGGTTACAAAATTAAACATGTAGCAATGCTAAATGTATGCAGAGGGCCAATTAAAAGTTTCCACAGATAAACAAAAATGAGTATAGGTATGAAAAAGTAACAGTAGACGACAGAATACAATATAAAAGAAAATTGTTCAATAAAATGGTGCTGGCATTATCCTGGTTGAAAGAAGTTAATGCTAAGTAAGCGTTTAAGCTTACTTGTATACTATAGTTTTTAATTTCTTTGATGTTTCTGGCTGCTATTTATTAATTCATCAATTACATCAACTTGATAATCTGCGAATGCAAATTCAATCCAATCATGAAAGAGATTGAAAATAAATGTAATCCGCGTGAACAGTCGACAGGCACGCGTGATGTTTTCCGACATTAAAATCATTATGCAAATCCGTGTGACGTCATGACTTGTAATGGAACAGAAGATAATATTGACGGTGATTTTATTCCATTCATTTTTGTTTACATACAAAATGTTTTATTTTTTACGCAATTTTAATTATTTAATTTTAATTTATATAGAAAACATGTTGGTTGGTGTAGTAAACATTAATGGAGCTATTAAACAAATAAAAATAAAAAACAAGCAAAAATATATTTGCCGAAACCAGGGATCGAACCAGGGACCTTTAGATCTTCAGTCTAACGCTCTCCCAACTGAGCTATTTCGGCGGTGATGATAATGATGAAATTAGTTTTCACATGTAGAAAAGCCAATTTCACAGATCCGACCGATTAAATTATTTAATACTAACGTTTATCTCAATAGGAACAAAATCTCAAAAAAACTGAAAATCAATTCGAAATGGAATATTCATGTTGGTGTGTGTACTGTGTATGTTTCTTGAGTAAATCACATAATTTGAAATACTCCTCGATCCCCCATCCACCATCGACCAGCCCATCTGTCTTCATGCTGACAAGTAGATATACATATACAAGTACCACATACCACTTGAACATACCCTCCTGAATATGTTTACGTTACAATAGATTTACACAAAGCTGTTACAAATTTTGAGGGCATATTTGGAGTTTTGGGGCATATTTGGACGTTTGGGGTTGGTTTTGATGGATTGGTGAGTTTTAAATTTGATTTTGTCATTACTTTGTTGATTTTCACAATAATTGGGGATGATTCTTGCAACAAGTGAAGTTTAAAAATAGAAACCAATTTCGTGGCTAAACTGCTGAATCAAAGATATTTTTTTTATGCAATAAATCTGGAAATTTTCAAATCGATTCATATAAGATGTCTAAGTTATGCGATAGCATTATAAAGAGCGAATTGAGAACCTCCTTTTTAGGGTTCCGTAGCCAAATGGCAAAAACGGAACCCTTATAGATTCGTTATGTCTGTCTGTCTGTCCGTCCGTGTCACAGCCATTTTACTCCGAAACCGTAAGAGCTAGACTGATGAAACTTTGCGAGTAGATGTAATCTATAAACCGCATTAAGATTTTTTTTCATCGAACCCAAACGTGTGGCGTATCTATGAATAGGTCTTCAAAAATGATGTTGAGGTTTCTAATATCGTTTATTTCTAAGCTGAATAGTTTGCGCGAGAGACGCTTCCAAAGTGGAAAAAAGTTGGTCCCCCCCCCTCTAACTTCTAAAATAAGAGAATGATAAAACTAAAAAAAAAATATGTTGTACATTACTATGCAAACTTTCAACGATATTTGGTTTGAACGAGATCTAGCTAGTAGTTTTTTTTTATACGTCATAAATCGTAAACCGCAATTTACTTTTCGACGAACTACAAGAACCTTTATTTATGTTACTTGAGTCTACGGTATACGGAACCCTTCATGGGCGAGTCCGACTCGCATTTGGCTGCTTTTTTATTTAAAGTTGGTTTAAAAAGGTTACAAATATGTGTTACAAATAATAAAAAACTTATTGAGACTCCTCTATTTACAGCAAAGTGTTAACAAAATGTAAAAAATTAGCAGATCGTTGCAGACTATCTAAAGTTAGCTCAACTGATCCCAATCAATACTTGACAGGTGTCACGACTCAATTACACTATAAGTACACATTGCCGCAAACTATTTGGAAGTGTGATATTTAACAGCGATACACTGATTGCCACCACAGGCGATCTAGTGCGCGCGCAAGGCTGAATTGGATAAGCTACTAAACTTAAATTGAATTGGATACACCAGTTGGATTCAAATCCGCCGCAAACACCTTGAATTCAGCTCACTAAAGCCTATAATTTGCCAAACGTAATAAGATTAGGTCTTAATATAGCCTAGCGTCTGGAGTAATAGTATCAAAAGACTTCCTTTAGGAGACTGGGCGACAATTGGCTTTGCCAAATTGATTGAATGGGATAAATGCCTGAGGCTCTGCGAATTAATTGCTATCTAACACACTGGTGGTCTAGTGGTAGGTAGTTACTCCACCTTCCGATCCTAAGGTCGCGTGTCTGTTTGGATATATAATGAGCATAATGCTAGTACTCTTAATTGGTGAAGGATAACATCGTGCGAGGACCTATGGCTCAGTCAGCTCTGCATTTTCGTCCGCTAAGTAGGGAATCAAAAGTACCTATTCTGTTTTTGTGTGTAAAAAATATAGGCGTAAAATCTAGCCCCAAAAAAAATAACAACAATTCTCTTAGCCCACAACCCTACTCCGCATGAAATGAGTCAAATTAGCAATTAATTTATAAAAAACTCAGACAGACCCTTGTTTTAAAATGGTTTCATCCCCGTTCTATTTGAGAATTTTATTTGGAAATCCGATGCCGGTATAATGAGGGAAAATGTATGGTTTTACAAATTAATGGTATGATTTTGTTTTTATTTGGTGCGTATCAGATTCGCATTTTGCAGCATTATATTGACTGTGTGCTTTGTTTCAAAATTCGTATAAAAAGATGCGTTGTTTTCTGTCTGGTCTTTAAATCAGGTGAGAAAGAAGAGACACACGATAATGTGTTTTTAACCGACTTCAAATAAAAGAAAAAGCTCTCAATTCGGTTGGTTTTTTTATGTTTGTTTTGCTAACTTCGTCTTAAGGAGCCGATTAGATTTTGCCTCTATTAACTTGAGGCATAACAGACACCGGCCATATACCTTATTTAAACCTATTTTTAACGATTAATTACAAATAAGTTTTTTAAGAGCCTCACTAAGCCTCAAATCCTTTCACCACACTGGCATAAAAGAACCAATGATACGATAAGAAGAAGAAGAATATATAGGTAAAAAATATTTAACATTTTCATTTATAGACTTAGAGATTTTTTCTTACAAATTGATTTATAAATTCACAACTGTAGGTAAGTATATCAACAAAAACATTTCCTCTATCAACCACCAATCACTCAAAATCCTGTCATTCAAATATTCCCACAAAGCTCGTCCACAGAAACCCAAAACCCATCATCATCCAGATTCAAATACAAACTCAAAATCCAACAAACGGATACAACTCGACACTGATGTATCACTTATTCAGTCCCCCGGTCTTATAGGGTTGGGGTGAGATTTCAAGACGGATACGGATACGGAAAATTTTACTTAAAAAAAAGTATAAATGTCACATGTGAAAAATATTTTAGTAGGTATGCTATGGAATTTTTTTTCTACCAATTTTTATGATTTCTAAGATAAAATAGATCGGTATATTAAAAACATCTAAAGTGGAGAATCCTAGAAACCACATGTACCCCTATTTTCAATATTTTTTCCAAATCCAATTCAAAACGGCCCAAGAATAAAAACCACTTTATAAATTTAATCAATACCACAAAACAGTTCAATTTATTCACATCATTTTTGTTTAATTTCTCGATTTGTTATTTTTTTATCACCCTTGTTCGTATTGTTCGTTTACGGATACGGAACACACCAGCACATCACTAGTTCTTATAAGAAGTCGCAGTCCCCTGCTAAGTTAGTGAACTAGTGAGGGGACAAGGGCCACCGTAATCCGATGCCAACATCTTCACAATTACTTGCCCTTACGTTCACACTCAATATTGCTTTGAACACAATACATATTGTAGATACAAAGTGGATGGAAGTGATTATATATGTAATAAGTTCATTTTAGTAGTTAAATTTTATTGTAATTCTTAAAGATTTTTATAATGTTCCAAAATTCAAGAGCCGAGCGGGATTTAAGTTTAGCAAACACTATAAAATCAATAAAATTCGTATTTGCTACCGTACCATTTAAACCTCAGTGAGACAATTTAATCAGATGCTCTCAACGTGGAATAAAAATGTGTAGTATTTAAAGTTCAATTTTAAAAAGCAATAGTCGCGTTTGTTGAGAACAAAATAAAAAAATGTTTCCATCAATTTAGAATTAAAATATTTACGAGTTGAATTTTTATAACTGTAAAACATTGATTTTACAAAAAAAGATATTTTTTGTAATAAAATTGCATATAGATACATACAAAAATACCACGATGAATATAGTGACTTTACGAAAAATACTTTGAATAAAAATGTTGTGAAATTGTTAGTCTTAGAACTATTATGATGATTGTCCTATCTAGCAGGTTGAAATCTATGGTAAAACACAATAGTCCCCTCAAGCATTGCAATTTATCGCGTGTTGATTCAATCATAGATTCCTTTAAAATTTCATGTTTGGAAACCAATTGGGATTACGGTGACGGACGCAATTCATTTTAGATAAATTTCTATGATAGATTGGTTTGCCAATATTGTTGGGAATTTGAACAAAGAATGAAAGAGGGTGCTTATAAACGAGAAGTGTATATTTTTGATATCCCGCTTAGCCTTGTTGTGCAAAGTTACAGAGCAGAAAAATCATTTTTTCTTCGTAAATATTAGGTCAATTGATTATTACAGTTTTATTTTTAACTTTTTAGTTCAATTAGTTATAAAAGCGTTTTTTTTTAGTTTTTTAAACTATAATTTATTTATCAATGTTTTTGACGTGATAACGTCTTATAAATCGATGGAGCCGGCTGCACGCACGAAAAAACATGACTCATGCGTCGTTACGTCGTTTCGTCGTTTCGTCGTTCCATTTACCTGAGCCCGAGCCCGGGTCGGGTAATGGGTAAGGGTAAATGAGGGTAAGGGTAAATGAGGGTAAGGGTAAGGGTTCGGTCGGGTTCCGGGTCCGGGTCCGGGTCCGAGAGTTCGAGTCCGAGTCCGAGTCCGAGTCCGAGAGTCCGCGAGTATTTTCTTATGACGTTATCACGTTCAACTATCGTCAGTAAACCGACTTTACAGACAACCGATTTTTTTTAAGTTATCTATTTCGCATAGTACAAGATTTGCTTAATTTAGGGCTAGATAATGTCCAAAATATTTATTTATACTAACTATTACTTTAAAACATGCGCAAATTCATCTTAGAACAACCAGAACTTGATATCAAAATGCATTTGTAACCTGTCTGAGGCATACAACAGAATACATTAGCAACAGACACGTCAAAGGACATTTCTGATGGAACAACCAACAATACCATAGACTACATTATAATTAGTAGCATTAACTAAGAAACTGCTGCCGTTACTAACGGCAGCAGTTTCCCAGAACCTGACACAGAACGGCCCGTTAGCCTCAACATCATTAGGCTGGCTACGCGCCTATAGTGAAGGAAAATTTTATAATCGTGTTTCCTCAGAGAGAAAATTTGGCTAAACTTTTGCAGTACTGTGGCTATACTTTATCAACACAACTCGACATATTTCATGTATTAAATTGTTTTGTTTTAGATAAAAAAAGCACTTTAAATCAGATCATAGGTAAATGACAAAATTATGCGGAATCAAACATGGAAAACCAGCTGAATTGAAAGCCTCAGCTCTTTTTTAATTTGTCGTTGGTTAAAAAATATGACGGTTGCCGTTTTCTGAGAATCTTTAGGACTTTGTAAATACTGTCTTGATAGTTCCCGTTTTGCCGTTTGATATTTTGAGTGGTTTGTTCTCTCGTAGTTCGAGAAAATCATTGTCATTTGACAGTTTAACAGCACCTTAAAGACCTGCGCACATCTAGGCAATGGCGATGGCAATCAGCTGAAACACTGTCAAATATCGCTGTTATTAACAGCGATTCAGCTGCGTTAACTTAGTTTAATCAGATGTTTAAGACTAAAAAAGATTCGTTTTCTGTCATTATGGGAAGTCTTCACTAAAATTATTTTTCTTTAATTTTGAGCCACATCCATCGAAAACCTCACCATGATTATTGCTATGTCGTCGGTCCATCGGGTCGGGTCAAAGCCTTCTAACGCTCTGCCTATCATATATTTTTTTTAGGCAAGAGGTAATTGAACCGTAATAAAACAACTGCAGATGTTCAGATCAGAATCGAACCCACAAACAGAGCACCAACTAAACTATCTTGAGCAAGGATTTGAACCCAAACACCGTAACCCACATTCACGTAAATCACTATGATTATACCCATCAAACAATGCACCAACTTTACCTGACAAATGCCGTGGAACCTTCGAACCTCTTGTGAGGATTAGCAATAAGTCAGAAAGACGGTCAAAGCACAGTTCTACAAATAATTAATTTGGGTAATGGAACAGTTTGTGAAACCATTGGAACGGTGACAAATACGTTGATTGTTGTTTGAGAATATTATGTAGGTAAGTACCTGTACCCAAAATCGGAGTTTTGATACCACAATTTTCTACCAAATGTGTTCGTTTCACCTATTCATCTCTCTCTATTGTATGGAAAAAGGTGAGACAGCAAAAATACTTTACGTAGAAACGGTCGAAACGAGTTTTTGTCTCATCCATAAAGAAGAAAGAGACACGTGCTCACACGAAAACAACAATTGGTAGACGAAACGTGGTCGCGAAACTTCGACTTCGGGTACTGTCCATGTACGTTCGTGGCGTTGGAATTAAAAAACATTTTTGAAAAAGGAAGGTTTAAAATACGTCCTGTCATTGGCTGGGATTCAATGTATGAAAATTTTAGTTGCTTTTTTAGGGTTCCGTAGCCAAATGGCAAAAACGGAACCCTTATAGATTCGTCATGTCTGTCTGTCTGTCTGTCCGTCCGTATGTCACAGCCATTTTGCTCCGAAACCGTAAAAGCTAGACTGATGAAACTTGGCGAGTAGATGTATTCTGTGAACCGCATCAAGGTTTTTACACAAAAATAAAAAATAAACTATAAATTTTGGGGGTCCCACTAGAACTCAAAATTTTTTTTTCAACGAACCCATACGTGTGGGGTATCTATGAATAGGTCTTCAAAAATGATGTTGAGGTTTCTCATATCGTTTTTTTTTAAACTGAATAGTTTGCGCGAGAGACACTTCCAAAGTGGAAAAAAGTTGGTCCCCCTTCTCTTACGTCTTAAATAAGAGAATTATAAAACTAAAAAAAATATATGTTGTACATTACTATGCAAACTTTCAACGATTTTTGGTTTGAACGAGATCTAGCCAGTAGTTTTTTTTTTATACGTCATAAATCGTAAACCGTAATTTACCTTTCGACGAACTGCAAGAACCTTTATATTTTGTTACTTGATGCTACGGAACCCTTCATGGGCGAGTCTGACTCGCACTTGGCTGTTTTTTCTTCTAGTTTTGGTTGCGAGGAACTGGCCTTGACCTTGACTCAAGGTGACACCAGGTTTTCTCCCACCTCAAAATGCAAAAAGTTTGATGATTGATACGTGCCAGGCAAGCTATTTGTAATCTATTTTAATCGCTAGGAACAAAATCAAATTCAAATCAAACATTTCTGTATGCAATTGTTTCACAAGGATCACTTTTAGGTTTTACAGTGAACAGAGTAGGGAAAGACATGATTGTTTTGAATAGGCATGGCGATTGTCACCATTTTTGTGAGCAAAGCCGCGAGCGAACAGCTAGTTTAAACTTGCATTTATACGAGAAAACATTTAATTTCAATTGATCTGCTATTCGTAGTCCTAAAAGCCTGCTCTAGTATCGCTTCAATAAATCGCTTCGCACTTATTGACGGCAAACGAGCTGTTTTGAATTTTGGATCTTGCAATTGGGAACTGAGCACTTAGATACGGTTGGGTTCACATAAGACACACGGAAGACTGAACTAGTAAGTAAACAGGCATCTATTGTAGATGATTTATATCTTATACCTTTAAACGATAAAATCTTATATTTTGGATCTCGGAAACTGCTCCAACGATTTTCAAGAAATTAAGTATATAGAGGGTTTCGAGAGCGATAAATCGATCTAGCTAGGATTTATTTTCAGAAAATACTCAGTAGAGATATCTACCAGCTAACCTTTGAGCAATAAGGAGTAAGGACATTAGATGGAATAGGCTTGCCCAGCATCTATACCATCCTGATAGCTGTATCGGCGGAGCTGACTAAGCCGTAATTAAATTTAATGTAATTAGTAGAGTAAATTATGTTGGTTTGAATATTCCAGTCTCGAAGGACAAGCCTTTTTAGTAAGTGAACTTACAAGTCAGTGTGTCACAAACATCTTGTAAACTCACCGAGCTAAGATGCTCTTACCATAACAATAAACCAGTACCCACAGCACGAGACTGTGACACTGACGAACACAAAATAGTCTGTCCTAATTTAAATATTTCACCTTGTTTCTATGAAGGCTAATTTTTCAATCAACAGATGAAATCCGCCCGCAAAAAATATACTTATCCATCTCTTAGTTATGCTGGCAAAAATAACAACTGATATTTTTCAATCGTCGTCGTAGTCGCAATAAAAGTTTGCAATTATAAAAAAAAAAGCTGACATTTTGTAGTTTTTTGGGACTTTTGAGGTATTATAACGCAATAAAACGCACGAATAAACATGACTCATGCGGCGTTACCTCGGTCTGAGGCGTTCCATTGAAGGCTTGAAGTGCAAGCGAGAGCGCGAGCGATAAATAGGCACAATCAGCCTCCGCGTTCGGCAGCGTTCGACATCTGTCTCTCTCCTACTTGAGCGAGCGATGCGTCCGCGTGGACAGCTGCTATATACAATAAAAATTTACATGTTTTCTTTTAAAAAATGCAACCATTCCATCAGTATTTTCTTACGACGTTGTCACGTTCAACTATCGTCAGTAAACCGACTTTAAAGACAACCGATTTTTTTGTTTGTGATTATTATTTTTCTTTTATTTTTGAATCCTAGGTGCTTTTGGATTTGTTGTCGCCATTCAAGAAGGTTTACAAGGTGTTTTCATTTACCCATTGCCACTTCAAATGAAGATTGTAACTAGTGCTAAGAGTAGTAAGCATTCTAAAGGCATTTACATAGGATCTGTTGAAATGTTTGACAGTTTTAGGCAAAATGTTGTATTGATGTAACTTTGCTAATCCTTTGATGAGGAATGGAGGATAGTTGACTGTTATTGTAAGTTTATGTATTTACTGTAACAAACCCCATTCGACCAAATTTCATACAAAAGCCACGTTCTAACTACCTATTACACAGACATACACAAATGTCGTTATGTACACTCGCGGTATGAAAATGTTCGTCACCTTAGAGCCTGTCCAGATGGAGCGTTTTACGCGCGAGTGCCCTCGCGCGTTTCAATTTATATTGCGTCCAGATGCCGCGTTTTACGCGCGCTCCTACCAAATAGTTGCTCGCGTTTTACGCGCGATTGAGGAATCGCGCGTAAAACGCGCGTAAAACGCCCCATCTGGACAGGCTCTTAGAGTCGGTTTTCGCTTGCACCAGAGTGCCTTGATCATGAACACATTTAGACATAATTTGCGACGTTAACTTATCGGTGTTTTCTGTCTATTCAGTTTCAAAAGGTAGTATGTGATCGTGATACGTTGAACAAATCAAGTTGAAAATCGACGAACATTTTCATACCACCACTATACACGCGCGTCTATGTGCGGTTTGTACACTACACAAATTAATGTCGTTTTGTACACTTATGTGTGTGCGCGTGACGCTTTCTTTGCTCAAATCAGGCTAACCGCAAGCTCGCGGGTTGCGGAAGCCTGAATTGGTGGGGGGCCTGAACAGTGTCCGGTAGATTACATGATGGGTACCATTTAACATCAAGTTTGAGTTCAATCAGCAAGTTGCATAAAAAAACTAAGTTTTGAACAATTTCAGCTAATTTTTTCGCTAATTTTAATATCAACTTCGCTTAAATCTACTTACTAAAATAAATTAAAAGCTTTGATCACAAATGATATTATTTTGAACTTTACAAACCAGAAATGTTCAATTTTGGTCACTGACCGTACTTGCTAGTGAGTGAACAGGGGACAACAAGGAAAAACCGAACTATCACATCATATCTAACATCGGAAGTGATCTTTCAAATGAAAGACGCGTGCTCTCGATTCATCAAATTTGATAAAATTCGTATTTATCTATTTGAATGATGATGATTTGATTTAGATTCAATTTGTGCTTCCTCATGTATTGTAATTCTTTATTGCACACAATATAAAACACAGGAAAAAAACAGAAATAGAGGACATGTACAAAGGCGAGCTTAACCCTGAATAGAGTTTTCTTACAGCAAACCTTTGAGGCTAGAGAGAGGTGACTATATAGGCAGGTTTGTGTACATTAAAAAGAAAGTAAAAATAACAAGGAATACTTAGATGAATAAATTTACTAGTATGCAAAATAAATATAGGCATATAATACTTAAATAATAATAAAAATACAATACATAAAAAATACATACATAACAATACGTATCACAGTTCACAGAGACAGATAGTGCTCCTTAACTTTCCTCTTAAAAATGCTATGCGATGGACTAGCGCGAATATCGTGTGGTAAGGCGTTCCATAACTTGACCCCACCTACGGTAAAAGAGCCACCGTAGCGGCTAGAGGAGTGTTGAGGGGTTTTGAGGAGGAGGGAAGTAGCAGTCCTGCACGGCTCACCACGCGGGACCAGGAATTCGAAGCGCTCACGGAGGTAATTAGGAGAAAGAGGACAGTAAAGAGTTTTATAGAGAAGCGCCACTACGTGAAGATCACGGCGACGACGAATAGGAAGCCATTTTAATTTGGATCTAAACTCAGTTGTAACATAATATTTTTCGAATTTCTTTTGAAAGTATATTAGAATAATATCTTATTATTTAAAAAATATACTTGAAAGACAAAATGCTTTTAATGTTCATTAATAGGTATTTAAAAATTTAATTAAATTATGAAAAAAATGTTTGTAAAAATGTTTTGCTTACACTTTTTGTGCAGTTTTTTCTGTCAATGTTAAAATTGTATGCGTAAGGCAATAAGGCTTTAAACATACTGAGTACTGAATACCATTTGCTTGCGTTGACGTATTTTCAACCTGTCCTGAATATAATAGGTACCAACTACTTATACTACTGTTGGTACAAAACAATTTTTGTGTAAAAATACATGCATTTGATGATTGGTTAATAAATCAATACATTGTCAACAAAAATGTCAGACAAGCAATCAATAGAGCAATCAGAAAATACACCAAAACAATTTGGCGTACGATAAAACATACAAACATTAGCACTGGTCACTCGCGATGGCGAGTGATCGATCAAAGTCACAACTAATTCCCGGACAAGCGGGATAGGAAAGTTAAACGTTGTGTACGTGACAGGGCCGGAATCGGTGTTTTTACCCCACAGTAAGAAGATTTCAGCATGTCAGTAAAGTAACTATTAATTGATTCGTTTGTGTAATTAAATTGATGAAATTACTGGCACGTGAGGCTATAAATATATGTATGCCACAAGTTGATGGACGCAGGACAGTGCATCGTAGGGCATCAGGTATATACCTAAAATATAAGATGCTAATAAAAGTAGGAGAAAAACCAAGGTCACCGACTATTCTTAGAATTAGGAAGTTGAAATGGAAATGGGCAGGTTATATACCAAGTCGAAGTCGCAGTCGAAAAACCACCAACCGCTGGAGGATAAAGGTTATTTTGAGAAACATACTGTTATAAAGTAAGGTCCTTTGTTTATATTATAAGCGAGAATGAGAAGACTCACCGACTTAGTACGAAGTTCGAGTGGCACCACACTAGGATTTCACAAAAATGTCCACAAAGAGAGCATGATTGAGGCGCACCTAAGGCTGATTTTAACTCATAAAACTCTTAAATAAACTCTTTGAAACTCTTTCACCAAACTAGTTTGAAAGAACCAGTGACATAATAAGAAGAAGAACTTCACTGCTATTTTTATCTTAAAAAAGATCACTTTTTTGACTTTATCCAGCCGGTTTGTTTTCAACAAAGTTACAAGCAAAAACATTGCAACACAACACGTTCCAAGACAAATCCCAATCCTTGCATAATGACACCGAAATCCTGGATCCAGCATATCGTATCGTATCGCATCGTATCGTATCGCAATTAGCGTAAAGCGCAGTCCGAAACAAAGCCCGCTTGATCCTTGTTCAAGCTTTGTGACAGGGAAAGCCGATGGAACAACGAAGACGTAAAGATAATGGAAGGAATTATCAAATGAAAGCAACACTTGAAAGTTTAAAAAACTTAGAAATCGACTTCATGGCCAAAGTGCTATTCCAATTTTGAATAAAATTTATTACCTTACAGATAAAAAAAAGACTCGCATGCCGAAGAAAAGCTATAAAAAATACAGCCAATTTGTGAACTTCCTCCTTTTTTATTAGAAGTCGTCAAATCCAAATAAACCAGTTATTTTCATTTAAATGCCAAACTACGAAGTCCTCCATCCTTTGAAATAAAAAATCTGTTTATAAATGACGGAGTTCTGGGGTAATAAATATAAAAAATGCAACTGAATTGAGTGCCTTATACACTTTTTTGCAGTTTTAATAAAATATTTTGATAGGTTTGTTTCCTCACTAACTAAAATAAAGGGTCAGTTGTCTTTTCAAACTACAGCGTTTATCTTTGTTATATTATTTTTGTTCTAAGCGTATCCAGTTCCGTATAATGTATTCCGTAATTGTAGAGTTTTCGCGTGCATCTATCAAAATTACATTTTATGGGATTTTGCGCTTTAAGCCCACGGTAAAGGATTGAAATGCTGGTTTATTTCAGTTTAATACGGTTTAGCACTAGTAGGTAAATAAAAATAAATGTTGTGGGCAATCCAAGCAGCCCTTTTTAGTAGAATAACTTAAATACATACTTAGAATATTATACAAGCTACACAACAAGCTAAACTAACTATTTGACGACTTGGCGCAGGCCTTTAGCTCGAGCATTTTTGAGGTAGGAAAAATCCAAGAAAATCTCGACAATGTCACGTAACCGACGCCTCCTCGGCAAACGTCGACAAACTTCGGCAAAAGTCGGGGGTGTAAGGGTTTCAAAAAGGGGATTTTTGTTCAAGTTTTCACAAAAAAACGACATTCCCGGAGTGCATCAATTTTTCGCCATTTGCTGTTTGTACATTTCTAATCTTTTTGCGATGGATATAATTAATATGATATTATCTATCTATCTATCTATCTATTCAGCCTGTATGCACCCACTGCTGGGTATAGGCCTCCTCCCTAATACGCCACTCTCTTCGGTCCTGTGCCAGTCTCCGCCATTGCTGTCCAACTACTCCGACAATGTCATCCGACCAACGGGTGGGTGGTCTGCCTCGTGGTCGCTGTGCGTCTCTTGGCCACCATTCTGTAATTGCCGTTGTCCATCTTCCATCATTCCTGATATTATACCTATGATAAATCCTTGGTCTTGTCAACGAATCAATAACGCATAAACCAGTGCTAAGGGTTTAGATAAATACTACACGGTTTTATTTGTCACGCGTCACACTCAATTAGTTTTGCTTTTGAAATATGAAACGATTGTTAATTGGATAGTAATAATGTAATTTACGTGAGCCAAATAATTATGAAAGTGTATTTTGGAATGAATTTAATGAAGGAACGAGCGAAGCGAGCGACACATACAAACAAAGAAGTCAAGGAGGCCGCAATCAAAAGAAAAAATTGTAGGAAATTGTATCAAAACCCTGACAAGAGCTAAGCTCTTCAATTTAAGAAGAAAACCAAATCAAAAAATAAAAAGTTCTCTCCCACACTTATTTTAAAAGTTATTTACACATCAAATTACACTTTTATGTACCAACATGGTCTAGGAATATTTATGTTTTTTTGCTGAGCTGATGCGTGATCAATTGAGTGTTATCGAAACCATTAACATCTATGTTGACGCTTTATTTTATATCAAACCTAAACTTATTGTATTTAAGCAATTGACAACCTTTTATCATGAAGTTATGGTTTAAAATATTTTTAAAAGTGTTGTTGGATATTATTGTTGTAAATTGGAGCGATTGTCAACCTTTTGTAAAGGCAGGAAAGGTTCAAAATAAAAAATAAAGAATTATAAAACTATTCACACACATGAGTGGATTAAAGTAGTTTGTCATATTTAAAGTTAAGTTACATGTAATTATTTGCTAATGTTATGGGCGTGAGAAAGTTTTGAGATAACTTCTGTTTGAGTTTACAGTCCATTAAATGTTTAACAATGTTGTTGACATTAGATTTATTTAGTAGTTAGCTCTGCTTTCTGCGCTGGAAGGCGCGGGTTCGATCCCCACCGAGAACAAATATTTGTGTGGTGAACACAGATGTTAGCCTCTGTCTAGATATTAGATTATATTATAAGTATGTATTTATAAAAAAAATAACATCATCATCAACCTTTATCAGTCTTCTGCTCGAGCAGTGAATAAAGGCACGCAAGTCCATAATCAGCTTTCGGTTTCCCATAGTACAAGCTCTGTTTAGTTTGGCGCTGAATAGTGTTATGTGGATGTCCATAATATTTTTTTATTTTTTTAAAAGAAAATTATTTTTGCATTGTTTTTGTAAATAAATACTTATAGAATACCATATCACACCTAGACAAAGAACAAACATCGGTTTGCACCACACAAATATTTGTTCTCGGTGGGGATCTAACCCACGACTTGCGGAACAGAAGGCAGAGCTGCTACCAACAAGGCTGAGAGGCCAGTCAAATGAAGAACGTGAACGCAAAAACTCAAGCACGAAGTTAAATCGTCGTTACAAAATAATCAGAAAATTTAAAATCAATTATAATTATAATGATCTCAAATATATGAAACAGTAAACCACACAGACATCCCATAGTCCATTACATCACAAACCCTGAGGCTACGAGGGGACTCATTGAAGGGATCTACCCTCAGAAGCATACCGGCTAGCTATAGAAATAATGCTATTGTAGTATGAACTGTAAGCAATTTTCTTACGGAGTTCTTAAAGTGTCGAGATAAAAAATATATACAGTATTAGATGTTCCTAGTGAACGGAATAGTTGTATGCCTTATTGGATGCAGGGCAGTGCATCATAGGGCAGGTTTTTAAGGTGCGTGACCTACGATGCACTGCTTTGTTATACAGGGTTATTCATTATTAGCTACACAAACTGACAGGGCCTAATTTTTGGGTCGTGAATATTGGTTTGGCCGAATCAATTTAATTCCTAAACTGATTGAAGTTTTTGTATCAAAATTTTATTTTTATTAATTTCTTTACGGCTTTTGCATAATGATTGCCACGGAGAACAGGACAATGACCCCCCCAGGCAGTGACTGAACGTAGAGTGTCGCTCACGGCGCGCGGGCGCGGATCAAAGGTCAAAATAGATCAGGCGCCAATGATTCCAAAGGATATTCTTTAGCGATTTTCTCGGGATTTTCATAACAAAACTTTAAAAAATCATTTAATAAATATTTTTTATTTTATTTGTTGAACCTAATTCCTGAGTATTTGCATCTATTAATGAATAACTCTGTATAAGATGATTACCATTTAACATTAAGCATATAATATGATTGTTCCATTAGCTAGTTGATAATTGTAGCTAGTCAATAAATAGATAATCAGAGGAAGTTTCAACGTAGCGCCAGTAACGGAGAAAATGAGAAGTAATTGGCTAGCGTGGTATGGACATGTAAGGAGAGAAGAATGTCATGTCACGAAAAGAGTTCTAGGCATGAATGTAGATGGATATAAAGGTAGAGGTAGGCCTAAAAAAAGATGGATGGATTGTGTGAGAGATGATAACAATAAATATGTATAAGAAAGAAGTGAGCACTGTGATGGCGAGTGATATAGTCCAGTCATTATAGTAAGTTCACCTCGGAATTCGAGATACCCACCTGTCTGTAAATATTTGTATATTGACACCCTAAAAGTTGTCTCAAAACCTGCATATGGTAGAGTGTATGCGCAACTATTAAATTTAAAGGTCAGAAACTTTTTTTGTAAATATCTCATTTCCTATGTGTTTTTTGCTATTTGTATTTGTATTGTATAATACAAAATTCTACACAATTTTTGTTTAAAAACATTTCTCATACGGTGAACCGTTTTTGAGATAGAGGGCAGAGAGCGCGCGGTCACAGCCCGGTCGTCGGTTGACCTGAAGTGATGCTTGACCTTGAAATGTAATAGTTGCGCACACCCTACCATATGCAGGTTTTGAGACAACTTTTAGGGTGACAATAGACAAGTATTTACAGACTTACAGCTGGTTATCTCGAATTCCGAGATTCTTACCTAAAGCTTAAATGACTGGCCTAATAGGAGAGAATGGAAGAAAATACATGTTGTGCCGAACCCACCACACCAAGTGGGATAAGGGCAGAAAGAAGAGAATATTAGCTAGTTGTATAAAATTGTAATATGTTTCCAACCTTGTAAATACTACTTACTACTACCCCATTTATTACTACCCTCCGATCCCACATATTGACACCAACTTGACATTATATCAGCATCTTTATGCCACTGTCATACGGGTCAAATTACATCCACTAAATCTGAACTAAGTTACCACCACTTTAATATAAACCTTATTATCAAACTGTTAAAGTCCTTTTACTTTTCGATAAGAAAGACATGAGACCTCAACAAGTATTTGGAAATATCAACCTTATGATCTACAAGTCTAGGTTTATTTTAGACTAGCTGATGACCCGCGACTTCGTCCGCGTGGATATTTGAGTTCGTTTTTTTTAGTTTGATAAGACCAACTGCTGTTTATTATAGTTTTGAGCTTGTACTTTAGAATGTATTTGAATTTGAAGGCGAGTGCTGTTGGAGCCGATTTTTTTCAGCAGTGTTTAGTTTAAGTATGATAGATGTTTCCCGCGATTTTGTCTTAGTGGTGTTCATCGGTTTTTTTGTAAACATTTGTGTGTATTAAAACCTGGTGACAAATGCTGCGGTAGCTGAAACTTTTTTTGATGTTTTTTTTTGTATTTTGTAAAGCTATTTTTTGTGATTTTATGTTATATTAGTGGCTAATTTGGGGTTTCGTATGCGTGTTTGGTGTATAATCGAATCAGATTTTTTTTATTTGACATGACCAATTGCTGGTTACTATAGTTTTGAGCTTATACTTTAGAGTATATTTGAATTTGAAGGTAAGTGCTGTTGGAGCCGAGTTTTTTTAGCAGTGTTTAGTTTAAGTATGATAGGTGTTTCCCGCGATTTTGTCTTAGTGGTTATCATCGGTTTTTTTGTAAACATTTGTGTGTATTAAAACCTGGTAATAAATGCTGCGGTAGCTGAAAAATTTTAAATGTTTTTTTTTTTCGTATTTTGTAAAGCTATTTTTTGTGATTTTATGTTATATTAGTGGCTAATTAGGGGGTTTTGTATGCGTGTTGGTGTATAATCGAATCAGATTTGTTTTATTTGACATGACCAATTGCTGGTTACTATAGTTTTGAGCTTATACTTTAGAGTGTATTTAAATTTGAAGGTGAGTGCTGTTGGAGCCGATTTTTTTCAGCAGTGTTTAGTTTAAGTATGATAGATGTTTTCCGTGATTTTGTCTTAGTGGTTATCATCGGTTTTTTTTGTTAACATTTGTGTGTATTAAAACCTGCTGACAAATGCTGCGGTAGCTGAATTTTTTTTTATGTTTTTTTTTCGTATTTTGTAAAGCCATTTTTTGTGATTTTATGTTATATTAGTGGCTAATTTGGGGTTTCGTATGGGTGTTGGTGTATAATCGAATCAGATTGATTGTGCCGTAGTGGTTATCATTGGTTTGTTTGTGAACCTTTGTGTGTAATTGAACCTGGTGCCAGATGCTGCGGTAGCTGAAAATTTTTAATGTTTTTTTTTGCGTATTTTGTAAAGCCATTTTTTGTGATTTTATGTTATATTAGTGGCTAATTTGGGGTTTCGTATGCGTGTTGGTGTATAATCGAATCAGATTTTTTTTATTTGACATGACCAATTGCTGGTTACTATAGTTTTGAGCTTATACTTTAGAGTGTACTTGAATTTGAAGGCGAGTGCTGTTGGAGCCGATTTTTTTCAGCAGTGTTTAGTTTAAGTATGATAGATGTTTCCCGCGATTTTATCTTAGTGGTTTTCATCGGTTTATTTTGTAAACATTTGTGTGTATTAAAACTTGGTAACCAATGCTGCGGTGGCTGAAATTTTTTTAATGTTTTTTTTCGTATTTTGTAAAGCTATTTTTTGTGATTTTATGTTATATTAGTGGCTAATTAGGGGTTTCGTATGCGTGTTGGTGTATAATCGAATCAGATTTTTTTTATTTGACATGACCAATTGCTGGTTACTATAGTTTTGAGCTTGTACTTTAGAGTGTATTTGAATTTGAAGGCGAGTGCTGTTGGAGCCGATTTTTTTCAGCAGTGTTTAGTTTAAGTATGATAGATGTTTTCCGTGATTTTGTCTTAGTGGTTATCATCGGTTTTTTTGTTAACATTTGTGTGTATTAAAACCTGCTGACAAACGGTGCGGTAGCTGAAAATTTTTTAATGTTTTTTTTTCGTATTTTGTAAAGCCATTTTTGTGATTTTATGTTATATTAGTGGCTAATTTGGGGTTTCGTATGGGTGTTTGTGTATAATCGAATCAGATTGATTGTGTCGTAGTGGTTATCATTGGTTTGTTTGTGAACCTTTGTGTGAAATCGAACCTGGTGCCAGATACTGCGGTAGCTGAAAATTTTTAATGTTTTTTTTGCGTATTTTGTAAAGCTATTTTTTGTGATTTTTCTTAAAATCATTTTCCGTTTTTTCTTCTTTTAGGGAAAGAATTTTCCTATTTTCTTTCTTAGTGCACCTCTGCTCTATTAGAGGAACACACGTTCTAAGTTTCATGCTTCTAGGACTAACGGTTTAGGCTGTGCGTTGATTTCTCTTTAAACCATTTTTCCCCTTTTTCTCCTCTTTGGAAAATAATTTTCCATTTTCCTTTCTTAGCGGATGCCTACGTCATAACATCTACCTGCATGCCAAATTTTAGCCCGATCCGTCCAGTGGTTTGGGCTGTGCGTTGATAGATCACTATGTCAGTCAGTCACCTTTGAGTTTTATATATATAGATTTGAATTTGAAGGTAAGTGCTGTTGGAGCCGAGTTTTTTTAGCAGTGTTTAGTTTAAGTATGATAGGTGTTTCCCGCGATTTTGTCTTAGTGGTTATCATCGGTTTTTTTGTAAACATTTGTGTGTATTAAAACCTGGTAATAAATGCTGCGGTAGCTGAAAAATTTTAAATGTTTTTTTTTTTCGTATTTTGTAAAGCTATTTTTTGTGATTTTATGTTATATTAGCGGCTAATTAGGGGGTTTTGTATGCGTGTTGGTGTATAATCGAATCAGATTTGTTTTATTTGACATGACCAATTGCTGGTTACTATAGTTTTGAGCTTATACTTTAGAGTGTATTTAAATTTGAAGGTGAGTGCTGTTGGAGCCGATTTTTTTCAGCAGTGTTTAGTTTAAGTATGATAGATGTTTTCCGTGATTTTGTCTTAGTGGTTATCATCGGTTTTTTTTGTTAACATTTGTGTGTATTAAAACCTGCTGACAAATGCTGCGGTAGCTGAATTTTTTTTTATGTTTTTTTTTCGTATTTTGTAAAGCCATTTTTTGTGATTTTATGTTATATTAGTGGCTAATTTGGGGTTTCGTATGGGTGTTGGTGTATAATCGAATCAGATTGATTGTGCCGTAGTGGTTATCATTGGTTTGTTTGTGAACCTTTGTGTGTAATTGAACCTGGTGCCAGATGCTGCGGTAGCTGAAAATTTTTAATGTTTTTTTTTGCGTATTTTGTAAAGCCATTTTTTGTGATTTTATGTTATATTAGTGGCTAATTTGGGGTTTCGTATGCGTGTTGGTGTATAATCGAATCAGATTTTTTTTATTTGACATGACCAATTGCTGGTTACTATAGTTTTGAGCTTATACTTTAGAGTGTACTTGAATTTGAAGGCGAGTGCTGTTGGAGCCGATTTTTTTCAGCAGTGTTTAGTTTAAGTATGATAGATGTTTCCCGCGATTTTATCTTAGTGGTTTTCATCGGTTTATTTTGTAAACATTTGTGTGTATTAAAACTTGGTAACCAATGCTGCGGTGGCTGAAATTTTTTTAATGTTTTTTTTCGTATTTTGTAAAGCTATTTTTTGTGATTTTATGTTATATTAGTGGCTAATTAGGGGTTTCGTATGCGTGTTGGTGTATAATCGAATCAGATTTTTTTTATTTGACATGACCAATTGCTGGTTACTATAGTTTTGAGCTTGTACTTTAGAGTGTATTTGAATTTGAAGGCGAGTGCTGTTGGAGCCGATTTTTTTCAGCAGTGTTTAGTTTAAGTATGATAGATGTTTTCCGTGATTTTGTCTTAGTGGTTATCATCGGTTTTTTTGTTAACATTTGTGTGTATTAAAACCTGCTGACAAACGGTGCGGTAGCTGAAAATTTTTTAATGTTTTTTTTTTCGTATTTTGTAAAGCCATTTTTGTGATTTTATGTTATATTAGTGGCTAATTTGGGGTTTCGTATGGGTGTTTGTGTATAATCGAATCAGATTGATTGTGTCGTAGTGGTTATCATTGGTTTGTTTGTGAACCTTTGTGTGAAATCGAACCTGGTGCCAGATACTGCGGTAGCTGAAAATTTTTAATGTTTTTTTTGCGTATTTTGTAAAGCTATTTTTTGTGATTTTTCTTAAAATCATTTTCCGTTTTTTCTTCTTTTAGGGAAAGAATTTTCCTATTTTCTTTCTTAGTGCACCTCTGCTCTATTAGAGGAACACACGTTCTAAGTTTCATGCTTCTAGGACTAACGGTTTAGGCTGTGCGTTGATTTCTCTTTAAACCATTTTTCCCCTTTTTCTCCTCTTTGGAAAATAATTTTCCATTTTCCTTTCTTAGCGGATGCCTACGTCATAACATCTACCTGCATGCCAAATTTTAGCCCGATCCGTCCAGTGGTTTGGGCTGTGCGTTGATAGATCACTATGTCAGTCAGTCACCTTTGAGTTTTATATATATAGATGATTAAGGTAGAATGGACAAGGGACAAGTCGCTTGTTCTAAGGGTCATTGTACTTTGACACGATATCTGTCAAGGTATTGAACTAATACAGCTCCCTTTCCAATTATTAGTTTCTAGTCTTCCTTTGATGTCCATTGCTATTTTTGGTATTGGTACATACCTACTAATATAATACTTGGTATACATTCCTGTCAATATAATATACGCGAAAGTTTGTAATTAGTAATTACGGATATTGTTACTCTGTCACATAAAAACTATCTGAATATTTTAATGAAATTTAACAATTATATAAGCTTATATATCAGAATTCCGAATAACACATAGGCTACAATTTATAAAGATATTTGTAACGGAGAACGGATGTAAGTAACGGGAACAAAGTGAGCAAAGCCGCGGGTGGCCGCTAGTAATGAATAAATCAATTAATATTATGGACAATCTATAATAATTATAATAAATTATTTAGATATTTTTTTGTAAATATTTACTTATGATACAATAATTATAACACCAGACAGAGAACTAAACATTATGTTGACCACACAAATATTTGTTTTCAGTGGGGATCGAACCCTCGACCTACGGCGCAGAAGGCAGAGCTACTACCAGCTGAGCTGAGAGGCCAGACATTACTTTCAAATAGATTTACAAGATATACAAACCTAACAATACATTATTGTAATGTACAAACTCCTACATTTTGCAGTGCATTAGACACTTGACCATCGATTAATCAACCAAATTTACATTCCACAAGATTAATGGTCACTTGTCTGTGATTTCGTATAGAGTATACAGGGTGTTCATTTAACTGCTAAAATACTAAAGTACTACCTATAAGCTTTTTTTCAAACTGCAAGTGGCTGCAAAATCGATTAAAATGAAAGAAAATATAGAAACAATAAGCATCTAAGTAATAGTTTTAGTTTTCATTACCAGCCTGAAGTCTACTGTTGATCCCATTTTTAGCCTCACAGCAGCCAGAAAAAAGTTGAAGGGAAAGGAAATAATGATTTTATTATTTAAAAAAAAATGTTATAGTCTATCAAAACTTTGCACTAAAATACCTACGCAAAGTCAAAATGTCAAAAGTATCACCCCCCAACGACTTTTGTCGAAGTTTGTCGACCTTTGCCAAAGCGGTGTTGGTTTGACAAGTGACGTGATAGTGCCATGAGTTCATTGGTTTTATCTCACTTCAAAACTTCTTTTTTTTATGATAAACTAAACTTGTAACTTGTTGTTTGATGTAGTCAAACAGCGAACATTCTGTTTTTTTTTAAGTGGACTGAATTCTGGTTATCTTCTGACAATTTCTTAAAGCACTAACGTACAAAAGCAAACACCCTGCATGTTCTATGTTACTATTAACACCCTGTATACTCCCGGTCACACATACCGTCATCCCGAGCATAAGTAATGAAAGGGTTGTACTTTTGAGCATAATCGATCAATCTTCGCTGACGTTTATTTTTATTGGGATTCTGTTTGGGGTTGGATTTGTTTTCGAATTTGTTCAGTTTTGTTGCACAGTTTTACTATTTAGATAAGACATGAGTTTAGGTAATTTTCACTCCACAATATTGGTTTCAAGTTATTCAAATACCCAAAAAAAAATACAGATATTCTAATAATGTTTCAGAGCTAGCGTTTTTGCAGAGTGGAGCACATCGTAAGAGCACCATCAGAAGAACTATAATTAAATAATAATAATAAAAATAACGAGAAAGTAATGGAAATTTGAAAATTTTGTTCTCTACGATTACTTTACCTGCGTAATCTTATTATTTAAGCATGTTTTTCTTTTTTAATAAAACAAAGGTTTAATTATTTAATTAATATTTAAATTAGTTGAATATACATATATTATACTAGGTGTGTAATATTATAAATAAATGATTTTTCATATTAAGACTATTTTAAAGTGGGCTATAAAACTGACTGGTGTTATGAAACTGAAGTCTAAAGATTCATAATATCACGAACATGGTTAAAATAATGAATTAATATTTTCATCTTTAACACGTCTTAAATTTTTATTTTTATCTCCAATCCAAAACCAGAAATAAAACCAAAACGACTTCAAATGGAATCGACAAAAACTCATTCGTCCACGGAATTGCTTTCAAGCTATTATTTTCGCGTAAATCGTTCCGATTTAAAACTCACCCGATTTCCTATTCTACAAAACGGTTGTCCATCCTGATAGATGCCCACTGGAACCATCAAGCAACTATAGAACTTATTTCTTTACAAATATAGTCTAAAATTGGTTGCAGAATTTACCGCTTGGTCAGATTGGATCAGACTGTAAAGTCGAAGAAAAATCAGATAGAACAGTTAAAAAACGAGAGCAATTACGATCGTGTTTGAAGGAACAGGTATTTAGAATTGTAAAAAAACAGCGTCAAATGTCGAAATAATCTCCCAATTATATTGAAATGCGACGCTGGATTTCGGTTTAGGAAGGTTTTTGGATAATTAGCAATTATTTATAAATCTTTGTTTAAAATGTATTTTTGTATTTTTATAAAGTCAAAGTATATTCAAGCGTTTTGTAAAATAAATCAATAATAAACAATTTGAATAATATTATTGATTTATTTTTGCTAAACCTGTTTTACCAACATTACTTGAGGTCTTAGCATATAGTGTGAGCAGTTGAAATGGAAGTGTATTATGTGGTATCCTGATTTTTCCGACGGTTTCGAAGAAAAAGCCAATGACGGCCGACTTGTATGTTTACTGAGTTGACTACAAACTATTTTATTTATTTTATTTTTAGTCTTTATTCTGAGATTAAAGCCTCACTTGACTGTGGCAAAATTGTCCGAATGGACAAATGCTATTAATTAATAGGAAGAAGAATCTATCCTCAATTTTTAAACATCTCATACATCTTATTTACTTTATTTGTGTCTTACCTTTTTGCTTTGTTCAGATATTATTTTGAAAACAATTCCCTTTCATATAATAGGTATATATTCATAAATGTTATGTGCACTACCCGCTAAGAATGTCCGAATTACACAAAGGTTAACTGGAAGAGAATGCTCTCCAGCATTAAGTTCGCCTATGTACAATGCTTTTTTTTTGTTTTAGTGCAATAAAGAATTTTCTATCTATCTATCTATCCTCCAACTGCTCAATAAAGACTACAACAATCTGCTCCATCGTCAGCTACATCGTCGCTTACCATCAGGTGAGATTGTAGCAAGGAATGGTCTTTAAAATGTAAAAAAAGGAATATCAGCCCGCATGGAGTTTATTCTCGCACAAACATTAATCCCCATACTCCGGAAGTTCATGCATAAGTGTGTGTTGTCGCTACATAAGTCAGAGCTTGTATAAATTATGTATGCTGGCACTTTGGGAGCAATTACCAGGTTTCCATTACATAACTCATCGATGCTCACTCACTCAAGGTGTGGGGGACAAGTATGGATCTAGTTTATAGCAGACTTTTTAATTATTTCACCAATAACGTGTACGCCGTTAAATTTTTTGGGAATTACAGTTTTCCTTAAAGCCTGAGCACATCTAGGCAATGGCGATGGCGATCCTCTGAAACGCTGTCAAATATTGCGTAGGCCTTTATGTAAACTTTTTAGTGGAACTTTTTATCTGGACAACCATTTTTTAGCCTATGACTCCAGTATATTGGTAAAGACAGTTTTAATTGATCTTTCTCAATAAATTTAATCAATAACCTTGATGACTATTTTAATTTTATTTATTTTTTGCCTTCCCCTTCTTCCACACCTCTCGATCTTTGGTTACAATGCGCCAGTCGTTCATATGACAATCGAGATCGTCCCGCCATCTTCTCCGGGGTCTTCCTCTACGACGCCAACCTTGTGGAGCCCAATCGTTTAATATTTTGGCCCACCTTGATGATTACAGATGAATAAAGATCAATAACCTTGTGGTGGTCTAATTGTTCAGCAGTGGATGTCCTTATAACTTTGACGCTATTTCTCTAGCTACATTTTGCATAAATGTGATTATTTTTTGGTAGAAAATAATAAAAGGTAGTGAATTTGATTCAACATTTTTTTCTTATAATAAACATGAAATATTTTGGGAGTATGTACCTCTGACTACCTCTGGTACTAAGTACTTAGAAATATGAGAGGGTATCTAATATCTACCTTGCCTGGGGATCAATGTCATGAAGCAATTTTTAATGGATTTTTCCGAGGTGTAAATATTTTTTAAGATAAATTTATAAATAAATTAGAGCCTACTCCACTATAACCTATCTCTAGTAATCCTTGTCCACTCTAATAGCGGTCTCTGAATAATCAAACTCACATAAAATTTCAATAATAGCGTCGCTAACTGCTTCTGCATGCAAATAGAGTTCCAGTGCGAACCAACTTTTAATTGTTCAGCTGATTTAGATTTAACACTAACGAGGAGAGTGTGTGTTTAGTTATTTATGCCTGGAGACAAGCCAGGGCAAGTTTTTGAAAGTTTACTCGTGAATTTAAGGCCTGCGCACATCTTCCTAGGCGATGGCGATGGCAATCAGTGAAAAGCGAGCGATCAAGCGACATCTAGGCATCTAGGCAGATGTGCGCATGCTCAGGCCTTCAGTGATTGTTTTATATAAAAAGCAACTCAAAACAAGTAAAACGTATAAAGTTTAAAAAACTTGAAACACTGAATTCAAACTGAAAGAAAAAAAGTAAGAAAGGTATTTGCAAATAAAGGATTATAAGTGCGCCTCAAAGACACTTGACACGCCCCCGAATACATACAGTTTTAAATGAAAATCTGTCAAAATATTCGTCGCTTGAGACGTGCTTAAATCTGAGTTGCGTTTCAGTATTCGGGGGACAATGTCATGTTTTCGAACTTTTTAGGTTCTACGAGACGAGATGATGGTAGTGTACATACATTTATAATTGGTACAAGGCGGAATTTAAACCAGCGACCTTCAGTTTGGAAGGCCCCTTCCATTAAACCACCAGTACTCTCATTTATACAATTGTTCAATTGAAAATTCCACCCTTGATTCCAGAATCATTTTCAATAATAAGTCAGTCCGTCTGTATAAAACAAAGACGGCCTAGACCGGATTTTAGCTTTGCTGAAATTCCAGTTCTGAGTTGACCATTGTCCATTTACCTTCAGGCTCCACCAGCTTAACTTAACCCATTACACCCCCAAGCTTGATTGAACTACGTTCTAACCTCATAGGTCTAGTGAAGTTGGCCGCAGTCCGGTTCAAACCAGATGTAAGGGGAATGAACCGGAATATTATACTCGGAATAGGAACAGAATGCGGTTTCCGTATAGATGGTGACATATGATAGGTTGGTTGTATAGGCATTATTGGTCAAGGATGTGCTAGAGTTAATTAATTTTATCGATATCGATATTACCTAAATTGAACTGGCCCATAGACTTTTTAAACTCCTTGCTGCCGCAAGAAAGACGCATTAAGTAGTAGAGAGCTCTTTATGAAAGGCTCGTCCAGGGAATTACTACCACCAAATTTGGCAAATTTTTATCATCCGCACTTGATGTGCGGGCGAGGTTTTTCCGCAAGTAAGCCGCTGGTAGGCCCTTTTTGCGTGACCCTTAACACGTGTTGCTCGAACTTTTTTAGGTTCTACGACACGCCGGTACCCTCACGATGTTTTCCTTCACCGTTTTGAGAGTACTGTACTGGCATAGTGCACATGAATTTTTCGACAGATAAACTCATTGGTTCACGACTGGATTTGAATCCACGACCTTCGGATCGGAAGGCGGGGCCGCTACCACTAGACCACCAGTGCTCTCCACAAATACTACCAACATTCCTATATATATTCCTGCCGTGAAGCAACATCGCTGTGTTTCGGTTTGAAGGGTGTGGGTGCGGGTGAAATTACTTGGACGTGAGGCTGATCTGTATGCCTCAAGTTGATGGACGCAGCGCCGTGCCTCGTAGGGCATGTTCCTAAAGTGTGTGACATAGTATTTTTTGACAGACATTTCTCATAGCCCCAAACGAAGCCAGTCCGTTTGTAGAATAAATTAATGGTCTACAGGTTCTATGAAAATCGATATCAATCTTTCCCACCCCTAAATCTATATGCCTGCTGCCTGCATTACCATGCAAAGATATTAAGCACCAAACGCATCCCCTTGTAACAGCCTTTCATATCTCATGCCTAGATATGTATAGATAGGGTAGACAGGTATAGATAGATGGGGTAAGTACCTACCTATATTATCTTCGTTTGCAATCTCTATTGACAGATACTGTTTTGTATAGGAATAATTATAAGTTTAAAAAACTTGAGAAACCGACTTCATTGTCAAACGGCTAAACCGATTTTAATCAAATTTGTTTGGGACAATCTGGAAGTAAAAATAACCTTCCAAATAAAAAAAAAATCTAAATCGGTTCATAAATGACGGAGGCATTCAGTTACAAACATTAAAAAAATATTTAAAAAAAATGGCAACACCGATTTTAATAAAATTAAAATGGGACCAATCTGGAAGCAGTACCTTTCAGATAAAAAAATAATTTTTCAAATCGGCTCACAAATGACGAAGTAATGCGGTAACAAACATTAAAAAAAAAAAAAAAAAAAAAAAAAAAAAAACAACCGAATTCAGAACCTCCTCCTTTTTGATTGGAAGTCGGTTAATAAACAGACGTGATTTGCTTGGACTTGCTTCAGACTACCTTTAATATTTAGTAGTCAGGTGCATCATGAGATCCGATGAATTTTTTACGTTCTACGAAATGCCGATTTTCTCACGATGTTTTCTTTTAACCTTTTGAGAGCACCTACTCGCATAGTGCCAATAAAACATAAGCAAAACTGGCTTTGAACCCACCATGATTGGAAGGTTGGGGCAAAAAACATCACACTTTTCAACTTATTCGTAAGTTTTTTTCTCAATCATCACACCCAGTGCTAGTCCAACATCCATATTCTGCCAATTTTTTTTTTATCTATTAGTAGGTATACCTACATAAGTAATTATTTTATAAATAATGTACCTTAAGATACCTACGATTACCTACGATAAGATTACCATAATCTAGCCATAATGTAGGCTGATGAGTAATTTTATGCTGACTTAAATTTCTAAATTGTTATTCTAAGAATGTGTCCCTAAAGACGTTTCTTGTATTTAGTTACCAAATAATCACACAGACTCTAAATTTATTTCAGTTTTATTTTTTTATTTAAATAAGTATTGTTATTATAATACATTATTATAATATTTGCCTTTTGCTTCCACACAAAACGACTCACTAGTCAGAGTAAAACAAATCGCAACCATTAACATCTACCATATCTCTCTTAAAATTAATTACATTTCGCCAATTTTAACCCTTCAAGACTCGCTGACTCAACCCGTCACCGGATGATGGATCAGTAAGACCAAGCGTGGCGAATCTGACCGAAATCTAACCCTTTCTATGCATATTAACGGGTCTTCATGACCGATGGGCGTGAATTTCTTTTCCGTGATTAATCTCAGTAATTATAGGGTTGGACATGAATCTGTAGGTTTTCGTTGAATGGATAAGAACCGCGTGTAAAATCAAATCATTTTAATATTACACAATATTTTACCTTCTTTTTATATAAGAGCAATGCTCTTGTCGGCGTAATGTATGCATTTTTCTCCAGGATGACGACGATCTTTGCTTTTAATTCCCCTTCCTCTCTTTCCTTCTAACTTTCCTTCGATGATGTTTCTGATTATGCTCTCATGTGGTTCAAGATGGCCAATCATCTTTTCCTCTTCTGTTCTCAACAAATTGTATGAGGGCTCTTTCTTCGTCTTTGTAATCTGTATACTAATTTAAGCTAATTGTATGACTCAAAACCAGGTGGACGGACTGCTTTTTGAATTGTTTTTATAATGTTTTATTGAATTGTCCAGATACATACGTAGCTTTAAACCGTTTGTACTTGGAGTAGCTATCTAGGGGTTGTTATTATGATGGTGGTCTCCAAATAGATCATGTAAAACTGATCAAGAAAGAGAAGGTATACTTCATAAAACTCAGATGTTTTAAACTCTAAAATTATTTTTAATCAACTTCAAATAGAAAAGGAAGTGGTCCTCAAATCGGTTGTATTTATTTTATGTTTGTTATCGCATAACTGCGTCATGTATGATCCGATTTGAAAGATATAAACTGAAATGTTATACTTTCTTGGTATCTAGACTCACCTAGCTTTAAGACGTTTTAAAGTGATTCTTGCAATGCAACCTAATAAATAAACTTATATGTTTTTTCCAGATTGGTCCCATAGAAATTTTATCAAAATCGGTTCAGCAGTTTGGCTATGAAGTTGGTTTCTGTCAACTTCACTTGTATACATTACGCCCGTAATCCCGGTCACCGTTTGTCAGAAGATCGCAGCCTAACAAGCGGATGGACACTAGACATAGAGCCTGGGCATTTAATTAGAGCAATTGCCCGAGGGCTGTGTTGCTCACGAATTGATTTGAAACCGTATATTATGTGCAGTGCGTATTATGTCATGTGCGTCAAACTGTCAATCTGTCAAAGGTATGTTATCTTATGTAAAGCACATAATATTATATTTGGATAGATTCGTTTTAAATAAACATGTAAGAGAATAGTGAAATGAAAGAATTGATTAAAAAATGTTTCTTAAATTCACTGGCTGGTTTTATCGTAATATTTTTTTTGATCGTAAATAATATGTACAATACAAGAAAATAATATATCTAAAACACCATAATATCCACTCCAACTGTTCGTATTTTTTTAAATTAAAATTACTACTGCAGTGTAATTAAATATTAATTATTTTGTGTTTATTAGCGGTATGAAAATGTTCGTCAATTTTCAACTTGATTTGTTCAACGTATCACGATCACACCTTATACACACACGATACTACCTTTTGAAACTGAATAGACAGAATACACCGATATGTTATCGTCACAAATTATGTCAAAATGTGTTCATGATCAAGGCACTTGGTGCAAGCGAAAACCGACTCTAAGGTGACGAACATTTTCATACCGCGACTGTACAATATCTAAAACAGCACCATCAACTCCGGCTGTTTGTATTTTTTTTTCATTAAAATTACCACAAATATGTCATTAGAAATAAAATAAACTAAGCTTTAGCATTCAATCCATCTAACCGACTAACTATAAAAGATTCTAAAAATATTTTTACTAATTGTAATCTGACCTGTACCTTACCTAGTGCGAAAAAAATCATTTCGTTTAATTACCAAAATTAAATAAGGGTTAACAATATGACGAAAATAAAATAATGCTTAGCTTTAGCATTCAAGCCATCTCACCGGCTAACTATAAAAGATTCTAAAAATATTTTTACTAATTGTAATCTGACCTGTACCTTACTTAGTGCGAAAAAAATCATTTCGTTTAATTACCAAAATTAAATAAGGGTTAACAATATGACGAAAATAAAATAATGCTTAGCTTTAGCATTCAAGCCATCTCACCGGCTAACTATAAATGATTCTAAAAAAATTTTTACTAATTGTAATCTGACCATAGGTTATCTGACCTACCTTACTTAGTCCGAAAAAAAGACGTTTACTGACCAAAATTCAATAAGGGTTAACAATATGACAAAACTTCAATCATGTCTAAATTAAAAGGCATTTATTCATGGGCTAGCTAAATTCATAAAAAACACTATACCCATTTCCCAGCAATCCCATAATCCCCCTTAAATCACCCATAAGAAGTCCAGCCAGTATATCTCCCGATGACAGTTTTATAGGCAGGGCCCACAAGCGTAGTGTGAACTACATAAAATATAAATACACAATTTGTCCGAGTGGCCGTCTGTTAATCTACTTTTATAGATGCTGTGGATTAATTATGTGGAGAATAGATGATGGGGAAATTGAGGTGGTGAATTTTATTTGTTTTCTTTCTTTCTTTCTCAGTGTCTCTGGGCTTGTAAGCTCCGTTGGTAGTTCATAAGTATGATTTCTATGCTGCATGTCATGGTTTGGTTTTAACTGGCCTCTCAGCCCAGTTGGCCTCCGCTCAGCTCAGTTGGAACTCTACCTTCTGCGTCGCAAGGTCGTGGGTTCGATCTCCATTGAGAACAAGATTAAATATTTGTGTGGTGAAGATATTTACAAAATGTGCAAAATCCACAAGAAAGAGTTGAGCTATCTGCAAACCGTTACAAACAATGGATCTACAGATAGCTCTACTGATCCAAAAGAAGCGTTCTCAAGACGCTGGCGGCATTGCCACACTAAATAGCAATTGTTATGCGATGCGTCAGATACCCACTAGCCCTTAGGTCACGCGTCACTTCGATCAGTCGCTTATACAGTATTTTGATCAAAATCAAAAGTGTATTTATTCAGTTGAATTGCAAGAATCACTTTGAAACGTCTTAAAGCTAGGTGAGTCTAGGTACCAGTTCCACGCGACCAAGCCTAGAAGAACAGACAACAAACTACGGCTCGGTTCCTACCGTTTTTTTATATGAATACTAGTGGCCGCCCGCGGCTTCGCTCGCCCGTTCCCGTAACACCCCGTTCCCGTTACTTTTTCAGGATAAAAAGTATCCTATGTCCTTCTCCTAGTTCTAAGCTACCTCCCAACCAATTTTCAGCCAAATCGGTTTAGCCGTTAGAAGATTATTAAACATCTCCCACTATATCCTCACTATAAACAAAGTAAATGATTAGCACTTATGTGTTTGTTTGGATATTTGTGGAATGTACTTAAATAAATACATTCAACATACATTACATATCAATATCGATACATGCAGGCTAATTATTATTTATGCGTACCTGCGCTGGTATCTTATACCTTTAAACGAGAAAATCTTGTATATATATATATATATTTAGGATCTCGGAAACTGCACCAACGATTTTCACGAAATTTAGTATACAGGGGTTAAATCGATCTAGCTAGGATTCATTTTTAGAAAATGACGAGAAGTTGGTGTTTTGCAATAATCAAACATAAACTCAATATACGACTGTTCCTGCCATCTATTGGCGATTGAGAGCAACTAACTGCAAGCTAGAAGGCGTTGTTAATTAAAAATAAGCCAATAAAGATACGACTCTTCCTGACATCTTTTGGCAAATAATAATACTATTTTTTTTAAACCCGAGCGAGGCTCGGTCATACCGGCTCGTATAATTAATGTACCTCATTAGCAATCATGATACACGCGTGCAATATGTTCGATGTTCAATAACGATGACGTCATGTTACAACATTTATAATAATTACATCCATGTCACACATATCATCATCATCATCATCAACCTATATCAGTCCACTGCTGGACGTAGGTCTCTCCCAAGACGTGCCACTGAGCCCGGTCTTCGGCTCTTCTCCTCCAGTGCTTGCCAGCTACATTTCGCAGATCGTCGCCCCACTTTGCCGGAGGGCGTCCTACACTGCGCTTACCTAAACGCGGTCTCCACAACACAAACAACAAAAGGTAGAACATACAATCGTTGGAGCAAACGAATACTAGAGTATTTGTTTGCTCCAAAGATTGTCTGTTCTACGGCAAACATGACCGGCCCACTGCCACTTCAGCTTACTAATCCTTTGAGCTATGTCGACCACCTATGTGGTTCTTTAGGGTACTCTGTCGGATAGCCTCGTTCCGGATTTTATCCTTCAGAGACACATGTCATATTATCATGTATTCACTGAATAACCCACTCCATAAAAACTTGAGAAACCGACTACAAAGCCAAACTACGGAGTTACTTCATCATCATCCACGGCTCGACTTCATACCCTGCTGAGTATAGGCCTCCCTTAGTTTGTGCTATATAACTCAATCCTGTGCCAGTCTTACTCATTTCCACCCCACCACTTTGGCGATGTCGTCCATCCGTCTTGCTGCAGAGCGCCCTACGCTTCTGTAGCCGGTTCTTGGCCACTATTCGGTTGTTGTTCTACTCCACCTGTCATCACCACGCTTAACAATATGTCCTGCCCAACTCCATTTGAGCTGTAATAGTGCAGCTGTACTACTGAGCTAATTTTGATTAATTTTCTATTGGACTTATTTACAGCAAATACTTTTTATCTGCGAAAAATCATGAAACTGTGTGTTTGAAGAGATAAAATATAATAAAATAGGATTTTATTTAGCCAAAGAAGAGAAGGTTTTTTCAAACGATGAAGGAAAACATCGTGAGGAAACCGGCGTGTCGTAGAACCTAAAAAAAATCAAAATTAGGTTAAGTGCACGAAAGAAAGCTCTTTGAGGCGCAATTAAACAAAATCCTTTCACCACACTTTGTTTGAAAAAACGAGTGACACGATAAGAAGATTTTTTTTCCAAAAAAACAACAAAACATCAAGTATAGCACAACTTATCACGAAAAAAAAGACAACCGAAAAAAAGAAACGTGGAACTATTGCGTTAGATCTATTCTTATTATCTCTCTAGTGTCATATACTAGTTGCATCCTTTGTTAGGGTCAGGAGTAAAAGTGTAATTGTTGGTGTAAATAAAATTACCTCTCCCTGTACAAGTTTCCATTACCCTCTCATGCGTTCACCATCTGCCACAAGAGTAGGCCTGCGGCACACTTTCAATTATACCACTAATTACCTTTGGTCGTCACCGATGCGCTGCGTGCGTAATTAGACGCGTGTTTGTGACACTGTGACGTCACCGAGGTGTTCCGATCGGACGCTTGGAGTGTTTAATTTAGTAACCTGTAGTAGTAGCAGAGCTCATTGTGTGTGGCTCGTCCAGGGAAGTACTACCACCATGCCTATTTCTGACGTGAAGCAGCATTGCTGTGTTTTGGTTTGAAGGGCTGATGAAATTACTGGCACTTGATAATATCTACCGTGCCTTTCAAATACTCATAGGTACTTTTTTTTTTTTTACATGATATAGACCAGCCTTTGGCTACAATCTCACCTGGTGGTAAGTGACGATGTAGCCGACGATGGAGCAGGATGGTCTAGAAAACACCTATTCACTCTTGCCTTGAAGAGGCCCAGATTGTAGTGGTCAGGAAAAACAGCTGTCGGCAATGAGTTCCAATCCCTGGAGGTTCGCATAATGAAGGTGGAGCCAAAACGCTTAGTGCGAATGGGTGGTATGCTAACCAGGTATGGATGGTACTAAGCCGTGCGTCTGCTAGTCCTATGGTACTTTTAATAATACCTGCAAAAAAAAAAATTGATGACCTGAAACACGCACATAATATTGCTACCAACATTAAATTTTCAATCTAAATTATCCATTAACCCAATTTAGTACAAACTAATCAATTTGTTGGCAAATTCAAATGATGCTGCGCTCCAGTGTTTATCCCAACTATCGATTATCGAGTGGTGGCATTAAGGTGATAAATACTATCGCTTTGCTAGATTGGACGCGGTGAGTACCTTTTACAATTATTTGTTACAAATTTTAACAATTCTGTTGTTACAGGAAACTGACTAAAATGGTGTAAAATCCTATCACCAGTAATTTCCGGCAGCGCATCCGCACCACCTCTTGTGTTGCAGGTGTCTATGGGTGACGGTGACTATTTTCCACCAGATGGCCCGTCTCCTCTTTCTGATATAGCATAAAAAAAAATTGCCTAAACTATATTTTTTTTTGCAGAAAAACTGGCCAAGGGTGTGTTGGCCTCGGATCCGTACGTAAAACGGCAAAATAATCACGTTTTTAGCATGGCAGCCTCTCTCAAGTATTTATTTTATTTTGTGATTTATTGTTGTCACACGTGGCAACAGAAATACCTACATCTTCTGTGAAAGTTTCAGCTGTCTATCACGGTTTGGATAGGTACACTGGATAACTCTATGTATCTACCTGTATGCCTAAACACTACCACCAAATCTGTGCCACCACTACTGGCTCTGGTTTTGGATCTGTGTGAGTGTTCACCGCTGTATTACTGTGTGACGTTTCAAACGTAAAATATTTTATAACACGTAGTTTTCCAGTTTTTACTGTTTTAAGCTACTGCATTCTGGATTAAAACAGCCCACAGCAATTTCAAACCACGCTCACCACTTTATCGCAATCATGAAACTTTAACGCATAGATTATTTTGCTAAATCGTCACGTAGCCAAACAAATCATAAAAGTTGAATAGCAAGTTTATGTTTAAACTCACTCCAGTACCGATCAAATGTTTATGCTAATGGTTTTAACTGTTTATGTGATGCTTGGGACTATTATGTGATGGATTAAAATGAAAATGATATTAAAACTGTAATGACAGATAGGTTTTATAATAATAATACAGCAAAACAACCTCCACATTTATAATGCTGGACACTTTTTAGCGGCTCTCTCATCACTGTTACTTTCATGTCAATAAATAGAGACGGTAACAGACTTATCGGTCCGTAAAGCTAAATGACTGCTATAGGACCTCGAACAGCTATACAATGGACAGCGTTATCGCTAACAGTGGATTCTACCAGTCAACAGTATCCTGTATTCTACACGATACATTATACGTCTGCAGGTTCCAATGGCTACGATGATAATTATCTCTATAATAGGCAGCGTTATCGCTAACAGTGGTTTCTACCAGTCAACAGTACCCTGTATTCTACACGATACAAATAATACGTCTGCAGGTTCCTTGGCATTTATATGGCTACGACTGGCTACGACGATATCCTAAGAAAGCATGTAGAGCATCTACGCCGTAGCTCTGACGTAGCATTACTGACTGACTTTATTTTTGCAGTAGTAGAAAACTCTTTGTGAAGAGCTCGTTCGAGGAAGTACCACCATGTCTTTTTCTGCCGTGAAGTATTGTTATATGTTTCGGTTTAAAGGGTGTGGGTGCCGGTGAAATTACTGGCACGTGAGGTTGAACATCTGCATGCAGCAAGTTTATGGACGCAGGGCATTGCATCGTAGGGCACGTTCCTGACGTGCGTGACCTACAAGGCAATGCTTTGTTATTGAACATCAGGGGGCCATATGCTTATTCCATCAGCTAGTTGTATAAAAGCCTTTTTTCAGCTTGCCTCAGCCTAAATTCAGCTTGATAACATAATAATAATTGTCCATCCTTCTACTAATAATCCGAATATTAAGGTATTTTATCAGTCTGGTACCATGTTTTATAGATTTAAAAACGTTTTAAAAGACCTGTTTATTTTCACACTCAAATAAAATAGCTACAAATCCCCTAAAAGTACTTCAGGGAATGCATTACAGCGCCTACATCTTGCTGACACCGGTTTGAAGTCGCTAGTGTGTTATTTAGTGTGCTTTTAGTCACACACTACTGGGTACCGCTCACATTTGGCAAAATCTGTTGGTGGAGTCACAGATGTTAGTGATGCGGATGGATGCGGTATTTTTAATTTCACTCAAAGAAAGTCAAAGATGTATAACAGTATTAGTGTTACAAGGATTCCATTGAAACGTCTTAAAGCTAGGTGACTCTAGATGCCAGTTCCTCGTGACAAGCCTGAAACAGATTTTTACACTGATCGCTTCACTCTGTAAATAAATAAATAAAATAGTTGGCAAGTGCAAGCGTTAATTTTTTCGTACTTATCTCCGCAACGGCTGACTAAATTTGGATATAGGGGACGTAAAGATTCGAATACTTATTATAACCGGCTGATTTACTAGTATTTGTTGATTTGCTTGTTTTCGTGTCGATGTTACAGTTATTAAAAGCCTCTTCGACCAGTAGGTGGCTACATCCTCGGCATTGGCCGAGCCGGTCATGAGATCGTCCATTGTGCATTGTGTTGTGACTGTGGTTTGCTGTAAAATGTGGGTTTCATCCGCTCAGGGCAAAAATGGGTGTGATTAATAAATGTTTTTAATTAAATAAAATGGCGTAACACCTAACGTCGCAATAAGTATACGGGCCAGCTCAGTTTGTTCGTAGTTATGGTGTGTTTTATACTTCAGCAGCAATTTTACAGCAAGCTCACGAATGTCATATCCATCAGCACTTCCCACATCCATGTTCCCAAGTATCGAGTGCAAAGGGGAAAATGTAGATTCTCCTTACACCATTAACATGTATATCGCCTTTAATTTATTGTCGCTAGCTTTTTGATAGTAGCGAAATCGTTTTATTTGCAATTTGTTCGAATGTGCTTTAGAATTTGGAACAATTGCTCGAGATCGGTGGAACTGCTAGAAAATACAATTGCTTGAGTTTATGGGGTTGTTATTGTTGATATCAACTGTTTTGTTTTTGTCACTTGTCCTGAATTTCTAATAGTTACAAAAATTAAAATAAATAAATATTATGTACAATCTTTCACAACACTATCTAGTACCAAACTAAACAGAGTATTATGGAAACCATATATAGCTGATGTAACACATAAATATTTTTTTGTAAATATATACCTCTAAAATAATATGACACACACAGAAAACAAACGTCTATGTACACCACACAAATCTTTGCTCTCGTTGGAATCAAACCCACGATCTACGACGCAGAAGGCAGAGCTACTTTATAACTGACCTGAGATTAAGATAATATTAGATTAGCTATCCATATAGGTAAACTATATAAAAGCAAACTTAAAATATATAAATGTTTAAAGTAGAGTACCAAGTAATAAAATATCTAAGAGGAGGTCTATCGCCTGAGAATAAAAATTATTATATCTTTGTTTATTTTTTATTTAATACCTAAGTGAATTTCTTCCACTCTAAAGTATTTGAGGAACCAGCCTTCCTAGTCCAATATTATACTCTTAAACAAAATAAAGCCATCAAAACCTGAAAAACAAGTCGCTTTAAATAATATGATGATTTTCAAAAACTCCCAAGAGCATATTTTCAGGGAAATCACGAATATCACTTAGCAAATGCATGGAATAACAATAAATTTCCTATTGCGAGTGTCGGGTAAGGGGAGGCTCCTACGGTTCGCTTGGTATGGTAATTTGAGAAACATTCACTTTGCTTACCTATTATATAGGTACGTATAAATAGGTACTGTTTTGTAAATAAATATATGCTATGCACATTTCACACAACACTATTTAGCCCCAAACTAAGCAGAGCTTGTACGATAGAAACAGGATAGTAAGTTTTTTTTTGTAAAGGCGTACTAAGAATACAAATTACACCCAAACAGAGAATAAACATCTGATTCGATACAACGAGTATTTCGACGTATTGGGTTTTAGTGCTGTTTTCTATTTTAAGGCCCGTAAATTTTTCTACCATGTTCAATTATCCGTAATAAAATGTTCAACAAATACAAAAAAAAATACGGGTTGCACTCCGGGAGTGCCGGCAGAAGTGAAAACTTGATTATTAACGTTGAGCATGTTTGATATTTTGGAATGGTTAGGGGGGGCTTGTTTGTTATTTGGCACGCTGTAACATACACGAACATTCGCGCAAGCGCCCTGCGCTGCCTAAACGAAACAGTAGGCCCAGGCATACATTTTCGCCGCGCCGTAGAGAGGGGATAGCTGTCTACTCTCCATCCGTCTTACGCTTTTTCGATCAGGTCACGTGTCCTGACGCGCTGACGCGAGTTTAAGATTTTATACCCATTACAGAAAAAGTGCTCAACGCCGCTAAAGAAGTTTTCACTTCAAAAATACAAAATTATTTATTTACCAATGAACATACAAAGGTTTATTTAAACGACTGGGGGTCTACTCGCACTAGGACAAGCCTGCATGTTTGTACTCATAATAAAATGCTTGTATAAGTATAAGTTTATGTTCAGTGGTTAGACCAATTATGCGAAAAATACGTTTATAATATTTGGATGTCCACTACATCATAATAAGGTAAGTAGGTATCTCATGAACCCATAGGGTAAAGCATAATCTCAGCGGCCAGTGAGTATGTGCATTAATCATGCAGTATGGAAATTCAGTAAGTGCTGTTGATAAATGAACCGGTCAAGACTGTTCGCGGTTCCTGTGAGTTTGGAGTTAGGACATTTTTTTAAAATTTGTTTACATTCCTATTTCTGCCGTGAAGCAGCATTGCTGTGTTTCAGTTTGAAGGGTGTGGGTGCCGGTGAAATTACTGGCACGTGAGGCTGAATATCTGTATGGCTCCAGTTGATGGACGCAGGGCAGTGCATCGTAGGGCGCGTTCCTGACGTGCGTGACCTGCGAGGCATTGCTTTGTTATAGGCGATGGTTACCACTTAACATCAGGTGGGCCGTATGCTTGTTCCATCAGCTAGTTACATAAAAAAAAAACATTCTGTTAACCGATTGTAGGAATAGGACATCCCTAATCGAATCAAGCAATGGTACACATCTCTAGAGGAAGGAGAAGAAGTAGGATAAGATGGCGCATGGCGTCGTAATGCGTAGTTGTAATTGTTTGCCGAGTAATAAAGTAAAACCCGAGATGTAGCTATAATGAATGAAGAGTTTTCGCCTTATTATTACATATTTTATAAATAACTATAGCTGTTCCCTGCCACGCTTCGCTATGACACAAAAACAATCTTTGATGCGGATTATATATCAAGCTAAAATTTTAGCTTGATCGGTGCAGAACTTTTTGAGTTTTTGAATCGTACAAGAGAAGAAAATGAAATCCTAATATGATTACGATCCAGCCATAATGTATGCTAATGAGCAATTTTATGCTGACTTAAATTTCTAGATTGTTTTTCTAAGAATGTGTTCATAATTATGGACACACATTCCTAATAGATACTATCGTAATTACTTAGGGGAAAGATACTTTGTTGTTGTTTTCTTTACTAGTTTATTTGCTAGTAATTTGAATTATAACCTGTATTTTTTAAGATCAGAAACAAGGTACGTGTTGTACAAATCTATTGAAGGCATCTGCTATTCTGGCAACACGGCTCAAAAAAATCTCGTTCAGACTCTTGCCGGTGAATCCACGTTCGATTTTTGAAAATTTAGAGCGGATTCAGTGATCGCTCAAATGATTTGTGTTGCAGCCGGCAGGAATAGACCCGCTGACCTCCAATAACCAATAGTATTAGAAAATCAAAATGTCTCAAGTTCAAACTTTTTCCAAAAACTACCAAAAAGTATCTACTGTCCACTTGATTTCATTTTTCATTCCTAAACCGTTTTGTTTCGCTGACAGGGGTCCGTATTGAAAGCAAGTTTGTTTTGTACAGAACCCTTTTCAATCAGCTTTATGCGACTGGACTTGGTTCATCATTAACTAAGGCTTTAAATGTTTACATGGATTATCAAGTCATCATCATCATCATCAGCCTGAAGAAGTCAATTTCTGGACATAGGCCGTCCATACAAATATTATTTCCAGGAAGAACGAGTCTGAGCCCTTTCCATCCATCGACTTCCCGCGATCTTAACAATGTCGTCGGTCCATCTGGTGGGAGGGTGCCCTACGTTTCATCTTCTGGTTCGTGGTCGCCATTCAAGAACCTTTACTCCCCTAACATATTCGGTTCTTCGAGCTCTATGACCTGCCCATTCCCATTGCCATTTCAGCTTCAAGTATTACTTGTTTGTTACCTACGTTGTCAATGTCAAATAGTTTTGCAAAAACCTGCAAAACATAGACAGAGATATGTTTCTGTTACACTAACCGCAAAAAGATGGCAAAAACCGATGCTTATTTAAGGCGAAGACAACCGTCGAACTTCTCACTCGCACACATTGACCCTTAAAAAAATTACATCACTGTACTTATTTATCGGATATCGTGAACAGATCTTGTGAATTTCCTATGTCTAGTGTTGTATATTATTGTCCTGACATTTTTTGTTTCATATTATTTACTATTTTTACAGTTGACATTGTATTTAATTTGACCAAAACTGTTTACCTATACTTTTTTTAATTTGTTTTTTCTGTCTGTCTATTATGGCTTTAATTATTGTAATTGGTGTTAGCCGTTATAATTAAAGTAAAACAATAAATACAAATACAAAATACAAATTGAAAGCAATCCTATTGGTTTAGCAAAAATTAATTTTGATCCTTAGGTACACTTTTTCCTATTTGAAAGTTTTCCCAACTGGGTTTCGTAAATTTTCTACGAGAAACTAGTTCTAGCATCTAAATTTGTTTTTGTAAAGATGTATGTAATCTTATTATACGATAGAATAGTACTTAGTAGTAGCTCGCGATTAAAGTATAGTAGTTCATCTAAAATTGCGAGCTACTACTAATGTACATCTTGTGTGCAGTGATTTTATAAGTTTTAAAAGTTCTATGTGTGTGTGTGTGTGTGTGTAGGTTATTGACGGTAGTCTGCCTCTTAATCAGAGGCTATGATTTTCAAGCTACATCAACCTTATCAAAAAGGCGAATGTACAAATACAGCAAGACTATGGAACAAGGATCTAAAACTTTTGGAACTGATCTCACTTGCAGCCAAAATATTGAAAGTAAGCAAATGCTGGAAAAACCTACGCGCAGTTTTTTTTCTTTTGAGACACCAAAAAAAGATTTTTTTCGCTTTCTTTCTCTTTTTCTTAATTTCAATTTTTTTAATTATAATTATTGTTTATCATTACGGAAATTGTCTTTCAAAATAACTAAAACAACTTGTTTACGTAATGCCGTACATAGTTGTGAAATTTTCGAATGTTTAGCGAACTCTGCATTGCTTCGTATTTTTGGCTCAGTTTCTAAAAATGTGACCGGCCTAATAAATAGAACAATTGTCAAATATTTTCTAAAATAAGTGCATAATATTGGTCATATTGAAAATCTTTATGTCCGCAAACCGAACAGATGACGATCGTTTTTCCCGCATCCGCTCTCGCGTATTCAAATGTGACAATGACAAATCCTCGGCCGTTTCCGGCTGCGGTTCGGACGAACTCGGATGTTCACGTCATTTGTATTCATTCCAAATTCGAATAGAAGTCGCGCCTTTTGTTCGAGTGATAAGTCGAGATGACAGATCGAGGTAGGGGTGAGCGCGAATTAAAAAGTGGATTGATTATGTAGTTTGACGTGAAAAATGAGAGTGTCATAAAATAATTTTCTAGAACCCGGAACGTGTTCTACGTTTCTATTATATTAACGTTGCTATGACTAAATTTTATAAATTAACTATTGTAAAAATGTCAGGCGTATTTATCTTAAGGCCTGCGCACACCTAGGTCACTGGCGATCAATGGAACGCTGTGAAAATATCGCTGTCATATTTGACAGTGTTTCACAAATCGCCATCGCCAGCGACCTAGGTGTGTGCATGCCTTTACTGCCTATCTGTAAGTTTGTGGAAAATAGAATTAAATAAACTGTTAGATTAAACAGACACTTTGTGGTTTTGTTTTCATGTTTAAATAATGTGCTTAGTAAATTTTAAATTTTTGGTGTAACGTCACCACAGATAAGATTATTATAGTTTGGACGATATTGTATAAGTTTGGCAACTATTATAGCAAAAATAAGGCAAATCATAAGGTCAGTAATAAAAATAAATGGTTACCAAAATTGGTTTTTATTGACATAATTGTGACTAAAGAGTAACTTGATAGTAAACAATGGTATCTCTGGAGTGCAAAAAGCCAACAACACGCGGTGTTCCCAGGCGGTCACCCATCCAAGTACTGACCGCGCCCGACGTTGCTTAACTTCGGTGATCGGACGAGAACCGGTGTTTTCAACGTAGTATGGCCGTTGGCGACAGTGTTGCTAAAATACCGGTACTAAATCAGGCAGCTGAGATATTAAAGTAGTGACGTCACACACAATGAGACTATTTGGAGCGGTATGTTAGACAAACTTTTGATACCTACTAGAAACTTAAAATAAATTCAAAATCAAACTCAAATCTTATTTGATTTGCACATTACTTTTATATCCGTAAATTAGAAAAATCAAAGCAAAACAAACCTTCTACTACTACAATAAGAACTAAAATACATTTGAAGGTGTTTGTCTTGGTCAGATTGTCTAATAAACAGACAGAAAATATGATTGAGATGCGTTCAGTCCGACAGATTTGGATCATCTCTAGTGGACTACAAAACATTTATATTGGTCAGTGATTTAGGGAACTATTCGTTTGATAGAGTTTCGGTTTTGGGGTGCGAGATTGTGTAATAGGCCTCACAGATCAGTTGGTTGGTAGTATTATAGAATGTGTTGTTGTGGGTTTGACTCCCATTCATGACAAAATTTGGCATTTGTTCTGTTTGGAAGTTGATAAATAAAGTTTTAAAAAATTACTAGAGTCTGTTCAGAAAGAGAACCGTCGTGGGATTGGAGGGCGCTGCTGTGCTTAATTACCTTTTTGTTTAGTGGGCAATACAATAGCGCGTCTGTTGCGTTTTGATCCTATCACAACTAGTGTACTATTCCTTTTATGATGCAAAATGATGACAGAAAGAAAGGGATGAGCTGCCATATAAAAATCTAAACGTTAGTTCACAATTTGGCCACGACGGTTCTCTTTCTGAACAGATTCTACTTACTTATTATTCAGAAATTAATAAAATGGGCTCACCTATGTTCATCAGTATCATCATCAACAAAGTAAAGAAGTTCTATCGGTACCGGTAACCGCTTCCCATCAAGTGGGCCATATGCTTGTTTGTCTACTTTGTTTTATAAAAAAAAACATTCAAGGTACCTAATTAGTATAATAGACCATTCCACGATTTTATAATAGCTAAATAATTGTCAAAATTATTTTACGTGTACTTATTGTAAATCCCTTTGCAATTACTGTGCAAAGGTTCTTAACTAATAGATAATTCTTATTTTGCACCCTCCAAATAATATTGTGACACGTTTTAATTATTATATTGAACTTGCCGATCCGCGACCGCCATTTTTTGCGAACTAATCCGCTTATTGCCGCTTTCATTCCAAGTTTAAATTTTGGAATAGTGATGTCAAAGAAGCGTTAAAATAATATCGACATGATAAATGTAAATTTTATTGTTATTTTAGCTTAGAGTGCATAGTGTGCATACCTAAAGAATTATAACCATAATAAAGAAATAATACCGTTTTCTAAATAAGTATGCATAAAGCATACATGTAATGTATGTAAGTATGTAATAAGTATAACGCTACTAACTATCTGGTTCCCATTTTACAAGCTCCGCTTAGTTTGGAGCTAGATATTAGTGTTGTGTGGATTGTCCGCAATATTTATTTATTTATAACAATAAAATTATACCCTAAAAGTTTTATATTTCCAATAGTAGCAATGGAAAGTTTTTTAATCTGGCTGACTGACAACTGCGAGATCACCAAAATGAGACGCAAAAAGCCAACAACACGCGGTGTTCCCAGGCGGTCACCCATCCAAGTACTGACCGCGCCCGACGTTGCTTAACTTCGGTGATCGGACGAGAACCGGTGTTTTCAACGTAGTATGGCCGTTGGCGACAGCCAAACTAAAATAGCGCAACTAATAAAACTCATAAAACGATATTTGTAGTGACACAGTGTAATCCAATAACATTTTATATTGTCAAAGTTACATAAGGAATTGAAATTAAAATTGGAAAAGGTGACCTATTTTTTTCATACATTTTTGATGGGTGTTTCAACTGTTTTCTTCATAGCTAAAATACATCAAAAATAATTAAAATAGGCTATATTATACCTAAACATAATCATAATAATGTTTGCAATAATATATACGAGTAATTAGGTTTTATCGATTGAAATAGGAACAACCCCATCCCTAGATTTAAATCCGTAGTAACACAACCTACAATTAACAGTCTCTAATCCAACCACGACAGGTTTCTTATTAACGCCATTTGTCAGCGACGATACCACCTAACTCATTTGTAGCTGACTGTACCCACACTGTGACATTTGTTAACGACTGTACCGGATTATTCGTTATCTTGCATCTTATTTTGCACCCTGGTTATTACAGTTTCTAATTTAAAGGTTTTTTTGTTTGTCGTCTATTTCATGCAACAACCGGATAAGTCAATTTTGTGAATAATTAAGTACGAGTATGTGTCTCTTATAGGACTTGCGCATATCTACGCGATGTCGATCAGGGAAAAGCTGTCAAATATCGCAAGGACGTGAATTTGATCCCCCACCGAGAAAAAATATTTGTTTATTGAGCATAGATGTTTGTTCTCTTATTGGGTGTTATATTGTATTGTAACTAAGTAAACAATATTAATACAATTATAAGTATTATATAAACTATCTGGTTCCCATCGTACAAGCTCTGCTTAGTTTGGGGCTAGATAGTCCACAATATTTATTTATTTAATTAAAAAACACAAGTCATTGCCTTGCTTTCGAAATATGCATAAAATATTATGCTATTATCAGATGGGGTGCAAAAGATTAAAACACCCCCACTAATCCTCAGTATTTAGTGAGATTGAAGTTTCACTCCGCACAGTAATTAAGCTGAAACTTAGTTAAATTAATGGTTCTGAAGCGATGAGAAGGGACTTTTTATAATAAGTTAAGAGACGCTATAGATATGTAGGTACATATTTGCCCCAGCGCAGCTTAGGAACTAAATACAAAAAAAAATGCTGAGCATTATTATGCATGCCTCAAGTTGATGGACGCAGGGCATTGCATCGTAGGGCACGTTCCTGACATTCGTGACCTACGAATCCCTATATCAAAGCATTGCTTTGGTATAGGCGATGGTAACCACTTAAATCAGGTGGACCATTTAAATTATGCTTGTTACATCAGCTAGTCCGACCGCCCCCTTTAAACCTTTAGTTTTATAGTTTTATTTTTTGTAATCTTTCACTTTGGTGAACGATATAATCTTATTATATTCCATTCTAGTTGTATAAACCACAATATTATTTATAAATAACATTATGTAACCAGCATAATGACATAATATAGGTACATCTATGTTTAATAACGAAAGGAGTTCCACCTACACTATACAGCATTACCAAGTAGATATTCAAACGCCTGAAAAAATCACAACAGCAAAGTCAAATAAGCGTCAAAGCACCAAATACAATAAAACAGGAGTCAACCAACAGACATCGATCGCATCGTTCACATCTTAATAGTGATGTGCAGACATTCATAGTCATACATATGACAGTCATAAATTCATGCGTACAATCGCACATCAAACGTCGTTCCCCTATTTCTCCCCGTAATTCCCCGCGTATCCCCCCTGTACTCAATAGCCGATAGGTCGTAATCCTTCTGGCAATCACTACCGACTCATCACCCAGCCGATATGAAAATGTAACGATGGAGTAGAAATTACTATTTTTAGTGTCTATGTCATATTTTGTAATTCAATTCTATGCTAAAACGTAAGAACTACGTTTTTATATTAAAATTAGGTTAGGATGTTTTCTTAGTAAACATAAGAAAAAATTACAAAATTAAAAAACTTTTGTGCTTATTGATTGATAGATTTTATCACTAAAAGATCAGACAGTACGAAATGTAAAATAATAACTGATAAGTAAAGTTAAGCAAAATGTAGATTCTAAATACATTAACCAAAAACCATTTTTTTTTAATTTGGCGGACTGTACCTACCTATCTATCGTACGATAATACAGTCCAACATTTTGAGGAACAATAGTTTACATGGTTCACATAATGCAAATCCGACAGTTATACTGACAGTCCATCAAACTGCCAATTCCCCAAACAACTGCCGCACTCAATCTGCACAATCCTACCCTTGTTAATGCTAGAAGATAAGATAGGGCTAATCCTCACATAACTTAGGATCAAGACCGTTTAACGCGGTCGGAATCCACTGACCATTGTCCTGCGTTTAATTTAAACCGGCCTCATAGCCTGGCGTAATGATTTTACTATCCCCGGCCAAAGTATCAAGAATATTCACTAGTAAGAACATTCGATCTTTTGTAGAAGAACTTAGGGGTCCGTTTTGCTTGTTTTTGGATTATAGGAGTATTTGTATCATTGGTAGTAAGGTGTCGTAAGATTTTATGCGTGAACCTCTTTATGCAAACAGGTCCTGAGGGTCACGTTTTAGGTTTTTGAAGCTATTGAAACTTGACCCATCACATAAACGTAATAAGCGGAACACCATAATCATTGTTTATGTAATGGGAGGAAGGGCAATTATTCTGATAGGATACATTCAGATAAAAAGCACCAAAATAATGCAAAAAGCCAACAACACGCGGTGTTCCCAGGCGGTCACCCATCCAAGTACTGACCGCGCCCGACGTTGCTTATCTTCGGTGATCGGACGAGAACCGGTGTTTTCAACGTAGTATGGCCGTTGGCGAAAGCTTAACTAAAATACTGGTACTAAATAAGGCAAGTAAGATGTGAAAGTTGTGACGTCACACACAATGAAATATTTTAATTAGAGCGGTATCTATCTATAATACCCAATTGTATAAAGCTGAAGCGTTTGATTGTTTGTTTGTTTGATGAGACGCGCTAATCTCGGGAACTGCTGGTCCAAATTGGGAAATTATTTTTGTGCGCGAATAATAGGTCAAAACAGCAATACTGATTTACATCAAAGTATCTATTATAATAGCAATATTTGCTTACCAAAGTTGTTATTTTAATTAGAATTTTTATCAGAAGTAATATCATCCACCTATCTAAAATTAACCAAATCATTCGTCGTGTCTTCTCCACCATACATCAAGCCAAATTAAACGTCACAACACAAAGCAGGACAATCAATTAAATTTTATATCTCCGACCCCTGCACACCGTGTTATTTTGTGCCCTTACGCCTATTGTTTATGTTAACGACAGTCATTATTAAGTAAAACGGTTTATGGTAGTAATAACTTTCGGGTAGGATGTGTGTTATTTTGGAAATGTGATTTTATTCACAGATTTACATTATGTGTAATTATAATAATCTATCCATTCCTTAATGCACATCACCACAAATAAAATTACAGATTCAATCCAATGCGTTAACTTATTAACGCATTGGATTGAATCTGTAATTTTATTTCTAAGTGAATAAATTGAAAATTTTAATTGAAATTAATTTGATTTATTTAGGTTACCACAGTTTGATCCAAGGATGTCGATATAAATAAGAAAATACGCCAAGCGTAAATTAATTAGTAAGATTGTTTTATCTTCAACGGAGTGCATAACATGAAATGAAGAAATATTTTTTTTATTTAGAAAAAACTTTTAGTGAAATTAAAAACAATAATTTCATAATTAGACGATAAGACTTTCAGTAAAATTTAATTAAGTTTGAACAAAACATTTTCTTTTTGAAGATACATTACAGTACCTACTTACCGTTTCATTACAGTAAACCTAAAATAAATGCAAAAAACTAACTCCGCCGCGACAGTGTAATCACTGCCGTGACCAGGATTCGAACCTGGGTTACTACGGCCACAACGTAGGGTCCTAACCACTAGACGATCACGGCTATCGGAGCACTGAGCGGAGCGATGAAATTATAAATTGGTTTACGATAGCTAGTACCAGTGACGTCAGCGGGTTTGGGAGGGGAAAGGTGTAGGTGGGTGTTATCGGGATTCATATTGTGTGCTAAGAATATAATTAAGTTACTTATCACTGTAGAAACAAGTCTGCATTACTTTGTTTCGTAAAATGAATGTAAATTAGAAATTAAATTACAAGTCACCCAAACAGTAACCTAAACAAATATAGATGAACATAAACAACTATGGAAAATATAGAAATACCACAAAATAGAGAATCACGCGACAAAACAGAACAAAAACATGATTCCGAATTACAAACCAATTACTCAGTCCAATGACCAGTGGTATTTCGAGAAAATTGGTGACCAATTTTGTGACACGTGTCACGGCTATTCATCGGAACGTGACCAAACGCTCGGTAAAATTATTTTTGTTTTTTGTTTAGCTAAATACCGTTTTGTGGTTAAAAATGCATTTTTATCTCATAACTAAAATAATTTAATGTTGACTTTATAAGTCAACATTATCAGCTTGAAGAAGTCCACTGTCCCGTTCTTAAGATTCTTGTAGGTATTCATTTTCTATGTATTGCATTTTTTTTCTGGGTATTTAAAAGTAGCATGGAGTTCTTCAAAAAGGGCGTTTTAAAAGTTTTAATGGGTCGGCAACGCGCTTGTGATGCCTCTGGTATTGCAGGCTGGTATAGGCCACGGTAACCGCTTCCCATCAGGTGGGCCGTATGCTTGTTTGTCAACTTAGTTGTATAACAAAAAAACTCGTAATACGAATACGACGAGCCTTCAAATTTTTAGTTCGTTCATACAGATTTTGTTAACTGAAAATAAGTTTTTAATTATAACAATTTGTTTACACTAATTTAGAACAACTGAATATTTCACGAAGCCTACAATTACCTACGGTCGCGTGCTCACCCACTAACCATAGACAATTTATTTGAACAAGCTCACTCATTATCGAAGAGCTTTCCCGTGTTCACGTCAATTGTCGATGGTAATTGACGATTTGATTACAGTTCGACGGAAGTGTCATAAAAATGACGAGAAAAAACAAATACTTTATTATGTTGCGGAGCTTGGCTTTGTCGAATAGAATTGGATAGAAAATGAACACTCATAGACAATAATTGTCAAGACAGAACAGAACAGACGATAATCCTGTTATAGTTGGACTAGAAAATCGGGATCGACTATCTAATAACAGAGTTTTTTTAATTTAAGATTTAATAATTGTGCGTCTAAAATTTAAAAAAGGAATTATATTTCGGCAGACCATAACCAAGGCTTCACACAAAAAATGTTACAAGCCCTTTTTGTACTATTCTTTTTTTAAATAATCACCGAAGTTATGCAACTTCGGGCGTAGTCTGTACTTGGATGGGTTACCGCTTGACATCTTGTATTATTGACTTTTTGCACTCCAAAATGTTTCCAAACATTTTGCGACATTGTTTTGATGCCACCCGCAACGAAATATCGAAAGCCATTGCTCTTTACCCAACACAGCGGGACGGTTATGAGCTGAAGTTGGAAGCTAAGAGCTGGATTCCGCCAAAATATTTACCCTCCAACTCAAATCCAACGCTCTTATTCAAAGGATGTAAGGTTGAAACTCCAGCGCGCGCTGAGGTAGAGTTGGGGTAAGTTGGTAAAGGAATAATGCTGGCAATTTATAACGTATTGTGTTTTGATTGGTCGTCAGAGGTGGATAGCTAGACGGATGATCCTTCTATGGCATTCTATGAGAATAGGAAATGGTAATGTCTGGAGGCTTGGCAAGTTTGGATGGAAATGGCAGACGTTAGTTTGCTCCGTTTGCTGCTGTTTATTGATTTGTGACTATTCAGTTGTAAAATGGATTTCGTCGTTGTAAATACGACAACGACGAATGTCTTTGCATTTAATATCACAGTAAAGCCCAAAATAATTATATGTTTCGACATTTGACTTACAGTAATTTACATAATCATGCTTTAGAAGTTATTTAGGTCATTTGCGTAGTAATTTTTAGCTTTCAAAAGTTCCTGATATTGTACTTATCATGTCACCTTCATAAGAAGATTTTCTTATGCAACTACCGGATGGAACAAGCTTATAGCCCACCGGATGTTAAGTGGTAGACATCGCCTATAGCAAACCATACCCACGCTACCTCGTAGCCTCGTAGGTCTCGCACGTCAGGAATGTGCCCTACGATTCATGTACTCATAAAGATTTTCTTAAGGTACATTCTAATAAGGTATTTAGCTATGGGTATTACAACTTATACTTAAAATACCTATCAATATTAATTATTGATACTTGTGTTTCCAAAAACTTTTTGAAAATATTTTAAATTCTAACCTAAAATAGTGTAAGTAAAAACGTTTTTCCCAACTATCCTAAAACCAAAATCATTTTCCCGCATTTAGTTATAATTCCTGCATCTAATCCGTCTGTCCATGACAACAGAAAAGACACCCCAGTATCATTTTAGATCAAACACATGATAATGGCTGTAAGAGCGCCCCTATTATTCGATACAATAAAAATGAAGTGCCGACATATTCCGCGTCTATTGCGAAACACTCCCATCCCTAGCTTTATTCACCACAACTCTCAAACTCAATAATAAACCGAGCCCCATAAACAATAAGGTTTGAAATCGTGTGAAAATTGACGTGACCAGTGAAGTATTTTAGGGTGTAGATAGGAGAGGACCAGTAGGTACGCAGATACGTACTAATGGTGATTGAGAAAAATAAAGGCACATATCGAAACATAACTCGGGGTTATGTCTTCATGAATATTGAAGATCGGCTGATAGGTTGATTGTAGGTGTTAATGCAACTCGTAAAACGGAAATCGTAAACGGGAATTTTTATTTCACTATGAAAAATAGGAGAAACCATATGTTTTAGGAAAAAATCACTTAGCAATACTGTTACTACTACTGTTGATAGTACTGATTGATAATAAAGATCTATCTAGATTTTGCAAGGTTTAGAAGTTTTTAAAAGACAAGATGAGAACCCATACAAACATACAATATACTTTGATATCATCAAAGATCTGTCTTCCCACTGCTGGGCAAAAGCCATCGCCAAAGTTCCCTAGTTTTTTCTATCCCAGCCTTCTGCACCTTAGGTTGTGTGTTCAATCCCCACCGAGAACGTGTCCACAATATTTATTTAATTATGTATATTTTGCAAGACTACGCATACCTGTTTTTGGTTGCTAGACGTCGATATGGTTACATTGGTTGTTATTGTCGGCTTTATCTTTTATTTAAATACTATTGTATTGTAATGGTATTTTATTTTCTTCTCTTTCTTTATGAAAACCTATTACTTACATATATTTGCTTGTTTTCAATTAAATTTTCATTTTCCGCAACGAAATTCCTGTTATTAATTACCGTATTACTAACGCATTGCTGATTTGGACGCGACATATCTACAACTTCACATACTCAAGTTAGAATGCCTTCTGTATTCTTATTTGTAACAAGATAAGGGTTATTTTCCTTTGATTTTTGACAATTATGGATTTATTCACCCTTTCTTTGGCTAGTTGACTGAATATTAATAGGGAGGGTAATCCTTAGCGATTAATGTTTTGTAACAATATATTTGGTGATGTATTTTGATTGAACGATTTCGCTATCTAATATTCAATTGGTATTAAATATTCCTAACTTTATAATTTTTTTAATTGCTTAAAGTGGAAGAGAACCAATATTATTAATCACATCTCTGGTAACTCTCAACCAGATCATATCATTAACATCATCATCATCCACAGCTGATTTTCACTGATGAGCCTTCCTTTAGTTTGTGTCATCTACCACAATAATGTTCTAATCATAGCCTTCATGATCTAGAACAAAATAGGTATTTTAAAAGTCTTGCCGTGGAAATCGAACCAACACTTCTCGCGACAGTCTTCCATTTGCAAACCATGTAATTGAAGTCTAATGACGCAAAACAAGTAGGCAGTTTTAATTTTGTAACGGTGCTGTTATTTTGACCTAAAAAACTTGGGTACATTGTAACTACAGCCACGTTAGGCGAAATATTTGTATGCCTCAAGTTGCTGGACGCAGGGCATTGATCGTAGGGCACGTTCCTGACGTGCGTGACCTATGACGCTATGCTTTGTTATAGGTGATGGTGGGCCATATGGTTGTTCCTCAGCTAGTTGTATAAAAAAAATTGCATGCTGAGTTGGAACTAATTTGCAACTGCTTTGTTTAGTTAAGTGTTAACAGGTTGCAAATAAACGGTTTGATTTCATTTAAACAAATTATTACACAAATTAGAAACATTATCTATATCAATTTATCCACATATTGAATCAACACTAACTTTATTATCACAGAATTGGTTTCATTTTACTGATCCCCATTTAGAAATAGGTGTCTATATCTCGTCTCGTTGTCAAACAATGCCAGATGTATGGACAGACAGACTCGTGTCATGGGGGAGAATAAATAAATATACCGAATGGGGTTGATTACAAATTCAAAAAAAAGACTTTATACTTACGGAACTCTAGTTAAACATGATAGGTAATTAATAAAAAAAAATGCAAAAAGCCAACAACACGCGGTGTTCCCAGGCGGTCACCCATCCAAGTACTGACCGCGCCCGACGTTGCTTAACTTCGGTGATCGGACGAGAACCGGTGTTTTCAACTTAGTATGGCCGTTGGCGAAATCTATACCAAATTACTGGTACTAAATCGGGCGGCTTAGGTGTTAAAGTCACGAAAATGAGTTTATTTTAGGCGATAATGGTATGCCATCAAGTACAACTTGTGCAAAAACCGAAGTCTCGAAAATGAGTACTTGTGTAAAAATTTGCGGAATCCAGGTACCACGTTGGTTAATTTATTTAGACCGTCTTCTGTCTGAGTCTTATTACGTAATTAGGTAAGTTATCACCATCTAGGGACCATAGCAATATTATAATTATATTCAAATTTTTCATGTTTTAAATAAATAGATTGACTTCTATTCAAAGCTTCTAAAGATTTCGTGCCAGTATTTTTTTTATTTCTTCTGTAGCCGCAACGCATTGCATGCATTCTACCAAAGAAATCGCCGATTTTAGTTCTATTTTCAAAAATAAAATTTTGTTTATTTTTTATGAAACAGAGTCGAGTCGAATCATTGACAGGCAAAATTCATCAGACATCATTAAAAAAAACTTTTTTAGTAAAATTTTTTTCTTCGCTCTGGTATGCCACAATGACAGTATTTTTGAGCAAGAGGAGTAAAACAGTCATTTTAGATAGTGGAGCCCACAAACCTCAATGACCAATATGTACATTAGGGAACCAAATTCAAATCTTTTCCTGTGAAGACCATCCCTCTATAGCATTGATTCCCAACGTGGTCCAGGTGGACCCCCCGGGGTCCACGGTAGACTCGACGGGGGTCCACGGTGGCGTGACATAAAAATGGGGGTTCACAATTCGTAAGCGGCGTCTACAAAAATGTATCTGGTCTTTGGTGAAGAACTAAAATGTTGGCTTGACTTTACCTATCAATGAAGGCAGATTATATTTTACGAAGCTTATTATAGTTACTGTTACTTGTAAAAACTTCTTTCGTAGGAATCAGCCGCAACGCAAATGTTAGATCTAATTTCCATATTTTCGGTTGACGGGAAATATAGTAAAAATGTAGCTGCAAGGGGTCCACCTGAACCAGCAAAATTTTGAGAGTGGTTTAAGAGAAAAAAAAGCAGCCAAGTGCGAGTCGGACTCGCACATGAATGGTTCCTTAGCACGACGAACTACAAGAACTTTTATATTATGTTACATCAAGTAACATAATATAAAAGTTCTTGTAGTTCGTCGAAAGGTAAATTGCGGTTTACGGTTTATGACGTATAAAAAAAAAACTACTGACTAGATCTCGTTCAAACCAAATATCGTTGGAAGTTTGGAAGTGTACATATATTTTTTTTAGTATTATCATTCTCTTATTTTAGAAGTTAGAGGGGGGGGGGACCAACTTTTTTCTACTTTGGAAGTGTCTCTCGCGCAAACTATTCAGTTTAGAAAAAAAACTGTCTTAGAAACCTCAACATCATTTTTGAAGACCTATTCATAGATAACCCACACGTATGGGTTCGATGAAAAAAAAAATTTCGAGTTTCAGTTTCAAGTATGGGGACCCCCGAAATTTATAGTTTTATTTTTATTTTTATGTAAAAATCTTAATGCGGTTTACAGAATACATCTACTCGCCAAGTTTCATCAGTCTAGCTCTTACGGTTTCGTAGAAAAATGGCTGTGACATACGGACGGACAGACAGACAGACAGACAGACAGACATGACGAATCTATAAGGGTTCCGTTTTTGCCATTTGGCTACGGAACCCTAAAAAGCGGCCAAGTGCGAGTCGGACTTGCCCATGAAGGGTTCCGTAGGAAGTAATATAATATAGAAGTTCTAGTAGTTCGTCTGGTAGGTACATTGCGGTTTACGATTAAACATCAAACTCATACGTGTGGGGTATCTATGAACAGCATAGATACCCCACACGTATGGGTTTGATGAAAAAAAGTTTTTTGAATTTCTGTTCTAAGGGGACCCCCAAAATTTATTGTTTTTTTTCTATGTTTGTGAGAAAATCTTAATGCGGTTCACAGAATACATCTACTCGCCAAGTTTCATCAGTCTATAACTCTAGTTTCGGAGAAAAATGGCTGTGACATACGGACGGACAGACAGACAGACATGACGAATCTTTAAGGGTTCCGTTTTTGCCATTTGGCTACGGAACCCTAAAAAGGTTGGGAGACTCTGCTCTATAGCTTCTCTTACATCACCGAAACTCGACACCCTGACTGACATGACAGGGGTGAATACATTACGTTTCCAATTTGAAAATTGTCAGCCCTAATATCGAAACTATACAATCGAGTTAGCTGTACTGAAAATGGAATTATCACGCGATTATTTCCAATTAGATATTTTGATAAACATTTTGACGCTCGGATTTTGAATTTATTAGCATTCGCTTAGTTTGAATAATTTTAATTCTGTTTGTTGTAATAAAATACTCAGAATGGATATGTTCTATGTTCATCAAAAATAGGTTTGATAATATTGGTCCAGGGGGCTAATTCTCAGGCCGATCTCGATCATTTTGAAATTTTATTTTATTGCTAGTCGAAGAGAGAATGGATGATTTCCTTGAGTAATTCATCAACGACCTCTTCGTAAAAGCCTCGATAGCTACGATATACGGAAAACGTACAAAAAGTGCGGGGTTGTGAAAACAAGCAATAAAATAAAATTTTAAAATTATCGAGATCGGCCCGAGAATTCGCCCCCAGATCAGTTTTTTTTTTTTTTTTTTTTTTTTTTTATTGTTGATAGCTAAACGTTTGACTGCCATCACACCTGATGGAAAGTCAAAATGCAGTCTAAGGTGATTTATACTTTTCTCAGATACCTACACATGCGAGGGTAGTGCTAAATAAAATGACCTACGAGCCAATCATTGGGTAATGCTGACGTAAGTGTAGGGTAAGAATCAAACCCGCAATATACAATGTAGATATCAGTGCTACTATCTAGTTAGCTGTAACCAAGTATATTATAGGATACGTTGATTAGCCCAAATTAGACCCAATTATCACATAATTACGCTCAAGATTCTAATCAGATAATTTAGAGGCCGATAATAACTAGAAACGGATACAATGATTAGGTATAGAACAATAATTAGATTTGTCAATCATGAGTAGATACTAGTTTGATAGCAAACTCTCGCCTTGCGGTTTGGTTCACGTGGTAGTAGTGATTGCTAGCATTAATATTTTAGGCACTTTTTTCCAGGGTCCGTATTGTCAGGTTTTCATTATGAAATCGCTAGATACCGTACATACCTACAACTCCTAAAAATAAAAGCGTCAAATATATTTAAAAAAATTTAGGAGGTGCCTATTTAAAAAGCCAACAACACGCGGTGTTCCCAGGCGGTCACCCATCCAAGTACTGACCGCGCCCGACGTTGCTTAACTTCGGTGATCGGACGAGAACCGGTGTTTTCAACGTAGTATGGCCGTTGGCGAAAGAAATACTAAAATACTGGTACTGGAACAGGCAGCTGAAGTGTAAAGTAGTGACGTCACAAGAGATGTGAATGTGATAAGAAGTTCGTATCTTTGGGGCGATGCTAATCTACTTTTGACGCTAACAATACTCTAACCTCTCAGTTTAGGCTTCAATTAGTTTGTTTTAATTTGAAAGGTTTAGACAGAAAGTAGGTTTTACCTCCTAGTGATATTTTGTGTGTGTATTGATTTTCTCTTTGCGTATTGTATTTTATGTGATATGGGTCTATGTATTATTTTGTACAAACCGTGCTTGAAAAAAACAAGCTTTATTTTATTTTTATTATTTTGTCAAGTACAATTTTTTGCAAGGCTTAACTGAAAAATGCTGTTATTATGTCCTATTGCAATCGAAATATTTAGTAATATCATTAAACAAATAACATTGCTTTTAACCAGTTTTTTTCGAAGAATACATGCGAATCACGTGATGTATCTTCTAAACCTAAAACCTAGCCTACTACTACATATTTACAACAATAATATTGATAACAGAAGCCCCTAGATATTGCGAGCCGTATGCGAATGATCCCGATAATTAATCGCGACTTAACCCCTCTGCCTGTGACGCGGAATAAATCGTTTCTACTTTTACTCTGGGGTTTTCAAAGTTTTTCTACTAATTGTTGATGAAACCTCTTATATCATTAATTCATTCTTATTTCATTTTTTTCTTATTATTAAAACAACAGAGGATCATTTTGTAAGTAAAACTTATAAATCTATTGTTAGAAGGTACTTAATTAACCTATACAATATTTGGGCCCCGCAACCTATATACCCACCTATAACCTAGCTTAAATAGTACCTATACTTTCAAAATTGCATGTAAGAGTTATTTTTTATTTCTTGTAACAAGATATTGCAATATTTTACGAATAGAATTTATTATTCGAAAATCAACCAAATTGGTTTTACGTTGGTGAAAATTACAGCCGACATTTTGTAATTTTTATTTATAATGTCTGTTAAAAAAAAAATTGTATCCACTTTGAGAACCACACTCTAATCCTTTCAATGCCACTGATTCATCTCAACCCGCCACTGTGTGATGGATCAAGATATTAATACCGAAAGCGTGGCGAATCTGACCAAAAATCTAACCCTTTCTATGCATACAATTACAACGGGTCTTTATGACCAATAGGCGTGAATTTATTTTCTGTCTGTTTTGTAATGAGGTCATACAATACTTGTTACTAGTATATTTGGATTTTTATTGTAATTGTTGAAATGTCTGGTACGTGAGGCTGACCATCTGTGAGCCTCAAGTTGATGGACGCAGAGCAGTGCATCATAGGGCACGTTACTGGCGTGCGTGACCTGAGTCAAAGCTTGTTTCTAGGCGATAAATACCACTTAACATCGGGTGAACCGTTTGCTTGTTCCATCAGATAATTGTATAAAAAAAAGTTTTACAAATAGCAATCACTATTTTGACATTATTGTTTTTGCAATAATTTCTAGGTCTAGTTTTGGTCGCCGTCAAAATCGATGAAGCAGACTATAACATACATAAAAATACATGACTAGTAGTAGTTATAGTCACTGCTGAAGTACTAATACTGCGATGGATATGTGGAGTGATAAGAATGGTTAAAAAGAATGGGTTTAACCCTCGGCATACAAGGTGAAAAAAAATCCTCACCCATACAATGTGGGGTTAAATTAACCCAAAAAAAAATTGTCTCTACTGTGTGTGTGCACCAAGCATAATAGTTTTCAATGTGTTTTTTGTATTAAGTACATCATATAGTTTATGAATAAAATACCAAAATGAATCAAATCAAACTTTTATTATAAAAAAACTTAAAAATCACATACTCCCTTCGTGATTCCAACAAAATGGTATTAATTCAAAAGAAAAAATCATCAAAAATATATCATCAAATTAACACAATTATTTTACGTATTTAATAAAACTAGATGATATTTGCTTTATAATAATAATCACAATTAGCACGTTATGGCTATTGGAGCGAGATAATTCGTTATGTAAATCAGTACAATTTTGGCACATCAAATTTCTTACATATCGCGGTACTACATTTGAATCATCCATTCAGAATCTTCCTATCTTTGTTTCCTGGGCAGAAAGCACACCTTTGAGGCCTTCCTGGTCACTTTTGTGGTGGCCCTGGAACTTCTTCATGCAGCATTTCATGAACGCGTCTTCTTATACCTCGTTTGTAGTACGTGGATTTTCCTAATATAAAACGTATAGTAGAAATAAAAAAATATGTAGTAATAATGAATATAGTATCTGTACCTATCATAAAAATAAAAAAGTATAAATAATACACTAATTGTGAGTGAAAATTACGTGAAAACACAGAAGTAGGCACAAACTTTTTATACACGTCCCGTACAACGTGGGGTTAAAAACGCCCGGGAACCACTTTGCGTGCGTGCACTCACGATGCTGGTGCGCACAGCACGGATCCAACGCTGCGATTCGACGCAGCAATATTTAATCTCCAGCTACTAAAAAAGTCAAGTTATTTGATTGCGTTTTAATACAAAATCAGCGCAATTTAAAAGTGCTGGGGTTAAAATAACCCCACCTTGTATGCCAAGGGTTAATAGAGGAAGTCTGAAAGTAGGGCCTGTGACGGACAAGATGAGGAGTAATAGGTTAGCATGGGGGCATGTCATTCGGAGAGATATAAGTCATATTACGAGAAAAGTGTTAAATATGGATGTAGATGGTGGTTATAGAAGAAGAGGTTAACCAAAGAAAAGATTGATGGACTATGTCAAAGATAAAATGAGCAAGAAAGGAGTGAGCACTGAGATGAAAAATGATAGAGGTGAGTGTAAGAAGAAAATCTGTTGTGCTAACCCCACTAAGCGTAGGACAAGGGCAGTAAGATGACGATATAAGTTAACTAGTACATAGTATTTTAAAAATAATCCATTTCATCAAACAAATTTAAATAATTAATTAAGCCAACAATGATTAAAAAGTGTGTAAACTTGTTTTTTAGTATGCAGATGAGCTAAATTAGCCAAGTTGATTGATTAGACATCAAGACGGGGTCACAATGTACCCGCATCATTATAATATTCGCTCGCTATTAGGTGTCCACTTAAACCTTATTAAATATTGTTGTTTGTGAATAAATTGCTTGGACTGATTTAAATTGTTAGACGTGATAAGCAAATACCTACTGGAGTTTTAGTTAAAAAATAAAACTAACAAAACAGAAAGAAAGAAAACTTGATTATTTGACCCACAAACACGTTTAGAAAATTAGTAGGTAACAAATAAAAAACAAAAAGAAAAATATAGAAATAAACATAAATTTGCTTGGTAAAATGTTCTGTAAGAGCAGTTTATCACACAGTGTGATCTTCTTTTTTATCGTGTTACTGGTTGTTTCGAGCCAAGTGTGCTGAAAATAATTATAAGTGTGATAAAAAACATGATGAGGCAAATAATTTAATGTTATTACAGATGAATTATCAAGAAAACCAATTTTGAAATACACAACGCAAGTTGCCCTTAGAAACTTTTCATTGTGTTTAAATAAAAAAAAAATTAACATAAAAACGCCTGGATCCAATTAGTCGCTGCACATGCATGTATTTTTGCTCTATGATTGTGACGTCACTACTTTACTCTTCAGCTGCCTGATTTAGTACGAGTGTTTTAGCAGGGCTTTCGCCAACGGCCATACTACGTTGAAAACACCGGTTCTCGTCCGATCACCGAAGTTAAGCAACGTCGGGCGCGGTCAGTACTTGGATGGGTGACCGCCTGGGAACACCGCGTGTTGTTGGCTTTTTGCGTCTCATTTGTATCATAGTTTTTTTTAAATAAATTATTTTATAAAAGCTTCTTCATGCATGTACTTATTTTATTCACGAAACATCTTGTCTAAACGTTCTCACCACACCATCAAAATGACAAGCGAAATCCTAAGCTCAAATCACAACACTGTCTTTGAAATTCGACCCACCCACATAGATTAATGACATTCTACAAAAGGATAAGCTGTTTTTTGTGGGTCCCTTTCGATTTACCAGCAATTAAAAAGTTCTACTAAAGGAAGGGTTAACTTCATTTGCTCATTAATTGGTTGGATTCGTTCAATGGTTCGATGGGTTGCAGACTTATTCAATTTTGAGCATCTTAAAAAGGTACAATTTTACAATAGAGTTTAAAATAATTTAGAAAGTAATTTTTTAAACTGATCATAGAATGTTTTGCTATAAGAATAGAGCGACTGGTCTGGCACTGATTTGGATTAGCTGAGCTATCTCTAGATCGTTTGTGACGGTGTGCAAATAGCTCAACTGTTTCTTGTGGACTTTGTATATTTTGTAAATACTTTTTATATTAATTGTAAGTTTATCTTTGTAAATAAAGGTAAATGTATTTTTAATTTTTTATAGTAGACTATTTTCTTCGAAACTTTTGACCTCTTCACATAATAATTAAAAATCCCTTGCGTTATATTAAATGTTCATTCTATAAATCATTTCTAGCAATTAAACAATCTACTTATAATTTTTTTCACGGTCCTAAAACTTTGTGCGCGGTGGTTAAAGGGTTAATTCGCATTTTTTGTAAATTATTAAAATTTGATTATATCAAATTTGATTGAAGGCTCTTCTTTCTTATTTATAATGATGAAACTAAATTAAACAAAACAGCTGCCAAAAATACACAAGTTCCTTCGAGCCGGATTTGAACCAGCGACCTATGGATAACAATTAAACCAACTACAGTCCACCGCTCTACCAACTGAGCTATCGAAGGTTTAAATTTTCCGTTGAAATTATTAGCCCAATGCTTTGGAATAAATAACGATATAATAACTTAGTGACAAATTCATTCTTTCAATAGTATAAAAGCTAAAACGATTATTTATCTGATTAGTTAATTACCTAAATTGTCTAATGTGTTTCTAACCGTGAGAACCTCCAATTAGCTCTATAAACTTAATTTGTTATTTAATATTTAGTTATAAAGCTGATGTTGGTATCCATATTAAATATAAATAAATAAATAATGTCTAAGTAGCAAAATGTCTAAATATTTTTACAAAGCTAGCATCTAGAATACAATATAACACCCAGACTGAGAACAGACATTTTGTGCTCACCACACAAATATTTTGTTCTCGGTGGGAATTAAACCCACGACCTACATCGCAGAAGGTAGAGCGACTACCAACTGAGCTAGGAAAGCCAGAGAAATGTAAGAAATAAAGATAACGAAATCACAGACGATCACCGTCACAATACTCGGCATATTTCATCGAGAGCGAACCACTAAATTATCTAAATAGAGATCACTCCGCAATCAGTGGATGAGGAAAACACACTGAAAGTAATTCACTGGAAACGAACCTTTATTTTCTTACTACCGTTCCAAATGTTCACCTGGCAAGGTGTCACGACCGGTGGTGCAAAAGATTGACGGAGTGGTGGCCAAGGACTGGGAAGAGACGTTAGACGTCTATTAGCACGATGGGTTGACGAAATTGCCAGCGTCGTGGGCCGCAGATAGATGAGGATAGTCCAAGATTGTGGTGAATGGCAAGAGCAAAGAGAGGTTTATGCCCAGCAGTGTGTTAAGTCGGGCTGCTAATGCTGGTCATGTCTCGTTTTGCCAAGTTAAAATCAACATTCAGTTGTTCAGCTCGCAAGGATCACGTTTGACGTCTTAAAGCTAGGTGCCAGTTCCACACGACCAAGCCTAGGGCTTGCCATAATTAAGATAAAAAAGTATGCCTATCTGACATTATAACTCAACAGTCTCAGATTGATAAACTTTTCTATCCTCAGTAGCTAAGGCAAACCAGACATTGATTGATTGATTGAGCAGATTGCATTATTTAGAAAGGTCGGTTTTCGGGCCACAAATAAACTCTGCTCGTATTGACCATGTATTTCTTGTGTTTTAAAACGACTAAGCCACAAGAAAAGTGCTGGGCCAGCCTACTCCACCGTCTTTCGCCTATCAGTATAATGCGAGCAAACACTGGCTGCTTTTGCCAAATGGCCTTATCTGGCATGATTATTATTTCAAAATAGTCATGCAAGCATCATTATTTTATTTTGTATATGAATAAAAAAAGTGGATCAAGTAAAATGAGCATTTTAGGTTTATTTTTCTCTTCCAGTATTTCTACATCATCGCCACCGCGTCTGATGCGTCGCGTCCAAGATGGCGGGCGGAAGCGCGTCGCGCCTCGTGCCAGACCGCCGGAAGTACCCTCGCAATTTGATAAATAGTTGTTCTTTAACAGTTTTTCTCATGCAAATGAGGGGTTGGATGACGGATGGCGTTTGTGACGATTTCCTAGGTCGGATTTAATTTGAGATTCGCCCGTAATGTGGGGGATGCTGATTGCGAATATGCTTGGTGGGTTTTGTTTTGTGTATTGTGGGATCTGATTAGAGTCTGGGATTTGGAAAATCAAGATAGGAAAAACCTCGCATTTTTGGTTTTCTTTTGGTAAGTTTGTGCAATACAAATAAATAAATAAAATAAATAAATATATATTATAGACAATCCAAACTACACTATCTAGCCTCAAACTAAGCAGAGCTTGTACTATGGGAGCGAGCCAGATAGCTGATATATATAACGGAGGACCAGCTTCAGATTGGTTTTTAAAAACCGTGACGTCAGCAAAGCTGACGTCACAATCATCACCGTCAGGCCGGTTACTCATGGTGGCCACAAAAACACGAGGAGATGTTCTTCAAACTTCTTTATTTTCGGTCCGATCGGTGCGACGACTCGAGCTAGAATGAATTCTGCCTCGACCGTCGCCCGTATTTATGCAAAAACTCGACCCGGCCAAGCAAGTGTTTGAACAAACACAAACTTGCTTCGACGTGTCTGATTTTTGCTTTTAAAATCACAAACTGTTTTTATTTGTCTTACAATAGTTAAATTAACTAACTAGATTACATAATTCATAATCATTAATCAAACGACTAACTAAATCAATTTCAAAACAAACTAAGTAAAACACGTTGCTTCACGTCCGTGGTGTATTCTCGTGGTATGTGATAACGTCTTTGCGCCGATACGGCCATTCTGACAGGCGGTGGAGTGGCTCGCATGCCCCGCAGTACAGTCGCGCGCGCACGGACCCGCTCACTTCTACGATCTCGGCAGCGTTTTATTGTAAAACGCCTGCCGAGCTCGGCCGTACATGTTTAGTGTATCGTGGTGATCGCCAGCCCCCCGAACTCCGGACAGCAGGGACAGTAACCCTCGCCGTGAACCGTCGGACCCGGTCTTCCACCAGCGGAAAGCCCCGGGCGAGACATCACGGTCGACTGGCGAAACGTCCCGCTGTCCCTTGGTCGCGCGTGAGGCATCACAAGTACCTCGTCTTGTGTTTGTGTTTGTGTTTTGGTGAATGTCTGTGCAATAATAGTGAACGCTTATAGTGTCCTATGTGTTTTTTGTGACTTTTCGTTTGTTAAATGTCGGACAAAAACACTCCTTCCGAGAGGCCCGTCCATGAAGGTCGGGTCTCCCGAAAGGACTCGAGTGCCTCCGAGTCCTCGGACTCCTCCCTGCCGTCGAGCCGTGCGTCGAGCTCCGGCAGGGAAAAGACCGTGCCAGCCATGGCAGAGAAGCTGATTGAGAGCTTCATTAGGAAGAAGCAGCTTAAAAAGAAAGCCTGCACCCCCGCCGCCCCGCAGCCCGGCCCTTCGGGTTCAATGAACCCCCCACCCCCCCGCACCCCGCTGCCGCCCCCCAAGCCCCTGTCGCCGAAGTCGGAGATCGACAGGAGCTACATAATCCTGCAACGCCTCATCGAGTCCCGGTGCCTGCCGCCCAAGTACTTGGGGGTACTGCGGACAGCGCTAGAGGAGGATGAGCGCCAGCTATCGCAGCCTACAACCCCGACGCCAGAAGAGATGGCCATAGTCGACGAGCACCGGACTATGGCCATCTACGTCGCCCCGCCGTCGTCGAGCGCGCGCAGAAAGCGCGACGCCGACGAAACAACGACGGACGAGGAGGCCAACAAGCGCATGCGCGCTAGGCCCCCGCCCGCCCTGACCGCCGCCGCGAGGACGCCGCCCGCCCTGCCGCCCCCACCCGCCCAGCCACTGCCGGCCGCCGCCGCGATGCCCCCGCCCGCCCAGGGACCAAAAGAGCAGCGCTCTCAAAAAAAGGTACCCACTTACGCGACGGCCGCGAAAGCCGCCCAGCCGCCACCGGCGCCATCCACGTCGTCGGCGCGCCCGCCGCAACCGCGCCCGCCGCAACCAACGCCCTCGAGCTCCTCGACGCGCCCGCCGCAACCAACGCCCTCGACGTCGTCGGCGCGCCCGACGCCACCGACGCCCTCACCATCGGCGCCCCCGCCGCCAACCCCACCAGCAGGTGCACCCGCTGCCACCGCGAGTGCCCCCAAAACCAAATACCCGCCGCTTGTCGTCGAGGTGATGCCGAACTGGGCGGCGCACTTTAAAGTGCTCAAGGACCGCCTAGGCCACGCCCCCAACGCCCGCCCGTTCGGAAAGGGCGTCCGATTCTCCCCAGAAACGGGAGACGAGTACCGCACTATACAAGACTACCTCTCGGTACTGGAGAGGACCGAGAAGGTAGTCTGGTTCTCCTACTCGCTCCCAGAAGAGAGGAGTATCAAGGTGGCCATCCGAGGGCTGCCCGCAGACACCCCGCCGGAGGACATCGAGGCCGAGCTGAGGGAGCTGGGCTACGAGCCCGAAGCCCTGAGGGCCATCCGCCCCTCAAAAGGAAGACCAGGGTGCATCTTCTTTGCTATCCTGAAGCGCACCCCCACCACTCCGGACATCTACAAGGTGACAGAGCTGCTCTGCATGCCCGGTGTGGTCGTCGAGAGCTGGAAGGGCAAGGCTGGCCCCGCCCAGTGCCACCGCTGCCAAGCCTTCCGCCACAGCAGCCATAACTGCCACCGCCCCCTGGCCTGCGTGCGATGCGGCGGCCCCCACTTCGCGGGCGAGTGCCCGAGGCCCCGTGACATGGCCCCCACGTGCGTCAACTGCGACGGCGCACACACCGCCAATAACAAAAACTGCCCGGCATTCAAGCGGGAGGCACGCAACAAACGCGCGGGCACCGTCGCCACCACCACCACCACTCCCACCGTACGGCGAGGAGGAAGACCTCGGTCGGACTCAAGGCCCCCCGCCCCAGCACAACCTCAAGCCCCCCCGCTACAGGAACCGGCAGGCCAGTCCCTAATGGCCCCGGCAAACGCCCCGACGGAGCGGACCGTCAGACTGAGGCCCAAGAGGAAGAGGAAGACCAGGCAGCCAAGACCGGTAGGGGCCGAAACCGGAACCGACACCGACGCGCCGCCCCCGCCGCAGCCCCCTCGGAACGCCCCGCCAGCAGCGGCCCCCTCGCGGACCCCTGCACCTCTCGCCGGACAAACAGTGGCAGCCGCCCCTCCGACGCTCAAGCCCAAGCGGAAGGCCCCGCCCCCGCCCCAGAGAACCCAACCCCCCCACCAGATCCAACACGGGTACGACAGCGCCCGGCTCGAGCTCCTGGACACGGCGCTGGAGATCCTGCAGGAGGTCCTGCAGACCCTCCGGACGGGAGGGGACCCGATTCCGATCGTGCTCAGCGGGATCGGGAAACTCTTCCACGTGGGGAAGTAAGGGTCCTCTTCTGGAACGCGCGGGGGTTACTGTCCAAGGGCAAGGGCAAACGCCTGCTCCTCAGACAACTCCTCAAGGACCAGAATATAGATATCGCACTCCTCTCAGAAACCCACCTCAAGCCCGGAGAGAAAGCCAGATTCCCGGGCTACCACGGCTACAGGCTCGACGAGTGCAGCGCCGATGGATGGGCCATCCGCGGACTAATGGTACTGGTGAGGCGCACAATCGTCCACCAACCCTTGCCAGTACCCCAGCTGGACCAGATGAGCGCCCTCGGAGTAGAGGTCTGCATAGGCAACCGCCCCCTCCAGATCTTCTCCATCTACCGACCGCCAGCGAACAAGGTGCTAGTGGACGACCTCCTTGTTCTTCTCCCACCAGACCCAGGCGCAAACCCGGCCATCGTCGCGGCAGGCGACTGGAACGCAAAGCACCGGACCTGGAACTCATACACCACCAACCAGCACGGCAAACACCTCCACCGCTACACGCAAAGCCACGGGTATGACGTTGCAGGCCCGGAGACACCCACGCACTACCCTGACGCGGCGGCATTCATACCGGACGTCATTGACCTGGCGGTCCACAGAGGCCTGCCCTTTCCGCCCACCGTTGAAGTCCTGATGGAAGAGATGCGCTCGGATCACCTCCCAGTGCTCATGGTCATCGATTCCTTGCCAGCTACTCTGAAGCCCCCGCCCGCAAGACCCGGCATCGACTGGCCCAAGTTCACGGAGCACGTCCAGGACACGATCCAGTCTGCCCCGATCAACTGCGCCACTGACGTTGACAGCGCGACAGCTAACATCACGGCTATTATCCAAGCGGCGCTCGTAGAAGCCGCACTACCTCCTCGCCCACACAGGCTACCGAAGACTCCTGCACGCCTTGCCAGGCTCCTTGGAGAGAAACGCCGTCTCAGGAAGACCTGGCAACGGACCAGAGACCCAGCAGTGAAGTCCCAACTGAACGCCAAATGCGAGGAGGTCCGCTCCGAGCTAGAGCAGAATACCGTGCAAGCATGGGAGACGCGCATGGCAGACGCCTCCGACGACTGGAACTCCCTGCACAAGATCTGCAGGGAGCTGAGGAACCAGCCCACGCCCATCAGACCGCTCACCCACAGGGATGGCCACCCCCGCTACCGAGCTGCCGACAGAGCGGAGATCTTCGCGGAGAGCCTCGAAAGGCAGTTCCAGCCCAACCCTGACAAAGACCCGGCACACACTCAAGATGTGGAGACCTTTGTCAGGACCTACCTCGAGAGGCCAGACTCCGCCGAAGACGACGAGCCCCTCTTCTTCTCCCCGGGCCAAGTCCAACGAGCAATCCAGAGCGTCAAGCCGAGGAAGGCTCCCGGAGTGGACGGGATCACGAACGCCGTACTGAGGCACCTCCCGCCGAAAGCCGTCGCCGCCATCACCCGTCTCTTCAATGGCATCGCCAGGAGCGGACACTTCCCGACCGCCTGGAAGACCGGCAGGGTGATAATGATTCCCAAGCAAGGGAAAAACATCCTGCTTCCAGAGAGTTACCGCCCAATCACCCTGCTATCCTGCGTCTCGAAGCTGTTCGAACGTCTCCTCCTGCACCACCTGACGCCACACATCACGCCCCGTCCAGAGCAGTATGGATTCCGGTCGGAGCACAGCACCACTCTCCAGCTCACCAGGGTACTGCACCACCTCACGGTCGCCCACAACAAGAAGGAGCACGCGGTTGCAGTATTCTTGGACATGGAGAAGGCCTTCGACCGGGTCTGGCACGACGGGCTGATTTTCAAATTGGCGACATCATCAACACCGAGACGGGTGGTGAAGATCATCGCCTCTTTCCTCCAGGGCAGGAGCTTCAAGGTCTCTGTCGAGAGCGCCGAGTCAACCACACGTCCCATACTGGCTGGAGTACCGCAAGGCAGCTGCCTATCGCCGGCGTGTTACTCCAGATTCACTGACGACATCCCCGCTCCCGAACAAGCACTCCTGGCCCTGTACGCTGATGACGCGGCGTACATCACAACCTCCTACCGGCTCCACCACGCTGCGCTGAAGATGCAGAGGGTCCTCAACGAGCTCCCCTCGTGGCTGTCCAAATGGCGACTGTCGGTCAATGTGGGCAAAACACAGGCAGTCCCCATCACGAGGAGATACGGACTCCCGCCGAAGCTCGTCCTGCAGCAGCAGGACATCTCCTGGGCCAGCTCGGCCAAGTATCTCGGCGTCACCATCGACCGGAGGCTGACAATGGAGCAGCACGTAAAGATGGTTAGAGGGAACACCGTCGCCGCCAGAGCCATCTTAAAACCAGTGCTCCAGTCAAGACTCCCGCTGCGCATGAAGCTCGGCCTGTACTCTACGTACATCCGCCCGCGCCTCACGTACGCAGCTCCCGCATGGTTCGCTCTGTTGGCAGAACGCCACAGAGAGAAGCTGCGCAGCCAACAGAACCAATGCCTTCGAACAATCACAGGCGCGGGGCGGTACGTACGTAACGCCACCATCCAGCGGGACCTCCGCGTCGACAGCCTCGACACCACCATCGGCCGCCTTGCCAAGCTGATGTTCGCCCGAACAGGAGACGCCACGTTCCAGCACCTGCGTGAACTGGCCCCAGCCTACGAGCGAGCACCTGGCAGCAAGGCCTACCCCCGAGAGCTGGTCGTGGACAGCGACCAGGAGTCGGAAGAGGAAGAAGACGAAGAGAGCAGCAGCCTCGACGAGGACCAGGCGGTCCGCCATCCGACCCTCCCTGCACAGGGTGGACACGGAAGGCAACAGGCCCCGGACCACTGAGGCACCACCACCGGCTCAGAAGGAGCCCCCCCCCATGACCTCTCGGTTGTCACCGAGAGCGGAAAGAGCACCGCAGTAAAAGGCGCAAGCCTGAAACTGCGTCCCCTCACTCCGGCTTCGCCGGAGCGAGAGAGAAGACCAGCGTAGTGACAGGCGGTGCGCGCTCTGCACCAGCCTTCGTTGGTAAGTCTGAAACAATGTTTATTCTTTTAGGATTGGTATCTGTATGGCAACTATGTTGCCAATTATATTTTCAACGAAATCACATCTTTCATGTGTTACGTGTATAGAGTTTTTAAATGGATTTATGTGGAATGGTTTTTCGTGGATTAGGTCTCGTGGATTAGGTCTCATGGATTAGGTCTCGTGGATTGATTCTCGTGGATTGGTTCTCGTAGATTGGTTCTCGTAGATTGGTTCTCGTAGATTTGGTTCTCGTAGATTGGGTTCTCGTAGATTGGGTTCTCGTAGATTGGGTTTAGGAAAGGAAAAGAGTGGATGTTGCACACAGGGTTTCTAATCAGGTAGGCAAAGTAATTTTAAACTCACCGTTTAAACTGATTATTCCTCCTCGTCGTTTGGTTGCTCAATCAGCCCGACTCGTGAGGTTGATGGCATAGGTTCAGGTGTTGCAGTGTTGTCTAGAGGTACTGGGGAGTCATCCTCTGCCGCCGATACGGTCTCTTGATCTCCAGGTTGCGGAGCGCGACGGAGCTGATCATGGGCGACCTTCCGTGGACGTCCTCTGCCAACTACTTTCTTCACCAAGTAACGGTCGTTTTCCAGAATTCTGCAAATCTCATAAGGTTCACTGAACTTTAGGTCCAAAGAAGTTTGGTTTCGTGGGTTATTTTTTATAAGCACGTAGTCTCCTCTTTGGAACAAGCGAACTTTTGCTTTCCGCGAGTTGAAACGCTGTCTGTCTTGTTCAGCGGTCTGAGACATCTTTTGTTGTACGTGTCGAGTAAGTGCTTCAATGTCAACAGTCTGCTGGTCTATATTTACCAAACCTAGTAGCTCAGGTGGAACGCAATGCTTTCGTTGAGTGATTAATGTGAGTGGAGCAACACCAGTCACTCGGTGGGTTGTGCAGTTCATTGCTAACTGAAGTTCTTCAAGTGTGGTGTGCCATTGCTCAGTTTCATAATTTTTGATCATTACCAACGCATTCTTGAGTGTAGCCATAACTCGTTCGACTTGACCATTCGCTCGGCTTACTCCTGGTGCTATAGCGTGGATATTTATTCCAAGGTGTTCGCAGTAGCTCTTAAACTCGCCCAAGAACTCTCTTCCTCCATCGACGATTATTTGGACTGGTGCTCCAAATAAGTGTACGGTACGTTTCAGAGCTGCGAGTGTGCTGTGCTGGTTTTTATTGGTCGCGTAATAGAACAACACGTACTTCGTGAAGGCGTCGATGGTAACAATGACGTATTGTTGATCATTCGGAGTTCCTAATTTCCCTGTAATGTCCATGTGTACTACTTGAAAGGCCGCAATTGGTTTTTGAATTGGGTGTAGTTGAACTTGTATTGCTCCAGATGTTCCTTTAGATGTTCTACACGTAACGCAATTATCCACAAACTTCCGGACAGATGTGCTCATTTTCTCGAACCAATAAGTATCCTTGATCTTCTGCAAAGTTTTCTCCCATCCAGGGTGTTTCAGTGCAGTGTGAAAGGAGTTGATGATGCTCCATTGGAAGGACTTGGGTACTACCGTACAAATTTGTTGTCCGAAAATTGGGTCATCTATTTTCTTCTTTAAAATGTCATCGTCTAAAACGTAGCCATCTACTGGGTTATTATCTCGCAAGGTGTCCATCATCGGGCGTAGTGTTTCGTCTCGTCGTTGTTCAACTTTTAACCATTCTTGATCTTTCGTCATTATGTTGACTGCAAACTCGCCGGGGTTTCTGCTAAAGAAGTCTGCATGTTGTAAACGTTCCCCTTTACGGTATTCTACTTCGAAATCGTAGTTTTGTAAAAACGCCCACCAACGGTGAATTCTTGGCAGAAGATCCTTCTTGTGTTTTGATGCCTTAAGGGCATTGCAGTCTGTTACAACTACAAACTTCCGTCCGTAGAGATATTGACGGAAATGTTTGATGGCTCGTACCACCGCTAGTGTCTCCAGCTCGTACGAGTGGTAGCGACTTTCCGCGTCAGTCGTTCTCATACTCATGAAAGCCACTGCATGCTGTCGTCCATTTATAACTTGGACCAATACTGCTCCAAAGCCTAGGCTACTTGCATCAGTAAATAACAGTATTGGTGCTTCCTCTTGAAAAAGAGTTAATGCTGGTTCTGACGTCAGGCATTGTATGACTTTGCTGCGTGCTTTCTCATGTCGATCGTTCCATTCCCACTTGGCATTTAGTTTGGTCAACTCGTATAAAGGTACCATTATCCGTGAGAAGTCAGGAATGTACTTTCTGAAGTATCCTGCCAGACCATTAAACTGTCTTACTTGTTTAGCAGTTTTTGGCAAGGGTGCTCTTACTAACGCTTCTACTTTCTTTGGGCTTGGTTGAACTTTTCCATCACAGACCACATTGCCCAAGTATTCAATCGAGCGCTTGAAGAAGCTGCATTTGTCGACATTGATTGAAAATCCGGCTTCCTGTAGTGCAATGAGTATACGCTCGATGTTAGACAATCCTTCAGCGAAGTCCGTGCATTTGCTCAAGACATCATCGACGTATACCTGTGCAGCAGTTCCTAGTAATGGGAATAAGGCTCTGTTGATGCATCGCTGGTAGACTGAGCAGGCATTACTCAATCCGAATGGCATAGTGAGATATTCATATAAGCCATCAGGTGTGACGAAGGCGGTTTTCTCAATTGATGTTTCAGAGATAGGTATCTGGTGAAAACCAGCAGCCATGTCTAAGCTTGTGAAAAAATGACCGTTAGCCAGTTGATCGATCTGGTCTGAAATCAGCGGGAGCGGATAGTGATCACGCAGTGTATTAGAATTTAATTCTCGAAAATCTACACAGAGACGATCATCACCGTTTTTCTTCTTGACCAAGATAATCGGGCTTGAATATGGAGACTTGCTCTCGCGAATAATGTTGTGTTGAAGAAGTTCCTTAATGATGACACGTACCTTTTCTCGTTCCAGTGGGCTTAGGCGATATGGTCTTCGCTCTACATACTTATCGGGGTTCTTAAGTCGTATTTCCAACTCGCCAGTGTTAACCCTGGTATTTGGATACCCACGGATGAACAAATGCTCGTATTTATTCAGCAGTGTGCGCAGTAGTGCGATTTCGCCATCTTCGGTCAAGTCACAGTCAAGTTTTTCGAAGGTTGGATTGTTCATACTGACGTGATTTAATGATTGCTGGTGTATGAGTTTAGTCCCCTGCGATGTTATGATCATACTCAGATTTGTGTTATTGATCAAATTCATTCCGACTAAAACATCGGTAGACATTTCGCAGTCTGGCAATATGCAAAACTGTAGTTCCACATTGATAGTGTCTATGACACAGATGGTCAATAGCTTGGTCAAGGATAAGACTGGAAATTGCCCAATACCCTTCATGTAATTGACTGCTTGGCTTCGCTGACCCGGTAATGCTGCAGCGACAGATTCCCGCATAATGGAGCACTCTGCACCACTATCGAATACGGCTTGTATGGTCTTCGTACCGATTTGGATGGTAATTGGAGCCAACTTTTTTCCTGTCACATAGTTGACACTTGATGTCAATGATCGTTGACGGCTGAAGCATACCTCAAAAGTGTGACCCGGCTTCTTGCAGAATGTACAGATTTGTGTGTTCGTCGGTTTTGTTGGCTTCGCTGGTGTTGCTGGGTCCACTGTAGTATCTGGAGGTTTGAACCTACATTCATTCGTAGTGTGATTCGTCTTTTTGCAGATGCGACAGCCTGCTGATTGTGATGTGCTGTCTGAATAACGTGGACGTTTACTAGGTCCTGTTGAGCCTGAATTCAGTTGAGGTCGTTTTTTACGTATTGATGACGCAATCGAAATGAGTTCAGGAACTGTAGTGGCTCTTGTATTCAGCAATTCGATTCGTAAGCGTTCGTCACCGACGCATCCAATCACAGCCTCGACTGCATCTTCGTTATCCAGTTTGTCCTTAGTGAGTCTTCTCCAAAGGACCCAGGCTTGGGATAAAAACTCTGCAATGTCTTTGGACGAGTCGTAAACATGTTCTCTAAACCGAATAACATCACGAGAATATCTGTTTTCCGGTTCAAACGTTGTAATGAGGTTGTTACGTAATTCTTCCCATGATGACGTGGTTACCATCCAGTCGTCAACCCACATTTTAGCGCGTCCTTTTAACAGGCTACATACCTTCATACGAACGTCAAAATCATTCAGGTTGTACGTTTCAACCGCTTTGTTTATATGTTGGCACCATTCGCGTACTCCAACACTCGTATCAGGATCAAAAGATGGTAGGTAGACATCTTTTATCCGTACTTTAGTTTCAGCAGTCGGCGTACATAAGCGCTCCGACATTTTCTGCATAGTCTGCATCATCTGCAAAAAGAGTTGTGGTGGTATCCCACCAGCACCGTGGTACGAATCGGTCATAGGCAAGAACACGTTGCCCGACTGCAGTTGCGGTGGTGGTGGCGGTGGTTCTGATGCAGGTGGTGCCCCACTTATTGAGGAGTTAGGTACACCAGGTGGATATGTGGTAACGATGTTGTAATGTTGCGATTTATCAGGTGGTGCTTGAGCTGATGAGGAAGTGGTTTCAGATGGAAGTGGTGCGCATCCCACTTCTGATAACGGAGGACCAGCTTCAGATTGGTTTTTAAAAACCGTGACGTCAGCAAAGCTGACGTCACAATCATCACCGTCAGGCCGGTTACTCATGGTGGCCACAAAAACACGAGGAGATGTTCTTCAAACTTCTTTATTTTCGGTCCGATCGGTGCGACGACTCGAGCTAGAATGAATTCTGCCTCGACCGTCGCCCGTATTTATGCAAAAACTCGACCCGGCCAAGCAAGTGTTTGAACAAACACAAACTTGCTTCGACGTGTCTGATTTTTGCTTTTAAAATCACAAACTGTTTTTATTTGTCTTACAATAGTTAAATTAACTAACTAGATTACATAATTCATAATCATTAATCAAACGACTAACTAAATCAATTTCAAAACAAACTAAGTAAAACACGTTGCTTCACGTCCGTGGTGTATTCTCGTGGTATGTGATAACGTCTTTGCGCCGATATATATTATACATTTTAGACAGAAAACAAACATCTGTGTTCGCCATACAAATATTTTTTCTCGGTGGGGATCGAACCCACGACCTTACAGCACAGAAGGCAGAGCTACTATATACCAACTGAGCCAGTCAAAAGTTTTCAAATATATTGAGGCATGGTTTGTTTGAAGAATTATTGATAACATGAGTATGGTGACCACGATTATTGTCATCGAAGTTGATAAAACAATAAAAAAAAGCAGCCAAGTGCGAGTCGGACTCGCGCATGAAGGGTTCCACCGTAGCAACAAGTAACATAATTTAAAGGTTCTTGTAGTTCGTCGAAAGGTAAATTGCAGTTTACGATTTATGACGTATAAAAAAAAAACTATCTCGTTCAAACCAAATATCGTTGAAAGTTTGCATAGTAATGCACAACATATATTTTTTTTGGTTTTATCTTTCTCTTATTTTAGAAGTTAGAGGGGGAGGGACCAACTTTTTTTCAATTTGGAAGTGTCTCTCGCGCAAACTATTAAGTTTAGAAAAAAACGATATTAGAAACCTCAACATCATTTTTGAAGACCTATTCATAGATACCCCACATGTCATTGTATGGGTTCGATGAAAAAAAATTTTTGAGTTGCAGTTTCAAGTATGGGGACCCCCAAAATTTATAGTTTTTTTTTTCTATTTTTATGTAAAAATCTTAATGCGGTTCACAGAATACATCTACTCGCCAAGTTTCATCAGTCTAGCTCTTACGGTTTCGGAGAAAAATGGCTGTGACATACGGACGGACAGACAGACATGACGAATCTAAAAGGGTTCCGTTATTGCCATTTGGCTACGGAACCTTAAAAAGTCATTAAATTTCATTCATACCCTTAAATTTACGATGAATAATACATATCTGTAGTGTTTTGACTGCACTAATTAGAATAATGAGTAGCTAGCTAGCTTGATGATGGAATCTATTAACCCGCGTATAATTGAGCACTGGTGGTCGAGTGGAAGCGGCCCTGCATTCCGATCCTTAGGTCGTGGGTTCAAATCCAGTCATGCACCAGCCAGTTCTTCACTCCGAAAATGTTTGTGCACTATGCCAGTACTCTCAAACGGTGAAAGAAAACATCGCGAGGAAACCGGCATGCCATAGAGCCTTAAAAATTCGATAAAATGTGTTGAGTGAGTTAAATACGCAAAAAGAGCCCGCCAGTGGCTTACTTATACACCAAGTGCGGATCATAGAATTTGCTGATATTTTATTGTAAATTATATTCAAACAATGCTAAATTCGGTTGTTTAATTAAATGATAATATCGAATAGTATTATTATAAAAGAGAAAGTTCTTAAAAGTCAAAGCAAGATTTAATAACGAAATGATTTTAAAATAAAAACTACGGCAAAAACGGTACCCATCAGCGCGTGCCTTACAGTTGACATTACCGTTCAACTAACATCTGCTAATCTGACCTTTATGTTTTTGCCATGTTTTGCAATGACCACACCTTGCCTATGAGGCAGACCGTTAGCTTAATAATACTTGGAACATGCGGGTGCAAAAAATAAAGTCGCGTGCCAGAACATAATAAGGAAGAATATTGGTTTATGTTAAACAGACGCAATAGAAATAGACACAATTTTACTTGGTTAAGTTTAGTTTTTATTTCTGTGGTGCAATCATACATAATATACCTAATGCTAAATGGTTTCAAACAGAAAAATGCTAAAAGGTATCTAATTACAAAATACTAAATAAAAAAAATTATAAACAATTTATTATAAATAATATACCGTAGGACAAAAAATAAATTGTGAAATAAATAAATACTATTAAATTACTCTTATTTAAAAAAAAAAATATACTTTTTGCAAAAAAAACGATGTGATAAATACAATACTTCTTTGGGACTCTTTGATTAAATACAATATTAATATTAGGCAAGAATTATAATCTGCGAGTAGTAAGTAAAACGGATCCTATTTTTTTTGGCCATTTATAGCATATTAAAGTAAAATGCCTAATAGAAACCCTTTATTGTAGTAGTTTTAGCAAAAAAAGTCAAAAGCCCGCGCACCAGGTGCTTGCAATATTGTAACTCAGTCAACCGTAAAAGGTCATCGACAAGACAGTGACCACGCGTCGCGGAATCTTCGGACATGAGTCATGTGCCCTTATTGGTACCGTGTTCTACCGAGCGTGAACACACCTGGTCAATTGCACCCCTATGTAATTTCAACCTTATTGTTATACAAATAAAGTGGAAAAGGTAAAATAAACCACAACTATTTTGTCCGTAGGTTAAGTGTTTTTTGCAATAAGTTGATCAGTATGATGAAGAAAATAGGGTTGAAAGCTATTGGTTGTTTTTTTTGTTAGGCAGGTGCAAATTTAGAAGAATGTGGTTTGAAGCAATGAATAGTTTTGTCATTGCAAATAGCAATTATTATTAATGTCTTCTTTACTATGTTCTGATATCATTGAATTTGTACCAATCAGTTTATTAAGTTGAATTAAGTTTAAACTTACCGTACCGTTTATCTGCACAGTAACCATCTATTTCATATGAAATAATTTATGTAAGATTTTAGATGAAATACAATTTCTGTGGATAATATCAGTTAGAGCTTATTCACACGTTAATGTGTGGATAAACAAGGGCTTTTAATGATATGCATGCAAGTAGCAAAACGAGACATTTATAACTTTTCCCATACTTTTATCTCTGGTCAGCCAACAATCCACCCCCATAACTCATTGTCCGACCCATTAAAACTAAAACGTGATCTGAATAGACCCAAACAATCCTCTGTCTCATTCTCTCACGGTAGCCATCAATTAAAATCTTTAAAATGAGAGCAACAATAAAATAAACTCATATGGTACCACTCTTATCACCAGCACTTAAGGCTCAAAGTCCAAAAAACAATTCAAAACTGTAAATAGTATTAATACTAACCTTCTCTGCGGTATGGATAACCTTTATAACAATAGCGGCAAGGTTCAAAATGATAGTAAACCAAAATTGGTAAAGCAAAAGTCCAGTGAATATGAGGCTCGCTAAAGAGTCAATACGTTAATCTGCATAATAAAAGGAATATTTTAAAATATGCGAACGAGTACACGCGTCCCCTTAATTGTGGATGGTGGCGGCTATCAATTGCAAATAGGAAAAAGCTGTCCACTCCATTGCGTTGTTCAAATGAGTTTGAGGAATTTTTCATTTTGGAACCATTGAGAAGCTTATGAAAAAAATACACAATAGTTATGATATGCACAGTATGCAGTATTGCTTCAAAAACTGCTAATCTAACCTGACTTGCTTGGTTTCTTGTCATTATGTTAATTAAAAAAATGATTTTTTTAATAAAAAAAAAATGATTTTTTAAATTTTATACTTAAAAAAAAGTTCCTTCAAAAAAGTTCCAACGCAACGACAGCATATCTTTTTTTGCTATGGCCTAGCTTTGTGTAAAAGTGACGGTGACCACTTACCATTAGGTGGGCCGTAAGCCCGTTTGTTATCCCCCTATTAATCATTCATCATCATTATCAGCCTGAAGAAGTCCACTGCTGGACATAGGCCTCCCCTACTCGTTTCCAGGAAGAACGATTCTGAGCCCCTTCCATCCATCAACTTCCCGCGATCTTAACAATGTTGTCAGTCCATCTGGTGGGTGGGCGACCAACGATTCGTCTTCCGGTTCGTGGTCGCCATTCGAGAACCTTTATTCCCCAACGGTTGTCGGTTCTTCCCCCTATTATTCCCCTCTTATTATTTGCATGAAAAACAAACTGAGTATTTAAATCTCGAGTTTGTGATGAAAATTATTCTAAACGCTATGCTTATTATGCTTCTGTAACTCAAATGATCAGAATCTCAAAAACATTTAGACACAAACATCAACTCAATTCCATTCAAAACATCAACAAAGGGGCCACCGTCCATCTTTTGTCCAACACAAATGACCCCAAATAGTAATCATCTCTATTCACTCCACTTTCCCATACCGTGAAGATACGGGCACTGATTTTGAATATGATGATTTTGAGTTTAATTAGCAATCGCCACTGGACGCTTGTCCTCAAATTATGGGGATGGTAATAAGGGTTGATATGAGGTGAATATGACCGTAGGTGTTCTTTAATTAAATCTTGATGAGAGGGTCGATGACCGTGATGATAATTATTGTATTCATCAAGGGGTTATAGAGTTTGTTGCCATGGTAGTCCATTCATTAAGCTCCAACCATCCTACATACACATGTTTACGGAAAATAATTTTAATCTTATGTTTGAATGACTGAATAGATTATTAATTATGTAGGTATTCCTGATTGAAAGGATAAACTTCATAATTGCTAATTTTGGATCTTTGAAGTTGCCATTTCATTTTGTGATATAGAAAGGTATGAAGTAATTTTCAAATGTCATTATAATATTGTAGCATAGCAATGGATTATCCGTGAAAGTTTGCTTTAGAAAACGCTGCTGTATAAAACAAAAATCAATAATGTACTTGACCCAGCCGACCCACATAAAAACCACATAGGTTAGATAAATCGGATGACATAAAACAGAATGCATTTCCAAAATAAAAGTATAGTTTTTAAATCAATTCAGTTTCCGAAATAAAAACGGTTTTAATGATTCCGGAGCAGTTATTGTTGAAATAACGTTCATCAGGATAGGATATCCCACGCACACATGCAATCATTAATAAACCTAGGAAGCGATCGTAAACCTTTTACGAGCGGTGCACTGTGCATTCGTAAAAATTCGGAAACTGCCGAGCGTGACGTCATTATTATCTCGACGTTTATTGGTCGACATGTTCGCTTTACGCGTTTAGAGACGATCATTTACGCTATTAATGCGTACGGACAAATGGATTTGCTGTTTATTGCGGATTGTTTTAATCTACGTAATCAAGTTGGTACATAACTAGCTAAACTATGGGTTGGTAATAAAAATTATTTTTATTAAAAAAAAACAAATAGTTTTTGGTGTCTTAAGAATTACTAAGTGACAGTTTTTATAACTCGTTCATAACAAAAACAAGTTCGAGCTTTTCTCTAAATTTTTCAGTGTTTTTTCATGAGCATTTTGCTCACCAATCATTTTGATCATCCCATTACTGAAACGGCCAATCAGGAAATTGCCCATTGCTCCAATTTCCTACATACTCCAACCACAACACTTTCAAAAAAATCCAACAATTCAGCATCAATTACAACCCCCGTCGATTTTTCCATCATAACATTTCAACGCGTAGTCATAAATGTCGGACCGCGCGTTTGTCCGTCGTATTTACGGTCCGCATGCCGCACGGTTTATGATTATGTCCCGATGTTGATTGAATGGTCATGGTCACCCTAGCTAGTTCTTTGTTTTATTTTTTTGAGTGGATTTCAATGAAATTGGTATACCTATCAATAAAAGCTTAGTACATAAATAGCTGTGACTAAGCATAAAGAACCTTTGAACAAATTGACATGAGGTTCTCGAATGGGCTCCACAAACTGGAAAACAATACCTTGTAGAAGCTTATTTATTTGCCGTGACAATGCGTAGGTGTATTTTTTGTATCCAATAGGATAACAGCCCAAAAAAATTGCGGTATTTGGTAGATGAGGAACGCTCAAACTTGTTCTTCCAAGAAATTTATCAGCATACTTAGTTTATGATCAGCAGTGGTCTTATTGATGGTGGTATTCAGTTTTAGGTATCACACATACCGAAGTACCTATGTACCAAAATTTATAAAATAATAAGCACTTTTAAGTAAACTTGTGCATCTATTGTAGATGATTTAGTATTATAGCTACGAGTGTTTTACACATGCCCCATGGACTTACAGGATCGACGCTATAGTGCCTGGGACAGGATTTTAGATTTAATAGACTTGCCCAGCACCTATACTATCCTGACAGCTTCAGCAAAGACGTGATCGATTCGTGTGGAGTCGACTAAACCGCGGGTCTCCTCACGAGTTTTTCTTCACCGTTTGAGAGCACTGGCATTGTGTACATTCATTTTTCGAACATAAAAATACATTACACTACTGGATGGACGGATGGAAGAAGCCTCTGGGCCGCACTTGAAGTCCTTTCACCACCCTGGATTTAAAGAACCAGTGACACGATAAGAAGAAGAAGGATTGGAAAGGGTTATTACTCTGAACCATCAGTACTCACACTTATAAGAGATAAAAGATAAAAATACAAAAGATTTCTAAGATATTTTCGCGTCTGATTCACATGTCAGCCCGCGCGCTTCGCAAATATAAAGGAAGTTGTTCAAACAGGACTGGGTTCCGTTACATAAACCAGCATGATAAAGTTTATTCTCTAAATATTCCTAAGAGACAGTCTAGCCCGGAGCGAATGTTAAGGTGAAGAAGGCCCTACTACTGGAACAATTACAAAATATGTTTTTTATAATGTCCCAAAAGTTAAGAGCCGAGCGGGATTTGAAACCGCGACCTTTCTTCGGTACGGGGCTGCGCTGACCACTGCGCCATCGGATCCTAATTACACCTGACGAATAACTCCTAGGGACTGTTTGGCACTAACGTGACCGTGGTTCTATCTACAGGTTTGACGTTATAGTCAACTAACCTGCTCTTTAACTGAAGTTGCATTCAGTTGAAACGACGAGAGATGTACAAAATATGTGTATAAATCCGAAAAAGAATTGAACTAAAAAGTTTGCTAAAGGCAAATGAACAATTTCGAATACGTGACAGTAAATTTGATGTGACCAAATACCTAGCGATTTTTTTCGATCGATTTCAAATGATAAATAAGTTAGTTTTTGATTGAAAAGTGATAAGTATTATGTCTTAGTTCATAGGCCGGTTATGAACTAAAAATTAAATTAAATAATTTTTTCATAGTTCGTAACCTGGTTACGAGTACGTGGTTGTTTGGTAAACTCGGTTAGGTACGTATAAGCACTAGAGGGTGGTTTCACAGACATTTCAACCAGACATACCAACTATTGATCGGGAACATTATGGATCTAAAACTTATTTGAAGAAGCTTTTTGGGAGCCTAACGTAATAGCAAAAAAGAAGAAGTATAATTAAAATATCTTCAAAAAGGACGTTTTAAAAATTTATTGGGGTCGGCAACGCGCTTGTGATGCCTCCCTTCTCTCTATTATTGCAGGCGTCCATAGACTACGGTAACCGCTTACCATCAGGTATGCTTGTTTGTCTACTTTTTTGTACAAAAAACAACTGCAAAAATTTGAAAAATTGTTTTTTAATGTTCGTTCGAGATGTTCAAAGTTCTATAGTAGGGGTAAACAAAGCAACACCATTATCATATGTCCCCGAGCAGTACCAACAAAACGTTCGTCTTTTTAGCACATTTGTTTAAGCGATAGTTGTATTTTCTCTTCGTCGCATACATTACGCTGAGATGCAGAAAATATAAAGGAATTGGCTCGTCTCATCACGAAATGTTTGTGAGGAATGAGGAAGGATTCTTTTTGTTCTTCTTACTTCTTTAGCTTGTTATTTGAAGAAAATAAAATTTGAAATAAATAAGAACATTAGTTGAAGAAGAACTCTTTGTAAAAGGCGTGTCGGGTGAAGTACTACCACCATGCCTATTTCTGCCGTGAAGCAGCGTCGCTGTGTTTCGGTTTGAAGGGTGTGGGTGCCGGTGAAATTACTCGCACTTGAGGCTGAACACAATTTACACCTGAAGTTGAAGTACACAGGGCAGCTTATCGTAGAGCATGCCCTAGAATCATAGGTCACGCAAGTCAGGAATGTTCCTGACTTTCGTGACCTACGAGGCAATGCTTTGTTATAGGCCCTGGTTACCACCTAACATCAAGTGTAGCTCATCATTATCAAGCTAACTACCCACAACACAGGTTCTCTTAAGGTGAAACTAGCGTACTTACGCATTTAATTTTTTTGCAACTTATCATTTTTAGACCTTTGTAAAATCTATATGTATAAAAGAAAGTAGTGTTAGTTACACTATTTATAACATAAGAACGGCTAAACCCATTTGGCTGAAAATTGGTGGGCAGGTAATTTAGAACCAGAAGATGGACATAAGATACATTATATTAGATACATATACATACGAAAAAGTAACGGGAACGGGGCGAGCGAAACCACGGGCGGCCGCTTGTGTAGAAATAAATAAATCTTTTAAATCTTAAAACTAAACTATGTGTATTGTATGTAGGTATATGTACGGTACCTACACAAAGAGACTTACAATTAAACAAATATTTACAAAATGTACAAAATACACAAGAAACAGTTGAGCTATCTGCAGATCGTTACAAACAATCTAGAGATAGCTCAATTGATCCAAATCAGTGCCAGACGGAAGCGTCCCTAAGACGCTGGCGGCATTGCCACGCTGAATAATATTTTTTTTACCAAGTACAAAGTTTATGGTCCAAAATAAACCAGTTTGTTGATATAACGGCATTCAACTTCTGACCATAGATCATCTAATCCAAAACTAATTAAAACACACGTCCAAACCCGGCGTCTCTCGGGACGCAAATCCCTATCAAAATAATTACAGCCGGATTGGAGATTATTGTACCCCTTTTCTGCCAATTAATTAGGAGTTAAGCCTAGTTCATTAGTTTTGATTCCAAATTAACTGCCAAATCAGTGCCAACCTAACACACGTGCAATCGTTAGTTAATACATGAAATGAAGCAAAGCCAAAGTATATATTTATTTGCTGAATTATAACTACATGTAGAAAAGATGTTAAAAATTACAATGAAATTTTTGACGTGAATACGTCTTTAAAATTGATTACAAAGGGAAGCGATCAAAAAAAAACTAATGATAACAAAAGCTCTGCTTAGTTTGGTTCTAGATAGTTTTTTATGAAATGTACCCTTAAAAGTATTTATTAATTTAACTAAAACAAATTCAGCAGGTAGGCCACTGGTATAGCCCTTGCGTGACGCTTGGTACGAGTACACGTTTTCTAACTTTTTAAGTTCTATAAATATCGATTTCCACACAAAGTTTTCCTGCGCCGTTTGAGGGGTACTGGCATAGTGCACATACATTTTTGGTCTGAAAACTAAATAAATAAATATTCTGGACAATTCACACCACACTACCCAGCCCCAAACTAAGCAGAGCTTGTAATATGGGATCCAGATAGCTGATATAATACTTGAATACATTTTTTTTTGTGAATACATACTTAGAGAATACAATATAACACCCAGACAGAGAACAAACATTTATGTTCACCACACAAATATTTGTTCTCGGTGGGGATCGAACCCACGACCTACGGCGCAGAAGGCAGAGCTACTGCCAACTGAGCTACAGGCCAGTCAACTCATTAGTTCACGACTGGATTTGAACCCACAATCTTATAGGAAGGCCGGGCCACTACCACTACACTACCAGTGCTGTAAACGAAGGCACGCAAACATCAAAATTCTATACCTGCATGGTTTCATTGTGCGATAGACAGACCGACATTTCAATTTGGTTCCACTCCAATCTCAAAATAGTCTTTGTCCAGTGGAAATGGGCAACCACACTTTGTGACGTCATGAGTTTTGAGCACATTTTCAGCAATCAGAGACCGCTTTTTAACGTCGTCGAAAAATCATTGCTATCATCAAGGAAACTTGATTCACTGTTTGTAAATTATCAGACTCATTGAAGGCCTGCGCACATCTAGGCGATGGCAATTTGCATATTTGACAGTGTTTCACTGATCGCCATCGCAAATCGCTCAGATGTGCATATAGATTTACCATTTAACATTTTTTAAAACAAGCTGATAAAATGGTTATCTGAAAACTGTTTTTGTTTTATATCTATCAATATTTTTGACTTGGAATTTGAAATGTTCATTTTTTATGCCATTAAGCTCGTCACACATATTTATAATAATATGCATTAATGTAAATTATAGCAAGGCATATTATGATATATATTTTCTATACACATTTTCAAGTGACTAAACATGCAGCTAATATACTTTTATGACGTCATCAACTTACACAGTAATTGATATTATAGCACGGCATAATTATATTATAGCCCGTGTGTGACGGGCTTTATTGCCTTTAGTTTTCAGCCGTCAAAAAACGGTCATCGATACTCAGGAAGCTGAAGCTGTAAAGGGCCACAAGAGGCACAAGCAGATATTGGTTTTGACGCTTCAACACCCTGCAGCTCTGATGGCTGATAAGGACAAAGGGACGTGTGAAAGGACCTCAACGTCAAAGAGTAAGCAAGTTGGTAGATCCACCAAATATACCTCTCAAGATTGTATTTTTTATTTATTTAGTTGCACCAACAAAGATAACACCAACTCTATCTTAAGGTCTTAAAACAATAATCTGGTATGCTTAATGCCACCTCAATTATAGGAGAAAATGATTTTAATTATCGACAACAAATAAATATTATAGACAATCCACACAACACTATCTAGCCCCAAAATTAGCATTAGCAGAGCTTGTACTATTGGAGCCAGATAGCTGATAATATAATACTTATATAATATTTTTTTTGTAATAAAATACAATATAACATCCAGACAGAGAACAAACATCTAGAATCAAAGATACTACAGTAAGAATTTAGACAGAGACACAGAGAGAGAGTTTTCTTTTTTTTATACAACCAGCTAATGGAACAAGCGTATGGCCCATGCATCTGATGTTACGTGGTAACCATCGCCTATAACAAAGGGTTGCCTCGCAAGTCACGCACGTCAGGTACGTACCCTACGATGCACTGCCCTGTGTTTTTTTTTTTTTTTATACAACTAAGTCGACAAACAGGCATACGGCCCACCTGATGGGAAGTGGTTACCGTAGCCTATGGACACCTGCAATACCAGAGGCATCACAAGCGCGTTGCCGACCCTTTAAAACTTTTAAAACGCCCTTTTTGAAGAACCCCATACTATAGTCCTTAGGGAAAACCTCAGCAGGGAGATCATTCCATAGCCTGAGTGTTCGCGGGAGGAAGTTTCTCTGAAACCGAACGGTGCGCGACCACCCAGGCTCTAAGGTGTGAGGATGAACTCTCTGCGTGGTGTCCACCTTGATCAACTTGAGGCATACAGATGTTCAGCCTCACGTGCCAGTAAATTCACAAAAGCTGACGAAAGTCCATCTGTTTAACTATTCTTTGACCAAAACACATTGAAAAGGTCAGACTGAACGACATGGGTGAGCTTTGTGAGTCAATAATGTATGCACAAACGCGTCTGATTGTTTTGGCGGCAAATTGAGAGTGACGGGTCTGAGGACCTATTTATTCTATGTTCAATAGACATGGTGGAGCTTGTGGTTTTTATGCGGGAAAGGATTAGAATACTAAACATTTGAGAATTTGGTCTTGTTTGAAAAAAAGCTTAAGGTTAAGGTAAGGTAAGGCGGTAAGGTTTTTTTTAATTGTACACAAAAAACATTTCGTTTGCATAAAACATGCATAAAAGAGAGCTCATAAAAAATCTTCTCAGCTACTTTTGAAAGTAAAATTATAGCAGAGACAGAGGTACGTTTGATACATTTTGATATTATGATAAATCATAGAATTTATCAGACCTACGGCTCAGAAGGCAGAGCTACTACCAACTGAGCTGAGAGCCCAGTCAATAATAGCAGTTTCAGTGTGGTGCCACTTCACAAATCCGACACTAAATTCAATTGGAAACCTTAGCCCCATTGATAGCCCACATCCCATAAATCAATACCTTAATATCCCTTCATATCCTCAACGTCCTCCGAACAACTGTCCTCCATACGTCTTCGTCTTGAAATGCAAATTCAAAGTGTCATTTCCACACCACTTGGAGCGGTTCGAGTGGAAGTGTTTGATTTAGACCCGTGTTTTGGGTGAATGGGACTTGTAGCTTCTGTTTTGTGCCTTTTTAGCAAAAATAGAAGGTTCTCAATTCGGCTGTGTTTTTTTATGATAACGTTTGGAAATATGGTACCTAGACTCACAAAGTGATACATTGAATAAATAAATATTTGATTTTTTGCATAATTTTGTCATTTATGAGCTAATTTAAAAAAATATCTTTTATCCTTTCAAATTGGTCCCGTAGATCATCATAATCGGGAAAGCAGTTTAGCATGAAAAATAGAGAGCGCTGGTGGCCTAGTGGTAGCGGCCCCGCCTTCCGATCCTAAGGTCGTGGGATCAAACCCAGTGTGTCGACCGGGAATTAATCGTGCACCAGCTGACGTGGACACGTCACCGTCTCGCAATCGCTATTCATGTTTCTTTAAGAATCCGCTAGGGGCACTTTTGGTTTCTCCATACAAATTGGTGACAGAGTGGGCGATACGATCGGCGATAGGCGTCAGGCACCGCACACCGATTTCATACGATTGGTTCCCAGTCGACACACAGTTGTGTACGAATAAGTTTTTCTGCCCAAAAATGTTAGTACATTATGCCAGTGCTCTCAAACGGTGATGGAAAACATCGTGAGAGAACCAGCATATCGTAGAACCTACGAAAATATTATGTGTCATGACAAGTTCAATAAAGGAGCCTCTTTGAGGCGCAATTAAAATCCTTTCACCACACTTGGTTCGAAATAATTAGTAAACCGATAAGAAGAAGAAGTATGAAAAAACCATTTCAGTCACAAATTACTCTTTGTCTCACATTTACCATTAGACACCAAAACAAAAACGCTCTTAAAAGTTAAATCAACTTAACCTCAATACGAGATACGTACTTGAAAATGCAAAATTATGTACACAAGAAAGGGGCACTTGACGTGAGGAACAGACGGCCCGCATAAGGGCCGTACTCGTCTGTAAGGGCCTACGGTACACGGGAAAAGAGTTTAATGCATTACGTCTTAGACTATGCAAATATCGAGAGTCTCTTCAGATTTTATTGATGGAACAAAGGCGGTCACGGTATCTGAAACTTAAAATACTGCTTTGGTTGTTAAGAGGCAGACTGCCGGCGATGACCTTATCACTACCACATTTAGACCTTTTGAAAGATATAGAATCACTGAGCTAATCTGATTGCAAACAATTTAGCTCGAAATATAACGATTTTGATCTTTTATTTTGACATGGACAGGCATTTAGTTGCTATTTAATTTTCAGCACACGCAATAAAAACTATTACATTTAGAAAAAAAATAAAGAAATACATCGCAATGTATTAACAAAATCATACATAAGATAAGAAAGATTCATAATACCTAACACATAAAATATAAACAACCATAAAAAAAAAATGCAATTCACACAACACTATCTAGCCCCAAACTAAGCAGAGCTTGTATTATGGAAACCAGATACATACTTAGAATATAATTATAACACCCAGACAGAGAACCAACATCAGTGTTCACCACACAAATATTTGTTCTCGGTAGGGATCGAACCCACGACCTACGGCTCAGAAGACAGAGCTGCCAACTGAGCTGAGAGGCCAGTCAAAACAATGTTATAAGCATCAATTAAGACTGACGATGATGATGATAAGTCTTTAACCGAATGATGTTTTCGAGTTCTTTCAAAGATTTCTCAATAATATTTTGTTCTGTTTACATATTTTCGTATCATTTTCCTTGTTTGTTTCTACGGGATCGAGCAGAGTGCTTTCATATTTTGTTAGCGAATTGGTTTCTTAAGATGAGAGGTATACTTGTATGTATTATGAAAATTGCTAAGATAAGTATAAGTTTGCGAAATTATTGACAAGAATCTACTTTTGGATAAAAATATTGGCAACAAGAAGGTAATAGGAATAAACCATACTGTTTATTTTCTACAATTTGTAAAAGATTTTTAGTAAGCATTTTGTTGTAAATTGATAAAAAAATGATAAGTTAGTACTAATTAAGTTCAAATTCATTATTTTTAAATACGGAAGATGATTTGAATACGAAATTATTGACTAAAATCTACTTTTAAATAAAAAACGCAAGATACAGGATGAACTAAACTTATTATTAAATTCCAAATTGACGAAATCAGAAATAATCAGCTTTTTGTTGAAAATTTAAATAAACCATATTTTGTTCAAATTCATTATTTTAAAGTAAGACTTATCGACGTATTCTATTATTAAAATTGTAAGTAGTCTTATTAGGAAAGTTATTTTTAATATAAAAATCCTAGACAACAAATGAAAAGCACTGTGCTCATTCAATTTGTAACATAAAGCGTAAAATTTAAAAGGGTTGGTAACACTAAGATTTTTATTTAATTTTAACCCTAAAACGCGAACCCTATCGACATATTGTCAATACTTGCACAAAAGGATCGACATTAATTTGACATACCATTAAAATTATTGCTTTTAAAGTCGCTGGAAAGAATTCACGCGGAAGATATTACTACAAATGGCATCTGACTTGGCAGTTTCGACTTTATAAAAATAAAGTTCGAGCGTCATGAAAGTTTCTGATCGATCAACAGCCATAATGAAATAATTAGCAAGAAATTTACATAAATAGACATTTTTACTGATTGATCGATGTCGTAAAGTTAATTTTATTGACGAAATTTAATGAGGCAGTAATGTTGACAGAAATTTTGCATAACCCATTAACGGTAAGAATGACACGCGAATTCATTGAAAAATATGCTAATGATTGTAAACATTAATTTGTAACGGTTGATTTGTTAATATTCTGTTTTGCATAATCATAATCTTTTGTTATATATACGAGAAAGAGCTGAGTTGTGCGTTAATGCAGACAGGATGACGTTTACTAGTTTTGTGATCTATCGATCGTAAAATACTAAACACTTTTTATTATAATAAGTGATGATCATTTTTTTACAGAGATGATTATGACAAGACATCTGCGGTTCTAAATTCAAATTTTAGTAATTATTTTAATAGTTTGTAATAAAAATAACTGATAATGGCAAGTAAAATATGACAATAGATTAGTTTTATGTCTCTATTTTGTAATAATGCTATACTTTCAACATTTAAGGTTAAAAAATATGATTCGTTATTCATACAGGTTTTATTGCAGGCATTATAATTACCAAGGCATTCGTCACTGGATTTGTTTTTTTTTATTTAACCCTAGACTTAAATTCCCACGCTGACTAGTATTAGGCGAAAGTTCTCAAAGGGTTAATTTAAGTGACAGTTTTAAAATCGTGTCAGAATTCGTTACGCTAGGTCCTTCAAAGGGCACTTTGAATTGCGTCAGTTTTGACTGACAAATTGAAATCCGTAAAGAATTTAAACTCGTGCGAAAATTTTCATTTTGTCATGCAATTGTCAAAGTGGGACTATTCAATAATTGATTTTGTCTGGTTGCACAAAGATTTGACTGACTTATTTTTATAATAAAATAATCTAAGCAGGCTGAAGAAGTCCATTTAATTTTACCATTTTGGGCTTGGATTTCTTTTTTTAGCTGTACGTAGTAAGTATATTTTGTTCTGGGTTAGGTTGAGTACTATTATTGTGATTAAATCTCCCAATACCGAATCATTTAATTTTCACGTGTGTTTTCGACTTCCGTGGTGTTTACTTATTTATTTTATCGGTCGCATTCAAACAGTGTCACAGTATTCCAACAAACAGTAATGAAACTTCATTACCGCCCGCAAAACATTAAGTAAATACGAATTAGAACCAGATGCTGCTCCGAGATCGTAACTCCTTTTTATTTTGTTTTATTGTAGCCCACTGGTGTCTCTGGTACACTTACTGATTTACTGTTTGTTTGTTGTACTGTGGTTGTTCTTGTTTATAGTTTTAATTTTGGTGTCTGTAGGACACCTTGCCTCACCATTTAGGGGTTGACAATAATTTATGAATTTATGAATTACAAAAGAGTAACCTACCTTATTGGTATAATTATTTAAACAATAAAATTAAGACATGCCTTTACAAATGTTATCTTGCATGGTAACCTGTAAAATCCTGAATTTACAAAATATTTGTTGACAAATATTTTAGATATTTTAAAACAAATCCTATTTCAATTTTTTTTTTTTATGACGATGACTATGACTACACAACATTCTACACTACACACAACTATACAACATTTTTTTAAGACCTTGAAGAAATATAAAAAATAAGCGATAAATCTTTTCTTTTAGAAAATGCCATCAACTTGCAATCGAGTGCAATTTACTCCTATTATTTTGATTCGTAAAACAAAGCCATGTAAACGTTGTAAAAAACGTGACATGTGGGCATAATGTTATCGTACCACCAATTTGGGCACCTTGCCTACGTGTCAGTTTTTGTCGATTTGTCACAAAATTATCGCCTAATTGTAGACTTCGCGTGATTTTTAATTAAAGTCCAACAAATTATTGAACAGTCTGTTTTTTATTTATACCGTTTTTTACACACATAAAAAAATCACTGAAAACCAGCACTACAAGGGTTACCGTGCCCTTGTAGCTAATGCTGAGTGGCTTACCTTTCTTGCTGTCATTACATGTTGAACTATTAATTTTAAGTTACCGCAAAATAATCTATTTCTATATAAATAACAAATCCTAAGAAAAGCAGGTTTCAACTGACAATTTGCATCAAATAATTAAAAACACTGCTATAAAAGAGACTATTATTTTCAAACCAATTATGTTTTGTGTTCTCGCTCAATTTTTCTAGGTTTTTTTACAAATCCTCTGATTTCTTTCAATAAACACAGGAGTCCTCCAGACCACCATTATCGTCGACAAATTGCTATAATTACCGTTTCCCTTCAACCTCGATAGGCCCACAGATAATGGTTTTCACGCAATTTTAGGGTTCAGTATCTTTTTAATCAAATATGGCGTGTCAATGTGTCACTTTTGTGCCAAACGCTTATTTAATTGTATAATTTTATCATTTTATTTTATCTCTTGCTTTGATGGTACCACTTTGAGAAATACTGGTTTTATTTTATTTTCATCTTTTTTAACTTTCATTATGTCGTAATTAATTTATTTGTCTGTAAAAACCTATATTTCGATGCAAAGAAAAATTTTGAAAATGTGAATCTTTCTAGAAAAAGTAATTTGTATTGCGATATTTTTGTAAAAAAGGTTTCAAAACTTACCAAAAAAACTATCTTCCAAAAATTGCTTAGGTCACAACCTTTTAGATAAGTATTATTGTTTGAATCAAAACCAATAATTATTAACATTTAGAAAACGAAACCCACATTATTGTCTTGATTTTCCTTCCCCTATTTACGAGACAAGAGCAGATAATCAGTAAATTAGAAGAACCGGGTCCCGTAAAAATACTCGTGTCACATTACACAGTTTCATTACATCGGTATTTTGTCGGAATCCTTATTACGGATCCCTAATTTGACGGAGTTTGTTTACCGGACTTTCGATAAAGAAAATCTCCAACAATTTTTTTGTTTTTTTTGTATCATATTCTTCATTCTTTTTCTATTATTTCTTTATTAAAAAAAGGGGTTTTTAGCAGAGATTGAACCTATAAAAGTGCAGAAGGCAGAGCTACTGCCAACTAAACATGCCTTTTTCTGCCGTGAAGCAGCATTTACCGTGTTTCGGTTTGAAGGGTGTGGGTGCCGGTGAAATTACTGCATGGCACGTAAACATCTGTACGCCTCAAGTTGATAGATGCAGGGCAGTGGATCGTATGGCACGTTACTGACATGCGTGACCTATGAGGAAATTGTTATAGGTGATGGTTACCACTTAATATCAGGTGGGCCATATAATGCTTGTTCCATCAGCTAATTGTATTAAAAAACTGAATTGGTAAACTGTACGAGTTGTTTTCATGTAAGTATATTATTTAGTTATTTTGACCAAGCCCCATACAAAAGACAATAACCAATATAACCCTTCCATTATTAGAACCAACTAGCCACCGAAATGTTCCCATGCACATACATTTCACGCCAAAATCGGGCAATAATCAAATTACGTCACATTCGGTCCATAACAGCACTATTACCTATTCTATGCTAAATCCATACACACTGTAGCCTATTCTGTGGGGTTGCTATACTGACTATTTAGTACACTGTGTTGGGTTAACCCATTAGAACATGGAAGCTCACTTTGTGACACGATGCACCCAAATTAGATTATTTGAGTGGTCTTTGAAGGGTTACAGGCGAATGTAAGCTTGACTAGGAATATTGATATTGACTGGCCTCTCAGCTCAGTTTTGGTAGTAGCTTTGTTTTCTGCGCCGTAGGTCGTGGTTTCGATCGCCATCGAGAACAAAAAATATCTGTGTGGTGAATACAGATATTTGCTTTCGGTCTGGGTGTTGCATTAATTGTATTCTAACTAAGGATTTACAAAAAAAAATGTATTAGAGTATTTTATCAGCTATATGGTTCTAGTTCTGCTTAATTTTGGGCTAGATGGGTTTGTGTGTATTGCCCACAATATTTTTATTTCATTTTTTATGTATCACGCTTGGAATAAAATTTAGCTAAGTAGGTTTAGGTGAAAATTATCTGTAAAATGCAGTTTTTTTTGCTTTGAGCAATTCAAATTCGTGGGAATTAGAATTTTGCTAACGAAATTCATTGATTGGTTATGACATAAAACTCAGATATTCATTACAAACACGCTCCCGAATTAATTATATGAGTGAGATGACGATATTTAATAGCGATATAAACAATAATTGCGGTTTTACGTCGTCGCGTATCGACAGTTCATTATAGTGTTGTCTGGGGTTTATCGATAAAAACTTTTTTTTACAATTATTGATTCAGAGAATAAGTCTATAATAATTACAGGAACAATTATTATGGTAGTCTAGTGGTAGTAACTCCATTGATTTCTGAGTCTACGGCCGCGGGTTCGAATCCAGTCGTATAAGAATGGATTTTTTAGTTTGAAAAATGTATGTACACTATAGCTCTCAAACGGCGTAGGAAAACATCGAGAGGAAACCCGCGGCTGAGTCAGCTCCGCACGTATTGACCATGTCTTTCCTGTGGATTAGGCTGACTAAGCTGTGAGCTGTCAGATAGCCAAGCTTGGATTTTTAAAAATTTTCAATAGAGAACTGTCAAAAAAACCTATGCTTGAGAATCTATATCCAAAAACAGTGCTTGAGTCTGAGTCGAGCCTAAAGCACTGTTTTTGGATATCGATTTTTGACATTTTCAATGGAGAACTGTCAAAAAATCTATGCTTGAGAGTACATTAGGCTTGACTCAGACTCAAGCACTGTTTTTAAATACGGGCCTTAGATCCTTAGATCTTTATTACTTAGGATTTTGTGACGAAATAAATATACGGGCCTTAGATCCTTCTGAGATTATCCTACAGTCCTAAGATTATCCTTATATATTTATTACTTAGGATTTTGTGTCGAAAAAATAACATCCCGTAGTTTATCGATAACATCACAACACTAGCTCATCTTTCCAGCAGCCATCAACTCACTGGCACATCACATCAATATTATTGTCCACGTCATATATGACGTCATAAATATGATGCCCGTCATAGGGCCCTACAAAAGGTCCTATGTTGTACACGTGCGTGCAGCGTTATCGTAAAATTTTACGAGTTGCAGATCGCCAGTCGCGGTCGCTTCCGAAATGTTATTTTATTGAGTTTATGAATTATTTGAGTTTTGACGAGTATACCTATTATTTTGAGTATTCTATTCAATCTTTTGCAATATTTTGTTTATAGTTTTTTATCTGAAAAAAATATCCCATTTCATGTGAGACGAAATCACTGGATCATTGCTTATTTATTCACGGGTTAAAATTAAGTTTGATTACTAAATTATTTTTTCTTTTGGATGATTTATTTTAGGACAGTATTTTAGCAATAACTGACCTATCGTTTTATGCAGTCTATTTATACTATACTAGCAGCCTGTCCCGGCTTCGCCCGGGTGGCCATTTACTTTATATATACCCTATTTTACTCAGGGTGAATATGTAGCTTTCCAATAGTGAAACATTTTTTTATTGATTGTTATAGTGTTTACTACACTAAAGGAAATCACAAAGATTTTTTCCTAACTTTTGGGTCATTATAAAATCTTAGTGAAAGAATTTTTGAAATCGGCACAGTATATGAGTTTATTCATTAGAAACTTACACACAAAAATAAAAAAAAATTCCTCTTTATAATATTAGCATAGATATAGATTTAGTAAATAAGTACAAATTTGTAGTAGTTATTGCGCAATTATATAAATCAAAATGTCTCCTACATCTTTTGAAATCTCCCAATAAATCTGACCTAAAAAGAACCACAAAAGAAAATAATCCTGCTATAAATTGAGCTCGCTGACATTATCACAGAATATACTCTCCACCTATTTGTAAAATAACTAAAAAGGTTTCCCCCCAAAACGCCACAAAAAGTGTGTTAACAAACAAAAAGATTTATTCTCAAGTGGCAGATAAGTTCGTTTACGTTTCCGTAGAACGGAACGTTAGATAAATATAGTGAAAAACCAATAAAAGTATATTGCCTAATCTCTATCCAATATTTTCTTAGTGCGATGAAGGTTTTCCTTTGGCAGATCGTACGTGTTAGTGTAGAGTGGATAAGATTGCTTTTTTCATAGTTCCATTCTAGTTCTATTGAGTTTTGAATCCCGATATTTCGGCTCAGTAAATGCACCATGATCACGGTTGAGCTGATCATGGTTCAACGGTGAACATGGTGCATGCAACGAAAAGATTTTCATAGTTTTTTTGAAAAACTCAAAAATAAATAATAAATAAATGGCTGGCCTCTCAGCTCAGTTGGTATAAAGCGACTGGCTTCTCAGCTCAGTGGGTAGTAGCTCTGTCTTCTGCACCGTATAGGTCGTGGGTTCGATCCCGAAAACAGACATTTGTGTGGTGAACACAGATGTTTATTCTGTCTGGGTGTTATATTGTATTCTACAAAAAAAATATGTATACGTATTATATCAGCTATCTGGTTCCCATAGCAAAAATCTGCTTAGTTTGGGGCTAGATAGTGTTGTTTGGATTGTGTATTATATTTATTTATTTAAATCTTTGAGCCAAAAAATTTAGTATGGGGATATTTTTCATAGTCTTATCCACACAATACCATCCCCTTTCAACACAAGACATTTCCACCTTATGCTTTTATCGCGTACGTTCAAGCGTTATTGTAAGCGATACTTCTGCTATCTCGAATTATTTAAGGGATGGTCCATCTCGATATAAACACAAATCGAGGGACGAAAATAGGGAGAATCTTTTCTATTTTATTTTATATTAAGAGAGATATTGAAATGGCTGATAAAATTTGATTTTTATTTTTAGTGTACAGTTGGCTGCAGTAAGAAGTATAAGTTTTATAACTTCCAGAATGGTCTACAAGCGTTTTAATAATTTCATACCCTAATACTAAAATTTCAATTTTATACAACAACCTAAAAATTCCTAAATATTAATACAACAACCTAAATATTGTAAGTTCATGAGTAGGTAGTACCTACTCATGAACTTACAATAATCATTGAATTTTGTTGGAATAAAGGTACCTGATGTTTTTAAATGCTTAAAGAGTACCTAGATGTAACTAGTAAGGGTGTGATAACTTAATTCAGGTATAATATTTGGACAGAATAAATTTTGGACCCCTGTGGCTTACACAGTTAGTTTTTTTTTTAAATAACCTTCATACGATAAGGATGTGCTTCTAATTCAACTTACAAGATTTGACAAAAAAAAACAACAACTCATCAACAAATAGGATAAACTAAATAAACCGTTTTTTATACAGCAAAGTAGACAAACTAGCATATAGTCCACCTGATGGGAAGCGGTTACCGTAGCCTATAGACGCCTGGAGCGCTTGTGATGATTCTGGTGTTCCACTGGAACACCAGAAACATCACAAGCGCGTTGCCAACGCTTTAAAACTTTTAAAACTCTTTTTTTTAACCGACTTCCAATCAAAAAGGAGGAGGTTCTCAATTCGGTTGTATTTTTTTTTTTGCGTGTGTGAATGAAGTCGGTTTCTCAAGTTTTTTAAACTTATAATTATTGAAGAACCCAGTTTGCAGTGCTTAAAAAATTTGTACCAAAAGGTCCAACAAAGCTATTTACACCAATAAAGTGCGATGACCATTGATAATCTGTGTACTACGATAGATATTCCCGAACCCATCAAATGAAGTGGAAAAGTGGATTTAAGATTTAACCCTTTTATAGTGACCGTGGTCAGTTATTGACAGCGGTCAGTTTACAGAAATACCCGTAGTAATCGCTGTGAGAACTTTGCTTCTTTTTCACTGTATGGATGTTATCATTTATAATAGAAATTAGTTTTCCCACATCAATTAATTGGTTTCATTATTTGTTTTCAGACAGTTTTTTATTTTATTTTATAAATTTACTGTCACAGCAGTACCCACTTAACGTCAGTAGGCCTACCATAAGCTCTGTCTGGCTCTGTCTCTGGCTCTGGTTTTGAGTCTGTGTGAGTGGTGACTAAATAAATCCTACGTCGAAACGTCACACACACAGGATAACACACTGGTGAGCACTCACACAGACTTTAAACCAGAGCCAAAGACAGAACCAGACAGAGCTTGTGGTAACAGGTCATCTTCATCTTTATCAGGTTAGTATAAAAAATCATTTTTTTTTTATAAATCAACTATTAAACAAACAAAACCACGCCATTAAACCGATTTGATACTGAGTTTTAGTAGAGCTAGGCCAAAGAAAAGATGGATGGATTGTGCAAAAGATGACATGGGAATGAAAGGAGTGACTGCTGAAATGACCCCTAATAGAGGAGAGTCATCATCATCATCATCAGCCTGAAGAAGTCCACTGCTGGACATAGCCTCCCCTACACCAGGAAGGACGATCCTGATCTCTTTCCATCCACCTCGTCGGTCCATCTGGTGGGTGGACTCCCTACGCCTTCCGGTTCGTGGTCGCTATTCAAGACCCTTTATTCTCCAACGAGTAGAGGTAGAGAAGTAGAAGAGAGTAGAGAACGAAAAACTGTTGTGCCGACTCCACATGAAGTGGGATTAGGGCAAGAAAATGATGATGATGATAAAATCCTATATTAAACTACCAACCTCATTCATAACTTGTACGGTATTCTGTGACATAACCCACCTTCGTCGAACACATCGCTGTGAACACTCGATAATCCAAATTCTCACAAAAATCACTAAACAGATAGAGCACGGTGACTGTTCCAATCGGATTACTGACCGCTGGTCACCGCTGGTCGCCGCTGACCACTCCGACACGCGAATTTTCGTGTTATTGGATTTTCTAAATAGAATTTTGCTACAGATTTGTAGGGTTGCCGATTTCCAAACATTTAGTGTGTGTTGTATTCTTGATATTTTCGTCTAAGCGCTTTTGTGGAGAGCATATGTTGTGTATGTGTCGGTCCATGCTAATGCTTAAGCCATGACGGAAGCCTAGTGGCTTAAAGCCTCGTCATCAACTGGGGTCTAGTCTTAAGAAATTTTCATACATAGGTACATAAAATCACGCCTCATTCCCATGGGGGTAAGTAGAGATCACGGATATCCACCTGCTACTATCCTGACATAGGTACCTCTTAGACTTGAGAACAAACATTTGCGTTCACCACACAAATATTTGTTCTTGGTGGGGATCGAATCCACGACCTACGGCGCAGAAAGCAGAGCTGCTAGATAGATAGATAGATAACACTTTATTGTACACCACAAGAATAGGAGATAACAGATAAACAAAAATACTAAAGCTACTATCATGTACAATACACACGAAAAAGTACACTAAAAATTAAAGATAACAAGGAAAATATTTCCCAGAAACATCTTCCACTCAATAAACAGCAACAAACATTTTTTTAATAAAAACCTGACAACACATTAATCCCCGTACGCTCGTAAATGTTTACGAGTGCGACTAGTTGTGGTCCGTCCTTACGACGCCTAGAGACACCCACTATAAAGGTTGCGCTACACTGGTAACTAGTGGTTTGGCCCTAATTAAAATCTTGCAATTTCAAGTAGCCATTCTTTCCGTTAAAGAAAGAAATAAAATGAAATGTATTTATTGATAGCTAAAGCAAACACAAACATTAATAACAAATAGTATTGCTGAGTGGCGAAAATAAAATGAAACTAAAAAAGTTGCAGAATATATAGTCCTCCATGTGCCGGGTGCGACAAATAGGCCTCGTCTGAGCTTGATGCTGCTAACCATCCAGAGATGGAAAACAACGCTAGTTTTCAGAAGAATCCTGCATTAGAATCTAACACCTCTTGGACCCTTCAAACTCTTGACCGATATTACTCAAATATTGCTCACCTACCAAATTCATCATTCATCATTCATATAGTTCTGAGTTTATTGTTCGTCAGTAATATAATATGTAACATACTCGTAGCTTGAGGCGTAAGTTATTATTAGTTATACAATCGATATATTGTTTGCTTCGCTCGCAAAAAAATACTACACATAATAATCGTGACATACTGAGGTGTTGGGCACACTTTGGAAAACCAATGGTTGAAGCTAATGCTGCAGCGCATATACTATTTTTTTACTAACTTTTTACATTGATTTCTGAAACATAAAATCGCTGATTCATCATCATCACCATTACTGTTAGATAATGAAACAGCAGTTTGAATTTTCACTCGTAATACATATTTTAAAGTTTCTTGAACTTCTCCAAAGTGCACTTAAAATCCTCTCACTACACTGGTTTGAAAAACCAACTACACAATAAGAAGAAGAAGAGTGTTAAAAGTTGTCCGGCTCCTTGAATTAGTGGCCAAACAACCACCGTCACCAAAACCTTAGCTATACAAGCTCACAACTCTAGAAAAAATAACTCAGTCCACCACCACCCTTATATTATTTTCTAATACAAGTATCCAATACCGGCACTTATTGTATTTTGTATTATTTACCCAGTTTACGAGACGCTCATATTTTCGAGTGAGTCGAAACTACTTAAATTTTTATGGGCCCGTTTTCCACTCCAATAATGTGTGTGGATTTTATTGTTGGCGGTAAAATATTTTTCTTATTCTGTTTAATTGGATGAAGTGAAAATGTCTTTTCCGTCCAAACTGGTTGACTGAACTTAGAAAAAAAATCGGTTGTCTGTAAAGTCGGTTTACTGACGATAGTTGAACGTGACAAGGTCATACAAAAAATACAGCCGAATTGAGAACCTTCTCCCTTTTTTATTTGAAGAAGAAAAATAGTATTATTTGAAGTCGGTTAAAAATAAATTACTATGAGAATCTTCCAAAACCTCTCATCACATCATGCATCAAGAACAGCTATAACTGTTCAATTTAAAGTCATTACTCGATTATATGTTTTGACAGTCCATTAAGCAACAGTCGATACATTGACAGTTCACAATCGGCTTTGACTGGTATTGACAGATGTCATTTTGCAGTTGATGTCGTTTTTATAAAGCAAAATTAAATGATGTTTGAATTTTGTTTGGATTTTTAATGATGACTCAAACTGACACAATACAAATATTTCATATTCATTCTTATTTTTCTGTAAAAACTATTATGATTTCTGTGCTGGAAGGCGTGGGTATGATCCTCACCGTGAACAAAATAAATATTTGTGTGATAAACACAGATGTTTGTTCTCTGATGGGGTTTCTACGGAATTCTAAATTTGTAATTTATAAAAAAAGTACTTAAGTATTAAATCAGCTATCTGGTTTCCATAGTACTAGCTCTGCTTAGTTTGGGACTATATAGTGTTGTGTAGATTGTCAGCATTATTAATTTTATTTTATTCTTTTAGGTTAGACTGTGGATGATGATGATAATTGAAATCTCTATTATTTGATGGTTTTACACTAATCGGAATAATTAATCTTAATTAAAACCCACATCATGTCAAAATGTCATGTAACTGTCACTGAGCTAGAAAATAGCATGATGAAATCGTTAGTTAATTTATTAACGTTAATTATATTAACCCTTCTGCTGCAGCTTAATTAGGGGTTAGTTAGACAGTATGATTGTATTCAATTTAATGAAATGTTTATTACCATAATATAAAGGGTTGAACCTAGTATTTCATATTTTATTTATAGGTAAAGTAGCAAAAACCGGCAATCACATTTCATGAAGTACCTATAGCTTGGTGACAGACGGATAGACAGACAGACAGTGGAGTCTCAGTAATAATTATGGTTCCGCAATCAAAGGGTAATACGGGACCCTATTACTGAGACTGTTAATTTCGCTTCTATTATAGGTAACATACTTACCTAAAAATATAAAAAAAATTGAAGGTTTTGTCAGCAAGTAAAAATATTGTATGCAGTTTATTTTAGTAGTAGAACTCTTTGTGATGCCTGTTTCTGCCGTGAAGCAGTATCGCTGTTTCGGTTTGAAGGGTGTGGGTGCCAGTGAAATTACTGGCACGTGAGGCTGAACATCTGTATGCCTCAAGTTGATGGACGCAGGGTAGTGAATCGTATTACACGTTCCTGTTGTGCGTGATTTACGACACAATGCTTTGTGACAATGGTTACCACTCAACTTCAGGTGGGCAATATGCTGGTTTTAGCCAGCAGAAAGTGGTATAAAAAAATGTGGTGAGCCATACCTATTTTAATTCCATATTTTGGATATGACAAAAATGTTATTCACACCATCTTCAAGAATAGGCAATTATAACAACCCCTCAATCACCGCGTGAAATTTAGATTTGTTACATTGTCCAGAGCGGTCTAAACGACCACACGTGGTCAACAGATTTACATTGTAACGACATCTTACTAAGGCCCGTGACGGCGTAAATTAAATGAACGGCCAAAATTGAGGACAGTTTTGAAACATCTCACTTTTACTGCTGATGTAATTTCATTTGTGTGACAATGTTGCGGCTATTAGTTATTTAACCGACTTAAAAAAAGGAGGAGGTTCTCAATTCAGTAGATTTTTTTTTTATGTTTGCTATTAACTTTGTCATCATAGGAGTCAATCTGAAAAAAAAATATCTAGAAGGTTATACTTTCAGATTGGTCTCGTAAAACTTTTATTTAAATCGGTTCAGCCGTTTAGCCATCAAGTCGATTTCTGAAGTTTTTGTAAGTTCACTTGTTTTGGCTCTCATTTACTTTACTGAAATTATATTAAATTTAAATGTTATTTTGTAGGAACTTTTATATTTTTTGTGGTATTTTTAGGAATATATAAATTTACAGCCATACTTAGAAACGCAATTTAAATTTAATCCGTGCTCAAAGCTCTATCACTGTTTGTCATTACCCAGCGGTAAGAGATGGCAATAGTTTAAGCACTGGTTAACTTTTGGTATATTTTTATAAGAACTATAAGGCACAATGTTATCTTGCAAATATATTTTAGCGTACAAAATAGTAACCGTAGAGAGGGAAGTAAAGAAAAGTCTAACAAGAAACGTCACCCTGGTTAAAGCTAAAATCATGTGTGACCGGGTACAAATGACCCCGAAGTTCATGGACAATGTATTTTTAACATTTCATCGAGTTCTAGTGTAAATGTTATAAAATTTGTAACGCTTCGGACAAGGGGTCAAATTTATAAAATATCTGCTATTTTGCTTTGGCTACTCAATATTATATTTATGTGATTTGCTAACACGCGTTGCGATGTTGGTGTATTGTTCAAAAGGTCATAAATTATTTATATCTAGAAAGAAGAAATGAAACAACAAAAACAATTACATATCTTAAAAAAACAGAACACTAAGCATAATTTATAATAAAAAAGAAAATTAAAAGAATATTAGTCGACACACTTATGCCTTCTCATCTGCCAAGGACATCCGTTGTGGCGGGTGCGGCGGCAGATCTGGCCGAAGATCTCAATAGACGCAAATATACAGGTCTCCACAGAGATAAATAGATAGAAAATACTTTATTGTACACCACATAAAATTAACAAAGAAATACAGAAAAACATCAGAGTGGAATACAATGGGCGGTCTAATCACTAAAAGCGATCTCTTCCAGACAACCTTGGGATGGACTGGACTTGAAAAAAACGATAGAGCCTACTTATTTACTCCTCTTGGGGTTGAGACTGTCTGTGGGTAAACAAATCTTTGCAAGTCTTTAAAATGTTGTCTAGGCGACTGATCGCAGTGACGCGTGACCCAAGGTGGGTATCTGCTGCGCCAGATACCCACCTTGGGTCCATTTAGCATTGCTATTCAGCGTGGCAATGCGGTCTGCGTCTTGGGAACGCTTACTGATTTTGATCAGTTGATCAACCTTTAGATCTTTTGTAACTGTTCGCAGATAGCTCAACTGTTTCTTGTGTATTTTGTACATTTTATAAATACTTGTATTTAACTGTAAGTTTTTTTGTGTAAATAAATATTTATATCTATTAAACCTAGATGTTATTCACTCAAGTCAAAATAAATAGTCAAAATATACGTACAGATGTATAATAAAAAAATGCAATTGTTGTCAAATCATAATAAAAAATAACAATTTATAATACTCAATCGAAGGGGTGTATCACCTTGAACATTCAAACAAAAGCTTTGAAAAAAAATTTACCACAATCAAACCACAAAGAATCGATTAAGAAAACTATCACATTATCAATCACAAAAACACAATAATGATAAATGGGTCCCTTACATCAATACAGTGCCGTAGGGTTAGATGTATGTGACAACTTTTTACGCATCAACGGGTAAGAAAGGGGAGAAAACATTTTTTACGGAATATTTTTTTAGATGTATTATCGAAATTGGAGTGACCGTAAGGATAAACAAAATTATCGTGTGATTATTAGATTACAATAGATGAATGAGCATAGAAAAGTGTTTTGTTAGGTTATTATGGTGTTTGGGTAAAGGGTGGGAAAGTAATACTTCCGTTCATTACTTAGATAGTTATAAATAAGTGCTTCTTGCCTCAACTCACAAAATTGTTTGTCTGAACATAAACACACACATAAAAAATGGAAAGTAAAGTCACAAAGAAAAATACTTATGTTTGAAGACATTGAAATAAAGTCGAATTTGAAATTACTTTATTATACTTACATTAATTTGTAGGTCTTTACGAACAATGTAAAACAAAGTACAGCGTCCCACATAACATAACTCACAATAACACAACTCATAATATTACATTATTGAGGATAATAATCTCAAAGAAAAACTTATGCACCACTAATTAGTTTTTTTGAGAAAAGTGCTTATTCTTGTATAGTCTGCTATTTTTATCATATGCCCTGGGTCCCACTGTTGGGCAAAGGCCTCCCCCCATTCCCATCAAATAAATTGACCTATTACAATAAACATGGTAATGCTGTGACACAAGTCCGTGGATAGAGAAAGAAGAAAAAAAAAACTGATCGAAGAATCATTATTTTTGAAAATTGAATGGTTTGGTCTATGTCTAGATCATTTGAGTCATCTAAAGATCATTTGGAACGATCTGCAGATATCTCATCTGTTTTATAAGTTCTTGTTAAAATACTGGTATTTATTGTGTTTTTATTCAAATAAAAGAATACATTGAATGATTTTTGGCAATTTTAACAGATTTAATGTTGTCAAATTAAGTTTTTTATGGATCTTATATAATTATTGAAAGTTCCAGACCAATTTTCACTTAGCATTCCAAGATTTAATAAGAGCCTACCATTTCAAATCAGAGTGTGTAACAATTCACCGAGTTTAAACCTCATAAAGTTAAATGGGGTGAATGGACCCCTAACATGTGTACTTTGGGAGTAGTCCTTACTAATGGATTTAAAATTTATTGCAGACCCACCCACTTTACACCTCACTTTTTTTAAAGCATGGCCCTTATTTTTATGGTAAATAAGGACTATTTTTTCAAATAGTTTTTTAAATTGAATGGTTTTTATTGCAAAAAGTTGCCAATTCTATTTTAAGTGGTGCCACGTGCTGATTTAATCTTTGGGGAAATTTTCAGCTCAAATTTACTATTTTTATAAGTAAGAAACGCCTTGGATTCATATAGCATAATACCTTATTCATGAAAACTATACTAACTACATGGTGTATTATAATTATGCACTCTGCAAATTTTAAAACCAGTTTGGTAAAAAATATTGTTACCATTTATTGGTTGAGCCTTTAAAACAACCTTGAAATGAATATTCAAAGTCAAATATGTATTTTTTCAATAGTATGATAAGGATCACTTTGAAATGTCTTATAGCTAGGTGAGTCTAAGTGCCAGTTCCACGCGATCAAGCCTAGAAGAACAGACAACAAACTTTAGCTTGGTTCCTACCGTTTGTTTGTAGTGATCCTTTTACAAAACAAAAATAATAGCAGTGAATTTCCAGTGTAGTGCCACTCCAACTTAGTGAAACCTAGGCAATAATACAAATGCAATCAGTGCCAACCAGTGTGTCGAAAGGTGGTAATCTATTAGTACATTTTGAGCATGAGCGATATTACCGTGGAACAATCTATCTTTTGAACTTCTACATAATAGGTGTAAGAAATCCACTCGCAGTTCACAGATTGGATTGTAGCAATCCATTTGATAGGAATGTTGGAGCGAATGGACTATCTTTAAAGTAGGACATTGATAAAAGAGTGTGGTCAAGTATGTAAATAAATGAAATTCGTGGAAATTTGCTTCAGTTTCTGTGATTAAATTTTTTGCATGATTCAACTTTGAATTTACGATGACCAAGTTTTTTTACGTCATTTTACATAGTAACTAGGCGCAAAAGCAAAAAAAAACGAAAGCAACAAAGTCAACAGTCTAAATTTATCAAAATAATATAATAAGTTTTTTTTATTGATTTAATAGTAATTTTTAAATTAACGCGATCGTTATGCATATTATATGGAAAAAACGGATTTTATAGTGTTTACTACACATAAGGAAATAACCAAAAATTTTATAATGTCCCAAAAACGCATACCCGTACGCGCAGCCCCGTACCAAGGGGAAGGTCGCGCGTTAAAATCCCGCTCGGCTCTTAATTTATGGGACATTTTAAAAATATTTGTATGAATATAATTAGCATAGGTATCTAACAATAAATTAATAATAAGGTTGACTAACAAAATGGTCTGGTGTTGATTTGAATAAATAAATTTCCTAATATTGTTCCAAATTTCATTCTAAAAATCCAAATTTATGCTGTTAAAATAAGTAAGTAACTAATAGGTGGACAGACTAGTTTTGATTTGGTTAAGATGAACGTAGTGACGGAAAAAATTGACCCCCTCCATGCTATTAGGTTGGTTTCGTGGTAGAGCAGACCACCACTAAATAAAATAACCTTTTCTAACATCGAAATGCACTTCACAGTCTCAAATAAGCAGCATAGAGTCATGGAACCATCAAGTGCCAAGTCATAAAGTACAAGGAACCCTTTCGGAAGTCGATAGACGATATCGTAAAAGTTTACGAGTGACTTCCTTCAAATTAATGCTGTTCAACGTATGGATAGTTTGGATTTACGAGAATAATATCCTTCGGGGAAAGGAATATTCAAGAAGCTTCGAGGAATTCTAAGGTCAGGAACCAAAGAGTTCTTGGTATGAGTTTGAACCTGCACTACTTGATTTTTATGTTGATAGACCACCGCTAATCCCCAGGAAATAGAAAGCTAGAAAATAAAACACACTATGAAGGTGCCGGTGAAATTACTGGCACGTGAGGCTAAACATCTGTATGCCTCAAGTTGATTGACGAAGCGCAGTGCATCGCAGGGCACATTCATGACGTGCGTGACCTACAAGGTAATGTTTTGTTATAGGCGATGGTTACCACTTAGCATCAGGTGGGCCATATTATATGCTTGTTCCATCAACTAATTGTACAAAAAAACATTTGATTGTTTTCTTGTCAGTAAATGAACGGTGAAGGCTTTAAATTAGGAAATAGGGGGAGGTATATGACCAGCAGTAAATTAAACTAAGTTGAATTTAAGTTAATAGTTTTATTTATTATTTTATATACCTATTAAAGTTCAAATCTTAATTAATCTACGACTGATAAATAAAAAAGTATTTGCAAGTTTTTGTAAACAAATATTTAACCCTTCCGTGATTGCATCGATAACAAACTTTACGGAGTTACAAAACTACGCACGTAGTGACAATGTTGCTCGCAGGTTCGTTAAAAACTGCATTAGTCGCGGTTATCGGTGTGACGAGAGGTTGAACTGTTTTTGTTGCAAAGGTTCTCAAACTTTTGGTACAAAAATACTTTTATTTTTACACTTAGGTACTTAAAACGCCTAAAACGAAAAATAAATTAATCATATTGGTAATTTGCTATTTTTGCAATGATATTCCAAAACTTTGTCTTATTCTCTCTTCTTAATTTCAATACCAATAAAAAATTATGTGTCAAATGAAATACGCTATGTAACCATTGCACATGAATTCAGTTGGTTTTCTGTCAAATAAAATATTACAAATTGAAAAATATAACATGCCGCTACTTATCGGAAATAAGTGAGTTTTATTATATACACAATAAAATAAAATTTTCAAATTAAATGTTGAGCACCCCAGCCCTCACCAAACATCTCCGTAACAGCATCACCATCACAATAGGCTAGACGCGGAAGCCATCGCTGTAAACTTTTACAGCCTTTACAACCGTGTGTCGCAATCAGAGGGAGAGGGTTGATCGGCCGGAATGCAATATTCAATTTTGATGCGAACTTTTTAAAAATGTTGACAAACCCTGCTTGCAGAAATCGTAAACTGTTTTGTCAATGTTTGTTACGTAAAAAATACCACCGCATATAACAAAATTGAAGAAATATTTTTGATGTTTTTTATAAATGTTTTTAAATACAGGCACCAACGTATTGTGTGATAAAACTATTGCTCAAATGTTATTAATTAAAACAAACTGTTGTCGACCAAAAATTTTTTGTAATTTACTTATTAGAATACACGGTAGGCTAAAAATTTCGGCAAATATTATTCAACGACTAAACGCGACTCAAAGTTTTCATTACACCTCAAAACTAATAAACTATTGAGATGAAAGACATCACACATAGAGACAAAGCCAAACTAACAAACCAATACGCATACAGAAGGCTAATCCGGTGATATTAGAGATAACTTCACCCAGAAATGGACCCGGGTTCTGTCGGAATTTTAACGTGGAATTCAAGTTGGTAGAAGAGCTACGAAGATGCGTAGAGCTTCGTAGACGCGTAGGTGTCTACGAGACGCTACGAAGAAATATGGCTGTGACTTGTATTTGTGTCTGATTCTCATGCACTTTGATAGATAGATAGATAGATAGATAACACTTTATTGTACACAAGGATACATTACAAAAACTAGGCGTAACAAAAATAAAGTACAATGGGCGGCCTTATCGCTGAAAGCGATTTCTTCCAGGCAACCTTAGCATGGAAAGTAATTGAATAGAGCAGTGACGGACGGCGGTGCACATGTGTCGTAAAAATAACAATTTAATAATTTAAACTGCAGGAACCTACTAAACTTATACATAACATCCTAATACTTATATATAAACAAAAAACAAAACATACTAATATATATTATACCTAACAACTAAATGCTACTACTTGAGTGTAGGAAAAGAATACAGAATGAGAGGAGAGCTGATAGTCGATTATAGAACGGGGGGATCTTTGCTAAAGAATTGTTTTAGTTTTGCTTTGAAGGTAAGCAGTGATGATGCCTGTCTAACGTCTACGGGCAAACTATTCCACAGTCGAACAGCTTTGACAGTAAAGGACTTACGGTAGAATGAACTGCTGTGCACGGGGGTTTTTAAGGCTAGGTTCTCTGATGACCTAAGGGAAAAGGTGTTGGAGGCGTGCAGGTACAGGTACTCAAACCGCTCCCTAAGATATTTGGGAAAGAAGGGATTAAACAGAACAGAATAAAGAAGAGTAAGAATATGAAAATTACGGCGAAGGCGAATAGGGAGCCACTTAAGCATAGAGCGATAAGGCGAAACATGGTCATATTTCCGTAACCCAAATATTAATCTTATTTTATACTACACTAGCTGATACCCGCGACTTCGTCCGCGTGGATATTTGAGTTCGTTTTTTTTAGTTTGATATGACCAACTGCTAGTTACCATTGTTTTGAGCTTGTAATTTTCAGTGTATTTGAATTTGAAAGTGAGTGCTGTTGTAGCCGATTTTTTTCAGCAGTGTTTAGTTTAAGTATTATAGATGTTTCCCACGATTTTGTCTTAGTGGTTATCATCGGTTTTTTTGAAAACATTTGTGTGTATTAAAACCTGGTGCCAGATGCTGCGGTAGTTGAAATTTTTTTAATGTTTTTTTTTCGTATTTTGTAAAGCTATTTTTTGTGATTTTATGTTATACTAGCTGATACCCGCGACTTCGTCCGCGTGGATATTTGAGTTCGTTTTTTTTAGTTTGATATGACCAACTGCTAGTTACCATTGTTTTGAGCTTGTAATTTTCAGTGTATTTGAATTTGAAAGTGAGTGCTGTTGTAGCCGATTTTTTTCAGCAGTGTTTAGTTTAAGTATTATAGATGTTTCCCACGATTTTGTCTTAGTGGTTATCATCGGTTTTTTTGAAAACATTTGTGTGTATTAAAACCTGGTGCCAGATGCTGCGGTAGTTGAAATTTTTTTAATGTTTTTTTTTCGTATTTTGTAAAGCTATTTTTTGTGATTTTATGTTATATTAGTGGCTAATTTGGGGTGTCGTATGGGTGTTGGTGTATAATCGAATCAGATTTTTAATTTGACTTGACCAACTGCTGTTTACTATAGTTTTGAGCTTGTACTTTAGAGTGTATTTGAATTTGAAGGCGAGTGCTGTTGGAGCTGATTTTTTTTAGCAGTGTTTAGTTTAAGTATGATAGATGTTTCCCGTGATTTTGTCTTAGTGGTTATCATCGTTTTTTTTGTAAACATTTGTGTGTATTAAAACCAGGTGACAAAAGCTGCGGTAGCTGAAAAATTTTTAATGTTTTTTTTTGTATTTTGTAAAGCTATTTTTTGTGATTTTATGTTATATTAGTGGCTAATTTGGGGTTTCGTATGCGTGTTGGTGTATAATCGAATCAGATTTTTTTTATTTGACATGACTAATTGCTGGTTACTATAGTTTTGAGCTTGTACTTTAGAGTGTATTTAAATTTGAAGGCGAGTGCTGTTGGAGCCGATTTTTTTCAGCAGTGTTTAGTTTAAGTATGATAGATGTTTTCCGGAATTTTGTCTTAGTGGTTATCATTGGTTTTTTTGTAAACATTTGTGTGTATTAAAACCTGGTGACAAATGCTGCGGTAGCTGAAAATTTTTTAGTGTTTTTTTTTTGCATTTTGTAAAGCTATTTTTTGTGATTTTATGTTATATTAGTGGCTAATTTGGGGTTTCGTATGCGTGTTGGTGTATAATCGTATCAGATTTTTTTAATTTGACATGACCAACTGCTAGTTACCATAGATTTGAGCTTGTACTTTAGAGTGTATTTGAATTTTAAGGTGAGTGCTGTTGGAGCCGATTTTTTTCAACAGTGTTTAGTTTAAGTATGATAGATGTTTCCCGCGATTTTGTCGTAGTGGTTATCATCGGTTTGTTTGTGAACCTTTGTGTGTAATCGAACCTGGTGCCAGATGCTGCGGTAGCTGAAAATTTTTAATGTTTTTTTTTGCGTATTTTGTAAAGCTATTTTTTGTGATTTTTCTTAAAATCATTTTCCGTTTTTTCTTCTTTTAGGGAAAGAATTTTCCTATTTTCTTTCTTAGTGCACCTCTGTTCTATTAGAGGAATACATCTTCTAAGTTTCATGCTTCTAGGGCTAACGGTTTAGGCTGTGCGTTGATTTTTCTTAGAACCATTTTTCCCCTTTTTCTCCTCTTTGGAAAATAATTTTCCGTTTTCCTTTCTTAGCGGATGCCTACGTCATAACATCTACCTGCATGCCAAATTTTAGCCCGATCCGTCCAGTGGTTTGGGCTGTGCGTTGATAGATCACTATGTCAGTCAGTCAGTCAGTCAGTCAGTCACCTTTGAGTTATATATATATAGATTTACCAAATTTGATACTACATAATACGCACCATTTTATTTTAATATTGTGGTTATCGACAAAAAAGGCAGAGCTTTTACCAATACCAATATAATAGTATTGTGTTGAATAGTCAACACAATACTATCAAGCCCGAAATTAGAGCTTGTACTATGGGAACCAGATAGGTAGCTGGTATTTGTAAAAGCTCTGCCTTCTGCGCTAGAGGCCGTGGCGTTTGATTCCCACCGAAAACAAATATTTGTGTGTTCAATACAGATATTTGTTTTCTGCCTAGGTGTTATATCGTATTCTATGTATACGTTTTCTATGTATAAAAACAAAAAATGTGTGCAAGTATTATATCAGCTATCTGGTTCCCAACGCTTACTATAGTGGTGTCTAGATTATCCGCAATATTTATTTATTTCATATGCTCAATATCTAGGTACCTCTGTGAGATAAGAATCTGCTGAGGTAGGTAGGCTGACATCTGCTTCTCCAAAAATGTATTTTTGAAAAATGATTTCTGTCACTTCTTGTTTCTTTACAGCATTGAAATATTTACATACGTCAGGCTAGGCTTAGTATCTTGCAGATAAGCGTCACTGCCGGGGGCTGCTTAATAAGTCTCGCTTGTTTGTGTTAAGGTAAACGGAATATCAAAGTCAGTATATTTTGGTGGTAAAATAATGTATTTTGATAATGGAGCTTAACCTTTGTCTAACCCCAGCCGGGGTTGGGTCACTTAGACCTACAGTTTTTAAAGAAGTGGAATATTGGGAACAAAAAATAATTCCTTAAATATTTTTTGTCACAAAGTCTTTATTGTACACTTTAAATAAAAGAATATAAAAAAGCCTTCATTCTACTATTTAAATAATAATATACATACATAATATGTGAAAACCACTTACCTAAGAACTTTAAATCTAAAAACAGTTTTTTTATATAATAACATACTAAGTTTTTCGGTTAATTAATTTTATTGTCTAACACCTCCACAGCCGTCGCCTCTTGTACACTTTAGAAATAAAAAATAGAGAATTTAACAAACTTTTATTTATACAGTAAACAATGGGTGGGTGCTATGCTAAAAAGCAATTTATTCCAGACAACCTTTGAATGGTAAGGTGACTGTTTAAGGTTTTTTCAATGGGCGTTGTCGGTCTATTGAGTTTATTTACTACTAAAATTTTATTGAATAACAAACTCATTGATCCAGATTTTATTGAACTCTACAATTAAATAATAACTTTCGAACCCTTTCAATCGTTTGTCAAAGCACTTCAACGAACTAAATATCAAACAATTCGTCCTCACTAATTGAATTTCACAATCCACAATTGAGCATTCATTGTCACCGTACAAGGGTGTCCTCAAAGACAATATTTGCTGAGGACATCCTACGTCCTACACAGGTCACACGTGGCTGGTGTGGGAAATGTGGGAATGTTCGGGAATACATTAATTTGGGGACACTTGAGCTGACGTGTCGAATTTAAGGTATTTGATGATGCTCAAGTGGTTGAGTAGTATAATAAAGGAAAGACGTAGCTCTTTGACTTTTTAAAAGTAAAATAAGGATTCATAGAAAACCAAAAAAGAGATGAAATCTATTGTCAAACAGTTTAATTGAAAAACAATGTTAAAATTTCAAGAAAGTTTTTATGAAATTTTGCATGAAAGCTTTTTTGACGCTAAGTTTGTTTAACCTCGCTGAACAAGACAATTTTAACAAATAAGTTATTAGGTCGCTTCTTCTTCTTATCGTGTCACTGATTCTTTCGAACCAAGTGTGGTGAAAGGATTTTAATTAATTAAGTCGCCTGAAAATCTCTTTATCATAGCTTAAAATTGCTCAAGCCTAGGTTCAAACGAGTTTTAACTTCCAAAGCACTAAATATTCATTTTTTGAAGTATTAATTTCTATGCGCGAGTTTGAACATAATTGAGGTGGGGAAATAAAAAAAACTCGAATCTGGAGTGCTAGATTTTTTTTATTTTAATGATATCGTGATACTTAATATCCCTATTAATATGCTCAAACTAAGCACATTAGTTAATAAATAAATAAATACTGTAGACAATCGACAAAACACTATCTAGCCTCAAACTAACCAGAGCTTGTACTATGGGAACCAAATAGCTGATACAATACTTATATGTTTTCTTTTGTAAATACATACTTAGAATACAATATAACATCCAGACAGAGAACAAACATCTGTGTTCACCACACAAATGATTGTTCTCGGTGGGGTTCGAACCCACGACGCAGAAGGCAGAGCTACTACCAACTGAGCTGAGAGGCCAGTCATTAGTTTGTGATCAAAACGATTTGGAAACTAAAGTTCCTTAATTGTTTGTACCTCCTATGCATCCTTCTATGAACAGAAATACCCTCAAATAAAACCTAATATTGCATTGTAATACTACACCCACAATACGTACTTACACGCCCTACACGTCCAAGCCGAAATCAGTACAATACGATACCAATAATCTTACTCCCTATTAATTATAATTGACATATTTCATACTTACCATCGTCAGCAATTTGTATTGCATGGCCACGTGACCTCGTGTTTGTTTTGATGTCCAGGGGTCTAAGAGAGCGACCGATCATTAGAGGGTTGAGACTCTTCAGATTCTTGGGAATTATCGACAGTTTTAGGATAAAATGGCGGTGGAAATATTGAGTCACGTTTAAGAGGGGTTGAAAATAAAATACTTTTACTTGCTTTACCAAACTTAATTTATAACTACTTAATACTTATTAGTAGGTATATTATTACTTTCAGTATACGAATAGTGCAAAAATTAATCTAAATAACACTAAAATACAAGATTTTGCTTATCAAAATTTGTCCATACAATACTTTGACTAATGCCACATCTTACCAAAAATAGATTAATATAACTCATATTATGAGGCTTAGTGATCATTTAAAAGTAGAAAAAAGATTGGTAACTTTATCTTTTTCAAAAATGCAAAAACAGCTATGTGTTGGGCAACAAGCACTAATATGTATCAGAAAGCAAAAACAGCACCGTTGGTGTTGTTGGTTGCGACGTGACCGCTGACCATCAGGTGGCTTGTATGCTTTTTTACGAAAAAAGCAATTAAATAACAACTCAGTCACAACAATCACCAAAATAATTACTATTACAAACCAATGATTCCCACGACCCCACCCAGTCGCTAATTTCCAAACACTGTCTCAACAAAAGAATTTGTAAAACATTGAATGAATAAATGAGTTGTTTAACATTTTACCAAACAGTTGAGTGAGTTGCCACGCGATCGCCGCGGGCTAAAATAGAAAAGTTACAATAACTTGAGTGTATAATGAATTAAACATTACGATAATTTTGTTATTGGGGCTGTATTTGTTTATAAATGACTTTGCTTTCGTTTTTTTAGGCACTAAACACCTTTATTGCTTGTACGTACCCAGGTTTTGAAACCAGCTACGTAGAAGGTTTTTTTTTCTTAGTTCATAACCGAGCTTTATCTAATAAAAGCTTTATCTATATAAACTAATAAAAGGTTCTGACTAACAGTTCTGATTTCGTAACCGGGCTACGAAGCAAAACTAGAAAAACGTGTGTATCATGTACTCATTCATCACTAGTCACAAGGAAACTCATGCACGTTATACTTTTTTAGATGGCTGAGCACAACTGATGGAAAGTATATGGACGTTTAGTCCATGTACTTTCAATCAACTAGACTTCAAAATTTTTTTAAATAGCTCTGCAGTAAATTGACAAATTAATTGCAATCTAATATAAACATTACAATTTGTTCTAAACAATAATTTAATAAAAATAATGACCCAAATGATATTGCATCGCGATTATATATTTATTTATTTTATTGAATACAGAGTTTAGTACATTTTCACTCAAACAGTACCTTAAAGCCTAAGTTAGGTTTAACCACTGGACAGTCTTAATTCCCTCCAGTCTAGATCCCCCTGGATCTGGACACTTCTAAAAATACAATTTGCCCTGTCTTTATAAATATTCCAATGACTGCAGTTACCAATAGGTACCCTTTGTTTGTATGTTTTTATGTTCAAATTGTTATTATATTACTCATGGGAGAATCGTTTATGTGGGATGTGACCTAAGGCGACCAACTCTGACGGAAATAATAGCAACAATAAAATAATAAGGGCTCTTCCAAACGAACTACCGATTGCAAATAGTTGTTCAACGCAAATAGCCTTCGGCTATCGATCATGCTTAGTAGTAGCTCTTTGTGAAGGGCTCGTCCGGGAAATACTACTACCATGCCTATTTCTGCCGTGAAGCAGCATTGCTGTGTTTCAGTTTGAAGGGTGTGGGAGCCGGTGAAATTACAGGCACGTGAGGCTGAGCACCTGTTCGCCTCAAGTTGACGGACACAAGGCAGTGCGTCGTAAGGCACGTTCCTGACGTGCCTGATCCACGAAGCGATGCTGATGGTTATAGGTAAATTAACATCAGGTGGGCCATAAGCTTTTTCCATCAGCTAGTAGTATAAAAAAAACTAAGAGTGTTTATTGTAAATGTGACATACCTAGCGATATTTTAATTTGTATCATACTTATATGATTAACAGCAGAAAGAAAAAATAGGAACAAGTAGTGCGTAGTCCAATAATTTACAGTTCAACGTCTAAATAAGGCTGATTTCAATATTACAAATACAAAAAATACGCATCAGTAAAAAAAGTTCAATTGCTTCAAGTGTTAAGTCTGTTTAACCCCTTACAACACAGTCAATGAACACTAAAAACGATTTCAAAAATATTTTTATGACAAAACATTTAAAATTGTATACTGACACCATTAGAGGTTAACTTGTAGATTAAATAAAATTTTACTGACGTGAAAATGCTAAAATTTTAGTGCAAGTCCAGTTTTTATTCGACTTTTGTCCCATTTATAGTGTTTCTGGTATTCAAAATAAAAGCAATGGAACGTTGGTAATGGTAGCCAACAGTATTTTTAAAAATGAAACAGGACAAAGGAAACTTTTTTCAATAATCGTCTTTCAAAATCTCATTGGTCTGTTTTTACCTCTTTTTGTTGACATCATTTAAGGCTCAATTTACACCACCGCGGAATGGAATCGAATGGAAGCGTCAATTTCACTTCATCACGCAAGAATTCCCCGCACCAGGTACCGGAGAATTCTTGATTGCCCGAGTATTCCGCAGAAATTCATTATACTAAAACAATTTCGTCGCTGCCGTTCTATTCCGCGACGGTGTGAATTGAGCCTTAGGCTAGTCTCAAGCATTTTTTTTTACCATACAAGCGTCATATTTTGTTTTCACAATGTTTTTAACAGTAATTCTCAATTGATTTGTTTCTATATTCTGTTATAAAATACAGAAAGTGGCCTTGGGGCGTGCACGGTTCAACTAATTGTAGTTACAATTACAATGCATAGTATCCCGGGAAGACGCACGTTGCCGGTCTAATCGAGTCAGCGTGTGTTTTGGGGTTAATTTTAGGAGTAGGTAAGTTTTTAGCTGGGAAATTTTTTTTTATTTGTCATCAACGGTACCAGTGTGGCTGAAATTACCAACGTTATCATCATCATCAGCCTGAAAACCCACTGCTTCTAACAACCAAGCATTGAAGTGATAGGATGATGATGATGATGATTTGATTCATAACCTATTGACTTCCCGCTATCTTCAATACTATAACGATAGTAAAACAATCTTAAAACCTAATAAAAACAATAACTTCTTTATATTTTTTTATGCATGCCCAGAGGACTAATTTAATGGTATGAAACGGCAAAAAATAATTTGTGGTGACAACCTGTGGTGTGAAACAGCGCTACAGCTACACCCTAATAAATGAACATTTAATAAGACAGGTGGAAAATCAAAGAGATCAATTAAAAAAAAGTAAAATTATGTAAAATATCATATTCTGAAGATATAAAATCTACCCGAAGGTTGAGACCACAGCTACCCGAATGCGTCCGTCAGAACAATAGTGTTAAGGGGTGTGCACACGCGGCGGCCCGCACGTGGCCGCCACGTGGACTTGTATGATGGGCTTGGAAATTGATGGGCAAGACGAGTTTTCCGGGAAAGATGTGGAGTTGTGGCATTTGTATTAGAACTAAAAATATTTTGATTTGGTTAATGATGATGATGCTTATAAATTAATATACGCGTCACCCAGTAGATTAGTTGATAAATTATATTCAGGGCTACAGTGCTCTCAAATAGTGAAGGAAAACATTGTGAGGAAACCCATGGTCTAGTCAGCTCTGCACGTATTGACCATGTCTTTCCTATGGATTAGACCGACTAAGCTGTCAGGATTATAGGTACCTACTGGGCAAGCTTATTTCAACTATAATTCTGTCCCAGGTACTATAGCGTCCCGCAAGTAAGACTTGAGTAATCACCAGTTGCCCCTGACGCTATATAAATCATCTACAATAGATACAAATGCCTGTCGGATGCCGTGGTGGTAGCTGGGTTTGTTATGGCCACTAAATATAAATTTCACGTTATAAACTAGTACAGCAACAGATAAATAAGGATTGAACAATGATTGCAACAAAACATGGGATCGCTGTTTTTATTAGTATCATTCATCTTTTGACCTGTTGACCCCAGACGCTGTTTGAATCATCTTCTTATAGATGCATAGGCCATAACTAACTAACTAAATATTCATCTTTTAGTATCAAAATTTTGATAGCAACAGAATTACACAATAATCTGGTTATTCTGACTATAGCATAAATAAATTTGAATTCATCTTCTTATCGTGTTACTGATTCTTTTCAATCAAGTGTGGTGAAAGGATTTTAAATGCTCCTCAAAGAGGCTCCTTTCATACACTTATAAAATAAAAATGAATAAAAACATTAAACATCTACTCCACAGTTTTAATTTTCTGCACTTTTACATCTTCCATTTACGTTCGTTTGATTCGATCCTGATTTTGTCAAAGCCATCGTAAAACAGTGTTCGGGTCGCGATTGTTTTTATACAATCGACGCACACATTTATACACTTATACACTCATTTAGACATGGTGTACGTCTACTTTTATTTGCTTTGATTTGCGAATGACATTTTGTTGTTTTCGTTTTAGATCCAATGTTTTGTTGTGATATTGTGTTGTCTATTCTTTATTTTTGACGCCGGAGCGTGTCGTAGTTTTGATAGACTGTCAAATTTACATTATAATGATCTAAAGAGATTTTGGTGTCGTGAGAATGTTTTTTCGGGAGCCCAAGCCATTTGACAGCAAATTAAAAATAAATAACTTCGATGTTATTATTTTCATTGAGTAATTTATTTGTTGAAAACAATTTTCTTATTTGGATCAGTTCAGCTATCCCTAGATCGGTTGTAATAGTATTAAGCTCTACTATTTCTTGTGTATTTTGTAAATACTTTTATTCATTGTAAGTTTCTTTTTAATAGAGAATTTCAACAATAATGGTAAAAACTTCCGGTACTTGTATGTGGTTTGATTAATGATTCATCCGTTTTCATGAAAAACATACCTTTATCGCTCATCTCTTTATCTATGCTTATTATAGTTCGGCCGTTCAGAGAATGCGTTTGACAGTTTGATCAGTTAGTCACAGTTAATCACATAGTTAGTACAGCACTACAAATATAAAGCGCTGACATAACCTTGTAATAGCGCAGTATAGATTTAGAAAAATACTGTATAACAAGTTATTTGACACTCAGTTTGGCACAAAATTATAAAATTCATTGATTATTGATAAAATAATGTTGTTTTAATGCTCATCAATTGTTAAAACGGTAAACAACCAGCAAAAATATTTTTATCGTAACTGCAACGCCATTACAAAGTTACGTCGTCAGTTCAATCGCGACGTGTCAGGAACGCATTCTCTGAACGGCCGAACTATATATAGAAAATAGTATTATTTTCATACACGCTCATATTCTTATTGGTCTTATAATTTAGGTCAGCAAGCCGCTAAGTTTGTTGCTATCTCAATTTATTGGCATGAATGTGACAGTGACCAGAGACTTTTAGCGAACCGCCAAAATGTGTCAGGCATTATAAAAGGGTTAAAGTATTTTTGCAAAGTTAAAAAATGGTATCTTTTTAAAACTTATCCTTTCAGTTAAGTGAAAAGTACCAACAACACCATGCAAAATAATTTGAACTCCATCCAAAAACATTACACACGATCAAACGCAATGTATTGAACCATCGAACTAAATTCATTAAACTCACCACGCTTGACTGTTTTAGTCTCCCCGTCTAATTACATACGTTTTAACCGATACACCGCCCTAACATTATTTGAATATGGGTTTATTTCAATTGACTTAACGGGAATACCATTTTTTTTTGTGTTGCAAGTGAATTCACACCCTATACTGAACTATTAAAGATTAATTTTGATTGCTAGCGTGCTTATTGTCTTTTGTGTGCATGGGTTGCGATTTTGAACCTTGTTTTTTTCGTGATAAAGTAAAGGTTTGTGTGAAGGGAATGGGTTTTAAGGGTGCGTATTGTATTGAAAATTAATAAATTCGGTTCTTTTAAAACGTAACTTATTTGTAGTATTGTCACCGCCACTTAAAAGGCCACATGTCGCCTCAAGGGCTATAGATGTTATTGTCTAAAATACTCTAAATTAAGAGGGAAATTTTGACTCTGGTTGTTGACTTTGTTGGTGAAAATACTTAGATTTGCACGTTTATTAATAATTGAATTACAATTAAATTAAATAGTACATTGTCTACTTGAAATTATTATAATTGGAAGTTTATTGATAAAGTTTTTTTTACATTTTATTAGGTACGGGGAGAAAAAAAAATAAAGAAAACGTTTTTAATTTTTTTTATTTCAATGTACAAAAGCTAAATTGTAAATTTTCGTTTACATTTGTAATATTGAGCCATTACTGAAAAACGCTTACAAAATCCCAAAGGTCATAAACCTCTTATTTGAAACCAATAAAACAGCAATTACTTTAAAAATTCCGCACAGTCGGGTAAATTAATGGACACCGGGCTAACCGCGAAACGCCCGGACACGGAACAAAACTTTAAATGATTGGTCCTTAACGCACTAGGTGCGAATAGTTTTGATACTTTCTGTTGAAGAATGAATACTGACCTGTCAGCTATCAGGCGTATTATGCCAACGTTGTTTTTGTTGTATTTGATTATGGCAGCTATCTTAATGGTTTCGCCAATATACTAACCAACATGCCAACACTTTTGTCATGTAGATTTTCTAACTTTCATATTATTGCGAGTAGGTAAGTTGGCTTAATGCTTTATGAGTTCATTTCTGACCAATACAACAATTTTAAAATATGCATAATATGGCAATCATTGGCTTATTAGGTATAAACTACGCAGAGTTTTGGGGTTCATTTTTACGTACTTTTGTATATGTGAATTGCAAAATCAAGGACTAGCGTGACTCGCGGTAGATGCAAAAAGTTCAAAACATTATTCCTGAAGATCTATTGAAAAAAAAAAAATAAACGCTAACGATGATGGTGAAATTTTGCCAATATCCCACAAAAGTATCAAATCCTCTCCGTCCACATTCAAAAGAGTTATATCGCCATTCCAACGCGTAAGTCATTAACTAATACAAATAAATTAGATTTACTGCAAAAAAGCGAGGATCGGACCGCTGACGGTAATACCGCCCGAGGGACAGTGATGTAGTGACCCTATGCTACAGGGTGCTTAGTTTGTGCATAGAATTTTAAGATATTTTTATATATACCCAGAGTATAATTATGTCAGTTGATCACTTACACACTTATCTATCTTATTATTTTATTTATCATCGGACGACTAGACGCACGGAAATGCGACATCCATACATGGTTGATGTTCCAACTGTCCGCACCAAGCGCTTTGCTTCTACTTTTATGTTGCGGACAGCCAAGGAGTGGAACTCCTTGCCGGCGTCTGTTTTTCCGGACACTTATAACTTGGATGTTTTTAAGAGTAGAGTGAACAGGTATCTTCTAGGTAAGCGTGCTACACCGTCGACCGCATCATCACTTAACAGCAGGTGAGATTGCAGTCAAACGCAATGTAAAAAAAAAAAAAAAAAAAAAAAAATTTGGGTTCCCTAATTGTGTTTAGTCCCCAACTATCGAAAACAGTACCTCGTGGATATTTTGTCTTGTTATAAATAGTAACGGAATTTGGGGTTTGTTGCTTCAAAACATGATGTTTTCATTTATTTTACAAGGAACTCCAAACACTGCATTAATTAATCATCAGTCTTCTTCTTCTCGTGACACTAGTTTTTTCGGACCAGTCAGTGTGGTACATGAATTTTATGTGAACCACAGTGAGGCTTTTTTAATTTCAGAATGAATTAATTAGTGCTGTTGCCAAATCTATGGACATACAAACCATGTTGATAAATAGTTTACTGCGCTTTAATTATAAATTCCTCGCAAATTAACTAAAATCTCAAAACAAAACAAGCGTGCACGCGTGCTCTTGTTTTCACAACATGTCCAATTTATTTAATGCTCGAAACAAGAAAATACGGATTCAGCACGAGTTTCTTTCACCACCTATTTTTATTTTACTTGCAAGTAAAATGAAATAGGTGATGTAATTGTACCCTTCGTTATTAGGTATAATATTATGATAAGAAATATGAGCCGTTTCTCGTTGAATATGAAAATATAAAAAGAAAGAAAAGCATTTTATTTTTTAGATGTAGGTCACTTACACTCATGTTATTATTATTAGAGCGCTGGTGGCCTAGTGGTAGCGGCCCCGCCTTCCGATCCTAAGGTCGTGGGTTCGAATCCAGTCGTGTACCAATGAGTTTTTCTGCCCAAAAATTTATGTACACTATGCCAGTGCTCTCAAACGGTGAAGGAAAACATCGTGAGGAAACCGGCATATCGTAGAACCTAAAAAGTTCGAAAATATGTGTCAAGTGCACGAAAGGAGCCTCTTCGAGGCGCACTTAAAATCCTTTCACCACACTTGGTTCGAAAGAATCAGTGACACGATAAGAAGAAGATTATTATTACGCTTATCGCATAACTTCATCGTTTATGAGCCAATTTGTAAAAATCGTATTTAATTTGAAAAAAAAAAACTTTACTACTTGTTGTATTTTTAGATTGGTCCCATAAAAAATTCACCAAAATCGGCTCAGCTGTTTGGCCATGAAATTGGTTTTCTAAAAATTTTTAAACTTGCCTTGTTAGCCTATAGACTGTTCAACGTGTCCCAAAAACCTCGGCCGATCGCGCCCTTTGACTATTTTACAAATATATAGGTAACTAATAATATAATAACAATCACATATTTATATAAATATATTTTATAATAATAATATAAAACACTTATATAAATATAAATATGCCATAAATATGTAACTTAACTATCGTTAAGGGCTGAAACTAGTGCCAATTCAGGAATAGGTAATGCCTGAGCGAGAAATCTCAACAAGACTGGCGTTTAATTAACCAGTTAAAGTTAGGAACACGAGTGCAGACGGATTTTCTATCCGTAGTTTTACGTTACGTGTTCCACTGTCCGTAATTTTCTGTGCTTCTACGGATTTTTCTTAATACGATACGATTTTTTATACGCTCGATTCGGCTTTGTTTAAAAAAGCAAAACTTTAGGATTGTAATGCTAAATGCAATTCGGTAGATCAAATCTGCTGATGATAACAATTGCGGAAATTCGTTGGTGAGGTGTCAAATCAAAAAGTGTTTTATTTGGTGTTTCCATAAACATTAAATAAATAAATAAATATTCTGGACAATCCACACAACACTATCTAGCCCTAATCTAGACGTATCTAAGAGCTTGAAGTATGTGTAAAAATAAATTAATGAACTATATCAACTGTTTCCTCGGCTGGTCGACGCCACTGGTGACAAGAGGGCTAGCTCTTTTTTCGCACAGAGAATAGCTTGCACCATGCCTCATGGACACCCACTTTTGTTAGATTTTTAAGGTTTAGTTTTAATTAGTTTTAGTTTTTTTTTGTTAATATTATTAATTTTTATTTTGTTGGTTAAATGAACTATGAACATAAAAATAATGAAATTTACCACATCGTATAGGATTGTCTAAACACGCTATGCACACACAATATTTACACGTGAAAGTTTCGAAAACAATAATACGAATGTGAAATATGAATTTAATATTAACGTATGCCTAGTGCATACAATCATGTATTATTTTAATTTAAGAACAGCATCGCGTTTCCTCTGAGCGTTTGTTTTGCATTGTATTTACTAAAACATTTATAACAAAGTGTTGTAGAACCAAAAAGTTTGAAAACATGCTTGTCATAAGTGCATGAAAAGAACCTCTTTGAGGCATGCTTAAAATTAATTCAACACTTTTGTTTGAAAGAACCAGTGACACGAGAAAAAGAAGAATTTTATGCCAAAAAAATATATTTTTATGACCCCTTTAAACATACGGTTGTAGGCAATAAATATTGCACATTGGCTTTTCGGCTTTGTAGAGCGCTATCTCTTTCTAACGCACACTAAGCCGAAATTAGCCAATGTGCAATATTTGTTGCTTCCGTACCTAATTAGAACCGTACCTATTTTATACTTACTAAAGATTTTAAAGAAAATTCTGTGGTCAAAGACTTTGCTAAGATTGGATTTTTTTTCGATAAAAGGAAAGTCTTATGTACGATAGGTAAATTCATATTCATATTCATTTATTCATTGTTTCATGTGTATTATAATAGATCTTAGAGGGGAATAACGTCCAGAACATGAGCCCCGCTGGGGCATTACAATGGCCTTACGGCAAAATTAAATTAAATTATGCAAATCTAGGTAACAAACTTCTTATATATAGAATCTAACTTAACAATAAAATCTTAAATCTTATTATATCTATGTATGACTATTTGGCTTGGATGGCTTGCTAATATTTAGAGGTAGGTAAGGTGTAGTTTTTAAATCTCGTCTTCCATAAATTCCTTAATGCTGTAGTATGATTTATTAATGAGCAGTTTTTTAAATTTACTTCTAAAAGTGATATTTCCAGCTTCGTTTTTAATTTTATCTGGGATTTTATTAAATATTAGTAGGGACTGTTTTTATACTTAAATGAATTAGCATCACCCTGTATAAGCTTCGTTTATAACCGGCTCGCGATGGCACAGTGCTAACCTTTTCCGCAATCTAATTACTTTAAGTGCATTTTACTCTTCTCTTAAAACTATAAACATTAACGTTGAGGTTCATGTTATAAGCGGGTTTTTTCTCTTGTTAGTTAGCCACAAATTTGGCATATAAAAAAACAAATATTAATTTGCCATAAAATTTAAGCACAAGAAAAAAATATAAAACGAGAAAGAAGAATAAAATGAGTAAAAAATAGTTATTATAATTACAAATTTTTTTTTCTTTATGTTGGAACTCTTAAAAAGTGAAGAAAAGCCCTATAAAATATCTAAGTAGCAGTGCTTCAAATGCACAAAAGAAGTCACATTTATACCTAATCCTTTCACCAAACTGATTCGAAAGATCTAGTCACTCAATAAGAAGAAGTTGCCAATAAAAAAGTTGTTGTCTTGCACCCCACGAGCAAACTCGCTGCTGATGCGAGGTCATTATGAGTTGCACCCACTTTACTGACCCTGTGGGCACCAGGATTAATTGATAAAGTGCATTGTCAGTCTATTTGTATAATTTATCTAAGAAGTTATAAAACAAAGTAAAATATCAAAGTAATTTAGTAGTCTAAAATATTTGATAAAAAAGTTTTTACAGATCAATTTTCATCTAGCGAACTGAGAACCGTTTGAGAAGAAAAGGTCAGTCAAAATGCATAGAAAAATTTCACACACGAGCACTTTGAATCACCTTATTCTTCTTTTCATTCTCTTTACTTTTATCTGAGCGGTCGTGGTTGTCATGAATATTCATGATTTCTCTTTATTAGGGGCTGTGGCACGCCTCACGATATCTCGCTACGTCTCTCTACTTGCCGAATCCGGGAGCATTTTTGTAGGTTTCTGCCCACTGCTGACTTGATATGATATGATCAGTCCAGTCTTCCACGCGGTCTAGTACCTTTCACTTGTCCCTAAGCCACGGGTCGCTCAATCGACCTATATAGCTAGGTGAATCTGGGTGCCAGTTTCACGCAACCAAGCCTAAAAAAACAGGTAACAAACTTAGCTAGGCTTAGCTCCTACCTACCTTACTCCACCTTGCTACAAAATGTTGAAGGTCCAGCTGTTTTGGTCTACAAACGTAAAAGCATTAAGTATATTGTCAGTCCACAATAATTACTTACCAATATTTCACAACATACCGGCACATTACACAGATCTATAATTGAATGGGGAGGATCGCGTGACTCCATATTAAATAGCTACTTACTTTTAACTATCATATTTGCAAATGGTAGAGCATAGTACAAAATAATGGAGGTAGTATTTTTGAAATTGGATGGCAAATTAAATTTTGTCACAGAGTATAATAATACTAGCAAAACAGTTTTGAACTCGGAATAATAAGTCTAAAGTATTTTGAATTTCGAATGAATTTGAAATTGGAATCAGTTATAGAGTTAAAAGAAGTTATGGTAAAAAACTATAAAAAAGTAGAAGGTTTATAGGTGATAAGGAGAAGGAAGATAGGAAAAACGAAGAGTTTGAAGAGGAGTTTTTTGACATAATGATGAATATCAGTGAAAAAATTTATTTCTGTCACAATATCAATAAGTATTTTGAATTTAGTCTACAAAACTAGTTCTTATGTGTGAAGGACTGTTAGTTTCCTGATGTACTAGTAAAAAATAGTTTTGACCTCTCAATTTTAAAATCATGCTACTAAATTAATTACATTCTAACCTAAACTCATGAAAGCTAAAAATTTAAACTTATTCTCTTCCTCCAAGCAATAAAAAAGTGGCACTTGTCAAATTAATACAGCATCTGTCACTCTGACATTTGTCACGTGATCTCTAATTTGACGACATTACATCGAGCATGGAGGTGCAATTACGGAATTAAAAATGAATTTATCCAAAGAGTTTTATGATGGACAATAAATTGTGTTGTTTTGATGATTATTCTTGTAATTTGGTGTAATTGTAATTGTTTTGATTAACGAGATGGTATCTATCATTGTTGACGCTAATTTAATAGCAGTTAAGGAGTCATTAGAAATAATAATGTTTTTGCTGTTCTGTGTTATTTTCACATTTAAAATTTAATGTACCTACTGTATTGTTTTGAATTCAATTAGTTTAAGGTATTTTTAATGTAAATAAACACTTTAAATTATATTTTTTTACATGTAGTTGATGGAACAATCATATACACACCTGATGTTGAGTGGTAACCATTTTTCCGAAATGATCTTTTTTTACATTAAATAAACCATACACTATACAATCTCACTTGATGGTAAGCGACGTTGTAGCCGACGATGAAGCAGAATGGTCTAGAAGACACCTATTCACTCTTGCCTTGAAGAGGCCCAGATTGTAGTGGTCAGGAAAACTGCCAACGGCAATGATGTTTTAAGTACTTTTTCGAAGACACAGTATTTTTATTCGTTTATCAACAAACCTTTAATAATTTCATCGTCAAAATACAATCTTAAGTTTCAACAAAGGTTTCGCTAATCCAAGCCACTTTCCTGAAAAAATATTATCCCAGTAAACCTTAGTTCACATCGTTAGACAAAGATCACGACTGTTGAGCCTGTTGACAGAACAAACACGAGCAGTATTGTGTTTGATCGTGAGGACATGGCCTAATTGCGTTTGTTTTACGTGTGGATTGAGCTGAAAATTGAAAGGAAAAATCTTCGCAAAACGATAAAAGAAGGTTCATTATAAATAATAAATATTATGAGTTACGTGAGTTACAAAGAAAACACAAATATTGACAGGCCACTCAGCTCAGTTGGTAGTAAGGTTGGTAGTAGCTCTGCCGCTCTGTCTGGTGAACGCAGATGTTTGTTCTCTGTCTGGGTGTTATATTGTATTTACAGAACAAAAATATATTAATAAGTATCATATCAGCTATCTGGTTCCTATAGTACAAGTTCTGCTTAATTTGGGTCTAGATAGTGCTGCGTGGATTTTTCACAAAACCTTTTTTATACAACTAACTGATGGAAACATATGCCCCACCTGATGGTAAGTGGTAACCATCGGTTATAACAAAGCACTGTCTCGTAAGTCACGCACGTCAGGAACGTGCCCTACAATGCACTGCCTTGCGTCTATCAACTTGAAACATAAGCTACCTAGAGATTCAGCCCCACGTGCCCGTAATTATGTCCACCTTCATTATGCGAACCAGGGAATGGAACTCATTGCCGTTAGCAGTTTTTCTGACGACACAATCTGGACCTCTTCAAGGCAAGAGTGAATAGGCGTCTTCAAGGCCATCCTGCTTCATCGTCGGCTACATCGTCGCTTACCATCAGGTGAGATTATAGCCATACGATGCCCTTGCAATGGTCCGATGCGTTGCGATGCGATGGTCCTTGAAAAAAAAATACCGGCACCCACACTCTTCAAACCAAAACACAGCAATGCACTTATACCATTCTTGATCCACGAAACCAATAAATTTCATGAAATATCTAAAGAGATTCTATTATAGAAGAATTTCTATTCTATTAAGAAGATTCTATTATACCGAGATACTAACAATCAATTTAGATTCAGGTAATAATATAATATTCCCCACTGCATGATACTTGAAACATCCTAAATAGCCAACACAACAGATGTTCCGACGTATTACGAAAATTAATCCCAACACGAACTAATCCGAATCACTTGTCACCAGAAACCACTCATGCGCAGTTTACTGTGTTCAAAAGTTGTGAATTGGAATAAAGCGCTTTCATCGCTTTTATTTTAGAATAGTATTACTTTTACTCATAGTTATTTTTGAGTCTATGAGGTAAAATATTGTATGAAGTGGTCTTTAAAAAAATATTTTCAATTATTAACTTTTCCACTATCAGTTATTCTTTTCAAGTTAAGTTTTATCAAAAAATAGTTTTTTTAGCCGATTGAGTATTTTATAAGGTTTTTTCTACTTCTTACTTTGAAATAAATAAACTAGTGTAAATAATAGATAGATAGATAGATAACTCTTTATTGATTATCATGACGCACTAGGTAAGTAGGATACAAATTTTCATCTTTAAAAAAAAAACAGTCATAGCATTATTTATTAACTATGGACCTAAGGTGTTTCATTTTTGTAATGTACATTTTATAGTTGTTTGAAATAAAATATATTATTATTATTATTATTATAGCAGTCTAAATAGGCGGCTTTATCGCTAACAGCGATCTTTACCAGACAACCGTAATCTATAGTCATTATCATCATCGCTTTTGTGTTTTAAATTGAAAGCACAAAAGCGCTTGACGCTGCAAAACAAATAATTCAGCCAAGAATTGCATTGCAATAAACTATTTTTTCGCTCCAAAACACCACAATAGAACGAGATTGACACTCAAAGCACTTGTCGCAAGTGTAAAAATTGTCACCCAATTGAAATGGGGGTGGTTTTTTGACTGTTTGTCATCCGACCCCGTAATAGGGTAGATTAGGAATTGAATCGATCTTTGTTAGATTTGGTATTGTGGTGTTAAGATTGCTTTTGTGTGAAATAAAATTGTAAATAAGCCACTATCTAAAATGGATTTAGGACGACTGGGATAGTACAGAGAGGTAGGACAGAGGTATACAATTTTTTTTTTGGTATTTTTTAATTATTTCTGGTACTGTGCCAGTCTGCCCAACTAAATAATTTTAACCATCTAGCATAAAAACAAAGCAATCAATAGATTGTTAATTCCAACTTTTTATATCTCACATAAAGTTTTGTTTTCAAGATTATTGAGAATATTAATCTTATTATTAAGTAAGGATTTTAATCAGAGGAACGTCCAAATAATTCATCTTTTCTTCTTTTAAAGAGCTTAGCTCTTGTCGGGGTTTTGATGCAGTTTTCGCCAATTAAGTCTTTCGAATACCTACTTGACTTTCATATACGACATGACAGCGACCTTTTTTTTCTGGCTCACGTAACTTATTCTTGGCCGTTTTCCTTCAATGATGTTCTTTATGTTGCCGCCCAAATAATAACAACATTTTTATTTTACAGTAATATGCCTTAATGTGACTTATTATTAAGATGAATGAGACATAATTTTACTAAAAGTATCAAAATCTTTTTCAATAAAGTTTTTACTACCTGTCAAAAAATATGTGCATTTCTCCAGCTTCCTCATATGGAAATTGCGAATTCGCAAAACGCCAACATTTAAAGCATAATTGGAGCAATCATTGATTTGAAGGAAAATTTAGCAGCAAAAAAAACAACGACTCTATGAGACTTTATAGGTGTGTTAGCTGGAGAGCGGCTCCACAGCTTCCTCATTCAGTGTGGGCAAACGGCTAACGATAGAGCTATATAGTAAACGCCAAATTTTAGAGCATAATTAGAGCACCCGGCATAAAAAAAATCAAGTCTCTAGCTCGAAAACTCTTTGAGTTAGAAGACTATAACAACGTGTTTGCTGGGAAGCCATTTCTCCAGCTAACACATGTGGATCTCAGGAATGGCTATAGCTAGAAAGTTGCTTGATATCTCCAAATTTAGAGCAAAAAATATCATGGATGCTCCAAATATTTCAAGTGTCTAGGTTCAAAACTCACCGAGTTAGAAGCTTTGATGACTGTGTTAGCTGGAGACACGTTTGTCTGGCACGCACATGCTACATCTGAGGATCTACAATAGCTACAGATTCGGTTGACGTGTCCAAACCGAGCTATGAATTAGAGCACTCGGCTCCAAAATTTTGGACTCTCTAGGACAAGTAGTTTCCTAGTAATCAACAAAAGAACATTTTGCCGCCAGAATTTTCAAATATTATGTTCGCACCCGTAAAAATGCGGCGTTGCCGCTCTGAAAGTATGGTATCAGCGTAGGAATTTGAACGTTAGTCGGATGGAGTTGTGTGTTGCCCGTGCCTGGTAAATAGTTACCCTAGGATTCATGTCTTAAACACTCATTACGTAGCTCAAGAAGCGGAATATAGGTTAAAATGAAACAAAAAAACACCAAAGAAAAGTTTTATAATGGTTAGTTTAAGTTTAAATATGTATTTATTAAGAAACCTGACTTCAGATTTTTTATTTTTAGTTTTTATCATGAAATTATATCTCATACCCCCGAATACTGAAACGCAACTCAGATTTAAGCACGTCTCAAGCGACGAATATTTGACAGATTTTCAAAATCTGTCAAATATTCGTCGCTTGAGACGTGCTTAAATCTGAGTTGCGTTTCAGTATTCGGGGGTAAGTCTCTCAACTAACCAACAATGTTTTCAAATCATGAGTTACCTACTCTTGTCACACTAGGTGTAAATGGCATCGTGCGAAACTATCATTGTGTCTGTGAGTACGTACATAACTAGCGAGCTGCAGTAAATACTCACGGGAAAGCGAAAGGAAATATTATAAATATAATAATTATGAAGAAAAGTGGGTGGGCTCTATTCCGGAAAACGTTTTATTTTTTTTCTTCAAAAGTTGTTAACGTAGATACCTATTGTTCTAAAGGTTTTTAGGGCTCTAATTGTGAATTTGACATTCATTTTTGAATTCAAGATGGTGGCTTCATTTTTTTTCTTAAATAATGGATATTTAAGTATCGTTTAATAGGTTTTTGGGGGCTCTGATTGTGAATTCAACATTAATTTTTGAACCCAAGATGGTGGCTTCATTTTTTTCTCAAAAAATGGATATGGGTATCGTTTAATAGGTTTTTGGGGGCTCTGATTGTGAATTCAACATTAATTTTTGAATCCAAGATGGTGGCTTCATTTTTTTCTCAAAAATGGATATGGGTATCGTTTAATAGGTTTTTGGGGGCTCTGATTGTGAATTCAACATTAATTTTTGAATTCAAGATGGCAGCTTCATATTTTTCTCAAAAAATAGGTTTTTGGGGGCTCTGATTGTGAATTCCACAATATTTTTTCAATCCAAGATGGTGGCTTAAATTTTTTTCACAATATATTGATATGGGTGTCGTTTAATAGGTTTTTGGGGGCTCGGATTATAAATTCGACATTGTTTTTTGAATCCAAGATGGCGGCTTCATTTTTTTCCTTAAAAAATGGGTAGGGGTATCGTTTAATAGGTTTTTGGGGGCTCTGATTGTGAATTTGACATTATTTTTTGAATCCAAAATGGCTGCTACATTTTTTTCCTTAAGAAATGGGTATGGGTATCGTTTAATAGGTTTTTGGGGGCTCTGATTGTGAATTCGACAATATTTTTTCAATCCAAGATGGCAGCTTAATTTTTTTTCACAATATATTGATATGGGTATCGTTTAATAGGTTTTTGGGGGCTCGGATTACAAATTCGACATTATTTTTTGAATCCAAGATGGCGGCTTCATTTTTTTCCTTAAAAATGGGTATGGGTATCGTTTAATAGGTTTTTGGGGGCTCTGATTGTGAATTTGACATTATTTTTTGAATCCAAAATGGCTGCTACATTTTTTTTTCTCAAAAAATGGATATGGATATCGTTTAATAGGTTTTTGGGGGCTCTGATTGTGAATTCGACATTAGTTTTTGAATCCAAGATGGCTGCTTCATTTTTTTTCTTAAAAAATGGATATGGGCATCGTTTTATAGGTTTTTGAGGGCTCTAATTGTGAATTCGACATTGTTTTTTGAATCAAAGATGGCAGCTTAATTTTTTTTCTAAAAAAATGGTTAAGGGTATCATTTAATAGGTTTTTGGGGGCTCGAATTATAAATTCGACATTATTTTTTGAATCCAAGATGGCAGCTTCATTTTTTTTCTTAAAAAATGGGTATGGGTATCGTTTAATAGGTTTTTGGGGGCTCTGATTGTGAATTTGACATTATTTTTTGAATCCAAAATGGCTGCTTCATTTTTTTTCTCAAAAAATGGATATGGGTATCGTTTAATAGGTTTTTGAGGGCTCTGATTGTGAATTCGACATTATTTTTTGAATCCAAGATGGCTGCTCCATTTTTTTTCTTAAAAAATGGTTATGGATATCGTTTAATAGGTTTTTGGGGGCTCTGATTGTGAATTCGACATTATTTTTTGAATCCAAGATGTGGGCTTCATTTTTTTTTTCTTAAAAAATGGATATAGATGTCATTTATATCTTATAGTCTTATAATTCAATAGAGCCGAATGCACGCAATGCAAACGAGAGCGTGGAAAGAGTGCCAAAGAAGCACAATCGGCCTCAGCGTTCGGCAGTGTTTGACATCTGTTTCTCCTTTTTGAGTGAGCGATGCGTTCGCGTGGACAGCTGTATGACGTTGTCTCGTTCAACCATCGTCAGTAAACCAACTATACAGAAAACCGTTTTTTTAAGAAAAAAAATGTAGCCGCCATGTTGGATTAAAAAATTAATGTCGAATTCACAATCAGAGCCCCCAAAAACATATTGAACGATACCCATATCCATTTTTTGAGAAAAAAAATGATGCCGCCATCTTGGATACAAAAAATAATGTCGAATTCACAATCAGAGCCATTTAAAACCTATTAAACGATACCCATATCCATTTTTTAAGAAAAAAAATTAAGCCACCATCTTAGATTCAAAAAATATTGTCGAATTCACAACCAGAGCCCCCAAAAACCTATTAAACGATACCCATATCCATTTTTTGAGAAAAAAATTAAGCCGCCATCTTGGATACAAAAAATAATGTCGTATTCACAATCAGAGCCCCCAAAAACCTTTTAAACGATACCCATATCCATTTTGAAGGAAAAAAATAAAGCCGCCATCTTGGATTCAAAAAAGAATGTCGAATTCATTATTAGAGCCCTCAAAAACCTATTAAACGATACCCATAATCAATTTTTTGAGAAAAAAAATGAAGCAGCCATTTTGGATTCAAAAAATAATGTCGTATTCATTATCAGAGCCCCCAAAAACCTATTAAACGATACCCATATCCATTTTTTTAGAAAAAAAATGAAGCTGCCATCTTGGAGTCAAAAAATAATGTCGAATTCACAACCAGAGCCCCCAAAAACCTATTAAACGATACTAATATCCATTTTTTGGGAAAAATAATGAAGCCGCCATCTTGGATTCAAAAAATAATGTCGAATTCACAATTGTAGCCCCCAAAAACCTATTAAACGATACCCATATCAATTTTTTGAGAAAAAAAAGGAAGCAGCCATTTTGGATTCAAAAAATAATGTCAAATTCACAATCAGAGCCCCCAAAAACCTATTAAACGATACCCATATCCATTTTTTAAGGAAAAAAATGAAGCCACCATCTTGGATTCAAAAAATACTGTCGAATTCACAACCAGAGCCCCCAAAAACCTATTAAACGATACCCATATCCATTTTTTTTGAGAAAAAAATGAAGCCGCCATCTTGGATACAAAAAATAATGTCGAATTCACAATCAGAGCCCCCAAAAACCTTTTAAACGATACCCATATCCATTTTGAAGGAAAAAAATGAAGCCGCCATCTTGGATTCAAAAATGAATGTCGAATTCATTATTAGAGCCCTCAAAAACCTATTAAACGAAACCCATAATCATTTTTTTGAGACAAAAAATGAAGCAGCCGTTTAGGATTCAAAAAATAATGTCGTATTCATTATCAGAGCCCCCAAAAACCTATTAAACGATACCCATATCCATTTTTTTAGAAAAAAAATGAAGCTGCCATCTTGGAGTCAAAAAATAATGTCGAATTCACAACCAGAGCCCCCAAAAACCTATTAAACGATACTAATATCCATTTTTTGGGAAAAAAATGAAGCCGCCATCTAGGATTCAAAAAATAATGTCGAATTCACAATTGTAGCCCCCAAAAACCTATTAAACGATACCCATATCAATTTTTTGAGAAAAAAAAGGAAGCAGCCATTTTGGATTCAAAAAATAATGTCGTATTCACAATCAGAGCCCCCAAAAACCTATTAAACGATACCCATATCCATTTTTTAAGAAAAAAAATGAAGCTGCCATCTTGGATTCAAAAAATAATGTCGAATTCACAACCAGAGCCCCCAAAAACCTATTAAACGATACTTATATCCATTTTTTGAGAAAAAAAATGAAGCCGCCATCTTGGATTCAAAAAATAATGTCGAATTCACAATTAGAGCCCCCAAAAACCTATTAAACGATACCCATATCCATTTTTTAAGAAAAAAAAATGAAGCCGCCATCTTGGATTCAAAAATTATTGTCGAATTCACAACCAGAGCCCCCAAAAACCTATTAAACGATACCCATATCCATTTTTTAAGAAAAAAAATGAAGCCGCCATCTTGGATTCAAAAACTTATGTCCAATTCACAATCTATATATATAAAACTCAAAGGTGACTGACTGACATAGTGATCTATCAACGCACAGCCCAAACCACTGGACGGATCGGGCTAAAATTTGGCATGCAGGTAGATGTTATGACGTAGGCATCCGCTAAGAAAGGAAAATGGAAAATTATTTTCCAAAGAGGAGAAAAACGGGGAAAAATGGTTTAAAGAAAAATCAACGCACAGCCTAAACCGTTAGCCCCAGAAGCATGAAACTTAGAAGGTGTGTTCCTCTAATAGAGCAGAGGTGCACTAAGAAAGAAAATAGGAAAATTCTTTCCCAAAAAGAAGAAAAAACGGAAAATGATTTTAAGAAAAATCACAAAAAATAGCTTTATACGCAAAAAAAACTCATTAAAAATGTTCAGCTACCGCAGCATCTGGCACCAAGTTCGATTACACACAAAGGTTCACAAACAAACCGATGATAACCACTACGACAAAATCGCGGGAAACATCTATCATACTTAAACTAAACACTGCTGAAAAAAATCGGCTCCAACAGCACTCACCTTAAAATTCAAATACACTCTAAAGTACAAGCTCAAATCTATGGTAACTAGCAGTTGGTCATGTCAAATTAAAAAAATCTGATACGATTATACACCAACACGCATACGAAACCTCAAATTAGCCACTAATATAACATAAAATCACAAAAAATAGCTTTACAAAATACGAAAAAAAAAACATTAAAAAATTTTCAGCTACCGCAGCATTTGTCACCAGGTTTTAATACACACAAATGTTTACAAAAAAACCAATGATAACCACTAAGACAAAATCGCGGGAAACATCTATCATACTTAAACTAAACACTGCTGAAAAAAATCGGCTCCAACAGCACTCGCCTTCAAATTCAAATACACTCTAAAGTACAAGCTCAAAACTATAGTAAACAGCAGTTGGTCATGTCAAATTAAAAATCTGATTCGATTATACACCAACACCCATACGAAACCCCAAATTAGCCACTAATATTACATAAAATCACAAAAAATGGCTTTACAAAATACGAAAAAAAACATTTAAAAAAATTCAGCTACCGCAGCATTTGTCACCAGGTTTTAATACTTACACATATATGTTTACAAAAAAACCGATGAACACCAATAAGATAAAACCGCGGGAAACATCTATCATACTTAAACTAAACACTGCTGAAAAAAATAGGCTCCAACAGCACTCGCCTTCAAATTCAAATACATTCTAAAGTACAAGCTCAAAACTATAGTAAACAGCAGTTGGTCATGTTAAATTAAAAATCTGATTCGATTATACACCAACACCCATACGAAACCCCAAATTAGCCACTAATATAACATAAAATCACAAAAAATGGCTTTCCAAAATACGAAAAAATAAACATTAAAAAATTTTCAGCTACCGCAGCATTTGTCACCAGGTTTTAATACACACAAATGTTAACAAAAAAACCGATGATAACCACTAAGACAAAAACACGGAAAACATCTATCATACTTAAACTAAACACTGCTGAAAAAAATCAGCTCCAACAGCACTCGCCTTCAAATTCAAATACACTCTAAAGTACAAGCTCAAAACTATAGAAACCAGCAATTGGTCATGTCAAATAAAAAAAATCTGATTCGATTATACACCAACACGCATACGAAACCCCAAATTAGCCACTAATATAACATAAAATCACAAAATATGGCTTTACAAAATACGAAAAAATAAACATTAAAAAAATTTCAGCTACCGCAGCATTTGTCACCAGGTTTTAATACACACAAATGTTAACAAAAAAACCGATGATAACCACTAAGACAAAATCGCGGAAAATATCTATCATACTTAAACTAAACACTGCTGAAGTCCATGTCAAATAAAAAAAACAGATTCGATTATACACCAACGACGAATACGATAGCCCAAATTAGCCACTTCAACAAAATCACGAAAAAGAGCTTTACAAAATACGCAAAAAAAACATTAAAAAAATTTCAACTACCACAGCATCTGGCACCAGGTTCGATTACACACAAAGGTTCACAAAAAAACTGATGATAACCACTAAGACAAAATCGCGGGAAACATCTATAATACTTAAACTAAACACTGCTGAAAAAAATCAGCTACAACAGCACTCACCTTCAAATTCAAATACACTCTTAATTACAAGCTCAAAACAATGGTAACTAGCAGTTGGTCATAAAACTAAAAAAAACGAACTCAAATATCCACGCGGACGAAGTCGCGGGTATCAGCTAGTATAGGAATATAGTTGAAAATGAAACAAAAAACCCCAAAAAGTGCTTTTTCTTCTTCCTGCCCTTACCCACCAGGTGGGGTCGGCACAACATGGTGAGATGCCCCCCCTATCACTTGCCATCTGGTGAGATGGCAAGTGATAGGGGGGGCAAGTGTGCGTGAGTACGCACACAACTAGCAAGCCGCAGTAAATACCTATTTTCCGTCCGCCTGGTTTACTCGATACGCTCATAAAAACCTGACTGAATACAGTAAAATACAGAGAACAGACGGCTAACAACAGGCAGAGTAGGTAGAATCATCAACACTGGCCTAGCAGGTACCTATTTACAGAACCAAATAAAGTTTTTTTTCTAAGAATACCTAAAAGACACGCATTATTAAAGAAACTATAAAACGAACAAGAACGGGCAACACACAATTCTCATATAGATAGAGAGAAAGCTCTCAACCTAACAAAAAGAGAAAATATGAGTTTGAGGTTTCAGAAATCAAAACCGCTAAGCGCATACGAAAATGACTCGTATCGCGATCTAAAATAAACCGAATAACGTTCAAATTCCTACGCTGATACCAAACTTTCAGAGCGGCAACGCCGCATTTTTACGGGTGCGAACATACATTTAAAAATTCTGGCGGCAAAATGTTCTTTTGTTCATTACTAGGAAACTACTTGTCCTAGAGAGTCCAAAATTTTGGAGCCGAGTGCTCTAATTCATAGCTCGGTTTGGACACGTCAACCGAATCTGTAGCTATTGTAGATCCTCAGATGTAGCATGTGCGTGCCAGACAAACGTGTCTCCAGCTAACACAGTCATCAAAGCTTCTAACTCGGTGAGTTTTGAACCTAGACACTTGAAATATTTGGAGCATCCATGATATTTTTTGCTCTAAATTTGGAGATATCAAGCAACTTTCTAGCTATAGCCATTCCTGAGATCCACATGTGTTAGCTGGAGAAATGGCTTCCCAGCAAACACGTTGTTATAGTCTTCTAACTCAAAGAGTTTTCGAGCTAGAGACTTGATTTTTTTTATGCCGGGTGCTCTAATTATGCTCTAAAATTTGGCGTTTACTATATAGCTCTATCGTTAGCCGTTTGCCCACACTGAATGAGGAAGCTGTGGAGCCGCTCTCCAGCTAACACACCTATAAAGTCTCATAGAGTCGTTGTTTTTTTTGCTGCTAAATTTTCCTTCAAATCAATGATTGCTCCAATTATGCTTTAAATGTTGGCGTTTTCAGAATTCGCAATTTCCATATGAGGAAGCTGGAGACATGCACATCAAAAAATTGCGTATAAAGATGTCGCTTTTACTATAAATTATTTAAAGTATTGTTTACGAGTTGTATAAGGTTGGTTTCTGAATGAATCAATCCATGTTACCGTGTCTTACGAGCAATTAACTTAAGTATGTTTGGTGCAAGACACAAACTTTTTTGATTTTAAGCTGACGTTTCAAAGTTATCGCTGTGGTACAACTGCATTACTACTTTTTGAATTTAAACACACTGTTTTTTTATTTCAAGGTATAATTTTAAGAATTTAGTAGGTATAAGTAAACTTGACCGTTTGGATTTATTATTTCTGACTTTCATTTTAATTTAAAAAACTTTACATAATGTACAATTACATAATATACTTATGTGAATGTTGACTAACTGACCTTTTACCATGAGGTTAGATTTGAAGTCAAATGACGCAGTCTATTCTGTGTACAAAAAATAATAAACAAGGATAAAACATTCTCAAATTAATTCCTATCGTTGTTAAGTTGGCCAAACAAAGTCGGTTCTGATTTATAGTCGATATTCTACTTCTTGATCCACAATCAAGTTCAAGACGACCGCATCACAAACTTAACTGGAAACGATTCTACTTGGGTTATGAGTCAACTGGGCGATATATGCAGTTACGAGAAATGAACAAAGACTATACAATAATCAGATGTACCATTCAATCAGTAATAACTTTGTGAAAATTTCATGCATTTTACCGGCCTTTGGTTGCAGTTGGTAGTAGCACTAACTTTTCCGCTCTTTTGTAGGTCGTGGCTTTGATGATAGTTCTATTGAAAATTTGCATTTTAGTCACGAATTTATAGATATTGTGTATCTGGACACTTTGAAAAAGAAGCCTAACAGTTAACTCTTACAAATAACAAGCTGGAATCTAGATTACACTTTAAATAACAAATAAAAATCAGTGTTTTGACCCCTTAATAGTTAAGGTTAAAAAATCTGAATTTATAGGGTCCACAAGTTTTTCCAGAATCTGCTTAGTTATTTTTGTAGGCAGATTTAATCTCCGTCTATGCCATGGGCTGTAATGTCTGATCTGTGCTATGTTTAGTCTTTGCCATCAAAAGGAGTGAACTTATAATTGAATTTCTGTTAACTGCACTCCAAGGACTGTTAAGTCTTGGTCATAACTGGATCATACGTAACCCAGCTCCTTTGTCCAGCAACAATGTATCAAGATTGCTCTGTTACGCTATACGTGATTATTACTGGTATTTATATTAGTTCAACATTATATTCCGATAATTTTGTGTGGATTATTTGCAGTCAATAACGGAAGTTTATTAAGACTGGCCTCTCAGCTCAGTTGGTAGTAGCTCTGCCTTCTGCGCCGTAGATCGTGGGTTTGATCCCCACCGAGAAAAAATATTTGTGTTGTTAACATAGATGTTTGTTCTCTGTCTGGGTGTTATATTGTATTCTATGTATGTATTTACATAAAAGTATATAAGTATTATATCAGTTATCTGGTTCCCAATACAAGCTCTGCTTAGTTTGGGGCTAGATAATGAAGTGTGAATTGTAAAAAATCTTTCTTTCTTCTATTGATTATAACATTTCTGATTCTGCTATTAATAATTGTTGCATAATCATAACTATAAATAGTATGTACTATTTTTACTTTAACGGCAGTTTCAATAGTAACTAATATTGTAATAACCAGTGCTAGGTTGAATGGAGGCAACGTCTACATTAAGCTGCAAGGTAACATCAATTACCCGGTTATCGGTGTGCACAGAACGCATAAATCATGCACATCAGATTCACAACACATTAGATGTAGTCAGCAGTAGTCTGGTTCTATCTGTTTGTTTAACAAAAACTGTCAGAAACTGCACTGTCAAACTGAATTATGAAAAGAAAAAATCTTAATATATCAAAAGGAATTGCTGTTCGTTAGTTTCGCTAAAACTCGAGAACGGTTTGACCGGTTTGACTGATTTTGGTCTTGAATGATTTGTGGAGGTCCAGAGAAGGTTTAAAAGGTGAATAAATATGTTTTTTTTTCAACGGGAACGGTAACGGGGTGAGCGAAGCCGCGGGTGGCCACTAGTATGTAATAAAATTTAATTTGGGAAAACATTATCAAGTATCAAGATTGTTGGATCCTTTTTTGTTAATCAACTCTGCCAAAAAAGGCATTATTTGTTTTTTTCTTCGTTAATGAGATCAATTTGAAGTATCAAAATTCTTGAATCCTGTTTTTGTTAATATAATGGAGCATTTATATTTTACACCACTGGCTCTGCTGGCAGGGTGCCACTGACCACCACCTTGATAGGGTACGTGCACCTTATAGTATGTCAGTGTGAAAATGCGTCCTATGATTTCCCAAAATATAAAAAAAATCGGTTGTCTTTAATGTCAGTTTACTGACGATAGTTGAACGTGACAACGTCATACAGCTGTCCACGCGGACGCACCGCTCACTCAAGTAGGAGAGAGACAGATGTCGAATGCTGCCGAACGCGGAGGCCGATTGTGCCTCTTTGTCGCTCGTTCCGCGCTCTCGCTTGCATTTCAAGCCTTAAATGGAACGCCTCATAGCGAGGTAACACCACATGAGTCACGTTTTTTCGTGCGTGAGCCGGCTCTATCGAATTATAAGACGTTGTCACGTCAAAAAGTTTTTTCTAAACGGATAAATAGGGGTGATATGGTACCTGCTAGATACCGTGACTTTTTCCTGAGAGGTTATCTCATCCAATTGATTGTCATTTTGATCAATTTTTGGCATCAAGATACTACGAGTGCCTACGCTTATTATTTTACGATTTTTGTCATATGGAACAATCTCCTTAACTAAAACATTATTCTGGATAATCCACACAACGCTATCAAGCCTCAAATTAAGCTGAGCTGGTACTATGGGAATATGGTAACTAGATACCTAGCTGATAATATAATACTTAGATATATTTTTTTTGTAAATACATACTCAGAATATAAATACCCAGACAGTTATAAACACCAATATCTCGGTGGGAATCAAAAACTGAGCTGAGAGGCCAGTTCTCTACTTTTTATGTTCAATTTTTATATGTAGTTGTTATTCGTTGATTTTAAGTCATTATTTGTAAAACCATAGTCATAGTTTTTTTCTTTTGTTTATTTTTATAATTGTATTTTCATGTTTGAAAGAGGCGTTACTTCCTGCAACACAGCGCAAGCTAAAGCAGGAAGGCGCGTTGCAACTAACATTAAGCATGCCTCTAAGGAAATATATATTTTTACATTTACATTTTACAAAGTTAATGGTTCGATACCGCCAGTAATTCCTGCCACAGGCACTGCTCCACATCAACATGTAAATCCATCGGCATGGGACTTAGAAGCTAGGATTGAGGATATGGATATATGGGTGTTGGGAGTTTAGACTGTCGGTATTGTGATTTATTTGATACCCAAGAAAATGAGATCGCTTGAAACGTGTCAACGTAAACTAGAGATTAGGTAAGCCAGTGTGTGTAACACGAAGATTGCATGCGAAATGGCGTATGATAACAAATTCATATTTTATTTATTCCGCTGTATCACAAGGAAGCTGGCAGCACAGGAGGAGAAGAGTCGAAGACCGGGCTCAGTGGCGAGTTTTGGGAGAGACCTACGTCCAGCAGTAAACTGATATAGGTTGATGATGATGATGATCACAAGGATTAGGTACTTTAGAACGTCTTTTTGTATGAATCTTTTACAAAATAAAAATAGTAGTGAAGTTCTAGTGTGGTGCCACCCCAACCTACCCCAACTTAGTAAGACGTATGTAATTTATATCAATTCAAATCGCTTCATGTATGACGAAGTAATGCGATCACGAACATAAAAAATACAGCTGAATTGAGAACCTCCATTTTTGTTTAAAGTGTTGGTTAATAACAACCCCTTGGTCAAATAACGATCAAATGCTTCTGAAATTGTACAACTAACTAAACCAATGCATCTTATTATCCGATATATACCGATTCAACCACAAAGTGACAAATTGTGGATTCCTTTTCTCAATAAATAAAAATAAAAGCCTATTCCCATTGAAAACTTACGCACATACCAATCAGGAACTTTCCCCATAAATCTAACAGGAACAAAATAAATCAAATAGGATTATCTCAATAAATGCTTCAGGAATAAAAAGAAACGTTCTTATCAGAAACCTTCGGTCCTGCAGTCTATAACTTGTGTGTTTTATACCCTAAAATATTGTATTGTTTCAGATGATAAGATATTGGTCGTATATTTTTAAGATCGTTTAAAATCACAATAAAAATATAAGGTATAATCCACACGAATATACACACTGGAACTTCACTGCTATTATTTAAATTTGTAAAAGGATCATATAAAAAAACGGTAGGAACCGAGCCGTAATTTGTTGCCTGTTCTTCTAGGCTTGGTCGCGTGGAACTGGCACCTAGGCCGAGATTCATAGACCGAACTTTGACTTTACTTTGATGGAAAGTTCAACTTTCAACCAAAATTATATTTCATAGTTCTGTCAAGCTCTTCTTTATTCAAAATATTGATAGGAAACTTTGATAAACAAAGCTTACTTTGCGAAGACTGCTTTGCTGTATACAAAGTGCGGTCTATGAATCTCAGCCCTAGACTCACCTAGCTTTAAGACGTTTCAAAGTGATTCTTGTAGTTGAACTGAATAAAGACTATTTTGATTGATTGATAGCTTCTAATCTCTCTTCTTTCTAGTTGGTTTAGTTCAATGTTTGTTTAAGGCGATGGTTACCATTTAACATCAGGTGAGCCATCTGCTTGTTCCATCAGCTAGATGTATTAAAAAAACATTGCTACTGAATTGTTAGTGTTTGCTTTTAGCCTAGTTACTATACTACTAGTACTACATATTCGCATGAACTGCTAACCGAATTCATAGCTTTCCGAAATTACCCTTGTCTTTGGAAAATTAGAAGCAACGATTACAAAGACAAAAATATGAAGCTTCAAGCATACAATAATTTATTAGAAATTATTCCTCCTCTTCATGTAACTCTCTTACTAAATTCACATGTGTTATACGCTCTCTTTTCGTAAGCCAGTTCTTTACCTACACTTTACGACTTCGTTTCTTTTTATTGATTTTTCATTTTAATAATAATAATACGATATTATTCCTAAATAACACAAAGCTTCTTCAGTCGACGACATCGCAATACAGAGTGAGTAAGCTTCACGTGTGTCACCAACGTCGAGCCGAGTAAGTTCGCGATCTTAAAAACCGCGTACTTTAAGTTCGTACGTCTATCACCCACTTAAAGGTTGTAGGTTAAAAAAAGAAAGTAAAAGAATGTAATAGACATAAAAATGTAACAGACATGTACAAAAAAAAAGTTTTTTTTTTCAACTGAAAATAAATCATGGTCAGGTTGGTAAATGCTGTCAGTTCTTGTAAGTACCGACTTTTGTTTTCTCATTCACATCACAAATTAGAGAATACTTGCTTATTAGGACACAAAGAATGCAGCACTGACAGCTATAGGTTACAGTCAGTTGTGGTATTTCAATTAGAGACATCCACATCGACTGGTGGATAGATGGAACTTTAATTAAAACTATTGGACCGAGAACTAAGCAGATGGAATTTGGAAGCATAGGAATATGCTAGCGATAGTTTTGCAAAAGCATTGTTGTACCTAAGTATGTATAATTTATTTACAAAGAAAATAATAAATTCGAACAATTCCGACCAAAATACAATCTAAATGAGAAACCGATTTAATGGGCAAACTGCTAAACCTTCTATGGGACCATTATCAAAGATTATTTACAAATTAAAAATGATTTTTTTATCTTCTACTCATCGTTTCATTGGTTTTCTGTTAACCAGTGCTGTAAAAGGTAAAAATTATAAATAAAATCTATATTTATAAAAGAAAGTCGTGTTAGTTACACTATTTATAACTCAAGAACGGCTGAACCGATTTGGCAGAAAATTAGTGGGGAGGTAGCTTAGAACCGGGAGAAGGACATATTTATGATACTTTTTATTCCGAAAAAGCAACGGGAGCGGGGTGTTACGGGAACGGGTGAGCGAAGCCGCGGGCGGCCACTAGTTATAAATAAAATAAGTACATATAGTATAGTAAGTAAGTGCGCCTTGAAGAGGGTCCTTTCGTGCACCATTGATATTCGTGTATTTTTGAAACGAATAAAACAATAAACAAAAAAATATCCATCAAATTCCTTTCATTAGACTCTAAATTACTAACCGTAAGAAGTACAAAAGCTCTAAATACCTCGGTGGAAGCATAATAAAGGTAGCACACACAGGCTAAGCATGGTGTAACCTCATAGCTCTGACTCATCGCTCTTCTCATAGAGATGTGATCTTATCGATAATCGTAGAAAAAGTTGAAATTTTATCGACTTTTCAAAGAAAAACTTTGACGTTTACTACTGATGTAGATGAAAATCGCAACACAATTTCATGACCTAAAATAGCCATAGTGACTGGACTTTCAGCTCAGTTAGTAGTAGCTCTGCCTTCTGCGCCGTAGGTCGTGGGTTCGGTCCCCACTGAAAAGAAATATTTGTGTGGTGAACACAGACGTTTGTTTTCTGTCTGGGAGTTATGTTGTATTTTAAGTATGTATTTACAGTTTCAGCTATCTGGTTACCATACAAGCTGGTACTGGTTTAGTTCTGCTTAGTTTGGGGCTAGATAGTGTTGCGTGGAGTGTATTGTGGAGTAATATAAAAAAGTTGCACATAACTATGTAATATATTAATATGAACTAAAAAAAAAGTCCTTCTAGCTGCGTCGTTGCTGATTACGAAACCCGGATAGCTATTATTGCTTGAATAATGGGAATTTTGAGGTGTTTTAAGTGCTTGAACGCTTGTAAATCAATACAAGACCAAACCACTGTCATAGAATCTAGAATTAATAAATAAAGCAAACCAATTCTAATAGAATTTTCAATTTACAAACATTTTACACCGCAGACTATGAAATACTCTGTTTTCTTTTAACTAAATTACAGGAATTCACTGTCCCTAGGGTGCCAAACTAATAAGCAGTTGACGTAAAAATCAACTGCGAAATTGCATTGTTTTCCCTCGAAAGACAATTGTTTAGGTCGAAGGCTGTCATTACTTGGCTAAGTGGGGGAAAATAATCTAGTAAAGTGGCACTTGGTGCTTTTTATTTTCCTTTTTTTTATGCTAAGTATAATCGACGTTTTTTACAGAGTTAAAGAATTAGGTCTCATTATGGAAAGCCCTGATTCAGAACAAGGAATGAATAGTGTTTTTACGTGTACTTATTTTTTTATATTTTCTTAAATCGTAGAATTCATTAAATGATTATGCGAACTGAGGGGTAAATAAATAGCTTTAGTGCAAGTTGAAATGAAATAGTCAGGCATGGTAGACATCTCTTCAAAAGATGGATGAACAGTGTGAAAAATGACAAAGATAAGAAACAAATGAATATACGGAGATGACGGCTGATAGAAGAGAATGGAAGAGAACATGTTGTGCCGACCCCACATAGAATGAGATAAGGGCAGGAAGAAGAAGAGGTAGACATCTCTTCAGATTTCACTTTTAACACATAAGTACTTAAAAAGATAATATACCAGTCTTCTATACAGAGCAATAAAGAACACAATGAAAGTAGTAAACTAAATCTTAAAATCACGTGAAGTCGGTGGATTGATAGAATTCAAACTCGTTCTTTCTAGAAGGATTTTAACAATGGACTTGACTAAGTAGAAGATGAATCAAATATTAAATAATTTGTAGAAAGAATAAGTAAAAAAGTTCGATAAATAATTCATAGAACATCGATATGAAATAGAATTGGGCACCGCTGCATGCTGGTTAGCTCGGCTACGGTAAAGGGTGACCGACATAGTGTCGCCGCGGTAACGGGGGGCGTCACTGGGCAGCTAGGGCTGTCTCATCGATGTATTCTATAAAACTGTGTTGTCTTTCTATGTTTTTAGCGAGAAGTTTGCCGAATAAGGCTGTCATCATGATTTGATTTGCGTTTGAAGATTTGAGTAGCATGACGACATCTTTAAAACTACAGAGCTCACAAATCTGAAATTTAAGATTATCAATCCATGAAGGTTTAGTTTTTTTAGTTAACTTACATTGCCTCACTGCTAGGCAAAGGTCTCCCCAAAACCTGCCACTCATCTCGGCCCTCAACGGTCTCCCATCTTTCTTCTGACCGTCAAGATTATCTCGCCAAAGTTTTGTGTGATATTTGTCCACTTTTTGTTCCTACTAACGTGGCCTGCCAACTCCCATTTGAGCTATTGACTCTGACTCTCATTTGAGCCTAAAACTAGTGTTATGTTTCAGAGATTGTAATACAAGGTAGGCGCTTAATATTTTGTCTCATATTATTCTGTCATTCACTCACACTCGTGTGAAGTATTCTATTTGGTTCGTTTCTCTATTAGTTCGGATTATTATAGCGAATTTGTGATTACTATGACTAATTATATACCAATGCCATATTTGTACCATAATTTTTGCTTATTACTCAAAGAACTATTGGTTATATTTTTCTAAAAATATGAATATTCGGTCTACACGTTCCGAGTGCCAACCCTATTGAAAAAAGGGGGACACTAGGGGGAACTCGCTTCAAACCGGGGAGCGTATTGTCCACCGTACGATACATCAACGTTGAATATCAATGTTAAAGCATCTATCCATAGCTCGAGGCCCATCGGACATAATTCAGCAATTTCACTCTTATGACGTGATTATTAAGATGTATGTATGTGTGTTTTCTGCTGGCAGATGAATAAGAAGTGATTTTTCTTTGGAATGAGAGCTATTTGTACTGATAAAGTAGTGTGACTCGTCCAATGTTTAACCACTTGATACTTGTGCGATTCATTTCTGCATCGGAACAGTCATAATATAAAAAACTTAAAATTTGCATGCCAATAATGCTTAAAATGGTGAAATATGTGAAACTGATGAAATAAGATAAGACCTGACTCCTACCCATATTTCGAGCGATAAAAATATTTCATTTAATTTATTTCCAGAGACGCATATTTTTTTTTAATAATTTTGTTATTTGTTCGTTACAATCCAAACAAACAACACAGCTTTATCTACGATCAGTGCACCTGTGTTTAATCTTCACATATAAATTCGGTAAATTTGACGTAAATTGAAATTAAAGGTATCTCAGGTCAGAAGGTGATCAGATAGACTCATACATAAAAAGGTTAAAGGTCAAAATAGGGTTGTAAAAACGAAAAATCTTTATAGCTTAAATTTTTTAACTACTTTGATTTGTTTTAACTGAAATCCAAAAATAAAAAATAAATTGGTAATTCTTAACTAGTAAGTATTTAGTTTCATCAACGGTTTAAACACAGTTCACATTTGCTCTCTGTCTGGGTGTTATACTGAGTACGTATTTACAAAATACTGTATACAACGTGTATCAAAATATGTGTACTATCCCGTAGGGGGGTGAATTTCCACCCCCCGGGGAACAACTTTTGTTCAACGACTTTTCGAACTTCGATTGGTATCTCTGAAAAAAACTGCAACGAAGTTTCAACATGAACAGCTGACTTTATACAAAGTGACAACCCTAAACTCAGCTACAGAGGTAGTAGGTAGTAGTAGTAGACCTACAGAGGTAGTAGGTCAAGGGGTCAAGGGGTTACAAGGATAGGGTTGTCAATTTATTTAGGCATTATGAAATTAAATATTTTTGTATGGGAAACTGAAAATAGGAATTTTTAATTTTCTCCCCCCCACAACTGATCACCATTGTGGTCTGAAACCCCCCACCTTCGCATAGTACACATATTTAGATACACCTTGTATAAGTATTATATCAGTTATCTGCTTCCCAATTTACAAGCTCTGCTTAGTTTGGGGCTAGATATAGTGTTGTGTGGATTGCCCAAATTATTTTAGTCTGAAGTTTTGAAGAAATATAATTCTTACCATGTCATGTGTTTTTTCATATTTTCTGAGTATTAGATATATTTTGCCTTAAAAACGGCAACATGTGCGTTGCCTGGCCACAATAGCGGATTAAGACAGAAGAAAGATCATACTAATGCAAATAGAACTTTTTTTTCAACTACGTGCCTATAAGTTTGAAAGGGTTCCCAAATCATAAACAATACAAAATTATTTATCGCATCTACAGCAATGTAATACGCATTGTTAACACTTTAATTCTAAAACTATTGCAAATTGTTTCTAAGCCCTAAAAAACTGTTTGACCCCTTTTTCTTTCTTTCGACCCCATTCTCTTTTGCTAAACATAGTGTAATCTGTTTTATTTATGGTCAATTATGTCCTGCAAACGGACCTTCTCTATTATAAAGGACTATTTAGTAGTACTTCTATTTATGATGGACATTGGGATTTAGATGTCTTGACTCTTGTTTTGTTCTGATGGAGTTGCTAGTAAAATTGTTTTATAAGACGAAACTTTTTTCTTAGTGTCAAGATCAGCTATTTTTGGGGTGGTATGGAAAAGGACTTGTTCCCTTAAATAGCTCGTAGGCAGTTCTTTTGCATGATTGCTAGTTGCTACTAGTTCAGCCACCCGATGCTAGGAAGGATAGCAGTGCATGGATGCAAACGCAGCCTTCTTATAGCCCCTTCCTACTGGTGCGTGATATCGCGCACCAGCCCGCACCAGCACGCACGACACACCATGGGAACGGTCTCGTGCGCCGAGGTGCGCGGTAGCACAAGAGCATTTTCTGTGTGCGTCGCCGTGCGTCGTCGTGTGCGGTGCGGACTGGTGCGTGATATCACGCACCGTAGGAAGGCGGCATTAGGCGTCTTTGGTTCTCCAATATGTTGTTCTCGTTGAGGAGCCTCATTGCTGCACTCCAGGAGTACGTGCGCGGTGGTTTCTTCTGTGTTTATACATCCTCTGCTGGATTGCCAGTAACACCCATTGTAAATAAGTGCTTATTAAGTGAGCAATGACTTGTGACGAGGTTAAAACTGTCGTTCAATTATAAAAGTATGCATATAAAATAGTAAATAAGAGATAAAATGAAAACCAGGTTTAGTTAGATACCATAATGCTGTTTAATACAAATACGACACTGTTTGACAAGTTAGAAAACCTTGTAATAATAAGGAGTTTTTTAAAGCTACTTTTAACAGCCGTTAAAGATATAAAACTAAACGTTATGACTTAAAACTACGTCATAAACTACTAAAATAGTCAATTCAAATAAAAATAATACTAAAACATCCTCATTAAATTTCAAAATAGCCTGTTAAGTTGTGAAAGCTTTTTGTACAAGAACAGTAAAGTTATGGGAGTTAATCTATTATGTGACATAAAAATACAATCATTGAAGCCTTGTATTACTAAGAATGTATCTACAATGAACATCGTAAATGAAAATAACAACAATGTTGTTCCTATTGCATGATACCCTCCACACCTTTTGAAACCAAAGCATAACAAATAAATTTTGAAAAATTTGTAACCGTAACTCAGCAACATTGTCTCCAAAGAATGGTACGCAAAGAGACCATGTCTCATTTTATAGGACTGGCTATAAATTCGGCACTTTATGGTCTAGAATTAATGCAGTAGCTCATTACTGGCTATTCTTAGGGTATTTGTTTATGGGTCAAGAAAGTAACGTGCGAAAGGGGTAGTTTTGAAGGGGAGTTTTTTGGACGTAATAACTTTGAAGACGTGAATCTTTTGACGTGAAGACAGTTATCTCCTCAGTACACGATTAGTACATTTAATAAGTTGATATTGAACTAATTTAAATAAAAGAAAAAAAAACTTTTCAGATAGATAATACCTACGCGAAGTTTTGCAAAATTATTAAAACAGAGACAGAAGAGATCAAAAAAAAACTGTCTATAAAATAAGCAGGCATTAAAGACACAAAACAGTTTAAAGTTCTTAGAAACAAGAAGCGCATTGACACAAAGTACGTGCAATCAAACTTTAACTTTAAAAAGGTCACATAAAACAGGTTTAAGAATAATGGAACGTGACTACAGAAAGGACGAAGCTTATTATCTTGTTTAATAAACATTGCAACATTGTTGATTACTGCCAAAACCAGTTCTCTAAACATTTATTCACCACCCCAAATAAAGCCCATTCAAAGACAAGTGACAAATGCGCAAAAAACTAAAAGAACCAGAACTACATTTTAATACTCTTGTTCTTCGAGTACTTGAATTTTTAATGGTCGATAAAAAGGTTACTATTGAAGTGTTTGATGAGAAAGTTATTAATTTGGACAAATTTTTCATTGGCTTTGTACACTTTGCAGTTTTGTTGTGAGAATTTTAGCAATAACATTTTTAGGACCTTGCTAATCTAGTTTGATTGAAGAATGAGTCTATTCAGATATTCAGAGTACTCGTAATATGAAAAAATGAATTGGATTGGAGTAATAAACTGATAGGAGTTTTTGTTTTGGATACTTTAGTATGCTTGAGAACCAATGTTATTAAAAGAGGTGACTTTTTGTCAGGTGTTTACTTCTATAGACACAAACTTGAATAATCAAAATGAAATAGGGCCGTTAAATGTAACCGCGTTCTCACTTACTTAAAAACAGACTTTACAACTAAAATAGGAAACATAAATAATTTTAAAATAGACATTATTTTTGTTAAAAAGAATCATTCAAAGTTGGACATGACAGAGACAGAAAATGATGAGCTTAAAATTGTTAAAAAAAAAGCGTTATGAATATCCCGGAACTAAATATCAAAATGGGGTCAGCAAACAACAATGAGGATCCGTTACACACATTAAGTATCTTATTTCACACCTCTTCAAACATTTAACGATCTTTTAACATACAAGAACAATGACAGCACATCATTAATCCAGAAATGGTCAAATAATGACCATGAATAAATGATAAACTCAGATAAAGGCCTATTGAATACACCCTAGGTAAAGCTATGGTGAAAATATATCACTACACAAAACTCTTTAACAAAGGTACTAGCATAGAGAGCATTATGAAATCTGTAGCATGCGTATGAGCAACTTTGAACCTTAAGAACAGGTGATTACCAGTGGTAGAAGATGTGCACCGGACTGAGTATGCGACCCATATTAAATCCTGTAGACAGAGTAATAAAGGTTTGCCGTGAAGGGCCAATTCCGAGTGGTAAGGCTTGGTGTAGCGCAAGGAAGTATGGTTGGACCACTATTATATAAATTATACGTGACGGAATTGTATCAAAATATGTCAGTAGATTGATGTGGATCTATTGTGATTGTCATTGAAGTTTTGAATAAGGGTGTTTTTTGTGTTAAAGTGAGTTAGATCTTCGTTGACGTGAGAAATGAAGAAGCATTATGGATTTGTTGGTTGATTTGGAACATGGAGCTGATAGAGAAGTAACAAAGAATAATTGGTTGGTATTTTTAAAATTTACACAAATATCACATGTTTAGTTATAAAAATAAAATAAAGCATTGAACAAACGACGATAGATAAAATAAACAATTTATTAATTGTACTCGTGTAATATTTTACTGTGTTGCTCTTTTCTCGTACAAAATATGCATCGCCTTATCTTCGTTTTCCCATGAACTAGCCGTAAATTCCATACCAAAGCTCCACAATTTTAAAACATTACCAGAATTGAAATGACTCACAGCACCAATTTTTTTTATGTGACTTGATCCTCAAGGTTTTCGAACTGTGACTATACTTTACACTGCACCCGACAAAGAACAGACGACGGGAGTTCACAGGTCATAATATATTCAGAAAATGCATTGTGTCTGCTGGCATAAAAGAAATTAGACAATGACATTCTGATATTTTACACTGGATGAAGATGGTTATCGGACAAAAAATTGGAACAAATGTAAATGGACATTATTTTAGTTTTGGATCATTAAGTACGATAAAATCGGTGTTGATGACTTTTTTGTTTGTATTTCACATGTGAATTATCTTGGACCAGTAGGCTTACCACAAGCTCTTTCTGGCTCTGGTTTTGAGTCTGTGTGAGTGTTGACTATATAAATCCTACGTCGAAACGTCACACACAAGTATAATACACTTGTGAGCACTCACAAGGCCTCGGAACCAGAGCCGGAGACAGAGCCAGACAGAGCTTGTGGTAGGCCTACAAATTGCCAATTCTTGTCGTGATACTTTTTAACCACAGTAGTGTGGTGGAAAGATTCTAAGTTCACCTCGATATATATTATGATTAAATACAGGCTATTTATAATGATTGGAAAATTTCCGTACTTGAGTACTAAAAGCAATCCAAATCTGATTCCACCACCATTCGTGAATAAGAGTAACCTAATAAAAAACTAGATTTAAAAAAAAATATGATTGTGCTCTATGCCAGCCTATCATAAACGGTGAAGGAAAACATCTTGAGGAAAGCGGCATGTCGTATATAACATACAAAGTTCGAAAAACATGTGCCGAGTGCACAAAAAGATCCTCTTTGAAGCACTTGAAATCTTTTCACCACACTGGTTTAAAAGAGTCAGTGAAATATTAAAAAGAATAACAACAGGGGGCTAATTCTCGGGCCGATCTCGATCATTTTGCAATTTTTGAAGTGAAAACTTCTTTAGCGGCGTTGAGCACTTTTTCTTTAATGGGTATAAAATCTTAAACTCGCGTCAGGGCGTCAGGGCGTCAGGATCACGTGACTTGATCGAAAAAGCGTAAGACGCTACAGATACGCTAGTAGTTACTATGACACGGTAACGTCACAGAATAGATAATAGTTAGTAGCAAGCATACCAAGGCGTTTTTCGTGACTGTAGTAGGTATAGGTACATACCTATTATAGATTTTATGAACTAGCGGCCGCCCGCGGCAGGTAGTAGTGGTCATTGGTACATGATTTTATAGATCTACTGTATTTATTTAGGTACTAGCTGTGCCCGCGACTTCGTCCGCCTGGAATAGTGATTGGGTAGCATTTATAACTTCCAACGAAAAAAATCTGTATTCGAGTGCATGTGGCACAGTCAGGGTGGGGCAGACGCCGGGTAAGCACAGTTAGGCATATTTCCCCCCCATTTTTTTCTTGTCGCAAGCTTAAATAAAACATTTAGGTACATACACCTTACATATTTCCATGCAAACTTTCAAGAATAGTCTTATTGTTATTTTACACCCTTTGTAATACATTAATTTGTGGGGAAGTAGAAGAGAAGATAAGGAAAAACAGAATAATAACTTTAAAAAAATTATATTTATTTAATAATTGTGTCGGCCAAGATTTTACAAAATTTACTGTTAAGGGTCCGGAGGCTTTGTTTGGCTGGTTTTGATTACAGTTGATAATCTAAGAACAGTAATACAACTAAATTTTAAGTCAGACTCGGTCGTACTTACATTCAAGTAGTTTTTATTTAGATTATGCTCATAAATTAAAACTTAAACTTGGTCTCACTCAGTTTTACCAACACACTCGATTCAACCAAAGTTTACCGCTGTTGCTTCTAGGAACTTCAGGATCAATGATAGGTATATTATGTACTTGAATACAGGCCCAGATAACAGACTGCCCACACCAGAACTGGTCAGGCTTGGTACCCAATCGGAACGGATGAGATGAAACTCCACCAGGTTAAACACTGGACTGGTGAAATATTTTTTTAACCAGAGTACAACAGACACTTTCACACCTTTTTATCTACTATAATGCTCTGACACTTACTTCTGCAAATACAATAAAATCAAATATGTAAGTAAGAAAGTGATTGAGTAGATCTGAATAACAACATTTTTCATTGAGATTTCATGAGAAAAATCTTTAATGTAATTTACTTAGAACAAAAAAACATCCACATGAGCTGAATCTTGAGATCATTAATAAAAATTATAGGGCTCTCATTTAGTCTGCCTACTGGGCTACGTAAGTAAATAAATAGTTTATCTGAAATATAATGGTCAGATTTCACCGTTTTCCAACTCATGAGTTACGATTTTTCCACAGAGAAAAAGAATTAAACTGGTCAAAGTTGAGGTTTTATGAAATTAACTGCTTACAATCGATTCGATATTTTTCTATTTAAAACCGAAAAAGCATCAATACATCGAGTATATCGAAAGCATTTCAAAACATCGGGTCGGTTCGATGTATCGCATTGTAAAGCTGGGAACAAATTAGCGGACGCGGCTGACGGACGCGGCTTACAGCCGCGACTGATAGTGTGGTGCACAGTCGAACGGGACCTGGCTTGCCAGATTTCTGTCAGACGTCCGAACGCTCAAGGTTACGTCCGCGGCTTACATCCGATAGTTTGCACACTTCAGTGTACATTTATAGATATCTATCAGTCGCGGCTGTCAGCCGCGTCCGCATAATATGTTCCCAGCTTAAATATCGATCTTTTCAATCCATCGACGCTTATGACTATCTGCCACTGGCAACACTGGTCGGCAATCAGTCAGTCATAAGGACTTGGCGAAAAGACTTTGCATCCCCGCCAGCACAAAAAAAAGTTAGTCAGTCACTTACACAAACAGAAATTTCTCGATCGAAAGCCGTCGCAATTGTACAAAAAAGTGTAATTTTCATGAAAAATGGTGTTTTCAATAAGTGTTTTGCAATAATAAGTTGCACAAATGTCCTTTCTAATGATTTAACCTATCTGTGTACCAAATTTCATTGCAATTGGTGATTGGTGATCGTCGGAGTGTTTTGGTGTCAGAGTGAGACAGAAACATCAATGTGATGCTCTTTAAAACGTTTTAAAAGGTTTGTAAACCTTTTTTCACAATAAAAAGTAGCCTATGTCCTTCCTCAGACCCTGAACTATCTGTGTACCAAATTTCATTTCAATAGGTTTAGTAGTTTTGGCGTGAAAGCCAGACAGGAAGACAGACAGACAGACAGAGTTACAAACGCATTTATAATATTAGTATGGATTATGAATAGCGAAAGAAAATGAGTGAGTACTTTATAAGTTTTAATACGGGCGGCAAGTTTTCACTTCTGCCGGCACTCCCGGAGTGCAACCCGTCTTTTTTTTTTAATTGTTTCTTTTCACAACCCTGCACTTTTTCTACATTTTCCGTATATCGTAGCTGTCGAGGCTTTTACGAAGAGGTCGTTGATGAATTACTCAAGGAAATCATCCATTCTCTCTTTGGAAAGAAGCAATAAAATAAAATTGCAAAATGATCGAGATCGGCCCGAGAATTAGCCCCCAAATGTTGTGCACATGCCTAAAAAAATTATGTCATTCTAAAAAAACTGGATCAATAAAAAACACTAGTCCTGTGGGTCTAATATTTCAAACAGTATAGGTGTAATACATCAAATAGTAAGTACCTGTATACTATTTCAAAGCACCACTCATTTTCCTGCTACAAAGCTCAGCGGACAATAGTGGCCATATCGTCGAATTCACGTATGTTTACGGGCTTACATACGAAACTATTTGTTTCATCGCTGGTAGGAAGCGCAATAAGCTTCCTTGAAAAGAATATTATTTACGGGTTGGTAGGGAAAAACTCTCTTTTCGGCTTTTTTCTCTACGAGGCCGAAAATATAAAGAAAATAAAACAAATTGAGTATTTTTGGTTGATCACCATAATAGTACAGGCATTGCTCTTGAAAAAGAAAAGCATGGTAAAAACCTATAAGTTATAAAAAAATTGTTTGATATTTTTATGACTTTTTTTAAGTTTATTATTTAATCTACATTGTCCCACTGCTGGGCAAAGATCTCCCCCAAAACCTTCCACTTATCTCGGACCTTAGCGGTCTCCTACCAATTTTTTATCTGACCGTCAAGATCATCTCGCCAACGTCTTCTCGGCCAGCTTCGGTCCTCGTCACAAAAATAAAATAGGCTCAATTTTTTTTAATTAAACGGTTTTATTTATAGTGTACTAAAAGCTCCAAAATAACAATGAGCTTTTAGTGCACTTAAACAAAATCAAACTTTTTTCAGCAAAAACTTTATAAAAAGACTAGCGGGCGCTCGCGGCTTCGCTAGCCGTTACCGTTCCCGTTGAAAAAAAAAACCTTTTAAACCTTCTCTGGACCTCCACAAATCATTCAAGACCAAAATCAGCCAAGTCAGGAAGAAAAACCCGACTTATTTTTATATAGTACATAATTATGCTAAAAATACATTCGGCTTTATTTTTTTACCGAAAGTAGTAAATCTACAGCACAAGTCTATGAGCTCAGTATTTTCTCAGCGAGACAAGAAATAAGGTAATATTTAGCAGAGAGTAAAAATTTCTACGTGCTTCGGCTAGACGTCCCCATAAATTGTCTCTTGTAAAAGAACTCTAATGGCATCCGCGATTGTATGTTTCTTTCGATATTAGAGTATGGTTTTGTGAGTTGAAGGAAAAATGAGGAAAACCATTTGTGAAGAAAATAAGCCCGTTGTCATATTGAAATTATGACCAAACTAAATAACGCCCTAAAAAGCTAGTGCTTTGTATTTGGCTTCTTTTTATATTATTACTTTTTAGCAGATACATATTCTGCATAAAATTCAAACAGCAGTTTCTTATAGGGCCAGATAAAGCAGCTTAGAATAGAATAAAATAGAACATTATTTATTGCACACCTTACAACTAACATTAGAATTGTAGTCATCATCATCATCATCATTATCAGCCTGAAGAAGTCCACTGCTGGACATAGGCCTCCCCTACACATTTCCAGGAAGAACGATTCTGAGCCCTTTCCATCCATCGACTTCCCGCGATCTTAACAATGTCATCAGTCCATCTGGTGGGTGGGCGCCCTACGCTTCGTCTTCCGGTTCGTGGTCGCCATTCGAGAACCTTTATTCCCCAACGGTTGTCAGTTCTTCGAGCTATATGGCCTGCCCATTGCCACTTCAACTTACTAACTCTACGAGCTATGTCGGTGACCTTGGTTCTTCTACGGATATCCTCATTTCTAATTCTATCACGTAGCGAATCTCCCAGCATAGCTCTCTCCATAGCTCGTTGCGCGACTTTGAGCTTGTGCACGAGGCCAATAGTTAGCGACCACGTCTCAGTTCCAGAATTGTAGTACTTTCTTTAAATCATTATTTATCATGATTAATTATGATTTCAACTCTTTTCTCTGACAACATAGCGGGCGTTTTTTCATATCCTACCAACCAAAGTTCAATACGAGGAATAACTATACTATGAAACAAAGTATATAAAATGGTTTAATGATCTACGAGGAAACTAGGCGTCAGTGTTGCCAATATTGTAACGAAATTAGCCAAATAGCTTTGATTAAAAGCGAGTGGCAATAAAGCCGAACGGGCGTTAATGCGCGAAGCCACACATTCGGGACATGGCCACAACAATGTCACACTGTGTCGACGAAAAATTAAATTAACAGTGATACGTGGTGAACAAGGATCTATGGAAACTTGTAGAGCTTTTTTATAAGCTAGAAATCTACTGCTGGACAAACGCTTCAAAAATAACCGCCTGAAAACCAGCGTTGCTTGACATGGTAGCTACTACCATTTTAAGCAACAAAAAGCTGAGACAGAGCCTATTTGACATAAGTAAGCAAGTAAGTAAGAGTGGCGCAAAAGAAAGAATAAGAAAGTGGCTTCTCACGTTGGACTACGACGCTACGGAAAGCATCTTAAAAATCCTGGTCTGATTCTCTCGTCGTGGTTTCTACGGTTTTCCCTTCCCCTCATTACACTATCCCCTACACACCCCATACACCCCCTACACACCCCATACACCCCCTACACACCCCACACACACTCTCAAAACTGGTGTTTATCATGTCGTGTTCTTTAGTTTGCTTACCTACATATTATTAATTTGTTTCTTAGTTATAATATATTAGTTTTCTTTCTCTCGTGTCTTGCCTTGTTTCTGTGTTGTCTGCTTTTGTTTCACATTTTAGAAATTTTATTCTAGTACTTTGGCCTCCCGCGATACAGGCTTGTCCTAGTGCGGGGACCACCAGTAAATAAGACTGTAATATTATGTTCTTTGGTAAATAAATGATTTTGTATTTTGTATTTGTAAGTAATAAAAAAAATTGCAAAAACACAACAATCTGTTTTCTTATAACGAAAATAAATTTATTTTAGACACATAAACACAGCACAAACAGAATAACAATAAAACACACATTTAATAAGTACATACCGAAAACAGTTAAGCATACCGCAAGTACTGAAACTATTACACGGGTATTTAACGCGTTAATTACCTTATTTTATAGTAGTTTTTTAGCATGTGTTATGATCGCGAGAGTTTAAAAAGTAATACAACAAGTAGATCGACAGTGATGCAAGTATCTACTTACATCACAAATTGTTATAGGCGATGGTTGCCACTTTACATCAGATGGATATATTAAGCTTTCCATCAGGCAGTTGTAAAAAAAGTACTGTGACTGTCTCTTCCATCAGTTCCAGCATCTATGTCTTTTGCAATAAAGTGCATACTGGCCCATAAAGTAACGCTAACAAGTTCGAAGCTCTGTCGTGATGGCATCGACAAATATTTTGTTTCGCTCCCATTAGGTATCATGTCCAGAGTGGCAACACTGTAATAGTCGTAAATCCGGGGAAAAATCTAATTTCTTTTTTAAATTAAAATATTTTACTGTGCACAATATACTTAGAGAAAAAACAATACAGCAAGGGTATTGTGCAATGGATGATTTATAGTGATGATGATTTATTTATGATTTTTTAGTGCTTTATCAGTCACTCGTGCCTTTTTTGTTGGTGGTAGGTAAATTAAGTCTATTTCTTAAAACGTATTTCTTAGATAAGAATATTTGTCTGTAATAACGCGTGTTGCAATTATTTCTGATGTTCACTTCTTTTACCTGCCTGTAACGCACTTTATGTGGGGTCAGCCAACATGTATTCCTCCTCCAACCCCTCTATCAGCCGTCATCTCTGCATTCACTCTCCTCTTATCATGTCATCTTTCACACAGTTCATCCATGTTTTCTTTGGTCTACCTCTGCTCAAATCCATCCACATCCATACCCATCACTTTCTTAGTCACATGACTTTCATCTCTTTTCTCATGACATTCCTGAACCACGCAAGCCTATTTTTTCTGCCGTTGTATTTTTAAATCGACATTTTACTTCATCTTACTATCTTTTTGTTTTAGACGTAGTCTTACAAATACTTAGTCTTACTATCTTTAGTTACGGTCTTGGTTCGCAACACTGACTTTACCTTATCGCACTAAAACTACCCAAGTTTCACAATAAAATATTAAAATTAAAATCAAAGTAACTGACCTGCCCCAACTTATCTCTCTGCTTCTAGTCCCATAGCAATATACTCAACTTTTAACAGTCGGGTAATAAAATAAAGTTGACTTATGTCGTTAATCCACTGTGCAGTTTAGCAGTAGCCAAAAGACAGACATTGTGTCTACAATATTGTAGTGTCTTTTAAAGTGGAGGCACTACCATTTGCTTATAGCTTTCAACCGACTTCAATAAAATCGGTTGTCTGTAAAGTCGGTTTACTGACGATAGTTGAACGTGACAACGTCATACATCTGTCCACGCGGACGCATCGCTCACTCAAGTAGGAGAGAGACAGATGTCGAACGCTGCCGAACGCTGAGGCCGATTGTGCCTCTTTGTCGCTCGTTCCGCGCTCTCGCTTGCACTTCAAGCCTTAAATGGAACACCTCAGAGCGAGGTAGCGCTGCATGAGTCAGTTTTTAACTGACTTCAAAAATATAAGGAGGTTCTCAATTCAGCTGTAGTTTTCTTTAATGTTTGTTATAGCATAACTTTGTCATTTATAGACGGATTAGAATTATTATTTCTATCTAAAATGTAATATTTTCAGATATAAATTTTCTCAAAATAGTTTTTAGGGTTCCGTAGCCAAATGGCAAAAACGGAACCCTTATAGATTCGTCATGTCTGTCTGTCTGTCTGTCTGTCTGTCCGTCCGTATGTCACAGCCATTTTTCTCCGAAACCGTAAGAGCTAGACTGATGGAACTTGGCGAGTAGATGTATTCTGTGAACCGCATTAAGATTTTTACATAAAAATAAAAAAAAACTATAAATTTCGGGGGTCCCCATACTTGAAACTGAAACTCAATTTTTTTTTTTTCATTGAACCCATACGTGTGGGTTATCTATGAATAGGTCTTCTAAAATGATATTGAGGTTTCTAATATCGTTTTTTTCTAAACTGAATAGTTTGCGCAAGAGACACTTCTAAAGTGGAAAAAAGTTGGTCCCCCCCCTTTAACTTCTAAAGTAAGAGAATGATAATACTAAAAAATATATATGTTGTACATTACTATGTAAACTTCTAACGATATTTGGTTTGAACGAGATCTAGTCAGTAGTTTTTTTTTATACGTCATAAACCGTAAACCGCAATTTACCTTTCGACGAACTACAAGAACCTTATTATGTTACATCAAGTAACATATATAAAGGTTCTTGTAGTTTGTCGTGCTACGGAACCCTTCATGGGCGAGTCCGACTCGCACTTGGCTGCTTTTTTTTTATTCCATAGCTAGCAGACGGGCTACCTGATGAAGAGAGCCACCGTCACCCATAGACACAATTGAGCATTTTGGCTGTAAAGTCGATTTCTCAATTTTTTTAAACTTATACTGTAATTTATTTAATGAATGTTTATTCTGTTGTAGGTTTAGAGCAAAAAGTTTGCCGCATTGCTCCAAGGTTTTGGGAGACAAAAGCGGCATCGTGTTCTGAAAAACTGAAACTTTTGCCCAGCAGCGGGAGTTGCTTGTAATATATTATTTTTGTATTTTGTAGCTGTTTGTTGTCACTGAATAAATAAATGAAAGGAAAATAAAATAAGGGTTTCATTATACTTACTATTTTATAATTCGAGAGATGGCGCTGCTGTCGATGTAAACATTGGCTCTGCATAATTTAAGTCGAAAAAAATTACCTAAACAGCTAATAAGCGTTGAAAAAGTGTTTATTTTGTGAATAACTGGATGACTCCACACCACAAGTGTTTGTGAAGAGAAAGTGTAGTGAAAAACCGAAATAAATAAGAATAACAAAGTGACACTGTGAACTGCGTTTAACTGCGTAAAAGTGCATAAAAACTACAAAATCTTACATAAAATTCAATCCTGAACAATAATCATTACCACAAACTTGAAATCACAGTGAAAATAAAGACATTACTCAACATTTTTTGTAATTGTTCATCAGTCCGTTGACGGCATCATGTTTCATTCAAAATATTATGGACTTTGAACTTTACAAACAAACAGCTGTAGACTAAATCAAAGTCGCATCATTACATGGCTAATTTCACCTCGTTTTGTAATAGCTACTTTGGCCGAAAGGACAAGAGCAGCGACTGCCGAGAGGGAACCCCGAGTTCGATCCCTGACACAGCCAGTGACTTTTTGTCTTCGTAAATTTATAATAATTTAAATTTACTACGATAAAAATAACGCCAAGTAAAAGTCTTACCTACCAACAAGAGAGGGCGCTACTTAACATGAACTTCCTAGAAAATATAACATTTCGGCGGAGCCGTACAGTGGATAGACAAAGTCAAAGTCTAAAGGTAAGTATACACAATGACACTGACACTCGACAGAAATGTCAACACCAGTGTCGCTTGCGTCTACACGGTAAGCAATTTTTTTGTGTCGACATTAGTATATACATTTAGTGTACCGGTTGAAGTGTATTAGCCGTCTACACGATTCAGTTTGGGACATTTCATCGCCACGAATAGACGTGCTGCTGCCGCGATTGTCGCGATATGTGTTTCTATTAAAATGCGTCAGCGTAAAAAGAGATCTGTATGGGTTAAAGATTGGATTAAAAGAAGAGCGCAGCTAGGGGCATATAACTAATTGTTGTCTGAATACCGCGTATCCTTGCGTATTTTTTTTTATCAATCTATTTAGATGTCCTCCGCCTACTGTACGATACTAATGAGGAGACGAGGAGACTCAGGCAAAATCTAGAGTTGATAAAATCCTAATCATATTAAGTATGAAAAAAGCAGCCAAGTGCGAGTCGAACTCGCCCCTGAAGGGTTCCGTAGCATCAAGTAACATACTCGTAATAAAAAGGTGCTTGTAGTTCGCCGAAAGGTAAATTGCGGTTTACGATTTATGACGTATAAAAAAAAACTACTGACTAGGTCTCGTTCAAACCAAATATCGTTGAAAGTTTGCATAGTAATGTACAACATATATTTTTTTTAGATTTATCATTCTCTTATTTTAGAAGTTAGAGGGGGGGGGACCAACTTTTTTCCACTTAGCAGCAGCGGTAGAATATAAAAATATAATCGGGATTTGATATTTGCCATAGCTCTGGTAGCGATTCAAAATATAAAATCAATGATTTTATTTCCTCGGTTGACCACGCTCGTGACGTCATTGGTCTAGCTTAAAATTTCGCGCAGGTTCGAAATTACCGACACTCGTTGCGGACAGCGCGCGCGTCCTGTCTCCACGGCAGCGACACTGACACTGAGCGACACCGTCACTACATGTGCAACTAAGTGTCGCGGCGATGTACACACACAGACATTCGATGTATACATTTAGTGTCTGGTGTCTGGTGTCGTCGTGTATCCTTACCTTAAGCGATGATGATGACATCGCACAAACACAGAATAATGAAACGGCAAGCAGCTTACCGGAGATATCAGACGATGATAGTGATGGAGTTCAAAGACTTAAAGAACGGATTGAGGCACTCCAAACCGAGCTGCAAAATGCACACAAAGAAATAGAAGCTCTGTCATTACAAAACAGTGAGTTTAAACGCTGTAATGATGACCTACAAAAAACAAACGAATTACTTTTAACTATGAAGGTTGCGAAAAGTCCCTCTACAAGTAAAATATCTCCGAAAAAACGGGGAAAACATAATAATATACAACCCGTAGTATCAACCAGCAAGGCAAAGAACACGACAGACAATACCCCCAAAAGCAAAGATAACAATTTAGCGAAGAAGATGAAACAAGCCTCATGTAATATATCTACCCAAAAGTACCCTAAACAAAAGATATGCATACTAAGTGCAAACAAGCACAATCAAATTTTGTCAATTGCCGAGGATAGTCTCACCAATTACTCAACATGTCACTACCTTAAACCTAACGGCGTTTTACAAGATTTATTAACTGGAGTCGACTCGAAAGTGGCCGATTTCACAATGAATGATTTTTGCATAATGCTAGTCGGAGAGGAAGAGTTTAGAACAACTCATAATTACTTCAAAATGATTGCGGATATTCGATTAACATTACAACAGTTGAAGCATACGAACGTTATAGTCTGTCTTCCAACATATAAATACGGAAATTTTATGGATACTTTCAACTGGAGAGTGGAATCTTTCAACAATCTCATGTACCTGGACACGTTGACACATGAGCACGCATACATATTTGACTCAAATAAAAAACTAGACTATGACTTTACCATGTTCAATAGATACACTTGCAGGATAAATGACCGTGGAATGAGAGTAATATTTGAAAATCTGAAATTTTTCATACAGGGTGTACAAAAATACAATAACACAAAAATCGATCTAGAACAGCATGACAAAGTAAACATACACCAGGATAGCACCAGCAAAGACTCGTTTGCAGTGGAACAGGACCAGTTTTTTCGAGACTAAGTATTTACATACTCTCCACCAAAATATAGCAGGATTGCTGAACAAAGCTGATTCTCTCATGGTAAATCTGGAAGAACTAAAGGATAAAAATATTGAAGTTGACGTTTTGTGTATCACAGAACATTTCATGAAAACAGAATGCCAGCAACATTTGAATATACAAAATTATTCTCTAGCTGCATGTTATAGCAGGAGCCACCATAAAAGAGGCGGAGCATGCATACTTGTGAAGAACACTCATAAATGGAAAGAAATAGAAGAAGTTAAAAAACTTTCGCTTGTTTATATATTTGAGTGTTGTGCTATTGAATTGACTGAATATGAAATTTTAATTATTTGCATTTATAGAATTCCTAAGGAGAGTAATTTAAACACATTTTTCAATAAATTAGACAAAGTTTTGACATGCATCTCCAAATTGAACTATAAAAATGTTGTTATAGCCGGAGACTTCAATATTGATATGTTGAAAAGCAACTCTGTCACACTTGAATTTGAATGCATATTATTAAACTTCAATATAAAACTAGCATTACAGCAACCAACACGTTTGAAAAGCAAAACGTGTATCGATAACTTTGGACATGATTTTAAAAATAATTGTAAGACTGAAGTGCTTGAATTTGGATTATCAGACCACACAGCTCAGTTAATAAAACTACCAGTAAAAAAAATATTAAAATTAAAATTTTGGCGCAAGCAAATAAGAGACTACAGTACAGAAAATATAGAAAAATTTAAAATGTGCATAAAAAACTTAACATTCTCGGATATGTATAACGCTAAAGATGCCTCTGAAGCATATTCCCATTTTATTGAACAGTTTCTACTGTTCTATGACCTTTGTTTCCCAAAAACGCAAACAATCGTAAGAATAATAACTAAGCCACGATGGATATCACGAGGCATAAAAATTTGTAGCAACAAAAAGAGAAAATTGCTTTGGAATTTTAGAACGAAACCAAACAACACCAATAGATTAAAATACGACGCATATACTAAACGCTTAAAAAAAATAATATCGCTCACTAAACGAGCTCAGAACAACTTTAAAATTAAAACATCAAACAACGTTTCCAAAACAACATGGGATGTAATAAATAAAACACGATTAAACTTACCTAAAGAGCCTATACGAAAAATTAAAAATCAGAATGGTGAGGTCGTAACAGATCCAACCGACATTGCTAATCTTTTTAATAACTATTTTGTTGACAAAGTTATGCCAATTCCAGGCGCTGGACAGAATGTGACGGAATACATATCTCACCGTGAGAAATCGATGTTCATGGCACCCTGTCTACCTCGCCATGTCAATAAAATTATAAAAAACCTAAAGAATACAAATAGTACAGGATATGATGGAGTTACGACAAAAGTCATTAAATCAGTTGAAGAATACATTTGCCCTCATCTAAGTTACCTAATCAATTTAAGCATAGTCACAGGTACATTTCCACAAGGTCTTAAGATGACTATAGTGAAACCGCTATTTAAAAAAGAAAATAGGGAGCTTATGGAGTACTATAGACCCATTGCTCTCATATCAATTTTTTCAAAGATATTTGAAAAATATTTTTATGGAGAAATAAATGTCTATCTAGAAAAAAACAACATCTTATGCAAGGAGCAAAAAGGCTTCCGTCAAAATAAAACCATCAACATGGCAATTTATGACTTTTTTTATAATGTTATCTGTAATGTTGACAACCGGAATCCCATTTGCGCCATATTCTGCGATATGACACAGGCATTTGATTATGTGGATCATAGTATTCTTATTAAGAAACTTGAAGCGTATGGGATAAGAGGCAATATTCTAGATTTAATAAACTCATATCTTACAGATCGGCAACAAATTACAGAAATATCACGGTTAAATTACAAAACTAAATATGATCACACTTATAAATCTATGGAACGTAGTGTATTACACGGTGTTCCTCAAGGGAGCGTATTAGGACCTCTTTTATTTATAATTTATATAAATGACCTACCAAATGTGATAACACAACCTATGACACTATTTGCTGATGACAGCACAGTGACAATAAAATGTAATGATACCAGCTCCTACGAACTTGACATAAATAATTCTCTTAAATCTATTATTTTATGGCTTGATAATAATAATTTGAAAATCAATTTAAATAAAACAATTATAATGCATTTTAATCAAAGACCTAAAAATATATCTAATAACATTAATTTAATATTCCGCAATAATATACTCCAGCAAGCTGACTTTACTCGGTTCCTAGGGTTACAAATAGACCAAAAACTAAATTGGAAAAAACATATTGAAGTGTTGAGTAAAAAAATAAGCAGTTTAGCTTATGCTCTTTATAAACTATCATTGACGGTGAACACAGATGCACTACTTACAGCGTACTATGGCTTGGTAGAGTCTACACTCAGGTACGGCATCATATTCTGGGGTAATTCCACCGATAAGCAAACTATATTTAAGCTGCAAAAGCGCTGCCTGCGTGCTATGTTTAAAATTAAAATGACTGATAGTTGTGCACCGTTATTCCAGAAGCATAAAATTCTAACACTTCCGTCGTTGTACATAATTGAAGTAGCACTATTTGTAAGAAATAACCCCCACTTGTTTCCACGTATGTGTGACACTGTCATTAGAAATAGACGTGAAGACAGACTCTGTAGGCATATTAGCAAAACCGCTTTGTTGAAAAAAAGTGTTGTATGCATGGCTCCTAATATCTACAACAAAATCCCTAGGTTTTATAAGGATCTCAATACAAATTTATTTAGGATAAAATTTAAACAACTATTGATTCAAAAATGTTATTATAGTATTGACGAGTTCTTAAACGACAAATTATGATTAATTATGACTGTACTATATATATATTTTTTGACATGTATAATTTTTAATTTTTTTTCTGTTTATATTTACATATTTTTGGATTGTCGTTTACATTGACATTATTTTAGTGCCATCTCCATATTTGTGCACCGACATTGGTAAAACATGTTTGTACCACACATTTGTTCACCATCTTCACTATAACACATGTTTATGCAAATAAATAATCTTTATCTTTATCTTTATCTTTATAAACTGTGAAAGTACACAACTAAGGGATCCAACAATTAGAAAATAACGCTATCTAATCTCCCGCTAGTTTATTCATGGTTAATCAATATCGCCTTTACAAATTTTTTATGCACAAAATAATGTATTTCTTAGACTTTACGAATAAAAATTTAAGAATACAACGTTTCTAAAAAAACGGTCGCGTGATACTTGCAATAAAAAATATGGTAGCATATCCACGTTTACAAAACCAAGGTTTAATATCCTGTGGTACTAAAGGAGAGATGGAAAATATTTTCATTACACTCACAGGACATGACACCGTAAGCGCTGAGGTTTTTGTAAAACGGTGACAGGCACATTACAGCCGTATTAAGTTTTTTTTACACTGCCTGATGTAACAAACCCATCACCCAAGTGGCCCAAGGGTTACCCCTTGGGCCACTTAGGTCATGGGTCATCGCCTGTCATTAAAGGCTCTCTAACTGAGAGTTGCCTTGCCAGTCACGCATTAGAATGTGCCCTATTGCCTCAGGTTCATCAATCTTTACGCATAAGATGAACTAACTTTGGATTAGGTAATTTTTTATGCTATAATCTTTTTTAACCGACTGCAAATAAATGAGGATGATGTTCTCAATTATTCAGTCGTATGCACGCACGAAAAAACATGACACATGCGGCGTTACCTCGCTCTGAGGCAATCTATTTAAGGCTTGAAGCAAGCGAGAGCGCAGAACGAGCGACGAAGAGGCACAATCGGCCTCCGCGTTCGTCAGCGTTTGATATCTGCCTCTCTCCTACTTGAGTGAGCGATGCGTCCGCATGGACAGCTGTATGACGTTGTCACGTTAAACATCCGTCAGTAAACCAACTTTACAGACAACCGTTTTTTGGTTAAAGCAAACTTCGTCATCTATGAGCCCATTCGAAAAAATATTTTTATCTGCAAAGTAATATTTCCAGATAGGTCCCATAGAAATTTCGTCAAATCGGCTTAGCCGTTTTGTTTTAATGTTTGTTACTGCATGCATATCTATGTCATTGACGAACCCCCCGCAATCTGACCGTAATAAAACGGTCGCCAATTTTTGTATTTTAGATTTTACAGTACAGCGTTGAATTCTTTGTCGTTACAATGTTGCTAAAATAATACATCAAAGTTTAATGGTTACAGTAGCTTGAGTGTCCATTACTGTCCTGTCCATATTGACTGAATTTAATACCCTTTGCGATCTCTTCGGTAAGTAACCCCAAACTTTTTGACTGACCTCTCAGTTCAGTTCATTTATTTACCACATTATCACAATTGACTGTAATACTAGGCATGTCAGTTTTTACAATATTATAAGTTACTAAACTCGAATTATATAAGATGTCTTAAAATATAAATTGGTAAAATAAATAAGAAACAAAAAATTAAAATAAATAATCTAGGAGAAATAGCGTCTCAACTTAGTTGGTAGTAAGCTCTGCCTTCTGCGGCGTAAGTCATGGGTCATTTTCATTTCATTTATTTATTCAGTCACAATTAATTAATCTTATTTGAAATATACAAACTTAAACTAACAAAGAAAAGAAAAGAAGATGGTTCGAAAGGGTTCGATCTCCATCTGGAACAAATATTTTTGTGGTAAACACAGATGTTTGTTCTCTGTCTGAGTCTTATTTTGTATTCTAAGGCCAAGATTCATAGTCGTGACTTTGCTTTACAGCAAAGGAGTCTTCGCATAGTAAGCTTTGTTTATCGAAGTTTACTTTCAACATTTTGAATATAGAAGAGCATGACAGAACTATGAAATATATTTTTGGTTGAAAGTTGAACTTTGCATCAAAGTAAAGTCAAAGTTCGGTCTATAAATCTGGGCCTCAGCCTCTATATTTACCAAAAAAAAAAAAAACGCTATCTGCTTCCCATAGTACAAGCTCTGCTTAGTTTGGGGCTAAATAGTGTTGCGTGAACTGCCTATAATATTTATTTATTATTTAATAGATAATATTTAATATTTAATAGGAGTATACTAGCATAGTGGCTATTAGTGTACCTACATTTTTACTCAGCAACGTCATTTAGCATTTAATCTAGATCTACGATTAGAATCTAGTATTCCTGTCTAACTTTATACCCTTTCACGCCAATAAAGAATTATAACGATATTATGATTAATACTTCTATGAATACATTTACTTGCTGATTTTAACTTTTAATGGACGGTACTAATATGGGGATAGCGTGGTGGTAGGTGGTACTGACTGTCTGCGGTAACGCCCACATTAAAGTTGTAAAAGCACATCAATTTATTCACGTGACTGTACAACCTGTACATTAGTCATTTTGCCATTGACTGGCCACTCAGCTCAGTTGGTAGTAGCTCTACCTTCTGTGCCGTAGGTCGTGGGTTCGATCCCCACCTAGAGTACTGGAATAGTGTATCTAACTTTGTAGCACCTTGAAAATTTTTTGGGCAGAAACTCATTGGTACACTACTGGATTTGAACCCACGACTTTCATTACATTAAATTGTTACATATCACGGTTCGTCAGTTTATTGCTAAGCTTTTAAAAACTCAATTATATAATAAAAAATTATCCGATTTAAAATCATCAATCATTAGTTAAACAAAAGGTCATAAAAACAGATTAAAGCCTCCTCATAATAAATACCTCAACAGTGCAATGGCCTATTTTATGTCACGAACTGCAACTTTTAACGATACACTTCTCACTTTTTACGAACAAAAAATCTGTGGAGACTTGGGAGTAAAATTTTTAGGACAAACCTATATTTAATGTAGGACACCGTTCGGCAAGGTGCGGCAAGGATCTGCGAAATATAGCTAGCAAGCACTGGAAGAGAAGAGCCGAAGACTGGGCTCAGTGGCGCGTCTTAGGAGAGACCTACGTCCAGCAGTGGTTGATGATGATGATGACCTACATTTTTACCTCTTTGACTTCATTCACACGCATGCAAGCATTCTTCGTACATGCTCGTTGGTTTAAGGTACATGCGCCGTGGTCTTTTAAAAGAGTTATGTAGGATCGTAGCAAGTGGAAATACGTCATTGTCTGCCTACCTCCATGAGACTATGGCGTGATTTTATGTATGTATATTTTTAAAAGGACAGTCCAAGGTGTGCCCATATAGACAAACATCTAGTCTGTTTATTTTCATTCATCACCACATCACACATGCTTTTTCCTCGGTGGGTATTGAACCCACAACGCAGAAGAGAGCTTCATAGCTCAGTTGGTAGATAGCCTGAAGTAGCCCAAACTCAACTGGAAAGCCTGTCAAATAACACCAAGACTAAATTTAATTACAGTTTTTAAAGAAGGCATACCTACTAGGTATGAGTATATCAGGGGAAGTCTGAAAGTAGCACCAGTAACAGAAAAATTTAGGAGCAAATGGCTAGCGTGGTATGGGCATGTCATGAGGAGGGAAGAAAGTCATGTGACTAGGAGAGTGATGAGTATGTAGGTATATAGATGGATATGGGTAGAGGAAGGCCCAAGAAAAGATGAATAAACAGTGTGAAAGATGAATGGGTAAGACAGAAATGAATACAGAGATAGAGTAGAATGGAAGAAGAGAACATGTTATGTCGACGTCATATAAAGTGGGCTAAGGGCCGGAAGAGGAAGATACTAGTTATTTAACAAAAAAATAGGTATTCCTCCAATTACTGTGTTTCGGTTTGAAGGGTGTGGGTGCCGGTGAAATTACTGGCACGTGAGGCTAGACATCTCGACCCTTCTGGGATCAAATGTCGTAAAAGCCAACTCATTCTGGGATCAAATGTCGTAACAGCCAACTCATGAGTTGGCTGTATGTAACGACATTTGAAAAGTGTCAATCTGTATCCTCAAGTTGATGGATGCAGGGCAGTGCATCGTAGGGCACGTTCCTGATGTGCGTGACCTACGCGAGGTAATGCTTTGTTATAGGCAATGATTACCACTTAACATCAGGTGGGCCATCTTCTTGTTCCATCAGCTAGTTGTATTAAAAAAAACTAGATAGCGTTGTGTGCAATTTCCACAAATATTATTATTATGAATACTGGAAGAGACGTGAAAGTGGGTCAACCCCCTTTACATCCAACACCACTCCACGGAACTATTGTCCAAGCCTACTCCATGAGTCACAGGCTTAGTCACGGCATACCTAGAGTGCACCTGATGAAATCATGGGTCGATGACCACTGTCACGGTCCGAATCATTGGTGATGTGCTGGTTAACTTTACTGTCAATTATAGGAGTATATTCTGGTCAAATAGACTGGCCTCTCAGCTCAGTTGGTAATAGCTCTGCTTTCTGTGTCGTAGATCGTGGGTTTGATCCCCATCGAGAACTAATATTTATGTGGTGTACTATTTGTTAAAATGTTTGTTCTCTGTCTGAGTGTTATAAATTAATATTCTAAAGAATAGAAAAGTGAGAAAAAAAATAGAAAAGTGTTATAACAGGTATCTGGTTCCCATTGTACAATCTCTGCTTAGTTTGGGGCTAGATAGTGTTGAGTGGATTGACCAGAATATTTATTTATTTATAGTTATTTCACATATTATTGAGTTGAAGTAGGATGGAGGAAATTTATAGGGGAGTCCTCTGTCCATCAGTGGACTTCTTCAGTCTGATGATAATGATGCATAAAGAATTAAAGAAGGTGACTGTGGTAGAAAATTTCCTCGTGAAAATTCTTTAGTTATAGTAGGTTATAGAAAATATTATGACGGAGAAAAAAAGGTACAGAAATACAAAACTTACTGAAATATTTATTTTTAAAACAAAAATTACACTTTTACGTTGCTACAACGACATCACAGCTTGCTTCACGGTTGTTTCCTGAAACAAGTAACATGTATTAATTCAGTTAAAGGAATAAAAAATTGTATGATACATTTTGATTGAATCTTAGCAGAATCACATTAAATATAACACCTAGACCTAGACCCAGAAATTCTGGGCCGTAGGTCGTGGGTTCGATCCCCACCGAAAATGTATTTCTGCAGTGATGATGATCATAGATGTTTGGTAGGTTAATTGTACATTTAATTCAATTCAAGATTATCTTGACATAACTGACGAATTTTTATTATTTCTGACATTAATTTTGACTATTTTTGACATTACCTACTCTTATTTTGACTATTTAATTATACATCATCGTTTATTGAGTTTTAACATAACATAGGTACATATGTAATACTTGGGCATTATTTTTTTATCTCTATACCTATGTGTTATTTGTTTGCATGACTAGCAATGCCTTAAAATATTTGAACGCCTACAGCAGATCACAGATGTATGTCAACATCATCATCATCATCAGCCTGAAGAAGTCCACTGCTGGACATAGGCCTCCCCTACACATTTCCAGGAAGAACGATTCTGAGCTCTTTCCATCCATCGACTTCCTGCGATCTTAACAATGTCGTCGGTCCATCTGGTGGGCGTCCTACGTTTCGTCTTCCGGTTCGTGGTCGCCATTCGAGAACCTTTATTCCTCAACGGTAAATTCCAATTTCCCAATTGTGTGTAACAACACTAAAACATGTGTTTCACAAATCTTATACCTTTAAACGAGAAAATCTTGTATATATATATATATATATTTAGGATCTCGGAAATGGCACCAACGATTTTCATGAAATTTAGTATACAGGGGTTTTCGGGGACGATAAATCGATCTAGCTAGGATTTATTTTTAGAAAATATCGGCGTTCGGAGTTAAGAACAAACAACTTTTCATAATATCATTACTCCTAGCGCCATCTGTTGCTCAGAAGCAAAAACTAAGCTCTGTGAGAACCTGAGAACTCAAGGGTTATGTTTCACAGAGAACGCCATCTATTGTCGAGTTTTGGAACTAAAGGACTACGTAAACACTCTGTAGACAAGTTCCGGAAGTTTATATCTCATTGCACTCGTGATTTTTTTTTAAATAACCAGTTCTTATTTTTTATTATTCTGTAGTATGGTAGTAAGATCGAAATATATGATTTCATCATTCATAAGTACGTTATCAAAAAAATTACGAGCGAAGCTCGGTCACTTACTGCTAGTAAAGAATTGAATTGAATTGAGGTCGTCAGGTCTCCCAAAACACAGACAAGTCTAATTGACAAATAGAAGAATGAGTTATCCCAGTACAATGGTAACAAACGGTTTGCGTCCGCGCCTGAGGACATTTTGTCTTCCAATCCGCTCTAAATAACCAATCGCAAACAGGCAAATGCAATTGACATAGGTTTGGGACAAAACGACGACGCAGGATCTGATAAGTACGAGTCTTTGAACTGTTGCGAGAGTTCCGTAACGAATCTAACACTAATTGAAGTTTTTGAACATGTCAGTGCACTATTTTAATGAATAACGCGTTATTTACCATTATTTAATTTTGTGAATTTTGACTCTGATATTTCGGCACAGTTGCATGCACCATGATATCCCGTTGTCCATAAAAATAGTGTTAAAAAACCATGATAGTTGCAAAAGTTGTGAAGGTAAAATTGATGGATCCATTTCTATTACCGTTACATTTTTTATTTTATTTTACTAGCTGTACCTCTTTTTTATTGAAACAAACTTTGCCTTACCTATCTCCTTTGAGCTGGAATCTATTAAGGATGATTGATACAAACAGAAAAGGATAACATTTTCCGATACCTCATATCCTTGACTAGCTCACTTAATTTAACTTAAATCTATTGCTATTATCACACTAATTACTTTTCACATAGTGAAAGTTTTTGATCAAGACCTTTGGCCAACAGTGGCAAATAAAAATTACACTAGCGAAATTAGAAGGAACCCTAAAACCCATAGAAATGCAATCGGCAACCACAAAGCCTTCGCTCACATGACTCACAAACGATTGAAACGTTAAAAATAAAAACCTACAAACTACCGCCACTGCCTCCTTTGCAAACTCCACCTTTATACCCAAAGCCATAAAGGTTATAGTTGCTTGTGGTAGAGAAAATGAAAAACTCCATAGGTGGCAATGAACAGGCGGTACGTTGGCAAACAACCGATTTTAAGCAATAAAGGAAAGGAAGGCGGAGTCCATACAAATATAGCAAAAGAACAATGTATAAGAATGACCTTTTGGACAAAGACTGAAGGGAAATATCCTGCTGTGCTCGAAAATAGCTTGAAAGGAGCTAATGTCTTCACCGTGGACCGTGGCAATGGTCTTTCTTATAAATAGCCGTTAGGGTTGTCAGGTGATGCCTATTGTCAAGTAGCGCTGTAAGAATCATCAGACGATCACCAGCATTTATGGCCTTACTTATAAAAATATGTCAAAAGATAAACATTGCCATCTCTTACTACTGGGTAATGAAAAACAGTGACTGAGCTAACTTTAAGCATGATTAAATTTGAATTGCGTTTATAAGTACGGCTGGAAGTCCATTTAAAAAAAATCAAGTGATGTGTTGTTTTTAAAGCTACAATATATTAAATGGGTATTTAAAAAAAAAACTCAATAATACCCTTTTATTCTACAAGCAAAACAATCGCGTTACTTTGAAGAAACAAATAAAAATATTATTTGATTATCTTAAACGCAATATAACTTCGCCTCTTAGTAGCTTGGTTACAAGCTGATAGGAGGCGACTATGTTGTATACATTTATAAAGTCTTAGAGAAAATGACGTTTAGACCCAAAAAGTTATCGTCTAACAATTTTTTAAACCATAAAACATTTTTGACGTGACAACGTCTTATAATTCGATGGAGCCGGCTGCACGCACGAAAAAACATGACTCATACGGCGTTACTTCGCTCGGAGGCGTTCCATTTAAGGCTTGAAGTGCAAGCGAGAGCGCGAAACGAGTGACAAAGTGGCACAATCGGCCTCCACGTTCGGCAGAGTATACTTACGACAACTGTCTCTCTCTTACTTGAAGTGAGCGATGCGTCCGCGTGGACAGCTGTGTGACGTTGTCACGTTCAACTATCGTCAGTAAACCGACTTTACAGACAGCCGATGTTTGTTTTTTATTTGCACTGGCTCTCATTAAAGATTTCGTAATCCTTGGCAACCCTATTTCCAAACAACATTGACCAAACACTGATCTACGCTCACATTATGCCGGCTGTACACATGGGGCCAAGGTGTTGGGCCAACGTGTTGGGCAAAAATGATGGATAACCAAGATTTCTGTTCACACATTGGCTTACTGATCATTCTGCATTGGCGCTTCAAAGATGATGGACGTAGAAGTTCTTGCAGCCGCGGCAATTTATTTATACAATGCGTTTAGTTAGGCTGAGTCTATTAATACAGGTACTGTACGAACAATTTATAATTATTAATACGGTTACCGTACGAACAATTTATAATTATTAATACGGGTACTGCGGGGGGATGGGGGGGGCACCATTCTTGAAATAAAGTAGGTATAAAAAAAAAAAAAAAACCTAACAACCTACTGTTACTTTTGTGACTTAAGTCGGAGTGCCCCGAGTTTGAATCTGGATTTTTAAAATGAAATGAAATGAAAAAAGTTTATTGAATGAACACAAATACAAAGAACAAACTAGAACTTAAATACAAACAAGGTATAGGTACAAGGTAGTAAATCACTTTACAGTCGCTTAAAAGTTGTAGTAAAGTTAAAATTTGGGTTGGCTTTAGTATTGTTAGGGAGGAGGAGGGACGGGGGAGGGGTCCTATCTGCACTGATATGCACCATTCTTGAAATTAAGTAGGTATAATAAAAAAAAACTTAACAACCTACTGTTACTTTTGTGACTTAAGTCGGGGTGCCCCGAGTTTAAATAATATCCGTACGAATAATTATAATTTATTCATCCAGCACCCGTACAAATAGTCACTTCCGTTTAGTTATTACGTACATGTGCACCAAAGTAGAATGACTAAAAAGAAATGGCGCAAAAGAAGGTGGTGGATGGTTTTTTTGGATTCCAAATTATTCCTTCATGTCGATACAATTCTATGAATTGAGTAATATAGAAGCAAAGGTAGCAACATCCCATATTCTTAATGTGGCCACTTGATAGCGTTCTGACAAGTTTACTTGACCGAATAATAAAATCGTGTAAAAACTAGTAACATACTATACAAAATGAGTGTTTTAGATTGTGGTTGTTTGTTGTTGGTAGCAAACACAGCTTTATCCCTTCATTTTTAAAGCATTTAAAGAAAGCACCAAAGCAAAGGTAGCAACATCCGTTTTCAAAAACTGCCTACCGTAATTTTAGTAGACATGGATGTTGCTACCTTTGCTTCTATATGACTCAATTATAAAACCTCATTGCTTATCCACACCGGCGCCGCCATCGCTATCGGAACATAACATGGGATCGTAAATTTCACTCACGCGCAACGATACTGTCTGTCTCCGCTGACGAGTAACAACGAAGTGAACAAGACACCAACGTGTGAACGCTGTTTGCGGAGCGCGCCAAGATCCTTTGATGTGTGCACAAAAAACCGACACTATTCGGATGGCCTGCCAATGTTGGCGCCAACTAGACCAATTAAGCCAACATACCGCCAGGTAGCTCTCTACACGTTGGCCCAACACGTTGGCCCAACACCTTGGCCCCATGTGTACAGCCGCCATTACAATGTATATTTTCTATTCTAAGGCCAAGACCATCACAATACGTGCATCTACAACGAAAATAACCATAACGACGATTTCAACTCAAAAATTACTATTTTAGTCACCCTTTAGAGTTTATTGGCGCAATTAGTTCCTCTGCCGTGTTTTTTTTTTGAAAAAAAAGATCTAAAAGAAACAAAGAGGTTGTAAGCAATAAAAGAATAATTGCATTCGTTTGTGTTGGTCCGAACGGTAAGTGAAAGGTAGTTGGCAAAATAAACTCATAATAGGATGCAACCTTTGTGAAAAAATAGTGGCGAGTCTAAAGAGCTAGTAGAAATTAATTTGCTATGCACTTTTGTAGCTGGAAAAAATCCCTTATTGCTTCTGCGTAACCAAATTTCGTAACCAGCTATGAAGAAAGATTTTTTTCTTAGTTCGTAATCGGTATACAAACAAAAAAAAAACTGTCCATCAGTTTTTGGTTTTTAACCATGGCTACCACAATATCTGTCTGGCTCTGTTTCTGACTCTGGTTTTGAGTCTGTGTAAGTGCTCACCAGTGCATTATACTGTGTGGGTGACGTTTCGACGTAGGATTTATTTAGAAAACACTCGCACAGACTCAAAACCAGAGCCAGAGACAGAGCCAGACAGAGCTTGTGGTAGGCCTACTGAGCTATGATTATTGTGTATCATTTTTGCACAGTTTTATATTTTAATCGTTTCTTGAGAAAAAAATTGTTGGTATTTAATCTTCCTCTTCGTTATCGGACAAATGCCTAAGTTGTTGGATGTTTTATTAAAAAGTGACAAACTTACTTGATAAGACAAATTTTCGGATCCATAGACAGCAAATAGTTGTTCAAACTATTTTCACAGTTCATATACGCCATTCCGAAACCAAGCCCTCCGCCGATGTACATCGGCCATCGTCTGAAGCCTCGGAGGAAAAAACTGCCCATCATACTGCCTATAAGAAGACCCGTTGCTGAAACAAATAATCGGTTGTCTGTAAAGTCGGTTTACTGACGATAATTGAACGTGACAACGTCATAGGGAAATATAGATGTCGAACGCTGCCGAACGCGAAGGCCGATTGTGCCTCTTTGTCGCTCGTTCCGCGCTCTCGCTTGCCTTAAATGGAAAGCCTCACAGCAAGGTAACACCGCAAGAGTCATGTTTTTTCGTGCGTGCAGCCGGTTCCATCGTATTCTAATTGCCCCTTCCCACGGTCTGTGATATCGCGCACGGAGGGGCGGATCAGCTCGCACGACACACCATGGGAACGGTCTCGTGCGCCGAGGTGCGCGGTAGCACAGGAGCCCTGTCTGTGTGCGTTGCCGTGCGTCGTCGTCGGCTGTGCGTGATGATCTGCAGAACCACGCACCGTAGGAAGGCAGCATAAGACGTTGTCACGTCAAAAGAATATGCCTTAGTATAGAAGATTAGGACAACCCAGGTACAAATATTAGTAGGTCAACAGCATAAAGCTCTTTGTGGCTCCTCCGGGAGGGTACTACTACTAGTTTATTTTCAAACCAGAGTGTGGTGAAAGGATTTTTATGTGCCTCAAAGAGGCTTCTTTCATGTACTTGACACATGTATTTTGAACTGTTTAGGATTTACGGCATGCCAGTTTCCACAGGATGTTTTCCTTCACCGCGAGAGCTAGTGTTTAATGTTTGAGACAGGGAAAATCAATGGTACACGACTAGATTTGAACCCACGACATTAGGATTGGAAGGCGGGGCATTAGGCTTGGGCAGTGCATCTAGGGCACGTTCGTGACGTGCGTGACCTACGAGGCAATGTCTTGTTATATGTAGATGTTCAGCCTCGAGTGCCAGTAACTTCATATATCATAATCAAGAGTCTCTTTGAGGTAGAATAAAAATACTTTCACCACAACGGTTTCCAATACAAGAAACATGAGATTTTTACCTGTTTTCAGTCCAAAATCAACAAAGCATGCTGAATATCTTTCATCGAAGTCCCGTTTGTCAGGTTTACTCATTTCTCATTAACTAAGTTTTAGACGTTGATCTTTTACAAAAATACATTGCAGCTTTTAGAAATACCTATAGTTACTTTTGTTAGGAGTTTAGTCCTTAAAATTATTGCTAGAAAATACAACACAAAACAATTTTTTATGCTTTGACACTGACAGGTTTGACAGGGTCTGTTTTTCTTTTCTAGAAGGAAATAGTTTTCTTGGTGCTCTATCAAGGTTGAATCTAAAAGAAGGTTAAATATTAAATCAAGATGCAGTTCGAATCAAAAGCACTGGTCCTGGTACTGGCCTAGTGGTAGCGGCCCTTAGATCGTGGGTTCAAATCCATTCGTGTACCAATGAGTTTCTCTGTACAAAAATTGTTGTGTACTATACCAGTACTCTCAAACAGTAGTGGAAAACATCGTGAGGAAACCGGTATGTCGCAGTAAGTGCCAAGTGTATAAAAAGAGGCACACTTAAAGTCCTTTCACCACACTTGGTTCACAAGGCAAGTTATTTTTAAACAAAACTTCTGAAAAAAGTTGATGCCACAGCACATCTAAGAATAGCTACTCAACGTCAAACGTTTTAATTTGATTATGAATCTGCCTGTCTTCAGCTCCAATCAGGGTTGTCAATTTCGTCTATTACGCAGAAACCGCTTTGATAAGATATGCAAATACGATTATAGATGGCATCCCTACCAATGATTAGGCATGCAGGTTTGTGACATAGCTGCTTGAGACAGCTGGCTCTTTCTATTCAGTTAAATAAATATTGTGGACAATTTACACATCACTATCTAGCCCCAAATTAAGCAGAGCTTGTACTATGGGAACTAGATAGCTAATTTTCTTCTGCTTAGGGTGCCTCTCTACAACTGAAGGTTGGCAGTCATTCTTTTAAACTTTTTTTTCAAGGGCCAACTAAGGTATCTAAATTAATACTTTTATACTTTTTTTAAAACACATACTTAGAATACAGTATAACACCCAGACCGATAACAAACATCTGCGTTCACCACACAAATATTTGTTCTCAGTGGGGATCGAACCCACGGCCTACGGTGCGGAAGATGGAGCTACTACCAACTGTGCTGAAGTGGACTAAAAGCAGTTCTTGCGGTGTAGCTGGCTTGATCATTGCTAACCGACTGACTACTAAGCTATGTTCTGCTCGCTCTGAATTTGGATGGGTGACAGTGGCATTTATATTAGTTTTTATTCCATTTTCAACTATGTATGCCTAAAATCTTTAGCCATCTCTCGCTCAAATGGATGGATCTAATTATAAATATTTTTCTAGTCTAGCAATTAGTTCTTTCAAAACAGTCTTCTTCTTCTTCTTCTTTGTGTCACTAGTTCTTGCGAACCAGTGTGGTGACAGTATTTGGAGTGCCTCCTAAAGAAGATATTTTGATAGACACATGATTTTCAAACTTTTAGGTGATGATGGTAGAAAAGAGATTTTTTGTTGGCCGATAATTAGCAAAGGTATGTAAAGACCCAGCTGTTCTGCCCAAGCTGTAACAATGATTAGGCTTGCGGGCTTGCAGCTTGTTTAGCGCTAAATCCTTTGTCTATTACTGGTTAGAACTGGTCTAGTCCAGTTTATACCGGATCAATTATGTGTGATTCGGTCTGAATGAACGTGCTGCGCTTAGAAATTTGGTCGTGAAATTAGTTGGTATTGTTTGAAGTGGAAAATTAGGTTCTGGGACTTTGTTAACGAGTATGCAGCTTATTTAAGGTTTATTTTGTAGTCACAAATTCAGTTAATAATTTTTGTAGTTAGTTTTATCATTTGAGAATCCAATCTTAACGTACGTAATTGCTGTGCCCTGTACATATTCACCTTGAAGCTAAATAATACATAAGCTAATATAAATGAAATATATAGCAATAAATAAATGAATATAAAAATGTAAATAAACTGACGTGCTTTAAGATGAACTGCCCTGCGTCCATTAACTTGAGGCATTGGGCAAACATTGAGGTAGGTTCAGCCTCACGTGCCAGTAATTTCAGTAAGTTTGTGATCGGAAGATATATTTTCAGTCGATTTTATTCATGTTTTCCGCCATCTATCACGCACAGAGCTATTCTTGCGCGGACTTTATACCTTGACTACCTCATTCATCTTTGGCTTTAAGATTAATAAAGTCAAAGTCAAACAACGTTTATTCAGTTGAATCATAAGGATCATTTTGAAACGTCTTATATTCGTAGTTAATCAAATAAAAAATCTAATCAAAATATTTATTGGGGAAACAAGTAACACAGGGGGGTATAAACAGAAGGCACAATGATAGCCACAATAGTTATAAAAACTATGACGCAGCTATCAACGCCCACCTCATAGATCTGAATATAAATAAAAAAATATAAATATTTATATTTTAGACAATCAACACAACACTTATACACCACTATTTTGTAACTACCAAAAAAAAATAAGGTAATGTAGTAGGGGTAGAACATTATGAATGTGCAATCAGAATTTTTAGTTTCAATAAAATGACAAAGTTTAAATTTTTAGAAATCCGACATAAAATTATGGACATAATATTAGTTACCTACGTAGTACTAGAGAGAAAAAAAATTACGCTGTTCGGTTCTGCTTGGTATTTAGCGTTTATGAATGAAATGGTTTTTGCTTGATGAATCATTTCTCAATATTTAAAAAAAAAATTATGTGTCAAATTTTTTTTTTCCTTGATGTGTTCAGTATCAGCAGCCGATATCGCCATTTTTTTTTGGTAATTACAAAATAGTGGTGTATAGATTGAATATAGATTGTTTATCTTACACAATTATTGAACAATTAGATTAGATAGGTAGGTCTAGGTGTACAACATTTCAGAATTAGTTAATTTAGTTACTAGTAATTCAGGTATCAATCAGTATTAATCAATATATTATTACCTAAGTACTACTTACCGGAAACAATTACAGTAAATCAAGCAAATCAAATCAGCATTACGCTAGTGATTGAAATCATAATTGGCTATATTAATTGTCTGCGGATTAGTTGAAGGTAAGCCCTCTTGAGGATTGATAGTGCAGGAGACATCGGCGCTTTTGTCATGTCATGCCGGACGACTTGTGGGCCAAAACCACTATCGAGAGGTGCCCTGACACAACGAAATGGCGTCGCGACAGGCCTCGCAAGAATACAAATACAAAATAAGTTTATTGACATAAACATGGTATACGACATGATGTGCGGATGAGATGGAGGGACGAGCTGGATGCTTATGAGCGGGACTGGCAACTTAAAGCAGAAAATTGTAGCGAAAATAGGGGGAAGCCTTTAGTAATAGTAATAACGAGCTAGGAGTAATAGTAATAATAGTAATGTCTTGCGATCCCATTAGGCACTAAGCAATAGTTGTATGTTTCTACAGCGCTTGGGATGTGTGGTATGCGCCCAGTCTCATATCCATCTAAAAAAAAAAGTTATGTTCTCTTAATTAGAGGGCTTGAGGAACTCTTCTCCTTCTTCTAATGCAAAAGTTACGGCGCCAGGGTTCATTAGTTACGTCAAGTTGACTATAAGCTATTATTTTCTCTAAGAAACGACGCGAGATTTTTACTATTCTATCTATTTTAGATTTTTAGTTTCACTTTTCCAATTGTTATTGTAATTGATATACAGGGTTAGATATTGTTAGTTCAAAAATGCTATTTCAATCATCTATCATCAGCACTCGGTGACTAAAGAAAAAGTTGACCAGATTTTAATTGAAAAATGATGTGAAATTCGTCAACAACGCCTTTGACATTTAATTTAATCAATTGAGATAAGCCAACTTGATCCACATGACGTGAGTTACTTGCCTTTATCTCCTTAACTACCAAGCTTATATGTGGTTTGGTTCTTAATTGGGCATTCAGGTGGTATAGAGGCATCATAGGTTGCAAATAGAGCTTAGCTTTCAGGGGCCTAGTGTTTGAAATAATAGGCAACTGCCTCCTGGGATGAGGGTTCGGTTCTTGTTTTAGCGGAAGTTGAATATGAATATAATACAAACTAAAGACTTACAACACCATATGCATAAATTTATTAATGTCTATAAGTTATTAATTCTTCCAGTTATTAGTTATTCAGCGTTATCTCGTTTTCACAAATGAATATGAACTGATATTCGGCTGTTTTTCTCTACAGATTTTTCAACCTGTACAAAACTTGATATGCCTACTACAGGTTAGAAGACTTTGCTTAAGTAATAGTGTTTTATATTGTTATTTAGACAAAGCTAGTTTTATATCTTCAACTCTGTCATTTACCTAAGTAATATGACAGCGATATTTGACAGCGTTTCTCTGATCGCCACCGCGGAACGAGGCTCTTGACACTCTCACTTTGATGTGTTGGCTACAGAATATTTAATCGTCAGGGATGAATTGGACTCCTTCGGAAAGTTTCTCAAAGTGTAGTTAGTTTGCTCAGAACTACTTCTATTTGCCATTAATTTCATCAAACACTTTCTATTACCACAGTAGGTAAACAAACTGTGCTATAACTATGACATATAAAAGTTGTATTAACTTTTCCTCACGTTTCACCACACACGAAAACCCATTTCTAATTTAATAAACCCACCTTGCCATTTGAATTCAGTCCGCACCCTTAACCAGAGGTCAGGAATTTTTAATTTGTGATCCCAAAATAGCAATTCCTTTTTCACCAAATTGAGGAATACTGAGACTTTATTAATGGTTTGATTTGACCGTCTGGCTCTTTGACCTTTGACATTTTAATTAGTTTTTCTCTGGGGTAAAAAAACAGACAAATATACAAATAGATCTGACAAAAAGTCATTTTGGCGGATGTTTTTTATTGATCTATAGTGTTTACTACATCAAGGAAATTACAAAAAAATATATAGATTCGCCAGTGTTTTCAATATAAATCGGCAGTCAGAAAAACTAAGTTGATACTAAAAACATCCCTCTAATTGGGGTGTGATTTCCATCCCTCTGTAAAAATATTGTCACAGCGAATATGCAAATGTTGCCTTTCAAGTATAATTCTCTAATTGCTAAAATTGCTACAGGCTGTTAGCATTATCTCTTGACGAATAAACCTTTATAATGTATCTTCTAAAAGGATCAAGTTATATTAGATGAATATTTAGAGGGTCTAAAGATATGCTTAAGTTTTGACCCCGAAGCGTTTTATCATCAAAGACAGCTTAAGCATGGATCAACGTATTGTGACTTTGACGATTGAGAATGTTATTCTAGGAGTTTACATCTTCTATGTATTTATTTAAGATCTAGGTTTTTGTTTAAGTACCCACGTCTTAATGGTATAAATAACACAGTAAAATATGTTGGCGCGTGAGGCTGAACATTTGTATGCCTCAAGGTGTTGGACTCTGGAAAGTGCATCATAGGGCACGTTCTTGATGTGCATGGCCTACTAGGCTATGCTTTGTTATAGGCGATGGTTACCACTTTACATCAGGTAGATCATATAATACGCACGACTTTCGTAAATAAAGGTTTCTGCAAAAATTTCTGAATTGTATAATCTGATACTCATCTTATACTGCGTTAAATTATCATCATCACCTTAGCCCATTTGCATTTAGTGCTGAGTATAGGCCTCTTTAAATAACATTACTCTTTCCGGTCTCTTGTGAGTCTCATCCACTCATTCCCAACACTTATCAATGTCGTTAGACTAACGGGCGGGTGGTGTGCCTCTAGAGGTCTAGGTCCAGGGCCTAGGTCTAGGGTTGAAGATAGTCTAGGGTCTTTGAGCATCCCTTTGCTCCCATTTTGTGGTTGCTTGTCTTCATTTTCTGTAGAAAAATTATAATAATGATTATTCCTTACAAGAAATCTATAAATAATTACTTTTTCACGTGTACACAATCAAGCGCCACATTTACCTCCACGGCGCTGACTACGAAACTCAACAAAGATTTCTAAATTAAGAAAGTAAGCCCCGTTACATCATCCTTTTAAACAGCGATTAAGCACGCTGAATCTTTCATTTTAACTTTGCATGTAATATAGAAAAAATATAAATTTTAAAATTAATTGTATTTTGATATACGCGTAGGTAGGATTAAGGCAGTGTTTAAAATGTCAAGTGTCTCTCAGATTTCCTTGAAAAGCATAGATTGGATGTTCTCAAGGTTTATTGAGTATCTTTTCTATTTTGAGGAAAAGATTGGGAACCTATCATACTGTTTGAAATTACTTGTTTTTGTGAATACTTTTCTCTGTTACCTGTTTCAACTGAGGTAATTTTGTACGCAAAGAATTAATGTTTTTGACTGGCCTCTGAGCTCAGTTGGTAGTAGCTATGCCTTTTATGGCATAAAAGGCATAGCTACTACCAACTGAGGTCGTGGGTTCGATCCCCATCGAGAATAAATTTTGTGAGTTAAACACAGATTTTTGTTCTCTGTCTGGGCGTTATATTTATATCAGCTATCTGGCTCCCTTAATATAAGCTCTGCTTAATATTCGGGCTAGATAGTGTTGTGTAGATTTTCAACAATATTAATTATTTTTATTTAATGTGTTAGTGTAAGTGGGGCTGCCACACAGTTGTCACAATGTGGTGGCATTGATGGATGAAGTGTGGGTGGGTGCTAAATATGACTTCATTAGCGAAATAACTCTTTTGTTTTAATCATTATTTGAGTGAAGTTGACCTAAAGTCGAAATATACATTTCCTTATAGCTGTCAACTTAATTAGTTGACCGATAATGCATTGGAAGAAGTCAACATTTTTATATAGCTGTCACTGTAAATTAATTTAAAAATTAAATACGTTAGACTGGCTTAGTGGTTCATCATCATCATCATCATTATTAGTCTGAAGAAGTCCACTGCTGAACATAGGCTTCCCCTACACACTTCCAGGAAGAACGATTCTGAGCTCTTTCCATCCATTGACTTCCCGCGATCTTAACAATGTCTTCGGTCCATCTGGTGGCTTAGTGGTTTTATGACACCTCCAAATTATATTTCTTGAGTCCGTTTCAGCGTGGAAAATTTGCATACTGAAACACTGAACTGATCTCGTGTAAAAATATAAAAAGTGTCTAATCAAAAACTTTATTTTATTTTTCAGTGCCATACTTTAAAAGCCAAAAAAATACAATTGCATCGTTTAAGCGAATTATTCCATAATCAAGTCCCAAACACGCAAAACACGCCGAAAGTCCTCGCGCCGAATCGCGACAAATCCTTCAAAATCTTCTCCATGACAAAGGCCCATTCACACAAAATTACTGGCGCCCATTGCATGCTCCTGATTCATCTGCATCAAGGCATCAGCTTACAAATCACCTCATCCAGTTTACGACATCTAGTAGCTTCCACCAAATTTGAGCTACGTTTTATAGTTGTAATTTTACGAGCTCTGATTAGCTAGGCGGGCTTTGATTGAACGGAGATTTGGTTTATTGATAAAAAGTTAATTGGGACCTATCTGGGATTTGGCATTTCATCATCATCATCCGCAGCTTGAGTTAACCCACTGCTGGGCATATGCCTCTGTTTGCCGTTGCCATTCACCACGATGACATGACGAGATGGACTGACGACATTATTAAGATCGCGGGAAGTCAATGGATGGAAAGGGCTCAAAATCGTTCTTCCTGGAAATGTGTAGGGGAGGCCTATGTCCAGCAGTGGACTTCTTCAGGCTGATAATGATGATGATGATTCACCACGATCTTAGGCTACCCTCATCCATCTGCCCACAACGCTGACAATGTCGTCAACCCATCGTGCTAATGGACGTCCAATGCCTCTCTTCCCAGTCATTATTTAGCATTTATTGTCTTACAATCGCTAAAGAAAATGACATTCGTGGTATAGCTTGCTCGGTCGATGGCCCATTATCAACATCATCATACGCTTGAAGAAGTCCACTGTCTCTTATACATTTCCAGGAAAAATGTATAAGAGTACCTGCATTTTGCTTAGTTTGGCCTAAATGACTTTGCGTATAATGTCCACCAGTATTTGTTCGATCTTCTCAAAAATGATCAAAGCAAGCATTAATTTATGCAACCAATCACACAAAATACCTACCTATATCATAGCAGTAAAACAGATTCGAGTGACGTCATAAACCTTGATGAATTCTATGCAAATGCAGCGATGTAAACTCTAGAGGGTATTGTTCAGAGTCGTTAGTATGTGCTATTCTGGTTTCATTTTGCGTGGGTTAAGTGGCAAGTCGTTATTTAGGGATGAGTTTATGGTTTTGACAGATTATTGTACATTGGCGCCCAACGTGGGGCTAAGCTTAGGTTATAATTTGACATACCTAATTACAATATCAGACTCAATTTTAGTCACAGCCACAGCAATACTTACAAAACAAGCATAAGATTAAAAAGACACTATAAAATCATGTTTTGTAAGTAAACTATTCATTTGTATTTTTGATATCTATTCGATAATAATAACACAAGCTCAGAACGAGTTATGCCAACATTATAATTCTGTAATAGTCAAACCCTTCTTGCGTCACATCTAGCTATACCGTCTTTACCATAAGGGCACACGGGGCCCGTGCCCAGGGCCCCCATTCTCAGGGGGCCCCGAAGATTTTAACCGAACCGACAATTCTCTAACACATTTATTTTCAAAACATTTTTGTCGGGCACACTAAATTTTTTTCACAATACAAGGCATATACTACGCCATTATATCCTACTGTATTTGATTACCTATAATAAAAGGTCATGCTTAATAAAAAAATGTTATTATAATTCGATTTTATTACTTTCCAAAAGGGCCCAAAATTCTTGTGTGCCCAAGGGCCCCAGCCTAGTTTAAGACGGCCTTGACATCTAGTTACTATACTGACAAATTTTGCGAATATTCATGTGTTACATGTTACGTAAAAAACGAACAATTCTTTTGGCGCCCAACACGGGGCAAAAACAAAAGCTGCAATAAAAAAAATTGTACCAGATTTGTTAATTTTAATCAGGTTAATCTTGTAGCTAAAAGATGTAAGTTGTCAATCTCCGAATTGATGCGCACAGTGTGCTAAACGCTTGGATTAGAGGACCGAAATGCATAGGTAGTAAACTTTACGACTATGCAAATACAAGGGAGCAGCGACGTTAAATCTAAATCCTCAATATGTAGGCGTGCGTGCTAAATTAAACAAGTTGGCATTTATGATCAATCTGGGGTATAGACTTTTTTATTAGAAATATAAAGAAAATTTGTAAAATTTGTTTTATATTCGTTTGCACGATGGGTCGACGACATCGTAAAGGTCACAGGAAACACCTGGACAAGAGACGCCCCAGACAGAGGAAGCTGGCAGAAGATGTAGGAGGCCTATACCCAGCAGTTGGTAATACCGGGCCGAGATGAAGATGATGGTGCAATAATCTTCTAGACCTTCCTGTTCCTTAGGTCACCAAGATGAGATTGTAGCTAAATGACAGTCAATCAATCACAATGTTTTTGTTAGATGTCTTAAACTATTAGATTCATGTAAACAAGAAAAATTAGGATAACTTTTTAAAATAAATAACATTGAGCTTAAAAACATTGTTAGCAGACATCTATGCAATAAAACGGATGTACACTAACCTCGTTACAACACAGGATTAAAAACTGGCTCGTAAAGCGAGCTTAGTGAGGGTAGCCACGTTTTAGAGATTGTCGCGGAGAAGTTACGAGTCGTCTTAAGGGATTAAGGGGATGATGTTTCTTGGTGTAATGATTGGTAGTCTTTGTTTTGATGGATAAACCTGACAAGAGGCAGAACACTCTTCTTCTTCTTCTTATAACGTAACTAGTTCTTTCGAATCAGTGTGGTGAAAGAATTTTAAGTGCGCCTAAGAGAGGCTCCTTTCGTGCACTTGACACAACACAACACCCTTCTTAAAAATACGATTCAAAATGTAAATTCATGTTTAATTCATATTTTATTTTATGTAAATGTACGGGTATTATTATATTTCTAATTATTTACAATAAATACAAATATGACAGGTATAATTGCTATGATAATAACGGCTCCCGGGTAGGATGTTGAGGGTATGGAATGGAGAATATGACAAAACAGGTCAAAGTTGCTTTTAAAATTGGTAATTTTGCCGTCAATCACAACAATGGTTACCTTTAACCAACAAGGAAGCCAAAAGTAAAACCTACAATTTATTCAACAAATGAATCCTTAGCTTATTGAGTTCGCTGAATTGATACAACTACTAATTATAGGACAAAGGGTTTCAAAGCTAATATTATAAAATTACCATTTTACAAAAGTTGTTGACCATTCAAACAATGAAACGTGTCATTAGACTATGAAAACCCACACGTAAAATGTTTGACAAACTGACAACGATTAATTGAAAAACTTACATCAAACTGCGAATAAAACTACACCTAAAACCAATTACCACAAGATCGTAATTCCATGATCAACTATGCTTGTTAATTGATTTACAAAACACATGCGTTTTTCCTGGCCAAAGCTTCAATCAAGCTGAAGCATAAAATCAAATTTAAATTTGATGGCATAAGTTTGTTATAACAACAGTGAGTGTAAAAGCTCAGGTGCGTAACAAACTAATTAATTTGAATGCCCGCATTTCATTAAACAAATCAAATGGTGTATTGTTGGGGGTGAAATGAGAAATCGCTAAGAAATTTGGTTCGTCACGTTTCGAGCTCGTTTCCTGTACGTTTTTTGTCTGTGACGCCTCATTATAAGCATTCAATTGTAGCAGAGGAAACTTTAGAATTGGTGACTGCTTGTAAAAATATATAATTAGTTTTCATAAAATTATGAAAACAGATCAATAATTACCAAATTTATTAACCAATAAGTAGGAAAAATAATGCAAAGTTGATGGCAAAACTTAGGGACACAGTTTGATTTAGAGATGGTTTTCCAAACATACATACTTAACCGTTTTCTTTTATTTTCTTTTTGTATGTCACGGCTGATTATTGCCGTTATTATAAAAAAAAACTCTTTTTAACCTTACAGATGTTTCTGACCATTATTGTTAGCGTGATACGCTCCGCATTTTTCCAAAAAAATTGTTTTCCTGTCTAGTACTCCACAAGCTCTATTTCAACAAATATTGCCCCCTACACACAGGTGTCGTCTTTTCACACGCCGAACGCCATTTTTATGATATCTCGTTTATTATTATGTCCAGTAATTGCTCGAAGCTCACCCACTGTGATCGGTAATCGTGACCGCAAGTGTACGTATACTGTAATGTTATTAATGGTGAACTTTGGGCATGGTGGTAAACGAGCATAGGACCTACATGGACTTACGGCATTGTGGAGATTGCAGGAATTCAGAGGATGGAGAGGGTTTAGCCGTTCTTCTCGGAAATGAACCAAGGTGTAGTTTGTTGCCTTGTTGAATTGCTGTTTTGTTTTTTGTTTGTTTGTTTGGCTTGTTCGCGTGGAACTGGCACTTAGACTCACCAAGCTTTAAGACGTTTCAAAGTGATCCTTGCGATTCTTCTGAATAAATACATTTTTGATTTTGATATTTTTAATTTTGTATGACTTACACCTAAGAACTATGTACATAGGTACCTAAGCTAAACCATGTGCATGCAATAAACATATTGAGTACATAAGTGATTATTACGATGGTCGATTACCTAGCTTTAGGAAAATGATTCTAGTAATACCATTAAATAAATATATATTTCTTATGTTGACTTATGATATTTTCCAAATCATGTTTCGTGTGCCCTTTAGATGACCGCAAACAGTTTTTCACCCCAATAAATTATTTTCTCATGTTTAAATGATGATTCACGAAAGTAATTAAATAAGGTTTAGTTGTAACGGTCTGAAAGCTTAACTGTTTCTTGTGTATTTTTAACATTTTGTAAATATTTGTTATAATTTACATTTCTTGGTGTAAATATAATTGTATCAACAATTTTATCTTTTTTGATAATTTATTGTTAATAATTACTTCGTCGCGCTTTATTCTTGTCCTCTTTCCAGCACATTACACTGACAAAAGCAACCTGCAACATTTTTTTGTAATAAATGATTACATCAAAAACAGCGAGCAGAGAAATCACCCCAACGACATGGTTCTAATTAAATTAATTGAACGAGTCGCGATATAAACGACGAGCTATGAAATAGATGGAAAATAGTAGATTTACAAAGATAAAAGAAATAATAAAACACTTTCCGGTTCGCGTGCGGGCTTCCTGCGACGAATTTTGTGAGACTAAAAAACCATAGGTTATAAATTAAAAGAATTATAGTTTAAAAAACTAAAAAAAAAAACGCTTTTATAACTAATTGAACTAAAAAGTTAATAATAAAATTCTAATAATCAATTGAAAAATTAATATTATTGTACAAAAAAGCGTGGGGTGCTTTTTATAATAACTTCAGATATAATAAGCTATTGATAAAATATTTACAACAATCAAAATCAAGCCCCCCACGCTTTTTGTATAATAATATAAATTTTGCAATTGATTATTACAATTTTATTATTAACTTTTAGTTCAATTAGTTATTAAAGCGTTTTTTTTTAGGTTTTTAAACTATAATTTTTTTTTACTTTTTTTTTCATTTTTTTTCATATTATTGCATTGTCATCGACCTTTGACAGGTGTGATCAGTTTGAATCAAATCTGATCGTTCAAAGTAGGACAAAATCGAGCTCAAAGGGGTCGGTTACATTACATACAGGTGAAGCAAATAAAAGCGTTATAAAATTGAAAGTTAATAACAGTTAAATTTTCCTTTTTCTGGCGAACTATCATAGTGTTTTCATATTACATATTTTGTAAAACGTTCTAAAACTGTTTTTATTTCAGTAGCGCAAGCTACTATAAGTAAATACTCATACTCATATTGTATAATGCAATTATTGTGTTACTTGGTGAGGTCTTACAGTTTTATAATAATATGGTGAATAAGTAATAGGCCCAAAGTTTAGGGCATATCAATCTTTGGAGTGTAAGCGGGCCGAAGATATAAAAATAAATAAAAAGCTAACTGTTTGTGTTGTACTGTGAATTGAATAGTTGGGCCTGATAATTTTCGAATTCATAGAGTACACACCAATCCTTGACACCAAGGTAAGGATATTTTAATAAAATTTATAGTGTCAGTTTAAACTCATGATAAGCAACACGAACGAAGGTGATGTTTTTTATTTTTTGTTACAAATATAATTCGGCGTAGGTAGCAGTTCGAAGCCCGCATGATCAGCACAATCATGCAATACCACCGGACGTTACGTGGGGATGATATTAATCACTGTGGTTTTATTAGGTGCTTTACCGTTAGTGGGTTTATAGAGACTGCATTTTTTAACCTTTACTTTTTTACTGTAAGCTGCTCAGCAAAGACATTCTTATGATGATGATGATTGTTATAAAGTTTAAACGACTATAATAATCAATTAATCACTAATTTGTTTATTGGAATTTAAAGTTTTTCAATATCATTCAATTTGTTATTAGCATAGGTTCAAAACACTTAGTAGGTACTTATTAGTTTTTTTTCATAATCTTCATCAGAAACTTAAAAAAGAACGGAGCTATTGATTAAAAATGATGGGACAAATAAAGTAATAAATAAATATTGTAGACAATCCATACACTATTAACTATAAACTAGCCCCAAATTAAGCAGAGCTTGTACTACAGAAACCAGGTGATATAATTTTTGAAATATTTTTTGTAAGAACCCACGGCCTACGGCACACGAGGCAGAGCTACCAACTGAGCTAAGAGACTAATCAAAAAGAATGTATTGTGTTTGATTGTGTAAACTTAAATATTATATAAGAAAATGCCACCATAAAAATATTCGACAAAGTTCACGACAACAAACAAAATATTATAAGGCGATTACACAAGTCAGAAACACTGGTTAATATTTGAACAAGTGGAATTACGTGTAGACTCGACCGAAATAACCTAATTGCCTGTTATTTTGTACAGTGAAAGTGAAAAGCAAAGTTTCATTTTTTATTTTTGTTATAGAATATAGTTACCACGTTACATCCGGTGGGTCATAAGCTTGTTCCAACAGCTAGTTGTTTAGAAAAAAAATCTCTTTCATGCTTATTTGCTTGAAGCAGTTTTTTATTAATATTAATTTTCAGCTAGGTAAAAACTAGATAATCCAGAATAAACTATAAAATGGAACAAAACAATAAACACACGCTTTTTCAATAAAAAATACCTAAATATAGCTTAATGCATTATCATCATGAGCCCGCTAGACTTATAGGCCAGAATTAGATAGTATTCTTACTATTTAGCTTAGTACTTAGTATGGACTCCTACAGGTTAGTTTAATTCTCAGGATTTTGAGCCTTTTTCATCCACATTTTTCCAGGAGTATTTACAATGCATGTACAATTATCTCTACATTACGTTTGAGTAATTCTCCTCTTAAAAGCTTCTGTTATTTTTTCTACAATTTGTTTAATCTACACCCCAATTTAGTCTCAAAACAATCGCCAAACATTAAAAGAAAGCGTGCGTACGCCCCTTAAATAAATACTTTCTTGTGTCAATACTGACATGTCACCAAAAGTAACCTTTTACAAAAATAATTTTACATTTATAAAATACTAAATTAAACGTTATTTCTACAGCTTTAGAACACAAATTCAAAAACCATTTACAAGGAATAAAGACACATTTGAATTGCCAGTATAATAAGATGACATTACTAAATTATTTTAACAGAAATAATGAAAAAGACGTAGTAACAATACTATACGGTTCATTTTTGAATGCCTTTTCAGAAAATGACTCCAAAATAAGTTGGTAATTGTTTGTCGTGCAAGAAGGTGTCATTTGCATCAATCCACGTCGAATTAGGGGATTCTTTTGTTTAAATAATTGGTTGGATGAGATACCTATTTGAAGTAATTGAAGCAATGTTGTGTTTGAAAAGATTCGCGAAGTTTGAACACCGGAAAATTTAACTGCAATACATAATTAGATGATGATGTAGAAACGCAATAAAAAAATATATCTAAGATTTTGTATTCTTCCTAAGTTATTAATGTCTATCGTTCTACGAACTACATTGCTAGCCACTGATTTTATAGCTATGAGTTGGTAGATAGGCATGTGATAAGACCACCTCTCTTTTTGGTACCTCTAGTTTTTTTAATGTAATTTTGTTTTTAAAACCTTTTACTTTGATGTAAAATAAAGTTACATCGTTTTTGTTCTATTTAGTTCACTAAAACTGTGCACAATATTTCTCTGAAATAATTACGCATCAAATACTTGTACAGAAATTCACACATCGTTGAACATCCAGGGCAGCCCGACAAAGACCTAAAACAATTGTGACTCAGTTAGACTTTGGTCCGTTTATTCAGCAAGTGAAATTCATTCAAGGATTTTGTTATATAACTAATTAATATGATTGATGACCTAAGTTCTAACCATACAAAATAACATCCAAAATGCAACCAGTTTCAAGCATTATTTTAGACCTTTTTTGTTTTAAAATATACAAATGTAGGTATATCTATACGTCTATACTAATATCATAAAAAGGAAAGATTTGTATTTTTTTGTGTATGTTTGTAATGAATAAACTTAAAACTACTGTGCTGATTTCAAAAAATATTTCACCATTAGATAGCTACATTCACCCTGATTAACATAAGCTATATTAATGTGTTTATAAAATAAATGTTCACCTGTGCGAAGCCAGGACAGGACATACTACAATTTGGTAGCTCATTAACCAGAGTTGATTATCATTCATATTAAGTTTTATTTTATTTTGATTATAAATCAAACCAAATTGATAAGAATGTGCTATTTCAGTCACATCAAATACCAACCCCAAAAATATTGACACCCATTAAAACTAATAGCACCACTATTTCTAGACAAGAAAGACATTTCTTAACAACATAACAAACGATTGCCGTCAACAGAATGAATGTAAAATGTCCTAATAGAAGCTGTACTTTTCGAGATAATTTTTGATAAATATCAACTCATTTTGCATTGTGTCGACGGTTCAAGCCATGTGGCGTAGCTTTTCTGTTGAAATGATTGATTTTAGTTAAGTGTTTTCTAAAAATAAACCAATTAGGTAAATACATTTAAGAAGCCGACGTTTATTAATGCTTTGAAAGTTTAATTTTAGTTAAATTTTGAATTATCTTATTCTTCTTAAATTTAAGAGCTTAGCTCTTGGCGGGGTTTTGATGCAGTTTTCTCCAATCAAGTCTTTTGAATGCGGCCTCCTTGACTTCCTTATACGACATGACAGCGACCTTTTCTTATAACTAGCTCACGTCACTTCTTCTTCCCCGTTTTCCTTCAATGATGTTCTTTATGAAGCTGCCATGTTGTAAAAGATGTCCAAAAATGTTTCCTCTTCGTTTTTGTAGCGTTTCAAGTATACCTTGAATTTTGAATTACTTAAGTTTACTAAGTTATGCTACTAATATGGAAATGGTTCCATATTCAGGGCTGATATGACACTGCGTAAAAAGTCTACCAATACCAATTACCTATATTTTATCTATTTTTTGAATGTGACTCAAACTGATATATACAGACTAGAGGTTAGAGAAATCTTCCCAACAAAAAATAATATACTCTTTTAAGAAACCTAACGCCTTGAACATAAGCGTTTGCAAGAGGCTGTGAAATGCATTGCTTCTCATAATAACGATATTGGTCTAAACGGCCACAAAAGCTTATAACCATTTTAAAAAGGTAATTTCATCCTTGTCATTTAGAATTTTAAATAATGCCTAGGCATTATTTAAAATAATTTTATATTTTTATATATCTCTATAAAAATGTATATTTTCGGAAGAACAATCTGAGCATTCTCCTCCACCAACTTGCCGTAATTTTTACAATGTCGTCGGTCCATAGATTGGGGGTTACATCATATCACGCTTTGTTTTCTGGTTCGTATCAACCTCGTAGTTTTTTTATTTAAACATGTTCCACTTGAAAAAACAACGTTACAACAATTTCACTTATTAGTCAGTGTTACTCGTAACACCTGATTTTACGACTAAAATAAAACAAATTGACCGTAAAAGGACTATTGATGTGTCCATATATCAAAAACACAGGAACATCTGTTTGGTTGTACAATTGTAAGCGCTGATCCGTTACACATAAATTTTACAAGGTGAATAATTTAAATAAATTTGTTATTTATACTGTTTTATAAAAAGCGGTGTTTAGACATCGCGTAAATATTAGTGTAATATTCATAATTATGTATATCTTCATCGGCCTGAAGAAGTCCACTGCTGGACATAGGCCTCCCCTACACATTTCCAGGAAGAACCATTCTGAGCTCTTTCCTTCCACCAACTTCCCGCGATCTTAACAATGTCATTGGTCCATCTGGATGGTGGGCGCCCTACTTTTTGTCTTGCCGTTCTCTACTGTCCTATTATCTCTCATAAACGAATTTAGAGTCCTTTAGTGCTTGTCCGTAACCGGGTTTCGTAACCAGCTTTATAGAAGGATATTCTTTCTTAATTCATAACCGGTTATAAACTTATAAAAAAAATCTGTCTTTCAGTTCAGTTCATAACCGGGTTATGAACTAGTAAAAAAGCAAACTAATTAAACTTCCGTCGTGAGGCTGATGATGATAAATTATATTTTAGCATGAAGTTTCAGCAAAATTTCAATTCATGTTTCAATTTCAAATTTCAATTTTTACGAAGTTTTTCTGATTTCACGTCAACATCAGGTGGGCCATGTGCTAGTTTCATCAGCTAGTAACATCAATAAAGTGCATTGAAAATTAAATAAATGCATATTGCAAATTGTTAAAATACCTACCAATTTCCTCCCTAAATATTAAAATCCGATTCTGCTTGTGACCGAACATCTGTTACAGATAGTGTTTCAAAACGCGATATGCTAATGTTGCGTTTTTATGCTAATTTTACACTCGGCACAAGTGTCCGTTTTACCACACTCAGTTCATATAGGTCCTTTTTGAGCATATTGTTTTTGTAGATTTGTTCAATGATAAACATTTATACGAATGATTTGATCTTTAGTTTAGTTTAGTAAAAGCAATTTTTTGGTATACCTACTGCCGTGAATCAAAATTCTGTGCTTGTGACGCTAATTATGTGTGACGCGTCACGAAAATTAGACTTATTATGAAGCATGATCTGCTCTGAGAACAATGCTCTTAATATAGCTTCTTTAAAAAAATACGTCTAGATAAATTAAAAAGTACCTTTTACTTTATCTAGACGTATTTTTGTTATTTGATAAAAAAATTGTAAAATTAAAATTATTGACATCTAAATTACAAATTGCTAGACTTGTGCAAGAAAAAAAATGGTAGCAAAATACTCAATCTACCAAAAGAATAGACTTTGTTGAAGTTATATAGAAAAAGATAAGGAAGCCGGCTGTCAACAAAGCACACAAAAAAAACACCACTTTATCGGCATTTCTTTACCTTTTCAGTCAATTTGGAACGCGCCGACACAACATTGTACCAGCGTCCAGTCAATATTGAAATTTACGATGTCCATTGCAAATCCCGCATTATATTATCGCATCTTTATTGGTCAACTTTGTGCAAACTTGGGTCTAAATGACCGGTGTCTGTGTGGTCTAAGACGCGTGACTAATAAGGGTTAACTTTTTACTAACTTTATTGGTGTATTGTTTGGGCTTTAGTGTAAAATTTCGGTGAGCGTTGAAAATGAAAATATTCTTTTTGTGTGTGGGTGGTAGGTTTTTTTAGCAAGCAATAAGTTCTAAGGAATCAATCATCTACTAAAATGTCATTGTGCTTAGGTCAACTTACTCATTTTTTGAATAAAAAGGTTTTTGGATCTTTGGTGGCTCAATCACTACCTAATTTGGATATAACTTAAAATAAAGACAACTACAAATACAGACGGCTTCTTCAATACTTAAGTGTTTTTGTTTAATTTGAATTAGAAGCCCTACGCTCTAACCGAAACACAGCGACGTTACTTCACGGCAGAAATATAGGCATGGCCGTAGTACTTCCCCGGACGAGCCCTTCACAAAGAGCTTTACTACTGAGCTATTAGTGATCATTTCAATTCAATCCGATTATTTCTATTCACTGAATCAACATTCCTGCAAAAAAACTAACATGTGCTCTATTTAACCGACCACTTAACTGAAAGTCACCCCTATAATGCGACTAAAAAGAATTTTTAAATCTGCAAATAGTGCCCCTCATATTTCACCCTTCACCAAATCTGAGCGTTGAGTTGAAATGGTTGAACTCTCAAAAACTTTCGCTGTAAAATGGCATGTAATAGAGGTAGATGGCACACTGAGAAAATAGAAACCACTTCAGGATTTATAACAAGGGTCGGTAGATTTGACAGTTCAAAAAAGTTCTAAAGTTTTTTATCATTTTTAGCACATGATTGAGTTTTGTTTTTTTAACACACAAAATATAAATTTGCAGCAAAAGCTACATATAAATAGCATTATGTCAATTCGTATAATTTTAACCTAATTATAACTTTTTTCTTTGCTGTAGTCAGGTTAAAAGTTAGACCTTTCTTCCATTTATTTGAGCAAAACCATAGCAGAAAATTAGAACCTTTCAATGACGATGCCTAACAACAAAAATAATAGACTTAAACATTTATTTATTTACTACTTATGCACAAAGACTCAAAGTAAAAAACATGGACAGTAAAAGAAAACAGATACAATTAGATACATTGATGCTAGAGAAGTGCGTCGTGTTTCTGTGTGCTACAGCAGCAAAAGGGCCTAGAATCAGCATGCTACAGCAGCAAAAGAGACTTAGCATAATGCCTAGCTATTGTGAGGAAGCTTTGCACTGGTAGGTCCTATTGTTATTTTGTAACGCTTTCAAATTTGGTTTAAAATATTTTGAACTTTTGTTATTCTACAGAATAGAAATTACAATAATACTACGACCAGAGCCCGAAGTCCCAGTGCATCTACAACATTTCGTTACCAAATGTTGTTTTCGTTTTGCCTATTTGTCTCTGTCTATTGTATGGAGAAAAGATGAGACAGCAACTCTAACTACGTAACGTATTTTTGCCGTCTCATATTTTCTCCATACAATAGAGAGAGACAAATAGGCGAAACGAAAACAACATTTGGTAACGAAAAGTGGTAGCAAAACTCCGACTTCGGGTACTGAATACAAAATTATTCTACAATTCTGGTATCCTAGTGTGTCCCAGCCTTATGTCTCTCTCCTTAATACCGATGGATAGATACCAAATGTTATAGTTTGAGTCATCATGACTATGGTCTAGGGGTGAGTGAGCAAGATGAATGCCCCGAATATTGATCATCAGCGAGGAAGTCATATTGATGGATCACGGGAGTGAGTCACTTACTGGTTTATGTGAAGTAATGTGCATTTGCATGTTTTGGAATAAATATTACGGTGCAACGTTTCTACGTTACGTACGGTTAAATTATGAAAATCGAATGGAAACCGTGCATCAAATTGATTTTTGAGGTAAGCAATAAAGGGCGTTTTGTTTTTCATGTGACAGCTATATATGTTTTCTTTATTTATTATTTATTTACGAAAAATAAAGTTCAACATTATTTTTTCCAGTTATTTTTAATTTAATTCTGGAGCCTCCGCATAATAACGTTAGGTTTGCACAATTAAGACATCAAAGAAGGTGTCTATAATTCTATTTGTCAAAAAGAAAAAAGACGTAACTGCTCTTAATGCTTTTTGCACACGAATGAAAATGTAGGCACAACCAAATCAAATCAGTTAAATACTCATGGTCTAAAAAAAACAATATCATGCCTCTTATTAATCAAACCACATATTTTCCAATACCTTAATTCCCTTATTCGATCAAAGAAAGCATTAACTTCTTGCAAAGTCAGTGTACGAACCATTTTTCTTCCGCTATTCATTGGGGGTCCCAAAAATTCACTTTTACCGAATTAGTTGTTCATAATCTCTAGGCTTACTTATAAGAGGGGAGTGATGAAGCGCAATAAGTGGCTGCATCTTTATAAATTAATCACTTTTTTTAGACAACAGCGAATTAACATTTGATTTATTGAAGTGAAACCATTTTTAGGCGGGATTGAGCATTTTTGAGGTGGAAAAAACCAATGTGCTCGTAACACTCGTCACACCTCTTCGGTCAAGATCGGCAAACTTCGCCAAAAGTTGGGATCTGCCCGCAGGAGGAAGTTGAAATGAAATGAAATGAAATGAAATGAAATTTATTTATTCAGTAAGCCGACTATTCTAATGGATTACAATAGTTGTTATTATATTATAGTAGGTCCTCACATGAGGTACCTACCCAAGCAGGTAGGTTAAGCCTAAATACATTTGAACTAAAAATGAGTTAACGCATACAAGAACAATAGGCTACTGTAATTAATTGACTATCATATAATATGAGCCCTAGGCCTCACACTAGGATTCCCTGTGTCGTGAGGTCTAGTCCCCTCCTTTGGGTGAGCATAAAAGTTAATGAAGTTGTGTGTAATGAAGTTGTAGTTACATAAACAGGAAATTAAAAAAAATAATCAAATTACTATAAAAGAAGTTGTATACGTATTCACTTCTGCTAGTATTACCAGTGGCACAAATGATTTTTGTTTTCTTTTTTTTCTTGCTTATTTGCCATTGAATAAAAATAAAAATCACTACTTTAGATATACTTTTGTTAGTTATTGTTGACACACAGAAACATCAAAATTAGCTAAAATATTTATATTGTGTTATTTCACTTCAGTGCAATAACTACACAATTAAAAATTAACCCTAAAACGCAACATTGCACAAAATTCACCGAACAAAAGATAAAATCCTTTTCACCAACAGATGGCGTTGTTCGCAAATTACCGTAAGTAATCTGTAATGAGCTCACCTGCGACGTTGAGTAATACCAAAGGGTGGGGGTTAGTTAGTTGATGATTTATGATATATATAGTTTGACGTATGACTTGGAATGGTCTGGTAATTATTGGTCACAGATGGTATTGGTGAAGGAACGAAAGTTATGAGGGTATCTATTCGTGCATATCAATAAGTTCGTGTTAGCTTGAACAACTTAGGGCCTGCGCACAATAGGCGATGACGATCAGCTGAAAAGTTGACAAATATGACAGCGGTATTTGACAGCGTTTCAGCTGATTGCCATCGCCATCGCCTGGATGTGCGCAGGCATTTACTCATGGCAATTCTTAAAAAAAAAATCTCATCATTTTCATAAAAGTTGTCTGATAAAGATCGCTGTTTAGCAATGACCCATTGTATTAAGGAAATTGGCAACGTTTTAATGTGCCACCTTTACTTTAGCAATTTGTTGTGTGCAATAAAGTATTTTCTATCTTTACTATCAGCTCATCAGTTTAGAGAATTTGACTGCTGTCCGAGTTTAATACCGGATGACGGACCGTATTTTGTACCAGATTCACGGTCTGATGTCTAGTGCAAAACCCAAACGTCTACTAATCATTCCCCATTAGGAATAATTTTGAGCATTCATTAGTCATGGCCTTCACTGAAATTCCACAATCCAAAAATGTCACTAGGTCCGGCTTCATTTTCCGGTTCATGATCGTCATCCAAGAACATTTGCAGAGGAAATATTTAAGCAATTAGTACACTTATCAAACTATCATCAGTCTGAAGAAATTGACTGTAGGACATAGGGATCCCGTACACATTTCCAGGAAGAACAATTATGTCGTTGGTCTATTAGGTGCACCTTGCACCTGAAAAAACCAAGTTATGAACCAAGCCATAGTTAGTTGCCTGTTCTTTTAGGCTTGGTCGCGTGGAACTGGCACCTAGACTCACCTAGCTTTATGATGTTTCAAAATGATGAATAAATACATATTTAACTTTGACTTTGATGGACTTCCTGGATGGATCTGATGGACGGTAGATAGACAGTACGAGTAGAGTTACGAATTATCACTCTATTGAAGCCAACTGATATAATCAACATGTATTTCCGATGGCAATCAAAACCCATCAACCCTTAAAACAATAATTTGATGAACAACTGCTGCAATACTCCACTTCCGTGTAAATCACATTATATATCACAAAAACGTAATTACAAACCATTTGACATCTGACACCGCGAATATTCAAATTAATGCATTATCGATATGAACAAAGGTGCTTGAATGGGGAGGTTTTATGACAGGTAGGTGTGGATAGAGCACAATAATTCGTAGAGTAGCTAAAAACTTCAGTAAAATCATTAAAAAATAAACGGTTAAACTCAATCTGAGAAAATATAATTTTATGATTTTGTTTTAAGTTCAATGTTATCATTTTAAACTTTTGTAAGATATTGTTCAATCACAATCAAAACACGTCAAGCATAATTATATACAAGGTTCGATACAAATAAAAGATTTAACAAACTCTATTTACTGTGTATACCTACTTCATAATATTAATAAAATTGTCCACAATCTTTTCAAGTTATCCAATATCATATATCAAAAATTTATTAATTCAGTAGTAGGTATCACAAAGATCACTTTAAAACTACGCGCACGACGCAACGCACTTTAACCGTATTGATGTATCTATCATATTTTAGTGTCCTTGTTTTAATACTGGTTCATGTGTGCTTATGTAGTAAATAAATAAATATCTAAGTTTATGTCTTAAAGCTAGGTAAGTCAAGGTGCCTGTTCCACGCAATCTACATAGTTATAAGCCCAGCGCGCAAGGACAATAGTCAAAAGATTATTTAACAAAAAAAAAAAAACATAAGAACAAATAAAAGCCCACTCCATTCCACCAAAGGGGAGGTCGGGCAAAGTGCGTTCAGGTTATGGCACGTAATTTGTGCGTAAATCAAATTTGACCGGTGGGCGGGCAGTTGTCTAGCCCATATGGCCAAGTCTCTCGCTAAGCGTAGATTCGTTTATTCAAAGTGCTTTCGCGTGTAAACTGACGATTCGTGATGAATGAGCGTAAAGAAACTGGCAGGTGGATAGTGAAGGGAGTTTTATGTTTTTTTTTTGTGAAATGTTGATTGAGGTATCTTTATTGACTGGAGTTTTGATTGATGTCCAACTTTAGTAAGCACATTTTTGAAGTTAAAACTTTTTGAACTTTTTGAGGTGGAATAAATCAATGAACTTTTCACCGTCACGTGACCTATTCCTCTTCGGCAAAGATTGACAATGTTTGCCAAAAGTCGGGGGGTAATTGTTCAAGTTTTGACTTCTGTCGGCATTCCTGAAGAGCCACGGTTTTAGTTTTACTTGGTTTATTTTTACTGTCTATTTACAATACATTGTATGCTTATTTTTATTCTCCAGCTAAATTTTAGCTTAGATAGAGAAAATTAAAACAAAAAACAAAAATAATCTTACATCGCAAAATTACCAAACAATTACCAGCTTATCACAAATAATATGGGTAACAAAGATCAGATAGATACGCCCAGACAGGGGTGAAATCGCCCAATATGGCCCAGTTTATTTTGCATGATCTAATTCACATGTTAATTTTATTCAAAAACAGTATGTCACATTTTTTTCTTTACCTGTGTTTTTGTTTTTAACTAAACTTGACCTTATCTTAGGAAAAGAGAACACTTAAGAATCAATGCTATCTGGTTTCATGTAAGGTATTTTGTTTTAAAAATAAAATTAAAACTTATAATAATCAGTTCAATTAACTATACAAAAAAAAACTAGAAAGTTTCGTCAAATTACCTATGTTTAAAATTATTGACCTATGAAATACGTACTGTTTTTATCTAAATTATATTATATGCCACAAAATAAGCCACATTTAAAACATAAACAGCCAAATCTTATAATCAGCTTAACAAAATCATACTTAAACCAAATAAATGCGTACTTGCTCCAACCAAATAACCACTTATTAGGTCGGTTCGTATTAAGCTACACTGTCGGACACAAAAAAAAGCCACCCTCGCTTTAGTCACTGAACACCTGCACTTTCCCATCTGATTTGTACTGCAATGGTACCATTTTGTTGCGTACGCTTAAAACAAGTGTAGTTGTTCTCACTCTAAAGTTAAAACGTGTAAAGAACAGAAGCCTAAGCTTGCAGTAACATTCCAATGAGATATTATTATCATTTATTATTATTTTTATGTTCATTATTTGAAATATATGAAAAAAAACTTTTTTTCGCAACATAAATGTTTGGTTAGCACTAAAACAGCGTATGTCAAAAATATTGAAAACATTAACTTGAGAACGTGGTTTTCGAAACAGTAAAATCGTGCATGCTACAAACAAAAGACGCACTATATTCGGTCGCATGTTCCACCGCACCCCCACCGGTATCAGTAATGAAGAATTATTGTTTTTAGCGTCACACTCAACTGTTTTGTATAAGGATTTCCTACCGATAAGTCTCCTCGGTCTTTGAATAAACACGTTTGCACTTGTGCCTGTTTTTGTAGGTGCTATTGTAGTTTTTTTTCCACCAAGTGTATTTCCTTTTGTATTTTATTTTGGCTTTTAAGTCGTTTATGCAAGGTTCAAAGTGTAATTTTAAAGTTTTTGTTGAGTTTCGTGCCCTTTTAAGACCAATGGGTCGTGGTAATTAGAAGTGACAAGTCGTCTAAAACTAACATGTGGTCAATAAGGCGTAACAAATTGTTTTGTGTGAAAATTATTTGGGCACAAAAGCACGTAGACTCACACAAAAAATGCTAATTAATTATAATGTAGACATGACCAAATTTAGCCCACCCTACTCAAATCACATAAAAATACCTATACCTACATCTTTGGTAGCAGTTTAGGACCTCCGTACTGAACAAGTCTAATCTATCTAAGGTAGGATAGATCCCAGAGAGGATGTGCTTAATTCGTGTAACTGTTTTTGCAGTAATTTTTTTTTCCAATAATTTTTTTTACCATTGCTTTTTTTTTCATAAATCTTTACAGATTTTTTAGCTACATGTTTTTCTCATTTTATTGAAGAATTTAGAAATCATTTTATATTGAGGAAAAAAAGAATGTTATACACACAGTGTCCAAGCATTATATCACATGACTTGTGGATCTATGCCCCTCGCAGAGTGGTCTGACAAATAAATCATATCTAATACGATTTTCTTTTAACATATTTTAGCCAGTATTTTATTTGGGGAGTGTTTGGCACGTGTGTTTTTGTATATAAAAATAAATCGAGTTGGAGAGTAAAAGAGCGCTCAAAAATAAAGCAGTACGGAACTCCAAACAAATGATACATCAGATTTTTATAATTTTACAAAAGTTAAGAGCCGAATAAAAGAGAAAGAGAAAAGAAGAAAATAAAAGAGGAGAATTTGAATAAAAAACTTTAATACTTTTTTTTTTGTAGTATACACAATAAAATCAATCAAAAATTATGCTTAGAAATACACAGCGTGGAATTTAGATATTATTAACACTAACTAATAAAAATATTAAAATAAACCAGTCAGAAATTGCAACAAAAACCAGTATCAAACTCAACTTAATTGCAATCTCCAATAATCCTACAGACGAAAACACTAGATGCAGCGTCTGTTTACAAAGCCTACGGCTAGATGGCGTTGCATTAGTTCAGTAAACATTGGCGAGAGAGGAGCCTTAATCCGGTCGTAGCGCCCTCTATGAAATAAGCAAACAAGACGTATGTACTAAATTAGATGAGTATTTTGATTATACTGGCTATCATGTTATCCACTAACTATCATGTGCTATCCAAACAAAATGCAAGGAAGTATAATTTGACTGTATTAAAACTCTTTGTATATGGCTCGTCCAGGGAATTACTACCACCATGCCTATTTCTGCCGCGAAACAGCATCGCTGTGTTACGGTTTGAAGGGTGTGGGTGCCGATGAAATTATTGGCACGTGAGGCTGAATATCTGCTGTATGCCTAAAGTTGGTGGACGCAAGGCACGCTGCTTTCATACCCTTTTTAGGAGACATAATAAAATTGCGTCTGATAGAATTGTATTAATGAAAAAGAATAATCAATTTTGAAGAGCGCATCGTGCGAAAATTTGAGATTTAAAAAAAAAATTCATAACTAAATAACTAAGTGACATTTTAAAAATCGCAAGAGGACTAATTGTAGACTATACATTTGAGATTAATTCGAATTTAAGTGTGGTAAAAAAATATACTATTTAACATGACATTCTATTTAACGCTAATGGAAATCGTATGTCAGCGTTAAATAGAATGTCATGTTAAATAGTATATTTTTTTAATTATATTTTTTTAGTTATGTAGTTATGAATTTTTTTTTTTAAATCTAAAATTTTCGCACGATGCGCTCTTAATTTGGCTCAAATTACCATTTATTGCTTCTACGTAGCCAGGTTTCGTAAACTGTGTCACCAAAAAAATTTGAGGATAAAAGTTTATGGCAGTTCATTGTGTTCAGTGAATGATTCGTCTATGTATCTATAGCCACTAATATTAGTCCCAAATGTCCATTTTGCCAAACACCAAATACCCAATTTCCAATGTGCCTCGGGTACTATGTATGTAAAGTTCAAAGGGTGTACCATACAGCCTTACATGGAAAATGAGGGAAGACAAATTGAGGTATTTGAGCCTTCAATCGAGCGTGGTGTGTGCCTGTGAAATGACTAGTGCACGGTACTGTCGAGGAGAAAGTTTTAACACTGTACTGAAACATAGACTTTGACCCGACAAGTAAAGTTTAATAAAAAACAAAACTCGAATAACTTACTTCATGGCAAAACTGCTGAACTGATTTTGATAAAATTTCTCCAATCTCGATCTTTCATGTAAAAAAAACAAATCAGTTCATAAATGATGAAGTTATTGCGATAACACAAAAAAACAATCGAATTGAGAACCTACTCCGTTTTTTTTTTAATTTGAAGTCGGTTAAAATACGATGAATACACGAAATGTGTGACGTAATATTTCTGTTTGCTACCATAAAAAAATGCCTCAACACTACTAGCGAGGCTAGCCAATGTGAAGGAATTATGCACTGGTATTCTACAAAGACCAGTAGGGTGGTTGTATATCATATAACATTATAGTGATATTATTTAGAGCTTCCATTGCAATGAAAAACGGCTTGAAACAAAACTTGTCTTTGTCTAAGAACGATTGTAACAAGATTAAATGTAAACATGAGATAGCGAATAGAAACTATTCTTCAATTTTTTTTTAAACTATTTGTTCCTAACAGATTGTTTTTTGTAGTAGTAGAGCTCCTTGTGAAGGGTTCGTCCGGGGAAGTACTAACACCATGCCTATTTATTTCTGCCGTGAAGCAGCATCGCTGTGTTTAGGTTTGAAGGGCATGGGTGCCGGTGAAATTACTGGCATGTGAGGCGAAACATCTGTAAAGCTCAAGTTGATGGACGCAGGGCGGTGCATCGTAGGTCATATTTCAGACGTGCGTGACCTACGAGGCAATGCTTTGTTATAGGCGATAGTTACCGCTTAACATCAGGTGGGTCATATGCTTGTTCCATCAGCTATTGCAACAGAATCACACAAACGCCCAGCTGTGTTATTTAAATAAGTTCCCATACCCATCTCGTCTAGTTGATCACAAGCCATTTTCTCCGCGACTGTACTTGAGTCAGCTTAATATCCGTATGCCTCTTCGGTATTTGAGCAACGGTTTATACGCAGGTATTTGCTAAATACTACCGGTATTGCAGTCAAAGGGTTAATTTGAGGTACTGCACTAAGCTGGTTAAGGGGTCTCAGACTAAGGCTTTTAGAAAATAAGGAACGCTTTATCGAGATAAACTAATTATTTCTCCCCTTAACTGAGACTTATTTAGAGCTTTTTTTTACCCAAAATTAACCGAATCATGTAATTATTATTAGAGCTGTAGACCTACCACAAGCTCTGTCTGGCTCTGGTTTTGAGTCTATGAGAGTACTCACCAATGTATTATACTGTGTGTATGACATTTCGACGTAGGATTTATTTTGTCAACACTCACACAGACTCAAAACCTGAGCCAGACAGAGCTTGTGGTAGGAATACTGATTTTTCCATCTATGGAATAAGGCATAAAAAAATATCAGATCTTGTTTTTAAGTAGATTGGCACTAGCACGTAATAGAAGCTTACGGTGTTATAGATTTTCTAACTTTCTCTGTTTTTTGGGACCAGCCATAGCAGGGCTACCACGAGCTCCATATGGTTATGGCTATGACTATCAAATTGTGTTTAGATAGCCTGACCCACACATTCATTTTCTTCTTGTTTTGATTTGATTTGACTGTTGACACAATTTTGACAGCCATAACAATTACCATATGGAGCTCGTGGTAGGCCAGCTGGAGGTATGGAAGACGATATATTAGGAGGACTACAATCTGGGCCTCTTCAAGGCAAGAGTGAATAGGTGTCTTCTAGACCATCCTGCTTCATCGTCGGCTACATCGTCGCTTACCATCAGGTGAGATTGTAGCCAAAGGATGGTCTATTCTATATCATGTAAAAAAAAGAAAACTGAACCCGAAGTCGGAGTTTTGCTACCACATTTCGTTACCAAATGTTGTTTTCGTTTCGCCTTTTTGTCTCTCTCTATTGCATGGAGAAAATATGAGACGGCAAAAATACGCTACGTAGTAAGAGTTGTTGTCTCATCTTTTCTCCATACAGTAGAAGAGACAAATAGGCGAAACGAAAACAACATTTGGTAACGAAATGTTGTAAATGCACTGGGACTTCGGGTACTGGTAATCAAATAAAAACTAAATATTAATTCATGTAGATGTTTTTCTTGTGAACATCAAATCCGTATAGATTGCGCCACCGGATGCCATCAGTGTTCTATTATTTTACGGCTGTATTATGACGGGCTCCGTTTTTCAAGAAGCAAGACATCGATGATGTTTGATGATCGGCAGACGGATTAATTGATGTCTGAGAGCAGGCTCACTTTAAGCCAAGAATAATGATGTCTACGATAGCTTAGAAATGTTTCAATTATGATTGGGCTTAAACTAAGCCAGTTGTCATGAAAAAACCGAATTAAAAAACTGAATAAAAGAAAATAGAATGAAAATACAATACCTACATTTATTTGACTAAGGCCGAGATTCATAGACCAAACTTTGACTTTACTTTGATGGAAAGTTCAACTTTCAACCAAAATTATATTTCATAGTTCTGTCAAGCTCTTCTTTATTCAAAATATTGATAGGAAACTTCGATAAACAAAGCTTACTTTGCGAAGACTGCTTTGCTGTAAAGCAAAGTGCGGTTTATGAATCTCAGCCTTAGAGGCGTACACAATTAAAACACCCTGAACGGGACACCTGAAGACAGGCAGAAAATGTAGACAATTGTTTCTAAAGTCATGTTTTTTCTTATAAATCATCAAAATCAATAAATCGGTACCTACAGGAAATCATCTTGAGGAAACCAGTGAGCCTAACAACCGATAACTAATATTTGTGTGGTGAACACAGATAACGTTCTCTGTCTGGGTGTTATATTATATTCTAAGTATGTATTTACAAACAAAAAAATAAATAAGTATTATAACAGTAATCTGGTTCTCATAGTACAAGCTCTGCTTAATTCGGGGCTAGATAGTGTTGTGTTATTCTTACTCAGTTGTTATCACATTTTAACCTAAATGGGATACTTCATAGCCACCAGTTTGGATTTACGAAAGGTCGATCAACGACTGATGCCGGTATTCTACTCTTAAAGCACATATATGATGCCTGGGAAAACTCGCAAGACGCGATTGGGGTATTCTGCGATCTTTCCAAAGCTTTTGACTGTGTAAATCATGCTACATTAATATCTAAACTTAAACATTACGGCATTCTAAATCGCTCTATTGACCTAATACAATCATACTTGACTGATAGAGTCCTTAAAGTTGATGTGGGCGGTGAGAGATCTTCTGGGTCTATTATTGACATGGGGGTGCCACAAGGTTCGATATTAGGTCCTTTCTTGTTTCTAGTGTACGTAAATGACCTCCCTTTTTTGGTTAAAAAACTATGTGAAATAGTACTATTTGCTGACGATACCTCATTAATTTTTAAAGTCGATAGATTGAAGACTAATTACGATGACGTTAACGCATCTCTGTCGCAAATACTTAACTGGTTTAACGTTAATAATCTTTTACTGAATGCCAAGAAAACCAAGTGTATTAAATTTATCTTACCAAATGTGACTCTCCGGCCAACTAATATTATACTTAATGGAGAGTCACTTAACCTTGTAGATTCTACTATTTTCTTAGGACTTAATATTGACAAAAAATTGCAGTGGGGGCCACAAATCAAAGCACTTGCAGCTAGACTAAGTTCGGCTGCATATGCAGTTCGGACTATAAGATGGCTTACTGATGAAGCTACAGCTAGGCTAGTTTATTTCAGCTACTTCCATAGTGTTATGTCTTACGGTATCCTTCTCTGGGGGAAAGCAGCTGATATTCAAACTATATTTGTTTTACAAAAAAGGGCCATACGTGCCATATATAAAATGAAATCTCGAGACTCATTGAGAGAGCGATTTAAGGAAATTAATATCCTCACAGTAATTTCACAATATATATATGAAAACTTATTGTACACTCACAAACACATCTGTAGCTTTCAGAAAAATTGTGATTCACATAATATTAACACTAGAAATAAAAATAAACTTTATATTCCCAAATTTCGCCTGCAGAAGGTAAATGGGTCTTTTATGGGGAACACTGTACGCTTTTATAATAAACTTCCGGAAAATGCAACTAAGCTTCCTATTCGGAAGTTTAAAGCCTATGTTAAGAATAATTTAATAAAGAAAGCGTACTATACTCTAGATAGCTATATGAATGATAAAACTGCGTGGCCCAATGTCCCGGTCACTCTACCCATAGGAAGCTAACATGTCGATTTGCAATGTCTGTACCTACTATTTCGTATCTTATTTTTATATAAGCTGTGTAGATACTATAGTATAACTTTGAAGCGTAGCGTGTGCTGTCTTTGAAACTTTTGCTTTTGTATTATTGCATTGCATACGTCTGACTAAGTGAAGTGGCACCACACTGGAACTTCACTGCTATTATTTTAGACTATTTTTGATTTGTAAAAGGATCATATAAAAAAACAGTAGGAACCAAGACGTAGTTTGTTGCCTGTTCTTCTACGCTTGGTCGCGTGGAACTGGCACCTAGACTCACCTAGCTATAAGACGTTTCAAAGTGATTCTTGCATCGTAATGAATAAAAAATTATTGAGTTTTGAGTTTGTGGATTTTCCACAATATTTATTTATTTAACAAAAAATGAACTCTGTTTTCTACCTGTAATACCCACAGGTGGAAAACAGAGTTCATTATAAAATTTTTTAGTTTCTTATAAAATAGGTATATTGTTTTATAATAATAGTTTTTGTAAATAATGTATATTCTGTTGTAAATAAATTCCTAATTTATTCTTTAACAAAAGAATATAGGTACATTATTTACAAAAACTATTATTATACTAGAAACTAGACAATTTGACAATGAACTCTGTTTTCCACTTCTCAGTTATATTAACATTATAAATCTTAAGAAAATACTCTTAAATATTTCTCAAAACATAGTATTTACCTTCAAAATAGCTTATAAGCTTCTTCGCAACTTAGATCCGGAAATCACACCGCTACCCAATATTACCAATCAGGGCACAATTTCCTTGTAATCACTTGTACATCAAAACATCATTATGCTTGATTCTCCGGTCGTTGACCCTCACATACTGTACTATATACAGTATTCAGTAGTGCACTTTACTATGTATAATTATTTGTATAATCTGGGCAACGCATAATCTGTGGGACGGACGCGGAGTCACGCGTGTTTAGTTTTACAGGGTGTTGAATCTTACTTTAATAATTATTCTGTACTATTTGTATTACAGTGGTAAGCTGGAAGAATATTTTAGCATTTAGTTCGCTTATGTACAATTTTTCGTGCATTAGAGTATTTTCTTAGCAAGCAATAATCTAATCTAAGCCTGAGATTCATAGACCGAACTTTGACTTTACTTTGATGGAAAGTTCAACTTTCAACCAAAAATATATTTCATAGTTCTGTCAAGCTCTTCTTTATTCAAAATGTTGAAGGTAAACTTCGATAAACAAAGCCTTCTTTGCGAAGACTCCTTTGCTGTAAAGCAAAGTCACGTCTATGAATCTCGGCCTAAGACGCCATCTTTCTATTTCCCGACTAGTGATGTGTCTCGTCGCCCGATCTCAGTAGGGGTGTCTTATTCCCAAAACCAGCTTACAGTAACAAATAAAAGTGAGATATGTAAAAAAAACAACAATTATTCAGCAAAATTAAACCTCGATTGGTTTATTGGATTTTCATAATTATGAGTTCTAAGCTGTTTTAAATCATACTGTATATCAAGAGTACAGGACCGTCATTTATCATCAAGCAGATTACCAGTACTGAGTTTCACTTGTTCCACTTGGTAACTACTTCCCTGAACTTTGTAGGTACCTACTTATGTTATTTTGTCTATTCCTTTTTGTCTTGTTGCTTTCTTATTTCTGTCAGTAAATTGCTGTTCTTCTAGAGTAAAACAAATGTATAACCGTAACGTAAAAAAAATATTGATTACTAGTAGGTATGCCAAATTTTTGATACAAATACATTTTTATAAGATTTTACATAACCACCCGCGTTATATTTAATTCTCTTTCTATTTTCGCAATTTTTTTTTTAATATACCAACCACACTGCATTACTCATAATCGTTCTTCCTGGGAATGTGTAGGGGAGGCCTATGTCCAGCAGTGGACTTCTTCAGGCTGATGATGATGATGATGACTGTAATACAAACTCCGTATAGTATAAGTCCTATGTTCAACAATGGATTTATTAAGTTTTAATCAGCAGACAGGCGTCTCAGTTCAGTTGGTCACCTTGCCTTCTGCGCCGTAGGTCATGGGTTCGATCCCCAATGTGAATAACTCAACATAGGTATAGGTATAATTATTATACCTATACCTATATTGAGTTCCATCAACATTCCACCCGAGGCTATACCCGTGAATAGCATTGCATTTGACACTGTGAGACGTCATCCATGAAATGTCCGGGGGCAGTATTGTCTATGCGTCGTACGTATGTGTCAATCAAGGGGAATGCGTAGAAATACGTCATCGTAATTATATACAGGGTAATTGACGGATAAGTAAACAGGTCTTTGCATTATAAATGAATTATAACGTCAGGGGCAACTGGTGTTTACTCATGACTCTGCTTACGGGACGCTATAGTGCCTGGGACAGGATTTTAGATGGAATAGGTTTGCCATACCAACCTGACAGCTTAAACTGCCTAATCCACAGGAAAGACAGTCAATACTGGCAGAGTTGACTTAGCCCGAGGTTTCAATATACAGGGCCACCAAGCCCCAAACTAAGCAAAGCTCGACCTATTATTTTAAACATTATGACACATGAAAATACGTCTATGTTCGTTCGTCGAACTAAATAAATGTTTCTTTTAAATGGGAATCAAACCCACCACCAACAGTTTAAACTGTGTGTGCCACCAAAACATTTAAAAAAACCCAATTTTAGCGAGTAAGTCAAAAAACTTACCCTCATTTATAATTTCGCGGTTACGATTTTCCCCCAAACCGTATTTTTTGCTATTTGGGTTTGAACTCGTAAATGCAGTTTTTTTCTTTTATCTAATGAATGGGTGAGTTTGTCATTAAATGTCAAAGTATTTTATGTTTTTATTGATTGGGATGACAACTGCGGAATTTCGTGGGAACACTTTTTTATATTTTTTCTGTTTTGCCCTGTAATGATGACATTAACCTTATAAACAGGGCATTTATTAAATTTCACAGGTTAACGTAGAGAAGACTTAACGGTTAGATTATTTTGTAAGTTTCACTATAATTTGACGGATAAATATATCCGTCAGAGAAATATAATGTCCATCATTATTAGGCTTGTCAAAAACAAAGACTGAATTTTTTACCCCACGAATAGCGTTATTCCGTACTTAGGCACATTTATAAAATAACTAGTAAATCAAGGGCTGGTTGATATTTAGCACAGCGCATTAGCATTGTTATTCAGCGTGGCAATGCCGCCAGCGTCTTGGGGACGCTTCCGTCTGACACTGGATCAGTTGAGCTATCTCTAGATCATTTATAACGGTCTGCTGATAGCTCAACAGTGAGTAGGTAAGTTAATTGTAAGTTTGTGTAAATAATCATAACTCAATATCTATCTAAATTATTCAATTTTCATCTAACCACAGACTCACAATGCACGTAAATTGTATCATCTAACTGACAATCAACAACACATACAAAACGTTTGCCAGAACAATACAGTTAATGGTAGCATGGGGTCTACCACCGCCATAATTAATCTATCAAGATGCGCACTGACTTCATTGAGAAAATTTGACTTAAATCGTCATGTTGTGGTTCTTTGGATAATATAGACCAACATGTATAATGCAATAAACAAAACATCCTTTAAAGTAAAGATTTTTTTTTCAATTTACTTCGCAAATTAAAAATTAATTAATACACACGATTCATGCAAAAATAAAAAAAACAGTGGCACTCTTCTGGGGCGTGAAAAAAGTGACAGTTTGTACAAATTACGCGTTTATTTTTCCTTGGTGAAGTTTGTCGATCTTTGCTGAAAAAGTGTCAGTGTCAGTTGGTGACAGTTTCACGGGTTCAATAGTTTTTTCCCACCTCAAAAGCCCACCTTCAAAAGTTTTCACTTCCAAAAAAACTAGTATTTTATTTTAAGAAAAAAAAAACAAGAAAAACTAAAAATATTTTTTATGAGTGCAAATAAATAAATAGAAATATTTCTTGAATATTTGTTGTAGAGATTGTGGTAGGAGCCCTGACCGGCGACTCATTCAGTTGACAATTACGAGTAATAGAATAAATAGGGTAATCAGGCCACTTCAGAGAGTGCTCTGTAAAGGGGAACGGTGAGTGGAACTGATAGAGTTTGCAAACAATGCGAATAATATAATGTGAAAATAAATGTTCCTAGTTATCAAAAATATATTTTGTGGCATACTTGATAACTACTTTCACGGTAAAAATGACAAAGTGAAAAGTGCATAGGGCTCGTATCTGACGTCCGCGTGACGTACGAGGGAATGCTTTGTTAAAGGCAATGGTAACCACTTAATATTAGGTGAGCAGTTGTATAAAAGAAAATTGGATTTGGAAATCAAAGAATGTAGGTAGATTATTTTCATGAATTACATTATGTTAAACTTTTTATCATTCTACTTTGTCTGGAACTGTTTTTTTAGAAAATCTTAACACAATCATGTTAAATATTTTTTTACATTCATATTAATTTTATAATTTAACTAAGGTTATTGTACTACTAATAAACTAACAAAAAAATTGAATAATTCATTTCGCGTGCGGGCTTTTCGCTAAAAGCAAGTATTATTTTCTCAAACCTTTTTTGTCCACCATCCCTTAACCCTATCACACCCGACTACCCGACACACCTTTTGTTACCTCCATTTGGATGGTAATGTGTTAATTTTCAGTTTTGCATTCAAATTAACGTGAATACAACGTTATGAATATTGTAATTCACGTTTAAATGTCAATTGATTAATGCTTGTGTGTGCTGATGACAATGTGGTAATGAGGTACTTTGCTTCTGGTTATTGGATGTATTATAATATATTATTCAGTGGACAATGTAGGTAATCTTATTTAATTTTGTAATTATTTGTTTTCTCGCGCAGCCCATTAACATTGCTATTTAACTTGGCAATGCCAGCAGCGTCTTGGGGACTGTTTCGTCTGGCACTGATTTGGATCAGATGAGCTATCTCTAGATCATTTTGTAATGGTCTGCAGATATCTAAACTGTTTCTATATTTTGTACATTGTGTAAATAGATGTATTTCTTGTAAGTTTATTTACGGCTTATTGTTACAAAACACAAAATAATGCAAAATTCGAATTGGCTAGAACATTTAACCTGACAGGAAATTTTTTTTTGGACTGGAGCAAAGCAGAAACTAAAAGTCACTCATGGGTCTTAGCATAGAATAGATCACAAAGTAGACCACTTTCCAGGGAGTTAGAACATAATTATTGTGAGTGCTTTATTTCATACAAATGCTGATCATTTTAGAGGCAATATTATACACTAGGTACTTTTATAAAACAAATTATAGTTTTGTTAAGATATCTATGGTATATCTGATTTAGGTGTTTGCCGGTACCCAATATAAAACAGATGAATGCAATAAGTCAAAAAGGCTCACACAAAGTAACAATCAGTAACAATCCAAGTCAAAATACATGTCAAAGTGTAACATTTATGAAATTTGTCACACTTTGATTCGAACTGTGATCCCAATTATGACCTACTTCATCTTAAACGTCGAGTGACGGTTGAAAGCACTATCTTTCAGAAGCCACTTTGTTTTTATTCCAAATACATAGGGTGTATTTTTGTGCGTAAAAAAAATAACGGTAACAATGTCGCAATTTTTTTTACATTGTTGTTTAGGGTTAACCGTGTCAAAACTGTCAAGGGTTGCCAATATAGAAAAAGGGGCAAGATCAAATACAGAATGACAAACTTTTAACACCCCATCTTTTATTGTACAAAAAAAACGTACAATGCAACGTTTACTTTTATGTTCAAATCGAAACTTCTTTATTTAATAAACTTTAAAAATGTTTTATTAAAAGGGGAAGTTTAAAAAGCGATATTCATTAGTAACGATAAAAAAGTAATGTCCCATTGTAATCGATCGATGAATTTTTAAGATGATTTTGCGATTTTTTTACGATCGATTTTGGTTTTACGACACATTTAAGTTCGTGAGAAAGTACACCAGGTGTCGCTTTAGTCAAATTTTAATGTCATGACTCATACAAAATGTATGGTCGTAAATTCATACCAGAATGCAATCGTACTAAAATCAGACTAATAAAATAACATCACTATTTTTTTCAACAGATTTGACATTTTGTAATTAAAACGGGTTTTAACTAAGAAAGGGATTAATTTTATTGTGAATAATAATCTGAATCAAAGATAAATTATTTTATGTTGAATTAAACTTTTAATTGTGTGAGAGGGATTTAATGGCCTTGTGTTATAGTCGCCCCCCCACCTTCCGACCCTTAGGTCATGGGTTCAATTCCAGTCATTGTCCAATGAGTTTTCCTATCCAAAAACGTATGTGCACCACGCCATTACTCTCAAACGGTGAAGGAAACACCGCGAGGAAACCGGCATGTCGTAGAACCTGCAAAGTTCGAAAAACGTGAGTCACGTGCACAGAAGTAGCTTCTGGCACAGATAAGATAACACTGGTTTGAAAGACCTATAGTTCGGCCGTTCAGAGAATGCGTTCCTGACACGTCGCGATTGATCTGACGACGTAACTTTGTAATGGCGTTGCAGTTACGATAAAAATATGTTTGCTGGTTGTTTACCGTTTTAACAATTGATGAGCATTAAAACAACATTATTATATCAATAATCAATGAATTTTATAATTTTGTGCCAAACTTAGTGTCAAATAACTTGTTATACAATATTTTTCTAAATCTATATTGTGCTATTACAAGGTTATGTCAGCGCTTTATATTTGTAGTGCTGTACTAACTATGTGACTAACTGTGAATTAATGATTAAACTGTCAAACGCATTCTCTGAACGGCCGAACTATAGTAGTGACACGATAAGAAGAAGACAGAGTTAGCTACATGCTTTTGTCAAACAACTACTTTTTGTCATCGAACAGTGCCATTATAAACAAAACTATATTATACTAATTATTATTAAAAAGTATAAAAAAAATAGTTTTATTAATGTGAAAGTCAAAAGTGTATTTGTTCAGTAGAATAGCAAGGATCACTTTGAAACGTCATAAAGCTGACGTGAGTCTAAGTGCCAGTTCCACGCGACCAAGCCTAGAAGAACAGGCAACAAACTACGGCTTGGATGTAGATATGTATGTACTAGTAGGTAAGTACTCTTTCCTACATTTCCATTAACATTATATCCACAGTACCTTCTCACATTTTTAAACATCTCATACATCTTATTTACTTTATATGCTTATTTATTATAATATACTTTTAGTTAATATAAAATTTAATTTGTGTCTTACCTTACTTTCTGCTTAGTTCAGATATTTTGAAAACAATTCCCTTTCATATTTATGTAGGTATTCATAAATTTTATGTGCACTACCCGTGAAGAATGTCCGAATTACACAAAGTTTAACTGGAAGAGAATGCTCTCTAGCATTAAGTTCGCCTATTTACAATGCAATTTTTGTTTTAGTGCAATAAAGAATTTTCTATCTATCTATTTATTTCCTCCTCACTTTACTCTTTCATACATTCAAACTCATCAAGTCTATCACAAAGCCCGCAGCTCATCAAAAACAATTTAACCTCATAATTTAACAGGATAATAACAGTCTATTTAGAAAATCCGACATTATAACTGCACATCAAAATATTAAGTTTATCTATTGAATGTACCGATTTGTTTTTTAACTAATTTATTGTGTTTAAGCACGAACTGTCACGCCCATCTTGAAATGGAACACAGATATAGATTTTAACTGGATAGGATACTTCTTATCGTGTCACTTTGACTTTTAATCGTCAGAAAAACTCATTGGTCTGGACTGGATTTGAACCCAGCACCTTAGAATTGTAAGGCAGGGCACTACCACTAGACCACGAGGCTCTCCAGATAGGATATTTAAAGTAAATACTAACGTTGGTAATTGTTATCAACGAATTAAATCTTCTTCAAATGGCTAATAACGTAACAGATTTTGAAAACACACAAAGATCCAGTATGATTGATATTGAAAAAAAAAAAACATTTTCTTGAAAACTGGGATTTACCTGTCTAGTATTTAGTGATGCCCGTCTATTATTTGATATATTACATTCTTTATTAGTTAAATGTGTTTAAGACCATAATAAATTATTAACCTGTACTCACACTTAAGCTGGTACAACCCTTACCACCTGTGGTAAGGCATAACCTTTGGCAATAGTACATTCTGACTCTCCCATTGAGCTGTATATCTGTGTTCAAGCATGGGGGCCATTCACAATGCACTTCAGTGTACGGGCCTTAGATGAGTTTTTAACTATGGGTTTTACATGTAAATTAATTAATAACCACCTAAGTGTGTTTAACCGTAAGTTATTAGAGCTTTTGGTTATTTTAACTGTACCTTTTGTTTTAGGAGTACCTAAATTTTAATGTAGCCCATAAAAAAACAATAGTCACTTTTTGGCAGTGCTAAGATGTTATTATTTTTAGGGTTCCGTACCCAAAAGGTAAAACGGTACTCTATTTTTGACGAATACGTTGTTCGTCCACCCGGCTGACAGTCCAGCCTGAGAGTCTTGAAGCTGCTAAAGAGATTATTCGCCAGAAATGCGAGAACCTGTCGTCAGAAGTTCTGGCAAGAAGTGATCGAAAATGCCATAAATCGGGCTCGTATCAACTCTGGCAGCGGCCACTTGACCGATATCATTTTATCAACTTGATGGAATAAATTTTAATAGAAGAGTATACAAATTTCACAAGAAGAACTAAATAAAATAGTATTTTCTTGTGTGTAACTTTTAGGATATTGTGAGCAAAGAGCATAAACATTTGCTTGTTTGTTTTGAACAAATTTTAATCCTATCGAAAAAAAAACTTGTAACGAGATAAAATAAAATAAAATACATCATCGTAAAATAAAGTAAAAATAGTTTCAATAGTAATTATAGAAAACAAAATGCAAACAATACGTTACGTTTCTGACGTGCGTGACCTACGACGCAATGCTTTGGTATAGGCGATGGTTACCACTTTAACATCAAGTGGGCCATACGCTTGTTCCATCAGTTAGTTGTATAAAAAAAAAACTAAGTACGATACTCTCAATATTGTTTTTACTTGAATAAAAAATAAAAATGAACCGGAGTAATAAAAAAAATATTAAAAATAATAATGAAAAAAAGTCAGTACTTGTGAATGATGATTGGTCTCTAGGGCTTTATAGTTTTTTTGTTTAGAATAGTATGGTACTTGCTCTTTTGTATTAAAAGCTATTCCAATCAAGAGTCCTGGGTTGGTATTCTCTATACAAGGTGTATCTAAATATGTGTACTATGCGAAGGTGGGGGGTTTCAGACCACAATGGTGATCAGTTGTGGGTGGGAGAAAATTAAAAATTCCTATTTTCAGTTTCCCATACAAAAATATTTAATTTCATAATACCTAAATAAATTGACAACCCTATCCTTGTAACCCCTTGACCCCTTGACCTACTACCTCTGCAGGTCTACTACTACTACCTACTACCTCTGTAGCTGAGTTTAGGGTTGTCACTTTGTATAAAGTCAGCTGTTCATGTTGAAACTTCGTTGCAGTTTTTTTTCAGAGATACCAATCGAAGTTCGAAAAGTCGTTGAACAAAAGTTGTTCCCCGGGGGGTGGAAATTCACCCCCCTTCAGGATAGTACACATATTTTGATACACGTTGTATAGGGTTTATTTTAATGCTAGTTTTGCCTTTATTTCTTTACTGTTCTTCGTTGTTTTGAATACCTAGTCATAATTATCAATTTTTTAGCATGACAATCATTACCGGATGTAATTAATAAATAAAATTAATTTTGTGAATAATCCACACTATCTATCTAGCCCCAAATCAAGTAGAGGTTGTACTATGGGAACCAGTAAGTTTTATTTACATAAAGAAACGTACAATTAAACAAATAAGTACATATTTACAAAATACACAAGAAACAGTTAAGGTAGGTCTCCGTAAACCGTTACACAACGATCTAGAGATAACTCAAATGATCCAAATCAGTAGGTACCAGACAGAAGCGTGCCCAAGACGCTGGCGGCATTGCCATGCTGAATAGCAATGCTAATACGCTGCGCCAGATACCCACCAGCCCTTGGTGGTTCCCTTCTTTATACATACTTAGAATACGTTACACCTAGACAGAGAACAAACCTCTGGGTTCACCACACAAATATTTGTTCTCGGGGGGATTGAAACCACGACAGCGCAGAAGGCAGAGCTGCTACCAACTGAGCTTAGGCCAGTCAAAGAGTGAACTTATTTGCAGCAGGAATCAAACCCACGCCTTACGTGGTCTAATTAATTACTACCACGCTAAGCACAGGGATCATCAAAACGGATTCACCTCCACCATAATCACAGTCAGTTACCATAAACACTCGAAATCCAAAACAGCTATAATTTAATCATAACTTAACATATTAGACTCTCGAATTGAATTACTTTTATGGTGTATAACCCCATAAAAAGCTATCACGTATGCACATGAAACAGCTTTCAGGAAATTAGACCATAAAGTCTGAGTAGTTATGGATATTATCGCGTGTTTCCGCTTCTATTTGCTTAACAGGTTCCATTTTACACTGTTTCAGTAAAATCATCTCCACGAATCCTGCATTATTATTTTTTAAGCAAAAAATTTGCAATTAAAATAGTGAAAAATTATTATTTTTAACCTACATAAGCTGTTAATTTTTATCAGTCCGTAGAGAACAGTTACTCTGAAATGGAAAAACGATACTTGAGTAATTCTTGAAGAGAAATACGTACTGTTACATACGTACAAATTGCCCATTATTACCTAGTATTACTACTAGCCCATAGTGTCCCAGTGTTGGGCAAAGGCCTCCATTTTTGCCAGTCACCTCAACGTTGCCAGTCCCGCTCATAAGCATCCAGCTCGTCCTTCCATCTCTTACGAGGTGTACCGCGACGCCCCGCCTCACTATGTCAGGGTTCTCGGTAGTGGTTTTGACCTACAGGTCGTCCGGCATGTGACAGACGAGGCTGGCCCAGAAAAAATGGTGGCCAAACTGCCCGTCTTTCTGTGGACTTCATGACTGAAGATCGTGATCAAGGATGTCTTTGTTGTACAGAGTGGATGGCCTGCCTCCAGCGTTTCCTGTTTGTAGCCATCTTCACAACATCATAAAAATGGCTTCTCCTTCTCCCTATCTTTCAGTTGCGCAAGAATTGATACGTTGTGGTTGGTGCGTTTTGCAGTCCACGGTACTCGCAACATTTGTCTCCAGCACCACATCTCGAACGCATCAATTCTTTTGGGTGGTCTTTGTCTCAACGCCGTTTATGAGTATAAACTGCCCATAATTTTCTAATTTGAAACTCTGAAGCAAAACAAGCTTACTAAGCATCACGTACCGAAAATAATAATAATCTGTGCAATAATTAAAGTGCACACTCACTCCGTCAAACGTGGACATTTCGGGGAAATGGCCGTGAATCCTCTTATCTTAATCCTGCCACGGAAGTGACGTGGGGCCATAGCAGTGGCTTCAAGCGACAATCATTTCAGCTCTTCAGCTTCAGCTTCAGGATTTTGTTACGTGTTGTTAATTATTTCGTTAACTCTTTTTCTTCTTCTTTGAAAACGAAAAAAAAAATACGGTTATTTGTCGCACACATCAAACCAAAAACATTTTCTGTTAAAACAAAAACGAGGAACAAAAATAATGAAACAAAGCAGATCGTTTTTTTTGAGCCTTTTTAAGGCTCACTAAAATCCTTTCACCACACTTGGGTCGAAAGAATCAGTGACACGGTAAGAAGAAGAAGACCGGTATGGTTACATGAAACAAACAACACTCACCAGTTTTTCTAACTTGCTCTAGATTTTATGACAAGCTGGTATCTTTGAAAGTAGGTAACCTAGTGCTTATTCATATTTGGACAGAAAAATTTATAGGTGAATTCACTGGATTTTTACTCTAATAAAAAGTTAGTTTTCGTTCTCCACTCTCCTCTATTAGTCGTCATCCAGCAGTCAATATTTTCTTACCCATGTCATCCTTCACACAATCCGTCCATCTTTTATTTGGCCTACCCATCCATTCATATCTAGCACTCTTCTCGTTACATAACATTCTTCCCTTCCCATGACATGCTCGTACGACGCTAACCTATTGCTTCTCATCTTTTCAGTCACTGGCACCTCTTTCAAACTGCCCCTGATGTACTCATTCCTTATCTGACCCATTCTCGTAACCTTTTCTTCTTTCTGGTAAAAAGAATGTTTAAAACCAGCCCTAAGAGCCTGTTCAGATGGAGCGTTTTACGCGCGAGTGCCCTCGCGCGTTTCAATTTATATTGCGTCCAGATGCCGCGTTTTACGCGCGCTCCTACGCGCGATGTATTTGGGAGGGACCCAGGGACAGTTATAAACATGGAGCCAGACAAAGCAGTCATGTTGTGGCTTGCATACCGCAGATGGAAACGTCGTAAACAAAGAGAAAGTCGACGATTTAATGTGCATCCAATTCTACGTGACAGAATGACACATAGTATGTTTATAACATTATACCCAAAGCTCAGAGATAAGTTCGATCATAACGAAAAGTTTTTTAACTACTTTCGGATGTCAGTAACATCGTTTGATGATTTACTAGAAATTATCAAAATTATCACTCTCCATTTTCGTTCCAAATACGTCCACTCGCGTCGGACTCGCGCGTACCGCTGGACGCAGCAATGGCACCAGAGTATCTCGGCACGCGCGGCGCTCGCGCGCAACACGCGCGAGTCGAGAGTCCAGCGCTTTGATCGCGTTTTACGCGCGATTGAGGAATCACACGGCAGCATCTGGACGGGATGTATAGCACTCTAGTACCTGGAGAACGCGCGTATGTTTACGCGCGAGCGCACTCGCGCGTAAAACGCCCCATCTGGACAGGCTCTAAGGATTAAGCTTAAGGATTTAGTGGCCACAAGTAAAATCTTCTGCATTATTAAACCGACGCTTTTAATGTGTGGAGAAAATTAATGAAGTTAGTAAAGTATAGTACAAAGTAGACTTATGCAGATAAAACATAGCAGCAGCAGACTTAATTGTAGAGCTTTTTGTTAAGAGCTCGTCCGGGGAGGTACTACCACCATGCCTATTTCTGCCGTGAAGCAGCATTGCTGTGTTTCGGTTTGAAGGGTGTGGGTGCCGGTGAAATTACTGGCACGTGAGGCTAAACATCTGTTTGCCTCAAGTTGATGGACGCAGGGTAGTTTTTTTATGTGATGTTTTATAAGTGGGTAGTCTTTATAAGTGATGGTTACCACGTAACATCAGGTGTTTCTATCAGCTAGTTGTATATAAAAAAGACACTCCATTATTTGATTCAATGCTTATCTTAAGAAACAAAATCACACCACAATAATAAAAAGGCTCCCTTCTGTAATCCCCAGGCACGGTAGACATCTCTTCAGATCGCACTTTTTGAAACGTTTGAAGCGGTTATAAGTGATGGTTACCACGTAACATCAGGTGTTTCTATCAGCTAGTTGTATATAAAAAAGACACTCCATTATTTGATTCAATGCTTATCTTAAGAAACAAAATCACACCACAATAATAAAAAGGCTCCCTTCTGTAATCCCCAGGCACGGTAGACATCTCTTCAGATCGCACTTTTTGAAACGTTTGAAGCGGCCACGATGCTGACCCGCCCGTTGGTCCAATGACATTGTCGGAGTAGTTGGGCAGCAATGGCGGAGATTGGCACAGGACCGAAAAGGAGTATAATGCTGCCTTCCTACGGTGCGTGGTTCTGCAGATCATCACGCACAGCCGACGACGACACACGGCAACGCACACAGAAAGGGCTCCTGTGCTACCGCGCACCTCGGCGCACGAGACCGTTCCCATGGTGTGTCGTGCGAGCTGATCCGCCTCCGTGCGCGATATCACACACCGGTGGGAAGGGGCTATTAGAAAGGAGGCCTATACGCAGCAGTGAGTGCATACTGGCTAAATAGATTAGATGATGAATATGAAGGCAGTAAGCCTACCACAAGCTCTGGCTGGCTCTGTCTCTGGCTCTGGTTTTGAGTCTGGGCGATTATCAGTGTATTATACCTACTGTGTGTGTGATGTTTGGATACTTCCAAACATCACACATACCTACCACTGACTAACCCTAACGACTTCCTCAAAATAAAATAGGTAAAGTTGAAATTTTGTTTGTATGTATTTTTGTATAAACAATATTTCATTTATTTGTGTGTGTTGACTAAATTTCCTATTACTTATAGGAAATTTAGTCAACACACACACAGACTCAAAAATAGAGCCAGAGACAGAGCCAGACAGAGCTTGTAGGTTTACTGTTAAAATGCATTGGAAAAGTAATGTCGCTTGCAATGTCTGAACATACCTACCACTGACTAACCCTAACGACTTCATCAAAATAAAATAGGTAACGTTGAAATTTTGTTTGTATGTATTTTTGAATAAACAATATTTCATTTATATTCACAGCATTGACACTCCATAAAATTATTTAACTGCATTTTGTAATTCTACTAAAACAAAAGGGTGAATTTATTTTAGTCATAAAACATTGAAATACGGCTTCTATAATTTTATGACGCAACAAAATTATCAAATAAAATTTAAGTTTTTATGTTAAATCTTCATTTTACTGTTTTAACACCGTAGGGACTTTTAAAATCTTCAACAAACGTAACTTTGCAACTGAAAAAACAAAACATGAACGAAAATGTTAAAAAAATCTGTTTTTCGAGTGAAAATCTAACTTTGTAAGGGTTTTATCCTATGAATCTAATTTAAATGTCGTAAAAATGAAATTGGCCGTTTTTGGAAATCAAGGCGAAGGTAAATAAATTAGTTTAGTTTTTATTACTTCCGATGACTTTTAGGAAATTAAACCAATAAAGCATTTCTTAGACAAAAGTCGTAAAAATATTTAGGCAAATTTGATTTACCAAGGGGAAGGTACTAACGGGTTCAAAACCCGTTCGGTTCTTAACTTTCGAGACATCATAAAAATTTATCTTATTACACTAATGTAGCACAAAATCTAAATTTTGTCAATTAAAAATATACTACTTATTTGTAAGGGAAACAGGTAACCAAACAACATCAGGTAGACCATCTGTATATTCAATAGCGGTTTTAAAATACTATTTTCATTGCTCATACTCTGAAAGTAGGTTTGAAGTTGCCTGAGGGGCCTAATTGAAAGTAATACTTTCAGCCCTAGGGAGAATCGCTTTCTACTGACAGCTGTCAAATTATAAAAAAAAACAAGTTCTATTTTATTCAACCATGTTCCAACTTTCTAAACTGCAAGGAGGTTGAACCAAATTCCAACTTTTTATTCAGCAAGTAGGTTGGAAACCCATTACAACGGTAAGAAGTTTAAAAACTCTAATTAGAGCGCAATGTAAAATTTAAATAACATAAAGATAGTATTAAATAAATAATATATTTATCTTCTAAATTACTTGATTAATATATAACTTCAACTATTTATTTAAAATAACATAGATTTGAGCAAACAATTTACCATTTTTTAAATTATGAAAATGAAAATAATGGCTGAATAATGCTGGCGAGCCGTAGCCGAAGGCCCGCCAGAGAAAAAGAAAAAAAAAACCGGGAAGGCGGCAATTCAATCTTCATTTTCACAAATTTTTCATTCATGTTTTTATTTTTACTTTCCTTGTATTCGTAATGAAAAGCACAGTGTTTACCTCGGGTGAAAGTCTTTTAAGTCCCTCAAGCTCCATTGGCGCCCTCGCTAACGCTCTGGCGCCAAACCCGTCTCGGGACTCAAAAAACGTGACTTTCAACACTCGGGTAACAATGTACTATTGTGAATTTCAGAGCAGAAGAGGTAGCCACTCAACATCAGGTGGAGATGGTTTATTCAATCACGTTTATTTTAGTTTGCACAATGTTGGTTTCTCATCTACTTTAAGTCGAAAAAATGTAACCAACAGTTTAATTCCTTTGTGCATCAACCATAGTAACGGCTTAGTAACCAATGAGTCACCGCTGCAGCAAACATGCCCGCATTTTCTGTGTTCTATTGAATAAAGAATAAACCTTATTGCTAACGACTCTTTCTCGAAATTCACTGCTGGACAGAGTAGGCATAGACCTGTATATTCTGGGAACGATTGTGAGCCTTCTCCAAATACTGAATTACTGGGACTTTTTTTATCTTTACTGTTATCGGTCCATGGACCGGGAAGCTTCAGATAAAATAAATAAATCTCTCATCTCATCATCTAGCCTCAAACTAAGCAAAACTTGTACTATAGAAACCCGATAGTTGATAATAATGATACTTGTATACTTTTTTCTGTAAATACATTATATACTTAGAATACACGTAACACCCAGATAGAGAACAAACACTTTCACCACACAAATGTTCTCAGTGAAGATTGAACCCACACCCTCCAGCGCAGATGACAAAACTACTACCAACTGACCTGTGGAGGCAGTTTTGATGACATTGCAAAGATTAAAAAACTAAAAAATCAAGAAACAAACTATATTAATTTCTGTTAAACTCTACGTGATAAATAGTAAAACCTTAGTTTAAAACTACTTCATTTTCTTCAATTATAGTGAAACTTTGAAACTTTTCACCTTCCAACAATATTTCTCGAACTGTAATAACAAATTAACACGTTGAATTCAGCTGCGCAGAAGCCCTCTTAATCATAAAATTATCTGCGCTAGTTTAGCCCCAGTTTATGCTATCCCTTTCTTAAAAACCAACGCTACCAAGGGCTTTGCTTTTTAGTATAAAAAACACTGAGCTACTTTTTACATGCCAAAAACATTTTTTTGTTATGAGTGTTTCATTTTTGTTGTGAAAAAATCTGTCGGTGAGTAGGTACACGAAATAAAGTATTTACTTGTAGTAAGTGACGACACAGTCCCGTCAAACAAATAGAAGTTACTGGAAAAAATAGGTCAATACAAATAACTTAAGTTCTCGTAGAAGTTTTAGAGAGATCTAAGTAGCATAATATCTGTTTTTAGATGAAGCCTCTTTAAGTAATTCGAATTTCAGTACAAGTGGTAGCAATAGCCTTGCGGCGATGGCGATCAGCTTCAGCATAGGGTTTTGGTTACATCCACACACACCACTGCAAACTTTGACAGAGCGATATTTGACAGCGATGCAATGACGATACACTCTTCGTTATCACTTATCTATATAGAGGTGCGCAAGGCTTAAAAAGTTTTAAATTCATCGAACAAGTAGCGTGGTGTAACTGAAATCATACTGATTGGATAACATTGGGTCTGGTTTCTGTTTTGTTTTTATTAATAAGCGGTAGTGTTATTGCAGACGTCTGCAGGTGCTTAAGCACTATGCTCCTTGAGGAGAGACGGAACACTTTTACTGGTTACACTATTTATTAGTCCTTATTTGAATTTGATTAATTTTTAAAGTGTTTTTTGAAGTTTTAGTCAAATAATAATTTCAACAATTCATTTCACGTGACCCAAGAGTATCTGGCGCAGCGCAATAGTATTGCTATTCAGCGTGGCAATGCTGCCAGCAAAGGGTAAACTTCCGTCTATTACTAGATTTGGATCAGTCGAGCTATCTTTAGATCGTTCGTAACAGTCTGCAGTTAACTCAACTGTTTCTTGTGTATTTTGTATTACATGTAAATATTTGTTTAATTGCAATTTTATTTGTGTTAATCATGATTCATTAAAATCATGTTTTTAAAACAAAACAATAATTTCGGAGTAGGTACTATATAGTTATCAATTTCAATATCCTTGATTGAATCTTACAAACAGCTCTTACTAGACACAAAGACGAAGGTGTTAATATCTACCGAGAAACACGAATAAACAGCAATTAGATGGAGCCACTGTGGCACTTAGTAGTAGTGATGGGACAAAAAGTGACTAAATTTTGGGTCCAATCTTATTTTTATGATCCTGTCAGCCTCATTAGCTCAGTTGGTTGGTTCTTTCTATGCAGTAGTGAGTTCGTTTCACACCAAGATTAAACATGTTTAATTCTGTGTCTGGGTGCTAAATTTATGTATTCAGAAATTAACAGAAAATAAATGCGAGACCTAATTAAAAAATAACAACTTTATTTTGTTTGATAGATTTTGCTAAGAATTCTGGAAAACTTTTCAAACTTGAGTAAAAGTAAATCAGGCTAGCACAGCTTTAAATTAATAATATAAACTATTGGCAGAACACTATCTAAGACCTTCTAAAACATCCTTGTGATACAATACAACTGAATAAACGATTATTTTGACTTTAAAACTTTGAAGTCAGTTTTTATTTAACTAATAACTTCAAAGACGGTTTGTCTTATTTTACTCGGTCATTCAAGTTGGTAAAAAAAAACTTGGTGTTTGTCTTCTTAAATTTAAGAGCTTAGCTCTTGTTGGGGTTTTGATGCAATTTTCTCCAATTGAGTCTCTCGATTGCAGTCTCCTTGACTTCCACATACGACATGACATGGATATTTTATTTTATCTTTGATTTTAGCCTAAAGGTGCTGATAAACTTGAGCATTCACTTGTAATGAGCATTTGTGCAAATGTAATATTTGCACAAATGCTCATTACAAAAAAATACGTGAACATTTTAGCGAACATTCTATCAAGCGTTCTGGTTTTAAAAATAGTATCGAGACTGTCTAGTTAGAGCATTTCACATCACTAGTGACGCAGACGCCCCAGGACGTAATTGTTTATTATTATTGGGTGCTTATTGTTTGGCTTTCTGCAAACAAGTTTGTTTCTTGCACTGTTTTGCAATAAACAGAGCAATAAGATGTTTACTGGTCGGTAATGTTGTTTTTATTTTAGTTCTTACCCACCGTCCAGCTTTTTGCGATAAAAAGTCAATTGGCAATTTGAGATATTCAATGTAAATCTATGCTAATACTAAAAGTAAACAGGCCCTTGCATCTATTGTAGATAATTTATATAGCGTCAGAGCAACTGGTGATTACACAAGCCCTATTTACGGAACGTTTTAGTGCCTGGGACAGGATTTTAGATGGAATAGGCTTGTCTATCAGCCTGACAACTCTGTCGGCCTAATTCACAGGAAAGACATGGTCAATACGTGAGGAGCTGGCTACGATGTTTTCCTACATCTCTATTTAGTCCATACTCTCACAGAATCAAAAATAGAGTCTGAGATAGAGCTTGTGGTAGGCTTACAGTCACTTTAGAAATGTTCAGGCTCTGTCTACCTTTAGTAAGGAATACTTTTGGCCTTACATAGTTTGTTCTTACCTAGTGGAAAGAGAAAACGTAAAAACGCGTGTGAAGCTACATTATCTAACCCCCCCCCCCCCTTTTCATTTATTATATAAGAGTCATTTAATATCAAAAACGGCATTCTCCACTTTACTTACATTTGAAATAAACATGAAAAACGTTTTTTGATTCATTATTTTGTCATTATTTTGGTATAGGAGATTGCCGCTTTTGAAACTTACTCAAAAGTTTAAAGTCATTTTTGGTAGGGAGAATGCTGTTTCTGTAAAAAACTTATTAATCAAGATGGAAGATTAGTTCTTAGAGACTATTTTGGCATAGATAAGTTATTTTCTCATAGATGTGGAGATTGCCGGTTTTGATACTATATGACTCTAAGGTCCCCTAAATAAAATAGCCACGTATGGATCGTGCCCTACGATCCACTGCCCTGTGTCCATCAACTTGAGCCATAGGTACAGATGTTCAGCCTCACGGGCCAGTAATTTCACGGGCATCCACACCCCTCAAACTGAAACATAATAGGCATGATAGTAGAGTTTCCCCAGACGAGCCCTTCACAAAGAGCTCTACTAATTAAAAAAGCGTTTCTTAAAAAAATACCTACTCAGTGCTTATGAAACTGTCATCTGTTACCACTAGGTAGCAACAATGTGTCAAACCTATGTAACGCTTGGAAGTAAGACCAAAAGTGTTCCTTAATAAGGGTAGACACAGGCAAGTCTGAGCATTTTAAAAGTGACAGATTTCAAGCGTATACAAATATCTAGTTAATAATGAATGAGTTTTGAAAACAAACAAAGAGATTACTAACTACAATATCGTTTGAACAACAATTTTAAATTGTAAATCGTTTGCGATTCCAAGAATCACCTTTCAAATTCACCTTTCGCAAAACCACAAAGATACTCAATACAGCAGAAATGTCTCAAGCGAATTTAGCACGTAACTCCATTCAGATAAAGGTCATAAAGGCGTGTATTTTTGCTGTTGTTTTATTCTTTTTTAGAGGCTTTGTAGGTATTGGTAAGCGATCGGTATGACGAATAACATCCAGACGTTATTATTTTCAAATTAAGGTCGACCTGTCTGTGTCTGAATTAGGAAAATTAAATTGTGGTAAAATACATTTCTTTTATCAAAGTGATTCTTTTACTTTCAAATAAGGACAACGACTTTTTAGACCAATTACCTACAGGAACTAGAGACTAAGCAAAAATTGATAAATTGAAATGTTAAAATTCATGGTCTCCCTTTTATTTCTGACGCTATGTTATTTAGCAAAAAAAAATCGGTTGTCTGTAACGTCTGTTTACTGACGATAGTTGAACGTGACAGCGTCATAGAGCTGTCCACGCGGACGCATCGCTCACTCAAGTAGGAGAGAGACAGATGTCGAACGCTGCCGAACGCGGAAGCCGATTGTGCCTCTCTGTCGCTCGTTCCGCGCTCTCGCTTGCACTTTAAGCCTTAAACAGAACGCCTCAGAGCGAGGTAACGCCGCATGAGTTGTTTTTTCATGCGTGCAGCCGGCTCCATTGAATTATAAGACGTTGTCACATCAAAAACAATCCTTATGATAAAGCCTTTCAATCGGTATGATAAAGCTTCAAGAGTGATTATTTTTCTCGTGCAACGGGTTTGATTCCCGGTTCAAACATGTAATTATTTAAATATCTACGAATGCAGTTCAAATTGTTTTTGAAATTCAAATAATGTCTTCTTTCAGTAAAATGTTCCATCTACAATTTTCGAGGTACTTTCTCTCCATGTGGCATGTCCGTGGGACACCCTGTAGAGCACGTTGGTCGTATGAGATACTCTTTTTACATAGATTTGCTTCGTTTGACGTTCTGGAGACATTGCATTATCAGCAGTTCTTGTTGGACGTCCTCTGTGAGGCATTACTTGGCAGAGGTAGCTGCTTAACATCAGGTGGTAACCCTGGATGTTTCATCACTTTGTTCTCGTATAAAAAACTATTTCGCGCAGAGTATTTTATCAGCCCCATCAAATAGATTTGTTTAGTTTGAGTCTGGATAACCTTGCGTTTTAAGATCATCAAGATTTATACGTATTTATTTATTAATGAGAAAAAGATATTCATGGGATAAAACTACATTAATTTTAGCAATTAATGCAATAAAAATTAGCAAATGCTGATGTAAAAATTTGGATCAATTGAGCTATCTCTAGATCATTTCCTACTATCTGCAGATAGCTCAACTATTTAGTATGTGTGTTACATACATTAAATTTACTTGCATTTTCTTTGTAAATAAATAACGATAAACTATATAAAACTATTATTATGCCCTTTGATGGATGGTCATGACTATCAAAAACTATCGGCCGCAAGCCAAGTTTCGCCTTTTACCTTTTTGGGGTTCCGCATCAGTGGAAAAACGATCGTAAATCATGTTGCTGGAAATTCATTATGGTTCTTTTGAGCTTTTTGTTTTATTTTTATGAAGTTGACTGACTACCTCTTTTTACAAACTATTATAAGTAGGTATTTATGAAGTGGACTGACAACTTTTACAAACTATTATATTTTACTTTAGAGGCGCACATATGCAGGGCTATCTCTAGATCGCTTGTAACGATCTGCAGATAGCTCAACTGTTTCTTGTGTATTTTGTACATTTTGTAAATATTTGTTTAATTGTAAGTTTCTTTGTGTAAATAAATTTATTTTTACTTTAACGATGTCTTTATATTATATTGTGTATGAACAATTGATATTATTTTCAGATTTCTATAAAAAACTTTTCCCAACAAATATACAAAAATATGCAATAGACTTGTATGTTATTATGTTAAATCAAAATCTAGGTATTGAATTACAACGAACCATTTTTTTTCATGTTTAGATCTGCGCCATAGCACGTGGGTTCGATCCCCACAAAAAAAAAATTGTGTGGTGAACGCTGATGTTTGTTCTCTGTCTGGGTGTTATATTGTATTTTAAGTATACCTACGCATTTACAAAAAAATATAGTTGAGTATTATATCAGTTCTCTGGTTATACAAGCTCTGCTTAATTTGGGGCTGGATAATGTTGTCTGGATTGTCCACAAAATATTTTTTATTTACTTATAGAATCCAGGAATAAAACAGAATAAATGTAGTAAGAAATTTCCCCATCCAGTGTAATGTAAATATAAAATATAGATTACAAAATATAAAACGCTTACCTATCGCACCTACCATGTCCTCGCAAAACACGTGTAAATACAAAAAAAAGAACTAAAACACTCGCTTAGCAAAAGAAACACAACTCATTAAAAAACCTATGCGGAACCCACACCCCAAAATACAAAACAGCAGTGAATCCCTTTTGTTTGTTTTTTCACAAATCGCTATACTGTCGAGACGGGGTTCGAACCTAAACCCTTTGTTATAAAGACACCTGCACCATCAAGCGTTGGGTGCTCTTAACAAATAACCAGACAGCAAAACGTTCTAAGCTCCATCAAAATCGCAGGAATTTACATTCTAATCTGGTAGAAATAAGGTTGATAGTGAAAAAAAGGGTATAAGATTCGAAGTATCATCGATGAGTTACGCAAATTTTTAAACAGAACAATTAGGAGGTCACGATAAGTATGAGTCATCGGCACGTAATATTTTAAGAGAGGCTATTTACGTTTTTTTTATAAACAAACAGGGTACTATAGGTACCTACTATAAAATGTATGAAGGAAAAATTTATGACCAGAGTCCTTTTGGTGGGGTTGACTGAGAAAATCTTAGGTCTGGAACGAGTTTTTGGCATTGGAGACGTCAAATTCGCTCAAATCGCGCATAATACCCCCTGATTTTTACTGTATCTTGCCTAATTGTAGATTATGTATACCTTTTTTAGTTTAAATAAATATAAATGTGTGAATAATTCACACAATACTATCTAAACCCAAACATACAGGAACCAGATAGGTATAGCTGATGAACTTACTTGTTTATTTTTTTATTTTTTTGGAATAAGTACAATATACACTCAATAACACTCAAACAGGGAACAAACATCTACGTTCACCACACAAATATTTGTTCTATGGGGTAGCTTTTGTTTTCCTGTCAATGGGTGGGTCATGCATGGTATACATTTTAGACTAGCTCTTGTGGTCCTATTTTAGACTATCTTTTGTTTTGTTCATAATAGTTGTATGCTTTTTGGCAAAAATACATTTGGTTCCCTTTTTATCTAGATTTCAAATAATAATTAATAAAAAATATTGGGTATGGTTATGTAAATTATTATTAAAACTGTGTCTCGTGAAACAAAAGCAGACAACAAAAATTACTTACAGCCAAAACCTTTTTGACCCTGAGATAAGGTAAGCCCAGCCTAACTTTGAACTGGTTTGCCAAAAAAAGTATCAAAGAAAAGTCACAAGTTATAGGTATCTTCCTGTTGAATCTGATAAAAAAAATATAAGACACAAACGAATTGATAGCTCTAAAAACAATAAATCGTTATTGCAAATCTTTTTTGCGAATTATTTTTTTGTTATATATATTTTTACTGTGATATTATTAATTTATGCAAAGCGTCTTCAATGAAAAACAAAAAATCAAGAAATTAGTCACTAGGAGAGTACGTTATAACGAGCTGGTATGACCGAGCTTCGCTCGGGGTTAAAAAAAATAGTATTGTTATTCGCCAATAGATGTCAGGAAGAGTCGTATTATTATTGGCTTATTTTTAATTAACAACGCCATCTACTGGAATAGCTTGCAGTTAGTTGCTCACAATCGTAATAGATGGCAGGAACAGTCGTATATTGAGTTTGTGTTTGATTATTGCAAAACACCAACTTCTTGTCATTTTCTAAAAATGAATCCTAGCTAGATCGATTTATCGCCCCCGAAAACCCCTATATACAAAATTTCGTGAAAATCGTTGGAGCACTATCATTCCTTGTGAGTAAATTCCTAGTTTCTATTTAATATTGTCAAAATGTGATTATTCTATATGTTTATGTATATTATATATATATCTATATTTATATGTGTGTATATATGCATATGGGTAGGTTAGGTATTGTGTGTATTTATTGTAATTTGTAGTATGTATGTGTAAGTAGTTTATTTATTAGTAAGTAGATGAGTTTCTCTTGTTCCGTGTGTTGTGTAACTTCAAGTTGGTACACATTACTACCATTTTACTTTTAGCTCTCTCTTAGCCCCAAAAGTTTGCTGGAAGAAAACTCTTATTAGGGTTAAGCTCGCCTATGTACATGTCCTGTGTCCTGCAGTTTCCGAGATCCTAAATATATATTATATAATAAGATTTTCTCGCTTAAAGGTATAAGATAAGATACAATGTTTTTGCAAAGGTATGTTTAGATCACGTATACTTTTTATAAACACTTTAATTTTCCTGAAACAGATTATAAGATGAGTCAAAGCCACGAGATCCAACCGAAATACACCAAAGTATCCTTGAGCAAGGAATGTGCGAAGTTTCCGGTCTGTCTGTGTTTTTGCATCATAATCTCTGTCTGGTTTTCTTTTTGTTGTATACAACTTTTATTTCGTTCTCGTATACGAGTTACAGGTTCAGCGCCAAACAAGTCATTATGAGTTTATTGAGCTATAGCACTTTCTGTTTCCTTTTTTCGTGATTTATTATTTTAGACTATGATATCGACATTATCAAACTCTTATTATTATAAAACCATGTAAATAGTACATAAGAATACGCATCAAACTATACACTGCTAGCTCTTATGTCTTTGCAGTAAGCGTCGTTTTTCTTTGTTTTATGTAACTTGAGCTGTCCTACTGTACCTATATTTGTCTAACCTGAAGATGCCTTCTTTTCCTGAAATCGCCAGTGGGAACGATTTTGAGTCTTCTATATCTCAGACTATTATTAAACTGTTTTTATTATCTTGTTATCATCAGTAGGCGTACCACAAGCTCTGTCTGGCTCGGTCTCCGGCTCTGGTTTTGAATCTGTGTGAGTGTTGACTAAATAAATCCTATGTTGAAACGTCACTCACACAGTTTACTACACCGGTGAGCACTCATACAGTCTTAAAACCAGAGACAGAGCCAGACAGAGCCTGTGGCAGGCCTACAGGTCAGTAGTTATAGCCATCCTACGTTTAATTTAATTCCCAGAATGCTATTTAAGCTAATACTCATGTTTGTTTTTGTTAGACACAAACTTTCTTAGACACGTATTATTTTATTACAACTAGTTCATGGAACAAGCTTAGGACCCACCTGATATTAAGAAGTAACCGTTGCCTAGTTTATATTGCCTCGATGCACTGCCCCGCGTCCATCGTCTTGACATCATCATCAGGCCAAAGAAGTCCACTACTGGACATAGCCCTCCCCTACACATTTCCAGGAAGAATGATTTTTAGCCTTTCCATCCCACGACTTCCCGCGATCTTGACAATGTGTCGGTCCATCAACACTAGTTAGCTTAGTTATGTATGATTAAACCATTAACCATACAAAAATCAGCATCAATAACCTACTGATTATAGATAATGTTGTGTTGAAAAACATCTCAGGACTATTTGCATACACAAGTCATTTGACGAACCCTTTTTATCATTGATTTAAATCAAATACCAATTGGCTTAACTATTTCTGTGCGGTAACTTTGGAAATTGACCGTGTAAATATTCAGAAACTAAATTATTCTAATATTGATTCTCAGGGATTTTGAATGTTTGTTATTTGATTATTATACGTTGTGTGTGAATGTTCACACTTGCTGTTTCACGTAGTTTGTGTATTTTAGGATTGTTATTGATTATTTTGAAGTTGAATAGACAATTATAAAATAATGTGGAAGTCAGATTCTGTTTGGTAATTCTTCTACATTGAGTAGTATCTTCTGTATGAAAAATTAGATTAGAGATTACTTGTTTATGTATCGACTAATTTGTGCCCAAATAGTCGATACTTATACTATGTAACCAGCAAAACATTGATTTGTACTGCTTGAATCTTAGTCACACTAAAATACCGTCAAGTCACAGAAGGTATACTTTTTAGTAGGCTATTTACCGATTAAAAAAATCCTTCCTGAAATCAGTAGTTTTGATTTAGGTTGGTAGGTGCATAGAATAAAGATGCATAGAACTTTTAAAAAACCCGACAAAGACAGAGCAAAGTTAAATTGCAACAGTTCCATCTCAATTCTAACCATTCCCAGAATTCAGCTAGAAATTTACACTTTCAACGGATGTTTTTATGCAAAGAAATCCTGCCAGTTGCACTTCAGTATAAAATTCGCATTACGTTTCTGATCCAGAGATTGCTACAGCATCTGCATACTTCTCTATTCGGGCCCAATTTAAATAATTTGCAACTGACAAATGTTTCTGTATAAATAATGCAATTTTTTTCCTTCAAACACCTATCTAATTGACCGTGTGAGAATATTTCATGCTAAAATTATGGTGTTCCGCAAGGTGTAACTCTTGGTCACATTATGTTAATTGTGTATATTGGCGTATTCAAATCACGGATTATCATAGAAAGTTTGCAAGTGTGTGAATTTTGCCGCTATTGCATTCTCAGAGATTTTGAAGAAACAGGTTTTTGAGGAATATTGAAATTAGATGCAGGTTCATTTAAGTTTTCGGAACTTTTTTTGGAGACGCAAAAAATAAAACCAAACATTTATTTTTTACTACATTAAAATGTATAATGCTCATTTGAGTTTATTTTCACAAAAACCAACATTAACAATTTTACAACCAAAAGGCGTATCATTTAATTAAACTTTTCAGTTTCAGTATAGTTTTTCATTCGATGCTATAGTCTGTGGGCGGTAATTGCAGTGGCTTCATAGACGTTATTAATCATTGACTCACAGGGCTGACCAAAACCTGAGACAGGGTTGAAATTTGATTTTACAGATTCTCTGACACTTTTTTTAGGTCCATAAAAACAGATATTCCTAGATACACTAATTTTATTAGAAACTCTCTCAATAAAATACAAACATAAAATATATGTATAATAATTATATTAATACGATAATTGACCTTCACCGTAAAGATTGGTGGGAGATTGCCGGAGATCGGGATGAATGAAGGTTTTGGGGAGACCTTTGCCCACTAGTGGGACACAATAGGTTGATAAATAATAATAACAATAAGAATGCGTTGCTAAAAGTAAATGCATTCATTAATCAAAGTACATATATATTTAAAAAAAATAAACGTTAGTTTTAGCAATTCATTAAAAAAAACAGTCACTGACACAAATGTTTCAATAAAATTTACAAAGTCACACAAGCAAGTAGCTTTTTTGTTTTTATAAATAATCTTAGGTAACATTGAAACTATATTATTATGATTTGTCACGTTGATCATCACGATTTAGTTATTTATTTATTCTATAAACCATGTCAAGATCAAAACTTCAGGTGATTCATTCTAGCCTAGAAAATATTTTAATAAAATCAACATGGCAACATTATTCACCTTGGTCGTATCAACGCTGAAAAGTTGACAACTGTCAGAATGTCAGAAACTTTGTAAATTATTTGCATATGGTTTTGCGATACAACAATTTTCAGATCATAAATTTTCAACTTATCGCAATATTTAATAACACAGTTAAGGAATTTTCATAGTTAAAAGTTTATTTTTGAATTAATTTACGTGCAAAATGAAGTCAAAATCTGATAAAATTCATAGTCTTTCTACTTCTACTGTTTAAACGTTATCTAGTTTCAAATAGTTGTGTACTTCCGGAGAAATAACTAAATTCCGTGTTACAAAACTTGTTACATAATGTAGAATTTTCTTTGTCACACAAAGACGTATTAAAAGTAAAACTTTACTGATAAAAACTATTTCAGCGCTGATAGCTATCAGCCCTACGAAAACCGAAATATAATGCTCACCGGTACAATGGTGTGCATCAGTGTTGGTGCGAATTAATAGTGGCAACACTGACGCCGAGTAAAGCCGCGCTTAATGAATATTGCACAAATGCAAGCTGACTGATGCGAGGTAGTTATATTGACTTCGGTGTACAGTTTGGTACAGTGTGTCCTCCTGCGTTAGCTTTTAGTTAGTTGTTGTTATATATCAAGTATTTTTAAAAGGTGTATTGCTGGCGACAACGACCGATAGCAAAAGGCTGTCTGTTAATGAACTCAAATAAAACTTTTAGTTTTAGCTCGTCAAAAAATGTTTATTGGAAACTTATTAACAACTTTGAATTTGTTGATTGCTACATCATACTGTTAGTTTTGGTTTTTATTTTATCCATTTAATACAATTCTAAGTAAGATTTCAGTTTCTAAATTAATAAATACCCTGAAAAAAAAATTATATTAGCTGCTCGATTTCCTGTAGGTAATGTTACAATATGAAAAAGTAATATGTAAATACTTTAAAAAAATAAGGGTATTCTACCTGTCAGTACTACCGTCGTAACACCTTTTGTTATGTTTCATATTTTTCTTAACAAAGTCTTCTATTATTTCACTGAATCAAGCTTTTCTCGACGACGATACAGTCCATTGTTTAGCATGCCTGCTATTGTTCCTGGCATTTACATGTTAGTCCAATGTCTGCGACTTCTAGAGAAAATATGATAGCTTACTATCGCAAACGTTTATTATAAGGAAAGGCCATTTTGGCTCGATTGTTCTTGTTTATTTTATATCAGTTTGTTGAGTGATAAGGTATTTTAAGCAAATGCTAGTTTTAAGCTGTGGGCAAAATTTGTAACGAAGCATAATTTAAATTGTTATTCCCGTTAGGTCCTAAATCGGTCATTAGCCGGTAGGACCAAAAGTAGGCCTACCACAAGCTCTGTCTGGCTCTGTCTCTGGCTCTGGTTTTGAGTATTTTCTATTTTTGAGTTACTGAAGAGTTGTTACTGACCAAATAGTCAAACATTTCTTTATTTAGTGGTATCACTTTGAAAGGCTTTAAAGCTAGGTGAGTATAAGTGCCAGTTTCCTCAGTACCTTAGTAGGTACCTCAGTATACCTCAAGTTGATGGACGCAAGGCAGCGCATCGTAGGGCACGTCCCTGTCCAGACGAATGCTTTGTTGTTGTAGGTGATGGTTACCACTTAACATCAGGTGGGCTTTTTGTCCATTAGAAAGTTGCATAAAAAAACGGGATAAGTGATAATTTGCTGTTAGCATTGCATAGCATTGAAATGAGGTTTTCAATTCACCAGCTATTTAAATTAATGTTATTTTCAGTCCTGGCAAAAGCAGAAAAGCTTACACAAACATTATTCAAAACAAACCAACCAATTTAACATAATCTCCACAAGAATAAACGATGAGTACAGGATGACAATACTGCACAATGGGCCAAAACGCAACACGTATTGGACAAAAAACACAACTCATTCGAACACCTGCGATTTTCAATACATCATTGATCGATTAGCCATGACCAGCTCCCTCAAGCGATTTTGACCTTTAACCTGTGATAATACGGGTGGTTTTCGTTTGCGGTTTAATGTGGGGAATAAATTAACGTTGGTTTTATGTGTCAATCAGTATGGATGCGTCGAAAAGGGTGAATCTGAATACAGAAGTTGATGGTTTTCAATTTTGTCTGTTATTGATTGGAATGCACTCTTTGTGAATTAATTATTAAACACATTAGTATAATAAAATGTATACTTTTTGAACCTCAGTTCAGATACTAGGTAAAACAAGGAAACCCAGTTATGTGGTCAGGATTTTTTTCCATAAATCGCTTCGTTCGCGCTGTAGCATTTTTACCTCGATCATGAGTAATTTTGTAGGTGTCATAAATAACAAAGAATAATAATCAGGAAATAAACTACACAAATATTTATTTTTATTTACGTCAAAATCAGTTCAATAGTTAAAGTTAAATACGCTGGCTATAGGCATAAGGCGTGATTGAGCTACAAATTCAAACACCTTAACCTTCACATTTATTTTAGTAAAAAGGTTAAAAGTTGTAAAAAAGTTCCTTCAAGGTATAGGCAACGCAACGACAGCACCCTTGATGTTTTTGGTGTTTATGGGCGATGGTGACCGCTTACCATCAGATGGGCCTTAAGTCTGTCTGTCATTTGAATAGAAAAAAAAGTTGTTTTTATCTTTCTTGTTACACTGTAAAAGTCTTTCAAAACGTAGACGGAACTACAGATAGCCAACAATGTAAGAATTTTCCATTTCCCTCATTTCTACCCGCATGGAAAATTATTCATAGTGTGTAACAAAAACGACCTTGAAGTGATGACATGATAGTTTTATGCACATACTTTATGGGATAAACGTAACGACCTTGTACACACTGTGCAGTGCACTGTGTATATTTTTGTTGCACAGTTTTTTTTTCTCTAAATCTTTTCTTGTGTATTTTGTACATTTAGTAAATTTTTGTTTGTATTGTAAGTTTCTTTGTGTAAATAAATTTTTCTTTTTTGTAATTTTTGGTTTCAGGAACAATAGTTTTGAGCTTTGAGTTTAGTTTGGAAAACCTTTGTTCGCTAGCAGTTGTTGGTTCTTTGACAGCCCACTGTCACTTTAGTTAATAATTGTAAAATATCTATCGTCAAATTGTAATTTTAGTTTTTTTAATAATTCAATGTTATCGTTATTACCGGTTTCCAACATTATTTCTCAAATCCATTATTTTTAAAAGCTTCCGCATAATTTTATCACTTTGTCAACTTCTAACCCATTATTACATGCCGTATCCATTTTGACCACACCTTACATTAATGATGACAAAAGCCTTATAATTAGCCATTATTTTCTTGGACATCTACCAAAGTAAATCTACTCTATTGACTGGCCTCACAGCTCAGTTGGTAGAAGCTCTGCCTTCTGTGCCGTAGGTCGTGGGTTCGATCCCCACCGAGAACAAATCTTTGTGTGGTGAACGTAGATGTTTGTTCTGTCTGGGTGTTATATTGTAATCTAAGTATGTATTTACAAAAAAAAATGCATTTAAGTATTATAGCAGCTATCTGGTTCCTATAGCACAAGCTCGGCTTAATTTGGGGCTAGATAGTGTTGTGTGGTTTATCTACAATATTTATTTATTTATTTACTCCCAATGTACCTACATAACTACCTATGTTAGTAGGTACATACAGGTATTAACTGTATTCGCTCTTTTATTTGTTTTTACTCTTCATTTTAATAGTCTAGTCTTACATACTTGTACCTATGTTCTTCATTAATTTTTCTTATTGTGATGTGTTGTGCGTTTGCGTCAAATAAATTCTCTTATATACTATTTCTAAGAACAAACATCTGTGTTCACCAGACAAAATTGGGATGGGGACGTGAGGATTGAACCCACGACCTACGGTGCAGAGGGCAGAGCTGCTGCCAACTGACCTGAGATGCAATCAAATTAAAAATTTCTTTAGTCAATGGTATCAAAATAATCTCTTTGACACGTCTTAAAGCTATATAGGTGCCAGTTCCACGCGACCAAGCCTAGAAGAACAGGCAACAAACTACGGCTTGGTTCTTACCGTTTTTTGAATGATCCTTATCCATCTTTATCCATAAATGGGATAAAATCTAAATTAAAACATCATTTTCTTTTTCAATAACATTTAAAATAATCCAATCATTTATCTCAATAATACAAAACAGATTAATAATACGAATACATTTATTATCGGTCATTGAAATAGTTTGAACTTCGTTGTATTAATCTCTATTCCTTTGTCGTGAGAGAGTGTTTGACGATCGAGTATGACTATGAGTCACCTGCGCCGGCGCATACTTGATACAGTATGATTCCAATTTGGATAAATCTGTTATTTTGAATGCCCTCATAGCTCAGTTAGTAGTGGCTCTGCTTTTTGCAAAGGAGGGCGTGGGTTCAATCCCCACCGATAACAAATATTTGTGTTGTGAACGCAGATGTTTGGTCTCTGTCTGGGTGTTATTATTGTGTTCTAAGTATGTATGCATTTTTTTACATACTTAGAATACAATTATCACCCAGACAGAGAACAAACATCTGCGTTCAACACACAAATATTTGTTCTCGGTGGGAATTGAACCCACAACCAACGGCGCAGTAGGCAGAGCTGACCAACTGAGCTGAGAGGTCAGTCAAAATGGGATCAAACTCTTACGTTGTGCTCGAAATCACGTGTAAAATAAGGGTTTTCAAGATTTTTCTTCATATTCAATTCAAGTAACTAACTTCAAAATACTTTCCTTCAACATTATCTCAAAGTTTCATTCAGCCAACATTATCTCAAAACAAAGCATCCTGTACCATTTATCTGATGCAACAGATAAGGTGCGTACACACTGGCCGTTTTTTCAACGGTGCCTCCCCGTACCACCGTTCTATTTCTGCCGTGACTCATGCGGCTGAGAGCGGACAGGAATCTATGGAGACTTGGCATAATATTTTTAGTAGTAGTAAAAAGAAAAAAAAGTAAAAAGTTGTTTATTTTTCATTTACAATTAAAGTGTGTTATGACTTAGGTCTAGAAAACAAGTTCTTAAGTGCTAACATTGTGAAGGACTGGTGCCTGAGTAGTAGAGCTCTTTGTGTGTGCACTGTCTTATTGCTAATTAATTGTTAAAAAAAAACCCTATATTGTTTTTTACAGTATAGCTACTCATAGAAATAATAAAATAACTAATTTGATTTACATATTATTATACATCATTGCGTTATCTATAACCAAGTTTTATAGCAAAAACCTATATTGATAAAAAAAAGTCGATTCAAATAGGTACTATTGTATAAACTCATTATTGTTCAACTACTCTAATTTTTAATCGTAAATGCTCAGTAGTTATGTTGCCTTCATACATTATTCATACCTTCACAAATACACACACACTTTCACAGACACTCTCCCTTTCAAAAATTATAAACGTTCAGTTACGTATTGTTACCTATCATAAGTACTATGCATATTTTTTATTTACTTCTAGGTTATTATTTTTTATTGTTTCTTTGTATTTCATTTAACTATATTTAGATTGTGAAACATGAATGCTTGTTTCATTACGGAGGAGGGCGCTGGCACTGCTACTCAATTTTTTACTTTTGCAGTGTCAAAGCTTTCATTTATTCTAAAACTCTTGTGTTTGTTCCAAATAAAGACATTTTTTTTAAATTCTAAATCGAATGGTTATCGAGCTATTATGCCAGAATATTATTGAATAAATTATTGGTTTATTATTAATTGCCAAAAAAGTTCCTAAATACCCCATACCCCCCATGATTCTTTAAAATTGTTAAGAAGGATTAATAGTTTGCTTTCTACTCCACAGGTTTTCTGCTCTTCCGCACTGTTGACCAAACTCGAGACGACGTCTTCAACTTTTTTCAACTATTTGACGCCGAAAATATTTAACTCCTAAACGATTCAAATTATAATTAGTATCCTTTGAATTGTGAACCATCTACTTTATTAGTTATTGAAAAATCTCCTCTATTTTCTAGATATTAAAGACTGTTATTGGTTTTTTGAGTGGTTTTTATAACTTGGTCTATGAAATTGCTTAGTTGACCTGACAAAGTTATGATCAAAATGACCAATATTAATCTTATACGTCTCCTATTGTACTCAGTGTATTTACACTTTTTAGGTGTTTTTATATTAGTATGGTTAAAAGTTTGAATGAGAGATGACTTGAAGAATGCGTGTGGTATTGACAATGATGAAGATCTGACGTAATATAAATATAGGTATATGAGAGATGACTTGAAATGCGTGACAATGATGAAGATCTGACGTAATATAATTATATAATAAGTTCACCTACATTGGTGATAGCGTTTAAAGGCTAAACAAAGTTCATCATCATGGTGTTTTGTTTGCTCAAGCCAAAACGAACAGCTTAAAGTTAGTGCTAAGCCATGGTTACAAAATGTATAGGTAGCTTGAGTAGCTTAGAACAGCTTTAAAGACTAATGCTTAGCTAACTGAAATCCACTTCAAGCTTGAACCAATAGCTTTGCCACAATATTTCATCAGTCATCACTAATGATGATGAAACACGACCAAGTCACAAAGTTTTTTTTTTGTACCATGTGTATTTTTGTACCGTCATGGCTTATCTTAAGCCAATTGCTTAGAATGTCTGCAAACGCTTGGAAACAAATAAATATGAAATTAAAAAAAAAATGTCGTGTAACAAATTCTTTTGAACAAGTGTGGCGAAAGGATTTTGAGTGCACCTGAAGAAGAAATGTTTGAAACACCACTGGCAAACCCTAAGTCTAAATTACTATGTGCTTATATAATTATTGTGCTTGTATATTGTGACCGAAGTCAAAACATGAGCCTTCTGTTTTCAAGCTTCACAAATAACTAGCAATTAACATAATAATTAGACCTTTTTAGTCTTATTTGAAATGGTCACAAAGGGTCTAAATTAGCACTCTATACCTACGTGTTGACATATTGTTCAAAATTATTTCGTCCACTGAGTAAGGCTATTCCTAAAAGCTCCCAAATCGCAGAAATAACAGAATGTCAACAAACTACAACAAGTCAACAGATGAACTTTCTTTTTTAAGGTTCTTTTTAAATGTTGTATAAGCCTGCAAGTGGGCAGTACTTACCTAAATGTATGCTAGTTCTTAAAGTCAATAAAATATTATCTTTCCTTCTTATTTTTTTGTCAAGGTATTTGTACCACATAATATTATGTCAGCCCACCCTCTGTGAGCGAATAGTACCTACTGTTGACAAAAATCTTACACAAAATGCCAATGACAGAGTATTTATTGCGCCAATTGTTTTATTGTCATGATCAGTCAAAACCTTTAAAAACCTATGTCAAGCCTCCTCCACAGTTCATAGACCTAAAGCATCGAGTTTGAGTATTCTTCTTCCACTAAATTACACTCGTCATCTATACAATAAAGAGATTGGGTTAGTAGGTATAATAAAAGAAGAACAAGTCTATGGGCCAAAATTAAATTGTAGACCGTAGCAATTTGGAAACTATGCATCATTGTATTTTTGTGAAATAGGTTATAATAATTATGAATTGCAGATGATATTTTAATTTATTTAACGCTGACTTGGGAGCGCTTGGGAATAGCCCGTTTGACCACAAAATTGCGACAAAGGTGAAAGGATAAAGTTTTAATTATTTTCAGGGTTTCATTTGAAAATAATTGTTGGAAATATTTTCATTACGCTTCTATTTGGAACCTTTTTGTCAAATAATTAAAATTTAATTTGATTTCCCTTGTTTGGTCGGCTTGTGTTTTGTATAAATCAAGTTTGTAGGTTTGTTAGGTTTAAAACATCTACTTAAAAATCACTATAACAAAATGTTTTCGAATTTGAGATTCTACGTCATGCCGGTTTCTTCAAGATGTTTTCTTTCACTGTTTGATAGTACTGGCATAGTGCACATACATTTTTCGACAAGAAAACTGATCGGAATACGACTGGATTTGAACCCACGACTTAAAAATCGGCAGGCGGGCTAAATGCTCTCTTGGAAACTAAATATTTAAAATATTATACTTCTACGCATTTCTAGGCAGGTACATTTTTAATAACAACCCATCTTAATTAGTGCTAAAACTACGCTAAAACAGCTCTAAACTAAAACGTCCAACTAATTCCAACAGAGACATGTCCCGATGCAAAACTCGATAACCGACGGTTAAACTAACCAGAACTAATCAACTGCAGTTCAACTTGGGAGAGCTTTCTGTTGATTAAATTTACAGTTTCAGTGGAAACTTGCAGGTTTCAATGCTAATGGCTGATGGTGGAATTCAGATGTCTCGATTAGAAGACGAAGTTATCTCTTTGTGAAGGTCTCCCATCCGATGGACCGATGACTTTGTGATGAGATTTTTTTATATACCAAGCAAACGGCCCATCTAATGTTAAGTGGTAACCCACGCCTATACCCTTTTTTGCCTTTGCCCTTTTTGCGTGACCCTTGACACGTGTTGCTCGAACTTTTTTTAGGTTCTCACGATGTTTTCCTTCACCGTTTGCCATGCTTCCATCAACTTGAGGCGTGCCTACGTGCCAGTAATTTCAACGGCACCCACAGCCTTCAAACCGAAACACAGCAATGCTGCTTCACGGCAGAAATAGGCATAGGCATGGTGGTAGTAGGTACTTCCCTGGACGAGCCACACACAGAGCTCTACTACTATTAGATCATGGAAAGTCGTTGTATAGACCGGGGTTTAGAACGTTGTTTTCTAGAAATGCATACATATACCACGACTGCTCCAAGATTGCACGATGAGCTCTTATTCTTATTATTATTTTTAAAACTAAGAGTCTTTCACAACCTCTTAGTTGACTGGCCTCTCAGCTCTGTTGGTAGTAGCTTTGCCTTCTGCGCCATAGGTCGCGATCCCCACGGAGGACAAATATTTTTTGGCGAACACAGATTGTTTGTTCTCTGTCTGGGTGTTATATTGTATTCTGAGTACCTTTTTATTTACAAAACAATTATGTAAGTATTATGTCAGCTATCTGGCTCCCATCGTACAAGCTCTGCTTAATTTGGGGCTAGATAATGTTGTTTGTATTGTTCACAATATTCATTTTAACTTGCATCATCCTATTGACTCCAAATAAATTCACCAATTAATAGTCAAAACATGTCACAGGAAATGAGTCATGTTGTTGACAATATTTTCAGATCTGTTGACCCCCGATTTTGTATCACGTATTGATTCGGCTAAAAGCTGCTCAGAGGATTTTTTTATACAACTAGCTGATGCAACAAGCATAATGGCCAACCTGATGTTAAGTGGTAACCATAACTAAGCATTGCCTTGTAGGTCACGCACGTCAGGAACATGCCCTACGATGCACAGTTTACACGTGTCCATTAATTTGAGGCATACAAATGTTCAGCTTCACGTGCCAGTAATTTCACTGGCACCCACACCTTTCAAACCGAAACACAGCAATGCTGCTTCACGGCAGAAATAGGCATGGTGGTAGTACTTCCCCGGACGAGCCCTTCACAAAGAGCTCTACTACTACTGACTGATGTGCCCTATGTGCAATAGCACTGTGTCTATCGCTCTGAGACGTGCATAGATAAGATGCTCCCGCACACGAGCCTCCGACTACAACCACAAAACGCCGCCAACGTATGAAAACTACAAGAAATATGCCAGCGGCGGCGTTTTGTGATTGTGCCTGGAGGCCCATGTGTGGCGACATTATGTCTCATCTCATGACCTAGGAGAAATACTTTTATCTTAGCGACAAGTCAACAACCCTCAGAATGTGAAATGGTCTACTTGCTGTGGTTTTCCTGGGCTTTGTCTAAAAAATTGCGCCTGAAAAAAGGATACACAATAAATAATACTACACAAATATGCTTTCTTGCAGCGCCTGAAGTCACAAAGCTTTTTCACTCGACTTTAAGGTTATATTTCCAGATAAGTCTTAAGAAATTTCATCAATATCAAATCAAAAAAAGAACCAGCAATCAGTAACACATCGTGTGGTCGCTAATCAGTGTTTGAGCTACCATAGCAACAGTATTGCGAAACGGTTCCAGTGTGTCATCAACTTGATCTTGAGGCCTGACCTGGAGGTAAGGTTCAGGTTGTATTGCATCATCTTGAACCTTTCACGTTTTTGTCTCAAAGCTTTGAGGCTTTGTTCATAATAAAGCCCGTCACACACGTAGCTATGCTATAATATTCTGTCAAAAGCGAGCATTAAGGATAATTTTTGGACTAAGAAAAATAAAAATATATGAAAAAAAAAATAGTTTAAAAAACTAAAAAAAAGGCTTTTATAACTAATTGAACTAAAAAGTTAAAAATAAAACTGTAATAATCAATTGAAAAATTTATATTATTGTACAAAAAAGCGTGGGGTGCTTTTTATAATAACTTAAAAATCTACCATGAAGGGGACTTAGAATACATTAGAACACCCAGGCAGTGAACAAACATCTATGTTCACTACACAAATCATGGGTTTTATCATTATTTTTAAGAACTCATAAAAATTTAATCATGGTAAATATCCCGTTGTTTCATAAAAATAACATTAAATGGTTGTTCTCTTTGGGGATCGAACCCACGGCCTCCAGCGCAGAAGGCAGAACTATTACCTACTGAGCTAGGAAGTCTAAATAAGTATTTAGACTTCCTAGCTCACCTAAATATTAACCTAGACACACCCATCGTCAATGATCTCCAATGATTCACACCAATAAGTGGATTTCGTTTCATCAGCCTATAGTTACGCTGCGCTGCAGTGGAATGTATGAGTCATACGAGTTACTTATTTTTCTATCGTAATTGAGTTAGAAGGTAAGCCTATAGAGCCTTTTCAAGAGAATAAAAATTTGTTGTCTTTAAAAAATAAATTATTATTTTTTGCATCTATTTTTAGATGATTTTCTACCTTCAAGGGCAATTGACATCGACAAAGACATACAATTTATATGCTTCTTAGCACAAAACATACAAAAATGAATGGTGGGAAAACAAATAAAAATAAGTCATCATCATCAACAGTTCTTTAGGCTGGTCACGGCTGGATATGTCCAGGCCTCTCCTACACATTTCCAGGATTATCGATTCTGAGCCCTTTCCATCCAACGACTTCCCGCGATTCTAACAATGTCGTCGGTCCATCTGATGGGTGGGCGCCCTATGTAAAAATAAGTAAACTTATGTAATTACAATGATAAAAACAGAAGGACAGAAATGAAAAAAAAAAACGTTAAAAAACTCCTCCAGGGTAGGCAACGCAACAACAGCACCCTTGGTGTTGTTGGTGTCTATGGGCGACGGTGACCGCTTACCATCAGGTGGGCCGTAAGCTCGTTTACCGATCTTTAACATAAAAAAAAAAAACAAGATATGCCATATGCCATAGAAGCAAATAGTCTTTAGCTCAGCATAATATTGCCCACTATTTAGCAAACTCTGTTATTGTTATATAATTTGGTGATAATTCAAGCCCTACTTGCGGGACGCTATTGTACATGGGACTGGATTTTAGATGGAATAGGCTTGTCCAGCACCTATACCATCCTGACAGCTTAATCAGCCTAATCCACAGGAAAGACATGGTCAATACGTGCAGAGCTGACTGAGTCATGGGTATCCTCACGATGTTTTTCTTCGCCGTTAGAGAGCACTAATATTTACATTAATTTTCCGAACAGAAATAGTACATTATTGCAAAGGCAGCGAAATAGGCAATTGCAGGTCGAGTATGAGTTTGAAGGCCGAGCCGCAGGCGAGGACTTCAATGATACGAGACAGGCAATTGCCATTTCGGCCGAGGCATATATAGTGCTTTTCTTAAAAAAATGCAAGGAAATAAAAAAAAATAGTACACAATAAATTTTTTTTTTATTAATTAATTATCAACGAACTCCGCCTTACCGCCAATTTTTTTTTTTTTTTTTTCATTTTTTGCCGTAAGGTAAACGCATCTGTGGCTATACAGCCACGAGAACGCAATGTGTACGATAGATGAAAGAGTTCTAAATTCAAACAGCACACCGTTTCATACAACATTGCCGGAGCGAGAACGCGCCGGGAAGTGATTTTGGTTTTTCAGTCTACGTAAATATGATACTTCGCGTGTTCTATATTCAAAAGTAATGACAATATTTCCGCGCATGTTTAAGAAAAATCCATTAGTGCACGATTAGATTCGAATCCACGACCTCAGGATCGAAGATAGAACAGACTTAACCATGCAAATGATTGTGATGATAATGATTGTGAAATGCGAAGGCTTCGACGCTTCGAATACAGTTGCTATACAAATCTTCAAGGCGTTTAAACTCATACTTCGGTTCTCGAATGGTAAATAGAGAACAAAATAAATATTTGTGTGGTGTACAAAGATGTTTGTTATCAATATTTTATTTGACTGACCTTTCAGCTCAGTTGGTTGTTGCTCTGCCTTCTGAGCCGTAGGTCGTGGGTTCGATCCCCACCGATAACAAACATGTGTGGTGAACGCAGATGTTTTTTCTATGTCTGGGTGTTATATTGTATTTTAAGTACCGTATTTACCAAAAAAAATTGCACATAGGTTATATCGCCCACTTGCGACGACAGTGTGACATCTCAAAAACATGGATTTTACAGAAACCGACTTTTAAACTTTTAAATGAGCTTAACTTTTAAACTGTTGTCAAGATAGCTTTATTATGTATGAACAGATTAGAAAATAACTAATAATGAAATGAAATATCAGCTATTTGGTTCCCATAGTACAAGCTCTGCTTAGTTTGGGACTAGATAGTGTTGTGTGGATGGTCTATATAGTTATTTTTTATCAATGTATTTACAAAATAAATGTGTATTATGTTATCAGCTATCATCTGGTTTCCATAGTTCAAACTCTGCTAAGTTTGGGGCTTGATAGCGTTGTGTGGATTGTCCACCATATTTATTTATTATACCACCATTGTTTTTCATTTCCTTCAAACTACGCTACTGAATATAAAAATAACTAATATTGCATCATATGGAAATTATTATTATGCAGATGATCGCATTAGTTTAATAAGTCTCCATCACGACTAAACCACCATAAATACCTACTATTATAACTGTAATGCGCACACGTTGCCTATGTAACCAATACAATGTACTAAGTATTCTATGTAACGTTGCAGTCCAACTTTGAAATTGGTGTATGCTGACAACCACTGCAAATATTATACAAATCTTCTTTTTACCCGACTAAAATCCTTTGCTCTTAGATTTTTAGATTAAAAACACTGCAAAAATACGCTGCAACTGTTTTGTGAAAATATGTATTTTGAAATTGTAACTAAAATAAATCATCATCATTAGTAGTAGAGCTCTTTGTGAAGGGCTCGTCCAGGGAAATACTGCCACCATGTTTATTCTGCCGGGAAGCAGCAACACTATTTTTCGGTTTCAAGGGTGCCGATGAAAGCTCTGACACGTGAGGCTGAACATAATTGTATGCCTCGAGTTGATGGACGTCGTGGAGTGCGTTGCTGACGTGCGTGACCTATAGGTTTTTCTTTTCGGAAAATGTATTTTTAGAATGTGCTCTAGTGCTCACAAACGTTGAGAGAAAATATTGAGATGAAACCCATGGCTTAGTCAACTATCCACGTATTGACAATGTCTTTCCTGGATTAGGCCAACTAAGCTGTCAGGATGGTATAGGTGCTGGGCAAGCCTATTCCATCTAAAATCCTGTCCCAGGCACTATAGCGTCCCGCAAATTAGACTTGAGTAATCACCAGATGCCCCTGACATTTTATAAATCATCTACAATAGATGCAGGCCTATTTCCTTAACATTCTAATCGACCTAAGCTTGGTTACGTGGAATTGGCTAGATTCACCTAGCTTTGAGACGTTTCAAAGTGATTTTTGTGATACTATTGAATAAATACATATTTGACTTTGACTTTGAATTTGACCCGATCGATATAGCGATTGTTGACATACACAATTTGTATCACAATTTCCAACTTATACCGCAACATTTTATAAATGCGTTTAAATGACTGTATACAGAGAGACATTGTGCTTTATCTATGCAACCCGATACGCTGTCAAGGTCTTTTTGATAAAAACTTGTTACAATATTATGATTGTTTAGGTACTTTACGATGTAATATTTAGCTTTCTGGTGACACAATGTAATTTGTTATCCTTTTTTGAAGTGAAACCTCTTTTTTAGGCTTGAGCATTTGAGGTTAAACCAATGTACACGCGTCACCGTAACCGACACCTATTCGGCAAAGATCGACTAAATTCGCCCGCTGTCCGCCGCAGGCAGCTAGAGAGGGATAGAAGTGAATACTTGATCGTCATTCCCAGAATGCTGCTGTTTTTCTTAATAATAGTCAGAACATTACAACACCTCGTAAATAAGAACATATTGTATCGTTTTGAACCAGCCTTGAAAAAATGCAAAGGTGCCTAAATAAAAAAAAAAAAACAAACCTCGACTTCTTCAAAATTACGCAATTACAAACTTACGCTTACAAAATTACGCTTCAAAAAAACGCATAATCTATTTGCAAATGTTTGGCACACATCTTTGTCTTATTCCTGGGCAGTTCGTGTAATTCCTATTTTGTACAACGCTATCAAAAGTATTTTTTCGATCATGATTGCATCAGAGGTTAAAAAGTTCAGTTCAAGAAATAAATTAGCCATAAATATTTATATATAAAAGCCTTGTTTTCTTTGATGTTAACCCAAATTGCACTCAAACTTTTACAGCCTCATTTATGCCTCATTTAAGCCTCATTTACATGAAAGCGAACAATGGTGTCCAATTTAAATCCCATAAAATCCTCGCATATCCTAATTACACTTATTCGCGATCGCCAAGCGTGAAACCTAAATTTCAAATGTCAAAAAATGCACTAATGATTGCAATGATTTTCTGGAAACCAACATTTTAAAACCAATCCCACAGCTTATTAACCTCCTTATTCGTATGGAAATAAGGTTGAAAATGAAAGTATGTTCGTAAATTTGGTAGGAAAATATCAAAGACAAATGTATGGGCCAGAATTGGTTGTGTTAATCGCATCGCTAATGTTAATCTTTTCTTTGAATTTTCGTTTTTGTTTGAAGGATGTATTCTGCAAATTGAATGGTGATTGTTTTACAAAAAAACTCTCTTGGCACGCCTTGAAATTAGACTGCATTTATAAAAATATATTTAGTTATACTGGAAAAGAAACTACAGAAGTCGTGGCCTATAAGAATTTAGAAAACGAAATAAAAATAAAAAATATTTTTTATCGCTGATCTAGAGTTCAATGGCCTATTATTGGCCTATGCCTAGTAACTAACTATGACTAATACTGGTGTGCTAAGTAAAGAGCATCTAGTAATGATCATAAATTTTGATGAAATAAAACAGTATTAGGATTTTAGGAGAAACTAACCCAATGATTAATAATCGATATTTTCATACAACTTTTGGTTGGGACGAACTGTAACATTTTTATAAAATTACATCACCTTTTTTATTCCTTATTCGAAACAAAATGAAAGACAAAAGGGAAAAAAGGAAGGCAGGGATTGTGAAAAGTGTTTAGATACGTGGAGTAAGGGCCAAACACCAGAATAATGCCATCGAGATGATCTCACTGAAAGCATTAATTGTTTTATTATTTTGACCTTGTTAGCCATGATATGAATTTGAAAAGAGAAAGTAGGTGATACATGACCATGATACATGAATCACAATGTTTTGCTCGCATGCAATACCCACTTGAAGTTACGATGAAGGACGATTTCAAATCGTTTAAGTCATTTAAATTATTTTGTTAGACAATATTTCTATGCTCAGGGCATTTTAATTATCCGACAAATATCATAATTATCTTATTCTTTTTTATAGCATAACTTTGTCATTTATGAACTGGTTCAATTTGTTTTTATTTGAAATACTTCCAGATTGGTCTCATAGAAATTTCATCAAAATCGGTTCATCTTCACTTGTTACGGCTTATCAAAAACAACATTTCGACAAACCACGAATGAATGACGAATACGTAACACATCCTAGACATTGTCAACACTGCAGTTCACTTACATATGATAGATGTAACACATACGTTTATATGTAAAATCGTATCCCATACCAAAAAAGAAACGAATGATTTTAAATATGATTTTATTGTTTTTATACTGCTTTTACTTATTATTAACTGGCCATAATTTTCAAACCAAAACTATCAAAAAAGATGGAAGCACGCGTTCCTAATACCAATCAGTAGGTTCACTAGTTATTCTCATTAAAAAGATTGATTGCTTCTGATCAATAGTAGTCTTTACAGCATGGTTTTTTACAAGGCTTATAGCTGCCTTCAGTGCAAATAAATGCTCTAACCTTCTTTGCCAATGGACAGTCTAGTCTACCACACGGGCCGTGAACGTCTCTTTTATTCACAAACTGTCCATGCTGGTATTTTCCTTTGACCTTTTCTCCATGTATAAACTGGTGCTGAGATCCTCGGTAATCCATGCGTTTTGGGCAGTTAGTACCTCCACATGGTCCTTTCGGGAAACCCATAGCCAAAATCGCAAGTTCACTCTCAGTAAATGGAGCTACAAAGTCATCATAAACTACCGGCTCAGGCTCTTCTCTGATAGGCTCTTTAGTTATATCTGGAGCTCCGAAGAAGTATGCCACAGGGGGTACTGAATCTATTTCCGTGCCTTCCCAATGTCTGACCACTTCAACGTCTTTGAGTTTTAAGTCATCGGTTAGGTATTTACGCCCTGGTAACCTTTCCATTTCTGGTAAAGCGACAAAGTAGCTGATAACTCTATTGCCCAAACAACTGAGACGAATAAAGAACTCGATCTCACCAGATGCTTTTAAATCTTCTTCGCATTGCAAAGGTCTGGTCATTTCAACAGTGTTGGTGACCATTTCTTGCTTTTTTGTATCTCTGAATTCAGCTTGGTCCATATTCACTGGATTAAAATCACCAGCTTTTTGCAGACAGTCAAAGAATGATTCGTGCCATTCTGCTACGCAGAAACCTACGCAGTTCATATCCTGGTCTCTGTTCCAGACTGTGATGTATATGGGAGTTTTTCGGAGCACTTCTTCGAGTTTTGAAGGTCGTGATAGAAACATAACGGAATTGCCGACACCGAAGTATGGAGGTTGGGGTAGGGGTTCTGATGGAAGGACGAGTTTGACTGGAACATTCTTGCCTTTTTTCCCTTTCTTGGGTTTTGGAGGTTTCTTGCCCTTTTTCCCAGGTGGAGGTGGAGGAGGAGGAGCTACAAAGTTATCATGAGCGACATAGAAATCAAAAAGAGGTAGGCAGTTCATCTGCATAGTGCATGTTTGCATGTACTTCATTTCTTCTTCTGACGGCATGGGTGGTTCTTTCCCCTTCTTTCCCTTTTTAGGTTTAGCTTCCTTCCCTTTTTTGCCTTTTTTATTTGCTTCAGCTAGAGCAAGAGCTTCTGCTTCTCTTTTTCGAGCTTCCTCTTCCATTTTAAGTTCGTACTCATCTTTGACAGGTGGCTCTATTTTGAGGATGATCTTTTTGACAAATACCTCGATCATGAAGATTTGTTCCATTATTACAGCCTTTAAAATAAACAATATAACATTACTTGCTTCATCAGCTATCGATAAGGTATCAAAGAAAGAAGAAAGAAGCCTATACCAACCTACATTACAATACTACGACAGATGAAACTCGGTGATTAGTCCAAAGTTAGTTAATAACAATAGTTTAAAACATACACATAGGCATAGTTCTGATCCATACCCTAGGTTTGCTTTATTATGATATCAGTTACTACAAAAACAGTTGGACTTGTTACCATAATTTATAGTTCATTCAAAATGTTCCCCATATTAGCAACCAAACCAACACCTATTGCTTCTTAACCCTAGTCCCCAACTGCTCGTTTTATTTTTTTTAACCAGAAGCAAACAAAGCGTTTGCTCATCAGTTTATCAAAAGCTAAAATTATAAAGCCAAAATTAATCTGCCCACGTTTATGTATCCGTTAACTAACGGCAGAATGAGATTTATGAAGATTCAACAGGATAACACACCCTTCCTCACTCACTCACCTCTTAACCCGAAGTCATTGACCTCGTTAAGTGGCGGGCTAGTTTGCGGCTGGACAACGGTTGCAGTTTCAAATAAATTAAGAATCAGTTGGTGTTAGACTAGTACTGATTGATTGATCAGAAGGCCCACCTGATGTTAAACGGACCCCATCAACGGCAAAGTACCTAAGTGTTTTTAGACTACATACTGATTGAACAATAAGAAGGCCCACTTGATGGTAAGCGGCCACTATCACCGGCAAATTTTAGTCTAGTGGACAACTGTTGCAGTTGCAAATAAGTTAAGAATCAGTAGGTGTTTTTGAAATACATTCTCATGGAACAATCAGGAGGCCCACCTGATGTTAAGCGGCCACTATCACCGGCAAATAAGAGCCTTGCAAACCACACCATAACATTAATAAATAATGTCGACAATTTCATACAACACAATCAAGCTCCAAACTAAGCAGAGCTTGTATGATGGGAACCAGGTAATAGCTGATACAATACATGAATACATTATTTTTTGTAAATACATAATTAGAATATAATATATCACAAATCGTGGGGATCGAACCCACGACCTACGGCGTAGAAGGCAGAGGTACTACCAACTGAGCTGAAGCCAGAATGCTTCTATAATATTTGAACCATAATACCCAGTTTGGTCTAAGGATGATTTGTTTGTGATTACCAAATACGTCATAGAACTTACCTCAGATTTTACCTCTTTATACCAAACAATACAATTCTTGGTGGGCTTGGACAATAAAGAAACATAATTTGGGAAATTTGGAGTCACAGCTAATTTGTTTGCATAATTTAGATGGCCAAAACCTGAATGAAAATAAACGGAAAAACTGTAATTTTGAGCTTTCAAACTTTCAAACCATACTGGATTGATGACGTGTGATGACGTGTGATCAATCAAAAGAGGTTGCATACAATGATACTACCTACTGTGACAAAAAAGTTTTTGTCATCGAACTTAGAGCGACGCGGCAAGCTTTCAGCAGGCCGATCACGTAATTTTTGTTGCAATGGCAATGGTTTCAATCAAAATCTTATTGAAACTGTCAATTTTCGAACTAATACGTGATCGCATATTGACAGTTTCAATAATATTTTGATTGAAACCATTGCATCAGTTCCTTCGGTATAAAACATATCAAGAGATGAGTACAGAGTAGACGCAGTTATGAATTCAGGGATTTTCAGTTGCTTAAAGACTCAATTTTGTTCGCTATTGTATTATGGATTTTAAATACACAAGTCATGACGAAACAGAAATAAATAAATAAATATTTTGGACAATCCACACTATCTAGCAACCTAAGCAGAGCTTGTACAAACATACTTACAAAAACATCAAGCCTATATTCTAAGCCTTCTTTTTGCTTCGCCGTAGTCAAGTTATTAGTACATTAATTAGCTTTAAGTAACGTATTGGATATGTCTGTAATGTTATCTAAGATTTTTTGCAATAAACTAAACTAAACTAAATTAATAAATAAAATGAGAATTAGTACAATAACTCAAGTTTGTTAAATAATAGGCTAAGGAATTTTAATGTAATTTATTTAAGTTTTATGGAAACAATGTGTCTGCTCATAGCACAGAAAAAATGTGAGGAGGAAAAATATGGCCACCGGAAGTGGTCATTACAAAAAAACTAATTCTAGTGTTGCCTATTATAATAACTAAAATACTACTAATTTCTTCTATTTCTACTATTTAATGTTCTGTATTGAACATAAGTTGGGGCGGGCAAAGTGCACCAACCATAGGTAACTGGGTTCGCAAAGTTTAAGTTATAAATTATTTTACATAAATAGTTGTTTGAGAAAATATATATAAATTATTACAAACATAAATATCTTAGTTGTTATTTAACACAGAAGGTGTGATACAATTTTTTCTATTTTATTTTTATTAAAAACTAACTTATCTTTATATATTTTAATTTACTTAATCTAAATTTTCTTTCATGGGCACAGGACATAGTTTGGTATAGGACCTTAAGTAAACATTATTTTTAGGCCCCATTCTCACTTCTGCCACCCTGACTCTACCATCTGGTCCAGGAATAGTTTTAACAATGCGCCCCATGGGCCAATTTAGAGGAGAGATGTCCTTTTGTTTGACAATAACCAAGTCTCCCTCTTTTAAATTATCACAACTATATTTCCATTTAGGTCTATTTTGAAGGGAAGTTAAATAGTCTCTGGACCAGAGATTCCAAAAATCTTGTTTTAATTTTGTACATAGTTCCCAAAATTTCATTCTATTAACATTTTTCTCAGTCACATCCACCTCTGGGTAGCTAGTTAGTGCAGTTCCTACCAGGAAATGGCCTGGGGTCAAGTAATTTAAATCTGAAACATCGCTACTCAGGGGAAGAAGTGGCCTTGAATTTAAAATTGACTCTATTTGTGTGAGTACAGTATTGAATTCTTCGAATGTCAAAGATACATTTCCAATCACTCTCCGGATGTGATGTTTGGCACTTTTCACTCCGGCTTCCCAGAGCCCACCAAATTCGGGAGAGTAACTAGGTATGTACTTGAACCTAATAAGATTTGTGGAGCAAAAATTCTCTACATTGCTTACATGACCTTTGGATGAATGTAGTTCAAACAATTCTTTTAATTTATTTTCAGCTCCTTTAAATGTTTTTGCATTGTCACAGTAAATTAAGGATGGCAATCCTCTCCTAGCTATAAAGCGCTGAAGGCATGCCAGGAAAGCTGCCGTAGTCATGTCACTCACCAGTTCAATGTGGATTGCTTTTGTAGCAAAACAAACAAATAATGCGACATAGCTCTTTTTTGTTATAGGTTTTCTAATTCGTGCTACTTTAATGTCAAATGGACCGCAAAAATCTACGCCCGTTATTTCAAAGGCTCTACCTGATGATATTCTATGTGACGGTAGAGAACCCATTAATTGCTTTGCAGCTACTGCTTTAAGGCGGAAGCATTTGACACATTTGTGTACAACTTTTTTAACTTCTCTGATGCCATTTAATAGCCAAAACCTTTGCGAAAGAGAACTTAATACTAGCTTTGCACCAGCATGCAGAAGTCTCAAATGTTCCTTTATAATAATCAAGTTGGTAATGTGGCTAGACTTTGGAAGGATAATCGGGTGCTTTTTGTCATATGACAAGTTGGTTGCGTTTTGGAGGCGACCACCTACTCTTAGAATAGTATTGCAGTCTAAGAAGGGGTGCAAACTAGCCATGTGATTTTTGATTTGACTTCCTTTTTCCAACAATTGAATTTCACTTGAAAATGCTTTATGCTGAACATGTCTTATAATGACTAAGTTAGAAGACTGTAGCTCTTTTGGCATTAGTGAACCAACTAATTTTTCATTCGGATTTAAACTGTTATGTTTGAAACGTAAAAGTAGAGCAATGCTTCTTTGAAGTTTGTTGAAGTCAGAATATTTATCAAAAATATCATCTGAAACGTGAGCAACTTTTTGTTGCAGATTACACACCTTTTCATCGTTAAGTGTGAGGGAATTTTCAATTTCTGAAATTGAGACAGCAACATGCTGATTTTGAATGGGGGTAGCAACATTGTGCTGAAAACTTTTATCTAACAATGAGGATGGACCAAACCACCATAGCTGGTTGTCCTGTAATTTGTGTGGAGCAGTGCCCCTTGATAGTACATCAGCAGGGTTATTGACCCCTTTGACATGAGACCACATAAAATCTTTAGTAAGGGCCCTAATTTTGTTGACTCTATTGGAGACATAGACACCTTTTGAACTGTGGGAATTTATCCAGGCTAGAACCACCTGGCTGTCTGTGTGTAAAAACACTTTCATTTCTGGATATCTAATTTGTAGAGTTTTATGAACTCTAGAAGCAAGTTCTGCAAGAAGGAGAGCACCATTGAGCTCTAGATTTGGAATGGTAAGTTTTCTATTGAGAGGTGCGACACGGGACTTAGAGCACAATAAGCTCACGTTAACTTCGTCATCATTGGATAAAACTCTAAGGTAAAGGCAACAACCAGTTGAATTTAATGAAGCATCCGAGTATCCAACAAGTTCCACTGACTCTATATTTTTTACAGCAGTGTTGTTAATTGCTCTAGGTATCTCAATAGTACCCATGTCATTCAAATTTATTAAGAACTCTTTCCAAGACTTTAGTATATTACCTGGTAAAGTAGAGTCCCAGTCCACTTTGGACTTCCAGATCTCTTGCATCAACAATTTAGCCTGAACCACTATGGGTCCTATCAGACCAAGAGGGTCAAAAATTTTCCCAATGAAACTTAGAATTTCTCTTTTTGTTTTAAGCAGATTATAGTCATCTGCCATTGGGCAGGAAAACATCAAAGTGTCTGTATTTATATTATATTTTAAACCTAATGTTTTTATTATATTATCCTTATTGAGGTCAATTTGTTCAAAATATTTTACTTTGTCTGGAAGGTCTTTTATTGACTCTGGAGAGTTTGAACACCATTTGTGCAACTTAAAATTGCCTAACTTCATTAGCTCTACAAGTTGAGTTTTGAGCTCCAAAAGTTGCTCTACATTATCAGCTCCGGTTATTATGTCATCAATGTATGTGCTTAACCGTAGAGCTTCTGCAGCCATTGGATACCTATCATGATAGAGATGGGCTAACTCTATGAGACATCTTGTGCTCAAAAAAGTAGAGGCTTTTAAACCATAGGTTATTGTTTGCAACTGTAAGCAAGTAATGGGTTTGCTTGGATGATCTCTCCAAAGAATGTTTTGCAACGGTCTAAACTTTTCATTTATCGAGATAATTCTGAACATCTTCTCTACATCACACATTATCGTATAGCGGTAGGTACGAAAGAGTATCAATATGTTAAATAATTCATTTTGAACTATAGGTCCATTTAACATAACATCATTCACCGAGAGACCATTCTTAGACTTCATGTTCCCTCCAAAAACGACACGCAATTTGGTTGTCTTACTACTTTCATTTTGTACTGCATGGTGTGCAAGAAAATACACTGGATCATTCACGACATCATACTGACCTATGTCAACTTCCTTGGCATGACCCAACTCTACATATTCATCAATAAATTTTTTATATTTTTGAAAATAGTCTGGATTGGTTTCAAACTTTTTCTCAAGTGAGTGAAATCTTTGCAAGGCACGTGAAAACGAGTCACCAATATTTAATTCTTCTAAAGGGCATTGTAATGGAATGTCAACTGAAAACTTGTTATTTTCTAACTTTACTGAATTTTTGAAAATATTTTCAGCCTTTTTAAACTCTACATTTTGATCAACTGCCTCTTCAGTAATTTTTTCAGATAGCCAGAAATTTTTCATGATGTTTTCCAAGCTATCATCAGTTTTTTCCTGCACTACAAAGTTTGAAACCAAGTTCACACTTGACATGTTAATTTTACATTTGTTTTTAATTGTACCAGTAACTACATGACCAAATAATGTGTTTTGTAGTACAAGACCATTGTCTAATTTTATTACACCATCAATTATAACTTTTGAATAAAAATCTACCCCTAATAAGAGGGCAATTTCTGAAGGTTTATTAAAATCATTATCAGCAAGCTGCACATTAGCAGGAATATTGCATTTTTTAATATCAAAATAATTTTGAGGTAAGTTTGTAGTAATCGTATCGACGATATGACATTTAATTGAATATTTTACACTATATAGAGTGGATTGTAACAATATGTTAGCGCATTCATTTACCTTGTTTGGAGTATTGCCCAAACCAATAATGTTTGAATCTTGAGCCATAGGGGTCAAGTCCAATTGGTTTACAAGTGTACGCTTTACAATACTTACTTGGCTACCACAATCAAGTAGCGCCTTAACTTCAATTTCTTGACCAGCTTTGTCAATGAGTTTTACCTTCATAGTAGGCAATAATATGTTTGTTTCATTTGTTGATAGATTGGAATGTAATGAAATAACCTCATCCTCCCTAGGCTTGTCCTCATGCAAAAGAGTATTGTGACTATTTTTGCAGACCTGACATTTGAATGAATATCTGCATTTGTCAAGGTGATTTCTCAGACACGTAGTGCACAATTTATTATCAGTGGCAAACTTTATACGCTGTGAGGCTGGAGCCAATTTGAACTTAGGGCATGTATAGATGGGGTGATCATTGTTGCAAAATATGCAAGATCGTTTTGAATTTGTTTTGGTTACAATATTGGAAACCTTGTTATTGTTGTAATTTAATTTTGACTTACCTTCATAGCAGGTACTTTTCTGAGGAGAGCTGTCCTCCAATGCAATAGCTCTTTTTTCTAAAAAGGTCATAAATTCTTCCATTGTAGGTAAATTGTCCGGAGACAACCTGTCGAGATGGTATGCCCGGTTAGTATAGCTATCGAGCTTCCGTGATAAAATAGATATCAACAGCATGTCCCATTTCTCAACAGGTTGCTTCAGATTTATCAAAGCATAAAGTTGTTGACGCACTTCAGATATAAATGATCTAATACTTGCCGCAGTACCCTTTTGCATTTGAGGAATATCCAAGAGAAGACCAATATGGTTCGAAATAATTCGTGTTTCATTGTCAAATCGTTTCTCTAGTAATGTTATTGCTTCAGGGTAAGATTCATTGACAAGTGGCAAATTTATAATAACAGCCAAAGCATCAGCTGTTAAATATTTACGAAGATAGAATAATTTCTGTACATTTGATAATGAATTGTTTCTGTCAATGACAGCATTAAACAAATCCATGAAAGGCTTGAACTGAGCAAAATCTTTACCATCAAATGTTGAAATCTCTATATTGGGTAATTTGCAAGTCGAAATGGAATGCCTTTCAGATTCTACTCTGGTTTTCAATTGTCTTAATGCTACATTGATTTTTCCTAAGACAGAGAAGTATTTATCTTCAATTTCACCTACATATTCTGTATCTTTATCATCTAGGTTCAGTATATCTAAGTGGACACTTTCATAGTTCTTTAGCGTACTAATAAGCTTCTCTTTGCGCGCCTCTAAAGTGTCTATAGTGGAAGACGCGACATTGATTGGATCATTTATAAAGTTCTCAATACGTGTTATTGTTGACTTACATTGTCCTCTCTGAGCGCGCAGCCGTTTCAGTTCCACCTCCATGGTAAACGTAGACCATGGACCGCACCGCACTACACAAATAAACACAAAAGCCGCACTTACGATACACTTGATTTAACCACCAAACTTCTATTTACTATTTTGCCGGTAACCTCGCCTGACCTGACGTCTGACGTTTGATGTTGAAGTTGACGTTCCGAACACGATGAGTGTGAAGTTGCCTCAGCGCATCGACCAGAGTTGCCAACCGAACGAGACTCGATGTGAAGTTGCTCCAGCGCATCGACCAGAGTGGCCAACCGAACGGAACTCGATGAGTGTGAAGTTGTTGCACCGAATCGACCAGAGTGACCAACCGAAGAAACCCACTGACGAATCAATGGACAATCTCGGATCTTGTTCGTTCTTCAGTCTTTTGACGTCACAATTTTCTTTAACTTCCGACTTCTTGTCTTTGGTCATAAATTTTTCGAAACACCGACTTTTGGATAAAAATGATACCAATGATTTTCTTCTTCGAAATTATAGATTCCGACGAACTTCAATTGATGAATCGACGTTATAGCATCGAAATATAGGTCCCCCGCGACTCGCTTCCATGCGAATCTGCGAGAAAATCTTCAATGTCCCTCCGCCCGCAAGGACCGGCACTCCAACGACTCGATATTGCAAGTCGTCGAAACACAATTTATGATACGCGCACAACGGAGAAAACACTTGTACTTGTTAAAAACACTCGAAGGACCACTTTAGCCTGTTAAATAATAGGCTAAGGAATTTTAATGTAATTTATTTAAGTTTTATGGAAACAATGTGTCTGCTCATAGCACAGAAAAAATGTGAGGAGGAAAAATATGGCCACCGGAAGTGGTCATTACAAAAAAACTAATTCTAGTGTTGCCTATTATAATAACTAAAATACTACTAATTTCTTCTATTTCTACTATTTAATGTTCTGTATTGAACAAAGTTAATTTTAAACTCTTCTTCATCCATAGGTACCTACTTACTACCATTTATCTAAATGGTCTAAGCCCCCATGCAACGCGCTACCTTTTCGAAATAACCTCATTTACAATACTGATCTCAAACGGGATCAAGCGAGAAAAAAAAGGAAACTACTCGCTTAGAGTTCATCCGTGGGGTCACATTTACGCACGTAGTGGGGAGCGCCTGCGCCGGACAAGTTTGCTTGGTGCGGAGTTTAGTTTTAATGGAATGGAACTGTATTTTAAATGATTTATTTAGTTTATTTATATTTATAAACAAATAAATATTTATTTACACAAAGAAACTTACAATCAAACAAATATTTACAAAATGTACAAAATACACAAGAAACATTTGAGCTATCTGCAGATCGCTACAAACGATCTAGAGATAGCTCAACTGATCCAAATCAGTGCCAGACGGAAGCGTCCCCAAGACGCTGGCGGCATTGCCACGCTGAATAGCAATGCTTATACGCTGCGCCAGATATCCACCAGCTCTTGGGTCACGCGTCGCTTCGATCAGTGGCCTAGACAAAATTTTTATATTTATTGGAAAACCAACAGCTTTATAACTAAAGAACACAACAAATTAGATTTAGAGAGCCAATTAAAGGTTCTCACGGGTAGTTAAAAATTTACAAATACACAAGAAACAGTGGTTTGCAAACTGATGCGAAGGTTCTATAAATAGCTTATTTGTGTATTTTTTGTTGCAGTCAAAACCAGGTGAAAACCTAATCGGAACTGTCAGTTTGACATTATTATGGGCTTAGATAGCGAATAGGAACTGCGCCTTGTAAAACAAGCATAGTCACATCATGCTTACTAACTATACTATAACTATATTTTTACTTTTTTTTTTCTTTTTTTTTCATATTATTGCATTGTCATCGACCTTTGACAGGTGTGCAAAGTTTGAATCAAATCTGATCGTTCAAAGTAGGACAAAATCGAGCTCAAAGGGGTCGGTTACATACAAACTTACATACAGGTGAAGCTAATAAAAGCGTTATAAAAAGACTTAACAGATTCCTGTTATACTTTGTTTTATTCGCTTTATGTGAAATGTATTAGTAGTTTATGATACTGTTGCATAATAAGGGTTCTTATAACATGAGTGTGTTTTAAAAAAACGAGCCGTAGGCGAGTTTTTTTATAGTATCACACGAGTGTTATAAGACCAAGTTATGTACAGTGTCATACACTACTTTATCTACTCTCATACTATAATACGTAAAACAATATTACAAATAAAACGCTGATGCAATCAGCTTGCCATATTTAGTTAAGTCAACTTCACTGTAAATATTGAGTGTATTTACTTTTAATCATGGAGTATTTAACCCACATACTTGACACTTTATATTTTTCAGATAACTCTTGAAAGTACGCTAACGACACATTTTCAGAAAATGATGTAGCATTTTTATTCATTTTCCATTCGTGGTAACATTTATTATAGTTGCTCCTTGATTTCGTCAGCTTCCAGAATGTCTGGTGGTGTACAATCACTACTAGCCTCGCTTTCAGACATGTTTTTACACAAAAACTTATGTATTTTACAAACAAAACCAAACTTTGTTTAAATATTGAAAAGATTTTTTAAATGTAAAATGTTGGCGCCAAGGTGCAAACATCGATTGCGCATGCGTGTTGCGTCGTCCGGACTCGTTCACTGAACCTTTTTTTATTAAAGTAGAGCTTCAACCTCCTTGGTTCAGCTATAGGTGTATCGTTATGATAAAAAAGTTATATTATGATACAGGTGTCCATACAAGACCTGTATCGTAATGAAACTTTTTTTTAATTATATTTGGCCTGTACCGTAATGTTTGTCATAAGAATTCTGTTTTCAGTTTTATTATCTTTGTTTTATAGTATCAGAGTATATAGATAAAAGTATTTTGAGTTTGATAGTTTGTGTTACAAAAACTAACTTTTACCGTAGTTTTGATTTCCATTATTTTTTCCATATTGTTTCAGGCCAACAAAAGTTGAAACTAACTTTTAGAGTGAAATAAAAACGGCTTTAATTTCTTGCAATTTTAAACCTGTTTGACACTAGGTATATCGTATTACTATTTAGTTTTATAATGTTAGTTTACATACGTAAAACTATTTGTTAGTATTTAATCATTATAAATGTAGGTAAAAAGTGTTATTGGTAAAACTGGTTCGCATAGTTGGAATGCATTGTAAAAATACCTAGTGATATTTTCCTGTTGTGTATTGAACTTTTGCAAAAGACATTACATGTCATTGAACTGTTTATAGATAACTGGTTTTGTAAATATTTGTATCGTATTTAATCGGAAAAATTATGCACCAATTGAGTTTTTTTTGAAGCCATACTTTTATTATCATTTACACTTACTTTACTAGAAAAGTAAGCAAGAAAAGTTTTATAAAGACGTTAGTTTTAAAGCACTTCTAGAAATAGCTCGATCTTTGATGCGCACGGGCATATTTTCCTTCTCCCTCGCACATCGGTATTTAAATTTAGAACCGAGCTTGTACATTCGCAATGCAGGTTTTGACGGACTATGCTTATTGAAGCGTCTATACAAAATCGTCATAGAAGTTAATATTAAGAAATCTAGAAGTTATAGGCTTTTTTATAGACGATGGTTAACACTTAACATCAGGTAGGCCATTTTGTTTATTGCATTAGCTAGTTGTATAAAAAAATGGCTACTAATTCTGTGTTTCTTTGAACAAATATTGATGAGTCTCTAAAAAATTCAGAAGTTTAAATTCAATCTAGAAGTTTCTTTCAAAAATCTGTTAAAAAATAGACTTTTTAGTAGTTCAATTTTGGGCTTAGTATGTTCGGTCATTATGGAGGTTCTTGACTTTTGCCACAGGCACGGTAGGCATCCTTTCAGATCTGTGGGTTCTTAGTGTTCTTGACTAGATCAAGACTACTATACTAGTTAAAAGACTATACCTACTAGATTGACTAGATCAAAGCTTGACTTGAATAGATCGCTATTAGCGATAAGACTGCCCACTGTAATTATTACTTTTAATAGTTTCTGTATTTATTTCTTCTTTGAATCCTCTTACCACACTGGTTTCACCAACCAAAGTTCTAAAATCCATCATTTAATCCAGTTCCCTAGCTGAATGGTCAAACAAAATAGAACTACAAAATTAGCCAAATACCAACAGAAAAAAATCCATTATTTTTTTTTGTAATAAATAAAAATAAGTAATTGATTAAACTATATAAATAAACAAATAAATAAATAAGTCTGACAATCCACACAACACTATCTAACCCCAAACTAAGCGGAGCTTGTACTATCGGAACCAGATATAGTTGATTAATACTTGTGTACATTTTTTTTTGTAAATACATACTAACCTAATCAGAGGCAAGTCCACAATTTAAAACCTCAAGTCTTTTAAAGCTTTTCAAAGTCCACTCCAATCTAAAACCTAAATCACTACAAAAACAAGAGGTAGTTAATAAAAAGGGCTATAAAATTTTCCATTTTGCCGTACGCCGCGATCGATGGGAGGTAGAGGGGGTCGATGTGAGGGAGGGGGGGATCGATGGGAGGAAAGAGGGGGTTGATGTGAAGGGGGGGTCGTTAGCCCACAGAACCGGTAGCGAGTGCGCATCAGACAGCTGCGCTTGCGACGGTAAGGGCGCGGTATAAGGCTTTTGTTTTGATTTCAAATCCTGTTAATCATCAAAATCATCATCGTTCTTCTGATCGAGTCCATATGACGCCGTGGTTTTGATTTTTATATGGCTCACCTAATGTAAAGTGGTCCCCATCGCCTATAACAAAGCATTGTTTTGTAGGTCACGCACGTCAGGAACGTGCCATATGCACTGCCCTGCATCCATCAACTTGAGGCATATTCAGTCTCATGCGCCAGTAATGTCACCGGCACCCATCACCCTTCAAACCGAAACAGCAATGCTGCTTCACGGCAGAAATAGGCATGGACTGCATGCATGGTCATCATCAACATCATCAGCCTGAAGAAGTCCACTGCTGGACATAGGCCTCCCCTACACATTTCCAGGAAGAATGATTCTGAGCCTTTTCCATCCATCGACTTCCTGCGTTCTTAACAATGTCGTCGGTCCATCTGGTGGGTGGACACCTGGACACCCTACGCTTCGTCTTCTGGTTCGTGGTCGCCATTCGTGAACCTTTATTCTCAACGGTTGTTGGTTCTTCGAGTTATATGGCCTGCCCATTGCCACTTCAACTTGCTAACTCTACGAGCTATGTCGTATGTACATAAATTGTATCGATGTTCATGATTCACGTATTTCACGTAAAGCCGTGTGTCATAGACTAGTATGAATATTTAAACAGTGTCTAGGGAATAAGTAATTTGTTTCGATTACGGGGAAATAAAACGTTTGAAATGTTATTACCTGTCATTGGTCTGGGGCCTAATTATCGGACCGATCTCGATCATTTTGCAATTTTATTTTATTGCTTCTTTTCGACTTTTTCGCACTTTTTATACGTTTTCCGTATACCGTAGCTGTCGAGGCTTGTACGATGAGGTCGTCGATAAATTAATAAAGGAAATCCATTCTCATCAGAGAGCACTGGTGGTCTAGTGGTAGTGGCCCCGCCTTCCGATCCTAAGGTCGAGGGTTCAAATCCAGTTGTGTACCAATGAGTTTTTCTCCCCAAAAATTTAAGTACACTATGCCAGTGCTCTCAAACGGTGAAGGAAAACATCGTGAGGAAACCGGCATATCGTAGAACCTAAAAAGTTCGAAAATATGTGTCAAGTGCACGAAAGAAGCCTCTTTGAGGCGCACTTAAAATCCTTTCACCACACTTGGTTCGAAAGAATCAGTGACACGTTATGAAGAAGAAGACTTAACATCAGGTAGGCCATTTGCTTGTTCCATCAGCTAGTTGTATAAAAAAAACAGGTGAGTCTGTTCAGAAAGAGAACCGTCGTGGAATTGGAGGGCGCTGCTGTGCTTCATCACCTTTTTTGTTTAGTGGGCAATACAATAGCGCGTCTGTTGCGTTTTGATCCTATCACAACTAGTGGACTATTCCTTTATTTAATTTTTATGATGCAAAATGCTGACAAAAAGAAAGGGATGAGGTGCCATATAAAAATCGAAACGTTAGTTCTCAATTTGGCCACGACGGTTCTCTTTCTCAACAGACTCTACCAAACTAAGAAACAAAACAAATCCACCATAAACACAGCCTTACAGATCATCTCACTATAAGTAGGTAGGTATAGCGACTGGTGTACGTGCAACTTACACTACACCACAGTTTAAATAACAGTGTGTATACCAACGGACTGTAATTATGTTATACGTACCTGTATAAGTGTATACTTGTGTGTGTCAACTTAGTAAGTGTTGGGTAATCTGTGACAGGTACTTAGTAAGTGCCAGTTATTGTCTTGTGGTTGTATGTTCTTTAGGATAAAGAATACATTTTCTAATACTAGTCTATGCTATAAGAAGAAGTACACAAAACTACAAAATTAAATAATATAAAAACTAAAAATAAAATTGTCTCCCTAGGGTGTAAACTAAATGGAGAAGAGAAAAGTTAAGCACCTATTATTTTGATTGATCGACTATTAGAACTTTTAATTTAATTTTCAACTTTTATAAGAAAAGTCTCATAGGAAAATAAAGTTTTTGAGTAGAAAAATTTCAGTTCAAGATATTATAGGTGGGAAAAATAACAGCTTGAATTTTCAAACTTTTGTTGTCCCTCACCTTATAAATAAAAAAAATACATGGCATGTTTCATAAGTTTTAAATTTTTCGTAAAATTGTTTTTAAACTGACCTTATTTGTTAAATTACCCCTAAGTAAGTCACCCTCCACGAGATGCCACGATTACGAAACTTAGGACGCCCACCCAATGGACCGAAGACATTGTAAAGATCGCTGCAAATCTGTGGAGGATAGCTCGAAATCTTTCCTCCTGGGACCAGTATCATCAGCCTGAAGAAGTCCAGCAGTGGACCAGATAATGAAGTCACCCATCTGAATGGAGACCGCGCAGAGCGTTGCACAACTTACTCGATCAGTGAGAAATATACTACCAACCAATTTCTGCGGAGAAGCAGCATTGCTGTGTTTCGATTTGAAGGGTGCGGGTGCTGTGAAATGACTAGCACGTGAGGCTGAACATCTGTATGCCTCAAGTTGATGGTTGCAGGTAAGTGCATCGTAGGGCACGTTCCTGACGTGCGTGACCTTCAAAGTAGCCCTTTGTTATATTATGTGATCTTAAGCTACATGAACCAGATAAAAGAAAAAGTCGCTGTCATGTCGTATAAGGAAGTCAAGGAGGCCGCATTCGAAAGACTCAATAGGAGAAAACTGCATCAAAACCCCGACAAGAGCTAAGCTTTTAAATTTAAGAAGACGATCACTTTACAGCAGGTGGCGTGGTTCCATCAGCTTGATGTATAAAAAAAATGACCAAGCCACGCTATGACTGCTCAAAGCCATAAACATTGGAACAAGCCAATCAAAGCACACGCACAGAGCACAGGTGTCGTTGTTTTCACAACTCCGACCAGTTCTGTTTGAGCTTCAATTAAAACTACCAACAATAAACAGAAGGCTCATTTACATTGAGTCAGATGGTTTAAAGTTGACGAATGTTTGGTACAAGCTACTAGTAAAGATTACTATAATGTCCCAAAAGTTAAGAGCCGAGTCCCTAAGAGTTATTTTTTTGAGTGTGAGGATCCAATGGCGCAGCGGTCAGCGCATCCCCGTATACCAAGGGGAAGGTCGAGGGTTCAAATCCCGCTCGGTTCTTAACTTTTGGGACATTACAAAAATCTTTTTTGGAGTTTACTCCTGAAGAATCGGTTTTTTGATATAAGGCGCCCGGTATGAGAAAAATGTGGAGAGTAAAATCTACTGAACGAATGACCTCGTTACGTTTTTGGTGCGCAACCTATCTTGCGCAACTTTCTAATTTGGTGTGAGCAGTGCAGCTAGATCGTGGGTAGTGTGTACCTTTACTTTGCCTTTAAGGAGTAAACTCCAGTCGTGCGTCGGAGCTGACACACACAAATCTTTGTTATTTTCCTAAGTGTAGTGAACACTATAAAATCTATGAAATAAGCTACCAGTATCACCTCCGAATGTCGGTCAATCTAGACATTCGGAGGTGCACGCAGCTTTGGTTTTGAGTCTGTGTCAGTGCCGACTAAATAAATCCTACGTTGAAACGTCACACATACAGTATAATACACCCAGACTCAAAACCAGAGCCAGAGACAGAGCCATCAGACAGATCATTTGGTAGGCCTACAGTGCTTGAGTTTGAGTAGAGCCTCAAGCATTCTCAAGCATAGATGTTTTGACAATTCTCCATTGAAAATGACAAAAATCTAGGTACAGGGGCTTAATTCTAGACCAGTGACTTTTTTGTCACGGTAGATATACTATGTATATGACAAGAACTATCAGTTTCTTTAGTGAATTTTACAGTTCTTGTGATAAATCCTACGTCGAAACGTCACACATAGAGTATAATTCACTATATCTACCGTGACGAAAAAGGCACTGGTCAAGAATTGAGCCCCAGAATGAATACGGGCCTCAAATCTCATGACTTACGCCTCAGTACAAAGATTAAACACAAAATTTATAGGGTACGATAGAAAATATTGTTGAGAAGTCAGTTTAATGTGCGTTTATACATTAAGTTAATGTACACTGATGGCCAATTGTGTTATGGTAACTGAAATATAGGCAGTTACGAATACCTAAATGAGTAGTCAAGTGTTTTCTAAGCTTTATGATGAAGAGTTTATACACAAAATAACGAAAATTGACTGGCCAGCTCAATTGGTATAGTAGCTCTGCTTTTTGGACCGTAGGTCGTGGGTTCGGACTCCACCGAGAACAACTTTTTTGTGTGGTGAACGCAGAAGTTTGTTTTATGTTTTGGTGTTATATTGTGATCTAAGTATGTATTCACAAAAAATAATAATTAAGTATATACCAGCTAATCTGGAGTACAGGCTCTGCTTAATTTGGGGTTACCTAATATAGTGTGGATTGCCCACAATATTTATAACATAATTTTTTCAAACAGAAAAATCCATCCAGGAACACCACTGGATTCGAACCCGCGACCCTAGGTTTGGAAGGCAGGGTTACTAAAACTTAGACCACCAGTGCTCCACCACGCCTTATAATCTAGTTGCTAATTATACCTACATTAAGGCCTGCATAACTAGGCGATGGCGATGGCGATGAGTGAAACGCTGTCAAAAATCCCTCAAATATTTGATAGTGTCATTGATCGCCAGCGCAGATCGCTTAGATGTGCTCAAGGCTTCAGAAGGTACTAAATTAGTGCTAACTATATCAACATTTAGAACGATAACACCCTCTATTTATAGAAACAACACCTGAGGGTAGTTTCTCCTTCAACCCTTGACTAATTGACAACACAAAGCGTATTGTCCAATAGTTTGGCGATTTATATAAAATGTACACAGTTAGCTAAATAACGGCCAGTAGTTAACCACCACTGATGTAGAGATAGCAACACAAGTTATGTTGTGCTTCTTCTTCTTGTGTCACTAGTTCTGTCGAGTTAGTATGGTTAAAAGATTTCTAGTACACCTACAAGATTCCTTTTATATTATACTAGCTGCCTGTCCCGGCGTCGCAAGGGTGGACATTTATTTTTTAAACACATAAATATATACTTATAATTATAGCCCATGTTACTCAAAATGAATGCACCTGTTCGATGGTGAAATAATTTTTGAAATCGGCACAGTAGTTTTTGAGTTAATTCATTACAAACATACAAAAATACAAATCTTTGTTTTTTATTACATCTGTATAGAAGAGTAATATTATAGTAGTAGTTTTAAATATATTATTAGAATAGTTTCAGTTGTTTTTTTTTATAAGTTGTACAAGACGGTTCTTATTCCAGTTTTCACTTCTGAAGGCTTTCCCGGAGTGTCACGATTTTGTTAATGCAAAAACCAGCGATTTTAGAAACAATTAATTGCATTTTCTTACTTCTACACTTAGTCGCGTGAAACTAGCATCTAAATTCACCTGATAATTTTCAAGTGATTCTTATGACTCATCATCATTAGCCCGAAGAAGTTCTGCTGGACCACCCCTATACATTTCCAGGTTGAACAATTCTGAGGCCTCTCCATCCATCGACTTCTATGTCGTCGGTCCACTAAGGTATTCTTATGATTGTATTGAAGTGATGTTTTATAGGTAAAACATGTTAATTTGTTTGTTGTTTTATCTAAGAGAGCTTATTCACTGAAGGCAACCACAGCTAAAACAGGTATTAATAATAAAAAAAGCCGTTTAATTCAGAATTATACAACAATACAATAAGTAATACATTTAGACAGTTATCGTTATTTTAGTTGTGTTCTGTGTGCCCTTTGGCATAGGCCTCCTCCAATGCCTTCCATTGTACTCTGTCGTTTGCAGAAAAAACAGGTATTAGAAATAGTTAAATTTATTGATCAAAATGAATAAGGAACACACAAAAAGTAATCCTAAGTAATATAAGTATATACCTAATATAAGTAATATCATTATTAATAATTATCAGTTTGTTTTGCTATCACTACCACAGCTTAATCAGTACCAAAAACACTTGGTACCCTTTTGCATATGCAAACAATATGTCATTTCCATCGTCTCCTCAGACTAACATGCTGTGCCATAGCATAGACACCCGTATCATCATGTGGATAAGGTCCATTATGCTGTATGCTGGTACAGTTTCCTAATAATAAGATGATGTAGGTACTAACTAAGTGGCAATTGGATCTGTCTTTACCTTTCCTTTTAAGGACAATATTTTCTGAACACACATAGACTAGAAAATACTATTAAGTCTGTTTTTTTTGGGACTGTACCCAAAGTCGAAGTTTTGCTACCACATTTCGTTACCAAATGTTGCTTTCGTGTGAGCACGTGTCTCTCTTTTGTACGGAAAATTGATGAGACAAAAACTCGTTTCAATGATTTCTACGTCACGTTTTTTTGCTATCTCATCTTTTTTCCATACAATAGAAAGAGACAAATAGGCGAAAAGAAAACAACATTTCGTAGACGAAATGTGGTAGCAAAACTCAGACTTCGGGTACTGGCACTGGTAGACTCACCTCAGCTTTAAGACGTTTCAAACTGATCCTTGGGATTCTACTGAATAAAAATAAACTATTGACTGACTTTGAACTTAATGCTAATTAGCATTTTCTTCCAGTTAACCATGGTGTTATGTGGGGTGGTGGACTTTACTAGAAGAAAATTAGTAGTAGAAAGGCTCTTTGCAAATACTACTGATATGAAATACTACTACCATTAGCGAGATACCTACCTAAATGACTAGCCTCTCAGCTCAGCTGGCAGTAGCTATTCTTTCTGCGCCATAGGTCGTGGGTTCGATCTCCACCGAGAACAAATATTTGTGTAGTGAACGCAGAATAGATGTGTTTTCACTGTCTATATTGTATTCTAAGTATGTAATTCCAAAATAAATATTATCAGCTATCTGGTTTCTATAGTACAAGCTTTGCTTAATTTGGGGCTAGAAGCGTGTTGTGTAGATTGTCAGTAATATTTATCTATTTATTACTTTACTAGAAGAGAACAAATTCTCATCTAGTAAATTAAGTAGAAGAAAGTAGTAGAAAGGCACTTTGTAAAGCGGTTGTTTAAATACTTCTACCACGACCAAGCTACACATTTTAATAAGTTTCCTGTCAAATTAATTTTGAACCCTCTACGTTTAAGTTTGCACAAAATTAGTTATGCAGCAGTGAAGAGGTCATCCAAGTCTTCCGCAGGAGATCTGTGCAAACATTCATAGCATACCCTTAATTGGGCTGTCATAGAAAATATTTAATAGTAGCACAACTCCAAATTTGTTGTCGAAACCGTGGCAACTGTAATTTTCGTCAGCATTTACATATTTTCAATTATTTTTTACCAAAACCAGGTACAATCAACAATCATAGTAGTAGAGCTCTTTGTTATAGGCGATGGTTACCACATAACATCAGGTGGGCCATATGCTTGTTCCTTCAGCTACTTGTTTAAAAAAAAAACATTTATTTGACATCAAGGTTTGCTGTAAGAAAACTCTACTCAGGGTTAAGCTCGCCTTTGTACATCTCTATTTCTGTTCTTTTCCTATGTTTTGTATTGTGTGCAATAAAGAATAAAGAATTAAAAGTTTTACGAAAATCGCGTATAGCGAGTGTTCGAAAATATTCTATGCTTAGATATTATTTTTATACAGGTCCTGCAACCATTATCTAAGAATACTAACATTTTATCTTGTTTTGCTTCGTCTGCTGAAATACTGTTCAGTTAAGATACTGACTAAACTGTACTATGGTAACGTAGACTAGCATTTTCGACTTTGTTTTCGGACAAGTGCACTTTTGTCTTGGATGAAGTCCCAAGCCTGGGCAAGTGGGCTGTAAATGCTGTAATTACATCAGGTCTTGTCCTGCAAGCTAAATCTAAAGATAAAACAATTAAAATTTGTATTTCTAAGTTGCAAACTGGATGCAAAGCTGTATTAACAGCGTCAAAAGTAGATTTGCAACACCCCAAATAAATCATCCAAATAAGAAATACTCATCTCTTCCTTTGTGACGTCACTACTCTGACACTGTAACTGTCTGATCTAGTATGAGTATTTTAGCAAAGGTTTCGCCAACGGCCATACTACGTTGAAAACACCGGTTCTCGTCCGATCACCGAAGTTAAGCAACGTCGGGCGCGGTCAGTACTTGGATGGGTGACCGCCTGGGAACACCGCGTGTTGTTGGCTTTTTGCACTCCAGAGATACTTATATTTTACTACAGGCTACTTGATAGATTTTTTCATGAAAAGAAAACCAATTTCGAAACACAATTTGTCTTTGTAAACTTTTTTTTTATTGTTTATTCATTTATTGGAAAACCAACAGCAAGAAATAACTAATAACATTCATAGTATAGAAACAGATTAATACCTAATGGCCCGAACCCACCGAGTTCGCTGGCGGTAGCGATCAGTGAAACGCTGTCAAATATCGCTGTCAGATTTGAGATTTGACAGCGAATATTTGACAGCGTTTCACTGATCGCTACCGCCAGCGAACTTGGTGTGTTCGAGCCATTAAGGCTCGAAACGCTGTCAGATTTGAGATTTGACAGCGATATTTGACAGTGTTTCACTGATCGCTACCGCCAGCGAACTAGGTGTGCGCAGGCCTTAACACGTTAAGTGCGAAGCGAGGCCTAAATCACCCCTGATGCAACTTCCCTGTGGTGCGGCAATCAAAAAAGTGAATTTCTCTGTCGTGCGAATGGCATAGCTTTGGTTTGGTCCAGTGTAGGAAAGAGATAAATATATATTTGAGATCACTAATGGTTCATGGACTCGGTGGTGTACCTACCTTGGTACCGGATGTCTTAGGCCTCGTGCCGCACTGAATTAATATAATTTTAATGCAGTGCGGAACGAGGCTAAAACGTCCCATATCCCCCCTGACCTCGTACCGCACTCAACGCGAGCTTCCCGCGACCAGTGTTGTGCATCACGTCGATTACACATAAATTCACACTCATAAATAAGCACAACATATTGAGATTTTTATAAAAAAAGTATATTGATACTGATTTTTTAATGTTAATTCAAGTTCTAATAATTGTATTTTTAAAGCCCGAGGCAGAATAAATAGGACAGTTTCTTTTCTATTCTGGTTGCCTTTTTTATCTATTCTGTGAACCGCATTAAGATTTTCATATACAAATAGAAAGATAAACCTTATGCATAAACCGTAATCCATTACTTTTCCAATAATAAGTCTGTAAGTGGTGCCTCTTAATGGTTTAGAATGGAACGCTTCGTGCGCGAGTCCGACTCGCACTTGGCCGGTTTTTTTTTTCTTTATGGTGCCTTCAAGCACAATTTAGATTATTTAAAAAAAAATTTATCCTATGATAGCTTTGTGTTGTTTTGCCAGGTTTTGCCCTTAAAACGATCTAATGAGATATAATTAATCAAAATCGGTCAAGTCGTTGCGTAGTTAAGACAGTTTAAAAACGTCGATATTATTTTTCCCATCACTAATCGCAGCGAAAATTTGCCCTATTTCAGTGCGTTACGAGGTGTATAAGATCCCATATTTTGTTTTGCTAATAATTCCTAAACTAGCCATCAGATCCCGGGGCGACGGTGGATTAGGGTTCATCAATTCACTGTCTATATCATTATGGACCAAAATTCTCATTTATCTTTGATTTCGCGCCAGAAAATGGATTTTAGTCTGTAAAAGGAGGTGGGGTCTAATAGACCGCGTGTCGCCCTAACGTCTGGTCACGGTACGGGCCGATTATACCTCGTGCCGCAGGAACGGAAAGTATGCAAAAATTGTTGCCGCAGCTAACGTGTTAAGCCTAGATTAAATAGCCATTGCACATAATTTTTTTTTCTTCTGCGCAATAGCTATGTCTTATTATCACACCACACAAAATTAAAATCTCATGCTATTGTGACGTCACTACTTTGACACTTCAGCTGCTTGATCTAGTATCAGTATTTTAGATAAATTGTCGCCAACGGCCATACTACGTTGAAAACACCGGTTCTCGTCCGATCACCGAAGTTAAGCAACGTCGGGCGCGGTCAGTACTTGGATGGGTGACCACCTGGGAACACCGCGTGTTGTTGGCTTTTTGCACTCCATCCTCCAATTTTACAACTACCTAGCTTGTTCTAAAAAAATATAATTATGAGCTAAAGGCATAACTATATTAGATTTTAAAATTAGACGTCCAAATGGTTCAAGTATTTATAATTGATTTCTGGCAGTATCTTGACATACTTATAAAAACCCAAACAGCAACCCAAAAAACCAGAAAAAAAACACCTTATTTTGTTTCTTTACAAAAAATATGACAAGCAATATTTTGTACGACTGTCGTCACGACACATCAATTCGACCGTCAACAACCAAAGTCATCGATGTCCATTTTCGACGTTTTTTGTTAAAAACTCCGTAGCGTTATAAAAATAAATGAGGCCTCACAAACAGTAGGGTGAGGACAATAGTTAGGTGATTATATTCGGTCATTTGAAGACATGGTTCCGATTTAAGGGGTTTTTTTATTTAAGGGTGGCCGGGGGTGGAAATAAATAACCTGTGAGTTGGGGGTTGTCATGGTTTTTTAACAGGTTTTTTCTGGAATAGGAATATTTTTTTATGGGTGAATAGTATATGGATTATATTATTAATTGTTGGTTGTTTAGTATCAATAGTACAAAACTACATCACGACTACTAAACTGGTCTCCCGCCTGCCTACTTCAATGAGTAAATGCGTATAGTTAAGCGTTTTTATGTGAATTACTAGATATTTTTATAGTTATGTTATGTTTTCTCTTTTTCTGTTCTAAGGCTTGAAATTTCTTATTCATTCTTGCGTAATTATTCATACAATCCCAATATTTTTCAACTGTGCACTTAACTGTCTCTGATTCTAGACGCCTCAATTATTAAATTTTTATCAGGATTTATTCGACCAAAATTGAAAGCTGGTATTAAATTTTATTTCCCGAACGCATAAAAAGTAAGCGTACAAGCCAAAATTACGCCATTCCTGTATCGTCGCATTAATTTTAACGATTAAACGCGTATTCTTTGGCACTTGTAAAAACGCCTATTCAACGAGGGAGGACGTAAAAGGCCTATTCAAATTGAGGTTGTCGTTAAATATAGTGATGTGCCTGATTATACAAAACTAGTTGGTAACCGAGCTTCACTCGGAATTTTTTTCGTTAATTTGTATTTTTAAGAAATCTTAAGAGTCATAATTATTATCTTTACTGGTTTATTCTTACTGAACAACGCCATCTGCTGGTCATGCTTGCAGTTAGTTGCTCACAATCGTCAATAGATGGCAGGAGCAGTCACATATTCAGTTTATGTTTTTAGTTTTTTTTTAACGAACAAACTCATTTTCTGAAAATCAATCATAGCTAGATCGATTTATCGCCCCGAAACCCTCTGTATACTAAATTTCATGAAAATCGTTGGCTCTGTTTCCGAGATCCTAAATATATATATATTTATATATATAAGATTTTCTCGTTTAAAGGTATAATAAGATAAACAAGCGCGGAAAACGGATTTCTTTAATATTAGCGACTCGCTCCGGCTTTGCGCTGGTTGAAAAATCTAAAGGCCATGGCTTAACTTTTTTTTAATCAAGCCCATTCAAAGGCGAGACGAATTGCTGGAAACAAATATATTTAATTCTTTATTGCACCAAAAATACGTGACAATAGGAGAGCTTAATGCTAGACAGCATTTTCTACCAGCCAACCTTGACAGGTAGAAGTAAAGAGGTTGGCGTGCATAAAATGGAGTGAAAACAGTTTTGATTAACCTACGTAACTTACCTAATCGCTATAAACTACGTACAACATACCTATATAAAATAATAATAATAATAATAATAATAAATACCTAACTATAAAAAACAATATAAATATAAAATAATATAATAGAAATAAATAAATATACGAATATATACCTACCCTATAATATATAATACACGCATATATATAAATATAGTACATATATCACGAGGTAGAATTAAAGTAGAAATCATGAACAAGACTTTTAAAAGCGGGTTTTGTGGACGACTTTTTTATGCTAAGGGGAAGTTTATTCCATAGACCCACAGCCACCACCTCAAAAGAATTCCGACGAAAGCCAGAACTATGTTTCGGAGTCGCTAAGCAGAGTGTGTCTGTAGACCTTAAGTTACGATCATGACCGTCAGACAGGTAAGAAAATTTGGATTTTAGGTACTGAGGGGAATTCGGGTCTTTCAAAATAGAGAAGAGAAGACATAAGATTCTCTTATTTCTCCTCTCCCTAATTGGAAGCCACTTAAGCTTCCGACGATAAATAGACACGTGGTCGTATTTGCGAAGGCCGTAAACAAAACGGATGCAAGAGTTGAGTAGACGGTCTAGCTTGTTGAGGTGATCGGCTGTAAGATCGAGATACGCAACGTCGGCGTAATCAATGATAGGAATCAGGAGGGTATTTACCAAAGATATTTTAGTTTTCTCGGGAAGAAAATTTTTAAAACGAAGAATAGAGTGGAGAGTTGCAAAAAATTTCCGGGATACCTCTTTTACTTGCGCCGACCAACCTAAGTTCTCATCCAACAGAATGCCAAGGTCTTTAACTACAGGTGAAAAAGGAATAGAAATAGAGTTAAAGCGCAGTGACATTAGGTTTGGACGATTGACTTTGGCTAGCTGACGCGAGCTTCCGATAATAATTGCTTGGCATTTGTTGGGATTGACCTGAATGCCATAATTTGCGGACCAGGATTGAAGTTGAATAAGGTCATCGTTGAGAGCTTTAATGGAGTCGTTTAAGCAATCGACTTTAGCATGATGATATAGCTGAAGGTCATCAGCATAGAAATGGTAGTTACATTGTAATTTGGGAGAGAGCATATTTATAAATAAAGAGAATAATAAGGGGGATAGTATACCTCCCTGCGGGACACCGGCCTCCAATTCACTCCAGTCAGAATAACTCTGACCATTGCGGACTGTCTGCCGACGCCCCGAAAGGTAAGAGGCGAACCACTGAACGGAAGCGGAAGAGAAATTAAGGTGGTTTAATATCGCCAGAAGTAATTCGTGGTCCACCGCGTTGAAGGCGTTACTGAAATCAACTAAAACTAGAACAGTAACCTGAGATGATTCCATGCTACACCTAACGTCCTCAGTAACCTTCAAAAGTGCGGTAGTAGTGCTGTGCCCAACTCTAAAGCCGGACTGAAAGATGTTGAATAGCTCGCCATTTATGAGGTGCTCAGTAACCTGCTTGTGAACTATAGACTCGATCGTTTTTGACAGAAATGGGAGGATGGATACTGGTCTAAAATTATTGGGAAGAACAGGATTGGGAGTTTTAGGTAAGGGAATAACATGGGCTTTACGCCATTGGTCAGGGAAATTGCCAGAGGACAGCGAAAAGTTGATAATATGGACTATGGTTGGAAGGATGTGGTCAGAGAGGAGTGTAACCATGATGCGTCCAATATCATCGCTACCAACAGCCTTTGATTTAAACGAGAGCAGACATTTCTTGACTGAGTCTTGAGAAATAGGTGAAAAATCAAACAGCATAGTATCAGGCCGGGGAAGGTCATGGATTTCCAGAAGCGTGTCATATTTCGTGGAGTAGCTAATTTTGACCGAACAGGTAAAATGAGAGTTAAGGACATTAAGATCAAGTGAAAAATCTGAATTAGACGATTTAGATTTGATTAAGCCGAGGGACCTCAAAAACTTCCATATTCCAGCAGGGGTAGAGAGTTCTATTTGCTCAGCTATGTACCGGCGTTTTGTGTTACGACACACCAGGTTGCAACGATTCCGCAATCTCTTATATAGTTCCCAGTTCTCTCCCGTTCGACTATTTTTGTACTTACGGAAAGCACGATTGCGCTTAGCCATGGCTTTGCGAATCGCATCAGTAATCCACGGGGTGGGTCGGTGTTTCATTTTGACAGGACGAATGGGTGCCAAACGATCAAAAATATCAGTGATATTACTATTTAAAAAATCGACCTTCTCGTCCACAGTTGGTAGGCCCTCAACACATGACCAGTTCGTGCTGGCTGCTACATGATCTAGTTTGATTTTATCTAATTTATTAAAGTTTCTTTGATGAAGAACTATGGGTTTGGGTTTAGGGATACGAAATTTAAGGGAGGCATATATTAAATCATGTTTAGAAAAGGCTGGTGCTGATAGCTGACCGTGTGTAGACACTCTGTCGATATCGGAGGTAATGATCAGGTCCAAGAGAGAGTCGTTGGTAGCAGTGTGATGAGTGGGCGAGAGGTCCAAAAGATTAAGGTTAGAAGAGTGAACAATGGATTGCAACTTGGTGGCTCGTGAACACGTATCTGGATTGAAATCACCCATGATCAGAAAGCGCGAATAATCGGAAGAAATATTTTCCAATGCTCTTTCCAAATTAGCATATGGAATGTTAGGAGGGACATAAACTACACCTAGCACAAATTTAATTCCAAGGTCTATTTCAATAAATATAAACTCTGGAGATCCACTGTAGGCAGAAGGGGATTCCAATATAATCTTATAAGGGATGTGACTTTTGAGGTAAATAGCGACTCCACCCCCTCCCTTCCCAGTGCGATCGTTGCGAATTAAAACAAACCCGGGTAATGGGAAGCAGGTGGAAGGGAGAGTTGGTTTTAGAAAACTTTCAGAGACCAGCACTGCGTGAACCAACTCCGTATCAAAAGAATCAAGAACATCGATGTAATGAGCAGGTATGCTTTGCGCATTGATATGGCAGACATTGAGATTTTTTGGAAAGGGTTTGAAAATGTTTTTCAACTCATCGCCTAATGTTGTAGGATGGTCATCTAAGCTAACAAAAGAAGCGTCATCCGCAGTGACAAATGAATCATCACTTGAACATAATATGCTAGAAGACATGCACAATATTACTTATAATAAATTATATAAGATATGGCTATATAAATTATAATATAAATAAAATAAAATAAATTCTAAGTATACTTATGCGTAACAAACTATCGATACACAAAAATTAACTACAGCTAAAGTGGCTCAATAACCAAAAACTACTTGCAATAACCAACTGGCTGAACATAAACAGATAAAGTAAAAAAGGCTTACAAAAACATGCTATGTACCTACTTATAAACACTTCTGGCAAGGCGCAGTGTACTTTGATGTGAAAATAAAGTAAAATAAAAAACTTAGGTAGTGCTAAGTTTTCGCTTCTATAAGTTCTAGTAAACATATTGAATCATACTCTAAACATTAGCAAACTATAACACCGAGTCGGTAAAACCATACATCAATAAGCGGTGAAACAAACAACAAAGGAAAAAAAAAAACCGTGTAAACAGCGTGAAACGGAACGTATTTCTGTGAAATGACGTTATGCTAAGTGACTTTGACACTGACAGCCCGGCCGCAACTTACACTCCGTCAGTCAGTGCGTGCGTCAGTCTGTCAATCAATCAAGCAACGACAGAACAGACAAAAACAACAAGATTATACAGTACAAAAACGAACGAATCTTATAGTCTTTGAGGGTTGTAATGTATTTGGTGGGCTGTATGTATTGTAGTCGCGTGCGTCCATTGATGGTTATGCTTCACTACCCACAGCCGAAAACGAAAGCCTTCCAGAAGTGCGGGGATGGGTTGCAATGCTACTACTTGATGAGTCTGGTGCTAGCGACGGGTGTTTCTGCGTGTTTGAGGCGGCTCAACAGGAGCTATCGCCGCCGCCGAAGTGCTGGCAATGCCGATCAGCTTGGGGCTCGCCTTCGGGCGAGCCGCAGCAGCCGACCGCGGGCCGCTAATGATGTTGGAGTTGCTGCTCTCTATTGGGGTTGGGAACTTAGCAATGATCTTGTTCAACTCCCGCGCCGACGCAATCCGACTCCGAACATTGTCCGGTGATTTGACGTAAACGACTCCGTTATTCGTCCAGCTGCTCGTTACACCGAAGTGTTTACGTGCCGATATAAACAGGCCATGTCGCGTTCGTGTAAGGAATTCGCCGACTACAGCGGGGCTAGACTTCAGTAGTTTTTTCTCACCCCAGACCTTGTTTCTAATATTGACATCAGTAAAGCGAACCAGTATGGGACGGGCCCTCTTGTCATTCTTTGATCCCAGGCGGTGACACAGGTAGATGCTTGAAGCCTGGACACTTTTTATAGCCAGAGTGGTATTGATAATATTAAGTACCGTAGCAGTACAGTCCTCAGGTTCTGACTCCGGCAACCCATGAAATAAGAGTGCGTTGCGACGGTTGTGAGTGTCAATTTCATCAATCTGTGATGTCAGTGATTCAATCTGAGTGCGTAGGAGCCTGAGAATATCCATAGCAAACTGTCTGAACTCAAAAAATTCCTGAGCTAAATTCTCTAAGTTTGGCTTACTCTCCGAACATGTAGAAGGCTGCAACAGCTTCTCAAACTGAGCCATCCTGGTGCCAAGACTTTCCTCCAGAGCCCTTTGCGTATCCAAGACATCTTGAAGGTTGGACATTGTTGTGAGTAACTTTACCCAATAAAATTATAGTAGTATGTACTAGCACTGATTTGGTGTGGCCAATAGGTTATGGCAAGCTAATTATCACTGCATTAAAGTAAACAGCTAGGAACTGTTTACAAAACAGTGTTTTGTTTCAAAAACAAACTAAAAAACCACTTTTCAACACATAAATATTGTTTTAAAACATAAATATTAATTAAAATATGATAGAGCGATTTTAGATAATGTTAGCGGTTAAAACGCCTACCCGCGAAAAAAGCCTAAGTTTCTCAGGGATAATGCAGAATTCTAATGAAAATGTGAAAATATTTTTGTTTACAGTCTTGTAATTTATCAGTTTATATTCTACTTACAAAAACTCTTTATAATTAGGGATATTATTATGAACTAAATGCTTTACCTACTATGATAAACCACATTGATAAACATTAAGGAAATATTCCACTAAAATTCAAAAATACCTACCACCAAGCGCAACACTAGCAGATATAAACGAATGTTTTCCTACACCGCTATAACAGGAAAAGTGCAATTCTTTCGCTTCAATGGTATTTTGCTTGTACAATTTGACGTTTAGATGGCTTGTGAGAATTATCTTTTGCAATATGCTAGGGTTTAGGCATTTTATTTTGCGGTTGGATTTATTTTTGTGAAGTTTTTCCTGTTTATTTGCTAGCTCCTAACAAAATGATAGATATTCGTACCTAAATGTACACTCGTATCTGTTAGTGAACTTATCCCAGTGTCCAAATAATGTATTTTTATAGCGTTATCGCACAAAATAATAGGAAAAATAAAAAGTATCGCCAATGAAAGCATGAAAAACCTAGGTTTTTTTTAGAAAATCACATGAATACTAGTAAGACGCTGACCCAAATATAAATAATTTACAGGCCGTTATATAGACTCCTATTCCTATATCAATAAGGGTTATAATAGTAACAACATAATTAAGAATCATGTTTTTACTGAGCATTGTAATAAGCGGCTTTGAGACAATGATCGTGGGAAAAATTCCGAGTTAACTGTTCCGGAGAAAGCATGAAGATATTGTCGATTGTATGCTGAAGTGACCATCAAATGGCAAGAAGCAATAAGTCAAGATTGCAACAGGATTAAGATTTTCTATTTCAAGAAAAACAAAAAAATATAAGTACAGTGCCGCATTCTAAAGTACTTCGGACACGTCTCGCGGCGGGACACTGACTCGATTGAGCGCCTCGTGGTTCAGGGACAAGTAGAGGGTACAAGACCACGTGGAAGATCTCCCATGCGCTGGACTGATCAGGTCAAATCAGCAGTGGGTGGAACCCTACAAGAGTGCTCCCGGATGACGACATGTAGGGAGAAGTGGCGAGATATCGTGAGGCGTGCCACAGCCCCTGATAAAAACAAATAATCATATATTCATGATGACCACGACCGCTCTGACAAGAGTGAAGCGACTGAGAAGAAGATAGGTACTAAGTAACATACAGCAGCGCACCTACATGGCTCAATTTCAAACTTCCAATCAGGTTTCTCTGTATTTGTTTTTTTTTTCTATGTTGCTGTTCTTATTAGTGAACATTATAAAACTAATGTCTGTTGTTTGTATTATGCGTAAGGTTATGGTAAGTTGGCATGTGTAATGTAATGTCCTACTTTATCACAACTGGTGTAATTCTCAACCACTTCGTCATCATCAACTCTGAGTTTACATAGCTTAGCGATGAGTCACCAAACCTGAAATTTCATATTCTTGACTTACGTCTTTTTTGATACAACACCCGTCGCGTGCGCGCTTACAGCTCATACTTCGCAAAATTACATCCTATTATCACCAACAGCGCAATCAATTATGAATTTTACGAATATCGCAGTAAGATCGATAATAGCTTGACGTTTTTTTCCGCACGAGTTACCAGGTGTGGCTTTAATTAGCCAAGTTTTTATTGAAACTGTAGTTTCTGAGTCAAGTTCATACTTGCTGGTTACTCAGGCGTGTTGGCCTAGGTCATGGACAGAGGTTCTGTAACTGTAAAAGTTACATGTTGTCATTTTTAAGGGGCTAACTAGAGAAACGAAAAGCTTGAAAATATCGACCAATACTATCTGTTGCCATACTAGTTTTTATCAAAACGAAGTTCCTATTCGCTGTCTTATTTTTATTACGTCAACATTCAGTCCTGTTGCAATCGTTCCTTGTTAAAGGTATGTTTTATTTCAATTCGTTTTTTATTGCAATCGAAGCTCAAAATAATGTCAAAACTGGCTTTGACTAGTTTTGATTGCAACAAGAGACACGCAATCACCAATTGAAGAAGTCTTGGAAGATGCACAACATGTTTTGCTGGAGTGTGTTCGAAATGATAGATTTAGTTAGATTTTAGTTAGATTTAGATTAGTTTGTTTTGGAAGACGATGTTTGAATGTTGGTATGATAAGTAGATGCATCTTGGCTTTTACCTTGTCGGGTCAAGCCAAGCTGTTATATAAATTGACAGAAATAGGTTTAGCTAGGTCAATGTGGTCACTTAGCGACATCGCACTTTAAATAAAAAATAAAAAAATAAGTTTTTCTATGCGACCGCTCAATTTGCCATAAGGCCTGCGCACACCTAGTTCGCTGGCGGTAGCGATCAGTGAAACGCTGTCAAATATCGCTGTCAGATTTGAGGTTTGACAGCGAATATTTGACAGCGTTTCACTGATCGCTACCGCCAGTGAACTAGGTGTGTTCAAGCCTTTATGGTTTCCTTCGTGACATAAAGCATAGACTATACAGGGTATATTACGTTTATACTAGTTAGTAATTACATTGTCAAGGTTTCTACTAATGGCCTATTGTCTTTGTTATGTTTTAATTTGAATTCTTGATGAAATGACTGTTTAATTTGAGTTAGAGAACGTAGTTCTTGAACGATGGCGTATGAATAAATATTCACATACTGCCTTGAAAAAAAAAATATATCAGCTATCTGGTTCCCATAGTACAAGGTCTGCTTAGTTTGGGGCTAGATAGTGTTGTGTGGATTGTCTACAATATTGATTTAAGTATTTATTTATAATCGTAATTTCTATTAGTCATTGAAACTCTAGGTTATTTTCTTGAAAATGTATACTATAGGAGTATCAAATTTTATGTCAAATTATTAAATATTATATTTTATAGAAAAAAGATTTTAAGATCATATTTAGCAGCGGGAAAGGTATTTTTGTACAATCTGCAATTATTGGGCACAAGAACACGTGGCACCTGAAATCAAAATCATTATTTATTTTTATACTGTTCAGGACTCGAAATTTAATCAAAATTTAAATGACGCCATCTTCCTTTTTACGCTCCGCCATTTAAATAACCTGCAAAGCCAAACCACTAAAATACTTTATAGTAGCAGTTATCACCAAACATAATTAAAGCATTGTCTTGGGGCGGGAAAATTACGAAAGTCGTAAATTGTAAGCGTCTTTAGGATGCCATATTTAAAATAGTATCATAAAAACGTCCTTTCTACAACACCAGACGCGTTGACCTGTCGTGACTTTAAGCCCCGAACAAAAATCAACCTACAAGTCACAATTTATAGGAAGCACACAGCTCTAGCTAATTTGGTTGGAAGCGAACAGCACCAGAATCGTTGACCTCCAAGAGTTTGAACCGTGAACAAAGTTCAACTATGGCGAGGAATATGTAAGGAATGAACCGGTTCAAGTTATTTTGGTCAGTTTTGTTCTGAAAAAAACTGAGTGTCATCGATCTAAAGTCTCCTGTTTCTTGAAGGTATAAAATATTTTATTGGTAGTTAAGACTTTGTTATGCGATTCTAAGATTAGGATAATAGGTAAAATCATTAGGGGACGGTACGAAGACTTTGTTTTGTCTTTGTGTTTTTTAAATCCTGGATCATCACAAATCGTCCCTTTTACACTTCAAATTGGTCATTGACCTGAAACTTGGATGGGGTACTTTAACTTGGTTAGTAGAATAGCGTTTTACTGATCGCCATCGCTGAACGCTTAGATGTACGCAACAGTGCAGTAGCTATACTATTCCTATCACTACAGCAGTCATAGGTAAGTGCCTATTTCATATCTAAGGTCAAGGGCAGGAAGAAATAAATCAGTTATTTAACTCAAATGTATGCAAATACCTCGATCCTGTGCCAGTCTAAACCATTGCCGCCCTGCGACCCTGTCTATGTCGTCCATCCATCTTGCTGCAGGGCGCCCTACGCACATACTAAGTACTACGTACTATGATTATACTACGTAGATGGCACAAACTAAGGGAGGCCTATACCCAGCAGTGGGTGAAGTCGGGCTATGGATGATGATGTATGCAAATAAGTTAAACAGCTGTCAAAAGTATTTGATTGCTCGATTTGTAATCTATGAGATCAGCCCTTATTCTCCGACCAAAGAAATATCTGAAATACACACGGGAGCTATCCACAGTTTAATAGAGCTATAACTATGACTGTCTCTGTATACCTCATGTTGATTGATTTTACAGTTATTCAAATTTACAATACACAGAGTTCAATGGATTTCAGTATTTATGAGAGAGTCAGCAATGATTTACTTAATGAGTTTTGTACTCTTCGATACGAATCCAACTCGCTTGGTCGTGGTCGCCTTGAACTGGCTCATAGACTCATCTAGCTTTAAAGCTGAGTACCATACGCCCATAGCACACCTCCGCTGCGGAACCGTTAAAGCGAAACCTCTAGATGAATTCCGCTGCGATCAAGCGTAGCTTGAGTAGCGAAATGGGCATCGAAACCTCGTGCTCTGTCAATTTCTATAAACACGAGCGAAAACAACGTGGCACCGCAACATAGTGGCGGCCAGAGCGCGGAAGTTTGGCTGGCGTCAGAGCAGATCGACGAAACCGCCAGGAGAAAGCGATGGAATATAGTAAAATCTATGCGTTAGAGCAGGCAGTTTTGCTAGCGTTCCGCTTCTTCTACACGGGACAAGATAACAAAATTACTGTGGTTACAGTAACGGTTCCGCAGCAGAGGTATACTACAGGCAAGAGTAACCAACGTTACGAGGTGTAATGTAACATGTTAAACAGTGAGCATTCATGCTGTCAGTTCGTAGTGGTATGGGGAAACCAGCGAGCAACGAACGATCGTTGCTTGCTTGGAAGTGCTCCACCCAGCTGTCAGTTTTATGGCGAATTTTTTGAGACACAAGAGCTTGTGTTAGGCCTACGGGTGTTTCTTCAACACATAGGCCTCCTCCAGTTCTTTTCATTGTTGTGTGTCTCGTGCAGCGCTTAAAAGCCTTAAAATCCATATAAACAAGTATTTTTCCTAAAATATAGCATAATAATAATAATAATAATATAGCCTTTTATTTCCAGATCTCTTAAAGTTAGGTTTTACAGTTTGTGTGTTAGTTAAGTGTTAGTGTTTGCTTTTAGCCTAGTTGTTAGTTTTAATGTTAGTTTTCTTAAATCTATGAGAAGTGGATCCCTTTTTGGGTAAAGGCCTCCTCCATCTTCTTCCACTGTTCTCTGTCCATTCCTGTGGACATCCAGTCTTTCCCAGCAAATTGGATTATATCATCAGCCCACCGGCTATACGGTCTTCCAACTTTTCTTTTGCCCGGTGGCCCTTTTCAGTGAGTGGCACGCTTGGTCCATCTATCGTCGGTATTTCGTGAAAATATAGCATGAACTGCCATAATTAAAGCACAGTCGCATCATGCTGTATAATCCATCAAAAATAAACGCAATAATCATTAAGAAACACCATGTATAATGTCAGTTTAAGCTGCGTAATGACTTTAGTGAGTTATTTAAGTGCTATGTTTAATTACTGTCAATAAAAGTTGAAGATTTGTTTTTTAAAGATTAGGGTAGAAGTAATCCGGTTTGAGTGGCGAACGCCGTCATGGCTCAGAGACTGTTTTAGCTAAAGCTGATCACAATGTGCTATGAAGCATAAACGGAACTGCCATGACCCACTGTGAGGTGATTGCGTATCTTAGGTTGCAATCAAAATCTAGTCACATCTGTGAGTTTTGTCATTATTTTAAGCTTCGATTGCAATAAAAAACTAATTAAAACTAAACATATCTTTGACAAGGAACTATTGCAACAAGACAAAATGCGAACGCCGTCATGGCTTAGAGGCTGTTTTAGCTAAAGCTCATCACAATGCTCTGAAGCATAAACGAAACTGCCATGACCCAGTGATGGTAATTGCGTATCTTTGGTTGCAATCAAAATCTATTCGCATCTGTTAGTTTTGACATTAATTTAAGCTTCGATTGCAATAAAAAACTAATTGAAACTAAACTTATCTTTGACAAGGAACTATTGCAACAAGACAAAATGCGAACGCCGTCATGGCTTAGAAGCTGTTTTAGATAAAACTCATCACAATGCTCTGAAGCATAAACGAAACTGCCATGACCCACACTGATGGTAATTGCGTATCTTTGGTTGCAATCAAAATCTATTCGCATCTGTCAGTTTTGACATTATTTTGAGCTTCGATTGCAATAAAAAAGAACGCCCTAGCGTAGTTTGTTGCCTATTTTTCTTTATACTTGGTCGCATGAAACTATCATTTAGGCTCACCTAGCTTTAAGACGTCTGAAAGTGATAACTTTGTTTAATAAAAACATTTAAATTTGATTTGGATTTTTGTATGAATTTCTTCAAACTGATGATGATAATGCAAGGTCCATATTACTTACGTCTAATATCAGTAGCCCACATAATTTCTAATAATGATATTGCATGGGACAATCGATTACTGAGACATCGTTAATCTAATGATCCATGCATGGATTCCATAGATTTTCCCATGCAGGTATAAAAAAATCCTGCATAAAATAGTAGATTTGACCGGTTAATTGATCATTTATGTTTATGGACAGTCCACCCTCTGTGTTATTGTCACTGGTTTTTTATTGTTGCTCTGTAAGCTTTTATTATTTTAATCTACATTTTATAAAGCAGTTTTCACACCCATCATAAGATCTTCTAAAAAAACTCCAGTGTTTTTTTTCCTCATGATATTTAAAAAAAATACAGTCCTTTTTAAGAATGTTTATGATATTGGCTAACTCAAACTCAATACAATTTTATTCATTTCAATTACAAGAACCACTTTGAAACGTCTTAAAGCTAGGTGAGTCTATGTGCCAGTTCCGTTCCAAGCGACCAACAACTAAGAAACATTACTGAAATATGTATTCTTATATGCGAAAGAAATAGCTTATGATTTTACTCACTTTATTTTAATGCTAGTGCTTTTAAGCAGTGTTGAAAAACATCAAACTGCCAGCTAAACTTGAACTTTGGCAAACCTTGTCGCTGTGTTTCGGTTTGAAGGGTGTGGGTGCCGGTGAAATTACTGACACGTGAGGTTGAACATCTGCATGCCTCAAATTGATGGACGCAGGGCAGTGCATCGTAGGGCACGTTTCTGACGTGCATGACCTACGAGACAATGTTTTGTTATAGGCGATGTTTACCACCTAATATCAGGTTGGCCATCTTGTTCCATCGAAAAAAAAGTTCGTGGACTTATTAAGGCTGATGATGATGACTGTCTTTTACTCCGATTTAATGTTTTTATGGCCAATTCTAATTCTGTATTTTTCCAAATGCATAACAGGTTTTTAAGTAAGCCAGGATATGGGTAACCATTTACCTAATGACGTCATTAGAGGACAATACCGTAACCGCTTTCGTTCAATATTTCCGGTAATTATAATTAGGTAGTTTATGAACCTGATTTAGTATTGGTTGCAATTTTCGTAACAGATGATAGCCCCTTCCCACCGGTGTGTGATATCGCGCACGGAGGCGGATCAGCTCGCACGACACACCATGGGAACGGTCTCGTGCGCCGAGGTGCGCGGTAGCACAGGAGCCCTTTCTGTATGCGTTGCCGTGCGTCGTCGTCGGCTGTGCGTGATGATCTCCAGAACCACGCACCGTAGGAAGGCAGCTTAAGACACTAAACTGGCGACACAGGGTACGGGTTCGATTCCCATTAATATGGTATGATTTTCAAATATATCCTCTTGTGGAAATAAGAAAAAAAAAGTATGATACTCAGCAACGATGGAATAGTCCCTGAGTCATCATCATCATCATTAGCCTGAAGAAGTTCACTGCTGGACATAGGCCTCCCCTATACATTTCCTGGAACAACCATTTTGAGCCCCCTCCATTCACGATCTTTACAATGCCCTGAAGCCTTGCGTACATCTAAGCGTTCTGCGGTGGCGATCAGTGAAACGCTGTCAATAATAACATAGATGTGAGTTAAGCTTGAGTATAACTACCCAATAATTCGCAAAACTATGGGGAATCATTCAGTAGCTAATTTCCTTAGGCAGATTTATTATTTAAAAAAAATATTTTAGACAAACCACGCAACTATCAAGCCCCATATTAAGCATAGCTAGTACGATGGGTGCCAATAATACCACCGGTACTCACCTTTCAAACCGCAACCCAGCGATGCTGCTTCACGGCAGAAATTGGCATGGTGGAATACTTCCCCGGACGAACCACACACAAAGAACTCTCATCATTCTCTTGTCCTTGTCCCACTCTATGTAGGGTCGGCACAAGGTATTCGTTCGCCACTCTCCTCAATTAGCCGTCATCTCAACAGTCACTCCCTTCTTACCCATGTCATCCTTCACACAATCCATCCATCTTTTCTTTGGCCTACCTCTACTTCTATAACCATCCACATTCATATTTAGCACTCTTCTCAAACACACAAAAAACTCTACTTATACTAAAAACAGACGGACTAGATGGGCACAAAAAAAAGAAAAATAGACACAATGACGTTTACAACACGTTGATTGATATAGTTCACACCATAACAAATGTTAGCTTGGAGCAAATCAACAAGAATTACCATCGGTTATTTTGGCACGAGCCTATCTGTTGAAGCACGCGATCTTTTCATTAGTAACTTGGTTCAAGCGATTTATTCTACACAAGCTACTTCCAGTGGCTTTGCTTGTGGACACGTTAATGTTAAAGAGCAGACCACTGTCAACGATAACTTGTCTGCAATCAAATTGACCACAATATGAAATTGACTGGGATTTTTAATAAAGAAATTAAGATTTCGTGTAGCGAATTTTTTTTTTTTATGCTATAGCAGGCAGACGAGCAGACGGGCCACCTGATGGAAAGTAGTCACCGTCGCCCATAGACACCTGCAACACCAGTAGTGATGCTAATGCGCTCCCGGCCTTTTAAGAAATGATAGAACCGCCTTTTGAAGGACCCCGTGTCGAAGCTCCGAGTGAAAACCGCAGAAGGCAGCTCATTCCACAACTTACTCGTGCGCGGCAGAAAAGATCGCGAAAAATGAGCAGTTGTGGAAAACCAGCCATTATGCCATTGGGAATTATGCTGTGAGTTAAGTGATTTGATGGTTTTGTAGTTCCTTTAACAGAAACGACCGCTTTCCCTTTTATGCTCTTGGTTGGGTTATTTTTTTTGTGATATTTTTCTTCTTGTGATATTCTTCTTCTTGTGATATTCTTCTTCGTGTCACTAGTTCCTTCAAACCAGTATGGTAAAAGATGAAGGAACGCCAAAATATACACCAATGTGGTACTATGGTTATATTATTTTTGTCAACTTTGCTCTCTTCCATTTTTATTTTAAAAGTCCAAAATGCTAATCTTTCGATTTCATGTTTCGTTGTTTGTATTTGAGTAATTTTGGTGTGTTGGTTTAAAGTTGATTGAATGAGATTATTATCAGTTTTTGGAAATTGATCATTGACACGTTTTATTTGTGATTTTTAAGAACCAAATTTTATTTTTAATATTTTTTTACAATAATACATCATCGGAAGCTTTGTTTACAATTTGTGTATCTTACATTTGTCTTGAGTATTAAAATTAAATCAATTAGAAAACAAGATGTTTTAAGTTGCTGCAAATATTACTTTCTTTTCAGAAAAAAAAAATCAAACAAAATCGTCTCATTAAATGAAGTTAAGCGATGATAAAAAAAAATTTGAACAGCCATATCGAAAACTTACTCCTTTTTTGTTTGATTTCGGTTAAAAAGATAGGAAGGTATTTCCTATTTGAAACTGGCATGATAGCATTTTAGCGCACTTATTTTTGTATTTAATCCCCAGTCAATTTAAGAATAGTCATGCAGAAAGTAGTTCAAATATATTTGAAATGCAATCGTTGCTTAGCCCAATACCCTTCTTTGTATCATGACCTTACACCACCCTTCCTTACATAACAGGTAGAAATCTTATACAAACTAACTGGTCTACAGCTCAAGCTAAACTGAACCCTACTGCCTTGACTTAAGGTTTAACGAAAGGTAAGGCTTTAGTGGGCCTTTTTGCTCTACTTTTGCGAAGCAGGTTTGTACAAAAAAGGTTTTTGTGTCATGTGCACGTGGTCTTTAGTTTTTGCAAGTGCATGGTGCAAGTTTGTATTGAGTTTTTGTGTCAATGTTTTTTTTTTGAAGTTCGAACTTGTGATATTAGCCACCTGTCAGCTGGTAAACTGCAAATAAGTATGACAGTTTTTTATTTTGGTAAAGTGTGTCATGAAAGTTTGAAATGAGAAGATGCAGATAAATTTATTTATTTAATTTAATTAATTAGAACGGTCTGGGAACCAATTACACTAATTAATAGGTAAACATTTTGTCATTCTGATTACATAATTGATTTTACATTAAAGAAAATAGGTAATTACAAGAAGTTAAACATGTCAAATTAGGTAGGTCTATCTTTCGTCGAATAAAATAATACTAATAACAAAACAAAAATTAATTCATCATAAAAAACAGTCACAAATAAAGTATCAATAAACTGTTAAGCCTATTTTAAGATTTCATAAGTAAATTTTTAAGGCAAGTGTGAGTTTTCTATAAAAAAGTTATTCTGATAAAAAATGTTTTAGTGTGGATCGGCTCAGTTTCATCTAACGATAATTTCATTTCATGGAAAAACAATTTTATTTGCAGATTTCTTTTCATTTATTAGCAACTAGCATTATAATAATAATAAATAAAGAAAAGTTGTTTATTTCAGGCACGATAGACCCATATCACATAAAAATTACAGTACACTAAAAGAAAATAAAAATTATAGCCCACCTAATGTTAAGTGGTAACCACTGCCTAAAACAAAGTATTGCCTCGTACTTCACGCACGTCAGTAACGTGCACTACTTCATTTGTTATTAAATTAGTCAGATTTAAAAAAAACCTCTAAACTCTCTAAGGCCTTACTTACAGGCAAAATTATGTAAATGTCCCAAACCACTCCCACGCTTACAAAAACTGCTAATCCCTACACAATGCCGCAGCTGAACAAACATGGAAACGAAGTGGCAAGGAAGGTTGAACCCATTCTGTGTTGAGAATCTCAACTAGAGATAAACTGGTAGTAGAAAGCCTTGCGTTCTGCGGTGGCAATCAGTGAAACGCTATCAAAAATGACGGCGGTATTTGACAGCGTTTCACTGATCGGCATTGCGCAAATTTAAGCGTTCTCCAGTAGAGATCAGTGAAACGCTGTCAAATATAATGGCGATATTTGACAGTGCTTCACTGATCCTTAGAGAAGTGAATTGGTAGATATACGGAGATTTATAATATACTAGCAGCCCGTCCTGGCTTCGCACGGGGTAGACAATATTGTTGTACATTATTTTGTTCTATCGCTAATAGTTTCGGCAGCGCATTCGACGAAAGACATTTTAAGACTCATTTTTCTACACCTTCGGTTACGTTGTTCAAATTTTACCAAGGATCCCTATTTTTTTTCAAAATGAAATGTAACCTATGTCAAATTAGAAGACTGTAGCATTCTATTGGTGAAATATTTTTTTAAATCGGCCCAGTACTTTTTGAGCCTATTCATTACAAACATACAAAAATAGGTACAAATCTTTCCTCTTTATAATATTAGTATAGATTTAAATTATATTTAAATTTAACTGATCGTAACAGGAAAATGTGACGACTGAATGCTTGTTCCCAAATCGAGCTCACTACAGCAGGTCCTAGAATAGACGAAAATACTAGATTACTTTTAGAAACGATACAATCGTAAATAAAGGTTCACAAATGGTGACCACGAACCGGAAGACGAAACGTAGGGCGCCCATCCACCAGATGGACCGACGACATTGTGAAGTTGGTGGATGAAAAGGGCTCAGAATCGTTCTTGCTTAAAATGTATAAGGTAAACCCATGTTCAGTAGTGGACTTTTTCAGGCTGATGATGATAATGCTGCATACAAGTAAATAGCTAACTTTAGAAAACGATTATTATACTAAGCAGATTTGATTTATAGGTTCGTAAGCTAAGATATCTCCAACCAGTCTCAATAGGTTACGAAACAAAGGAATACTAGGTACTTGCCTGATTGAACGACAATTTAGGTTTTATACAAAGATCTAGGTTACAACAGTATCGGACTTCAATAGCAGTAAAATAACTCTAAAATAATGATAGGACTTTTACACACACATAGACATATACAATATATTAAACTGCTCATGCTAATGCTCTGCTAATCCTGAACCTATAAGTAGCATTTTATTGAACTAGGTGTGACAAGTTGCTGTGTTTTGCGTCTTTTGGCTTCAACATTTTTAAGAATTCACTAGGTGACTGTCACATTAAACTTAAACCAATAAAACATTATTTTTCTTGCCTTTATCACATTTTATCGGCATAACATGTTAATTTCTTCCATTCCCTTCTATCAGCTATCATCTCTCCGATCAAATTCTCTCACGAAGATCCTTCGAAAAGATTGCCTCTCTCCGTTTGATATTACTTGCTGTCTTTGCTAAAACCATCAACTAATATTTTTGTGAACTGAGATGACTCAGAATAGTAGTACAGTCACCGAACACTGTAGTTTTTAAAGGTTTTTGCAAAACTACTTAGCTGTTATTCATGAACAGTTGAGTCGTTATCCTTTCCAAAAAGCAAGATATACTTTTCCACATTTTCACGTAATATCTTTAATACATTAATTCCTGACATTAATTATAATAAGCTAGTATACCTACATATTTTTTTGCGTAATTTTATATTCTTAGACAGTTTTAATTTTCTGTGTTATTTTTGTAAACTATTAAAGCTGATTATGGCTGAAATATATTAATTTTAATTTGACATGAGTACGTTCCAACCCATTTTCGCAATAAATGAATGATTATGATTATGATAATATTTGATGCGGATGTAAAGTGTATTTACTGTTAAAAGCCAATAATGTGCTTAGGTTTTGTTTATGTTCCTGTTTTATGATCAGATTTTACGTTTGAGAATTAGATTCGAGATGTTTGGATTTTGAATAAATTAGGTTAGAAGCGTTTCAACGTTTCTAAGATTATCTGGTTTATTCACTGCGTTCTCATTTATTTGTTTGTTTTTAGTGTTAAAATAACCTACCTTTATTTGTTTTTGTTTTCTATTTATAGGCTTGCGTTTGACTGCAATCTCACCTGATGTTATCTAAGTGATGTAGTCGCCAGTGCATTTGTTTAAAATCACAGAAGATAATTCCACAGCAGTACTTAACCAATGGACCAACGATTAAGATCGCGGAAAGTCAGAGAACGCTTAGAATCGTTCTTCCTGGAAAATAGGGGAGGTTTTTGTTCAGCAGTAAACTTCTTCAGGGCGGTGATAATGAGTTAATAGGTATAGACAATAAACATCTAAACATATTAGTAAAAGATCTGAGAGTATGAACAAACATCGGCAACGATGCCTCTGGTATTGCAGGCGTCCATAGGCTACGGTAACCGCTTCCCATCAGGTGGGTCGTATGCTTGTTTGTCAACTTAGTTGTGTAAAAAAAAAGTACGATTCGTCGAGTGTGATTAGGATCCGATGGCGCAGCGGTCAGCGCAGCCCCGTAGTAAGGGAAAGGTCGCGGGTTCAAATCCCGCTCGGTTCTTAACTTTTGGGACATTATAAAAATCAGCTTGAACAAAATAATAACAAGCATCCAGCTTTTCCTGTTCTGGGCTACAAAAAAATCAATTTAGCTCCACTAAATCTAAAAAGACAGCTAACGACCTTATAAGAAGACTTTATCTATTTCCTAATGGTCCCTTATCTGGTTTTACAACTTTTACAAACCTTTAATTTTTTATAGGCAAGTCGGGAGTCAGCTTTTTGCGTTGTAGTATTGAGTTTTAGGGTGAACCTGCTACTTTGTCACCTTATTAACCTACTCCTCTTAAATTGTACCAAAAGATGAAACGTAGGTACCCACCAGATGGACCGATGACATTGTTAAGATTGCGGGATGTCGGTGGATGGAAAGGGCTCAGAATCGTTCTTCCTGGAAATGTGTAGGGGAGGCGTATGTCCAGCAGTGGACTTCTTCAGGCTGATGATGATGATAAATAAAATCTCTTCTTTTAAATGCTATCTGGTTCCCATATGCGAATGGTATCCGTGCATAGCGTTGCGAATTTAAAAAAAAACATTTGTTAGGTAGTCATCTACCTCACGAAAAGCACCTGTGGAATTCTTGCTTATCGTGCAATTAGCTACATTTAGCTGAAGGAACAATCATATGGGCCACCTAGTGTTAAGTGGTAACCATCGCTTATAGCAAAGCAATACCTCGTAGGTCACGCACGTCAAGAACGTGCTCTACGATGCATTGCCCTGAGTCCATCAACTTGAGGCACACAGGTGTCCAGCCTCACGTGCTAGTAATTTCACCAGTACACCCTTCAAACCGAAATACAGCAATGGAATAGGCATGGTGATAGTACTTCCCCAGACGAGCCACACAAAAAAAAGTTTGACTACTACTAAACTGAACAAATAATTATGAGCAAGGGTCCAATAACTAGGCACTCTACCCTAAAAACCTTATCGCTAGTCCACAACGTGTCCAAACCTGTTCAAAAAAAAGGTTTGTTTATATTTTTTTTGTGCCCCAGCTGTGGTGTGGATATTTTTTATCTAATAGTAGGTAGAGGCGAGATAATGCCTTTTAAACTACCTACTTGAGTTCTCTCAAAGTCATGGCCGTGAAAATACTGATTTAACTGGGTTTTCAATACATTCATATTTAATTTATTTTATTTGAAAATAATTTGCCTTTGAGCCGCTGTACATTCATAAAATTAGCTATCACCATCATTAGTATTAATTAGTGAAGAGATGTGACGTAATTTCTCGAATGCTGCATAATAATATCCAAGTTGAATTTGTCGGCTGACCACTTTGTCATAATTAAGGCTTGTGCACATCTAAGTTTTCTACGGTGACGATCAGTGAAACTCTGTCAAATATCATATTTATGACAACGATTCACTGGGCGTCAATTCCAGCAACACGGTTCGATTGAGTGATCGTCGAGTGATCGCTGAATCCGCGTTCCATTTTCAAATTTTTCAAACAAAAATTGACAACTCACATCGGTTTACGCGATCGCTTGAGTGATTTGTGTTTTCAGAATCGACACCCTAATCGTCACCGTTGAACGCTTGTGAAACGCTGTCAAATACCATATTTAGCAAGTTTCACTGATCGTCACCGCAGAACGCTAAGATGTGCGCAAGGTTTTAATTAAAGAAAAAACGACAATTGTCTTCTTCTACTTTTTCCTTGTCTAATTATCTAAAGTGGAACGCATTTATGGCGTGAATGACGCATAGTACATAAAGGACATTACAGGAGATTAAATCGACTTCCCTTAAACCTGTACCTCCCTATAACGGCGTTCAAATGACGTTCGCTGTTTCCTATAAGCTCAGGGCTTAAAGTTTGTTTTCGATTTGCAACTCAAGACGTAGTAAGCAGTTCGTAGGTTGATAAGATTTGTACGGAGAAGTAGAGATAGGATTGTCAACTGGGTTGACGAAACCCACACTTTCTGGTAAAGTAGCCACTTCAGATAGTATCCTAATATATTATTTTAGTAATTGTAAATTTTGGTCTTAAAATCAGTGTTTTTCATACCTACTATGAATAGGGCCTGTGGTTTTGCTAAGACACTATCGTAAAATTGCGTTCAAAATCAAACTCTTCTTTTTGTTTCGTAGTCGAGTAAATTAGGCTAACATTTATTTTTGCTTTGGAAGCGCAGGAGCCGCGGAATCAAACTAGCATTGTTTGAATACCCAGTTTTAACAAGCTGATAAAACAAGCATTATAGCCTTATGTTAAATGGTAACCATCACCAACAAAGAATTGCCTCGTAGGTCACGCACGTCAGGAACGTGCCCTACGGTAAACTGCCACGTCCATCAACTTGAGGCATACAGATGTTCAGTCTCACGTGCCAGTAACACCGGCACCCACACCCTTCAAACTGAAACACAGTGATGCTGCTTCACGACAGAAATAGGCATGGTGGTAAGAAAGAAAGAAAGAAAGAAAGAAAAGCATTTTATTGACCTACTCATATACACAGGAATACCTACCTACTTAAAAAATAAAAAAAATAAAATCACATAAAAAAATATAAAAAAGAAAATAATCATTAAAGGATAGGCAGGTAGGCAGCTGTCTTTAGACACTACAGGTCAATTAGGCCCCGGCTCAGTATTTGTTGCACTGTGTAGGTCACCCCACTCAGTGCAACACTGGTATTCTGCCGGTAGTAGGTACTTCCCTGGATAAGCCCTTCACAAAAAGCTCTACCACTTAACTGTTTCTTCTACGTTAAGAGGGCATCACACAGGCGACTCTCCATACAAACGTAGTCCCCTATTTCCTCCCTGGATAATGCCTCTACAGTAACCATTTTCCACTTATAATCCTTTCACCACACTTGGTTCGAAAGAATCAGTGACACGATAAGAAGAAGAAGTAACCATTTTTTCTCATAAAATCCAGATCTTCTATAAACGTGCTCGTATGTTTTCCTTTTTTTCAGAAACTTATTGATAAAGAAAATATGACCCTTATATGATTTATATTATGAAATATGAATTGGAGGTGATATTTTCTTTATCAATAAGCATGTAGTCAGTCACTCATATCATAGAATGCGCCATACTTCAAGTATCCAAGTTCTCATGCTTTCACCATCAGAGCCACCCTTCTGTGACGGAATAATCACCAGCCATTACTTACTGGCCAGTGGAAGAGACATGCAAAATAACACAGATTTGTGAACAGGTGCGGTATGGATGTTATCTACGTCATAAAGTTGAAACGTGCTGGATTATGGGGATTGTATGGAGCTGAGTGCTGCCATCACTGCAGTGTGTCATGATATTTTATTAAGACGCCTCTTACTGTCTACTACTGCTAAAAAAATATCAAGACACAACGTCTTGATATTTTTATAAATGCCTCTTATTGGCATCATTATAATTCTTCAAGATTCATTAGAATCCGAATCTTTTTGAATTCAATTCAAAGGATTTGTGAAAAAAAAATACAACTGCTTGTTTTTGAGGCATAAACAAAATGTCGTGAGCTTAGTTTTTACTGATCTATATTTCAATGGTGCAATTAGTAACACATCCTTGTCAAAATATTATTTAGCAGTTCACATTCATCCCAGACAGTTAATAAAAAGCACCCATCTCCATCATTATACTCGGAAAGTAGGCATCTACAAGACTTAGACCAAAAGATAAAGACAAATAATTTCAGCATGAAGCGCGAGACCGGATAAAACGTTTCAAAGTGATCCTTCTGGTTTTATTATATTCTTTGGCTATCTCTTCTTCTTCTTGTCTTGCCGCGTAAGTGCGCCTAAGTGTTCAAAAGCCAGGTGGGCCGCTGCAGGCATAATTTAGTAAAATGGGGGACTCCGACCATGCAGACTGCAACTGCGGAGTCCTACAGTCCATGCCTCATTTGCTGTCTTGCCCAGAGTGCCCTAACACCTGCACGCTGAGGGATTTGACTGACGCCACGGAGAGCGCTATTAGTGTGGCCCAGTTCTGGGAGGAGAACAATATAATGGGAAACATCGACACGACAAAGAAGAAGAACCACACTTGGTTCGAAAGAACTAGTAACACGATAAGAAGAAGAAGTGCGCCTCAAATAGGCTCTTTTCGTGTATTTTTGTTGGTTGTAACAGCTCTAGACAAACAATGGCATCGTGCAATGAACTCTTCGCGGGCAGCGCTAATCTCTGCGCATCAGCCATATTGCAATTTATTAACTCTGGACATGTGTCGCACGCGACAAACTGGATTTTTCCGGTTTCATCTGGATTGGGGTAGACAATTTGTAAACACTGCTGGAAATGCCCCCACTCCTTTAATAAATGGGGAGATTTAGTTCTAGCAGTGGAGTTTTTTCGGGCTTATAATTTTTATTCGATGGGTTCGATTCCCATCGAGACCAAATATTTGTGTGCTGAACTGCAGATGTATAACGTAGGTGTTTGTTCTCTGTTCTGGGTGCTATAATGTATTCTAAGTAAGTGTATGGTATATATTTACAAAAAAACTAAGTAGGTATTCAATCAGCTATCTGGTTCTTTTGTTATCTTGCAGGTTTCTGCCTAATTTGGGGTGACAGTGCTGTGTGGATTGCAATATTATAGAATATTGATATTTAATTATGTAATAAAAGCTTTCAAATAATTTAGTTGAATATGCAGAAGGGTGGAACCCTTACCTAAATAAATATATATTATATATTTTTCTAAAACACAATCTTTGCCCAAACTGAGATCTTCCCCTTTATGCAATCTCGTACCTACTTTGGATTCACTATTTTTTATATCTTTTCCTTTGCCATTTGAGAAGTCAGTGTGTGGTTTTTAGACCAGTAGGCCTACCACAAGCTCAGTCTGGCTCTGTCTCTCGCTCTGGTTTTGAGTTTGTGTGAGTGTTGATTAACCCGTGAGAAGGCGCGCTATGAGCAATTTGCTCACACAAAAATTAATTGTGAAAGTTTTTGGTGTTCCTGACCTCATAGCGTTCCGGGCGCCTAGGTACCTTCCTAACTATTCAACCCCTTTCCCCTTGTGCAACTTACGCATTGCTCAGCCCCACTGTGACTGCGCAGTGAAGCACTTGTAGAAGTCCCATACCATCGCGCGGCAATTTGCTTATTGCGCGCCTATCCGTGCAAGTTTTATTTTTCACATCAGAAATAGTTAAGATGTTTTTTGTATAATATTATGTAAATTAATATTAAATTGATTTTTTATTGGTTAATTACTCTAAAGACATACATGAATGCTTATATTTTTCGTTCTATCTACAGATTAGGTGAAAAGTAGGTGATCTGAATAATGCACTACATTTTCAAATTTCTTCGGTTTTTGAAGAGGATTTCGATAATTTGCTAGCAGATCCAGAGAATGGGGTACAAAATCGTGCTGACAATACGTGCGGATTCTGTGCGATATGTCCTAGATGTAAAAATAGGAGGTCCAAAAAAGCATGCACTTCATGCAAGCAATTACTCTAAACCGAGCACACAAAGTATGTATGTATAATGTGTTTCGAGAGGCATATTTGTCCTGAACTCATGGTAGAGTGACGTTTTTAAAACTTAACTGCAAATTTTTTTTTATCGATAATTTTTTGAAGACTACCAAAAATAGGAGGTTCAAAATGGCTTAATTCTTTATTTGTGGTAGAAGTTGCATTTATTTTTCATAGTTTTGATGAAAACTCTGGTTTTCATATTAAATAAATGTTGTTTTATTCATTATGGACCCATTTAAAGCCAAAACTACTAATATTGTAGAAATATAAGCACTTAAAGTAGTGTGAGCAATTAACTCGTGCGCGCCTATCCATGTTACAATAGTCGGCGCGCCTTCTCACGGGTTAAATAAATCCTAAGTCGAAACATCACACTCACAGTGTAATACACTGGTGAGCACTCACACAGACTCAAAACCAGAGCCAGAGACAGATCCAGACAGAGCTTGTGGTAGGCCTACTGTAGAAGGTGCTTAATATTACAGTTAAATATTTTTTTATAAAGTCTGTCTACGTGAGTCTTGACACGAACAATCGAACATGTTGCTACAAGTTTCTTTCCCAATGGGGGAGTAATAGGGGAGGTAATTACAGGTATTGGTATCCACTGCCTGTCATTTTGTTTATTGGAGTCGTACCATTATTTTATAATGTATATATTACATTTAAAAATTATTATTATTATTTTTTTTTTTTTATTCCTTAGGAAAACAAACAGTTCGCACACTTATATCCTAATTGATAATTTAAAAAGACAATTATGGACCACTAAGCAGTTTTCGCATTATGAACACTTGAAGAAAGTTTAGGTGAATTTAGAGTGTTTTGAGGAACTTGATCTAAAATAAATTAAGAATTCCTATACTACTAAAAAATAAGAAACTGCTCATAAACCAAAATAAAAAGACTGACATAGTGTGGTGGCGTCGTGGCAGGCGTCGCAAAAGATGGAGCGGGACTGGCAACAATGGTAGTGACTGGCAAAAGGGGGGGGGGGGCTTTTTATTTATTAATTAATTAAAAACATTTTTTTCTAGTTTTAACAGACTTCAAATAAAAAAGGATGAAGCATAGTTCTCAATTCGATTGTTTTTTATGTTTTAATATTTTTCAGTGTTTCAGTCCATATTTTGTTAATATCCACGCATGTTTGAGTATCTTGTGTACACATGTTTTTATGAAAAACTATTCACGTCAACATTATTTGAGGCTCTCATGTGAATTGCTACCCCAATCGCGTAGTACGATCAATTTCAGTACTGCAACACCCAAATTGAGATTGGTTGGAGAGAGCTATGCTGGGAGTTTCACTACGTGATAGAATCAGAAAATAAATGAGGATATCCGTAGAAGAACCAAGGTCACCGACATAGCTCTTAGAATTAGTAAGGTGAAGTGGGAATGGGCAGGTCATATAGCTTGGAGAACTGACAACCGTTGGGGAATAAAGGTTTTCGAATGGCGACCACAAACCGGACTTGGACTTCTTCAGGCTGATGATGATGATGAACACCCAAATTTTAATATCTCCTTATCTTGCATCTTCCAGGTTAAAGTATAGTAAAGAGATGATGCCTATAATTGTACATAATATGTATCTATAGCTGAATAAAGTTTTTGAAGTGAAAACTTCTTTAGCGGCGTTGAGCACTTTTTCTGTAATGGGTATAAAATCTTAAACTCGCGTCAGCGCGTCAGGACACGTGACCTGATCGAAAAAGCGTAAGACGGATGGAGAGTAGACAGCTATCCCCTCTCTACGGCGCGGCGAAAATGTATGCCTGGGCCTACTGTTTCGTTTAGGCAGCGCAGGGCGCTTGCGCGAATGTTCGTGTATGTTACAGCGTGCCAAATAACAAACAAGCCCCCCCTAACCATTCCAAAATATCAAACATGCTCAACGTTAATAATCAAGTTTTCACTTCTGCCGGCACTCCCGGAGTGCAACCCGTATTTTTTTTTTTTTTAAACAAATAACTGATACCATAAGCTATCAGAGGGCGTCACGTCTGCTGACAGCGTAGCTGGATTCAAAGCCAGACTAAAACGCTACCTGATCGAGCAGGCTTCTACTATTTTAATGAATTTATAGAATTATATTTGTTTTTATTTTGCAATTAATAATTTTATTTGACATTTCGTATTCTTATTAATATTATTTTGAATTTAATCCAATTTTATTTTAATGATGATGTACCTTAGGGACAATTTTATTAATACGTGTTTTAATTATTATGCTGTGTTTAGACCTAAAAATCGATATTTGGCTAACATAAGAACAAGCATTATGGTCCACCTGATGTTAAGTGGTAACGCCTATAACACACACAGCATTGCACACACACAAAGATCACTACCAAAATAACAAGCTACAACTATAAAAGGGTTTCAAATCTTCTGACTCGCTTTTTTTAGGTTAGTTTCTGACAGGTATACAAAAAGATGTACTGGATCATTTTCTACAGTGTACTTCCAATTTCAGTTACACGCTTCAGTTAATCCGCGTATATTTTTAATAGTTTTTAAGCTTCACCCTCAACCCTTCGTTTAAAAATGATTTGTTTCGACATAGCTCTTGATTACACTATCAAACTGACGTCAGCTAGTGAGCCTACCACAAGTTCTGTCTGGCTCTGTCTCTAGCTCTGGTTTTGAGTCTGTGTGAGTGCTCACCAGTGTATACTGTGTGTATGACGTTTCGACGTAGGATTTATTTAGTCAACACTCACACAGACTCAAAATCAGAACCAGAGACAGAGCCAGACAGAGCATGTGGTAGGCCTACTGGTTTGCACTAGTCCTAATACGTCAATACTGAGTTCAGGTGGCTATGAGTGAATTACGCAGGATGAACAGACAGGCGTTTAAATTTATAGCTTGGTCAACTTGTCGAAAACCCTTATTAACGTGAATTACTGCACTTTCATTAGCTAGGAGTGGTTGGAGGGCTTTAATTGATCTCTCAGCTCAGTTCGTAGTAGCTCTGCCTTCTGGGGCTCTAGGTCGTGGGTTCGATCCCCACCGAGAACAAATATTTGTGTGGTGAACACAGATGTTTGTTCTCTGCCTGGGTGTTATATTGTATTCTAAGTATGTATTTACAAAAAAAATAATATGAGTATTATATCAGCTATCTGGGGGCTAATTCTCGGGCCGATCTCGACCATTTTGCAATTTTATTTTATTGCTTCTTCTCGAAGAGAGAATGGATGATTTTCTTGAGAAATTCATCAACGACCTCATCGTAAAAGCCTCGACAGCTACGATATACGGAAAACGTAGAAAAAGTGCGGGGTTGTGAAAAGAAGCAATAAAATAAAATTTCAAAATGATCGAGATCGGCCCGAGAATTTGCCCCCTGGTTCCATATATTTGAGATCTAAAATGCTCCATAATTCAAGCAAATAAATTATTTCATTTCATTTCATCTCCGTTTACATACACAACACGTTAATGTTATTTATTACTTTTATTGTAACAGTCCAATATGTATATCTGTCATCGCAATAATGCGAATATTAATATTAATATGAGTTCATAATGGAAAAGGGAAGTAAAATCGGTCCGATTGACATGATAGTGAAAACCTCGTAATTCTGAATTTTATGTTAATTTTGTCCAGTCATTTTCGCGCCATCATTTAAATATTCTTTTCATTACTCATACTCTGAAAGTAGGTCTGAAGTTGCCTGAGGGGCCTAGTTGAAAGTAAAACTTTCAGCCCTAGGGAGAATCGCTTTCTACTGACAGCTGTCAAATTATAAAAAAAAACAAGTTCTATTTTATTCAACCATGTTCCAACTTTCTAAAGTCTTTCTAACTGCAAGGAGGTCGTTGAACCAAATTCCAACTTTTTATTCAGCAAGTAGGTTGGAAACCCATTACAACAGTAAGAAGTTTAAAAAGTCTAATAAGATAGCGCAATGTAAAATTTAAATTTAAATAACATAAAGATGGTATTAAATGAATAATATATCTTCTAAATTACTTGATTAATATATGGCTTCAACTATTTATTTAAAATAACATAGATTTGACATTTACCATTTTTTAAATTATGAGAATGAAAATAATGGCTGAATAATGCTGGCGAGCCGAAGCCGAAGGCCCGCCAGAGAAAAAGAAAAAAAAAAACCGGGAAGGCAGCAATTCAATCTTCTTTTTTACTAACTTTTCTTTCATGTTTTTATTTTTACTTTACTTGTATTCGTAATGAAAAGCACAGTGTTTACCTCGGGTGAAAGTCTTTTAAGTCCCTCAAGCTCCATTGGCGCCCTCGCTAACGCTCTGGCGCCAAACCCGTCTCGGGACTCAAAAAACGTGACTTTCAACACTCAGGTAACAATGTACTATTAATAAATTTTTAATTAAGTATAAGTTATACCTCCCTGATTTGGTTTCATCATCATCATCCCATTCCCCATTGTACCTTTATTTTTAATGGTTCTTTTAAATCTATTCTTTTGTGTAAAATAAAGTATTAATCTATCTATCTATCATCATCAGCCTGAAGAAGCCCAATAGGCCAATAGGCCTCCCTCACACATTTCCGGGAAGAGTGATTTTAAGCCTTCCATCCACCGACTTCCCGCGATCTTAACAATGTCGTCGGTCCATCTGGTGGGGGAACTCCCTGCGCTTCGTCTTCCACCTTTATTCCCCAACTGCCTTTCCTTTTTTTTATTTTGGTTGCTTAAATATTATTATACATTACATATTTGCTGATTTTATACCGCGTACTAAAAATAAAAATAAACCAAAGCTCCATAAATATAACTTTGGAATTAAATTGATAGTTTGCTAAAATATAAAAGAGTTTCAATTGCATTGCCTCAGAGCAAAAGATTTGAACTATCATTTTTTTTGTTAGCTTTTAACTCGTTTCTACAGCATAGTAATCTGTTTATGTTTTTTTATATTACTAGCTGACGAAACAAGCATATAACCCACCTGATGTTAAACAACCATCGCCTTTAACAAAGCATTGCCTTGTATGTCACACACGTCAGGAACGTGCTCTACGATGCACTGCCCTGCGTCCATCAACTTGAGGCATACAGATGTTCAGCCTCACGTGCCAGTAATTTCACCGGCACCCACACCCTTCAAACCAAAACAGAAATGCTGCTTCACGGCAGAAGTAGGCATGGTAATGATATCCTTAACACAAGGAAACTTAGTTAGGAGTTAGAGCTCAGCCATGTATTCGTAATTTTATTATTGCCATGACGATACTACCTATCTACTTGCGTACCTGCCTAATACCACTCTGCCTGCATGAGTCAAGTCTTATCTCTAATAATGTGTAACTTATGTATAATGTTAAGAAGTAGAAGAAGTAGAAGTTGTAGAAGTTTTTCAAAATTGACCATACTTCAAGCGAATTAATACATTTCGTTTCATTTCATTTCTGACCTCTAGCCCATTGACTGGCCTCTAGCTCAGTTGGTAGTAGGTCGTGGGTTCGATCCCCACCGAGAACAAATATTTGTGTGGTTAACATAAATGTTTGTTCTCTGTCTGGGTGTTATATTGTATTCTAAGTATGTATTTACAAAAAAAAAAATGTATTCAAGTATTATATCTGCTATCCGGTTCCCATATTACAAGCTCTGCTTAGTTTGGGGCTGGGTAGTGTGAATTGTCCACAATATTTATTATTATTATTATTTCATTTCATTTCATTTCATTTCAATGTAAGCTATGATTGTGAACTTTGTAGGTGTGTTAAAATAAGGTAGGCTGTAGATAACTACATGAATAGTACATGGTACGTTTGTTAGGTTACATTTTTGTGTAGCCCCAATAAAGATTATTATTATAGACTAGGGGACGCCCGCGGCTTCGCTCGCCCCTTTGCCGTTATGCCCCGTTGATTTCTCTTTTAAAAGTTTTTCCTCTTTTTCTCTGATTAGGGAAATCATTTTCCAATTTCCTTTCTTAGTGCACCCCTATGCTATAAAATAAACATACCCTCCAAGTTTCATGCTTCTTGGACTTACTGTTTAGGCTAAGCGTTGATTGTCAGACAGTCAGTCAGTCAGTAACGTAAGAGTTTTATATATTTAGATTATTATTATGATAATCGCTGATACCTTTCCCTTACACCAGATAGCCAGTTACAAAGGGCAATCAGAGTGAGTTCAATCCGTGAAATCAACCAGTAGCCGCTACGGTGGATTACATTAAGTCTGTTTGAAGACATCAATAGTGCCTTTTATGCCTTTTTTACTTGACCACCGACAATATTAATTTTTAAGCCCCATTGTTTTTATTGAAAATTTGAAATGTGGTGTTGGAGAAGAATTGAACGAATCAACTGGACAGAAAGAATGACGAACGTAGAGTCGACGAGGAACGAGCTCTCATAGAAGTTGTTGAGAACAGAAGAGGAAAGATAATGTATTAAATTCATTTAAGAGCGTATCGTGCGAAAATTTAAGATTAAAAAAAAAAAAAAACATAACTAAATAACTAAGTGACATTTTAAAAATCGCAAAAGGACTAATTGTAGAGTATACATTTGAGATTAATTCGAATTTAAGTGTGTTAAAAAAATATACTATTTAACATGACATTCTATTTAACGCTGACATACGATTTTCATTAGCGTTAAATAGAATGTCATGTTAAATAGTATATTTTTTTAACACACTTAAATTCGAATTAATCCCAAATGTATAGTCTACAATTAGTCCTTTTGCGATTTTTAAAATGTCACTTAGTTATTTAGTTATGTTTTTTTTTTTTTTTAATCTTAAATTTTCGCACGATACGCTCTTAAGTATTAAAAAAAAACACTAATTTGAAAAAAAATATATGACAACTAATTTTAGTATCTACATTAAAAAACATTCATAAAATGAGTAATCCTCTTTTCTTTTCTATTTTTAAAATATGGCTCTTTCTTGACTCGGAGAATTCTATTCAAACCGGGTCAAAAGCTTGTGTATTCTTTGATTTCAACATAAAACATGCAAGAATCGACTGCTAGCGCCATCTTTTGAATTTCACATGGTACTAAATTTCATAACAAGACTTCTAAAAATTAAGTTTTGGTATGTTTTCAATAGTTTTTGGTCTTCTTGTATTTAGAAGTTGAGTAAACCTGAACTGGTGTTACAAACATAATAAAATAAAACTTAGTCATAATATTCAAGAGTATCGTACGATGCGGCACAATGGCCTACTTTCGTACTCAGAAGGAACATGTTTGTACATGTTATTGATTTCGATATAACCTTTGAGAGGTTTTGTTGGGTTGAAATTAAAAATAACTGTTTTGTTTGGGTTGCTTTTAGTTTTATTTTATTTCACTGGTTGAGTGCAAAGTCTTTTTACTCAAAAACTATCCTTACTTTTTGATATTTTTAAAAAGGGGTATAATAGCTTTAAAATGAGGATATTGAAAGATCATTGGAGTTATCAAGTAGAAGTAACCAAAACTTGGATCTGAATCTAATTTTCACCTGTGATTGGTTATGTAATGCATTGAATGATCTCAAACAGTGATGGAAAACATCATGATGATCAGTTTTCTAGTGTGTTTTTACGTGTTCGAGTGAAATAATGCAACTGAAGGTCATCATCATCATCATTATCAGCCTGAAGAAGTCCACTGCTGGACATAGGCCTCCCCTACATATTTCCAGGAAGAATGATTCTGAGCCCTTTCCATCCATCGACTTCCCGCGATCTTAACAATGTCATCGGTCCATCGGGTAACTGAAGGTATTTTTTTTTTTTTTTTTTAATAGGTATAGTATTCTCTTTTAATGTGAACAATGTTTCTATAAAGGTAGATGTAACATAGGACAGTTGACCTATCTCTAGACTGCAAGCGATCTAGAAATATAACAAACTGATGTATTTTAATAAAGGTAAGGTTCTGTATTCCATCCGTCTCTGGTACAAATTTTATTTTAATAATTAGTGAGTCAGGAACCTTGAGGCTGGTTTGTGACTAATTCTGTGCTTGGATCTCCGAAGATGTTTAGTAAAGTTTAGGTGTTTTGAGACGGCAGTGGTGTTGGGTTATTATTTTGCGGCATGATGTAGGTGAGTAATTTTCGGTTTACTTTTTTTCAACTTCTTCTCGCTGCTGGGCTAAAGTCTCCTCATTAAGTCTCCAAGAGTCATCATCTCTTGTTTTTCATTTTACTTCAGAAGTATAGGTGTTTTAGAACCTTAGAATGTGTACTAACATAATTGCAGGATCGCTGACCTGTCTGCTTGGATTTCAAGCAATAGAAATTACACTTCGTAATTTTCAAAATGTTTGATTCAAATCTGCTTGATCTGGCAATACTAGTACCACGTCAAGTCCTAGTTTAATAATAAGTTAAAACAAAAGTAAAAACACAGTGAAGACGATTGTATTTTGAGCGTTACTCAATCATCATTGATTCCCAATATTTAAATTTCTAAAAGTCCTGTTATTGAAAATAGCTGTGTTCCCAGTCTCTAGGCTGAAAGATTCAAAATCATTGTTTCACCAATTTCATACTTACGTGTTCATTTCTGTAGTTAAGCTGAAAAACATGAAAAATCATTGGAGTTTTTTCGGCTTTTATTGCTTGCAGGGAGGTTGACCTATAATTTATTGTGTTTTTGGCGATCGAAAACTAAATTTAAGTTTGCGTGTTGCTTATGCATAAATTTGCCACCGAAGTTATTTTATACATTTCGCTCAAAATATCTTCCTAAAAAGTTGCATTTGGAATTGATAACGAGCTAGATTTTGAATAAAAAAAAAAACAAAGTACTTCAATCGAGATTACCACCACAAGACACCCCGTGCGAATATAGGTAAATCACAAAATTACGAAACTTCACAAAGTGTTTTGTTTTATTGCCTTTGCTGATCATTATACATTTTATTGCCCGTATCCATAGAGTCTATACAAAGTTTTCCACTCTGCCTAAACGCCAATAAACCCAAAAACACCTTCGGTTGCACAAACCAAACGCCTATGGCAAAACCGCGACTATAAACCGTTTTATACACGCGAACGTACAAACATACCATTACCGAATTGCCTCGAATAAACCACACGCGCTAACTCCTGTCACAGTACTGAATACCGATCCTAAACTCGCGTTAAACCAGCTTTACGAACCTCCGTCTGCAGAACAAAGAGCCGTTAAAACACTAGAATTACACGGAACGTATTTTAGTAGGACTGTGTCTGCAAGTCCATGATCAAGTGAACGCTTCGCGAGTATCAACCCCGTGCTCTCGAGCCCTCCATTCTTACGTCACCTCACCCCATCCGAATACAGTCTTCTCATTGGCTCATTCGGTTTGGCGCGCTTTCTAGCTTCCAAACTCGAATATACCACCATTTTCCCTTCCTCTCCAGCACTGAGAATCAGTGTAACACCAGAGAGAGAGAAATGCCAATCCTCAATAGCTGTTGAAACATGATGTAACCAGTTTCAAACGAAAGGAGCATACGATACAACAAAGGGAGAGAAAGGGACGGGACAGCTTGTCGACGTTGATTGTAGTGGTCGAGTGCGAAGGGAACGTGCTACCGTGCGTTCTACTATTTATAATCAAATGGATCGTGGTTGTGTGCGTGTGTGCTTACATTATGCACCACACTCACACATAGGGACGCGTGGAGCGAGGCAATGATGTGCACGTCGTATTTATCCATTACACGACTCGGGTTCAAGCCGGCCGCACGTGCAGCAGTTGTCTGTCGAGAGACCTCTTTTGTCGTACGGCTTGCGAAGTGACTGTTTGTTTACAACTAATAGCAGCGATGCATAGTGTCAGCGCGATTGTGTCATCGACCGCGAGCCGGTCACCGCCAAATTACGAGTGAATTACAAACTGTTAGTTACGCGTAGTTCGGCAAAAAACTTTTTGTGGACTTGTGAATTTTTGCGGTCAGACTCAATTGTGATCTCAGCAGCGCCAAAACTTTTAAGTCACAGTTGTGCCATTTGGAGTGTCAAAGTGAACTTTTTGAGTGATTTTGCGAATTTTATCGAAACAACATTTTTGTACTAGACTTTTTTATTGGGAGAAAAAGTTTTACAATAAAATATTTTCGAAATAAGAAACCTGAACATTGAAAAATCAGCAAGTGAAAATTATCAAGGAAAATAAGATACTTTTGGAGCCGGAGAAGACAAAGTCGCCAGAGACGAAGTCCAAAAAGGCACAGAGTATTTATGCATACAAAACAAACTGCTATATGCCCACGTTTCTTCCGTAGGAAAAGACGTTGTGAGAGACAAAGATGGCTATAGCGTTCAACTTGCCAAGTGAGAGAGAGGCAACGGAGGAGAACTTTTCGCGGTTGAACCGGCTCCTCGCCGAGTTGTATGAGGTGTTGTGCCACATCCTGGTATCCCGGCAGCCTGGCCAAGAAGTCCAGGACACACGCCGAGGTGAGTGCCCGCCAGAGCCTATCGCACCACCATACAACTTAAGATGCAATTCGACATACATCGTCAACTTAGTGATGGTCGTGGCAATCATAAAAGTGTCTCTATCTTCGTCACTCTTCAATACTATCAGATAAAATGAAGATCATAGATAAGTATTGTTAAAAGTGAACTGCAAAGCAGATCTGGACTGTTGTTAAGTATTTTGTAAGTCCATCCGTGTTTGTAATATATTTTTGTTTGGAATGGAAGAGATGTTGTGTCCTACTGCACTTAAATTGCTTGGTGGTACTTTCGGAATGAGCCGTGAGATATCTCGTGGCTTATTCCGATTCTATATTTAATCGTCTAAAGGATTTTGCTTTTTGATTTTAAAATTTGAGTGAAGTTCGACAAAACGCCTCATTAGTGACTTGTAAAATATCAATTTTATCCGTGACTTATAATAATTATTGCGAACCCTTTATGGAATTGTTCTAAGTGCTTTTGCCAATATCTGCTCTATTAAAGTGAATAGTTTTACCAGTGGTTAATAATAGATTGATGTAATGACTTATAATTATATTTTAGTGTTGTTAAGTTTTTAAATAACAGTTTCCATTTGATCTCTTATTTTGTTTATCAATTTTAGAATCAATAATTTTCGTAGTTTAAATTATTAGTACATTTATTTTAGAAACGATGTTTCGTTTCAAGATAAGCATTTAGTTTTTAGTTATGTTTCCATAAGGATCTCAAATTTTGTGTAAGTTCCAAATAATATCGATAGTCATAATTATTTCGTAAAATTTCATTGATTTCAATTAGACGCCAAATATTAGTTAAATAATATTCAAAAATCTTTAAATCAATGTTATTGAAATTTTTTAGATGATGATTTGGAAATGTTCATCACTCTTGCCTGTTTTTCATATTGGTAATGAAATTAGTTCTAATTTTAGTGCATTTGTAAAAAAGTACAATAAATTTACATAGTTTTTATAAAATTTTCAGTATATTTTTGTTAATGATACAATTTGTTTATCTATGTTTTATTTAGAAATATGACGGAAAAAACTCAAAATACATTTTTTCTTGTATAAATAAAGTTTTAAGAGATGCATTCTGATTAAAGTAGATTACAACTTTTCATACATAAATTAAATACTGTAAATATTGCATTTAAAAGTTTGTGATCTAAGCATTTTTGATTAGTTATACATTTTACCTATCGTAGTTGAACTTAATATAATATTATAATCTTTGTATTTCATACTGCATAATCTGGTTTATGTTCTCTATAATACTGTCCCAAATTTTATAATGGGAAATGTAAAATAAACATTTTTGTATAAAATTTAAGCTGTTTATTTCAAAGACCCCAATCGTCACTAACTAAGCTAACCTTGAGAATACACACTGCTATATTAGAAGATTTATTCTTACAGAAAGAGATTTTAAATAAATAAAAAGGACAACAGACCAAGCGTTAGTAAAAAATACAATTTACAGTTCATGTTTCAGAGTTATATCAGAAATAAACGAGCCTTTGCCTAAAATAAGCGAACATTGAACAGTCATAAACAGTGTTTGTTGAAACTCGTCAATCAAGCCAGAAATATCCTTGTTTATACATTCACTAATGTCAGAAAGTCAAGACCGACGGGAGCTGGAAAGGATGGTTTTAGTTCGTTCTGTAAAATAGAACAGTATTCAAGAATACCTTAATGAATATTGATATAAATTAAACAAAGTTAGTTACACGGTATATTACATAGGTACTTGAAACAATAAGTAAATTAAAAATTGTTTCTATCAAAAACCAGTTTGTAGATATAATATTACTGTAAGTGTAATAATTATTACACTTGAATTTGGAACAAGGAAATTTAGGTGAATTCAAACCCAGAATTATAAAACAAATATCTACCATGATAGGTCTGTAAGTGAATAAAGTAAAACAGAAGTCAACGATATAGTTCACAAAGACAAACAACTTGAACTAGTTCTAGGTACTAGGGACGAAGACCACAGACTAGATAGCAGTAATGAAGTACGTAAACTTGGCACGCTCTATATCGCAGTTCAAGTCACGACCCCGATTGACGCAACGTATAAGAAATAAGCGACTTACCGTACAAATAAAGAAATAAATATCGAGGAAATCATTATTTTTCAAAATGGGTTTAAAACCCAATAAGACAAAACAACTATTCTAATAAGATACTTTTCTTCAAAGCATCGATTGATAAAAATAAATTTACCCAAAAAAATAAACAAGAAACAGTTGAACTATTTTCAAACTTACAAATTGAATTGAGACAAAACGCTGCCAATAGTAACGTAATCAAAAAGCTTTACTATAAATAATAGAAATAAGTTACAAACACCATTAAACACCTTTTTGCGTCTCAAAATAATGGACGCACTGCAATAGGCTATAACGAGTAATACAATGATTAAAGACAGAGATATTACATCAAGAAATCATTTTATGTTCTCATAAAAAACTGTAGATAGATAAAGTCTAACTGACAAAAATACAGCAAAGCTAGTACAATAAATCATCGTAAATCAAACTATCACGAACAAATCGCATGACTCCATTAAGTTATACCAAACAAGGGCATTGGCAATGGACTCGATTCAAGCCGACTATTTGAATGCGAAAATCAGCCACATTGATTGAAATCGAAAATTAAGCTTATTAGATACATCATTGCTACTTTTATTTTTGTTTTATAAAAGGATCAGTTACCTGAGACAGATAAAATAAAAGATCGCTGTCATGTCGATTATGGAAGTCAAAGAGGCATTCTTATAATGGAAAAAACGGGTGTTTATTGCGATTACCTTTATTATTTTCCGACGTTTCAACCGTATTACACCAGCCGTGGTCGCGGGGTTAAAAAAAAAGAAAGTAAAAAGTTTAAAAAGAGCTAAAGAGGCATTCGAAATATTTAAATTAAAAAAAAATAGGAAAAAACTGCATCAAAACCCCAGAGCTAAGCTCTTAAATTTAAAAAGAAATTCAAATTCTGTTTATTTCAATCAAGAATGTTAGAAGAGATAAGAAAAGGATCATACAAGAAGGAATCAAGTCATAGTGTGTTGCTGGTTCTTCTAGGCTTGGTCGCGTGGAAGTGGCACCTAAACTCACCTAGCTTTGAGACGTTTCAAAGTGATCATATTACAACTAGTTAGATACATTTTCGTATTTGAATTTGAGTAAGTTTATAAGGGTGGCCAAAATTAAATGGCCTTCATTATGGCAAAGTTGCTAAAGCTATGAACGGCATAACTTAATACTCTTAGGATGATAATAACTTATCTCATATTTTAAGTCAAAAAGCAAAATTCTAATAGGTAAGAACTTTTTGTGAAAATCGTCGTGTGATTGGTGCTTATGTTGGTAAGGTAAGTAAGGTAAGGTATATTTCCAATTAAATTACATGGAGGTGATCGAGAATGAACTCGCAAGAATATTACGTAACAACATGGTAAGTTTTATTTTATATAATACAATACAAGCAGGTGAGTACCAGGTACTTGGCATTTTAACATCTATATTTATAAAAGAAAGTCGTGTTAGTTACACTATTTATAACTCAAAAACGGCTGAACCGATTTGGCTGAAAATTGGTTGGGAGGTAGCTTAGAACCAGGAGAAGGACATAGGATACTTTTTATTCCGAAAAAGTAACGGGACCGGGAAAGGGGTGAGCGAAGCCGCGGGCGGTCGCTAGTTTTAAAATAAATCAATGATCTTCATGACTCAAAATCCTACGATATCCTACTAATATTATAAACACGAAAGTTTGTAAGTATGGATTGATGGATGGATGACTGTTTGTTTCCCTTTCACGTAAAAACTACTGAATGGATTTTAATGAAACCATGCATTAATATAACTTATACATCAGACAAACACATAGGCTACAATTTATAAAGATATTGTAATGGAGAACGGATGTAAGTAATGGGAACGGGGTGACCAAGCCGCGGGCTGACGCTAGTAAAAAAATAATTATATCTAAGATTCTGTATTTTTTTGCCTAAAAATAAAAGATACCTTACAAAATACTCTTTTGTAATTTCATATAAAAACACATAAAACATTATTGTAATGAACAGATTTATGAAGGTATGAAAGCTTTGGTTAATTTCCTGTAAAGCATCACTTTTTTGGATAAGTGGTTTTTTGTTCTACTCTGCTTTGTAAGTTAGCTAAATTCAACCAGCTTATCATTGTTTTACAAATTCTCCATTCAAACCTATTTTTTTGGACTAGTCTTCGTTTTTAGTTTAAGGTCATTGACATGCAATTGCATGATACCTACAATAATAATTTTGATGACACCCAAGGTGGTCACCAAATCAAACGAAAGTCACGCTTTCAAAGTTACCTAGTTAATCGTGAATTGAAGTGTAAAGGGACGCTTCATCGATCACAGAAGTCAAAATAGTTTTTACAGAAATTTACTTTTACGTTAAAAGTAAGCATTTTGAGCTACATTGCTCGCTAGACAAGCAACGACAAATTTCCTGCAGAGCATTACCGCGTAATGTAACTCTAAGTTTTATAATAACCTTGGTTTATCGTTTTGATAGTTGTTGGTCATTGTAGTTGGGATTGCTTTTACTTGATCGAGGTTTTTGATGGGTTCATCAAGAAAATAAATGTCGTTAGTCTCAAATCCGAAATTAGTTTTAATTATTATTATCTTTTGGATACTAGAGTGTTGATTTCGGCAAACCTCTCTAAATGTGAAGGAGGGCTATGTCTAGCACCCATTTAGTCAGCTGCAATAAACTGTAGGTTCTTAACTTTCAAAGTAGTGTAGTATCATTTTTATGCAGAGCAAAAAATCTAAACTCATTAAAACACCGGATACCTAATGTTCACTCACTGTTTCAGTACTTGCTCTGTAAATTTCCATAGAAATGCTGGGACACTATCTTCAAATATATGAATTGTAGCGGCCGGAAAAAAAATCGTGAAACTCCATAGACTCTATCGTGTTTAGCGGCCCGATAAACTAGTTACAAAAAACTCATATCAGCTGTCGTGTAATTTAAAAATGGAATGATCATTGACTCTGAAACAAAACTGCAACCAAGGACCAAAGAGGTATCAAAGTTTTTATTCAAATTTCGAATTGGCTTGCAATATTAAATGCTGTTTACTGGAAAAAAAAACAAATGAACGCTTTAACGCTAGAAAGAACAGTGTTGCTCGTTGTTTCTCGTAATTGTATTTGACAAAATGAGTTCAAGTAGTACTACGTCGTAATATCATTGCATTATTTGCGAATAGTACTCTATAAGATTTGGCTACATCTAGGCATAGACGGACTTACTTTTGTTCGTGCATCTTTGTTATTTTTGTTGGCCTATTTCGTAGGACCATTTCTTCGCCTTATAGAATTTACCGCTATATAGTATTTTATAACTCACTTATTTCTGTTACAACGGTCGGTTTTGTTGGTGAATAGTGTCCTTAGATAATACAAGAACTAACAATTCATTTCCAAGCAATAGAGCACAAACATTATTCGCTAAGTTTAAATTATTCGGTTATGTTAATTGCTGGTTATTTATGTGTGGAATTAGAACTTAGCCGACGGTTGCACTTGCTGTATTTTAGGGTTCACCGTGTTATATGCAGTGTGTGTGTTCTGTACAAACTATTTACTACATGAAAGGACTGATAGAATAGTAATGAAGAAGTAATACAAATAATATATTTTTCCACAAATTTTACAAATAAATTTATTCTTTATTATAAGCTTTCATATACAGGGTTATTCATTATTAGCTGCAAATACTCAGGAATTAGGTTCAACAAATAAAATAAAAAATATTTATGAAATGATTTTTTTTAAGTTTTGTTATGAAAATCCCGAGAAAATCGATAAAGGAATCATTGGCGCCTGACCTATTTTGACCTTTGATCCGCGCCCGCGCGCCGTGAGTGACACTCTGCGTTCAGTCACCGCCTGGGTGGGTCATCGTCCTGTTCTCCATGGCAATCATTATGCAATAGCCGTAAAGAAATTAATAAAAATAAAATTTGGATACAAAAACTTGAAAAAATTTTTGATCAAATTTAAAAAAAATATTTTCATAAATATTTTTGATTCTATTTGATGAACCTAATTCCTGAGTATTTGCAGTTAATAATGAATAACCCTGTATATTCGGATCAACAAACGAAGAACTCCAACAAATGCTAAGCCAGCTAGACTACGAAAGCCGAAAAGTAGGACTTACCATGAACACCGAAAAAACCAAAATGATGACAAACAACACACAAGAACCAATAAACATTAACAACCAGATTATCGAATACGTAAATGAGTACACTTATCTAGGCCAAATCATATCACCAACAGACTTAATGTCAAAAGAACTAGAAGTAAGGACAGCTAATGCGTGGAAAAGATACTGGTCGTTTAGGGAGATTATGAAAAACAAAGAAATGAACATGTACTTCAAGAGAAAACTCTACAACACCTGTATCCTCCCAGTTCTAACATACGGGTGCCAGACCTGGGCCTTAACAAAAGCTCATGCCAAAAAATTAGAAGTCTGTCAATCTGCCATGGAAAGAAGTATGCTCGGAAAAAGGAAATTAGACAAAATTAGAAACGAAACACTAAGAAAAAGAACAAAAATAGAAAATGTTACACTCAAAGTAAACACACTCAAATGGAGATGGACAGGACATACAGTAAGAGGAAAAGAGAAATGGAGCAAAATGTTGATGAATTGGTTCCCAAGATACAACAAAAGAAAGAGGGGGCGACAATTTAAAAGATGGGAGGACCAGATAAAGTATACTGCAGGGAAAACATGGACGCGGATAGCGAGAGATAGAGAGAAGTGGAAGAGCTTGGAGGAGGCCTTTGCCAAAAAAGGGCAAACAGATAGTGACAGTGTCGATGTCGTAGTGTAAAATAAAATTTAGTTATAAAAGTACATCTGTAATTAAGGCTTAAAATAAATAAATAAATAAATAAGCTTTCATAAAATATAACAAAACGCAATAAAATTACTAGACTTTAATTTTAAAGACCTTCCTGACCCTTTAAATCTAAAATCCGATGCAATAAATTATCATTCGCTCCCAAAAAAGTAAGAAAAAAAGTTAAACAGGCCTAACAAATAAAAAAACCCCAATGGGGCATATGAGGCGAGCGTATACAAAGACCTATTGAACATGTCCGGACTTGTTGTCTGGACTTGGGACACCTGTTTGGGTTACACCTGTAGAATACATTATTCCTATACCGTTTTGGAGGCTTTGTGTTCGCGGAGAGAGGATATTTTTAGATTTGTCCTTGTTCACTAACGGGTATATTCATTTTGGTCCTATAGCAGTCATTTAGCTTATCAGACCGATAAGTATGTTGCCATCTCTATTTGTTGACACTAAAGTGACAGTGACGTAAAATCTAGTGTCGTTCCAGGAAAAACAAATCTGAGCCCTTTCCATCCACCTAGTTCCCGCGACCATATTGAAATGAAGTGAATTTTTCTTTACAAACTTTATTAACTTAAAGAAATAATGTAATTGATTACAAAATCAACAAAATCGCTGATATTAGTACGCAACCTGTTTTTAGAAATTTAACTCGTAAGATCTAACCTGACAACTTATCGAAATAATCATAATAAATAATACAATTTTAAGCCAGTTGTATGTTAAAACTAACTTAAATACTCATGGGATCAAAGTTCAGTGTCTTTTAAAAAAGATTTCACGGTCCATAAAGTCATAATAGTGAGATTAAAAGAGTTTTAATTGTGGTAAGATTTATCATAAATTACCATTATAATAATATGCTTGACCCTGTTTTACCAAAATGTTATTGTAATGAATTTCTTCGAATATATTCGTACTATTAATTGGGGTCAAGTTAGTTCGTGAGTTATAATTTAACCTGTTTTATTTAGGGTCAAAATGATTAAATCTTTTTCAAAACAAAACTGTATCTTTTAACGTGTCTTGAGTATTGAGATGAGAGTGATGTCTACTCTGACTAGAAATATAAACTGTATGCTCGTCATAGTATCTGTAATTTAATACAGATTTTTATCTTGAAAAACAAAACATGTTACTACTTGATAAGTGTTAATGGGTTAATATTATTATATTATCATGATTCAACAGTTGCAACGAGACACCAGTTAGAACACTTAAACCTTGGTCTTTAGAAACAATGACATACAGATGACGGCCGTCATATCATTTTACTTTAGTGACGAATGTCATAAACCGGTCTACTCTTGAACGAGATTCCGATCCCAATTTTAAATTTTGACGGAATTTTGACAGAAATCCTATGGGTTTTCTGTCAGAATTCCGTCAAAACTTTAACTTAAAAATGATGTAACTCACTTGTTCAGGTCCCCCAGTCTAGTAACATAGCTCGTAGAATTAGTAAGTTGAAGTGGCAATGAACAGGTCATATAGCTCGAAGAAACGATATAACCGTTGGGGAATAAAGGTTCTCGAATGGCGACCATGAATTGGAAGACGAAAAGTAGGGCACCCAGCCACCAGATGGACCGATGACATTGTTAGGATCGCGTGAAGTCAGTGAATGGAAAGGGCTCAAAATGTATCTTCCTAGAAATGTGTAGGGGATGCCTATGTCCAGCTTCTTCTCAGGCTAATGATTATTTTTCATTTAATTTCATACGTTTATTTGCTTAAAAACGTCGTATGGGAAAGTACATAGATGTCAAAAGTGTTTCAAGTGTATCACATATTTTTACCATTTCGGTGTGCAGAAATTCAAATTTAGAGAAGTTACATAGTTACCTACATTATAATAATATTAAAATTGTCAAAAATATAACTGTAGGCATGTCAAATCAAAAGTTATTCTGTAAAAAAAAATAATAATAAGGAAGTCGACATGTCAAATTGATTCAAAATATTACACTAACTGGGAAGTTTTAATAGTTGTAGAAACGACACGAATCCTTTTTTAGAAAGTCTGCAATAGTGTAAAAGCTTTCTTCTATTAACCAATTTTCCAACTCAGCACAAAGTTATTATAAGGGAGATCAATTATGTTTTTTGGTAAGGAGTTATAAATCAAGTTAGATTATGATGATGTCACTTATAGTATGGTCGCTGTTTCTTGGAAAATTCAAGCTTTACAGTTTAGGATATGAACACGTGTGATCAATTATACGGAGACAAAAACCTATTGTGTAATGTAGACTAATGGAACCTTAGAGACTACTAAGAATATACAAATATTTATTACCTACTACCATGCCGTATTTCTGACGATCAGAATGACAGTAAAATAATCCGAAATACCTATGTTTTGTCAAACTCCGATTTTTTATTTATATGATAAAATCCCTTATGGTAGCTCTGCTTTTGTGCCGTAGGTCGTAGGTTCGACAACAAATATTTGTGTGGTGAACGCAGATGTTTGTTTTCTGTCTGGGTGTTATATTGTATTCTAAGTACATGTGAATTTACAAAAAAAGAAATACATATTATAATTAAGTATTATATCAGTTCCATTATAAGCTCTGCTTAGTTTGGGGCTAGATAGTGTTATTTGAATTGTTCACAATATTTATTTTGTTCAATCAGACAAACACATTAAGTATAGCATTTTTTAGATAGATATTTTATGCCTATCAGAAAAAGCTAGCCCATCATGCGACCGAATTCGCGCAATAAAAACACTTTTTTGAATTGCCATACCACATTTTAAAAAGAAAACTATTTAATGCAAGTACATAACGATCTCCAAAATAAGATTAATAAAGTTTTATTATGAAGCAACTATTAAAGAACGAGATTTTTAAGTTCCTACACGGTAGAAAAATAAAGACAAGCATCATAGAGTAATAAACGTTATTGTCGTAATTTTCTCTGCATTCAAGCTACTCTGTACATTTAATCATGTAAATAAAGTTCATGCCTATTGTCATTACGGTTTAACAGTATTAAACGTTACTTCTAACTTTATAATAGTTATAATAACTAGTATAATTGTATAAAACTTTTATAATCGTGAGAATATACGGATCATTGCTTGAGAAAATATATTTGGGGTTGGACTATATTTCATCAAGTTTCAGCATTAAGTTCATCCTTAAAGTCAATCCCTAAATATACACAATATTTAAATAACTACAAGTGACAAGTTGAAGGCCTTTTTACTAAAAACAATTTAATTTGACACTGATTGAAATAAGCGAAAGTACCATCGGATTGCTAACACACCCAGACACAAGAAAACATTGTTCCCATAGTCCAAGATCTGCTTAATTGGCTAGGAAGTCTTGTGTGGATTGTCCACAATATTTTTAATGCAAAAAATGTGTTTTTTTTGCTATTTGCTTAGTGTTGTATTCATATATTCCTTGGTTCGGGGTTTGATCCCCACCGAAAACAAAAATTTGTGTGGTGAACACAGATGTTTGTTTGGGTGTTGTATTGTATTCTAAGTATGTATTTACAAAAAAAAATGGTGTATAAGTAGTATATCAGCTATCTGGTTCTCATAGTACAAGCTCTGCTTAGTTTTGGGCCAGATAGTGTTGTGTAGGTATTATCTAAAATATTTATTTATTATATTCTGTAAAATATACAATTTCAACCCGTTTTGGCATACTATACATCAGTTGTAGTGCTGAAGCGTGCGATGTTGCAGCTTGACCTTAAGGTGGAAGCTTATAACATTTTTGGAAGTGTACCTATATTTGAGGGCCATTACAACTTAATGCGATAACAGCCTGTTTTCATATTGTGTAGCTAGCTAATCGTCTAAGGTAGTTAATAACAAAGTAAAATGTTTAAATGACGTATTTAATAATTTATTCCTGAAGCATTAGGCCTACCACAAGCTCTGTCTGGCTCTATATCTGCCTCTGGTTTTGAGTCTGTGTTAGTGCTCACCAGTGTTTTAAACTGTGTGTGTGACGATCTAGACGTGTGCAAGGCTTGAATGTCTTGATACTTGTGTCTCAGTTCTCTCGCCTATCTATGTAACATTATTACCATTAATAAATCATGCATATTTATAAATGTACAACACGGTGTTGTATTGCTCAAAGCTATAAAATATTAATGTGTGCACACTCATAAAAGTATCAAGAAGAACGATTAGGCTAGGTACCACCTCGTTTTATCTCTCAACAATCATCATCATCAATTTATTGACGTCCACTGCTGGATATAAAAAAAATTGTTGAGAATTTATCGCAGTAGAATAAAATAAAATAAATATTGATGATAATCCACACAACACTAGCCTAGCCCCAAACTAAGCAGAGCTTGTACTATGGGAACCAGGTAGCTGATATATTGGTACAAGTATAACTTAAAAAAAAATACAATACTCAGAATACAATATAACACCCACACAGAGAACAAACATCTGCGTTCACCACACAGATATATGCGTTCTCGGCGGGAATCGAACCCACGGCCGGTGCAGAAGACAGAGCTACTACTAACTGAGCCATGACGCCTGTCAATATAGTTCTCTCTCATGGTGCACCAAAGAGCGTGGTTTTCGGCTCATTTTTTGACAGGCTCAGTTGGTAGCAGATCTGCCTTTTGCGTGGCCGTGGGTTCGATCCATGCAGAACAAACATATTTTGTGTAATGGACGTTAGATAAATATACATGTTTGTTAGCAGTGTAGGTGATACAATAATTAGGGAATTAAAAAAAAGTACCCTTATTATCATCATCAGCCTGTATATAGATGTTTTTTATTTTATTTCATATAATTAATCAATTTTGGTTTTGTTTCAGGTAAGTTTGTTACATATTTATTCCACAACTGGAGGTTGTCTTAATAAAGGTAAGTAGATAGATTTTAGTTTTTATCTTATTTTAAGTCCTCAGAAGAACACTACAAAACTAATTCGTTTATTCATTACAAGCGGCCGCCCGCGGCTTCTCTCGTCCCGTTCCCGTTAATTTTTCAGAATTAAAAGTATCCAATGTTGATGCTTCTGGATTTAAGCCCACCAATTTTCAACCAAATCTGCTCAGTCGTTCTTGACTTATAATATAAACACGACTTTTTCCTATAAACATAATAGGTATATGATTAAAACAAATCTATCTTACGGAAATCATACATTTTAACGAGATAAAAAACATAATAGGTATATGATTAAAACAAAATAATCTATCTTATGGAAATCATACATTTTAACGAGATAAAAAGTAGCTTATGTGCTTTTCCAAACCATAATCGATATTTTTGCCAAATTCCATCCAAATCCATTCTGTCGTTCTAGAGCTATTGAGTAACAAACATCCATTCATCCATCCATCCATGTTTAAAAACTTTCGCATTTATAATATTAGTGTAATTATGGTTTCCAAGGACATTTTCAAGAACCTAAAAGGTTCATTCATGGATGTATGTCACACATTTAAGTGTCTATCATCTGGTGGACTACAACTATTTTATCACCACAGACCGTTGATAATTGGCTGTCAGTTTGACGCTGCACAGACGGTCGTGTGGCTTGTGGATGAAGCTAAAGCTGCTTTCAAACGGCCAGTAGCTTTTTAGGGTTCAGAAGTTCAAACAAGGAATTTTAAAAGTTTTGCCAATGTTGCCAGGAGCGGTAGTCAAATTTAGCATGAGACAGCTCAAAAAGTAACATTTTCACGAGAAAAGTAACATTACCTTAAATTATGTGGAAAACGACTTTTTTTATGTTTTTTAACGCATAACTTCGTCTTATAGGAAATGATTTATTGTTTTTTTAACAATTTACACAGCACTATTTAGCCAAAAATTAAGCAAAGCTTGTACTATGGGAACCAAATAGCTGGATATACTACTTCTATTCTTTTTTTGGAAGTATTTCATTTACAATATAACATACAGACAGAGAAGATTAAGAGAAGTATTCATATTGATGGATACTTTAACCCCCTGAAGTTTGAAACAGAGCACTGGTGGTCTAGTGTTAGCGTCCCCGCCTTCCGATCCTAATCTCCTGGGTTCAAATCCAGTCGTGTATTACCAATGAGTTTTCTGTCGAAAAGTATATGTGCACTATGCCAGTACTCTCAAAACGGTGAAGGAAAACATCATGAGGAAACGGGTGTGTTGTAGAACATCAAAAAGTTCGAGCAACACGTGTCAAGCGTCACGCAAAAAGGGCCCGCCAGCAACCTACTTGCGGAAACCAGTCTGCACATCAAATGTGGATGATGAATTTGCCGAATCAAATCAAATCAAAATTGTTTTTATTCAGTTCGATTACAAGAATCACTTTGAAACCACTTTCAACTTCAATTTCATAGGAGCTTTGTCTTAAAGCTAGGTGAGTCTAGGTGCCAGTTCCACGCGACCAAGGAATGTTTTGCCCCCTGAAGTTTTTGGTAGTAGTCTGGTAACACCCTGTATATGGTACAGAACTGTTTGTTTTATAGTATTAGTGTCATTATTCTCAAGTGGTGTCACGTGCGGTTTTATGGTTCGTATTGATAACGATTATTACTAATTATGTTTCATCTACTTGAACTGATTTAGACTATAGTTACGAGTATAATGAATTCTTTGAATGTTTTTAGGTGCAACACATGGGTTTAATTTGTAATGTTCCTACTAGATTCATTATTTCAAATCTTAATCATTATTTGTTCGAATCTGCATTTTTAGTTAGATTCATTCAAAATACACACACTCAAGAACCGTGTCCGTATCAGCACCACTTCTGGTGTTGCAGCTGTCTATGGACGACAGTGACTGCTTTCCATCAGGTGGCTCGTCTTCTCGTTTGCCAGCTATGGCATAAAATTTCAAATCATAATCATTATTTGTTCGAATCTGCATTTGTAGTTAGATTCATTCAAAATACACACACTCATAGAACCGTGTCCTTTATGGACAACGGTGACTGCTTTTGACATAAGAAATAAATTATAGTTTAAAAAAGCGGCCAAGTGCGAGTCAGACTCGCCCATGGAGGGTTCCGTAGCAGTAAGTAATATAACATAAAGTTCTAGAAGTTCTAGTTGTTCGTTGAAAGGTAAATTGCGGTTTACGATTTATGACGTATAAAAAAAAAACTACTGACTAGATCTCGTTCAAACCAAATATCGTTGAAAGTTTCCATAGTAATGTACAACATATATTTTTTTTAGCTTTATCAGTCACTTATTTTAGAAGTTAGAGGGGGGGGGACCAACTTTTTTCCACTTTGGAAGTGTCTCTCGCGCAAACTATTCAGTTTAGAAAAAAACAATATTAGAAACCTCAACATCATTTTTAAAGACCTATTCATAGATACCCCACACGTATGGGTTTGATGAAAAAAAAATTTTTGAGTTTCAGTTTCAAGTATGGGGACCCCCAAAATTTATAGTTTTTTTTCTATTTTTGTGTAAAAATCTTAATGCGGTTCACAGAATACATCTATTTGCCAAGTTTCATCAGTCTAGCTCTTTCGGTTTCGGAGAAAAATGGCTGTGACATACGGACGGACAGACAGACAGACAGACAGACATGACGAATCTATAAGGGTTCCGTTTTTGCCATTTGGCTACGGAACCCTAAAAACTAAAAAAAAGCAGCCAAGTGCGAGTCGGACTCGCCCATGAAGGGTTCCGTAGCACGACGAACTACAAGAACCTTTATATTATGTTACTTGATGTAACATAATAAGGTTCTTGTAGTTCGTCGAAAGGTAAATTGCGGTTTACGGTTTATGACGTATAAAAAAAAAACTACTGACTAGATCTCGTTCAAACCAAAAATCGTTGGAAGTTTACATAGTAATGTACAACATATGTTTTTTTTAGTATTATCATTTTCTTACTTTAGAAGTTAGAGGGGGGGGACCAACTTTTTTCCACTTTGGAAGTGTCTCTTGCGCAAACTATTCAGTTTAGAAAAAAACGATATTAGAAACCTCAACATCATTTTTGAAGACCTATTCATAGATACCCCACACGTATGGGTTCGATGAAAAAAAAATTTTTTAGTTTCAGTTTCAAGTATGGGGACCCCCGAAATTTATAGTTTTATTTTTATTTTTATGTTAAAATCTTAATGCGGTTCACAGAATACATCTACTCGCCAAGTTTCATCAGTCTAGCTCTTACGGTTTCGGAGAAAAATGGCTGTGACATACGGACGGACAGACAGACAGACAGACAGACAGACAGACAGACAGACAGACAGACAGACATGACGAATCTATAAGGGTTCCGTTTTTGCCATTTGGCTACGGAACCCTAAAAAACGCTTTTATAACTAATTGAACTAAAAAGTTAAAAATAAAACTGTAATAATCAATTGAAAATTTATATTATTGTACATAAAACCGTGGGGTGCTTTTTATAATAACTTCAGATAAAATACACTATTGATAAAATATTTACAACAATCAAAATCAAGCACCCCACGCTTTTTGTACAATAATATAAATTTTCAATTGATTATTACAGTTTTATTTTTAACTTTTTAGTTCAATTAGTTATAAAAGCGTTTTTTTTAGTTTTTTAAACTATAATTTATTTTTTACTTTTTAGTTTTTTTTTTTCATATTTTTTTTCATATTATTGCATTGTCATCGATCTTTGGCAGGTGTGCAAAGTTTGAATCAAATCTGATCGTTCAAAATAGGTTTTTTTTTTATTTTTTTATTTTTTTTATTTCTTTTCATTTTTTTTATTTTTTTTTTCATATTATTGCATTGTCATCGACCTTTGACAGGTGTGCAAAGTTTGAATCAAATCTGATCGTTCAAAGTAGGTTTTGTTTTTATTTTTTTTATTTCTTTTCATTTTTTTTTATTTTTTTTTTCATATTATTGCATTGTCATCGACCTTTCACAGGTGTGCAAAGTTTGAATCAAATCTGATCGTTCAAAGTAGGACAAAATCGAGCTCAAAGGGGACGGTTACATACATACATACATACATACATACATACATACATACAGGTGAAGCTAATAAAAGCGTTATAAAAAGAAGCGGTACCCGGTGATTGATATAAACTAAATAAATACTGTGGACAATCTACATATTACTATCTATCCCTAAACTAAGCTGAGCTTGTAGGATGAGAGCCAGATAGCTGATTATAATACATAAAAAAATATTTTTTTGTTTATTTGTACTTAGAAAACAATATAATACCCAGACAAAGAACCAACCATCTGCGTTCACTATACAGATATTTATTTTGTAAGTAGTAGGTAAGTAGTTTTGTGTATTAAGTAAGTTTAAGTATTTTTTTTTTACCAGTCAGTCAGTGATTAAGATAGAACTTTGTTTGCATCTTAAAATACAATGTAGTATTTTACGAAAATCATTTTAGCTGCTCGTTTTATTTTTAATGTCCCATGTCCCATTCGAATGCTCATTAAAATGTCAAACTTAAAAGCAGCAAGTAGCATCATCACATCATCATTATCACTGTCAATTCAAACGTCATCGATGACAAGTCGTGACTATTTGTAAATGTGCCATCCATTACTTGTTTGTAATGAGTGCGTGTTGAGATAAGCGTTGGAACAAAGCAATGGATGTTAACGGGCATTTGACCGCAATTTGTGACAGGTACACTTAAGTCAAATTATGTAAAATATAATAAAAGTGTAAAATAAGCACCAATATTATTTAATGACAAAGTGTTCTTGTGAACTTGCTACGTTGTATCTAATGAAAAATAATCTATACCACAATACTAATTCTTCTTATTTAAGAGCAACGCTCTTGTTGGCGTAATGTATGCATTTTTCTCCAGGTATTTCTTTTGAGGGCAACCTCCTTGACCTCCTTATACGACATGACAGCGATCTTTGCTTTTATTTGGCTCATGTAGCTTATCCTTGGTCTTCCCCTTGCTCTTTTTCTTTCTACCTTTCCTTCGATGATATTTAATAATACAAAACTTTAAATTACCGTATTGAAAATATTTACATCTAAATCTAGTTCTAGTACCTAGTAGTAGAGCTCTTTGTGTGTGACTTGTCCGTGGAAGTACTACCAACATGCTTATTATTATCTGCCGTGAAGCAGCATTGCTGTGTAGGTGTATATTCCGTGTAAAAACATAAATTAGTGAAAATTTACTATTTCCATTAATTTTAAGTAAAACATTTATTTGCAAAGATTGATCCTTAACAGCAACAAAGTACATTGGTTCAATAATAATGTATTTTTTTTAATCATTCTGTCATCATCAGTCAAAAGTAAAAGATTTTTGAAAAATATTAATATTAAGTTATTTTAGTCTGTCAAATATTCGCTGTCAAATCTCAAATCTGACAGCGTTTCACTGATCGCTACCGCCAGCGAACTAGGTGTGTTCGAGCCATTATAAATTGGGGGCATGACTCGCTTCACGACTTTTCCCTAACTCTCGTGGTTTTAAACTTGGCCTTCTCAAAAAAACCATCTTTTATATAAAAAAGATTTCAGGTGACTTTTGTTTTTGAAACTTGTTTGAAACAATAAATAGTGTTCATATTGTATTTTTAGTTTTTTATAATAAAAACCTACGTCTCAAACAAAAGCTATAAATTGCAATACATACACAAGAAACGAATACACTTGCATTAAATAATGTCATCATCATTATAAGAATCCATCAGATGCTGTCTCAATGCCATAATGCTCTTTGATAACCACTAGACACACTTCGTAAAACTACTGCTCTATAATAATCACTAGACACACTTCGTAAACCTTCATCTATACATCCATTTTCTTCCAACTCTTTTTAATAAAAACAGAATACTGAAGATGAATTCGATATACTTTTGCTAAATGAAGCAGAACGCCCATAAGCCTTTGTGGCAGCTTTCTTACCCTTGAGCTTATTTTGTTTCACTTCGCCACTGCCATTTGCTTCTACCATAGTTAAATTTACAGTAAAATGCACCTTATTGACTTCAACTTAAAGATGTTCAGTTATATTGAAGAATACAATGTTATACAAAAGTATCAGATTGTCTATTGAAGTTCACAGTCTTGCAAATGATTTATGCTTTGGTTCCGGTGTCTGGGTTGTATGTAAACTGTTTTTAAATTATCTTTCGTAAGGTTTGTATGATCTTATGTCTTTTGTAATGACATTGAGAAGGCATTCCCAATATTTTGCAACTATATTTAACCTTTTGTCATCAACCATAATAAGACCGCTATTAAACTTATATCTCGCTCTTGTTTAGTACAAGCTATGCTTAGTTTAGGGCTAGATAGTGTTGTGTAGATTGTCTTTAATATTTATTTATTTGTTTAGAAAGGTTTGTTTTAGTCACCAAGCTTGGATAGCAAATTGATGATCACAATGATTTGTAGGTAGATAAATTTATTTTTTCTTGTCACAGCGTTATAATATAATATATGATCTAATGATTGTCTATCTCAAATCATCAGAGTTAGATCATTTATTCACCTTGTTGCTTTTAACTTTCTTTATGACACTAGAGATAGATGAGTACGTATTGTCAAAGCGTATTGTTGCATCTGCCACTAGATTTGACCTCATAACCCTTTGACCATCAAATATGACTGGTTCCCACTGGTCTTCTACATGTTTAAAGATGTGCCTTAAGATCAACTCTATAGTATTGATGAGGCCGTGTCACATTACGCCTCCTATTTCAATTCGAAAGTTAATCTGACGTCTTTTAAAAATTGTATGATCGATTGTCCTTTCAATACCCAGCATAATGTTACATACAATAATATTATTTTCACTTTATTGTACACCTTTAAGTTCGGTAGCATAAGGATCAAAATCGTGATTGACTGGATTGATTTTGGTATGTTTACCGTGGTTTTGAATTTTGTCAGTGTCACAGTTTTTTGTACTAAGGTTAGAGTAGTGTCTGTAAAGTGATTGAACTTTACGGTTGACTTAATTTCATTTATTCGGTTTCTTGATAGTCATCAGTTACACCTAGTATTTTGATTTTTATTTCTCACTGATAAAATAAAAGTCTAATTGTTTAACTCACGTCAAGTCTAAAAAAATTGAGAAACCTACTTCTGAGCCGATTTTAATGAAATTTCTATTGGACCTTTTAGATAAAAAATGATTTTCAAATCAGCTTAGAAATGACACAGTTATGCGATAAAAATCATTTAGAAAATATGCGCAACCGAATTTGGAACCTTCTTTATTATTCAAATCCAGTTAAAAAGAAAAAGGTCACTGCAACACTCACTTTTGATACCATTAGCAACAACAAATCACAGCAACTGATTGTGAAGTTAAAAGTGCTTCTAGTACGAATCAGATTGACAAAGTAGTCAATTTTTCCTACCGATTCGTTTATTGCGCTGCGCAGTCCATGCGTCCATTATCACGAAGTATACCGTTCCAGCGCTAATAAATCAAATCTAAACGCTTAGTTATTCGTTGTTACCGCATGAGGTATGTAGCCACTTAGACGCGCTACCTGTTACACAGAAGTGTACTGACTTTTAACAACAATGAGCATTTTTGAAAAATGTTTAGTAGCGTTACTTAGAGCTCTTTTTAAAGGGTCATGACTACTTGGTTAAAAAATCCTTGGTCATGACTAATTAACTTGTTCATAAAGCCTAGTAAGAGTTGACCGCACGTTTTTATTGACAGTGTATATAGCATTTTTATCAACATTTTGTATCCAAAACACGCATTTCGTGTATCAATACAATGCGTATTCTTTTGTAAATACACATACATTTTACTCCACACCATACACTGCCAAAAAACGTGCAATCAACTAACAGAACAAACCTAAGAAATCTAACAAAAGCAATGACTTATCTTTTCGCTCTTACTTCAGTACTAGTAGTTCTCGCTCATTTATTGGCTTTTTAAAGTTATTTCTCTGATAATACTGCAAAGTTTTTTCAAGTTAATTCATAATTTGGCAACAAAAAAAAACATTATTTTTAGTAAACTCGACACTTTCAAATTGTATTCCATCTTTCAAAAACAACACAGTAGAGTATTAGTTACAAACAATCAAGTATATAAATATATATAAATCCAGGTTTTAATAGTTCCTCTCTCCACTCTGTAAAGAGTAGAACTGGAACTACTATTTTTCCAACAACGGGATATTTACCATGATTCAATTTTGTTAATTTTGACTTCCGATATTTCGGCACAGTTGCATGCACCATGATCACGGTTGAACTGAAGTCTCTACTGAAGTATCTACCCTCTTTCGCAATCTTTAATTTTTTTCGACTACTTCAAAATTTAATCATGGCAAATATCCCGTTGTTCTTAAACATAGTGTTAAAAACCATGATAATTTCAAAAGTAGTCGATCTGGAATTTCACTCAGAGGTTACTCAACGGTGTGACACACAGCCACTCGTCTTCCTAAGCTCGCTACCTCTTTACGAGCTCAAAGTAGTTAAGCGAAGCTCATACAGTAATGCCCGCCTTGTCTTTGGATTTAATATGATTTATTTAGTTAGCGGTTCAGAGATCTAACAAAAGTTTGGGCTTTATTTTGTTTTACGTGGCGTCCGCACGGTTACGAATACTCTTCTTAAATTTAAGAGCTTAGCTCTTGTCGGGGTTTTGATGCAGTTTTGTCCAATAAAGTCTTTCGAATGCGGCCTCCTTGACTTATACGACAATGACAGCGACTTTTTCTTTTATCTAGCTCACGTTACATATTCTTGGCCTTCCTTTTTCCCATATTCTATCAACCTTTCCTTCTTAAAATTCTTGATTTATTTAGATGTAGAACTCTTTGTGAAGGTCTCGACCGGGGAAGTACCACTACCACACTTATTCCTGCCGTGAAGCAGCTTTTCTGTTTTCAGTTTGAAGGGTGTGGGTGCCGATGACATTAATACTGGCACGTGAGTCTGAACATCTGTATGCCTCAAGTTAATGGACGCAAGGTCATGAATCGTAGAGCATGTTTCTAACGTGCGAGACCTATGAGGCAAATCTTATTATAGACGATGGTTACCAGTTAGCATCAGGTGGGCCATATATCTTGCTCCATCCAATAGTTATCGACTGGCCTCTTCGCTCAGTTGGTAGTAGCTCTGCCTTCTGCGCCGTATGATGGTAGGTAGGTGGGTCGTGGGTTCGTTCTCCACCGAGAACAATTATAAGTATGGTGATTACAGATGTTTAGTCTCTGTCTGGGTGTTATATTGTATTCTAAGTATGTATTTAAATAAAATGCATTTCAGTATTACATGAGCTATCAAGTTCCCATCTTACAAGCTCTGCTTAGTTTGGTGCTAGATAGTGCTGTGTAGATTGTCCAGAATATTTATTAGTTTTTAATTGTAAGAAAAAAACGCTTAATTCGTTAGATAGTACTGTGTTTGTATACCCGTATAACATTACAACTTGAATTTCAAGTCTGGCGCGTGCGCTGATCAAATCTACCATCGGTTTTAATGCATAATCTGAGGTAGTGATGTAACACTTGATTTGATATCGATGTAATTTGATTTATAGTTTGAACTTTTATCATTGACAGCTCATGTTATTTTATTGGCGTTGAGAAAAAAAAATACTTGACTAAATCTATTTATAAAGCCTTGTGCACATTAGTCTAAGCGTTTTGCGATGGCACATCTAAGCGATCAATGAAACACTGTCAAATATGACAGCGTTTAACTGATCGCCACCGCAGAATGCTTAAAATAAGGGCAAGGTTTAAGAGTTATTTACTTACTATGCAGTAATTTAGCCTCATTTAAAAGCAAAATTTAAAATATTTTATCTGAAGAATTTGTGCTACCAAACATGCTGAACAGACACTTTTCATATTATGCCTGTAAAAGTTGGCCAAAAATTGAAACTTTAAAAATCCAAGAGGTTTGGAACCAATTAGAAAAAGATCTTCATTCTTATTTTTTTCTTGATATTTTACCTCTTATTAATTTTTTGATAGTGGACGTAAAAAAAGCTTTATTTGGTCACATGCTTTCAAACTTGTCAGTTTCCCCACGATGTTTTGTTTCAACGTTTGAGAGCACTACACATTTTAAATTTGACAAGACACATAAAAATACTTTATTCGGCCACCATGTTTTCAAACTTTTCAGGTTCAATGACTTGTCAATTTTGTCACGATATTTTCTTTCAACGTTTATGAGCACTACACATAAACTTCAAAAGTAACTATCGATATAAGTTTCATCGACACCAGCCCATCCCTATTATACCAGTTTGTGTTATCGAGCAAACGGTTCTGCGGTGTACAGAAAATATAATATTATGCGGTTAGGAGTAGTACTCGTAATCGAAGCCGTCGTTGAAAGTTAATCTAATATTGGAATAGTTAGGTATTACTTTTTACAATTGAATTTTAGAGTTATGACGTTAACAAGAAAACAGCTACTATTTGTATTGCACATATTTTATCGTACATAATTATATATAATATGTATAATAAAAGTTAAAAAACTTAAGAAACCGACTTCATGTCTAAACTATTAAACAGATTTTGATGACATTTCAATTGGACTAATCTGAAAATATTACTTTTCCGATAAAAATATTTTTCCAAATCGGCCCAAAAATGACAAAGTTATGCTACTTACCTATAAAAAAAAAAATATATAGAAATCAGCTTTTATTTACGAAGTCATGATTTTGACGTAAAATTACCAAATCAATTTTATTAGATAGCTCAACTGTTTCAACAAATATTTTAGTGTTTTTTGTAAGTCTCCGGGACAAGAAATGTGAAATCAAAGTAAAATGCTATCCTGAACCCATAATCTAAGATTTGTCTCAACCTTGATTTTTTATCGATAACCAAACATATAATTTGATTTTGTGATACAACACAGTAGCAACGCAATTCGAATGCAATTGAGTGTGGGTTTGATATTCTGTGGTACAATCGTCTGCATTAAGATTAGTTTTTATAACGCTTTTATTAGCTTCACCTGTATGTTTGTATGTAAGCTTGCATGTAATCGACCCCTTTGAGCTCGATTTTGTCCTACTTTGAACGATCAGATTTGATTCAAACTTAAAAAAAAAAAAGAACTAAAAAAAAAACGCTTTTATATCTGAAGTTATTTTAAAAAGCACCCCACGCTTTTTTGTACACTAATATAAATTTTTCAATTGATTATTACAGTTTTATTTTTAACTTTTTAGTTCAATTAGTTATAAAAGCGTTTTTTTTTGTTTTTTAAACTATAATTTATTTTTAATACGATGATGAATTATGATGTTAAGTTAACCATCGCCTATAACAGGGCATTGCCTCGTAGGTCACGCACGTCAGCAGCGTGCCCTACGATGCACCGCCCTGCGTCCATCAACTTGAGGCATACTGATGTGCAGCCACGCTGATTCTTCATAATTTTCCAAATTATTTTGTGTTGACGTCTGAAAGCTATTATTATATAATCTACCTATATGGTTACCATAGCACAAACTCTGCTTAATTTGGGGCTAGTAGTGTTGTGAGGATTACCCACATATTTATTTATTTTATTTATTACTAGCATTCACCCGTGGCTTTGCTCGCCCCGTTTCCGTTACTCTTTTGAAAAAAGTATTCTATGTCCTTTTCCCGGTTCTAAGCTACCTCTCAACAAATTTTCAGCTGAATCGGTTCAGCCATTCTTTAGCTATAAATAGTGTAACTGACACGACTTTTTTTATTGAAATAGATATGTCGTCTAGATAGTTTTTGGTGTTGACTGTACTAGTAGGTACTAGGACGAGTGGGTGGGCCACAAATTGTGTTGTTTAGTTTAACTGAAGCTTTTGGACCTTAATGTACTTGTTTTCGTAAGATTACATGAACGCAATGATTTCATTGAGAATATTACCTATATTTAAGTATATTCACTGACTGTCTGTTAGTATAATCATCATTAAAAATGTTCAAATGTTACTTGGGTTTTTGAGGCTTTATTAAACAGTATACAGTCATTATTTAGTATGTATTTTACAGCACTGCTTTAGATCAATTGAGCTATCTCTAGATCGTTTGTAACAGTCTGCAGATAGCTCAACTGTTTCATGTACCTATATTTTTATTTTGTAAGTATAATTTATTTAACTGTAAGATCTTTTGCGTAAATAAATATTTGCGACAAAATTTTGATCTTCTTCTTAACTTATCAAAGGTTTTTTGAACCAGTGTGGTGAAAAGATTTTAAGTGCGCCTTATAGAGGCATCTTCCGCGCATTTGGACAATTTTTTTTGTACTGTTTGATTCTACATGCCGGTTTCCTCACGATGTTTTCGTTCACCGTTTGAGTGTAATTGGGCGGGACGGTCCGGATTCAAGCCGCGGTCCGCCATTTGGTGACCACTGATCTATAAGTACGTTAGGAGAGTATAGAAATACATTTTATAATTCCAAGAATTCCAGTTGGACACTTCAATTTATTTATACAGAGATTGCATTATCTACGCCTCTGTTTAATTTCCTCTGATAACGCAGGTTACTATTTACAATTTGTTTGTATTTAATTTAAATTTAAGGGGAGGCTAGTTATTCCTTATTTCTAGCATGAGTTTTTTTAAAACAACGTAAACGAAAGTAGAATAGATATAGGAACAGTGACTGGCCTCTCAGCTCAGTTGGTAGTAGCTCTGCTTTCTGCGCCGTAGGTCGTGGGTTCGATCGTCACCGCGAACAAATAAATTTTGTGTGGAGAACGTAGATGTTTATTCTTTGTCGGGGTGGATTTTATTCTATGTACATATTCTACGTACGTATGTTTATACAAAAATCATTATGTCAGCTATGTGGTTCCCATATTACAAGCTCTGCTTAATTTGGGGCTAGAAAGTTGTGTTTAGATTGTCTACGATGTAAAAAATAGAGAGAGTAGAAGAAGCGAGTAGCTCTGACTCTCTTGACTGACTGACTCTTTATGTGACTCTTTTGGCCTCCTTCTTAGCCACCATGTCAGTATAATAATATGGTAGCTAAAAAGAGAATTGAGAGGAAACAAATATATTGTGCTTACTGTGATTTTTAGTAATCTCAAAGTGAGTGAATTTAATAAAATATTGAAAATAAACTAAAACGATTAAATTAAGATACGTTCCCAAGTACAAATCAAAGTAGGTTTATATTTTATTCTCCTTCTTCTTCTTAACGTGTCACTGATTCTTTCGAACCAAGCGTGGTGAAAGGATTTTAAGTGCGCGTTTTATATATTTTATTAATATTATTAATTTATTACAGAAAACATATTACTTGTAATAATTGTGGTCTTGCGTTTAATAATGTCATCCATAATAAACAATATTTTCTCACAATTATAATTTAATGATTCACTTGCCCTTAAGTAGTAATATAACGCTACTATACTCTTATCGCTGCGCATGCGTAGTAGTAGTAAAATTATCTCTTTATGTCCAAGTTATACACATGTTTATACATTGTTATATAACTAGCTATTTAATATGTATTTGTAGTTATAGGTATATAAGAGGTTATTTATGACCTACATGTGCTTATCTGCTCAGGCTAATTAAGACTAATGATTAGGATAAGAAAATTAAAATAATAACAATACCTTATTCAATGTAGTATTAGATCTCCTTTTTGTGTTGCTTTTCTGGGGAAGCACCTACTACCATGCCAATTTCTGCCGTGAAGCAGCATTGCTGTGTTTCGGTTTGAAGAGTGTGGGTGCCGGTGAAATTACTGGCACGTGAGGCTGGACATCTTTGTGCCTTAAGTTGATGGAAAGGAGTGCATCGTAGGACACGTTCCGTGCGTGCGTGAACTACGAGGCAATGCGTTGTTATAGGTGATGGTTACCACTTTATTAGGTGGAATATAGCCTAGTTCAAATTTAAGATCAGTATGGTAAAAGATGGTATAAATTTAGTGTGGTGAAAAGATTGATTAATCAGATTCAAATTATTTAAATCAAAGGTCATCGGCCGATAAGTCGGCCACTCATCATTAAAATCTTTTATATCTTTTTATTTATCATAATATCAAACTAATAATGAAACATCGTCACAAATAATTTTAGCGAAAACCACAACTACGCGTCTGTAAGTTTAATTGTACCTTATGTAAATAAAATAGGTTTTAATTTATAATAGCTATAATAAATAAATCTAGAACAATAATTATTATGTATTTCCTCGAGGCTAATTGAGAATATTGTATTAATGAAAATGAAGTTGATAATACTATAGGCGTGTAATTTTATAACAGTTCATAGACTTGTTATAAATTATTTATGTTCTTATAGCTTGACTAAAATTTTCCCATATAAATTTATATTGCAAACTTGTCCTTGATGACGTTTCTTTATTTTATACACGCGAGTAGGTACTTATATTTATATCAGTGTTTTAAATGTATATTTTAAAACGCACACAAAAACAGAAGTTTCCCTGTTCGTAACAAGTAGTGAATGAAAACATGATACACGATTTAGTCTTGTTTCGTAACCCGGTTACGAAGCGAAACTAAAACAAAAAACGTTTATTTGACATGAGTCCCTGTTTGTAGCTAGTGGTGAATGAAGGCAGATACACGTGATTCTAACCTTATTTCGTAACCCGGTTACGAAGTAAAAACTAAAACTCAAAACTTTTTTATAAGTTCATAACCCGGATGAACTAAGAACTAAATTACATAAGTTTTTATTGTTCACGAACTAAAAAAAAACTTTCTACTTATCTGGTTACTAAATCTGAAGCACTAAAAGGATTTTAACCGTATTAATAATGAAATTCACGGAAATATTTGCAATATTTAACTAGGTCATTGTAAAACCTTATCGAAATCAGTCCAACAATTTTCATTATATGATTTGAAAAACAAATATTATTCTTTAATGCAAACAGTGTTGTGATTCCCACACCGTTATTGACTTAGATATGAGCGTTTATATTGCAACATATATTAAGTGGATTATAAATACACTTGACATAATATTACATTTATAGGGACTCTTTGTATTTATTCATATTAAAAAATAAAACACCATTATATAAACTTCGTTCCGTAAAGTTTAAACACTTGAGTACTTTACTGAATTAATGACCAAACCGATTCATTTCAAATACCTACTGTATTGCGACAATAAGCATTGAAAAAAAAATTATAGCCGAATTGAGAACCTCCAACATTTTTATTTGACGTGCGACAATAAGCATTGAAAAAAAATTTATAGCCGAATTGAGAACCTCCAACTTTTTTATATGATGTCAGTTAAAAATCTCGGATCGTCGAAATAATATAGAAATAATGTACTTACCTCTGAACTTACATAGTTAAAAACTCAGCATCTAAAGATCTTACAGATTAAAAAAAAATAGGCATGGTGTTAATACTTTCCCGGACGAGCCCTTCACAAAGATCTCTACTACTACTAATAGTAATTTAGCCAAATCCTAAATAAAAGTGGGTAGCTTTGATTCTGAGTTTTATGCACAATAAGTTGTAGAAGATAATAATACGACAGCAGAAGTAGCAATAATAAAAGCCGCTGATATCAAAGAGAAGATATTACGCAGTAACCTAAAATCTTGAGCTAAATACCTTTTGCAGTAAACAAAATAAACTCTAGGTTGTAAGGAACCGAGCAATAGCCGGTTTAAAGGTAACAGCTACCGTCTACCTCTTTGTCACAAGTGAGCAGCTTTGAGCGGGCTAAAATCTTTCATCATCATATTCCTGCCCTTATCCCACACAAAGTGGAGTCGGCACTCGGCACAACAGGTTTTCTTCCTCTACTCACTTCTATCATTCGTCATCTCTGTGCTCACTCCTTTCTTGCTCATGTCATCTTTGATACAGACAAAATACTTTCATCATCAGACTATAATAATGTCTACTGCCAGACCTAATGCCTCCACTAATGTTTTGTGGTCTCCAGTCACAGTTTTTCCGCGATTTTCACAATATTGGTGGTATACGGTCTTCCTAGGTTTTGTTTACAGAGTCGTGTTTACTATTCAAAAAAAAATATCTCTCTGCAGTTATCCATCTAATAAGTTCATTATGGTCTTTTCATGATAAATTTAAATTAATAATACTGAGAATTATGTCAGAGATCTTGGTTTTACCCGCAGTGACTTCAGTTGACTGAGAGGCATCTGAAAAAAATGTGCGTATTTGATTCAAATGATCGTAGTAAAAAAAACAATATAACAAAGGAACAAGCCAAATTATGTACAACTTCAAACTTTTACTATAGTAAAGCAGGCAATCAGCTTATGTCTTACAACCAACAACCATAGGTACACAACTACTATGTACTACATTATCCAACACGCATGAACTTTTGCAGCTAGGCTATCTGGTGGAACCGGTTTTGCACAGGGGTTGAGTGGACTATCTATTCAAGTTATAGCCCAATACATACTGCAGTAATGAGCTGCACTTATTTATTGTGTGTAGAAGTGCAGGCTTTACTTAAGATTGTTTCAATATTTAAAGACAAGTTTGAAGAAAATGAAAATCCATTTAATTAAAAATACAAATACAAATGCGTAAAAATACAATAGAGGTAAATTAAGATATACCTATACGCAGAGATAAACGTGGAACTTTAGATGACAGAGAAAACAATTATAGAGATAGCAGTGCTTCAATAAAATAAAGTATCTACAAAAACAGAAGAAAATTCAAAGGTTTTGTTTTGATTTCATTAAAAAAAAACAAGAATGATGGAAGAAATAAAGTTGAAAAGTATTCAAAACAATCAAAAGAAACACTTTGAATCATTTGATACTTCGAAAGACATTTCAACTGAGAATCATGAATGATTGATTGTAACGAGTGTTTTTCGAATATAGATGTATCGGATAGATTTCTAATAGAGAAGACGTCACTAATAGAAGAAGGGTATTTGTAATACGTAATTGCAAAACTCCAAGTGAATCACATTCGTTTATCATAGACTGGATTATGACTAAGGTGCTAAATGAACATCTGTAATTAATAATTGACCACAAACCCGTTATTACACTAGAAATTGATGTACGATGTTATATTTTCAATTTCATGTCATTGTTTTTGTTGAAAATAACAACGCAAACCAGTAAGAAACAAGCATGATCTACAACACAAAGTAATTTTGTTTTACGTTGACTTAACTTGGTTGATGACTTTTGTGGCTTGTTTACATAAGATTTCTTTGTTTTAAGTGTGCCCAAGAATATCTAAAGATGACTGTCACTACTTCCTCAATGTCATCAAAGATTTTAGTTTGATTATCACAAAATCTAATTAAATGCCTATTATACTGGGAGAATACAGTCTCGATTCTTTTGCTTTTGGGACATAATGCAATAGATTTTAATTATAAAACTTTATTAAATAAAAAAAATAACTTTTCATTTCCTTTTTATACAGCCTCTCCATTGATGTCTTGTTCATAAAGCCAGGTCTGTATGAGAGGTCTTTATTACTCTAAGTCCTAGAATTCTATCTGCAGCCCAACAATCACTTACTATAACTCTGTTGTGACTATTCCCTTTTCTGGTTTTATTATTGAGCTTTAGTTTAGTACCTTCTGTGTTCCTAGCTTGAAGTTACACCTCGTTAGACAATTGGCTTTAAAAAGCTTATTGTTTGGAGGAGACTCGGTGCAAAAGCAAATGTTGCCATTATACTCTGCCAGCTCAAACTTTGGACGCACAGTATTTTCTACTTTACTTTAGAATACCCATAGTGGTTTTCTTTGTTTGCATTCATCTCATATACTAAACAAATGTATCAATTATTATTATTTAGCATAGAGTTCTTAGGATGGGTCTTAGGTAGCTCTTCGAAGTTCGCAAATTTAATTTATAAACGTTCTTTTTCTTAGTGTGTCACAAGTTCTTTCGAACCAAGTGTGGTGAAAAGATTTTAAGTGCAAGTGCACTCGACACGTACTTGTACTTTTTTTAAAGTTTATTTCCTATAATCCTATAAGTGCCTGTAACGTCTCAAATTTTTCTTCTTACATTTATTAACCATAAAACACATATATAGTAAACAAACAAGAAACCAGTTAGTACTCTAAAAACCGCAGGCTTTCGTCACTTATAAACATTATAATTCTAATCTCCTATACATAAATTATAGGTCAGTCGTTAAATATCAGTTTTGAAGCGATTGCAGTGACATAAAGCTGCTTTGCATCTGCAACTTTATCTTCGCCCTCCTTATCAGCGAATTCGAACCTTATTGCTCTGACATACAGATTAATTTCTATTCCTTGTTTAGTATTAGCTAGTTCTTCAAGTGCAACTTTTAGTTTACCACCAACACCTTCAAATATAGTCTTTATGTCGTTTGAATAAGGATTGTATTTCAGTTATGGATGTGTATTATATACTTTGACTTGTTAAGATTTCGTTTGCGCAATGTCAGCACGAGTCTGCTGATGTACTGTCTTATATTTGTCTCTACAATTGAAATTATCTCTTATATCTGTTTGGTTGTAATTGCTTTGTTATGTTTCTTGATATTTACGTCTTGATTCACTTCTACTTGTGGTTTCGGTACGCAATTCTTTCAGTTAGAAATTGACAAACACGAGCACTTTTAAAAGACTGTCTATCCTTAATTCATTACAACAAAAACAGGAAACTTAACAATAAATTAATTAGAAAAATAATTAGAGTTAAACAATTTTGAAACTCATAAATCGCTTATAATTCAGTTTAATTTGTGAGTACCTAATTAACCTTGTTTATTCCCAAACAACACTGAAACTTTTGACTTTATAAATACAATAGTTGATAGTAAATAAATTAAGAACTTTACCAGTGTATAAGTTATACTATAGTAATAAGCTTTACCAGTGATTTCACATAAATTAACTTCATCTCAAAATCATTTAAACTAGGTCGCGTTTGATAGATGACAAGGTGTTACTAGTATAATTATTTAGAGGTAGCACCTGAGCTTACAAAACAGTTCTATCTCTGATGTATTATAATTCTAATGCTGCTGGAACTGGAATATATTAAGGCAGAATCTAATTTTTGAAACTATCATGGTTTTTAACACAATTTTTATGGAACAACGGGATATTTACCATGAATAAATTTTGTTGAGTTGACTTTCGATATTTCGTCACAGTTGCATGCACCATGATCACGGTTGAACTGAAGTCCACGAGTTAAATAAATGCTATTGGCAGATAAATCGATCTACCCTCTTTTGCACTCTTTTACTCAACTCAATTAAATTTAATAATGGTAAATATCCCGTTGTTTTATAAAAAAAAAGGCAGAATCTATTTCACACTGAAAGAATGTAGCCTTAGATTTATTAATAATTACAACAGAATATACATTATTTACAAAAACTATTATTATAAAACATGAAATGATTAAAATAAAAAAAAAATATTTTATAAGAAACTAGATTTTTTTAAATAACTCTGTAGGTATTACAGGTAGAAAACAGAGTTCAGCAGATAGTTCATGTAGCCTTAGTGATTAGTTCTTTTATGTATGTTCGTTTTTGTTGTTAAGATGAGAGACCTACATTTTTAAATTAGGTTACTGATTACAGAAAACTATCAAAAAATATAAATACCTATGTATAAGCGCTGAGCAGTGGGCATACCAAAGCGTCCAACTACAGCTCTATAGCGTCCTGCAAATTAGGCTTGAGTATCCTCTGACGCATATAAATCATCTACAATAGATGCAAAGGTATTTTTACTTTATTGTGATGAAAAATTACAGGGCTTGTTCCAACCTATTTGTGTGGTGAACGTAGATGTTTGTTCTCTGTCTGGGTGTTGTATTGTATTCTATGTATGTATTTACAAAAAAAAGTATTCAAGTATTATATCAGCTATCTGGTTCCCATAGTACAAGCTCAGCTTAGTTTATTTTATTTTATTTATTTTATTTATTCGGGACAACAAACAGTTATACATTGTGTAATACAATAAAGTTAAGAAACGAAAACTAATGATTAAAGTATAACCAACAACGTTATCCACAGCTTACAGTAAGATAATAGAGAAAAAGAGATCTTGTTACATGTAAATTATAAGCGATCAATTTTTGCTACATAACTTAAATAATTTGAAAAAATATATATAAACAAAAGAGTAACTAATCTACCGTTAACAATGTGCCTATTACGGCTTTTTTAAATTGTCCGACGGAAAGCGCAAAGACGTCGATGTGTTCAAAGTAGTTGTTGTAGTTATTTACAAGCTGATAGTTTGGGGCTAGATATAGTGTTGTGTGGATTGTACGCATTATTTATTTATTTATTTTTTATTTAATCTACAAAACACAGCAAGCGAAGTGAAATCCTATGTTAGTTTAAACCATTGAACTAATAATACTTTTTGACATTTTATTGGACTCACTGACGTAAGACGTCAAAACTTGCAGTACTTGCGGATACTGTTGTGACAGCCGAACAGGTGGTACATTTCACAACTTTAGGTCTAGGAAAGTAACAATTTGACCACAATTATACGCAAAATATGTATAATTTGGCCGTAAATCGTTCCTACCTTGTTGGGCGTCATTTTGATGGATTTGCGCACCAGTAAACTAATTCTAAAGTGGTTTTAAAAATTGGTGCAAATTGTGATTTATGTTGACTGGTTTAATGGTTCAGTCACTTTAATATTAAATTTAAATTTAGCAAAATAAACAAAACTGTAGGAGGTTAGTTTCAAATTTCCATTTTTTCAAATATTTTTGGTAATTTTTATTTCATCCTACCAAGTAGGTAATACTTCCCTGGACGAGCCCTTCACACTACTCATTACTACTCATTATATACTACTACTACTCATTGTTCTGCGCCGCAGGTCGTGGGTTCGATCCCCACCGAGAACAAATATTTGTGTGGTGAACGGAGATGTTTGTTCTCTGTCTGGGTGTTGTATTGTATTCTAAGTATGTATTTACAAAAAAAAATGTATGTATCATAATCAGCTATCTCGTTCCCATAGTACAAGCTCTGCTTAATTTGGGGCTAGATAGTGATGTGTGAATTATCCACAATATTTATTTATTTATTGTATAGCGTGATTGTAAATACGACCAATCTAAATACAAATAACAACATTATAATCATCACCTGACACATTCACTATGAAAGTCTCATCACCTTTCAAAAACACGACACTACTGTCACGACCTAACGGTTATGCAATCGGGGCCTAGATATAGTACACGGCCTAGGCCCACTGAATACAGGATTATGTCACGAATCTAGTTCTCAGGTACCAACCTCATGATATTGATGACCTGAATTGGAATGGTAAATTAGCATAGCTTTATTGTCAATTGTCAAGGTGACGAGGTTTTTAATACCAAGGAAATTAATACAATTGTTAAATAGGACTACACGTTTTAGGAAGAAAAGTTAAAATTTTAGCTTGTTCTATCCGAAGTTATCATTAAAAATATTTAATATTCTAGGAATTATGATACTTAGGGTACACATTATAGTATTTTTTTAATTTAATAAATGTTCTAAGATAAATTACTTACAACAGAATGTGTACTATCTACAAAGACCAATAATTGAACAAAATTAAAACTATAATACTTACCATTTAGCTTAATCATTTGTAATGTTTCTTTTATATTATTCTTCTTTTGTGCACAAAAAAGTACTAATCTATTTATATTTCAATTTAAATATATTTTAAAAGATTAATGGACTAGATTAATATTAATGATAAACTCTGTTTTCCACCTGTAGGTATAGTATTTAAATAAAATTAGCAGTGTTTCTAAGTAAAGCTCACAAATAAATAAATTGTATTGATATTATTATGTTACGAAATCGAAACAAGTCAATAATAACCAAACAAGGTAATGCATAAAGTCTGTCCTACGATCTGTGAATCTACTTTTACCAATAAAGTGGCTTTAAGCTTTTGGTTTCAGGACACACTACCTATCAAATAATTTAGTTTCATTGACTGACTTCAAATTGAAAAGGAGGAGGTTTTCAATTTAGTTGTATATTTAATTCAGTTGAATATTTAATTGTAAACCGATTTGAAAAATTCTTTTTTCATCTGAAAGGTAGTCGGATTTTTAGATTTTTCTTTAGCAATTTGCCTATGAAATCGGTTTTCCAAGTTTTTTAAACTTATATATTATGTACTTAGAGATCTGAGAGGATATCTACCGTGCCCCAGGCACAGTATCACGTACGTTAAGAACGTGCCTTTCGATGCACTTCCCTGCGCTTTTCAACTTGTACGCTGTTCAATTTCCCGGTACCCACACCCGGTACACCCGGCAAGCAGCATTGCTGTGTTTTGATTTGAACAAAACACAGCAAAGCTGCTTCACGGCAGAAACTGGCATGATGGTAGTACTTCCCCGGACAAGACCTTCACAAAGAGCTCTACTACTGCTTGTATAAAAAAAATATTGACTGTTGACTTCTTAACTCTATCGCGCAGTCTTTCCTTATCCCAAGGATTCCCCGGACGAGCCACACACAAAGAGCTCTACTACCAAAAAAACAGGACTTTGCATCTATATTGTAGATGATTTATATAGCGCCAGGGGCAATTGGTGATTACTCATGCCCCTACTTACGGGACGCTATAGTGGCCTGGGACTGGGACAGGATTTTTGGAATAGGCTTGCCCAGCACTTATACCATCTTGACAGCTTATGCCGCCTTCCTAAGGTGCGTGATATCACGCACCAGCCCGCACCGCGCACGACGACGCACGGCAACGCACACAGAAAATGCTCCTGTGCTACCGCGCACCTCGCCGCACGAGACCGTTCCCATGGTGTGTCGAGCGTGCTGGTGCGGGCTGGTGCGCGATATCACGCACCAGTGGGAAGGGGCTATTAGTCGGCCTAATCTACAGGATAGCTCTACTACTAGGTATATATATATATATATATATAAACTATACTTATATAAAAACTGATTGACAGTTGACTTCTAAACTCCATCGTGCAGTCTTTCCTTATCCTTGGGATAAGCAAGGTGTCTCGCCGCCCACAAGTCGTAGGCGTACAGGTTTATGCAAGCTTTGAATCGGACGCGAAGTTTCGACAACCTGATACCTTGCGTGATACTTTGCGAGTATTTCGATTCAATATAAAGGATAACTTATGGATGTACAAATAATTTTCTAAAACTAGTAAAAATTTTTGTATGCCCGAAGTGGTATACGTAAGCTATTTTACTAAGACTTATCAGCATAAGGTTAAGTTTTAAGAATTTATTTACTGTACATTCTACGCACCCAAATTAAATGCACCTTAAACTGCGGTTTAGGCTATGGTCTATTACGTGAGGACAATAGAACAAATACTTTTAAAAGTATTAAATATAAATAGAAGATGATAAAAAATACTTTACTGCACACCACAACTTACTAAAGTATATGTAGGGTACATAAAATGTGAAGAAGTATACAATATGAAAGAAAACATAATCAAATAATAGGTAAATGGCATTTTGCATAACTTTTACAGATATATTAGAATATGACCACCATTAGCCTTCATCTTATATGTGCACTACCCAACCTATTACCCAAAGGTTAGCTGGTAGATAATGCTATCTAGCATTAAATTCGCCTGTGTACAGTAATTTTTAATTTTGTGCAATAAATAATGTTCTATCTATCTATCTATTAATCATCATCATCATCGGCAGCCTTTTTTTTTTTTTTTTTTTTTTTTTTTTTTGTTGTCGGGGGGAAATCTGCTATCAGACACCTTACCGCATTTAAGGGATGCGGCAAGGTAGTGTGAGGTTGACGAACTCGTCGACTCACTAAAACCACCCCGGTGGCCGGCCTCGATGCTTAACAAAGACTCCAGGTCCCCTAAACGGCTTTCGCTGGAGTCCTTATCGCATATTGCCATTTGAAGCACGTCCCGGGAGAATGACACCCACAGTCACGATCCCAGCACTAGCGGTGCTACGGCAGCACATACCACAATGTGCCAGCCGCCCTCCCGGAGTCCGTTATTGACCAGCCGGGCCCTTAACTCCGACCACCCACGGATCCGAAAGTCTCCCTGTTTGGCAGGGAGTACCACTCAGCCCCTTCACAGGGCAGGCCGTGCGAGGCGGCTGTTGCCAGCACCTCGCCTCCGCCGCCTTCTCCGAGCGGGATCGGCTCTCTCCCGATCTCGTTCAGCAGCCTCTTTCCGGACTAAAACCGTCTCACAGAAAGAAGCCACAGCCATCCACGCCGTCCTATCCGCCAACATAGCCTCAACTACGCTGGACAGAGATAGGTCCTGCCCGATCCTGTCGACCAGAATCCTGCGCTCCTCGCACCACGCTGAGCATTGCTCCAACGTGTGCTGCGCAGAATCACATTCCGATCCACAATGATGACATCGTGGCGTCGGTTCACGTCCGATCCTACTCAGATACTCACCGAAGCATCCATGCCCGGTGAGTACCTGAGTAAGGCGATAGGTGACGTATCCATGCTCTCGTCCCAGCCAGGCTACAAAGTTCGGTGCAATAGCGCCGACGATGCGCTGGCGCGAGCTTCGCGGCTCGTCAAACCGCTCGCGCCACTCCACAAGCGCACGTCGGCGCTCCTGCACCCGCACTTCAGCAGGCGCAGTTCCACTCCCATCATATCATCGGCAGCCTATTAGCAGTCCACTATTAGACATAGGTTCTCCCCATATACAATTATACATTTCTCCATCCACCAACTTCCTCCTAACCTAACAATGCAATACTCTAGTGTAGATATAGGTTCCTTATGATGATCCTCATTATGATTAAGATGAATGTCATCGGTCCATCGTCCAACAGCCATCAGTGGTCACTTTTCCAAATGGATACCATGCAGAGAGTTACTTTTGCTTAACCTAGCTTCATGTTTCAAAAGATGCACCAGGAAATGATTACAAATCCTAATATTTCCTCTATCGTGTGCAAGAAGCGTGAATGGAAACTATGTCAAGAACAAAACGATTTGTGAATCATGACGGTTTGTATGCAAGGAAATGAATCCTTATACTGGATCTTAGACTTAAACAAACAATATAAACTTTAATAACAGTCTTTATTACAAAGAAAAAATAAAATACACACAAAAAAAAAAAAAACAGAAGACTACAGCACGCAAGTATTCATTTGGATAAGTGACCGCTTATGGCTGGTGAACGATGGACTGACGACATTGTTATGATAGAACCACGTTGGTGGATGTAGAGGGCTCAGAATTTGACCTATGTTACCTCAAAATGTTTAAGGGAGGCCTGTGTCCAATAAAATAAACACTTAATACAAATTAACACACTAGTTTGAAAGAACCATTAATAAGAAGAACAATTATTTACAAAATATACAAAACACAAGAAACAATTGAGCTATCCGCAAACCGTTACAAGCGATCTAGACCTAGTGATAGCTCAACTGATCCAAATCAGTGCCAAACGAAATCGTCCCCAAGACGCTGGTGGCAGTGCCACGCTAAATAACAATGCTAATGTCTTATAATAACAGACGCATTTAGCGTCACACAAAATTTGGTCTCGTTGGGGATAAAACCAAACGCCTGCAATACCAGAGGCATCACAAGCTGCCGACCTTTTAAAAGTTTAAAAACGCCCTTTTTAAAGAACCCCATAATTATAGTCCTACAGCGTAAAAGTCAGAACACTATCAATCGAGCTGTGAATTTAGTGTCACCTTTGTGTAGGTAGGTAGTGTAGTACACCATTCAATGTGTCATCGAAATCAGTCTAGCCACGATCTGATCAAGTCATAAACATAAAATAGCTCAACTTTCACATTTTACAATTTAATTATGGTACTTTTGAGTATTGATGGCGCCCCACCGTGGGACCAAAAATAGGACAATCGATGACGAAACTACCATCTGTTGGTTTCTCACTGGAGATCGTTTCAATCAAATTAACTTTTCAAATCGAATAATGACCCTAAGCTGCCTACAAGAGGCAATTTGAATGTCAAAAGATATATCTGCTATAAGGCATAGACGATTCAAGAATTGAAAGAGTTGGGACTCGATAAGACTGGTCTTGTTTTGGGGATCAGGCTTGAATTACTGGAATACATACTTACGATTAACGTGAAACTTACTGAAGTTTCACGTTTATCGTAAGTATGTAGGGTTAAAATGACATTATGAAATGTAAATAAAAAAAAAGCAGCCAAGTGCGAGTCGGACTCGCCCATGAAGGGTTCCGTAGCACGACGAACTACAAGAACCTGTATATTATGTTACTTGATGTAACATAATAAGGTTCTTGTAGTTCGTCGAAAGGTAAATTGCGGTTAACGGTTTTGACGTATAAAAAAAAAACTACTGACTAGATCTCGTTCAAACCAAAAATCGTTGGAAGTTTACATAGTAATGTACAACATATATTTTTTTTAGTATTATCATTCTCTTACTTTAGAAGTTAGAGGGGGGGGGACCAACTTTTTTCCACTTTGGAAGTGTCTCTCGCGCAAACTATTCAGTTTAGAAAAAAACGATATTAGAAACCTCAACATCATTTTTGAAGACCTATTCATAGATACCTCACAAGTATGGGTTCGATGAAAAAAAAAATTTTGAGTTTCCATTTCAAGTATGGGGACCCCCGAAATTTATAGTTATTTTTTTATTTTTATGTTAAAATCTTAATGCCGTTTACAGAATACATCTACTCGCCAAGTTTCATCAGTCTAGCTCTTACGGTTTCGGAGAAAAATGGCTGTGACATACGGACGGACAGACAGACAGACAGACAGACAGACAGACAGACAGACAGACAGACAGACAGACAGACAGACATGACGAATCTATAAGGGTTCCGTTTTTGCCATTTGGCTACGGAACCCTAAAAAGTGGCCAAGTGCGAATTGTACTTGCCCATGAAGGGTTCCGTAGCAGCGAATTGCGGTTTACGATTCATGACGTATTAAAACGAACTAGATCTCGCTCAAACGAATTTTCGGTGGAAGTTTGCATGTTAATGAGTATAATCATCTTATTTTAGAAGGTGGTACAGGGGGGCACACTTTACCACTTTGAAAGTACATTTCTCTCGCGCAAACTATTCAGTTTAGAAAAAAAATATATTAAAAACGTTAATATAATTTTTGAAGACCTATCCTAGATACCTTACTAGGGTTTGATGAAAAAAAAATGAGTTTCAGTTCTAAAGTAAAAAATAAAAGGATTTATATTTATTTCACAGTGCACAACGATTCAAATGGACATGGCAACAGACTTATCAGTCTCATAAGCTAAAAGACTATAGGACCAATATAAGTATGAACCTTTAGCCACATCACTACTAGAACAAAACCTCTTCTAATTGAAGTTATTATAGGCAGTACGGTACGAAGCGCGCAGCACATTATTATTGTAAATTGATTTATAATTGTAATGTATTTTTGTAGTACAATAGTCGTGAAGATGGTTTTTTTTGTACAACTACCTCATGGAACAAGCCCGCCTGATGTTAAGTGGTAACCATCACCTATAACAAAGCATTCTGGCCACGTCAAGAAAGTGCCCTGCAATGCATTGCCCTGCGTTCATCAACTTGGGGCATACACAAACATGTTCAGCCTCACGTGCCAGTAACTTCACCGGCACCCTTCAAACCGAAACCCAACAATACTGCTTCACGGCAGCAATTGGCATGGTGGTAGTACTTCCCTGGACGAGCCCTTCACAAAAAGATCTACAAGATATTTTTTTAAATCAAAATTAAGCCTTGCGCACATATTATAAGTGCTCTACAGTGGCGGTCAAATATGACAGCAATATTTGACAGCGTTTCACTGATCACCACCGCATAGCACTTAGATGTGCGCAAAGCTTTAGCTTAGACATACTTTTATTATTACAAATAGGTATGCAAAATTAGCAAATTAAAAAGCTGTAGGTGCTAACTAGCCGAATATACATATTAGCTGTCTAAACTATTTCAAAGCAGATTTCCAAGAAAGATAGATCTATCTCAGATCGGTAGCTATTAGTGATATAGATAGCTATCAAATCGTGACTCGCTACTGAACGGTAGTATAAAGTAGCTGGAGTAACTGACACTGACATTAAAGTCTAAGGGTCATGCTACACGGGTGGTTCTCCCGCCGCGGGAATCCGCTCGACAAAGCTTCCGCAGACCATTCAACTATACGGGACGCGGTTTTTCGCTGTCTTTTGTTCATTTCAACATGGAACGCAAGTGCACGAACGACGAGCGACCGAGAAGGTCCCGCGCACAATGACACAATAGCGGATAACCGCCCGGTAAACAGCGGCGGTTTTACGCTGCATGCGTCGGTCGAATTTCTCCCGCCTGCAAACCGTGGCGGGAAACCGCGCCGTGTAGTTTGTAGCATACAATGTCCATAAGAATTGGGTCTAGTGCGGTTCAGAAGCGGATTCCCTCGGCGGGAGAACCGCCCGTGTAGCATAGCCCTAAAGGTGCTTTCAAACGAAGTATTCATTTCATTTATTCATGAACAATCCTCTAACAAATCGTGTCTGAATGGTAACCTAACATGCTACAAAATACAATAAAACATTTAAGCACTTTTTTTACAATTTATAGGCTAACGCATTACCGCAATCTCACCAGTAAGGCCTACCATAAGCTCTGTTTAGCTCTGTCTCTGGCTCTGGTTTTGAGTCTGTGTGAGTGCTCACCAGTGTATGACGTTTCGTCTTAGGATTTATTTCGACAGAACTCACACAGACTCAAAACTAGAGACAGAGCCAGACAGAACTTTTTGTAGGCCTAACTGATAATAAATGATGATGCGGTTGACGGTGTTGTGCGCTCATCCAGAAGATTCATATTCACTCTTTTTTTGAAAACATTTAAATTACCTATATCGCCCACTTGCGACGACAGTGTGACATCTCAAGTTATACAATTTTTCGTTTTACTGATATTCGGGATCGCATCTTCTTTGCTCTATTATCTCCAAAAACGGGATAATTTTTGCTCCTTAAACAATAACGAAGGAATAAAGAAACGAAAGAAATAAAAGAATCCGGCTTCGTATTTTTTACAGTTTTCAATGGAGAACTGTCAATAAATCTATGCTTGAGAGTGCTTGAGGCTCGACTCAGACTCAAGCACTGTTTCTGAATACGCGCCTTAAAATACAATAAAACACCCAGAAAGAGAACCAACATCTGTGTTCACCACACAAATATCAATTCTCGGTGGGGTTGAACCCACGATCTACGGCGCAGAACCATCGGAGCTGAGAGGCTAAAGTAATAGTGTTATCATATCGCGTTGCAATTGATTATTAAACAGTGTAGCTCACAACCTGAGTCTTGCTTAATTACCAACTAATTGAACGTTTACGCTCGATGCTTTGGTGGATGTGTGGTCTAATTTGTAAGCTTATAAATATATCTATAAAAATATACAAATTATAAATAGATGTTTAAATTCAAAGTCAAAGATGCATTTATTTAGTATCACTAGGATCACTTTTGAATTGTCAAGCTCGGTACGTCTTAAACCTAGGTGCCAATTCCACGCGACCAAGTCTAACACAACTAACTACTGCTGCGAAGAACAGGCAACAAACTACTGCTAAAGTATGAATTTTATTTATCTAAGAAATTTATTTATTTGCATACACATGGTTTAGTTTAGGTACATACATAGTTCTTAGTTGTAAGTCACTACAAAAAGTTTACTTATACTAACTAATACTTAAACCTAGTTAAGCAGTGTAGGATAAAGCATAACGAATATAAAAACATTGCAAACAACAAGTGAACTGATTACTGTAAATCGCATTAGTTAAAAACTGTGTTGTGATTTACAGCAAAGTTTTAAGAAGGAATCACACCTGCGACTCTCCATACAAACGTAGTCCCCTATTTCCTCCCTGGATAATGCCTCTAGAGTAACCATTTTTTCTCATAAAATCCAGATCTGCTATATACGTGCTCGTATGTTTTCCTTTTTTACAGAAACTTATTAATATAAGGAACTTATATAAGGAAAACATACGAGCACGTATATAGCAGACCTGGATTTTATGAGAAAAAATGGTTACTCTAGAGGCATTATCCAGGGAGGAAATAGGGGACTACGTTTGTATGGAGAGTTGCAGGTGTGATGCCCTCTTAAGTATGGATGTGGATGATGGTTATAGAAGAGGTAGACCAAAGAAAAGATGGATGGATTGTGTCAAAGATGACATGAGCAGGTCGAAAGGAGTGAGCACTGAGATGACAAATGATAGAGGTGTCTGGAAGAAGAAAACCTGTTGTGCCGCCCTCACTTAGCGTGGGATAAGGGCAGAAAGATTATACAAATCTATGTTTTTTTAGATCTATTGAGAAAAAAATTGAATAAAAGCAATACACAAGTGGAAAAAATTTAAGCCTTGCGCATATCTAAGCCTTCTGCAGTGGTGATCAGGGAAACACTGTTAAATATGAGCTGTCATATTTGACAGCGTTTCCCTAATGGCTTTATAAAGTTCTTCACTTACACCAAGTCAGTGTTGCTGGTTAAACAGACGGTCTCTTTGATGTACTGTGGAACTTGACACCGTTGGTAGCGTGGCTTTGAGTCGAACTCTCTAGAAGGTTTCTTAAAAATTGGTGGCAGTCATTGGCTGACCGTAAAGAGCTTCATATGCCTGAAGTGCATCTTCAGAAGTCCTACTAACGTTCTTATTGCCGCCGTCAAGTGTTGGTGCAAGATTGAAGCGGGTGCTGGTAACAACTAAGAACAGAATAAATAATAAATTTATTAAAAAAGGCCACGTACGTCAGGAACGTGCCCTACAATGCACAGCCTTGCGTTCATCAACTTGAGGGATACAGACGTTCAGCCTCACGTGCCAGTAATTTCACCGGCACCCACACCCTTTAAACCGAAACACAGTGATGCTGCTTCACGGCAGAAATGGAATGGTGGTAGTACTTCCTCGGACAAGCCCTTCTCAAAGAGCTCTACTACTACATAACTTAAATACTATGAAAATCAATAGCAAAACTTCAGCAATTGTTTTAAAACACATACAAAATGCCTTTATTTACTTGTATCTACGTGTTTCAATTCCTCTAATTCAAAACCATTAGACAACTAATACAATATTACGCCAAATGGCCTACAATAACAATACTCCGTGCAAATGCAATTTCAAGTTAGGTCTTGTCCTCTATAGGCAGCCTTGACACGATTACTAGGTCTAGTACTTAACTTAGGTCCCCTAACAAGCTGGTCTAGCTTTATAACGGCCGTATAATTGATGATGTATGCGAACAACTATTAAATTCAGTTTTTATGACTCAATAATGACCGTTAAAGATGTGTCAATTTGTATGGAATTTGTCAGACAATCATCATCATCAACCCAAATCAGCTTATTGCTGGACGTAGGTCTCTTCCAAGACGTGCCACTGAGCCCGGACTTCGGCTCTTCTCCAGTGCTTGCCAGCTACATTTCGCAGATCGTCGCTCCACCTTGCCAGACTTGTGAGAAAATAACAAGATCATTTTTCTTCTCTACCATTCTGGTTTATTATATAGGTACCTATCTGATGAATAAGTCATCTCAATGAAAACATGAATGCTACGACGATAGCTGTCATTCAAACCTGAGTTCTAAGGCTATGTTCAGATGGCTGAATTGTGACGCGCGTTTTCAAATCGCGCGCTTAGACATCCTAATATATACCTAGCAACCGTTCACATGCGCGCGCGTTAACGCGCGTCAGCGAGCGTCAACGCGGCGCTCAGAGAAAAAGTTTCTAGACGCAGACAATCGCGCAAACGTTCTACCGAACTAGACTGACGAGTACTCTCGCAACGCGCATTAGCGCTCATCATCTGAACTCTCTTCAAATTTGATCGCGCGATTAACGCGAATTAACGCGCGTTACATGTGAACATAGCCTAAGTCTGGACTGATAATCATGTCACAGCAATATGACGGTGACCGTATTGTTAGAAATCTAGTACTCAAGCTTATAATTGCTAACACCTGCGTTCGAAGCTAATGTTATTGGGGTTTTGTTTGTTTACTTTTGGTATTCAATTTATGTGCGCAATTCTTCTTAAATGGTGAAGAAAAACACTGTAACAAAACCAGTATATTGTAAAATGCGTTTGACTAAACTCAAATATTTAAACAATGCTGTCAAACGGTGAAGAAAAACATCGTAAGAAAACTGCTTCTATTGTGAAGGAAAACACCAGAGAAAACACAGAGAAACCTAAACCAACGTGTATAAAGAATCTAAGGGATAGAATGAAACAAAAGAGGTATTAGAATTATAGCAAATGACCACTAAAATCTGGACTTTTTCAAGGCAAGAGTGATTACGAACCTTCTAGACCATTCTGCTTACCATCAGATGAGATTGCGGCCAAAGGATGGTCTTTTACATGTAAAAAGCGGCCAAGTGCGAGTCGGACTCGCCCATGAAGGGTTCCGTAGTAGCAGTAAGTAATATAACATAGAGTTCTAGAAGTTCTAGTAGTTCGTCGAAAGGTAAATTGCGGTTTACGATTTATGACGTATAAAAAAAAAACTACGGACTAGATCTCGTTCAAACCAAATATCGTTGGAAGTTTCCATAGTAATGTACAACATATATTTTTTTTAGCTTTATCAGTCACTTATTTTAGAAGTTAGAGGGGGGGGGGGGGGGACCAACTTTTTCTACTTTGGAAGTGTCTCTCGCGCAAACTATTCAGTTTAGAAAAAAACAATATTAGAAACCTCAACATCATTTTTGAAGACCTATTTATAGATACCCCACACGTATGGGTTTGATGAAAAAAAATTTTTTGAGTTTCAGTTTCAAGTATGAGGACCCCTAAAATTTATAGTTTTTTTTCTATTTTTGTGTAAAAATCTTAATGCGGTTCACAGAATACATCTACTTGCCAAGTTTCATCAGTCTAGCTTTTACGGTTTCGGAGAAAAATGGCTGTGACATACGGACGGACAGACAGACAGACAGACAGACAGACAGACATGACGAATCTATAAGGGTTCCGTTTTTGCCATTTGGCTACGGAACCCTAAAAAAGGAAACCCGCGTTTTCTGTCTACCCATATAAAACAGACGTGATTGTGTCCGTAGTTTTCAAGTTAGGAAAGCTATTGGCATATCACGACTCAATGATCCTCCAAAGAGGATTTTGTGACGACATCATGACTTCGGCATTTTGTATCAAATGTCGGGTTTCAAGACGATTTTAAGACGTCTCACCTGATAATAATAATTAATCACTATTAATTTAATAAGTCATCATCATCTTTCTTCCCTTATTCCACGCTAAATGGGGTCGACACAACAGGTTTTCTTCCACCACTCACCTGTATCATTTGTCATCTCCGTACTCACTCCTTTCCTGCTCATGGTCATCTTTGACACATCTTCTTTTATTGATAAGTAATATGCGCAATTTTATGTCGTATGTGTGTGTTTTCTGTGTAATCTATATATCTATAAAAGAAAGTCGTGTTAGTTACACTATTTATAACTCAAGAACGGCGGAACCGATTTGACAGAAAATGAGTGGGGGGGTAGCTTAGATCCGGGAGAAGGACATAGGATACTTTTTATCCCGAAAAAGCAACGGGAACGGGGTGTTACGGGAACGGGGTGTTACGGGAACGGGCGAGCGAAGCCCCGGGCGGCCACTAGTATTTCTATAAAGGCCGAACGGATTTAGATGAAATTTAAGAAAATCACCGTTAAGTATTTCAAATTGGTTTCCTGATCATGTTTAAGTTATTTCCTTTTTGTTTTTTTCTTCTTTCTATTCTTATCCCACGAAGTGGGGTCAGCACAACCTGTCTTTTTCTTACATTTTCCCCTATCAGTCATCCCGGTACTCACTCCTTCTTTTACATTATCATCTCTCACACAATCCATCTTTTCTTCCTACCCTACCTCTACTTTTATCCATCTACATTCATGCCTAACACTCTTTTCGTCACATGACATTCTTCTCTCCTCATCATGTCCTCATGTTTTTGTTTACGTTCTCGAGTTTTTACTCTGTCATCAATAGCAAACTTTTCCCTCAGTTCTTTCTTACGATGTTTTCGACCCCTGCTGACCCCGTAACATACAAACTTACGGTGTTTCTTGGTCTTTGTATTATGATGGTTTAGAACGTAACCTTGTATTACTTTCAATAAACAAACATTGAACATCAAAGGGAAACCCCACACCGTGATGTTTTGAGAAAAAACACCCCAAATAATATGGTAGGTTTATTGGTTCTGTACACTTTTAAAATAGGAAGAACATTTTTTTACTGTAAAATTGACAGCCTGGGTTATACTGAGATAGAAGGTTCTTGAATGGGACAAATAAATTATTCACAAATAATTTTTTCAAGTTTTTTTGAGATTTTCATTGGGTATTCAGATTTAGTCCTCAAGATGTTTTTTTTTTGACATGACTTCTTTTATTGACTTCTTTTATTAAAAAGTTAAGTAACTCTAAGACACCCTAAGGGTGTGTTTACACAAAAAGCAAGCCAACTTTAACGCCATATTTATTTACATTCTCAATAACGCACGCACGTAGGGCACGTGTTCTAACTTTATACTATCTTGGAGCGTGTCATAAAATTTTTGGAATTTAGTCACATCTGGTGCGGTTAGTGTACACTACGCTTAAAATAAGATTGTAAAAACCTGATGGTAACTAAAACGCGTCTTTAGCAATTTTATGATCATCTTAAATTCGTAACAAACCATTAAAAAACCTAATAAGCACTTTTTCTTCTTCCAAACGCGTTTCATGGTTTTTTTGAACCAGTGTGGTAAAAGGATTTCAAGGATGCCTCAGAGAGGCTCCTTTCGTGCACTCAACAAATATTTTCGCACTTCTTAGATTCTACAACATGCTTCCTCAAGATGTTTTCCTTCACCGAAAAACTTTAAATCGGTAGGACCATAAAGAAGGAACCCACGACCTTAAAATCGGTAGGCAGCTACTACACCAACTCTGCTCTTAAAACTAAGCTAAATTAGGCGATGCATCTTACTAACAAAAACATTACGATAGAGGTTACGTGTTCAAATCCCGTGAAGGCATGAAACTATTTTTGCATAATTTTTTGTTTTTTTTTTTGCCTGGTTTTACTTAGCGCCATTTTAAATTCTGTACGATTTTTTATCCGTTCTATCATAATTTACTAAAACTTCAAACTATTCTTCAATTGCAAAAAAATTGTATCTTTCCTCCATTCTCTGAGTTTTTCAAATCCTAAGAACTCAGTGACTCGATTTAATCCACCATTATTATCCTTGCCATGATGAAAATTAGGCAAAATGGCCTTTATTTCTACTGTCTGAAGAGCTAATTTCGAGTGATTTATTTAAAGATTGGCAGTTATACTGAGTTAAATAATTGCACAAATTGGTTCTTATTTTCATTAAGGGGCCGACAACTGTCAACCTGGGATTATAAATAAATAAATATTGTTGAAAATCCACACAACACTATCTAGCCCCAAATTAGGCATAGCTTGTACTATGGGAACCAGATAGCTGATACGATACTTAAATACTTTTTTTTGTAAATACATACATAGCATACAATAATAACATCCAGAAAGAGAACAAACATCAGCTATGTTCACCACACAAATACTTGTTCTTGGTGAGGATCGAACCCACGCCCCCCAGCTCAAAAGGCAGAGCGGCTACCAACTGAGCTGTGCAGGCAGTCAAAAAGTTATTATAGCTGAGCGTGCTCCACCTTAGACTGCATTTTCACTTTTCATCAGGTGTGATGAGTGATGACAGTTGAACGTTTATCTATAAGAAGAGAATAAGTTTTTTAAAGCGTTTAGTCTTTCTAAGCCAAACAAATATAAACAAACTACAAACTCGCTTCCGGCGTCAGTTTTTCCGAAAGGTTACAATTAAAGATTTTTTAAGACAAGAGTAAACAGGTGGATTATGGCTAAGCATGCTCCATCTTAGACTGCATCCTCACTTTACATCAGGTGTGATGGCAACCAAATGCTTGGCTATCTATATTAAAAAAAAACAAGAAGTGGTTTGACGGTTTTCAGCCCCTTAAACAGACGGGTCATTTTTGAATACTCTGTTGCATTTTTAGAATGGCAAATCGCCTCGTAATAAGAAGATAATGCAGTTTAATAGGATATGGGTATTTTGTGTAATGACTGTAAATAGGAGAATGGGTTGAAATTATTGTCCTTCATAGTAAACTACGGTCATATCTACTATCAATTCCGATCCTATGGTCGCGGGTTTGAATCCAGTCCTAACCTATGGCTATTTTGTTCGGAAAATGTATACACAATGCTAGTGCTCTCAAACGGTGAAGGAAAACATTGTGAGGAAACCTGCGGCTTAGTCAGCTTCGCACGTATTGGCTTAGCTGTCAAGGTGGTAGGTATAGGTGCTGGTCAAACCTATTCCATCTAAAATCCTGTCCCAGGCACTGTAGCGTCCCATGAGGGGTCATGAGTAAACACCAGTTGCCTCTGACGCGCGATAGTAAATGTAGGATGCCCACTCACCTGATGCACCGATGAAGCGTTGATATCTAAAAACTAAGCAATACCATGCGTCTAACCACTATAACTTATTTTTTCTTTATCTATATCTATACTAATATTTTAAAGAGGAAGGATTTATATTTTTGTATGTTTGTAATGAATAAACTCAAAAACTACTGTGCTGATTTCAAAAATTATTTCACCATTGGAAAGCTACATTCACACTAACATAAGCTATATTTATGTGTTTCAAAAATAAATGTCCACCCGTGCGAAGCCGGGACAGGCCGCTAGTAAGTAATATAGTAAAGCATAGTTCAAACACGCAGCAATCACTGTGATACTATGGAAATTTTAATGTAACCTACCTCGTTCCGTCTCTCTCTTTGAGCGCTATTAATGTGAGATAGACTGAGAAAGCAATAGGACTCGTTTTCATAACATGGAATTATCATGCCCAGCACTACAAGTTATAGTTTTTGTATGCAACATTTATTATGAATCAAGATATTTTAGAAGTAGATTTTGAATCTCTCTTGGCTGTTTCCCAATATTCAACATATCTCTTACAGACTGACCATTGTCATTTTTTATGTTAAAGATAGACAAACGAGTTTACGGCCCACCTGATGGTAAGCGGTCACCGTCGTAGTAAAATGTCAGATAAACAGGCATGGAAGCAGCCCTTATTCAGATATATAATCACATAACTATGTCTTAGATTTTTTTAAGTTCGATAAAAATGAAGTTCAAATGTACATACGGGAAAAAAATGTTAAAAACAAAAGACACGCTTTTGACAAATTTTATTAAAATAATGTATTGTCATCGGTCCTCGATAAATCTACAAAGTTTCAAAGAAATCTGACCCCTTAAACTGACTCTCTGTGTCGTAGAACTGGCACCTAGACTCATGCACCAGCTTTAAGACGTATTAAAGTGATTCTTGGAATTCAACTGAATAAATACACTATTGATTTGATTTGATTTGAAAGTGGGTCAAAATGACGCCCAAAAGAGTTTGTTAAAAACTATAGTTTGAAGCTTTATAAAGCAAGAAAAAAAAACAAATATATTTTGGTGTTGGTAAGCTTAGAGAATAAGCTGTTATGATAGCGATTCTATGTGGAAATATAGAGTCGAAGCTTAAGACTACCGGGCGATATTAGAAACTTCTTGAGTAAAGGCACCATTTGGTTCAATGGGGGTTGTTCCATAAAATTGAACGAGTGACTTAAGCTTGCTGCAGACGACACTTGAATTTGCAAATAATTGGCATTTAAATAGTTAATTTTGGACATTGACTAACAATTTAATATGTTATCAGACTTCTATAATCATTATACTTTCACTTTATTTATTATTAGGGAATAGTTATAAGTTTCTGCAAAAAAAAATCTTGAGTGCTTTTACGTAACCATGTTTCGTAACCTATCAGCTCTGCCTTCTGCGCCGTAGGTCGTGGGTTCGATCCCTGATGCCGAGAACAAATATTAATGTGGTGAACATAGTTTTTTGTTCTCTGTCTGGGTGTTATATTGTATTCTAAGTACGTATTTACAAAAAAAATAGTGTTATGTCAGCTTTCTGGTTCACATAGTACAAGCTCTGCTTAGTTTGGGGCCAGATAATGTTGTGTGGAGTGTCCACAATATTTATTTATTTATTATTATAAACTAGTCATATAAGTTTCTGCAAAAATAAACCTTCAGTGCTTCTACGTAACCACGTTTCGTAAACTACGCATTTTGTAACTAGTGAGAAACATGCACGCTTCGGAAAGCGCGGTAACATCTGGTGCTTGAACCTACAAATACCTAGTAAAAAAAAACACAGTTAAGTTCGCCCAAGTCAACAATGTGTCTTAGCTATAACTTAAATTGACCAATAACTTCAGTAGCTTACTTTGTTATCCAAAGTGCCAGTTTAAAAGAAATGGAGTGTGCTGGGAATGAGCTACACTTCATTGCATTCTTCAGCTGTGTTGTCATTCTATGCATTTACAAGCATAGTGAAGCAAAAAGACAAGAAAAATTACACTGAGTAAGCAAACAGGCGTGTTTTTTCTTTGCTTATTTAAGATGATGAATGGTAACCATCGCTTATAAAAAAATATTGCCTCGTAAGTCAGACGTGCCACATGATGCACTGTCTTGCGACGCTCAACTTGAGGCATATTGTGTTCAGTGTCACGTCCCAGGAACTTTGCTGGCACCCACGTTTCAAACCGAAACACAGCAATAATGCTGCTTCACGGTAGAAATAGGCATGGTAATTCTTCGGACAAGCCCTTCACAAAAAGCTCTACTTCTACTCCTACTACTACCACCTGATGGAAAGCTTTTATTGTAGTGTTTAAACGTACAGTGACAACTCTTGGATGAATAAATCTTTTATTCGGGATTTTATTTAAAGATACGTCATAGTAAAAGCTTATTTCGAAAAATTTTCATTTTTATTTCGAATTTTTAAGCTAAGGGTAACGAGTCGAAAAAATTGCGTTGCTGTAGCGTGCAAGTGTATGTATTTCAACCCTAAAGCTTGTGTATTTATTAATATCTTTACGGTCACCACGCTCCATAAAAGATATTATTTAGTGTTCAAAGCAGACTGCTATAATAATATTAGTTTAGAGCCGCTTATAGAAGATTATGTCGCATGCAATCTACTGCTCTTAAGCACTGCAGCATCTTTGCTGAACCACAGAATAGAAATAAGGCTGTACTTACTGTTTTGGGTATGTTAATGCCATGTTTTTTTTGACTGGCCTCTCAGCTCAGTTGGTAGTAGCTGTGCCGCAAAAGGTCGTGGGTTTGATCCCCACCGAGAACAAATATTTGTGTGGTGAACAAAAATGCTTGTTCTCTGTCTGAGTGTTATATTGTATTCTAAGTATGTATTTACAAAAAAAATGTATTCAAGTATTATATCAGCTATCCGGTTCCCATATTACAAGTTCTGCTTAGTTTGGGGCTGGGTATTGTTGTGTGAATTGTCCACAATATTTATTTATTTATTTATTTTATTTTTATTGCTTTATTATTATAATATTTACTATTTTATATAATTTACTATTATTTCCCTTTTCTGTGGCTTCACATGTCATCCTCCCCACCAATATATTCTAAAAAGATTGACAGTCCTAAACAGTGTCTAAAAAAAATTAACACCTCAAATAAGTTAAAGCCAGTTTTACACTCGTAAAACATTATAACGCCATTTCGGTCACCCCACATAATCTGATGATCACAAAAACCCGTCATTATGTTTTACAGGGTGCTTCGTTTGAAATGTGTGCTTGGCTTAATTTAAAATGTTTGAAGCCACTTATAATGAGCTCAAGTAAATGTTCTCGTGAAATGCTATTTTTGAAAGACACAGAAAGAGCTTTGGTTTTGTCTAAAAAATCGGTTGTCAGTAAAGTCGTTTTACTGTCGATAGTTGAACGTGACAACGTCATACAGCTGTCCACGCGGACGCATCCCTCATTCAAGTAGGAGAGAGACAGATGTCAAACGTTCCGCGCTCTCGCTTACACTTGAAGTGTAAGCGAGAGTGCCTTAAATGGAACGCCTCAGAGCAAGGTAACGCTGCATAAGTCATGTTTGTTCGTGCGTGCAACCGGCTCCATCAAATTATAAGACGTCATTGTTTAATTTTATATGCCGGTGTCGGTGTCCTCGTGACCACCTTCACACACACATACTATAAAAATATTAGTACCTATAAAAATATTTATTCATTGATTAATTATTGTCTTACATACAAGGAATAAGCCATTGGAGGCTTACGGACTTGAAAAAATACCAGCGCATAGCTTCCTCAACAGTAGCTAGGCATTATGCTGAGTTAAACACTTTTTGCGCTGTATGTAGCACACAAAAACACGATGCATTGATTTTATAAAAAAAAAAAAATCGGTTGTCTGTAAAGTCGGTTTACTGACGATAGTTGAACGTGATAACGTCATAAGAAAATACTCGCAGACTCGCGGACTCGCGGACTCGCGGACTCGCGGACTCACGGACTCTCGGACTCTCGGACTCTCGGACTCGGACTCTGAATCGGACTCGGACTCGAACTCTCGGACCCGGACCCGGAACCCGACCGAACCCTTACCCTTACCCTCATTTACCCTTACCCTCATTTACCCTTACCCTCATTTACCCTTACCCTCATTTACCCTTACCCATAACCCGACCCGGGCTCGGGCTCAGGTAAATGGAACGACGAAACGACGTAACGACGCATGAGTCATGTTTTTTCGTGCGTGCAGCCGGCTCCATCGATTTATAAGACGTTATCACGTCAAAAACAGCTGAATAGATTTTGTTGAAATTTCTATGTGACCAATCTGGAAGTATTAGCTTCGAAATTTTTTTTTCAAAACGGCTCCTAAATTACCAAGTTGTTCGATAGAAAACATTAAAAAATTAAATTAAATTTATTGAGAAACCTTTTTCATTGATTTTTATTTAAGAAGTCTGATAAAAAGCTTAATACACAAATGTTAATAGAATTTGTGAAGTTAATATAAATTAGAGTATCAACAATCAATAATACATTTCTATTAAACAATATTGTTCTATTTTGGACAACATGGGAAAATTTGACTACTTGAATTTATAAGTACCTCTAAGTACTCATAGTAACGTCTTGACTGTTCAAACTCAAGTGAGTAACAAAAGTAACTACTTATTACTCGGCATTAACTGTAGTTAGTTTAATTGGATTTATTTTTTGATCGGTGGGAAAGTTTGAAGCTGAAAATAGAATTAAATCTGAGTCTTATACTGGGCGGTTCTTCCAGGCCTGGTAGCATTGAACTGACAAACAGATTGAAGGCCTGCACACGCGATGATGGCGATATCTAGAACGCTGTCAAATATGACAGCGATATCTGACACGCTTATCGCCATCGCCATCGCCTAGATGTGCGCAGGCCTTTACACGCAGCCTTGTTTATTTAGAAAACATTAAAACATGATCCCTGTTTTTTTATGAACATAACATTTGAGTTTGACAATATTTATTACATTTCATTTCATACGTTTATTTGCTTATAACTTAAAAACATGGTATGGGAAAGTACATAGGTGTCAAAAGTGTATTGTATAGTGTATCACATATTTTTACCATTTCGGTGTGCAAAATTCAAATTTGGCGAAGTTACTTAGTTACGTCATTATAATAATATAGGCGTGGTGATTGCTTGCGGTGTTTTGCCTAGAAAGGACCAAAATCAAGTTGAATAAATCAAGCCCGTCTAAAAGCGTGATGGGTTAACTACCACATGAAGTTTGCAAGATATTATTAGTAGTAGAGCCTTTGTCAAGGGCTCGTCCGGGGAACCATGTTTTTTTCTGCCGAGAAGCAGCATTGCTGTGTTTTGGTTATAGGGTGTGGGTGCTGGTGAAATTATTGGCACGTGAGGCTGAACATCTGCATGCCTTCATTTGATGGACGTAAGACACGTTCCCGAAGTGCTTGACCAACGTATGAAAAATAGCTACAAGACACACACAGGATACAAGAAGCTGGTATAAAATGAAGAATGTCAATAGCCAGCAGTGGGTGATATGGGTTAAGATAATGATGATTCTTATTAGCAGTCATAACAAAATTATTGGCTTCACATTTGCACTGCAAGCCTACCACAAGCTCTGTCTGGCTCTGGTTTTGAGTCTGTGTGAGTGTTGACTAAATAAATCCTACGTCAAAACGTCACACACACAGTATAATACACTGGAGAAGACTCACACAGACCCGAGACCAGGGCCAGAGACAGAGCCAGACAGAGCTTGTGGTAGGTCTAGTGTTGAGCCCTTGCTAATCCGAAACTATATTTTTTCTATACTCCTAAATCTCCAAAGCCATTACAAATTATCCAAAACCAATTTACAAGAGCTACTATTTATTTTTTCAGCAATAAATCTACCAACATATCCTATTGCCTTTCAACAAAACACCTCAGCTGTAATTATATAGGATTTATTAACCGCCTCAATACTAAATACAGTGGGTAGTTAACAAAAAAACGGCCAAGTGCGAGTCGGACTCGCCCTAGAAGGGTTCCGTAGCAGCAAGTAACATAATATGAATGTTCCTGTAGTTTGCCGAAAGGTAAATTGCGGTTTACTATAAAGGACGTATTAAAAAAACCTACTAACTAGATTTCGTTCAAACCAAATATCGTTGGAAGTTTACTTAATAATGTAAATCATATATATTTTCAAGTTTTATCATTCTCTTATTTTAGAAGTTACAGGGGGGGGTGACCAACATTTTACCACTTTGGAAGTGACTCTCGCAAAAAACTTTTAAGTGTAGAAAAAAACTATACAACGTGTATCAAAATATGTCGTGTACTATCCCGAAGGGGGGTGAATTTCCACCCCCCGGGGAACAACTTTTGTTCAACGACTTTTCGAACTTCGATTGGTATCTCTGAAAAAAACTGCAACGAAGTTTCAACATGAACAGCTGACTTTATACAAAGTGACAACCCTAAACTCAGCTACAGAGGTAGTAGGTAGTAGTAGTAGACCTACAGAGGTAGTAGGTCAAGGGGTCAAGGGGTTACAAGGATTAGGGTTGTCAATTTATTTAGGCATTATGAAATTAAATATTTTTGTATGGGAAACTGAAAATAGGAATTTTTAATTTTTTCCCCCCCACAACTGATCACCATTGTGGTCTGAAACCCCCCACCTTCGCATAGTACACATATTTAGATACACCTTGTATAAGAAACTTAGTGAACCCTATAATTATAAAAAGTGTGAGACAGACACTTCTTGAGTTCCGTATTATTTTTTTAAGTGTCCTGTTTTGTCCGTGTAGTACCCTAATGTTTCAAATTTAGATTAAAATTGATTATGTTATTGTGTGATTGAGCTACAAATAAACAATCTAAATAATCCAAACGATTGCATTTATAATTTAGTAGATTACAGGAAAACCACCAAATATTACGGATTTGGTCTATATGGCCCAAATTCACAATATTTTGATAAATAGTAATAAAAGCTGAGTAATATCATAGGTTTAATAATAGTATTTAGGGCACCATAGTAGTTAGGACAAACTCTCATATTAAATCCAGCTCAAAGCAATTTTGCTACCAATTTTTTTCTGTGCCCTACATACTATTGCTTTGAAAAATAATAAATGTTTGAAGTGATACCCGCCCCGCTGCTTGCCACATATTATTATGAAGACATAACATATCTTGACTGTTATTATATTATCTCCTCACACAGGTATTTAGATACTTAAAAGTGTTGGATCTTTAGTAAACACTCATTATGTAATGTATGTCACTGTCATTGTGACAAGCACTGCCGGTAGGCTGTCTCGCTCTCTGGCTGTGCCCCGTCTCTCTCTCTGCTCTAACCTCTACTGTACGGTGTGTCGATTCCAAATATAATAATACGAGTTTATTCTATTACAACTCTTTTATTGCCAAAACCCATCAAAAAGGAGATCACAAACGCATGTAATGTCACAATAGATTAAGTCACTGAATAAACATTTCATTTTGACATTTGATTTTTGTTGACTTACATCGAAGTGGAACGAACACAGTGACGGTTTCTCCGCTAAAAGACGATACCCTAAAAAAGTAAAAAGTCCCATCTGTCAAAATGTCTAGGCGTCGATTTGGAAAAACCTCGTCCCTTGACATTCGGAATGTCAGCCCCCCGATTTTATCCCTAGTTTGGGCGCCAAATTAGGGTGTCTTTGTTAGAAATATATTAATATTCATTTAACTTGGATATTGTTAGTTAAGATTAGTCTTTTGTACTATTTCGGGGCTTATAAAGTGTCATTTGTCATTTTGTTTCGTCGAGTGTGTTTTGATTTTGAAATAGTGCTGGTATTTTAATTGTCGTTGAATTATTGGGCGTATTTTTTAGCTGCGGTGAGCACTGGTGGTTTAGTGGTAGTAACTCTGCCTTCCGATCCGGTCGTGGGTTCGAATCCAGTTGTGTAGGCATAGATTTTCTGTTCGATCATTTTATGTACACAATGTTAGTGTTAAATGGTGAAAGAAAACTTTGTGAGGAATCCTGTACCTTAGTCAGCTACACGCATTGAACATGTCTCTCCTGTGGATTAGGCGACTAAGTTGTCAAGATGGTATAGGTGCTGGGCAAGCCTACTCCATCTAAAATCCAGTCCCAGGCACTATAGCGTCCCGTAAGTAACGGCATGAGTAAATACCAGTTGCCCATGACGCTTTATAAATCATCTACAATAGATGCAAGGGCTTGTTTACTTTTTACTTATTTAGGTAAAATTTGTTTATTTTGAGATATTTTTAGTGATCAATATTCATAAATGTTTGTTTTGTTGTTGTGATTAAATGTCTACTTAACTACCTATTAGATTTAATTCTACGCAGTTTTAATGAAAATCATAATAATAGTGACACATGATTTCCAACAATAATGATTATAGCTTTGATAAATAAATTATTATTTTGAATATTTACAAAATAAACATCAAAGAGATTTTACTACGCAGTAAAGAACAGTGGATTTGAATTAGTAGCCAATTCATTAAGACAAAAATAGCCAAGCAATTAACTTGTCAATGGCCACACATCCCCCAGACTCCCCTATTTTCCAAAAAAATGCATTCCCCAAACACGATTTACATCTTTCTCTTGTCAAACTGACAGGAGCATTGATTTTCGACATTTTAATTTCAGGTTAAATAACAGTGCCCCGTAAGTGTCTGAACTATTTTTGGTGAAAACAGGAATTGGTGAGATGTCAGAATGGAATGGTAGGAATTTGTCAGTGTTACATGACAGATGCTTTTAGGTTAGAAGATGGAGTGAAAATTTAAAAGTAATAGTTTTTCTGAGAATAGACTGCTACCAATACTTACCATATAGCTTTGAAATTCAAAGTGCGCTAGTGCTCTCAAATGGTGAAGGAAAACATCGGGAGGAAACCTAGTCAGCTAGTCAGCTCCGCACGTATTGACCATGACTTTCCTGTGGATTAGGCCGACTGTAGGCTGCCAGGATAGTAAGTATTAAAGGTACGGTCATGCCTTTTGGAGATGGCTAGCGTAAGTTTTAAATTACCTTTACCAAACCAGGGCGATCTGCTAGTGTTTTTCTATCTATAGATAAATTTATCCATCAGGTAAAATATATTTTGTAAAAAACAAGAACTGATATTATTTACCTATTAGACGAATAATGTTACTCCGGCTTTTAGGCTAGACTTTTTACATCTAGTAAAAGCTTTTATAAGTCAACCTTTATAAGTATACCAACTTAAATCTTTACTTATAAGGATTAAAGTTTTAAGGCTTGCGCACACCTAGGTCGCTGGCGATAGCAATCAGTGAAACGCTATCAAATTTGACAACGATATTTGTCAGCGTTTCATTGATCGCCATCGCCAGCAATCTAGGTGTGCGCAGGCCTTTAAAAACAAAAACACATTTAATAGTTAAACACTAATCATTATTGGCACCAAAAATGGACATCTACTATTTAGAGCTATAATGTTCCTACTGATCATAAAATTAATTCAAATAAATTTAATTCGTAATTGCTACTATCGAATGTCGCCCGCCCACAGGGAGTCAAATACCTTGCCTTATTGAATGGAAATTATTTTGATAGTTAATTTTGCTACTTAAAAGGTCTGCTTTTCCAAGGCTACTATTGATTCTATACTAACATAGTTCCAAAGTGCGTACATTGTAATTCTTTGTACTTTTGTTTTGTTTGTGTGCAATCATGACGTAAATGTATAAAATATTTTATTGGATAGAACTAAAAATGTTTTTTTAATTTTGATATCATTATTTTAGTTTATTTATTGACAACCAAATTATTTTTATAATATTTACAACAGAATATACATTATTTACAAAAACTATTACTAAACAACATGAAATACCTAATTAAAAAGAAAAAATAAAAATTACATTATATAAGAAACTAGAAAATTTTATAATGAACTCTGTTTTCCACTTGTAGGTATTACAGGTAGAAAACAGAGTTCAGATCACCGACCGCAGGCAATGTGCCCAAAAGGCTGGCAACGTTACCTCTTTGAATAGCTAAGCTAATTCTTTGCCCTAGGTAAGCGCCAGCCCTTTGGTCACCAGTCTCAACCACCAGCCTCTTGGATAATTCTTCGAATAGAAGCCATGCCTCTGGACCCCATGGTCCTAGCGTTTCCACCCCAAAAGGCAGAAATATGTATCCATCGCCGATTGATGCATATTTCCGCCTATCATTATTGGTTATTATTTATCTAGGAAGCTCGAAGATGCAATATTAGAAGATAAAACAATAATAGGAATAATTAGGAATGGATCTTGTGACATCTGAATAAACAAATTTTAATTTAATTAATAAAAAATTTAAAAAACTTGAGTTTGGTCTATGTCATTATTGATTCTATGTTTGTATGAAATGTTTGCAAATATCATCTCAGCTATCTGGTTGCCATAGTGCACACTCTGCTTATTTTGGGGCTAGATAGTGTTGCGTGTGCTGCCCACAATATTATTATTTTTATCATTCAAAATCAAGAATACTTATGGTCTTATTGCAATTAACGTGGTCTCGTTCTTGCAAATAGTGTATGAGCAGGACAGTTATGAAAGTTGTACAAGTTAAAGTTAAAAAAATCGGTTGTCTGTAAAGTCGGTTTACTGACGATAGTTGAACGTGATAACGTCATAAAAAAATACTGATGGAATGGTTGCATTTTTCAAAAGAAAATTTTAGTTTTACATTACTGAATTGAATTGAATGTGAATGAAACTGAATGATACTGAATGAAACTGAATGAACCTGAATGGAACTGAATGAAAATCCGGACCCGGACCCAGACTGAACCCTTACCCTTACCCTCATTTACCCTTACCCATTACCCGACCCGGGCTCGGGCTCAGGTAAATGGAACGACGAAACGACGTAACGACGCATGAGTCATGTTTTTTCGTGCGTGCAGCCGGCTCCATCGATTTATAAGACGTTATCACGTCAAAAATCTATTTGTGTACTTTTTTTTTTTTTTTTTATGTAAAAGATAGACAAACGAGCTTACGGCCCACCTGATGGTAAGCGGTCACCGTCGCCCATAGACACCAACAACACCAAGGGTGCTGTCGTTGTACTTCATAAAGAAACAATTTAATTCAACATCCAATACAGAAGCCACACAGTCTGCACAGCCAAAGTTATTCCTGTTGCATGACACATGTATTTTGCAGCTGACATGATTAGACCGAATGGCATTCAACAACATTCGACGACTCCTTTTGGGGATATTAGACATAAAATATTATGCTGTGACATTAAGTATGTCTAGCACTCTCACATACCTACATACATACATAAAATCACGCCTTATTCCCATGGGGGTAGGCAGAGATCACGGATTTCCACTTTCTACGATCCTGACACACCTCTTTCGCTTCATTCACTCTCATAACATTCTTCATACATGCCCGTCGGTTTAGGATACTCCTAACCTCATATTTTTATGTTTGCGATAATGCTGAAAGTTAGCCCAAAGTTGACACTGTTTTTTGTTACCAAAAAGGCTTATCTTTTGAAAAATCACACTAATATATAAATGCAAAGGTTTGTTTGTAAGTATGGATGGATGGATGTTTGTTACTCAATAACTCTAGAACGACTGAACCGATTTGGATGAAATTTGGTATAATTAGGTATAGATTATGGTCTAAAATAGCACATAATACTTTTTATCCCGGTAAAAATATGGTTCCCGTGGGATATATTTGTTTTTAATCATAATATGTATAAGAGAAAGTCGTATTTATATTATAACTCAAAAACGGCTGAGCAGATTTGGCAGAAAATTGGTGTAGAGGTAGCTTAAATCCATCAGATACTTTTTATCATGGAGCGTAACGGGAACAGAGCGATTGAAGCCGCGGGCGGTCGGTTGTCTAATATATAAATACAATGTAAAATTTATATAAATAACGTGAAACTAAATAAGATCTTAGTAATAATTTCCTGTGAATATGTTTATTTGTTAGTCTAATCCCAATCCGTTATACAAAGCACGTGGCAGACTGCATGGCGACCGGTCTTTGTTTAAATCCAGCATTGTCTTGGATCCAGTACAAATTTGGAATTGGTTACGTGTTAGGAATTTTGTAATCTATGTGTGATGAATAGAGTTGATTATTCATTGGAACTATGATATCTTGGGATCACAAACTGGTGTAAATCTTTTTTGGGGATTCTTTGAGATTAGTATTGATTTTAAAAGCGAACTCGGTGTAGTTTTTGTTATAATCTATTCTATCTTATACTTTTCTTAATAAATGATATTGATATCTAAGTAAAATACATTAAACTTACCTATTAAAAACATTCAAATTGTTTGTTCAATTTTTCTTTTTCATTTTTTAACAAAACGTGAGAAAAGTATAATGTATTATCAAAAAGTTTATGTAGTTTGACTATACAAAAACTATGTGGATTTTGATTCCAAATAGCCTTTCAAATACAACATTTAAACAGGCTGGGCAATTGTGTAACTCTGTTGCAATCAAAAGATTGATACTAAAAATAAATGATACTAACAAGGAACAGCGATCACATACCTATCTTTTTCTTTCTCTTCATATCTTGCCATCATGCTAGTTTTACGAAACAAAGCTATCAATTATTACGTCAACATTCAGGTTTGTTGCAGTCGTTCTTTGATAAAGATAAGTTTTGTTTCGATTAGTTTTTTGTAATCGTTCAAACTTCAAAACTGACAGATGCGACTAGGTATTGTTTGCAAGAAAAAATACGCAATCACCAAGGATAATCATCATCATCCTGCCCTTATCCCATGCTAAGTGGGGTCGGCACAACAAGTTTTCTTCTTCCACTCACCTCTATCATTAGTAATTTCAGTATTCACTCCTTTCCAGCTCATGTCATCCTAGACGTAGTCTGTCCATCTTTTCTTTGGACTAGCTCTTTTATAAAGCAACCATCTACATCCATAACCAACCCAACCATGGATAATCACCTGGATGGCTGGTTTTCCACAACTGCTCGTTTTTCGCGATCCTTTTTTCCACGTGTGAGTTTTGGAATGAGCTGCCTGCTGCGGTTTTCCCTCGGAGCTTCGACATGGGGTCCTTCAAAAAGCGGGTCTATCATTTCTTAAAAGGCCGGCAGCGCATTAGCACCACCTCTGGTGTTGCAGGTGTCTATGGGCGACGGTGACTACTTTCCATCAGGTGGGCCGTCTGCTCGTCTGCCTGATAAGGCATAAAAAAAATCAAAGAATTGAATATAATCCAACCACCGTCTGTTTCCACTTGGCACAATAATTGTAATTATTTAACCTTCGCGTGCTTATCATACATCAGTAATGCCAAGGGAAATATTGTACGTATTGAAATATACATTATACGACTATATAGGTAAGTATATACGATTTTCTAGTTTCCATTTTCAGTAAAAACATGTTGCGATATGTCCAAGTCACATATGAATTACTTTCTCGGATATAAATGTAACAACTGCCTTGTTTTATCAAGAGGTTCCCAACTCTTTGGTTATAGAAATAAGGTTGGTTTGGCCTTAGTAGTGTAGTTGATTTGTGATTTGTATGAAGTATCGAGTGTAGGGCTATAGTAATCAAGGTCTTCAAGTCTGCAAGTTGAATGTCAACGTTTTGTTTACGTTTTCTTGCGTATTCAACACTTGTATTATCATCATTGTTGGGTTATTTTATGGCGACCATAGCATTGTGTTCTATGTTATCAATTGAATATACTATTGGTAGCTCTGAATGTTTGTTTGTATCTATTTTACTTTTATTGATTATTGTTATGTCGTCGTGTGTGCTACTTCCATTGGTTATTGCTAGGCTCTGTGTGTTTGACCACTAGTTTTGATTTCCTTATATACGAGTATTTTACAGTCATAGTTTTGTCAAGATAGCTTTGCAATGCGCTGTGTTTACATATACAGTCGTATTATCATTTTATTGTTTATTTATAGTAGGAACTAAAGTATAGTTTAAACATACATGATCATTTTCTTATTTAACTAGTACACTTGTTTCTTATTTTACTGCATTACGCTCATTATCGTCTTTAGTATTTCTTTCTTAATAAAATGTTGATTGTTTTTTAACTGGCCACTCAGCACCAACGCAATTGGTTTCTGCCTTCTGCACCGCAAGTCATGGGTTTGATCTTCATTGAGAACAAATATTTGTGTGGTTTGTTTGTTGGCTGAGTGTTTAAAAAAAAAATACGTGTGTTATATCAACTACCTGGTTCCCATAGCTCTGCTTAATTTGGGTCTATATTGGTGTTCTGTGGATTACCCACACTGTGGTATCTTTTTACTAAAGTTTGCAATAAGTATCAAAAAAGACTTGAAAATTTTAATTTATTATAATTTGCAGTTTTAACATTGTAGGAATCCTGTATTGAATAAAAAGTACAATATCTATACCTCCAAAACAATAAAGTTGTTGACACTGTATAACTGTTCAATGTCTCCATTTAGGGCGATTTGAGACGGTTAAATTCGGCGACCCAACTTGCATCGTAATAAGCTTGTGTAGATGTGTAGGGACTGTAAAATTAACGGGACATGCAACCTGGTCCTACAACAACATTGGTATAAGACACAGCCTTATCAACAAAAACATCATTAATATCGTAAGAAATCGTAAGAAGAAACTTTTTACTTCTTCTTTTAATCATTGTCACTAAATAATCAGTCAGTTTTTTTCCATAACATTGGTGACAAATAAACCTTGTTTCTTTCTTTCTTTCTTTCTTTTTTCATAACAATTGCGTTAATTTAAAAAGTTTCATTGTCACTGATTCTTTTGAACCAAGCGTGGTGAAAGGATTTTAACTGCGCCTCATAGAATATTCTTTCGTGCACTTGACACATTTTTTCAAACGTTTTAGCTTCTATAACATGCTGGTTTACCTCACGATGTTCTCCTTCACCGTTTGAGAGTACCTATTGTCATAGTGCACATTTATTTTTGAACAGAAAAACTAATTGAGACTCGGATTTGAAGCCGCAATTTTAGGATCGGAACGCGGGGCATCTGCCGCTAGTAATCAGGGGCTCAATTCTAGACCAGCTACTTTTTTGTCACGGTATATATATATCACAATGACTGTCAGTTTCATAAGTGAATTTGACAGTTCTTGTGATATATATCTACCGTGACAAAAAAGTCACTGGTCTAGAATTTAGCCCCAGTGCTAGGCCGCAAGAAACACTACTTTCCCTCTGTTTTTTGTCAAGTGCACGTAAGAAGTACTTTTCATTAAATAACACTGGTTTGATAGAACTAGTGACTCGAGCGTTACTGGCTGTGACACAGTTTTATACTTCTGCAGTCAGACCTTGTACCGTGTTTCCAAATAAATATTTTGTTTCTTGATTTTGAGAAAAGCACTTGGTTTCTTCTTACATATTCTTTGTTTTTATATTTTAACCGCGTCTGCTTTTGAATTAGACTCAACTCTTGAAACAGGTTACAGTATTAGCGTCGCCCGCGTTTGTTTACGTTTTATTTTTAGCATTATCTTTTTGAATTATCGTATTCAGACGATTTTGATGATCTACCATAAAACTTATCGACTTTATTGTCAAAACATTACAAAGGCTATGTTTTCCAAATTGATGTTCTGTTTTTTTGTCCTATAAAATGTTTTTGTTCTTGATACCAGTTTTATATTGTATTCATTAAATTTGAAACTCTTTTTACAATTCAATCTTATCGATACTTTTAATAACAATGATTTAAATAAGAGTTTAAGTATGTTTTTTTGACAAAGTGTCGTGTACTTTAATTCAATTAATTTAATTTTTATTTTTTTTGACGCGTTACCCAAGTGTTGGAGCATTTGCATTGCAATTCAGCGAGACACTGATTTGGATCAGTTTAGCTATCTCTAGATTGTTTGTAACGGACTGCAGATAGCTCAACTGTTGTGTATTTTCTACTTTTTGAAAAACAAAATGTATTAAGTCTAAGTTTCTTTATGTTAATAAAGATAATAATCATTCAAAAAATAATAAAATAGGTATATTATACTTATGTAACTTAAACTGAAATAAACTAAGTACAAATGATAAATTGATAACAAAACAAACAAAACAGTATTTTGCTTTAGCATCTTTATCTATCCCATGTGCATGCGTGGTCACGTACCGAGTTACAATGTCCTGACGTAGTTTGTCTCTTATAGACATGAACATAAGGTTCAAAATCATACAGCTAGAGCATGTATGGTTGAGGCGAATGAACGATTGTGTCAGTACGTGCATAAAATAATTTAAACTGACCAGCATAATAATGTCTCTAACTTTAATTAAGCAGTTAAAGCATGGGGATCTCGTTAGGCTGGTGGTTTGGTTACAATGTTGCCACCAATTTGTTTTTAAATTAGTTTCTTTGTTTAAATGATTTATTGGTACAAAGATGTTTGTAGTGCGAAATCACAATGTTTTTTTCTATGATATTATTAAAATAAAAAATATATACGAATGTTTTTAATGGTCTAAAAAGTCAATAAAAGTCGATGGACGATGTTATTTAGTATAGAAATAAAATAAATAAAAATTATTATTATTGACACAACACTATCTAGCCCCAAACTAAGGAGAGTTTGTACTATGGGAACCAGATAATATGACACTTTGTAAACACATCCTTAGAATACAATATAACACCCAGACAGAGAACAAACATCTATGTTCACCACACAAATACTTCTCGGTGGGGATCGAACCCACGTCCTCCAGCGGCAAAATCAGAAGGCAGGATCAAATAGTACATTGTTACCTGAGTGTTGAAAGTCACGTTTTTTGAGTCCCGAGACGGGTTTGGCGCCAGAGCGTAAGCGAGGGCGCCAATGGAGCTTGAGGGACTTAAAAGACTTTCACCCGAGGTAAACACTGTGCTTTTCATTACGAATACAAGGAAAGTAAAAATAAAAACATGAAAGAAAAATTTGTGAAAATGAAGATTGAATTGCCGCCTTCCCGGTTTTTTTTTTCTTTTTCTCTGGCGGGCCTTCGGCTTCGGCTCGCCAGCATTATTCAGCCATTATTTTCATTCTCATAATTTAAAAAATGGTAAATTGTTTGCTCAAATCTATGTTATTTTAAATAAATAGTTGAAGCTATATATTAATCAAGTAATTTAGAAGATATATTATTTATTTAATACTATCTTTATGTTATTTAAATTTTACATTGCGCTCTAATTAGACTTTTTAAAGTTCTTACCGTTGTAATGGGTTTCCAACCTACTTGCTGAATAAAAAGTTCGAATTTGGTTGAACGACCTCCTTGCAGTCAGAAAGACTTTAGAAAGTTGGAACATGGTTGAATAAAATAGAAATTGTATTTTTTATAATTTGACAGCTGTCAGTAGAAAGCGATTCTCCCTAGGGCTGAAAGTTTTACTTTCAATTAGGCCCCTCAAGCAACTTCAGACCTACTTTCAGAGTATGAGTAATGAAAAGGCCATTTGCCTTATACCTGTTGAAGATTTTTATGACTTGTGTCGTTTTAAGAACTTGAAAAAAACTCCGTTGCCAAAGCCTTAAGCCTTGCGCACATCTAAGCGATCTACGATGGCGATCAGTGAAACGCTGTCAAATTTGACAGCGTTGCCAATTTAAGACCTACGCACACCAAGGTCACTGGCGATAGGAATCAATGAAACGCTGTCAAATTTGACAGCGTTTCACTGATCGCCATCGCCAGCGACCTAGGTGTGCGCCTTTACTATTCTGACAAAACACAAGAATACTAATATTGATAGAAAGCCTCAGAATATTTATTCATTTCGATATTGTTTCCGTCTGCCAACTGCAATTTAATTTACATCTTTGGCACCTGCTTCTAAATGGAAATTTGAATTTTCCCAGGAGAAGAGAAACTAATTTAATTTACGCTGCAAGTCAAAGGTTGAACGAAAGAAAACAATAACAGAGTTTGTTGTTGGTTTTTGTTTATTTCTTACCAAAGAACAAAAACTATCAAGATTGTTCTAATATTGCAGGATGTAAATTACACCTACAAATAATTTGTAATAAACTGTGCTTATAGTTTTTTCACGACTGGTAGTAAGTATATATGTAGTGGTTGTAATAATATGATTACTTTTTGATCTCTTTAGCTCGTATTCATTAATCTACCTTATTTTTGTTATTATCATCAAACACTCGTTGTGATCGACGCCTCTCACACCTAATTTTACATTTTTGTGTCGCGTCACCTAAAAATATAATCACATAAAATAATCCGTCATGCTTTTCAACAAGATTTGTTCTTAAAAAATACTTTTTTTACCTGTCGCTAAAAAGTTAAAATTATTTAAAAAAAACTGTATTTTGAAAGAAATAGTAAACAAGCCCTATGTTTACTACAAAGCTATTTTTAGTACGGAGAGAAATGTCTTCAAACTTATGTGTTTACACGAGTTTGACAGCATTTACATAGAACTCCGACTTATTTGAACAGAGGCAAACTCGAAATAAAACCTACACCTGAAAAAAAATAATCATAGAACAAATAAAGATCACTGCTAACTCACTAATAAAAGTTTCTGATATCAAATAATTACACCAACGTACCTATAGTTCTCTTAAACTTACTACATGCTAATACTACATAATAACGAATCTAAGCGTTCTGCCCTGGCGATAAGTGAAACACTGATATATATTGAGCTGTCTTATTCGACCGCCACCGTAGAAGGTACTTAAGACAAATGAGTTTTTGGGTTTTAATAATAAGTGAAAGTGTTTAATATTTTTTCTTATTACCTTATAGCTTTTGAAAGTTATTTTTTACAGTGGTAGATTTTTGAAAAAAAAATTTTCAAAATGCAATGATGAACTTGAAGATTTGGTGTCTTATTTACAGTTGCATGATGCATAATACAATGCAGATATTTTTTGCATATGAAAAACCGTCACCTGCATAGTTGGAACTGGTAACCTGCTTTCGGTGTAAATAGTACTGTTGGCATAGGTCGCCATCTGTTAGCCGCTTCATAAACGTCTGTACAGTGTCTGAATGCATTGTCATAAACTTTAAAATAGTTGGACTATTTCTGAGGAAGTAAATAGATTAACCCCTATAGCGTGGCCACCTGGTTGTTTTACTTGACGCTGTGAATAAATATAGGTTTTACTGTGTCTTGTCAGCAAATTCTTATAACAATTTTGTCGTAATCATAGCAATTTTGTGGTTATCATTGAAGTCAAAGTAAAAATCAATCATTCATTTTTTTATACATTTAGCTGATGAAACCTGTATTATGACCGACCAGCAGGCCGATCATGTAACTTTTGTTACAATGGTTTCAATCAAAATTTTATTGAAACTGTCAGTGGCGATGGCGATCAATGAAACTCTGTCAAATATCGCTGACAAATTTGACAGCGTTTCACTGATCGTCATCGCCCCTTGATCGCCAGCGACTTAGGTGTGCGTAGGCCTAAATACGTGATCGCAAATTGACAGTTTCAATAAGAATTGGATTTAAACCATTGCAACAAAAGTTACATGATCGGCCTGCTGGTCTTCCTCTGTTCCTTTTGTAAGGTAGGTCCTGGTTCTGGCAAAAGCTTGCCAAGTGCCTTACTTACCTTGATAACTCCAAAGCTTGTTTTCAACTTCGCCAGGATTTCTGCCAAAACTTGTTTCGAAGAGTAGGTCAGCTTCTGTTCAACCAAAACAGACTTTATTTCTGACCAACCTGTTCATTTTAATTAAAAACGTTTACTTTCCTTGACCCTATAATTTTAAAAACCCTTTCAATACATTCATGATTTTTATTCACTTTTTGTTTATTATACTTTTTAAAGTTAGCGATCTATGACTTTGCTTGTATGCAAAACGTAAATTATGACTACTGCGTGATTTTTACTAAATTATTCTAGAGTGTATTATTTTTAATAATATTAGGTAATATAGTAAGTAATTATTTTTATTCTTTATCGCAGCTTTAATTTATGTGCTTTTCAGTTTTTCATCTGTAGACCTACCTTAAGCTCTATCTGGCTCTGTCTCTGGTTCTGGTTTCGAGTCTGTGTGAGTGTTGACTGAATAAATCCTAAATCGAAACGTCAAACACACAGTATAATACACTGGTGAGCACTCACACAGACTCAAAGAACCAGAGCCAGAAACAGAGCCACAAGCTCTGTCTGACTCTGTTTCTGGCAACAGTAAATAATTGCATTATAGTAACAATATCGATAGTTATAAAACGTAAAACATATAAATCGAAACGTCAAACACACAGTATAATACACTGGTGAGCACTCACACAGACTCAAAGAACCAGAGCCAGAAACAGAGCCACAAGCTCTGTCTGGCTCTGTTTCTGGCAATAGTAAATAATTGCATTATAGTAACAATATGTTATAAAACGTAAAACATACTTAAAATATTTAATATATATTTTTGCACAAAACAAGCTATGACTTTTTATACTCTCTTATAATAATCTGTTCTAATATCTAGAAACAAAACACACGAGATGCGTTCACGACGACCGTCTCAGTAGCTATATTGTAATCTATGGCCTCAGGTCACTCAACTTTGCCCGGTAGCCTACGACTTCTTAATACAATATAAATAGTGGTACACTTGTTTTTTTTGTTTTGCTTTATTGGTTTGATAATTTATTGGTTCTTATCTATTTTACTGATCTACTCGTATGTAGATAAAATTGAATAAAATATGTTTTTGAATTTGTTTTTTTATAACTAGCTGATGGGACAAGAATAAGCCCACCTTATGTTGATTGGTAACCAACGCATAGCCTCGTAGGTCATGAACGTCAAGAACGTGCCCATCAACTTGAGGCACACAGATGTTCAGTCTCACGTGCCAGTAATTTCACCGGCACCCACACCCTTCAAACCAAAAACAGCAATGCTGCTTCACGGCAGAAAGGCATGGTAGTAGTACTTCCCCGGACGAGCCCTTCACAAAGAGCTCTACTAATACAATATTTATTTGTAAGTAGTATTGTTATTAATATTTGCGCTTATTAGGAGATAGGGATATCTTGGCACTAAGTACTACTCAAGCTTTTCTGATGATGTCTAAGGGGGTTATCAGAAGTATATCAAAACATTCGCGTGGAACTGGCACCTAGACACACCTAGCTTTAACGACGTTTCAAAGTGATTCTTGCAGTTGTATTGAATAACATTTTATTGAGTTTGAGTTTACATGGGGCACATACACGCTTTGAAGTAATCCTTATCCATACTAATATTATAAATGCGTTTGTAACTCTGTCTGTCTGTCTGTCTGTCTGTCTTCCTGTCTGGCTTTCACGCCAAAACTACTAAACCTATTGAAATGAAATTTGGTACACAGATAGTTCAGGGTCTGAGAAAGGACATAGGCTACTTTTTATTGCGAAAAAAGGGTTGTAAGGGGTTGAAAATAGGGGTTGAAAGTTGTATGGAAGTATCGTCATTTTTAGAGCTAGAAACTTATAACTTATTTTTTAGTCTGTTGATTTGATATAAAAAAATATGACATTCAAAGTTTGTGCTAGGGGGGTAGAGGGAGGGGAGTACAGGGGGGTGTGGAGGGGAGTACAGGGGGGAGTGTGGAGGGGAGGTGCGGGGGGAGTGTGGAGGGGAGTACAGGGGGGAGTGTGGAGGGGAGTACAGGGGGGAGTTGGAGGGGAGGTGTGGGGGGTGTGTGGAGGGGAGTACAGGGGGAGGGTAGGTGCGGAGGGAGTGTGGAAGAGAGTACAGGGGGAGTGTGGAGGGGAGGTGCGGGGGGAGTGTGGAGGGGAGTACAGGGGGGAGTGTGGAGGGGAGGTGCAGGGGGAGTGTGGAGGGGAGTTCAGGGGGAGTGTGGAGGGGAGTACAGGGGGGAGTGTGGAGGGGAGGAGCGAGTGGGGATGCGGGGGGAGTACAGGGGGAGTGTGGAGGGGAGATGTGGGGGGGAGTGTGGAGGGGAGGTGCGGGGGGAGTACAGGGGGATTGTGTAGGGGAGTCTGGGGGGAGTGCGGGGGGAATGTGGGGGGGTGTTGAGGAGAGTGAGGGGAGTGTGGGGGGAGTTTGGAGAGGAATGCGGGGGGGATGAAAGTATGGCGTAGTACGACGCCATATGTCTAAGTTTAGTAAGAGGGCAGACGACTGTGTCACGTGCACGCGAATATGACGTTGTGAATTACTGTTTTATCCGCTGCAAATTAAAAATGCTACCCATAGACACTACCTATACCACGCGGACGAAGTCGCGGGCGCAGCTAGTTTGTTATATTTCTTGCTAGAATGGGTATGAATGGCAAACCCATTGCAACTTACTAAATGGTAGGTAAAGTGTTGGTACATTTTCAATTTATTTTATCTGCATCATTTAAAAAGGTCGGGCGGGCTATCTTATTTCTCACGGTATTTTTTTTATTTTATAAAAAAAATATATTAACCCGTCATGGACCTGTTCAAATAGTTATTCATTTTCTGTATTAACCCTGCAACTGACACGGTCAGCAAAAAACTAAAAATCTTTTCAAAACATAATCAATTAGATTTAACACTTTAATGTCAACGATACCTCCTTATTGAGGAAGCATCATTTATCATTCACACTTAATCATAGTATCAAGTTATTAATATATTCAAAGTTTATAAAAAGTATAATATTCAGTTGATAAAAAAGTTATTTCGTATTCGGTAGCTTGTAGAGGGTTGGTTTTTTCATTTAAATTTTATAACATTTACATAGCGTCAGGTTATTATAATTTAGTTTTTATGACGGCCTTATAGAAAAAGTCTAGTTTTTTTTGTTAGGTATTCAAACGATGCAACTATACAATTTTCCAGTTAATTAAATATACTAAATTAGGTACTTATACAGTTTAAATTATGATTTGCATGTGGGTTGTGTATTATTATCGTATAATTAACGACTGAATCAATTTGGATGAAGCTAGAAATAAAACTAATGGTTAGAGCTTTTTAACAGGAACATCGGACAAAAACGTGTCACGGCTGTTTCAATTTCTTTGCACGATATCTTTTGAGTAGTTTTGAGTTAAAGTATCTTTTTGGATGTAACGTAAGACAAAACTAAAGTTTATTCTTTGCAACTGAAATAACCAAATAAGAAAGCTTTCGTCAAGCCAATAATTCAATCTCACTTTGTGTCAAACTAGAAACACATTAGCGAGCCGTTTCAGTCAACGACATCAAGCTCTGTCAGACTGTCATTACCAAGAGGTAATGACAGTGTAACTCATATACTTTGCTTTGAAACTTTGAGTTACAAAACTTAAAATATTTTTTTATGTTTTTGTTATTTCTAATATAATACACTTTTATTTAAACATGAGATTACAAGAGTGATGATGAGTATGAATGTAGATGAATATTTGGGTTGAAGTAGGCCAAAGAAAAAATGGATGAACACTATGAACAGTGTGAAAGATGACATGGATAAGAAAGAAGTGAATACAGAAAGTGGAATAAGGGCAGGAAGAAAAAGATACTTTGTTTTTTTTATAAGTTTATTGAAAAAAAAAACCGTTCGTAGTGTAGTAAGAAATGAACACTTAAAAACTGAAAATATTTTCATAAGAAAGCTTTCGTCAAGCCAATTATTCAATCTCACTTTACGTCAAACTAGAAACGCATTAGCGAGCCGTTTCAGTCAACGACATCAAGCTCTGTCAGACTGTCATTACGAAGACGTAATGACAAGTGTAACTCATCTACTTTGCTTTGAAACTTTGAGTTACAAAACGATTCGTTTTCTGTCATTTTGGGAAGTAACATAGCATCTTTATTTTAATTGTTTTTCTGGTGTTATTCTGAGTTTTGCTGTGTAATTTCAGTGGTATTTTAACCAACATTACTTGAGGTCTTAGCTCAAAGTGTTAGCAGTTGGAATAAAAGTGTAACATGTGATTTTCTGATTTGATCGAAAAGATTTCTGATGGATTTGAAAACAAAAGACCATCTTTTTGCTTTCAAAGCCAAGTAGGGCCGATTCGACTTTGACTGACTCGACTGGACGGAAAAGTATTTTATCTATGTTATATTATATTTTCATTCTCATTAAACTACTCGACACTGGCAAAATTGATCCGAAAAGGACAGATGCCATTCATTAAGAAGAAGAAGAAGAGTTACAAAACATACAATATTTTTTTATGTTTTTGTTATTTATAATATAATATACTTTTGTTTAAACATGAGATAACGAGAGTGATAAGTATGAATGTAGATAAATATTTGGGTTGAAGTAGGCCAAAGAAAAGATGGATGAAAAGTGTGAAAGATGACATGAATAAGAAAGAAGTGAATACAGAAGTGATGGCTGATAGAGGAGAACATGTTGTGCGAACCCCACTTATAAGGGCAGGAAGAAGAAGAAGACACTTTGTTTTTTTTATAAGTTTGTTGAAAAAAAACCGTTCGTAGTATTATAGTAAGACACTTAAAAACAAAGAACTGAACTTAAAAACTGAAAATATTATCTCTGTGTTGTCGTTTTGTTGTCAGTTCATGTACGGAGTCGGAGGTTTAAAAAAAAACTAAATAATACAGTAACTGAATTAAATTAGTCATTCATATCGGCTGACACCTCATTCGCTTCACAGTAATTTTGTGTTCTATTCTTGGTCAAAGCTTGCAACAATACTGCACATTTTCTAAGAGAAACATTATTTTATATTACTTAAAATTATTAACCTTACTTAATTTAGTAAATAAAGTAACTTTCTACACAAATTAAAAAGCAAAAATTAAAGAGCAGAAGTTTTTCATCCAATAATTGGTGTTCAATATTTTTTGTAATGGCAATCTCCTCGTGCAACAAAAATCTTTTTTTTCGAAACTTCCCCTTGCCCTACTCCACAAAACGTATATTTAGCAAAAAAAAAAGTAAAATTTACCTCTCTGACGATTTCCAACAATAGGATTAGTGAAGAACAGGTGTTCAGCTTTCATTATTACTACGATACATTAGTTTACGCAGTAAAAAAAAAAAAAAAAAACAACAGCTTGCCACGAACCAAATCCGTATACGACAATCATTGCTTTACTTCGAAAAATAACACATCTGTAATTATTACTCGTACAGCGCAAAAAGTACCGTTGGCTAACAAGGATAAAACACAAAATCGTATGTTTATTTTGTCCCCTTATGACCGTTTGTCATGCATCGCGCAAGAGGTCGTTGGTACTCAGGGGAAACTAAAGCACAGGTGTCCAGCGTTCGGTCTGTTAGACAAAGATAGGGATATTAAATCAGTTGAGGCGTGAGAGAGACGCAACCAAAATAAACGTTGAACTTGTGTAGTGTTTTTTTTTCTTTTTGCTCTCCCTCGCCTATGTTCGTGACGGATCTTTTTTATTTCATTTTGTTGCTCTTGCAGCCTTTTTGGATTATTTTGTTGCTTTTAGCTATATTTTAGACTATCTGACCAATTCAAGCTATTAGGTTAGTTATTTTTAGAGTGTTTCACAGTGTTTTTATGCAAATGAAGCAATTGTAGTTAAATTCAGCCTATTTTTTACAACAACAATATTTTTCATAGCTGATCTTTTTTTTTAATTTGGAATTGAGAATGGATATCGATGGACACTAGAGAGATCTAAGTAAGTTATTATTAATCAGTAGTAGTAAGTATAAAGTTACGATTAGTATGTTACTTTTGTATGCTAGGTATGTATGATAGTTTGAGTGTATTTTGAAGTCATTTCAAACATTGTTTATCTTGTCTTTTGAGATGGCCAATAAGTTAAGGAAATAATTTTACAAACTTTTTTTATTTGACGAATAGCGTTAATTCTTCGATGGAAAACTCAGCCCTTACCTTAGCAACTTGTTTGTTACTTGACTGGCCTCTCAGCTCAGTTGGCTAGCTCTGCCTTCTGCGCCGTAGGTCGTGGGTTCGATCCTCACCGAGAACAAATATTTGTATGGTGAAAGCATGTATTGTGTGTGCACGAGAGGAGCCTTTCCAAGGCGCACTTTAAATCCTTTCACCACACTGGCACTGGTTTAAAAAAACGGGTACAAGATAAGAAGATCAAGACAATCAGCTCTCTGGTCCCCATAGTACAAGCTCTGCTTAATTTGTGGCTAGATAGTGTTGTGTGGATTCATTTATTTTTCACCGTCGCCAAAATATAAACAAAGTAGGATAACTTATTATGTTGTAGGTATAAAGCCAATTCGCCCACTTGCGACGACAGTGTGACATCTCAAGTTATACGATTTTTCGTTTTTCTGATATTCGGAATCGCGATCGCGCGCTCTATTATCTCCAAAAACGGGATAATTTTTGCTCCATAAACAACGAAGGAATGAGAGAATGAGACAAAATATCACAATATAGCACTGTCTCGTTTGGTGATCATGTTGGCTTCGACATAGCGACAGTTCAGTTGTCACCTGGGCGTTGAGACGTGAAGCACTCTCGGTTTTCATAAAAAACGTGACATCACGAGGATACCACGATTTAGGTGAAAAAGGTAAGTTTATTTTAATAATTTTAATTTATTCGACAACGTGGTACAATGAACTTATCATACTGTTCTTGCAAACCAAAAAGCAAAGTTAACGAGAAATGTTAATGATGTCACGTTGTTCTTGTAAGAAATTCACAGCATCATTGCGTCATTTTGAATTATAACGTTGAAGATGATACTTAATTTTCTTTTACTGGAAATAAGTAGTGGGTCATTTGTTGATGTTCTGTTGTTGCCGAATACCTTTTGATAAAATTTTGTGGTATGTCCATCTGCCACGTTGTAAACACTAAACAGCAATACAAAACACCAGTTATCTTTCCAGATGGTGACAAGGTCTACACTAGTTTTACGATAAGCACAAACTAAAAATGGACGAGGACTTGCCCAGTAGCACCTAATTTCTTGAAACAACACGAATTCATTCAAAAACTGTTTGTTTATCAAACAGTCTAACCAACAAACGATAGATAGATAGATAGATTAACTCTTTATTGTACGCAAGGAAATGAATAATAAAACGTAATTAAACGTTTAAGAGGATGAATCAATGGATAATCAACAAACGCCCCAAAAGTAGCACCATCGTAGCCTATAAACGAGTTCATCTTCTTCGAGTACTTCATGTAGCAGCTTTTTCAGTTGTTCATCTTTTTTTATCTTAAAAATGAAACTTATCCGGAGTCTAGTCTTCTCCATATTTCTTTACGGTGCAGAAACATGGACTCTGAAAGCGCATGATCGCAGACGCGTGGACGCGTTTGAGATGTGGTGTTGGAGGAGGATGCTCCGTATCCCGTGGACAGCGCGTGGGACCAATGTATCAATACTCAAGGAACTCTGAAAAACTTGTCATCACTGGCAAAATTGAGGGCAAGAGACTACGAGGCCGAAGCCCGATACGTTGGTCCGACCAAATCCGCTCCACTCTCGACGTGAAGGTCCATGAAGCTATTCAGGTTGCCGGTGACAGATCCAGGTAACGAAACATTGTCAGGGACAAATTGATCCATAGAGGGGGTCACGACCCTCAGCAGTGAGGAGCACGACGCGAGGAGGAGGTGTTTTGATACCAATTTGTATTTTATTGAAATAAAATAAATATTGTGTGCGTAGTACAATACCCATGTGCCTAATTAAATACAAGTCGACATGTAATTTTTTGTAACAAAATGTACGATTAAAATAGTTACCACTGTGTCAAATGAATATTTTATTCCTTAATTAAGAAACTGATTTTCAAGAATATCGTTTTATTTTGACATAACTAAATAAAAAAATAAATAAAATAGATAAATGTAAATCTTTACATCATCTTCAACGTGACAACTGAACTTGTCGCTTTGAAAACTTTATTTTTGTCTGAAACAACGTGACAAATTTTCCTTATTTTTTTTTAACTATAGTTTTAACTTAATTTTGTTCCAGAAGTGTATTTCTTTTTTAATATTTCATTTCATTATTAGTTATTGTCTAATCTGTTCATACATAATAAAGCTATTTTGACAACAGTTTAAAAGTTAAGCTCATTTAAAAGTTTAAAAGTCGGTTTCTGTAAAATCCATGTTTTTGAGATGTCACACTGTCGTCGCAAGTGGGCGAATTGTACACTGATATAGGCTGAGTATAATGAGGACGGTATTATCGTCTATTATTTGAGGATAAAATGTTATTATGGCACCCCAATAATCATTGAGCATGAAATCGTGTTTTGAATGATTTTTCTTTTGTTTGTTATGAACGTGGTATATTATTGTAGCTTATAGTTTGAAGGAAAGATAATAAAATAACCTACAGTGGGCACTTTTGTTATTACTATATATTATACTAGCTGATACCCGCGACTTCGTCCGCGTGGATATTTGAGTTAGTTTTTTTTAGTTTGATATGACCAACTGCTAGTTACCATAGATTTGAGCTTGTACTTTAGAGTGTATTTGAATTTTAAGGTGAGTGCTGTTGGAGCCGATTTTTTTCAACAGTGTTTTGTTTAAGTATGATGGATGTTTCCCGCTATTTTATGAAATTTTTTTAATGTTTTTTTTTGCGTATTTTGTAAAGCTCTTTTTCGTGATTTTGTTTTAGTGGCTAATTTGGGCTATCGTATTCGTTGGTGTATAATCGAATCTGGTTTTTTTTAGTTTGACATGATATAATGCAAGTTACCATTGTTTTGAGTATTGAGTTTTGAGTGTATTTGAATTTGAAGGCGAGTGCTGTTGTAGCCGAATTTTTTCAGCGGTGTTTAGTTTAAGTATGATAGATGATTCCCGCAATTTTGTCTTGGTGGTTATCATCGGTTTTTTTGTAAACATTTGTGTGTATTAAAACCTGGTGACAGATGCTGCGGTAGCTGAAAATTTTTTAATGTTATTTTTTGCGTATTTTGTAAAGCTCTTTTTCGTGATTTTGTTTTAGTGGCTAATTTGGGCTATCGTATTCGTTGGTGTATAATCGAATCTGGTTTTTTTTAGTTTGACATGATATAATGCAAGTTACCATTGTTTTGAGTATTGAGTTTTGAGTGTATTTGAATTTGAAGGCGAGTGCTGTTGTAGCCGAATTTTTTCAGCGGTGTTTAGTTTAAGTATGATAGATGATTCCCGCAATTTTGTCTTGGTGGTTATCATCGGTTTTTTTGTAAGCATTTGTGTGTATTAAAACCTGGTGACAAATGCTGCGGTAGCTGAATTTTTTTTTATGTTTTTTTTTTATGTTTTTTTTTTGCGTATTTTGTAAAGCTATTTTTAGTGATTTTATGTTATATTAGTGGCTAATTTGGGGTTTCTTATGCGTGTTGGTGTATAATGGTATCGGATTTTTTTAATTTGACATGACCAACTGCCGGTTACTATATTTTTGAGCTTGTACTTTAGAGTGTGTTTGAATTTGAAGGCGAGTGCTGTTGTAGCCGATTTTTTTCAGCGGTGTTTAGTTTAAGTATGATAGATGATTCCCGCGATTTTGTCTTGGTGTTATCATCAGTTTTTTTGTAAACATTTGTGTGTATTAAAACCTGGTGACAGATGCTGCGGTAGCTGAAAATTTTTTAATGTTTTTTTTTGCGTATTTTGTAAAGCTCTTTTTCGTGATTTTGTTTTAGTGGCTAATTTGGGCTATCGTATTCGTTGGCGTATAATCGAATCTGGTTTTTTTTAGTTTGACATGATATAATGCAAGTTACCATTGTTTTGAGCTTGTACTTTAGAGTATATTTGAATTTGAAGGCGAGTGCTGTTGTAGCCGATTTTTTTCAGCGGTGTTTAGTTTAAGTATGATAGATGATTCCCGCGATTTAGTCTTGGTGTTATCATCGGTTTTTTTGTAAACATTTGTGTGTATTAAAACCTGGTGACAGATGCTGCGGTAGCTGAAAATTTTTTAATGTTATTTTTTGCGTATTTTGTAAAGCTCTTTTTCGTGATTTTGTTTTAGTGGCTAATTTGGGCTATCGTATTCGTTGGCGTATAATCGAATCTGGTTTTTTTTAGTTTGACATGATATAATGCAAGTTACCATTGTTTTGAGCTTGTACTTTAGAGTATATTTGAATTTGAAGGCAAGTGCTGTTGTAGCCGATTTTTTTCAGCGGTGTTTAGTTTAAGTATGATTGATGATTCCCGCAATTTTGTCTTGGTGGTTATCATCGGTTTTTTTGTAAACATTTGTGTGTATTAAAACCTGGTGACAAATGCTGCGGTAGCAGAAAATTTTTTGATGTTTTTTTTTGCGTATTTTGTTAAGCTATTTTTAGTGATTTTATGTTATATTAGTGGCTAATTTGGGGTTTCCTTTGCGTGTTGGTGTATAATGGTATCGGATTTTTTTTAATTTGACATTACCAACTGCTGGTTACTATAGTTTTGAGCTTGTACTTTAGAGTGTATTTGAATTTGGAGGCGAGTGCTGTTGTAGCCGATTTTTTTCAGCAGCGTTTAGTTTAAGTATGATAGATGATTCCCACGATTTTGTCTTGGTGTTATCATTGGTTTTTTTGTAAACATTTGTGTGTATTAAAACCTGGTGACAGATGCTGCGGTAGCTGAAATTTTTTTAATGTTTTTGTTTTGCGTATTTTGTAAAGCTCTTTTTCGTGATTTTGTTTTAGTGGCTAATTTGGGCTATCGTATTCGTTGGTGTATAATCGAATCTGTTTTTTTTTAGTTTGACATGATATAATGCAAGTTACCATTGTTTTGAGCTTGTATTTTAGAGTGTATTTGAATTTGAAGGCGAGTGCTGTTGTAGCCGATTTTTTTCAGCGGTGTTTAGTTTAAGTATGATAGATGATTCCCGCAAATTTGTCTTGGTGGTTATCATCGGTTTTTTTGTTAACATTTGTGTGTATTAAAACCTGGTGACAAATGCTGCGGTAGCTGAAATTTTTTTAAGTTTTTTTTTGCGTATTTTGTAAAGCTATTTTTGGTGATTTTATGTTATATTAGTGGCTAATTTGGGGTTTCGTAGGCATGTTGGTGTATAATCGAATCAGATTTTTTTAATTTGACATGACCAGCTGGTTACCATAGTTTTGAGCATGTACCTTAGCCGTTTTATGAAGCGGTGTTTCGGTATGATAGGTGTTTTCCGCGATTTTGTCTTAGTGGTTACGGTGGGTTTTATGTTAACTTTTGTGTGTATTCAAATTTGGTGACAGATGCTGCGGCAGCAGAATTTTTTTCACTGTTTTTTTGCGTATTTTGTAAAACAATTTTTTGTGATTTTTTTTTAAATTTTCTTCCCTCTTTTTTTTCTTTTGGGGAAAGAATTTTCCTATTTTCTTTCATAGTGCACCTTTGCTTTATAAGACCAACACATCTTCCAAGTTTCATGCTTCTAGGACTAATGGTTTAGGCTGTGCGTTGATTTTTCTTTAAACCATTTTTCCCCTTTTTCTCCTCTTTGGGAAAGAATTTTCCAATTTCCTTTCTTAGGGCACTTCTACGTTATAAGAGAAATATACCCTCCAAGTTTCATGTTTCTAGGACTAATGGTTTAGGCTGTGCGTTGATTTTTCTTTAAACCATTTTTCCCCTTTTTCTCCTTTTTGGGAAAGAATTTTCCAATTTCCTTTCTTAGTGCACCTCTACGTTATAACAGGAACATACCCTCCAAGTTTCATGCTTCTAGGACTAACGGTTTAGGCTGTGCGTTGATTGTCAGTCAGTCAGTCAGTCAGTCAGTCAGTAACGAAAGAGTTTTATATATTTAGATTATATATTATTACTGTATATATTACTGTATATATACTTAGTATTATCACGCTCACACTCTTAACCTATAATACTTTTAAATCTGTATCTAGCAGATATTATTTTTCTCTTATAACCGACATCAAAAAAAAAAAGAGGAGGTTCTAAATTCAATTGTATTTTTATATGTTTCGTCATTGAAGTATGGACAGATTTGTTTGTTATAATATTGTTATATTACGAAATATTGTTTTACGGGAATTCACAATCAAATAAGTAGTACAAAAAAATACAGAAAATTTGTTTGTTTTTACAACTATACCTACTTAATACAATTAATTAACTTAGAAATATATTATACATTTATTGGTACAATAGATTTTTTTTAATAATTCTTGCCTTATGAGAAAAAAACTCAGGTTTATTGGATTCATTCCTCAAGCTCCCGGTAGAAAACAAATCAAGCACTCAGTAGTAAAAAACTAGTATCATTATGACCTATTTACAAAACGACATCTTTCACAACCTAAGAGGTTCAGAACAGGAACAATACAACATAATCATGATCTCGGATCATATCACTGTCATTAAATTGTTTTTCTATTCTTACACTCGCGCCTACGACATCTTGAAAGAGGCTTTTAAGCTTAAATAAACCTTCTGGTCATAAAAATAGAGTTTAATATAAGATATATTTTTGCTAACGGTATGTCATGTTACAATCTTTGTATGATCATGGTCATTGTAAAAACATTATATAAGAAGTGTATGAGTTTTTTTTTTTATTCTGAATAGTATTTAAGTCTACACTCAGATGTGGATTCAAACTGTGGTTAAAATATTGTTCTACTGATGAATATTAAATGTAAAAAGAGTTACAATTTTTATTAAATCAAGCCCTTTAAAATATTTAAGAAGAGTAGTTTTCTTTTCGTATCAGCTTTTTTTTGGGAACGCTTCCGTCTGGTACTGATTTGGATGAGTTGATCTTTAGATCGTTTCTAACGGTCTGCATATAGTTCAACTGTTTTTCTTGTGTATTTTGTACATTTTGTAAATATTTGTTTCATTGTAGGTAAGTTTATTTTTATTTAAATGTTAAGTATAGGTATAGCCATTGTAAAAAAAGAGTAGTCAGTGTCATGTCTTAAAATTACATTTTGCTGTAATTGGTATACTTATCATAATAAAGAGGCTGCAACGCGGATAAAAAACTAGGAGATCTTTTATAGGATTTGATAGTAGTACTACCAAAGGTATCCAAAGGTTGTCTGGAAGAAATCGCTATTAGCGATAAGACCGCCCATTGTACCTCTAGTTTTTAAGTATTCTTTAGACCATGTTTACCTGATGATTTATGGTGTACAATAAAGTTATATTCTATTCTATTCTATTCTATTCTACTACGCAGGCATTATGCACATAATTTTCAAAATCCTTTGGTGCTTGACCGGATTCAAACCCGCGACCTAAACCTATGGTGGAACCTATCAGAAGCCACGAGGCTTAAAACGAGCAGAACGAATCGAATCAAACGTTCAAGATTATCTATCATCGGTAAGCACAAAACGGCATAAAATAGCCAGAGAATTAAGATAAAACTCATCTACATAAATATTATAAAACATCTAGATGTGATCTACGTAAGCGAGACCGCGGGCAAAATCTAGACTTTAATAGCAAAATAACACAGTATCAGTACTGCAGCTGTAGTATTCCATTGCAAGTGTAAAGACTTCCTTTACACTTCACCCAAAGCTCACGTGGAAAGCTTGCGTTTTTATTGCTTACAAATCTACTTAAGGCAGAGCTATTTGTCGAATAAAAATATGTCAGTCCTTGTTCCTGACAAGCCTAAAAAAGAAAAGAGGTTAGATCTGACGGACAGCTATATAGATGGAAAAATATGCTCTATGGGTCTTATTAATAATCCTAGCGTAGCGTTGGACTAGTTGATCCGTGTTTTGTCTCTTGCATTGACATGCAATTGTCAACTCGAACAAATGTGACAAAACACGATTTAACTACTCCAGCGTTGCGCCATGATTATTAATAACACCCTATTAGTTTAGTATTTTTAAAGTTGTCACTATTTTAATAGTGTGGCCTAGCGTGGCAATGGCTGTTTGACAAGAAGCATTGGCACGTTGGACATTCTGACTGTGATAGCACTTTTTAAAATTAGCGCAATCGTTATGTATAATTTTGTGGATGAAACTAGAAATGGGAAATAATAAAGGTAATCGCGATAAATACCCTTTTCTTCAATAATTTATTAATGTTGTTTCCAAAAACATTTTCATCTTAGGCTCCCAGCTCGTGCTCTTATTTATAAGTCTTAGCTGTAACAGGAGTCAAGACTAACTGCCAAAATCTTCAGCCAGATCAAATCTTTAACGGTCTTTAATTCCAATTTGGTTGCTTCTCATGAATGTAACCGTTCCCTCACAGCGCAGAAGTAGCTCATGATTGAATGTAACTTAAGTGTTCACGTGAGCTTCGAGGAAGGTTTCGAATACTATGCTCGCAACGGGTTTCTCACACAGACGCAATGAGGCTTTCACGCACACATACACAATGCGTAATGCCGGTAGTAGCCAGTTTATAAGTAACCGAACTGTGATAATGCTTATGTGTACAGATAACAAAAAACTTTTGCCCAACGTAAGAACTCCATAAAAAAGAACTCAAAAGTATAATAATCAATAACAGCTAGAAGTCTCAAATCATACCTCTAAATGATATCATTATTTATTTTGATCTTTTTTGTTTTACATATAGGTATTTCATTGATATTTTATTTTATTTTAATTCAATTTTCTATCAGTTAAATAGATTTAAACAAAACATATTAACAAGCACCAAAAATTATACGTTCAGTGTAAATTTTTTTTCATATTTTATAATATTATATTTTTTCAGATTTAGACTATACAATTTTGCTACAAAACAACAAGCTTATTACCATATTTTTTTTCTGTAGGTAGTATTTTAAAAGTGTTTATTTATTTATGAATCTTACTGTGCATATTATTTGCAATAGCACTACTCAAGCATGTCCTAAAAACAAATAAAATATAACAAAACAAAGTGACCATGCTGACCGTACAACTCGACGAGCCTCCACACAAGTACTCAAACTCAAAACACGTGGTGTAAGAAAGAGAAAAAAATAATAAAACCCTTTAATTTATACCACGATAGTGCCTGTATCTTGAAAATAAAATATAGCTTTTTTTCTTAACCTTTTTTGGGTCAGTGGCCTTAGTGTTGCGCTGATTTTATCGATACTTTTTTGATAGATCACGTTTTGTGCATTTTTTTTTTAATTAACATTATTGCACTCTATCTATATTTCACTAGCATTATTTACTTCTAGCATTTAAACATGGCTGCTTGCGGGTTTCTCCTACCCCTAAGTACATTCAGAATAATATGTAGCTATGTAGATTCCAAGTTCAAATATCAAAATTCATACCGCTATGAGACCGATGACAAAAATAAAAAAAGCAGCCAAGTGCGAGTCGGACTCGCCCATGAAGGGTTCCGTAGCATCAAATAACATATTATAAAGGTTTTTGTAGTTCGTCGAAAGGAAAATTGCGGTTTACGATTAATGACGTATAAAAAAAAAACTACTGATTAGATCTCGTTCAAACCAAATATCGTTGGAAGTTTGCATAGTAATGTACAACATATATTTTTTTTAGTTTTATCATTCTCTTATTTTAGAAGTTAGAGGGGGGGGGACCAACTTTTTTCCACTTTGGAAGTGTCTCTCGCGCAAACTATTCAGTTTAGAAAAAAACGATAATAAAAACCTCAACATCATTTTTAAAGACCTATCCATAGATACCACACAAGTACGGGTTCGACGAAAAAAAAATTTTTGAGTTTCAGTTTCAAGTATGGGGACCCCCAAAATCTATAGTTTTTTTTCTATTTTTGTGTAAAAACCTTAATGCGGTTCATAAAATACATCTACTAACCAAGTTTCATTAGTCTAGCTCTTATGGTTTCGGAGAAAAATGGCTGTAACACGGCCGGACAGACAGGCAGACAGACAGACAGACAGACAGACATGACGAATCTATAAGTGTTCCGTTTTTGCCATTTGGCTACGGAACCCTAAAAACAGAATGCTTAGCTTTGATTCTGAGGCACGGAAGAAAGTACATACCAAAGAGTGTGAACAAAATACTCTCAAACTCAATCAAACTCTCCTAAAGTCGTATGTTAATTTTATATCATTAAAATGATTGCTAAACTATTTCCTAGTTCTTACTACCGTAACTACAAATTGCTAATAAATAATTAATAAAATAAAGCTGATTTAAATGATCGCAGAATCGATTAGATCGAAATTAAATTGCAGTGATTTAAATCATTCAAGCATCGATATTAATGACGCAAATACAGCACTAGCTTACACAGTAGCCAGACTCACGCCTACACCGATACCACAGAGTATATAATAACACTCGATACCACAGAGTATAAATGTAAGTAATCGAAACGTCACAAATCACGGTACAACTCTCGCTTTTTGAGTTTTATAACCATCGTAAAATCGATATACACGCTTCAACGCAACACCGCAAATTTCAACTTGAGCATCGATTTTACGTATCGATAAATTGCATAGGTATTCATACATACATCTCTTTAAAAGTCGATAAAATATAAAAACATTCGTCTCACCACAGCGTCCTGGCGAATACGGGTGAACTTTTAAATTGGGGCTTGTGAATTTGTGGGTACCCGCAAATTTTCCAATAAATTTGACAGTCGCTTAAAAATTATTGCTTTGCCGCAGCTACCTGTATTAACCGAATACGGGTTCAGTTTTTGGCAGTTTTTTTCAATAAACCTTTGTGTTATTATTTTGCGTCAGTTGGTGAAGAGTTAATTTGTACTACCTCCAATATTCAGGGTGAATACATAAGTTGTTTATTGATTTTTCAAGTTTTAGGGTAATTCAATAAATTTGAGATCTGATGTTGTGTATTTTTCATTTTAGCACATCTATATTTACTACCTAGGTACCCACAAAATTTCGTAAAACTTTCTTCCATTACAAAATTTATGACTTTTGCTCATTCAAAAATGGAAACTCTCGCGTGAATAGATAACGGCCAGCTTTTTTTCATAATCTTTTAAAAGCTAAGTACGTAATTAAAAAAAACATTGTGTCGAAGGCTCGTGCGTCGCATCCATCATGGTACAATGCTTTGAGGACATTACCATAGGCTGCGTAGTTCAGTAGTGGTCTTCTGTTAAAAAAGTGGGAAGTCATACGAGCAATTATAGTTACGGAACAAAAGCACCGTATTCAATAACAACTTCAATAATATAGTGTAAATCTGTCTAAATTAGAAATCATTTTGGTATTCCGTTTGTATGAAAATTTTCCCTCCGTAGGCCCCTTAATTCTGCTAAAGATTTTTTTTGACGTCATAGTTTTTTTTAAATCGGATAAATTATGATGTAATTGTTTTAACCATTACCTTTATTCAAAAATAACTACTTAACAAGGAGGTTGAAAACCCATTACCCCCCCAACACAACCAGCAATGAGTTTAAAAAATCGAAGTCTATGTAATATTATGTTACTTAATTGCTATTACCACCACGGTCACACAATTTTTGTCGGACAATAGTTGCTCTACAAGTTGCTCAACAGCAAAAAAAAAGTAGAAATTACAACTAAGTAGGTACCAAAACTTACAAATTGCCCGTTCACCAGGCCCAAGCGACACGCACTAGAAAACTAATTACAATTCAAGACCACTCTCCACAGATAATTAATAAGTTTGAAGATGCTTTGAAGAGAGCATTTGAATACAATGCCGTCTGAACGCAACTGTGGTTCTTATTTCCATAAGAAGTACTTGTGACGTAGTTTAGAATAGCAAGCTAAGTTTTTCTTTGCTATAAAAAACCAGACAAGTGCGAGTCGGACTCCCCCACCAAAAGTTCCATACAAATTTGTAAGCATATAAACAAAAAAAGTAATCGTCAGCATAATGACGTATGTATGTCTGACAATTTTTTTTTTATTCAATTATAAATGTGTAGTTTTCAGATATTTCCGTATACCTACTTCAAGTCTAAGACGATATTACTTGCCAAACTTAATAGTTCTACAAGACGCTGACCAACAGGCAGTCAGACAGACGGGCGACAAAGTGATTCTGTTTTTTTGTTTTGAGGTACGAAACCCTAAAAACAAGAAAACCGCATTTATGCAAAAGTTGATCATCATAGCCTGAATAATTCTACTGTCCAATAAAACTCTCCTCCCTTCCAAATAATAAAAAAGAGGAGTTAGGAGGACCGATTCAGAACCCTTCGGGAATGTCTTGTCCATCCGAAGATACCTTTCTTATTACTTCTCCATAGAGAGATTACATTCTCCATCTACCTCGATCCTGTGCCAGTCTAACTCATTTTCACCCCGCGACTTTGACTATGTCGTCCATCCTTATTGCTGCAGAGCGGCCTACACTGCAGTAGCCGGTTCTTAGCCACCAATCGGTCGTTGTTCTACTCCACCTGTCATTACATCTTCCCTTATTTTTCCTCACAGTAACGAGGCGTTATGCTGAGTCAAAACTCTTTTGCTGCTGTAGCACACAGAAACACGACGCACTTCTCCAGTATCTATGTATATTTATTTATATCTTTCTTATTTTAGTGTCCTTGTGTTTTGCTGGTTCATGTGTGCTTATGGAGTAATTAAATAAATGTCTTTGTCTATGTAATAAATGAAGATAGAAAACTTCCGCTCCAGAAGTCTGGAGTGATGAAAATAGTAATGCTGTGGTCCAAACCACAACAATAGACAATACCAGACTTGTTTCTTAAGGCGGTACACCGTTCTACACCAATTATCCGATATTAAAACTAATTGTACCTATTACCAGTGATATTGTAAATCATAGACAATACTCAACCATAGACCGTTGGTCTAAATCATCTTTTGACCATAGATATTGTAGATTAAATTGAAGCAATTTTCACTAGTTTTGATATGAGTATGGTTTGAGGTGATTAAGTTCTGAGCGATAGAAATTAAACCTTTTTTTGTACAAACTGTTTTATGGTTAGTTTTAGAGAACGTTTAAAGTTATGAGAAATGATTTATTTTATTCTGTATAACTATTACTATTAGCACGAATTATCCCATTGTTGGGCCTCCCTCCAATCCTGCCATCTTGTGCCACCATTCGCCAGTGCCTCTCAAAGTCTGTACTATCATATAATATTTGATTTGACCATCCTTACACTGGTTAAAAAATCGGTTGTCTGTGAAGTCGGTTTACTGACGATAGTTGAACGTGACAACGTCATACAGCTGTCCACGCGGACGCATCGCTCACTCAAGTTGGAGAGAGACAGATGTCGAACGCTGCCGAACGCGGAGGCCGATTGTGCCTCTTTGTCGCTCATTCCGCGCTTTCGCTTGCACTTCAAGCCTTAAATGGAACGCCTGAGAGTGAGGTAACGCCGCATGAGTCATGCTTTTTCGTGCGTGCAGCCAGCTCCATCGAATTATAAGACGTTGTCATATCAAAACAGTATAATCCACGACACTGACGTCAACTCCGCACGTATTGACCATGTCTTTCCCGTGGATTAGGCCGACTAAACTGTCAGGATGGTATAGGTGCTGGGCAAGCCTATTCCATCTAAAATTCTGTCTCAGGCACTATAGCGTCCCGTAATTAGGAGCATGAGTAAAAACCTTGCCCCGTAAATCATCTACATAATAGACCTAAGCTTTTAATACGCTATATAAATCATGTACCATAGATGCATTCTAGGCCTTTTTTTACGTTGTTTTATCTCATCATCTTTGACTTGAAACTTCTACTGCAGGATATTGATATTAAAAAAAATGATTTTTGTAAATAAATTTTAGTTTATACAAGTTTTATAATAAAACTAATATTTAGTAACAGGAGCAGCATCAGTTACAATCTAATGACAGCAATTAAACCAGTCTTGACTCCAATCATTAATTATAATCACTTAATCCTGCCCAACGGCGATAACTGTCACAGAACCAGTTGCACTCACACTTGGCTAGTTTCCTTACACCAACAGTTTATGGAAGATTTTAATCTGTAACATTTGATACACGATTAATACGAGTCTAATGTTTACTTTATTATTTGAGTCTAATAAAAACAAAAGGTTACTTTTTCATTTTTGTTTCGACAGCACTTGCGACGACATTTTTGCTTTGACAATTTTTTCAATTTTATTTAATTATTGTGAGATTTGAGTACGTACCAACTAGATAACTAGGTACTCCTACTAGATAGGCTTAGACAATTTAAACTGAATTAATTTTAAGAACTGAACTGAATTAATTGACAGATTAGCAGAATAATTTCAGTAGAAAATATTTTCTTGGATAAAGTTTTAAGCACATCCAAGCTTTCTGCGGTGGCGATCAGTGAAACGCTCTCAAAATATAACCACGATAAACTTTTGTGCACATCTAAGCGTTCTGCGGTGGTGATCAGTGGAAGACTGTCAAAATGACCACGCTAATGCCTTGTGAGCACAAAGAGTGTTTTTTTTATCAAGTGATTTTTAAATAAAAAAAATGATATCAAAATACGTTCATCCTTGCACGCCTCTCCGTTTCCGTCGAAGCTAAAAAGAGGTCAAAAGTAGTATTACTCACAAGTCTTGACCTATTCCTACAGTAGGTAGTTAAACTTATAACAAATCATCGTCTTCTAGGTACCATTCCTATTTCATCACCAGCGGTACCTTAATTTGCTAATTCATATGTAATTTCGTACGTAATGACAGATTGTCGCGTTCGCTGGAAACAGATAATGTAGGGTTTATAAACTTAGCGTGCGGTTTCAGTAACGCGACATTAGCCCCATTACTTACAAGCGTTTTGACACGACAACGTCTTATAATTCGATGGAGCCGGCTGCACGCACGAAAAAGCATGACTCATGCGGCGTTACCTCGCTCTGAGGCGTTACATTTAAGGCTTGAAGTGCAAGCGAGAGCGTGAAACGAGCAACAAAGAGGCACAATCGGCCTCCACGTTCGGCAGCGTTCGACAATTCTGTCTCTCTCTTAATTAATTGAGTGAGCGATGCGTCTGAGTGGACAACTGTATGACGTTGTCACGTTCAACTATCGTCAGTAAACCGCCTTTACAGACAACCGATTTTTTTTTCAAAAGATAATCAGTGTTTAAGCAACTGTCATCTCTTACCATCCGGTAATGTCAAACAGAGACAGGGCGAACTTAGAGCAATGCGTCACACCTAAGTAACGCTGGTAAGTAAGGCTATAGTTGTCTAGGAAAATGTCGTTAGGAAACCGGCATATCGTAGAACATAAAAAGTTCAAAAACATGTCAAGTGCACGAAAAGACCCTCTTAGCGGCGCATTTAAAATCCTTTCGCCACACTGGTACCTGTGACACGATAAGAAGAAGTTATCTAGCCAGCTGGCTCTGCAGATTTTTTATTTATTTTTATTTATTCAGAGCTTCCTGTAAGGAACCCAAACCTTGAAAAAACGTCAAAAATCGAGGTTAGCAACCTACACTGTGAGTAAAACCGCGGGTAACTGCTAATTACCAATCAAGCACTTCAATCGTATATTGAAGCGCTATTATAATAATCAAGCGGTTCAATCATATATTGAAGCGCTTGTGGTGTAACTAGCTTGATGATTGATATAATAATTTCCTGCAATAATAACGAATATCAATCAAAATTTGACTTACTTCTAGGTTGGTCTACAGAATTTGCACCCAAATTACTTATTATTTTGCTTCAGTAATTGAACCTAAGTTTGTGCTTTAAAAAATAAAAATACTTTTTACGCCTGTTATAGTGATGCAAACGACAGAACTTAAACGATTAAAATACCAGCAAGAAACTAATGTGGTATTCAAAGCATCGCTAAAAGCCACAACTACTATTATTCAATAGATTTGCGTAGAAAGCAGGTTGCAAGCGCTGGTACGGGCTTTATGGGGTTGATCCACGCTTACAAACATAATGTGTTAGTGCATTAACATGGAATGCAAGGTTATCTAGTTTGAACTTGAACCTGCAAGAAATAAGATAAATATGTTATATACATATACAGGGTGGCCCAAAAGTCGTGGATCAAATGCAACTAGGGGTTAGATGGGGTCATCAGCGGCAAAAAGTTGTTCTACGGGTGGTCTTTAACGTCAACCCCTGCAGAGTTATAATTTTTTTTGTGTTTTATGAGAAAATTGCCATTTTTTAACTAATTCTTATTAAAATTCGAAAAAATGTACATCCTGTATTTTTTTTATTATTTTTACCAGATTGGTGCTGATGAGTCCTTGCGTTAGACATGTTATTTATGGTTGTTTATTGGGTGTGTTGAAGATAATATTAAGTTTTACGATTTTCTTTTTTCTCAAATCATAACTTTTTATTTACTACGGACCCCACTGTGAAAAAAAAATACTCTACCGAAAAGTGACCCTGTATTACAAGTTTTGGCGCATTTAATAGGGATTCTGAAAAGGTATTACACATGGCCATGAGAGGCTCTAATATTTTTCTAGAACAAAAAAACAAAACAACGATTGGGAATTAATTGTTTTATTAAGCAAATCATTTTACAATAAATGCTCAAAATTCCTGCCTCTGACCATAATACATAATCTGCAACGTCTCATAAAATTCCTACGTAACCTACGGAATGCACCTCTGTTGTTAATAACTTGTACCCTAGCAAATTCGAGCTTTTGTCGTAGTTCTTGTTCGCTATTGTTCTCTCCTTGGCTAACTACTTCTTTAAAATAGCACCAAAGAAAAAAATCTATTGGATTTAAATCGGGCGATTGGGGTGGCCATGCAATATGTCCGCCTCGACCAATCCACCGGTTGGGGAAGCGCTCGTTCAAATGATCTCTAACTGCTCGAGCGTAGTGAGGTGGGGCGCCATCATGTTGCAGCCACATTTCTGCTATTCTTTCTTCTGGAACTTCAGCTTCGTTAAGAATAAGGTTTAAATTAATTTGCAAAAAATTTAAATACTGAGCACCATTCAGCCTTGCTGGCATTTCATGGAGCACCAACTGCTCGCAGCGTCAACTGTAGTCCGGAAAACGATCACGGTTAGGGTAGCGTTGACGGTATTCCCTGGCAGCAGCCCGGCCATTACCGTCGCAAAAGCCATACAGGTAATGCATTTCTGCATACTCCCGTTGGGTGTATTCTCTCCTCGCAGCAGCCATCTGTCCACTTTTGTAGCCAATCCAAACCGGCCTTTTATTGACAAAGACTCTCTGCCTCTCTCTAACACTAACCATTTATAGTGTAAAAGAGAGGCAGAGAGTCTTTTTCATCAATTGTATTACTTTTTTTTTGTAAAAGAGCAGCAAAGAGTCCCTGTCATTATTCGTTTTTTTTTTAAATAATAGATAGCTAAGCATTTGGCTGCCATCACACCTGATAGAAAGTGAAGATGCAGCCTAAGATGGAGCATCAGTCTGGATGGTAGATGGAGTTCCAGTTTATTTCTAAATAAGCCTAACCGCGTTTTATGGTTGGGTTAACTTTGGCCTTGCTACGAATAATCGTCCTTGACAGATATCAAAGCCACGCATAGCCATGTGTAATACCTTTTCAGAATCCCTATTAAATGCGCCAAAACTTGTAATACAGGGTCACTTTTCAGTAGAGTATTTTTTTTTCACAGTGGGGTCCGAAGTAAATGAAAAGTTATGATTTGAGAAAAAAGCAAATCGTAAAACTTAATATTATCTTCAACACACCCAATAAACAATCATAAATAGCATGTCTAACGCAAGGGCTCATCAATACCAATCTAGTGAAAATAATAAAAAAAATACAGGATGTAGATTTTTTCGAATTTTAATAGGAATTAGTTAAAAAAAGTCAATTTTCTCATAAAACACAAAATAAATTATAACTCTGCAGGGGTTGACGTTAAAGACCACCCGTAGAACAACTTTTTGCCGCTGATGACCCCATCTAACCCCTAGTTGCGTTTGATCCACGACTTTTGGGCCACCCTGTATATATGAAGTAAGATAATGTTTGACTGGCCTCTAGCTCAGTTGGTAGTAGCTCTGCCTTCTGTGCAATAGGTCGTGGGTTCGATCCCCACCGAGAACAAATATTTGTGTGGTGAACATAAATGTTAGTTCTCTGTCTGGGTGTTATATTGTCTTCTAAGTATGTATTTACAAAAAGAAAAAATGTATTCAAGTATTATATCAGCTATCTGGTTCCCATATTACAAGCTCTGCTTAGTTTGGGGCTGGGTAGTGATGTGTGAATTGTCCACAATATTTATTTATTATTATTTATTTATGATGGTGTACAATCTTCTACCAAGGGGTATTAAGAGACTATTGAGTATGCTGATTTTATAGTTATAAAAGATATCAGTTGAACTATCAAGCACGCTATTCAAATTAATGCGTACAAGATTCTGTGTTTTGGGCAACGATTTTTTGTTTTACACATATTAAAACTCTCTAAAACCTAAACTAATAGATCACAGCTTTTCTGTAACTAATTTCTTTATAAATCCAGACCTAACCTTCCATCTGCTTTCTTTCTAAATTTATAAAAACAATCTTCACACAAGCCCGTAAACCGATGCAGAGGTTCTCAACATTGTTCCAAAGTAAACATAGGTATGAGAAGTGGCACATCAAACACTTGGCCGTCATAAACGGTCAGTTTACGACGGTCGTAAATCACATATCGTCCGATCGCTCATCAAACGACGTAAAAATAGTCACAAAGACGCAAGTCGCGGGTGCTAAGTCTGCGGCTTAAGTCATTTCTAAGTAGAGCTTTTATTTTCTTCGAGTGGCAAAAAGGTATCTGCGTAGTTTTAAATAAATAGGATTGGAATTGCAGTTCTTGGTGTGGACACGCCTGGTAACCTCGTTGTTCGTGAAATTACTATCCATGATAGTATTTTCGAAGGAGCACTGGTGGTCTAGTGGTAGTGGCCCCGCCTTCCGATCCGAAGGTCGTGGGTTCAAATCCACTCGTGTACCAATGAGTTTTTCTGTCGAAAAATGTATGTGCACTATGCCAGTACTCTCAAAACGGTGAAGGAAAACATCGTGAGGAAACCGGCGTGTTGTAGAACCTAATAAAGTTCGAGCAACACGCGTCACGCAAAAAGGGCCCACTAGCGGCCTACTTGCGGAAAAACCTGCCCGCACATCAAGTGCGCATGATAAAACTTGCCAACTAGTATTTTCGAAAAATATAAGTTTAAACCTCTCAATTTAGAGAAACTTATCATAACCAAACTGCTTAACTGATTTTGGTGGAACTTATGTAGGACCAATGTGGAAGTATGTACCTATAAACATTAAGGACAAAAAAAGTTTTTTTCAGCTAGGTTCATAAATTGATATTGAATTCCTTCATCAAAATAACAACGAAATTGAGAATCTCTTCCTTTTTTGTTTTAAGTTGGTTAAAAATATGACTGTGCTGTGCGTGTGCATGCTATATTTTTTGGAGGAATAAATACAGACGGATACAGGAAGTGTTGGCGGGATGACCTGGACGCGTTCTGCAGGGAGTGGCCGAGTTTGGGTCAAGAGCGAGATGAGTGGAAGGAACGGGGGAGGCCTTTGCCCAGCAGTGGGACAGACCAGGCTGAATAAAAAATAAAAAAATACAGGTTTTAAAAATGACAATAATATAAAAAAACATCAAACTTGCAGTCAAAAATATTCCGACGATAATTTATAGTCTAAGGTCAGGAAGAAAAATACTAATCCACCTGCCAAGCGTGATATTTACGGTACACATTCTAAAATATACCTACGATGATGATGAATGACAAACAAGAGAGAGAGAGAGGAAGAGAGAGATTCATCTTCTGTCCTATTTAGTATCAGAGATTAAGACAATTTCGTGAGAGTTATAAATACTATTTACTATACCTACGAGTGTGTGTATGGTACGTAAGTATGTAGATATACGTAATGGCAGATTGCCAGAGGCGTACGGTAAAAAAATATTAATGCAAGTCAAGTAATGGCGCCAATGCTAAACAGATGCAAAACTGGCAGTTCTAGACAATATTAACTTACTGCGTAGCATATAAAATAAATAACAAAATACTAAATATAATACAACTAAACAAATTAATCTTAAAGAATATAAAAATACGGACACGATCTAAACAGCAGTTTGAGTTCTCTGTGGATTTTTTAGTTGTGGCATGAAGTATTGCCTCGTAGGTCACGCACGTCAGGAACGTGACCTACGATATACTGCCCTGCTTCCATCAACTTGAGGCATACAGATGTTCAGCCTCACGTGCCAGTAATTTTACCGACACCTACACCCTTCAAACTTAGACAGCAATGCTGCTTCACGGCAGAAAAACCTCTATATCTAGGATTTTTTGTCAAAGAACTACATATTGGGCACTAGTAGGAGAAAAACTAAGAAAATATCATTAATTGGCGGCAAAAATATGGTGATAGTACGTCTCCAGACTAGCTTTTTCTCAAAGTACTCTACTACTTCTATAATACTTTTGAGACATTAAAAATCTTTGTGAATTCTACTATCGTTTTGGTAGTCCAAACCTTTATCATCATTATCAGTCTAAAAAAGCCCACTGCCTGACAATACGCCTCCCAAATACGGTATCCCGTCCTAGGCTTGGCCGCGTGGAACAGGCACAGACTCACCTAGATTTATGACGTTTCAAAGTGATTCTTGCAATCCAACTGAATAAATACAGTTTTGATTTTGATTTATTTCTAGGAAGAACGATTCTGAGCCCTCTCCATCCAACAACTGTGAATCTTCTAGCTTAATTTTGTAACAGTGCAAACCAGTTAGTCTACTCATTTCACAAAATCATCCCTGATTGTTGTTTTGTCTCCCAAATTCCCATAAAACTTTCCCACAAAAGCGTGTTTTGACCACACACCACTGGTCATTGGAATTGGACACAACAATCATTTCTCGAGTGACTAGAAAAGGACAATCATCATTGCATGATTAATCGATTGTGGATGATCACGCCGTTTTCGGATCATGACAAAAAGATGGATTCAACGTTTTTGATTGAATTGTGTCTTTTCAAAACTGTTATAATCTGAGGAGTGACAAAATACTTGGGGATGATGAAGTAAGATTGCCATGCATGGTGAATAAGTGGTTGGAGACTAGAAGTAGCGTTTTTGTAATGAAACAAAGATATTCATTTTAGAATCTTTAGACGTATTTAGTGTATTAAAAAAAACAGTAAAAACGCAAAACTGGTGACAGCAGCGGTTAACCATACAAACAGCGCGTATAAATTATTTTAACTTTTTGTCGTCGATTAAATGTATAATGATTTAAATCTCTTAAAAAAAGTGATTTAAAAATAAAAAAAAATTACTAGTAGAAAAAAACCTGAGATTTTGCAACAAATTTTTCAATTGCTACGAGTGAAGCTGCGGAAAGAACCTAGTAAGAAAATAGTAGTAAAAACGTTCGTAATAATAATTTAGGCTCCAACAGACTAAAGGCAAAACACCTGTGTTACGCATCCAGGGCTGGGACAAAAAATAAGTTGCTCGCGTATCGGTCGAACGAAAGAATAGTGTGGACTTTGTTTATGTTTTTACGTATGCACTGTTGTGTGTGCACAATGCAAGGCGGAAACGAGAAAGACGCAGAATGAGATGACAAGATGAACTTGACTTTCGAGGTTTTTGCCCTGCACTAGGACAAAAAAGACAAGATATTAATAAAAAACTAATTTGTGACATATCAACTAGAATATAACAGTGTGTTTTTTTTCCTTTGTGGTAAAAAAACTTAGAGCACAATAACTGTTACAATAAAGACCTGTTTGATTAAAAATAACTATTCCCTATGTAGAAAGCTGTACACAAATATAATAAATTAGGTTTTAGGTCCCGTGGAATCCCGTGTATATAGATCGCTGTGACGTAGCCGAATCCTCAGAAAATAGGTCTACTTGCTGACGATATTTATCTTAGTTGCTAGTTAATTAGGTATGTGTCATAACCTTATGTATCAAAACTTCATTTATAAATAAGTTAACCGACAGATGACCTCGTCGTAGGCAGGCAGTCGGATGAAAACGAGCGACAAATGGCTTTTATTTTAAAATGAAGCATATCCATACTATTCTATCCATTGCACTTTAGAGCGAGACAACACTAGCAAGCATCTCACTCGGCCGGTCGCTGCACGTGTGTCAGGGAAACGGGTTTCAACGGCCAAGATTTTATTAATTTCTGTTTTTACTTAGAGGGTGTTTTGTTTTATTGCGTTGTTTGAACTTACATGTAGCTTTTACTGTGCTTCAAATAGGTTGGCTGGATTTTTTTGCGTGATATTTTCACATGTCAGAGCATTCTTGATAGTGGCATAGCCAAATCTTTAAAGCACCTTTTTATTAGTTTCCATTGTTTTCAGTTTATGTTAAACTGAATGGCCACTCAGTGATGGTAATGTTTACTAAAGCTTGTTAATGGTTGTAATAATTAGTTATTGTCCAAGGTTATTCAACAGTGCCAGAATGACGATAGGAACATCGTGGCTACGATAACCGCTTTTCATCAGGTTGGCCCTTCGGTCTTAAATAGGGTGGGCCGTATGGTTGTTTGTCTACTTTAATACATAAAAAATACAATAAAAATTACAAATAGGCTGATGTCCATTATAGGAACTTATCCAGTTTTAAAAAGTCAATATTCTTTTTTATATGGCACCTAGATTTACATAGTTAAAATCATCTCAAGCATCATTTTTGACAAGAACTAGAGTCTACTTTCTGGGCTTGATTTTGAAATCTGTTTTTATTCCAACACCATGTATAAAAGTGTAAAATATAGTCTATAGACAGCATAGAGCCTCGCTTCTGTTCGACTATACCATCGATATTGTTGATAACAAATTGCCTTTCTTTGTTCTGTCTGTGGTTTGTTTTTTTTTGTAATTTGTCATGATTTTTGTAGAGCTCCCGAGTTTTTTTTCTCGGTCATTTGAGTCGTGTAGAGGTTGCTTACTTGTGCATATTTTTTTAGGTTACAACCCGAATTTGAGCTGCTCGATGGATTTAGATAAACGCTGTACAAAATTATTCGTTGCGATGATTACTGATCTTAAAAGATTAAAAAATGCATACAAAAAAGGCAAACAGAAACGATGTGGTTGCTAGATAAATGTAATAAAATAAATTGCTAAAAGAACTAGAATTAAACTATAAAAAAACATCGAGAAGAACACAGTATTCTGACTACTCTAAAACCCTTTCACCACACTTGGTTCGAAAGAACCAGTGCCACTATACCTAAGTAGAAAACTGACTCTCAAATGAATACAATTAGAAAGTATTGCCAAATTTGAATGTACTAGGACCTATAATAGGTTACCTTTGAAAATCCCTGAGGGTACTTCTCAGATTTCTTAGTACCTAGTTAGTAGAAAACTATCCTTACCATCACCATTCTTTCTTCCAGATCGACCATTCTCCGAATCGGATGCCGTCCGTCCAACACCACCAGTCCAGCAATGCCGCATCTCAGCTTCCTCCCCTCCACTGCCCCTCACCTTCGACTCCGAAGACCTGGACGACGATGTCTTCATCAACCCCCGAAGTGGCAACGACCTCTTCGCAACACGTAACCTGGAGATCATCGGGTTCAATACTCCTAGGAGTCCAGCGGGCGTGCTGCTGAGTCCAAGACGGGAGAGGACGTTTAACTTCTCGCTTACGAGTGAGAAGCACTGGAGGGATAAGGGGGGAACGGATGTGGCTGATGGAGTTGACGCTGATGAGGTAAGGCTTCTGCACTGTCAACTGTGCATCATCAACATTGGCAGTTAGAACTAACCTACTGCTGAGCATAACCCTCTTTAAGACACCCTTGTCGGTTTTAGGTATTTTCTATCCAGAACGTAACGGCAAAGATGTCATACACTTTCTGAGCTGTTACTGTAAGAAAATGTATTATAATGTGGAGAAAAAAGAGGGAGACCTTTGCCCAGCAGAGGGGCAGTAGGTATAGATTGATGAAAAAGTAAGTAACCTGGTACATTTACAACTACGGTAAAAAAATATAAGAGGGGTACCTACCATTTCACACACCGCTAGCACCAAACCACTTAAACCTTGTTTTCTTACTTTTTTATACCGTAGTTGTTTTCTCGTGACAGAATTACAGACTACTCTATGTGCATAGGAAAAAAAGCTGCACGAAAGACGCGTCAACGTCTCATTTTTATAATTCTACATCTTCAGGCTAATGATGATGATATTCCATAGCAATAATAGTAGCGTGCAATACAATTGGATAAATGCAGCTAAGTGTCTAACTAGCTACAGTTCATCGGCACATGAATCATATCCAACAAAGACGCACGTGCGCACAGAAAAATATCGTAAAACACGCTTAAAGTCAGTCTGTTTACATTGTTATAATGCGCAAAGTTTTTTCGCAATGTTATTAGTTTTCATCGAATAAGGCTATTTAGGAATTAAATAAACTGTAATTCGGAAAAGTATTTTTTCTTAGTTGGGTAAATTTTATTTCGCCTACTCATAAAATAACGAGAAGCCGATAAAAAAAATAGAAAACCTCAAACACAAACAAAACAGTTTTAGCCACTCAATAAATATTTCCATTATTTTGACGGGGGAAAAAAACAGCCATTTAGAAACGCCTGTTAAAAAAATAGAAGCAATACACACCGGATTGCTATCCGAATTCACCAGGCGCAATAACATTCCAACAGTAGGGTGGCGTTCAACAATTATTTTGTTAATGCTTACAATAAAATAAAAAGTGCTGACTGAAGCGGAATTAAATCTTTCCGATAGATACCGGTTTATGTACCAAATAAAATGTTGCATTCTTTATTTCAAATGCTGTGGTATGGAGGTGGCTTTTTGTAAGAATTCGATTTTGTTTTTTTTTCCTTATTTATAGAAGCCTGAATATATTTTTTTATTCAGTAGTGTTGTTCTTACGTGCTACCGTGGTACGTAGGTTCACCCAGTTTATAAAGTTTATGGGCTTATTTAGATAAAATTATTGTATTCAACACAAAATTTGGAGAATTCACTTTCGCAAACTAGCCTAGACTCAAAACAATAACATTCAAAATTACATTTCACGATTCCAACAAATTAATGTTTATCATCCATGATTCATTACAACAATATAGAAGTATTTCATAATATATTGTTATCTAGAACGACGTATTTATTATTCAAAATATTTATCTTCTATGCACTTTAGCTCAAACCAAATAAATACTATTCCATCTAAATGTTGCAATAGTCGTAAACAGATCTACTACTGTACCCGAAGTCCCAGTGCATTTACAACATTTCGTTACCAAATGTTGTTTTCGTTTCGCCTTTTTGTCTCTGTCTATTTTATGGAGAAAAGATGAGACACCAACTCTAACTACGTAACGTATTTTTGCCGTCTCATATTTTCTCCATGTAATAGAGAGAGACAAAAAGGCGAAACGAAAACAACATTTGGTAACAAAATGTGGTAGCAAAACTCCGACTTCGGGTTCTGAAGTTTAGTGCGTATATTATTTTGTCGTGAATTGGGTCAATGTACCTACTGTTGATATTTATTCAGTGACTCTGTCTCAGTTAGTTAATTTATTTGTGGTTTATTTTAGTTTGTACTCGGCTCTTCCTGAAAGTAAATTATTTTATAGTAAGCTAATTTTGCGGTTGCGGTTTTCGACTTGTTTCAACGTGTATCAGTCTTATTTATTTCCTATTTAATTATTTGTATAAAATGTTAATGTATTATGTTGTTTATGTATATTTTAAATATTAATTGGACAAAATATTACAATGCATAAAAGTTATTAACGTCTTTTACCAATGGGTAAAGAAATAGTCATAGCAACATGGAATTTAAAAAAAAAATTAAATAATAATTTAATTTTTAATTTAATAATTTAATCATGAAAATTTTAGGATATGGTATTCGTTTCAAAATGTATTAATATCAAACCTGCGTAAAAACTAAGTTTCTAAATATAATAGTTTTTTCTAAAAAGTTATGATAAGAAGTAAAGATGCAGAAAAGCTGCCTCCACAGTATCTTATCCCTTGACTTTCTCGACTTTACGTTTTGACGTAAACTTATTTTAGTATTTAGTGCCAAATTAATTGCCCCACAAAACATTGTGAGGGCTTTGCGCCATATTGAGCTGTTTGAGTGGAGTCTGAGTGATGACTCAGATTGATGCACCTATAAAATTTATTGTGTAATGTAATGAATTGGTTCGAGCACAGAGCAGCCAACACGCTTTTGCTTACGCAAAGTAGAGAGAGTATGATGACGTATTACTAAGAGAACCAGTGTCGCCAAACTCATACAAGTAAAAACAAATACACATAGAAATAAAAGTTATGATTGGTCGAAAAGAAACGTTAAAAAGGACCTAAAACCAAAAAAATAATATAATTGATAATAAACCTTAACGCTATCGTAACATGGTTCTAAACTTAATAAAATAAACAGTGCTAAAATGAAATTCTACTTACCACGAGATGGCAGATTTCATTCAGTATTTTTTTCTTTTAGTCTCTATTTAGTTGTAATATGATTGATATTACAATGGTTGTTACTTGATTGACAACAAAACAAAGCTACTTGACGCTAGATGGCGTTATAGAAAACAATTCTGTTAGTCTTTATCCACAAGTTATAAGATTCATAATACAATGGCTATTACTTGACATAGCCACTCACTTAGTGATGTGCCAAGGTGGATACAAGACAAATGTATCGACATCGATGATTACCTACCTACTTCTTATCGTGTCACTGGTTTTTTCGAACCAAGTGAGGTGAAAGGATTTTAAGTGCGCCCCAAAGAGGCTCCTTTCGTGCACTTATTTAACACATATTTTCGAACTTTTTAAGTTCTATGGCATGCCCGGTTTCCTCACGATGTTTTTCTTCACCGTTTAAGAGCACTGGCATAGTGTAAATTAATTTTTGGGCAGTAAACCTCATTGGTTGGACTGGATTTAAGCCCACGACCTAAGGATCAGAAGGCGAAGCCGCTACCACTAGCCCACCAGCGCTCTCACCTACCTACAGGGGGTTAATTCTCGGGCCGATCTCGATCATGTTGAAATTTTATTTTATTGCTTCTTTTCCCAACCCAGCACTTTTTGTACGTTTTCCGTGTATCGTAGCTGTCGAGGCTTTTACGAAGAGGTTGTTTATGAATTACTCAAGGAAATTATCCATTCCCCCTTCGAAAAGAAGCAATAAAATAAAATTTCAAAATGATCGAGATTGGCCCGAGAATTAGCCCCCTGATGTATAACGATCGGTAGCACGTCAGGTTATATTTTTGGTGGTCGAAATAAAAAGCTTTTCTTATCTATCTTTCTTTATTTACCCAATCAAATGTTTACAACTCGTAAAATTGTATACTTAACTGTTTCAAATATTGTTTCTTTTTCTTCTTGTGTTTTCTTTTTCCTGTTGCATCGATACATTTATTTTGAATATCGGAAAACTGAAACCAGAATTATTATGTTATTTCTTCAAAATATTTCTGTAATTTTCATCTTACCCAGCCACTGTGGGCTATAAGAATAAGAAAAGAATCAGAATAATACATAAGGAATAAAATCATCACTAAAGCAAAAAAAAAGTCAGCTCCCTAAACCTAACTATTTATATGATCTGGGGGGCAATTCTCGGGCCGATCTCGATCATTTTGCAATTTTATTTTATTGCTTGTTTTCGAAGAGAGAATGGATGATGTCCTTGAGTAATTCATCAACGACCTCATCGTAAAAGCCTCGACAGCTATGATATACGGAAAACGAAGAAGAAGTGCGGGGTTGTGAAAAGAAGCAATAAAATATAATTGCAAAATGATCGAGATCGGCCCGAGAATTAGCCCCCAGAACTAATAAAGTATTCGATAGCACATTCATCACTTTATTGGGGTACAGCCCTAATTGAGTAGCGAAAGTTGAGATTTATAGAAACGCGACCTTAACGAATATCATTCACAGTCTATTTTTGTTTGATGGTTTTGCATTCTAAATAAAACCAATTTAAGCAATAAAATAATACTAACCTGTGATACGATATGCCCCCTTTTGTTAAATTATTGGTTCGGCTATCGTTTTAGCACTGCAAAACAGCACAATACGGCATTTTTATATTTTTTCGTGTTTTTCTCAGTTACGTTTCTTCTGACAGACTTCAAACACGACTAAACAAAGGAGGGCTTGAAGTCTGCTGTACTTGGAGCGTGAGAAGGTCGTCTACATGCTATTTCCATTACTTCTTTATTTCGTGGGTTCGAGGTATAGAAATATTGGCTTTGATAATAAAAAAGTATTTTATTAAAATAGCTACTACAGTAGGGGCCTACCATGAGCTCAGTCTGGTTTTGATTTTGAGAATGTGTGAGTGTTGACTAAATAAATCCTACTTCGAAACATCACACACACAGTATAATGCACTGGTAAGCACTCACACAGACTCAAAACCAGAGACAGAACTAAACAGAGCTTATTGCTAAAGGCTGTTCCTGGGCCACTTGGGATCAAGTGTGATGTGGGAACAAGTGGATGCATCAATTTTATTTTCATTTATTTAAACACACATTTTATAAATCTATATATACAAATATTGTATGCCTCAAGTTTATGGACGCAAGGTTTTGCATCGTAGGGCACGTTCCCAACATGCGTGACATACAAGGTATAGATGATGACCTACTGAGCTGAGAGACCAGTCAATACCATAAAATAGATGCAAGGTATATTTTGCATATATATATAGTCAAGATACATAATATATAGTCAAGGTTTCAATCGGTACTGCGCATTATGTGTTTGCGCTCTCCCACTGCGAATCAGACCGAAATACTCGCAATAACAGTGGATTTGTAGAGGATTGGTCAACCGACAGTGTAGTGAGATAATTTCTAAAATTAGATGGTACTTACTAACTGGTATAATGAAGTGTGGGTCGGCCCACACCTGATGCATCGACGACATTTTAAACATCAACGTTGGTGGTTGAAAATCGGTATCATCATCATTATTGACTGGCCTCTCAGCTCAGTTGGTGCCACGGCTTTCTGTGCCATAGGTCGTGGGTTCGATTCCCATCGAGAACAAATATTTGTGTGGTGAACACAGATGTTTGTTCTCTTTCTGGGTGTTACATTGTTTTCTACAAAAAATAAGTATTATATCCGATATCTGGTTCCCATAGTACAAGCTCTGCTTAATTTGGGGCTAGATAGTGTTGTGTGGATTACTTACAATAATGAACATTTACAGGAAGAACAAACGGTTCAAACTTCTAAATTCTATGGGGCCAATCTAGAAGTTCCAATCAAACCAATCCAATTTTCAGGTAAAAAAATCAAATCGGTTCATAAAATGACGTAGTTTACATACTTACATAAAAAAACAGCTGAATTGAGAACCTCTTATTTTTTTAAAATTCAGTTAAAAAGTTGATAACATAGCGGATTCAGCAATTGCAGGAATAAACCAGCTGTTTTGTTGAAAAAATGATGATAAAATCATAATATTTAAGGACATCATTCCAAATCCTTTCAACTAGCAAACACAATGCACCAATCCCGTACAATCCATGACATGACGAATGACAGATACCCTAAAGATACTAAACTCTGGACATTAAAATCAGAGTAATGATGTTGTTTCAGTTGTGCAGTCCTGTAGTTTATAGCTCTAAGGACATGTGGGCTTATACCTTCGTACGGTAAAGTTACTAAAGGGTTTGGTATTTTAGAATACCGTAAAGTCAATAAGCACATCTTTTGAATCACAGGGATCACTTTGAAACGACTGGCAGCTCCATACGGCGACGTAGGTACTTATACTACTACTACTAAGGAAAAAAAAAGAAGTAGGTAATATAATGAGTGTACACTCATTATATTACTTCTTTTTTTTTCTTACCGTGTCACAAATTTTTCAAACCAGAGTAGGTGTGGTAAAAGGATTTTTACATAGTACTGATATTCTTGTTAAGACGCTGATAAACGTCTGGCAACAATATATTTTTTTTAAGAAAATAAGCTTTCTGGCAGTGGAGAATGGAGCAATATGGAGAAACCTTTGTCCAACAGTGGGATAGTAAAGGTTAATAAAAAAATTTATAATTTTAAGCTTCACGACTTCAATCCTCAGCCACGGTAGATCTCAACATACAAGAAACAAAACTATTTTATACGAGAAATAAGTTTTACAAAAATCAAGATGTACACTTAGACTAGCCTGTATCGCGGGAGATCTATAAGAGTTTACAAAATACCTTAATTGGCAAACAAAAAGACGAGATTTGAAAAGCTAAGGAACAGTAAATAAACCATAATAACAAAAATAAGAACAATGTCTACAACTCCCACCAAAAACTTAATAAAACACCATTAAATCTCCCGTAAATCGCAAAATCAAAATACACAGAAAAATACCTTTTATATTTCGTCATCCGTAAAATGTATTTTCTCTCAAGGATCACTGGAGAGGGTTCCGTCGAGAGGTTTTTGTTATCCGCGCCGGGACCCTGATTTTTTCTTTTATTTACTCCCGTTTTTGCTTCACCAGCATTAATATTCATAAGTAAATTGGCGAGATAATCTTTGGGATAGGTTTTGGCATTCCGTGTTCTTTTGTGTGAAAGTGTATTTGCTTGGCACATTTTGTTTGAAAGATACGGTCGTACTTTTATTTATGAAGATTTTTGTGGCTCCCTTTCATTCCCTAAAGATATCATCGAGATTGGTTTTGTAACTTTGACAAAATATACAAAAGGTGGGCATGTAACTTAAAATCATGTAGGGGTATTATTTTTATTCGCACATAAAGTTGATACATATTTTTTCAAACCCTTCAACGCACTGATTTGAAAGAACCAGTGATACGATTATGAAGAAGTTTTAGAATACAACACAAATTAACGTATACAATTCAATCAAAAATAAACAAAACAAAAAGGCGTAAGCATATTTTTTTATCTCTATAGAAATTGTTAGAATTATTTTTTATTAAACTTTAAAAAAATGCTTTTACTATGAGAACAAGTTTAATTTTTAATCTTTTTACTGAATATTCATTCAGTATTACGCATATAATTCAATCCAAAACTAACAAAAACAAAATGGCGTACGCATATTTTTTTTACCTTTAAAAAAACTGCTGGAACAAGATCTTTTCTTTTTAGTCTCTTTTCTAAATATTCATTCAATAATGATATTGATGACCGTAAAAACATGCTACATAATGCAATACCCTGTATAAATACCTCGCAATCATACTTGTAGCATATCCATTTAAATTTTCCCCCTGAAATAGGGATCACAGGATAAGGGATTAAAAAGAAATGTCATCCCATTGTGAGAGCCCACTTGTACGAAGCAATCATTTGAGACGCGACAGAGTACGGAAAACGTAAAGAAAAGATCTAGAAGCTACAGGGTGCTCTAAATTGCAACGATTTTCTTTTAATCACTAATTTTGGTAACTTTTTTCAAATTTGTTCTTAAAAAACAAATTTACTGGCTAGTACGAGTATGATTACAATTAATCGTATTTTAGGATAGAAAACACTTTATTGCAAAAAAAAATTATAAAAGTACAGGAACAAAAAAAAACTTAAAACTATTTGCCTCAGACAATGGGCGGTCTTATCGTTGAACAGCGATCTCTACCAAAAATCAAAATCAAAATATATTTTTTTATTCAGTTCAATTACCAGAATCACTTTGAAACGTCTTAAAAAAGTCAAACAACCTTTGGAGGGAATGGACTCATGATATTTACAATGGGACTGTGTACGAAGAAAGAATAAATAAATAAATGCCTTAAATATCTGAAGTAGGTACCTAACCACCGTGCTTATTTCTACAGTGATGCAGCATTGCTGTGTTACGGTTTGAAGGGTGCCGATGAAATTTAAAAATTCAATTCCCACAATCACAAACTCAAATAAATCCTAATAATGGAAGGTATTATATATTTTTTTATGAATCACCCTGTAGGAGGAAGGTATTATGAAAGGAAGATGGAAAGATATGAATAAAAGGACAAGGTGGAAAATTGTTTGAGGAAGTACAGCCTTGTAATGGATGCCTGAAAATGTGAAGAATTTTGGAGTTGCTTGAGTCCTTTAGATGTAGCCTAAAATTTGAGTGTTTTGTTGACAATAATTTTAACAACAAACACAACAAAGATGTTACTAAAATATATATAAAACATTAATATTTTGACCAACCTTTGGTCTCAGTTGGAGTAACTCTGCCTTAAGCACAGGAGTTCGGTCGGCGTGAGTTCGGTCCTTACCGTAAAGAAATAATTTGTAACCATTTGTTCTCTGTCTGGGTGTTATATTGTATTCTATGAATGTATTTACAAAAAAAAAAATGTATTTAAGTAATAAATCAGCTATCTGGTTCCCATATTACAAGCTCTGCTTAGTTTGGGGCTGGGTAGTGTTGTGTGAATTGTCCAGAATATTTATTATTTATTATTATTATTTAATTGTATGGTGAACACAGATGTTTGTTCACTGTTTGGATATAATATTGTATTTTAGCATGTATTTACAACTAAATTTTTGGTGCTGTTTTCAAATAGGTAATTCGATAATTTGTGTTTATACCTTGTAAGCATCAGCTCATACCATCTTTTTATTATCAACTAGTGGCCACCCGCGGCTTCTTTCGCCCTGTTCCTGTTACTTTATCGGGATAAAAAGTATTCTTTGTCCGTCATTTATTCTAAGCTACCTCTTCACCAATTTTCAACCAAATCGGTTTATCCGTTCTTGAGTTATAAATAGTGTAACTAACACGACTTTCTTTTATATTGTATAAATAATAATAATTTAAGCAACAATAATAATTTTAATGGCTGCTGCAAGTATTATGACCTGACTGCAGTGGCCATTTTGTATAGTGGCGGTATGAAAATGTTCATCGATTTTCAACTTGATTTGTTCACGATCACATACTACCTTTTGAAACTGAATAGACAGAATACACAGATAAGTTAACGTCACAAATTATGTCAAAATGTGTTCATGATCAAGGCACTGGTGCAAGCGAAAACCGACTCTAAGGTGACGAACATTTTCATTCCGCGTACAAACGTTAACCTTTACCTTTTTAGGTCATTAGTATAAAAATTATGTTCATAGACCCGCATCAATCATTTCGGTAGTAAATCGCATTTGGGTCAAAACACGAGGTTATAGTATACATTCATAGTTGTTTTTATTAGTTTGGTTGCACACTCTTGTTAGTATGTAACCAATAGTTACATTTGTAAAATAGTTTTATTGTTCAGCGTTTTTTGTGAGAGAATGTGTACAAGCAAATGACCCACCTAATATTGAACAGTTACTTTTGCCTAATACAATACCACTCCATACTTATGTATGAGTACGTCCAACTAGTATTCAAAACTATAAACTTTGTAGGTTGCAAACAAAAATATACGGCACAGAATTTGCATTGGGATTATTAACCTACGAAACTAAATGGCAAGGTAGACTTTCCTTTGGGATTTTTAGTTGATGATCTATGAAATACTATTTCCTCAGTCTGTTGTAATAATGATGCTGATGTTTTCCTTCACCGTTCGAGAGCACTCGCATACGCATAAATTTCCATCTCTACGTGTCCTTACAAAACTCATCCATAAATCAGCGCGCTGAAAAATTCTCTCACATTTTTATAATAAAAACCCGTGACAAAAACAAAGCTTCCACAATAAAAATAAAAAGCTCCTAAGTCCCAGATCCTGGCTTTGCGCCTTGAAGTGCCCTAGGAAGCTGAACCAGACGTTTTCTAAAACCTCGCGAAAACGGATCGAAAATAAAGTAGAAAAAAATCGAGACATCTCCACCGGGTCTCAAGCCTTGGATCTTGAGCTTACACCGAAACGTAACGACTTTGCATTTTAAGTTGGAACATTTCTATAGTCACAAAGTGGAGTCACTGCCAAATGCTACCATCATCGATGACCTTAACGGTTTTCGATAAATAAGTTCAGTGCGATATTTGACAGCGTTTCACTGATTGCAATTGCCATCTCCTAGATGTTTTGAAAGATATAAATACAATGAAATTATTTATCGAATCACGCAGATAAAATTACTTAGATTATTACACGTTTTTCTATTTAAAACCCATCTAGGTCAACTTTTAAGGCCGGTTACAGTGCTCCACCGACCGTCAGTGCGTACCGTCGCCGTCGGTGCTGATGATGCGCATTGACCGACCGTCAGTTTGTATCATTCAGTGCTCTGCGTACCAGTAAACTGACCGGACGTGTACAGTCGCTTTCAGTATCGATAAGGTTCATGTTTTTCGAAGCGACAAAGTCGTGGCGTAGGCAAAATGGACGCGTTTACAAATTATTATCTTCGTAGACGTCGACAAAACAGAACACGTAGATATCACACCGAAGACGAACTTCTGTGATCAAGCGTTCAGTATCAAGGTTCATATTTGTTTTTACGAAGTCACTGGAGTTTTGACAACAATTATACACGCATGCGTGCGGTCGGTGCACCGGTCGGTACAGCACTGAACGCGTTCATTTGTTTACATAGCGCGTCAGTCGACCGACAGTACGCATGCGCACGCGCTCGACCGACGGTCCTCGTACGCAGTGCGTAGCAAAATACGCGTGCGTACGGTCGGTCTAGCACTGTACGGTTTATGAATTTTCATACATATGACAAGCGCGACTGACGTACGCACTGACGGTCGGTCGAGCACTGTAACCGGCCTAAGCAGAAAGAGGAGGTTTCAAAAGTCAAAGTGTGCGGGCGAAAAACTGTTTCAAGTTTTCATCGTCTTAAGCTATCTTCTGAAAGATTTCGCTGTAAAGTTTTTAATGGGCATTGCACTGTTTCTATTATAAAAGAACACTATTTCCTGCCTATATTCTTTTCCTAATTTTATGATACAGTATAGAATTTTAAGCCCCTTGGTTTGTTACAGTCCAGTGTAAATGCTTCCAAACCTTTGTTTCTCGCCACTCACCATGCCGTATCATTAACTCAGAGTGGATCTTTTTTATACTTTTTAACCTTAATCCTTTTTTTATTTATTCGCTGAGTGATGTCACTGCTCTTTGAGTGAACTCAATATTCGCTGATGGCGCGAAGCTGTAATTAGTGAAAAGTGAGATGAGGGCAGAAAATTCTGAAGAATCTTGAAAAGTTAATGTTTTTTCAATATTTTCAGAGTGGGATGTAAAACAGCTTACATAAAAATAAGCATTGAATACGGTTAGAACTCTGTTTCTCTCTACGCATATCGACGCCATTTTTTTATATCCCCACTAGTGATGTGTCTCGTTGCCCGGTCGTATAGTGATGTCCTATTCCCAAAACGGGCTAACAGTAGGTACTTTAAGGCGAAAACTATCCATTAATTACAGTTAGAGCTTTATTTATCTTTATAACGTTGCTAGATATAAGTACGACAATAATTAGTAATTTAAAATAGGAGGCATTATCCTAATGCTACTTAAGCGACGTCACAAACACAAACTACTCAAACTAAAAATTAAGAAGTAAAAACAAAAAAAAAATATCGCAAGGGTTACTGAAACTTCTTAAGCTAAGGTGAGTCTAGGTGCCAATTCAACGCACCCATTTATTTATTTATTTGATTTATTTATTAATTAAAACCGTTACACACCAACTACATTAATTAATTAAAACCATGCAAGCCTAGAAAAACAAGCTTATAATATAGTTAGTAATGAGGTGCCGAGTTAACCCTTTGATAACACCTGTTGTATGGTCATGGGAATGAACCCATACAAAGTCGGAAGATGATACTTCGCGTATTGCTTTCAACCGCATTTGCAACTCACAGTTTTATACTTTACACTAGCTTTTTTTATTAATTTAATACCATCAAATACATAGGTCAATGTTAAATTTTAGTAATTTAGTTAAGTAATTTAGAAAATTTAGCAATAAAATATTAGATCAGTGAAATATCAACAAGAAAATACTAAAAACATGCTATTTTTTTATTATTAAATTATTAAAGTCTCTCTTTACCTTTAATTTGTTACCAATACCTTTCATTAAGACTATTTATAAAAAAATAATATCAAAGAGAATGAATATTATCAATTCAAAATCTCAAAGAAATCAAATTGAGCAGATACAATCTAATATTGGCCGTAATAAGTATTACACGGCGACGGTAAATATGAATACAAAGGAGATGTATAAATCAGGGTGTTCCTGTGTTATCGTAATGAAATCGAGGGGAAAAATCAAAGGGAGGATGGCAAAAAAATTATTGGCAGTATTTTTTTCTATTTTTAAATTGTAAACTGTAATTTCAAATAGAGAACACTAAATACTAAGGTACTTCTTTTAAATCTCGTTCATTTAAATACAGTTTTTTTTATATTTAAGTTTTTGTTTGATGATTTCAAACGATCGTTTTTTAGTTTATAGACGATTTTAAATATTAACCAAAAATCTAATGAACGGCCTCTTGTATAGCAATAGGTCACCAAAATTACCACAGCGTAAAGCGTAAAGGTATATACGCAGCTTACCAGATTTTTTAAGAAAAGCAAAAAATATGTAAACAAGGACAAGAACATTTTCCAAAACATCGCGTTACCAAAATAAATAAAAAGTCTTCGCCTTAACGAAGCACACCTTCGCAAAAAAAAAAACTTATTACAAAATTTCTAACTCTGAATATGAGCGAAAAGCGTTGTCGACATGGCAATGGGGTATGAAGATTTAGAAGTGACATGATTTAAGCGAAAAATACTCGTGATCAAATTCATAATCTAGCAATGACCTGAAACAAGTTGAAAATATTTTCGTAAAATAATTGGTTTTTCTTAACATGTTCGTAACTTTCAGAATTTTCAAAAATGTATCTAAGTATTGTATGTGTAGGTAGGTACGTAATTTTTTTAGTATTATGGTTCCATGGCCTTTATTTTACATCACTAATTTAGCTTTTTTGTTTTATTTTCAGTTAATTTAATTATAAAAACAATTAAAAATCATATTCGAATATTATTACAAAATAATACAATTAATAATAAAAACATCCTGCAACACAGTCAATTTAATATTCAATTTAATTTAATTTTTGATTTATTCAATTGAATATTTTTGGCTGCCACCTCTATCACATTTTTTCTAATACCTCATAATTCAGGGTCCAAAAAGAATAAGAGATAAGGTGCGAGTCGTTCAGATTTCCCCTGTGCACCGTGTTTTTATAACTTGGAGTTTTCCATCAGATAAGGATGTATAAGAAAAGTATACTTACATTATTTTGTGATTATAAATTAAAAAAATATTTTTGAGGTAAAAGAAAGAGTCAACATAAACTTTGATAATACGTTACATTAGGTCAATAAAGAAAATAAAATCTATGATTAAAAAACTAGAGAAAACGACTTCATGGCCCAACTATTGAACCGGTTTTGATGAAATTTTAATGGAATCAATTGCAGCTTTCCAATGGTGAAAGAATGTTTGAAATCGGCACAGAAAGTCACCAGATTATTTTCACCACGTTCCAACACCAAACATTCAAAGAAAAGAACTAACTGCAACATATTAACAATAATTCAACAAAACTTCCAACATTATTGCTACGTTCAATAACATTTTTAAAGCTGCCGAGTGTGTAAATATTTTCATGACAAATGTGTTATTCGTAAAACGTTATTAACGATAAATCGCACGTGGCATTTTATAGCATCAACACCATTTTGAATACGTTTATGTTTTCACGTATCTTTAGGAGTGAGTGACGATTAGACAGGCCTTTGCATCTATTTTAGATGATTTATATAGCGTCAGGGCAACTGGTGATTACACAAGCCTTTCTTGCGGGACGCTATAGTTCCTGGGACAGGATTTTAGATGGAATAGGCTTGCCCAGCACCTATACCATCCTGACAGCTTAATCGGGCCTAATCTACAGGAAAGACATAGTCAATACGTGCAGAGCTGACTAAGCTATGGGTTTCCTCAATTCAACCCGTTGGTATCTATTTAAAAAAAAAATTACCAAACCTTAGTTTCTCTCAAAAATACCTCTACTAGGAAAGCCGTTTCCTAAAAAAACACAACAGAAAATCTCACCCCAGCATTATTGTAATCTGTACAATAAAAACGATATTAAATTTAAGACTTTTACTTTTTATAACGGAAGATGGAAAACGAGTTTCATATCAGTTGTTAAAATAAGCGATGGATTTGGACGCCACGTGTGGTGTATAAAATTGGAAATGTATTACTGTTTTTATGTACCTACCTACCCTAGTAACTATATATATTTTTACGTAACGTATGTTTAAATCTATTTTAACTATAGTTTAAAAATAAATGAGAGCTTAATAATTATGGTGTGCTTTTATAATGAAATAAAAGGTTTGAGAGTGATTACAGAAATCAAATAAAACACACACAAATCGGAAATTTTCGAATTCAGGTTTCTTAATGAAAAAAATACCATTACCTTACAATTTCACAATTTTGTGATCTTTTGAAAAATACAAGCTTTTTTATTTTCAATTGAAACATCCAAGTCCTTTCTTTTAAATCAATTGTGCAGACAGAGGTTACAATTTCAAATGCCAAGATTGCACTTCGCTTTTGGAAACAATGTGCATTTTTATGACGCTACCGTGCTCTTCGATTTGCGTTAAATCATAATACCACCAACAATGGGAGAGAGCACTGGTGGTCTAGTGGTAGCGATCCTAAGGTCGTCGGTTCAAATCCAGTCGTGTACCAATGAGTTTTTCTGTCAGAAAATGTATGTGCACCAACCACACCAATACTCCTAAAAGTAGTAAAAATATACGTATAATATAATTCTCAAACGGTGAAGGAAAACATCGAGAGGAAATAGGCATGTCGTAAAACCTAAAATCAACAACTATGTGGTAAATCTTCAGCATCAGCAGCCTGATGCTGCCGTGGCATCGGTGTGGAGATCAGTGAAACGCTGTCAAATATGACAGAAATATTTGAATTCGTTTCACTGATCGCCATCGCAGATTTGTATTTTAGAAGAAACCCTCAGCTATAACATGAATAGGTTCAAGGAAAATGTAAACAAGTTCCTTCAGGGTAGGCAACGCAACGGCAGCACCCCTGGTGTTGTTGGTGTCTATGGGCGACGGTGACCACTTTCCATCAGGTGGGCCGTAAGCCCGTTTGTTTATCAGTTGCATAAAAAAAAACTATACAGAATGATGGACTTGGCTCATTCAGACAGTTCTCCATTGAAAAGTGTAAAAAATCTATGTTTGAGGCTTGACTCAGACTTCAGATTGGCCCTGGCTAATGCAATTTAATTATGTAAGGATAAGCACGTAATATCAGGTGGATTCAGTCAGCAGTGTTCATTGTCTACGCTGTGAAAAGTATGGTCACACAAAGGTTTTAAAACAATAAATAGATGCAACCTTTAAAGGCCTGCGCAGTGCGCATACACCTAGGCCGCTGGCGACCGCGATCAATGAAACGCTGTCAAACACTGTTTCACTGATCGCGTTCGCCAGCGACCTAGGTGTGCGCAAGCCTTACTAAGGCTGGTCTAGTCAATATTAAAAAAAATCTAAATTTTTCTTTAATTGGATCTTTTAACAAATAGTACAGAAACAGATTGAAAAACGGATGAAATTTGCAGGAGTTAAAAATATTTCAACCACTCTACGAAGTAACCAAGGAAGAATTTACAAAAAGCATTTTTTTAACAATGCTTCAAAGGATGAAAGTCATGTGGTGTGGGGGATGGATATGTGAGCAGAGGTCGACCAAAGAAAACATGGATGAACTGTGTGAAAGATGACATGGATAAGCGAGGAGTGAATGCAGAGATGACGGCTGACAGAGGAGAATGGAGGAAGAAGACATGTTGTGCCGACCCCACATAAAGTGGGATAAGGGCATAAAGAAGAAGACGAAGCTTGAACCCAATCGTCAAAGAAAATAGACGCTTTACCTTTCGCCTAATCCGTAACGCACTCACAATCGAACGTAACCCATTTTATGTTTTTTTTTATTCGCGATAGGCCCTCCACTGTAAAGCTAACATAAAGAAGAAAATAAAAGATTTGCCATAAAAATTAAATCTCTTACACAAAAGCTTCCCCTTAACGGAATAAATGGTATAATTTTTATTGTTGCTCTAAAAATAAACATAATCATGTACGCCATCTTTGTTTTAGGAGTACGAATTTTAAAAAGCTTGTTATAAAATTCGCGTAAAAATATAATGTATTTTTTTATTAGCCTATGAGATAAAGGAATGGAAATTTTGTCTTCGTGCTTTTAAACAATAAATGGTTGGAAAAAATATATTTTTAATTTATTATTTTTCCACTCGAATCACAGTTATGAGGTGTATTATATTTTTCATTGCTCATACTCTGAAAGTAGGTTTGAAGTTGCCTGAGGGGCCTAATTGAAAGTAATACTTTCAGCCCTAGGGAGAATCGCTTTCTACTGACAGCTGTCAAATTATAAAAAAAAACAAGTTCTATTTTATTCAACCATGTTTCAACTTTCTAAACTGCAAGGAGGTTGAACCAAATTCCAACTTTTTATTCAGCAAGTAGGTTGGAAACCCATTACAACGGTAAGAAGTTTAAAAACTCTAATTTGAGCGCAATGTAAAATTTAAATAACATAAAGATAGTATTAAATAAATAATATATCTTCTAAATTACTTGATTAATATATAACTTCAACTATTTATTTAAAATAACATAGATTTGAGCAAACAATTTACCATTTTTTAAATTATGAAAATGAAAATAATGGCTGAATAATGCTGGCGAGCCGTAGCCGAAGGCCTGCCAGAGAAAAAGAAAAAAAAAACCGGGAAGGCGGCAATTCAATCTTCATTTTCACAAATTTTTCATTCATGTTTTTATTTTTACTTTCCTTGTATTCGTAATGAAAAGCACAGTGTTTACCTCGGGTGAAAGTCTTTTAAGTCCCTCAAGCTCCATTGGCGCCCTCGCTAACGCTCTGGCGCCAAACCCGTCTCGGGACTCAAAAAACGTGACTTTCAACACTCGGGTAACAATGTACTATTAAGTTACCTACTTAAAATTTTCATCACTATTTTCTTGAGTTAGAATAAAAATACAAAATGCCGTTTTATAGCGTAAAAAAAATTCAATTTTAATACACGTAAACGTAACTAAATGCAACTAACAAAACGCATCCACTCATAATTTTATGACAAGTTTTTATGTGATCGACGCGTGCGCATATTAACAAAGAATTGCTTTATACCAGGCTGTAACATTTTTACGATCGCGCTGCGTTCCTGATAAAAGGATTTCCGACCAGTAATCGACTGTTTAGTGCTAATTGCCTGTTTTAGAAGTGATTAATTATTTACAAGTTGTAGGTATGTATTGGTATAGCTTTATTATTATATATTTTTATATTGTCCAGTAGCGCTGTAAGAATTACCAGGAGAACACCAAAATTTAGCCCATTCTAAAAATAATAATATCATCTAAAAACAATAATAATATAATAATAATATCTATCGATATTTTATACATAATAATATGTTTTTTATACCTACTTGTATATGTTTAGGGATGCTGTAGTTATCTCAAAGATAAAAAAGACATTCAAACACAATATTTTATTATACATACATAATAATAATATATTATACGTATATTGGAAGACTTGAAACTTTTATACTTTGTAGACTTTATGCGAAAGATCTGTTTTTCTTATCAAGCAAATAAAAACATTGTCATCTAAATTTTCACTCCATTGCTCTATTTCGTTGATACTACGTCATTACAACGTTATTGTATACGTTGAACCCCCCAAAATGACTGCATTACAAACATTTTATATTCATCTATAAATAGTTTATGATACTCATAAGTTCACTGAAATATTTACAGCGTATAGGCGATTAGCCAAAATCCTTACGACTTGACCGTAATAATAAATAAAAATATAGCCAAAAAAGAATAACTCAACTTTTTATTGTGTCGCGTTTATGCGGATGAAATTATAGTTTAGGGTTGCGTATCTTGAAAATAAAAACGATTGGAGTAGCAAATAAAAAAAAAATAATTGATGATTTTAAAATACTAAAGACAGTGATGGTTGGAATGGAGACCTTTGACCAGCAGTGGGTATACTTAGATGAATAAATAAATGTTGTGGACTATCCACATAGCCCTATCTAGCCCTAAGATAAGCAGAGAGAACATTATATTATACTTTTTTTTGGACTTACTACTTAGAACCCAATCTAACACCCAGACAGAGAACAAACAACATCATAATTACCCTATGACCTACCTATGACGCAGAAGGCAGAGCTACTACAAACTGAGCTGAGAGGCCAGTCTGCTAAGGGTTAATAAATAACTCAGTTGCCCGTAGATGCGAAGAAACCCAAGCATCAAATTTTGAAATTAATACGGAGTTGTTGGAAACCCGTTTTTTTTAGAAACTAGTAGATTAAAGGCACAACCATCGCCTATACCAAAGCATGACTTCATAGGTCATGCCCATAAAGAATGTGCCCTTCATACCTTTCCATGTAATCTTTTTTATATCTTCGTACTTATGAATAAAACATTGCAGTCTTTGCACAAAAAATCACAAATATTTAATAAAATCAATAATCAATAATGTTTATTTCGGAACAGATTTACAGTGGTACACAAAATTAGGAACGATAATAAATGCATTAGTCAATAGACTGTGTCGCAGCTACCAACGCCCGCCTCCTTAAACTAGGTACAGTGCGTTCCAAACTCTACTCAAGGGGTAAAAAAAAATGCTACTACTGTGCTAGGTAAATTACTATCAAAATATAAAAAAAAAGTAAAAAAGCTTTACACCTACGATGTAAAAAACTACTACGGAACCCTCAAATTTTATTGAGTGACTCTACCCTTACGTTCAATAGTGATGTGACACACGCCGATACGGTTCGATATTTTATGATCTTATTTAATTTATCTTTGTCATCGTAAATGTCGCTGTCGTTGCTTTCAACATTATTATTTGTTGCCCACGCGGTTTTTAACGACGTTTTTACAAGATTGTATGATGAGATTTCAGAAAAAATGGGGCTGTCCTAAAAAAAGTTCTCGTCTGCAATTATTTAAGATATTTTTTTTGTAAGTTAATAAGAACAAACAAAGTTAATAATATAGTTAGGTCTTATCAATATCACCCAAACTAATATAATCTAGATAGTGTTGAGTGGATTGTCTAAAATATTCATTTATTAATCTCCTCTGTAGTGATGTCACAACTAGAACTTGCCTGAAATAGTACGTACCATTATTTTGGATTCTTTACCAACGGCCATACTACGTTGAAAACACCGGTTCTCGTCCGATCACCGAAGTAAAGCAACGTCGGGCGCGGTCAGTACTTGGATGGGTGACCGCCTGGGAACACCGCGTGTTGTTGGCTTTTTGCACTCCAGGGATACAATTTTTATTATTATTATAGGTTACAATTTTGTTTATTTACTTATGAAAGGAAAACCAATTTTGAAATTTACAAATTGCCCTTGCAAACTTGTTTTTTATTGAATTAAAAAAAAATGTTGTTTTCAGTAGCCACTGCACGGATAATAATTTTTCTTTAGTGAAATAGCGGTCTTATCGCACAAAATTAAAATCTAGTACTATTGTGACGTCACCTTCAGTTGCATGATTTAGTATCAGTATTTTAATGTTGCTTTCGCCAACGGCCATACTACGTTGAAAACACCGGTTCTCGTCCGATCACCGAAGTTAAGCAACGTCGGGCGCGGTCAGTACTTGGATGGGTGACCGCCTGGGAACACCGCGTGTTGTTGGCTTTATGCACAATTTTTATGATCTCAGTTTTCATTCAAGTTTAAAAAAGAATTTAATTGATAATAATTTAAAAACATTATCATTTCTTTGAATAAAAATTAGTTAACTAAAAATATTTTTTTATAACTTACAACATCGCCCCAAGATCTTCAATTCCATGTTTTTAGTGCAAACTGCCAAGGAGTGGAATTTTATACCGTCGTTAGCATTTCCCAACATTAAAACCTTGTATTTTTTAAGTCAAGAGTGAACAAGTGGAATAAAGCTAAGCGTACTCCACCTTAGGCTCTATTTTCAGATCCCCAGGTGTGATGGCAGTCAAACGTTTAGATAACAGCAATAAAAAATAAGTAAAGAAAATATTGCTATGAAGTTGTAGTAAAAGTTGTGCTGAAACCATACTAAAGTTTTAAATTGTTGAAATCTTAAAATTATCTTTACGACATAGCGTTGGACTATCGTCTTCATACGGCAAACAAAATTCACGATAGCAATAAAATATTTCAATGATCTTAGATAAAATCACGACACATTCGACTGTTCTTTTATGGACAATCTAAACGTCAATGTAAGAGTGAAAACCCCTACCACGAGCTCAAAAGAAATATGGGATTTAACTCCTCATTTTCTTGTCCTTGTCCCACCCTTGGCACAACAGGTTTTCGTTGTCCATTCTCCTCTATTGGCCGTCATTTCAACAGTCACTCCTTTCTTATTCATGTCATCCTTTTTTTTTTTTAATTTATTTAAAGGGCTTTGTCGCTTATGTCATCCTTCACACAATCCATCCATCTTTTCTTTGGCCTACCTCTACTTCTATAACAACCCACATTCATATTTAGCACTCTTCTCGCTACATGACATTCTTCCCTTCGCATGACATGCTCGTACCATGCTAACCTATTGCTTCTCATCTTTTCAGTCACTGGCGCCACTTTCAAACTGTCCATAATATACTCATTCCTTATCTTATCTTTATGGTTTTTACTCCTCTTGGTCAAAAATACCGTCATTTGCTTACCAGAGCGAAAAAAAATAGCATTTTTTCTCTAGGGAAAAAAGATTTCTTTTTTTTCTGTCAAATGACATTGAGCCTACAAAAACAAAACAGTATTTAGTCATAAAGTAGAATAATCAAGAAAAAAGACTCGACTTATTAATGTTTCATAAAAAAAGAGCAACATTTTTTTGAAAAAAGAACTAAAATCGTCGATCTCTTTGGTAAAATGCATGCAATGCATTATGGTTAATGGCCCGAACACACCTAGTTCGCTGGCGGTAGCGATCAGTGAAACGCTGTCAAATATCGCTGTCAGATTTGAGATTTGACAGCGAATATTTGACAGCGTTTCACTGATCGCTACCGCCAGCGAACTAGGTGTGTTCGAGCCTTACCGAAGAAAAAAAAACATTGGCGCGAAATCTTGAGAGTTTTTCTCAACTAAGTATTAAAATAAATATGTATTATTTTTTTTATGTATTATTTTTTTTTCTCGCAATCGTATTGAAAATAGAGTGTAATAGCGGCGCTAAAAACACATTGAAGTTTGGTCATCTATTTACTTGAATAACTGCTTACTATTTTAAGGTGTATTTTTTACGTTTAACTCAATTTTATATGAATTAAAAATGAGATCAACGTCGTAAGAACCTACGAAAAGTTTGTCTTTCAACAATTATTTAAAAAACAAAACAATGATTCGAAAAAAGTGTTCCTTTCGTTTTTAATAATATACTGTGGGTTTATCTATTAAAATACACTTTAAAAAGATTGAAATCGCTAGCGAGTTCAAAACTCGTGGTAATAAACTGAAACATTGTTGTTTTTATTAGGTGATGTGCAGCATCTATGTTAAAGTTCATATTGTATTTAATGCTTTGTTAAACAATTTCATTGCTTGATAAATAAAATTGTAATCATGACAATGTTGCCCTGATATTATAATAAGAGAGGGGCTATGTACTATGTAAACGTTTAAAAACTGACCTAATATTAAAAAAAAAATGTCTTTAGAATTTAATTTAATCAATAAACTGAAAAAACACATCCATGTCAAACGAGAAAAGACATTATTTTTTGTTGATATACCTTTTCAGCTAATAAAAAATTAATAAGATGACTCAGCTTTTCAATTTCTTTACTTCCGCACATCAATGACATTCATCAAACAAAATATCCAAATTAAATAGAACTCATTTCGCAACTCCTTTCATAAAAACCTCTTTCGCGATTGTAAATAAACCTGACAGATTGTTTCCATCTCCCAAAGAAAACCCTACCTTATTTATACCAATTCAAAGCTCATTGTTGATTCCATTGTTTTGTACTTGCAAGTTTTCGTGTCCAGGGAAAAAACAGTCTTTATTGCAATATGCAAAGAGTCTTTTTTGCTTTGGATTGTATTATGTTCCAAAGTGGCAGGATTGGTGAAAATTATGCTTCGATTCGTTCTCGAATCTCTTTGAAGCGATTTGTAGTAAGACCCTATTGTGTACTTCAAAGGTATTTTTTGCGGGTAGTTTATTATTACGCTTCTGTGAACAGCGAATGATTGTTATTTACTCTGAAGATAATTCAAATTTACTGAAGTGATTTTATTAGGTTTGGGAGAAATCACAGGTGCTTTAGATATCAAATTACTTACACAAAAACATGGGACCCTTATTATGATTTTGATAAACTTTTTGATTTTCCCCACCTTTAATTTTATTATTGCTTAAAAAAAACTCAGTCACTAATTTGTGATTGCCTTTCTTATTTCTATTAAAATCTTGACATTTGTTTCAAAATTTTAGTCATTATTTTGTAGGCTGAATCCATACAAAAAATAAACTAGCTATGGGCATAGACTAAGGAAAATGCTATTGGGGCAAACATCCAGCATATATTTTTACAGTAATTTTTACAGACGCTGCTAAAATTGTTGAAACATTTTAAAATATTTCGTTGTTACTATCTTTACTAATATTATAAATGCAAAAGTTACTCTGTCTGTCTGTCTCTGTGTCTATCGCGCTTCCACGCTAAAACTACTGAACCGATTTAAATGAAATTTGGTATGCAAGGGTAGGTAATGTAGTTTTTCTTTTGCTTTTAATGTGAGTAAATATTTTGAAAACGTAACTTATAACATCAAACAATGTTTATTCAAACCTCGATACCATCAACAAAAACAACAAACTACCCCTTTTGTGCTCTACCTTTGTCAATATTTGTACTATTCGTGGATTTTGATTCAACGATGATACCTTTTTTTTATTCGTATTCTGAATTGGTTTTACTTCTATCAATGTACAATCTTATTATATTAAAAACATCAAAATCATCATCAATTTAGCCCCATTAGAGGCATCTTTAATTTTCTGTCAGTCTCTTCTGTTCTACATTTATTCTGCAGGTCTCATAGGTATAAGCTTCATCATTATCATCAGTCTGTAGAAGTCCACTGCTGGACAAAGGTCTCCCCAATACATTTCCAGGTAGAACGATTCTGAGTTCTTAACATCTACCAACTTTCAGTCTTAACAATGTCGCCGGTCCATCGGGTGGTGCGTCTTACGTTTTGTTTTCCAGTTCTTGGTCGGCTTTTGAGAACCTTTATTCCCCAACGTTTGTCGCTTTTACGACAACCAAGGTAAATACATATTATGTAAATCAGTGACTTGATTACATTGATTTAAAAATCCAATGCAATTTAAGTTTTAACTGAATCTAATTTATTTTTATTTACTCCCACGAAATACGCAAACGGTTCTTCCGATTGATGTTCTGTAAGATTATTAGCGTTTTCCTTCTCTTTTCCTTCTTTGTAAAAATCTCTTTCATTGAGATTTCACGTGCTTATTTTATCTCTTCCTTCAATAATGTAAGCAATTTGTTGGTCTCATTCAATTTGAAAAAGAGAAATTAGGTAATAAAATTATACAGATTTATGTTAGCGTATAAAAAAAGCGTAAAGAGGATTGCGTTTCCTAATTTTATTTGCGGAGGGTGGTATTGTACCTGTGGTTTGTAATCTCTTTAAATTAGGGTGAGATATACCTACTTGCCATCTGTCATTGTTGGTACCGGGATTGAAATTGGAGACTTTGAATATAAAGTATAGTACATTCTCCACAAGCTACCTGATAAAAGATTGAATTTAAAATAAAAATAAAAAAACCAAGCTTATAATAGAACTCGTCTAAGTGCAACAATCAAATATTTGACAGTTGTTCATGTAACAAATCAAAAAAATCACAATCCAAAGTGTATTTATTCAGTAGAATCGCAAGGATCACTTTGAAACGTCTTAAACCTAAAGTAAGGAATCTAGGTGCCAATTTCACGCAAATAAGCCTAGAAGAACAGGCAACAAACTACGGTTTGGTTCCGTACCGTTTTTAATAGTAATGTTCCTTCTATAAATCAAAATGTATGCTTGAAATTTATGCTTGCATTATTTGAGATAGAACTATCAAATATTTGAATGGTCGGTAGGCCCGTATTCAGAAATAGTGTTTGAGTCTGAGTCGAGTCTAGGTTGCTGGCATTTTTCAATGGAAAACTGCCAAAAATCTATGGTTTTTAAGGGCTTTTGCTCCACTGAAAAGCGTCGAAAATCTATGCTTGAGGTTTGACTCAAACTCAAGCATTGTTTCTCAATACGGGTCTGAGAGTAGTTTTAAAAATAGCTTAGATAAATCTAAGTTTGTTTTTCTAAGGTCCATAAAATTAAGAGCAAAGAGTCATCAGCTAAGTCAGCAATTCAAGGTTTTAGCACAGCAATGACACTAGTCCTAATAGTGTTGATTTTATTATTGGAATTGCAGTAATTACGATTAAAAGTGCTTAGATCTCTACCGGTATTTTAATAGTTAATTCTTAATTAACAATTATTATTACGGGGTTCTGCACTTACTTTTATGATTATTATTTTAGTGGTTAGAAGATTTGAAATTCCGCGGTACCGTTTGCGAGATTTTATAGCTTTAATGTAATTATAATTGCTAACTGAAACATTATTCTATTTTTCGATGAAAATCATTTCTTTTTTGAATTGAATAATACTACAAGAATCATTATTTTTGTAGTTATTGATTCAACATACTTTTGATATGTATTTTTGTATGATGAACAATAAAGAACTATCTATCTCTCTATCATACTTCCAAATTGTTTTGTTTTAGTTTCTTATAAGATTCTGCTGTATTTCTGCCTTTGTCATACTAATTTTTAAAACTTTGGTTTCTAAAATATTCACGACTTTATTTAGCTAAATAATAATATAAGCACATTTTTTTCTTATTGTGTACTTCCATGCTCTTTATTTTCCTAAGCCTCATCACTAGCAGGATATTTTATTTAAAAATATTTTCTTCTATTCCAGACCGATTCACCAACCCCTGAGGAGTCAGCGGAGTCAGGATTCTTCTCATCCATCATCCCTGACAAGATTTCAGGGTCCATCTGCACGGCGGTTCTGTTCGTGCTGGGATGGAAGCTGTTCTCGAAACGATGAACGTGATGTTGAAGATACAGGATTTGCATTGGTAGGTTGTAAATGAACCCAAGAGTTGCGTTGAGACTTGAGAACTGAGACGGTTGAAAAACAAGAAAAAATATTTCTATCTAAAAATCCAAACAATTTTTTAGTTGACATCAAAATATTTCAAATGATAACCAATACCTACTATTTGAACTATTGCCATATTTTTACAGCATCATCATCACCCTGGATAAGTCCACTGCTGGACGTCTGAGCTCTTTCTATCCACTGATTTCCCGTGATCTTTGAAATGTTGTAGTCGGTCATCGGGTAGATGGGCGTCCTACGTATCGTCTTCCGGTTGGTGGTTGCCATTCGAGAACCATTATAACCCAACGGTTATTAGTTCTGAGCTCTCTATTTCCACTGATTTCCCGTGATCTTAACAATATCGTCGGTCCATTGGGTTGATCGTATTGTCTTCTGGTTCGTGGTTACCATTTGAGAACCTTTATTCCCCAACGGTTGTCGGTTCTACGATCTATGTGACCTGCCCATTGCCACTTCAACTTACTAGTTATACGAGCTCGTATCGTCGTCAAAAAAATGACATGGACCCATTCAGTCGAGAACTAAAAACTATATTTTCCTGTTAGCTAAAATTATTCTACCGAAGTGTTTTGGCGGAAATAAAAACAAGGACGAAAAGAGTGTCTCAAAGGGCACAGAGATCCTTGGAGCACTTTGAGTAGAAAGTACAACCCTTATTCATAATGCTAGATACTTTTTAGTGGCTCGCTAAAAGTCTCTTGTCACTGTCACTTTAATGTCAATAAATAGAGATATCAACAGACTTATTGGTCTGCTAAGCTAAATGACTGCTATAGGACCAATGAATTGCCTAAAGACTGAGGTATTATCATCTGTCGTCTCATTCTATAATTAGGTCTTTTTCTCAATCTCAAGTCTCAAATCAACGTCATCGGGTAGAAATACACTGGCTAGGTTACAAGCGTACGATAAATAAACTTCGTTTTATTTATGACGCTACGCTTTAAATGTATATTTTTGCATATTTTCGTAATAATCTCAGCGGAACTGATGAACGTTATGTAAAAAGTGTAAATAATAAAAACGATAAATGAAATTCATTTAAGTTACGAAAATTATTATTGTATGCAAACTGTAGTTTTATAATACCAATTTTTATATTAAAATCATAATGTACTCGATTATTATAATTATAATAAAATAATCAAATTAGCATTGCAGATGTCAATTTTAACATTCCGCTTCTAATGTTTGAACTTATTATTGTATTAATATATTATAGTAACTTAAGATAATCGATTATATGAGAATGGAAGTATGGACCAGTAATGTACTTTTTTATAAAATAATTATTTTAACTGAATAAAAGTCCATATTATTATTTCCACAAATTGTTCCAAAGAGAGCAGCCTAAAATTTCATCGATTGATCTCATTTTTATTTTTCTATATTAAATAAAAATGTTTATTTTAGATCATAATAATAGCATTATTTAAAAATAAGGGTTTGTGCCAAGTTGTGTGATTTGGAGATTTTATGCGAGATGGTTGGTTTTATGAAGGATTTATATTGTAAATAGAAAAAAAAAGAGATTAAAAATAATAGATCTTGTCATTTTGTAATAATCATTTTGAACAAAATTTATTACATGAATATGAATTTTTAATCAGTTTTATTTTGATATTTAAATAAACAAACTTGGTATATAAATTAAATATTACTGTTTTCTTTTAGTTTAATTTATGTTATTATGCAAATAGCGTACAATACTTTTTTGTTTATTTTATAATATTCCCTATTCTAAAAGGATATTTTTTAATATGTTTTATATCAACTCAGTAAATATTTTTAATTGTACTTATTTTAAGAGCCTAATAGAGAATAATTATGTCATAGTTTTTAATGAACCTACAATTAAACTGAAAGATGTGTTCAAATGTGATAGTGTATTTATATAAGAACACTATTATGATTTAAAAGAAGTTTTCCCAATGATCTCTCGAAAACTCTTATTTGCGAACTTGGACTGCATTTTGTAAACGAATAAAATCCATCCATAATAATCATATAATCAATTATAATTGATTATATAATCAATCAATTATATAATCAATTACTGTAAAATTGCGTATTTGTACATGCTACGTTTTCATAGCAAACCTAAAAAAAGTGTTGCCCTAATTTAAATAAAACTCGGCGCGCTTTATAATATCGGACTCTGGAGACGGATTAGGCTACTTTTATCTACATCGAAAGAGTTCATTTTCTATGAATATACGGTCATGTTTTATCCTCTTTTACCTTACTGTTTGAGACCGAATTTTGTCAAGTCATATATCATACGTTGAAATTATGCCTTTTTAACTCATAAAATTATTATGGAATTTATTTGTTTGCAGAATATTAAAATAGTAAAAATAACGGATGCATTTAAGAGTTTTGTAAATAAATTAAAATTGGTAACGCTAATCTATAATCGTATAACCTATAGCGAAGTAAAAATTCTAAATTTTTATAACCATGCTTGACTTAGATTTTTTATAAAAAGTTTTAATATTAACATGAGCAGAACATCTTGTAATTTTAGGTCTAAGAACACAATAGTCTAACACATAAAATTACAGAACTGACGCTTTGTTCTTCATAAACTTATTGCTGTAGTAACTTTGATTATAACACATGTATTAAAGTAATAATATCGAAAAGGAAAGCAATATAATTGTTATTTGAATATGAATAATAAAAATAATCAATTTTCTAACAAAAAAACGCATTTTTAAATAAATATAAGTAATTAATGCTTTGCGTACCTATATTATTTCAAACAATTATTTTGTTTCAGCCCTTTTTTTGTTTTTACTTAAGTTATGGCAACATTTATTATTATAAATAATACAATTTATTAAAGTGTGATTTTATTATAATGTAAATTTAGTAAAATGGCCTGTAAATTTTAGGTAATTTTATTTTAAGCACTTAGAACTTTAGTTATAATAAGCTTTGTAAACAAAATATAATGACAACTTTATAAAATGTATTTTTTTACTTGTCACAATATTTTAAGCAACTGCCAATATTATTATTTTATTGATTTTGTATTCTTTATTTGAAAATATACTTACATTTTTATAAATAACAAGCATTTTACTTTGACTCCTTAAATTTTTAACCCTCAGATAAAAAAATATAAATAAATTTAATATTGTAGGCAATCCACGCAACACCATCTAGCCCCAACTAAGCAGAGCTTGTACGATGGGAACCAGGTAGCTGATATAATACTTAAATACAGATTTTTTAAATACATACTTAGAATACAAATAACGCCTAGACAGAGAACAAACATCGATGTTCACCCACAAATACCTATTTGTTCTCGGTGAGGATCGAACCCACTCCCTACGTTGCAGAAGGCAGTGCTATTATCACGTATTTCTTTCTTAGGCTTGTCAAAAACAAGGACACACATTTTTAAATCAACGAGTTACGTTATTCCGTAGATTGAAAAACCAGCCCTCAGGAGCCTAATTCTCGGGCCGACCGAGATTTTCAATGTCCCTTAGATACACATTAGCATTGCACAACCCCGCACTTTTTTTACGTTTTCCGTATATCGTAGCTACGATGAGGTCGTTGTTGAATTACTCAAGGAAATCATTCATTTTCTCTTCGATAAGAAGCCTTTAAAATAAAATTGCAAAATGATCTCGGTCGGCCCGAGAATTAGGCTCCAGATTATTCATACTCATAAGTATCAGTCCAATTTACCGATGATCATGAAAATAATCATCATAAAAAGAACGACAAATGGACAATGGGTGGCCATCTTTGAGGCAACCTTTAAAAATATCACTAGATTACACTTGTACACACAGAAAGAATGAAGAAAGAAAAGTTATTTATTTAACATAACATACACAGAACGGAACACTGACAAACATAACACTAAAGCATAATAATACATAATAATGAACAAATAATAAAGTAGGATACATAATAGTACTAGGCGTAACTTACGTAGGATACATTTCGGAGAGTGTGCGATGGAACGTTACAATTTAGTTCTCTCATCCCCATTCTTCCGTAGAAGAACCAAGGTCACCGACATAGCTCGTAGAGTTAGTAAGTTGAAGTGGCAATGGGCAGGACATAGATAGCTCGAAGAACCGACAACCATTGGGGAATAAAGGTTCTCGAATGGGGACCACGAACCGGAAGACGAAGCGTAGGGTGCCCACCCACCAGATGGACCGACGACATTGATAAGATCGCGGGAAGTCGATGGATGGAAAGGGCTCAGAATCGTTCTTCCTGGAAATGTTTAGGGGAGGCCTATGTCCAGCAGTGGACTTCTTCAGGCTGATAATGATGATGATGATCCCCATTTCATGAAACCACTATCATGAAACCACTAGACGCACGGAAATGCGACATCCTATAATGATGTTCCAACTGTCCGCACCAAATGCTTTGCTTCAACTTTTGTGTTGCGGACAGCCGTTAAGAACATGCACAGCAGTTAAGGAATGGAATTCCTTGCCAGCGTCTGTCTTTCCAAACACCTACAACTTGGACGTTTTCAAGAAAAGAGTGAAAAGGTATCTTCTAGGTAAGCGTGCTACACCGTCGAAATCATCACTAAACAGCAGGTGAGATTCAAATGCAAGCCTATAAATTGTGAAAAAAAACGATGTAGAGTACGATCGGCGACGATACCGCTGACAGCAATTTCTTCCGACTACTGGTATACCCGCTATTGTGGTGCCACACTGTATAATAAAATATTTCCATCAAAAGTTTCGTAAATCCGTCATTTTTAAGTGAAGAAAACTCATACGAAGTCTGAGCGTTATCCATCTAAGTTAGATGTGTTTCGTAACTTATCCGGTGAAGTTACTCTTAAGTTACGGTTAAGTTAGCTTGGCGCGGTCAGTTAAAGTTGATGTATTTTACTTAAATGTGACTTGGATGGGTTTATGAGTGTGCAAAGTGTCTGCAGTTTTCAAAACTTTGTTGATAGCGAAAACTTAGGAGATTCAGCTAAGTGGTTTTCAGAGGAACTGAGATAAGTACTATTACAGGATACTCGAGTGAAAAAGGAATATAATATATCCACATTACTCTACTCTCCAGGCACGTAGCACGTAGTTAATCTGAAAATGTAAGTATGTGTACGTAAGCGAAGTTTATCTTAGTTCCTTGGTAATGTACAATAACTTGGCAGTGAGGCTGGGCACCATAGGGCACATTTCTTATGTGCGTGACCTATTCGAGGTAATGCATTGTTATAGGCAATGGTTACCACTTAATATCAAGTGGGCCTTATGTTTGTTCCACTTGACACATGTATTAGAAATTTTTAGATTCTACAACATGCCGGTTTCCTTACGATGTTTTCCTTCACCATTTGAAAGTACTGGTGACGTATATTTTTTTCAACAGAAAAACTCATCGGTACAAATCTGGATTTGAACCCAAGAGGTTAACCCTTAGGATCGGAAGGAACCGCTACCACTAGACCACCAGTGCTCTTATAGGTTAATGATGTTGTAACTTTCTTGCTATTGTTGTATCCTGTCAGGTATAATTACAAAGGCATTAATTCTATTGTAACTATTTGGGACATTATTTACGTGTTTCTGTCCATTCTCGGCATACCGAGTGTGTTCTAATAAATTAAGAAGTCGCTCCGCAATTAGTAGAGATTTGTGGTATTTGGTGTTTTAAAATTGGTCGTCTATTTTTGGAACTTTTGTAAGCAAAGTATATTTTAAAATAACTGGAAGTGATTGATTTTGGGAAATTGCAATACCTACAGATGTATAAGAGTCTTTTATTTATATTTTTACTAAATTTGTGTACCACGTCTATGTGGTACCATAATTCAATTACAACTTAACCGAATAGGCTAATGAGCAATTTTGCTATAACTTTGTTTTATAGAACAAACTTAGTTTTGTACAAAAACATCGTTTTAGAATTTATTTTTTAATTATAATAAAGTTAAATAAGTAAGGCAAGGTAATATACAATAAGTAAGTTTATAAGCCTATCTGAGCCGTTATCTCTGCCTATAACATTAAATTTTTACTTCACAGAATAAAATTACAGGGGATGCCAAGTGGCGTTGCATTTCTTCGTAGGAACACGACATAAAGGTGTTGTAATGGTATACTTACCTAGAAGTATCAAGTGCACGAAAATAATCTTTTTGAATCGCACTTAAAATCTTTTCACCACACTTACTATTACTAGCCTGTAGTGTCCCACTGTTGGGCAAAGGCCTCCCCCCATTTACGCCAGTCACTACGATCTTCTGTTTTTATATTGCTGTGTATTTATATTGAATTAGGTATAAGTAGTATGTATTCACAGTATTATTGGTATTATATTTTTTCTTATTTTTTTATAATAATTAAAAAACTTTTTGTGCACCGCCGTCTATCCGATTTTTATCTATTCTTTCTATCCAAAGGTTGTCTGGAAGAGATCGCTCTTAGCGATAAGGCCGCCCATTGTACTCATTATTTTGTTATAGTTTCTGTATTTATTTCCTTGTGTACAATAAAGAGTTAATCTATCTATATATCTATCGTTTTTATTTGAATGATACAGGAACACGATTTTAACGAGCAAAACAATAATTCTCATGATAAAGTAACATCGTGGGAAAAACTCAAAACAGCAGGTATCTCATAATAGATTTAAATAAAAACGTGTCGATTAATTTCGATTTGCAGATTAAGCACACCCCATCTCTGAATTTACTTCGAAATAGGGGTGCATCAATAATAATCTGATCAAACTATCCTCAGTAAGTACCTCTTCAATGTAAATCTATGATATTCTATAAGATTTTCTCAGACAGTGGCACGTTTTAATAGAATATTGAAATTAAAAATAATTATTATTCTAATAACTTTTCTACGTCCAGCAATGGACCTCTCAGGCTGGTGATGATGATGATTATTTACATGGCAGCATAGTAATTATATCGTACACCAAATGAGTAGTGTATCCAAGTTAGGTTTTACTTTAAGACAACAGTGAACAGGTGTATTATGGCTAAACATGCTCCAACTGCATGGACCTGATGGAAAGTGTGAAAGTGTGAAAAAGTGTGAAATGCATCCACACTTTCCATCAGGTGTGATGGCAGTCAAATGTTTAGCTATATAAATAAAAAAAAGATTTAAATTACTTAGTACTTCACTAATTCAATATTTTCAATGAAAATTTATATTTTGTTAAATCTTTTTTGATGAATTTCGTTTAAACCGACTTCAAATAAAACAAGAAAATGTTCTCAATCCAGTTGTATTTTTTTTTTATGTTTGCTAACGCATAACTTCATCATAATATAAGAATCGGTTTTTTTTATAGGAAAGTATAACACTTCCAGATTGGTCTCGTAGAAATTTTATCAAAATCGGTCCAGCAGTTTGGCCATGAAATTGGTTTCTCAAGTTTTATAAACTTTACTTAATGTTTGGAGTATTAAAATGGCAGTACCCAGAAAAATATTTTCTTTACAAAGTAGCAATATATTTGTATCTTGCCAAAACTAACGTTGATTGATTATTTATACATTTACATATCAATAGCAAATTATTGAAAATCCACCCATTCAAATCAGTTTCTCATTCCATCCAAACTGATTGACACCCATCTAAAATCCAATCTACCCAATATCAGCCACCGACCGGCAAACCGTCACAACCCAACAATTGCTATTTTTGCATATAAAAAATTCAAATTGCACTGTTCGCACTATTAGGCGCGTATCGGAAAAATAAACAAATAATTTTTATTTTGGTATTCAAATATCTGGCAGCCGCGAACTAAAGGATTTGCATATAGACAAGGTGGCGATCATCGATCACCGATGATTTCAATATGTTGGGGCTTGTCACTTTTGGGGATGACATCACACAAAGCGATGCTAACATGCATGTTGGCTTATAACAGTATGTCTAAGATACGCAAAGTGCCATGTTCACCAAGTAGATACTAGACTTTGTCACGTGGAGCTGGCACCTAGACTCACCTAGATGTAAGACGGACATAGTCGCGTGGAACTGGCACCTAGATTCACCTAGCTTTAAGACGGACTTGGTCGCGTGGAACTGGCACCTAAACTCACCTAGCTTTATGACGTTTTAAAGTGATCTTTGTGATAGGTATTATATTCTACGTCGGAACTTAAGTTTGACACACATGAATATTTATTTTCATTACTCATACTCTGAAAGTAGGTCTGAAGTTGCCTGAGGGGCCTAATTGAAAGTAAAACTTTCAGCCCTAGGGAGAATCGCTTTCTACTGACAGCTGTCAAATTATAAAAAAAACAAGTTCTATTTTATTCAACCATGTTCCAACTTTCTAAAGTCTTTCTAACTACAAGGAGGTCGTTGAACCAAATTCCAACTTTTTATTCAGCAAGTAGGTTGGAAACCCATTACAACGGTAAGAAGTTTAAAAAGTCTAATTAGATAAAATAAAAATGAGCACTGCCTACTATCCTCGTGTGTTGATCCCTTATACGGCTTAATTATTATATTCGTACTCGTACGTTCAACTATTTCTTTAAAATAACATAGATTTGCTCAACAAACAATTTACCATTTTTTAAATTATGAAAATGAAAATAATGGCTGAATAATGCTGGCGAACCGAAGCCGAAGGCCCGCCAGAGAAAAAGAAAAAAAAAACCGGGAAGGCGGCAATTCAATCTACATTTTCACTAATTTTTCTTTCATGTTTTTATTTTTACTTTCCTTGTATTCGTAATGAAAAGCACAGTGTTTACCTCGGATGAAAGTCTTTTAAGTCCCTCAAGCACCATTGGCGCCCTCGCTACGCTCTGGCGCCAAACCCGTCTCGGGACTCAAAAAACGTGACTTTCAACACTCGGGTAACAATGTACTATTAACATCGAGAAACACTAAGCAGTTTGCAATATGACTATTATTGCAATCTTAAACGCTGCCAAATTTAAATGAACAAAATAAATTACCGTAACTTATTAAAATATAGTATACATTTTGGTGTTACATATTTTATGATAGTGTCTGATTATGTTACATAATATGTCTATAACTTTTTGTTTCCATAAAAAAACCTGGATTTTTTAATAAATACTCTATACGTTTTTTTAAAACCACGTCTTGTCAAGTAACAGATGCCATTACACGTCCAATAACTCGTCAAATCAATAACCGTGTTCAGACTACCGACAGTCGCTAATCAGTTTCCAATTATATATACAGAAGCAGATGTGGTCGCCGATAGATATTGCAAGCAATTTGCTCTAATTAGTGATAATATAGGCGTAATAGTTCTACAGTTACGGTGCAGGTCAATTACCGGGCAGGAAGTGTGTGAATGCTATGTTTTGACGTGCCTCTGACTACCCTTTAAGATTTATATGTGAGCTAGATTTTTTTTGATAAAGTTATTTAGCTATTAGGTTTACAGTTGCATTTGAGACTTTTAGCTGTACTTGTCATTTTTTTTCATTTAATTTGGGTAAATAAACAGTATCACAATGTGTATGGATAAAAAAAAAGTTAAGATCTAAATTTTAGTAATATGCAGGAACTAAGTACCTTCTGACAAAAGCTATTTTGTCAAATTCATGGGATAAATAAAAATTTAAATAACAGAAGAATAAGGTCGTAAAGCATACATTACAGCCCGGTGCGATATAATGAAGTAACACGGGTGGTTCTACCCCTTTGTGGCGGTAGACTGAGAGGGGCTATTCTGCAAGCATTCGTCCACAAAACTGATAATTATTCTATGAAATAAGTTAGCTACCACTTATAGTAGGTAGATCGTTTTCACAGCCCTGCTTATGAGTATTAGCCAAAAGAAAAAAATTAGGATTTAGAACAATTACGAGCCCTATAACAAAAAACTACAAATGCTTTTGTTATAGGAAATGGTTTTGTTATGGAGAATGCTTTTATTATAGGTACTTGCGAGTACCTAGAACAAAAGCATTCTCCGTAGGCAAACAAAACAAACAACTAAAAAAACATTCTCTAATATTTTTTTATAATTTATGTTTTTTTATTGTATTGTAACATGAGAATAACCAACCATCAACTCAATCCGAAGCAGCGAATCAAAAAAGCAATATGTAACGAATTTGTTTTTCAATTTCGTACCAATTTTGCATACGGAACCCCGACCGCATAACATGAGCAAATAAAACGTCGTATTGTGGTTTTTACGATGCGTAAACATTTTTTCTTTATTTTTTCAACTTTTTGTCCCACTTTTATTTGGAAGGTGGGAATGGAAGAGGTTTTTGGCATTAGAGGGCGTTGTCGCGTAAATTAATAGGGCTGGGCGTCGAGACGGTTTTTGGCGTTTTTTGGGTTGTCACGCTGCGTTGTTGACACTTGATACTACTGATGGGTCCTCATCCTGAAGTAAGTGGTTTTATTCAGTGTTCAGTTTTTTGTCAAACCACCATCTGATTTTGTTTTACGATTTGGACGAGTATTTATTAGATTTTTCATTTCAACATGCAGTCAGACCACAAAAGAACAGTTAGTTTTGGGCTAGGCAGGGCAATGCGAAATGCTTACCAGTGTTTTTTTAAATTATTCAATAATTTTTTACTGAGCTTATTTTAAAATGATTACGCTTAACTACTCAAGACCTATAAGCAATGATGAAATGAGTTAAAGAGCTAAGCAATGGTCAAAATAACGCAACTTACTAAATACTACTGTACAATTTAGCCTATCTAAAGCAATTTGTGGGAGAGAGCCCAGCCTTATTCAACCTAAAATCCTGTCTACACACAGCACAAAGCCACACTTCACTCCACCAGACACCCAATACATTACCTAAACGCTAATTCAGTTGGGACCACAGCTTACCAAAAGAACGCTGACCAACTACACAAATTTGGGATTTTCAATCACATTGAGTAAATATCTGAATATACGACGGGTCACCCAGACGGATCGACGAGACGGATCTGCCAACGCTGGTAAGCAAAGTCACTAATAGATCCGAGGGTCAATGAATGGCTTAAATCAAATCACGTCTATTTCTAATAAGGAAATTATAGGTATGGTCAAATAAAAGGTGCTTTAAAAGTTTTGAAGGATCGGCAACGCACTTACGATGCCTCTGGTATTGCAGGCGTCTATAAGCGGTAGCCACTTCCCATCAGGTGGGCCGTGTGCTTGTTTGTCTACATTGTTGTATAAATAAAGTCACTGATTTGTGTGAAACTTTACTCACCTACAAACTGAATAGTTAAATGATTTTTTAACTAGACACTTATTCATTATTCTCTAAAACTGTAAATTTCCTACAGTAAATCAGGTATTTTCTTTGCTGTTATACTAGTTTCGAACCAATTATGTGAATGGATTTTAAGTGCGCTTTAGAGAATTATTTCCCGTGCTTGATACAATTTTTTTTAAGGTACCTATGCCAATTAAGTAAATGTCAACAAGAGAACTAGATGTTTAGATTAAGCTGTGACTGGACTGTCGTATCAGAATTGCCGGAATCAATCATGACGTACGTATTCACGTCTAATATTACTTAAACACGCTGCGAGCCACGCAAATGGGAATCCTTAATAATATTCGTGCGTAGCATAGAGTAGGACCCTCCGATAGCAAATCTCAAAAAACTAAGTTTTAAGTTTATTGTACTTTCTAACGATGGCGACGACAATCATGAAAACTTTTGAAGAACAGAAGTAGTATTAGTTTGGGCAGAAAAAAACTCATTTATGTACACTATGCCAGTGCTATGGAAAACATCGTGAGAAAACCGGCATATCGTAAAACCTAAAAAGAACCGAAAATATGTGTCAAGTGCACGAAAGGAGCTCTTTGAGGCGTACTTAAAATCCTTTCACCACACTTGGTTTCGAAAGAATCAGTGACACGATAAGAAGAAGAAGTATTATTTTTCTTTTTCACCTTTTTTGTGGCATGTTTCATGGTAATCATCAGCTAAATAAGTAATAACAAAATAGCCTCTTAAAATCCTTTCACTACACTTGGTTTAAAAGAACTAGTGACAAGGAGAAGCTAAAAAAGTCCACTACAGGACATAGGCCTTCCTCATATTTAATAGATTTTACCATATTTACCTCGCTTGGCAAACGAATAATTGGTGAGCCCAGTTTTAAGTTTAAATTCAGAAACTGCTGCCTATCCCCTAATTAATAGTGGGCTCCTTACGACATCTGTGGGTAGTGGTGGCAGGTGGTAGGCTTTTTTTACATTGAAACCACCTTAGTTACACTGCCAAAAACATTACAATAGCACATACTTAATTGTTTATTTTTATTTTTAATTGACTTCAAATAAAGAAGAAGGTGCTCAATTCAGGTTTATTTGTTCTCGCATAACTTCGCCATTTATGAGCGGATTTGAAAAAAACATTCATTATCTGAAAAGGAAAAATGTGATTATACCTATGTAGATAAATATTTTTCTAAAAATGGGTTTAATAGATTAGCCATGAAATCAGTTTATCTATTTTTTTAACTTATATTAAATGGATTTAAATAATAAAAAAAAATTAACTTATACAGGGTGTCCCATAAGTCAACGTCCAACCGAAAACGGGTGATGCGCCAAGTCATGACAGTTATCAGAAAAATATAAAAAAAAAAATTGTTATGTAACTTTCGAGTTATGAGTATTAAAAAAAAACAGAAAAAACTGACACCCTGTGATGATCTTTTAAGTCCTGTGACTACAAATATTAACTTTTCATGAAACTTTTTTCTGCAACGTAAGCATGAATAACCCTTCTGTAAATTACAATTCAAAATTAAGCCCTAACTGCCTCAGTTTTCAATAAAATTGTGGAGTTTTGGCCAACGTTTCATTTCAGATAATTACATCACCCAACTTTAACCGTCTGTACCGCAAAAAAAATGTACTACACTATCATGGCATGTAACTTTAAAAATTGGCGCATTTATCCAGAATTCCAAAATGGTATAATGCTTGCTAAAGTACTCCTTAGTTTTGGAAATAAAAAATGTTTTTTTAACTAAACCGGATTTCCAATCAATTTTATTTCAATAGATAAAATGTTTGTACCCTTTAAATGATGGACTTAAAATGCCTACGCTGTGTTTTTAAGTGACTCACAATTCACAGGTACAAGTAAATACCATTTCGAGAATGCAAGTAAACAGATAGATCCACCATCTTGTCGAAAGAGTAATAACCATGGATTTTCAAGTAATTTGTTAGTTTTAGGTAAAAGTTTGAAATAAAATTCAATCATAAGATTACTTCAATCGTGGTTTTAATCTAAAGTTTGCCTTCGCCCGTCGCCGGTCTTACTACATAGTTTTTGACGTGATAACGTCTTATAATTCGATGGAGCCGGCTACTAGTACGAAAAAACATAACTCATGCGGCGTTACCTCGCTCTGAGGCGTTCCATTTAATACTTGAAGTGCAAGTGAGAGCGCGGACCGAGCGACAAAGAGGCACAATTGGCCTCCGCGTTCGGCAGCGTTCAACATCGGTCTCTCTCCTACTTGAGTGAGCGATGCGTCCGCGTGGACAGCTTTATGAAGTTGTCACGTTGACAGCTGACTTTTTTAAGGAAATGTAGAGCTTGCATTACTGCTGAAGGCTAACAGTTTGAACATTTGCTGTAAATCCTTGATGTAGTTAAACTAAAATCACGATTGAAGAAATCCTATTATTGAATTTTATTTCAAACTTTCACCTAAAACTAACAAATTACTTGAACACCCATGGTTATTTACTCTTTCGACAAGATAGTGGCTCTATCTGTTTACTTGCATTGTCGAAATGGTATTTATTTGTACCTGTAAATTGTGAGTCACTTAAAAACACAGCGTAGGCATTTTAAGTCCATAATTTAAAGAGTACAAACATTTTATCTCATGAAATAAAATTGATTGGAAATCCGGTTTAGTTGAAAAAACATTTTTTATATCCAAAACTAAGAAGTACTCTAGCAAGTATTATACCATTTTGGAATTCTGGATAAATGCGCTAATTTTCAAAGTTACATGCCATGATAGTGTAGTACAATTTTTTTTGCGGTACAGATGGTTAAAGTTGAGTGATGTAATTATCTGAAATGAAACGTTGGCCAAAACTCTACGATTTCATTAAAAACTGAGGCAGTTATGGCTTAATTTTGAATTGTAATTTACAGAAGGGTTATTCATGCTTACGTTGTAGAAAAAAGTTTCATGAAATGTTAATATTTTAAGTCACAGGACTTAAAAGATCATCACAGGGTGTCAGTTTTTCCTGTTTTTTTTAAATACCTATAACTCAAAAGTTACTTAGCAAATATTTTTTTTTATATTTTTCTGATAACTGTCATGACTTGGCGCATCACCCGTTTTCGGCTGGACGTTGACTTATGGGACACCCTGTATAACTTCTATTTTTTAATTGGGTGTTGTCTCATCTGTATTCCCAACTCTAGGGGTTGTAAAATCATCCCTTGATTGCAAGCGTGGAAGCTGGACATTCAATATCAATGCAAATGTCTCAACAGAACGGGGTGGCGTGTAAGTATATCTATGTATTTACTGTACTGATGTAACGTCATGTGGTTTGTTCCTAATTAATTTTGAAATTAAAATTTGTTGATACCGGAAAAACATCGGACTCAAAAAATAACTTTATTGATTTATTCAGTTTTTGAACGAGTGAGAGATATTCACGTCATTACACAGGTAGTAGAGCTCTTTGTGAAGGGTTCGTCTGGGAAGTACTACCACCGTGCCTATTTCTGCCGTGAAGCAGCATTTCAAGGGTGTGGGTGCCGGTGAAATTACTGGCACGTAAGGCTGAATAAATCTGCATGCCTCATAACAGGGCAGTGCATCGTAGGGCTCGTTCCTGGCGTACGTGACTTATGAGGCAATGCTTTGAAATAGGCGATGGTTACCACCTAACATCAGGCGGGTCATATTCTTGTTCCATCAGCTAGTTTAAAAAAAAAGTTTGGGGGACGTCAACAAATCAAATTAAATATTTAATTTAAGTTGTATCTCAAGTATCACTTTGAAACGACTTAGAGCTAGGTGAGTCTATGTTCTACGCGACCCGTGACCATTCAAATCGTGCCTGCGGAAATTAGAAACCTGGAGAACATTTTACAGGACGCCAAGCGTGCCTGGGGTTGGTTGCAAAAGTATGTAATCCGTAATTTTAAATTAATTTGTTTTAGTAGTGCGTTATTTATTTTTAAATTTACTAGCATATAAAAAAAGCTTTTGTCATGAATAATCTAATTTTAAAATCCAACCCCAAAAGAGCATTAAAAATCTGATTAAAAATTAATCTTACATTATTATAAATCATTAAATCCCACAACACCCAGAGGTGGCATTATCAAAATGTAAAGGTGCGTACACATCGCTTATTGTTTGGTAAACCATAAAAAGGGCTAATTTCGAGACACGTGTCAAAAAATGTAATATGTTTCTACTTAGTCATTGGGTGTGGGAAGTGTTTGGTGAGACTTTGATTTTTTGTGTGATGATCGATTAGTTAAAGGTTTAGATTTTTTTTTATCATCTTAACTACTGCATGGCATTTTCTATATTTACAATTCATTATACGAGTAAAGTTTAAAATAGTGGATGAATTAAAAATAAATTACTGTAAGAGGATATAACATTAATATTCAACTAGCGATCGACCGCGGCTACGCTCGCCCCGTTCCCGTTACTTTTTCGGGATAAAAAGTCTTATATGTTATGTATTTTTCCTAAGCTACCTCCCTACCAATTTTCAGCCAAATCCGTTCTGTCGTTCTTGAGTTTAATATAGGATTTTCTTTTATACAACTAACATGACTTTCTTTTATATAATTAGATTTAAAATGAATATGCTGGTGAATGGTATAGATGCATATAAAAAATAAAGGCAATACTTATGTACGCAATACTTATTACTAGGGATTTGAGGGTAGTCTCACACCCCTATCTATTACAAATCCTATTTAACCAAACAATGAACGCATGAAAAATATGAAGACTCTAATGACGGCATTTAAGCTGTTATTCTGAACCAACGCTTGCTTTTCTTACGTGTCACGTGACCGACACGTGGCTATTTGATCGACGCCATTTTGGAAATAGAAACCAGTTTAATTTGGCCCCACGTTTGGTTGAATTACCTCAATGTGTTGTCTTTTCTAATGTTGGTGGAAGTAGCGGTCATTATTTCACTCATTCGAATTTTGAATTTCTTGCGTCGTCTTTACAAAGTTCTAATAGTAAAGCTTTCAAATCAATTTGAGCTTTATTTTTATGTGTGTAAGGGTTATTTAAATGCAAAATGGAATTAATTTTTTAAGCAATTTGGTTGTACGGAAAGCGATTGGTTTATTCAAATATAGAATGAATTTGGTGGTTTGTTTATTGAACGTCCTAAAATGATAGTTGTTGTTGGATGTGTGGGCGTGTGCCTTTATTTGTATAAGAAGTGTTAATGACAGATAATTTAGTATTGTGCTAATAATTGTAATGTTGGTAGATAAGGTGTAGTTAGCCATAGAATACCCAAATTATTGGTTTATTAATCCTTGAACATTTTCAGAATTTGCCTTGATTTTTACTTTTATGTAGTTCTTACTGCAATTTTTGTTTATAACATCTACATACATTTTTCAAAGATGCTCTTAACCTCTTCTAAGATTTTATACTCTATACAACGTGTATCAAAATATGTGTACTATCCTGAAGGGGGGTGAATTTCCACCCCCTGGGGAACAACTTTTGTTCAACGACTTTTCGAACTTCGATTGGTATCTTTGAAAAAAACTGCAACGAAGTTTCAACATTAACAGCGGACTATAAACAAAGTGACAACCCTAAACTCAGCTACAGAGGTAGTAGGTAGTAGTAGTAGACCTACAGAGGTAGTAGGTCAAGGGGTCAAGGGGTTACAAGGATAGGTTTGTCAATTTATTTAGGCATTATGAAATTAAATATTTTTGTATGGGAAACTGAAAATAGGAATTTTTAATTATCTCCCCTCCACAACTGATCACCATTGTGGTCTGAAACCCCCCACCTTCGCATATTACACATATTTAGATACACCTTGTATAGACCTGACAAAAATTTGAATAAACAAATAAAGTAATATGAACGATATTTTTGCGTCAAAAAAGTTGGAAAAATAAGCTTACGTACATAATACGAAAAAATAAGTTTTTTACGATACGTACATTTACATAGACGTACATTTAGTACGACGGGCCAGACACAAAAATTCAAACAGACGACTCAATGAATTTTAAATCTATTTTGCATTGGAGCCAACGTGTCATCAAATATCAATAAAACTCATCCCTCAATAATTCCTACGTCCACAAAAACCATAATCAGTGTAACAGCAACCAGACATGCTAAAAAAAAAACAAAAAGCATGACAAGATGGGGACAGACACAACCAATATCCTTAGACCTCAGAACAAACATTAAAACCCCCCCAAAGGTTCAGTCACTTCCTGAAATCAAAGAGGAGAGGAAGGTCAGAACAATCTGGTTGTAAAATATTAATGGTTTGGACCTCGAACGAGACGCGCGAAATTTAATCTTTCGCGCAAAAAGTATTCAATAGAACGGGACAAAAAGACCTTGAAGTGATAAATGGATCTCCTCGGTGATCATGGGCGCCTGGTACTTGTGGCTTTTGAGACGTCTTCCAGATTGGTTAGGATCATTAGTTTGAACTAGACAGGACACCTAGGATAAGTAGGTACAAGAAAGCTGTTCTTGAAAACATTAAGTATATAGATTCCTTGAGAATTCTTAGAAGGAGCATAATCTCAATATTTTGGTTATTACCAAACCTAAGTATGCTTCATCATTATCAGTACGAAAATTATTCAAAAGTTCATGGACATAATTCATCCCTACGGCCTACCATATTACATTTCAAGAAAAAAAATGGTTTTTCTGCATCTACCGAATTACCCCGATTTCAAATGAGCTTGTGAAAGCCATGCCTCAGATTCATTTCCAAATTCATTAATTTGCCTCAAATTGCATGTTTTTCTTAGAAGATCGCCCTTGAGCGATATCTCTCTTAATATTTTGTATTCTTATAAGAGGTTCTAAAGAGTTAGTCAGAAGCACGTGAACATTAAAAGTAACCAAACCTTTGCATCTATACCTATACACACAGAAAAAAATGGGTCAACAAAGTCACAATAAATGCATTGTCAGAAATTTCCTGTCGGAGCAACTAAATACTCTGTTATTTTAGCAGAAAGAGCTTTGTTGGGTTCAGCAACTTTTTTATTGTCCGCTGATTTTCCTTCGTTTAATGTGCAAGGAACAATTTAGCTTTGTCCTTACATAAAAGTTAATAAAAAAATTGATTACACAACAATAAAACGTTTTAGGTGTGTCAATGTGAACATTGTTAATAAATCTAACAAAGTAATTATAGTCGTACCATTTAACTACCATTTGACATGCAATAGATACGTTGCTGTAGTGAAAATGGAACGTTGCTAGCGTGTCAATGTGAACATTGTTAAAAAACGTAGCAAAGTAACTATAGTAGTGGCATTTGAGTACTTTTTGTCATACAATAAGTATGTTGCTGAGCTGAAAATGGAACTGGCATGTGTGTCAATGCGACATTTTTTAATAAATCTAACAAAAGACCTCTATAGTCGGAGCATGTGACTACTCAAACTCATACTCATATTCTTTATTGCAATTATTATGTTACATGGGTGAAGTTTTAAAGTTAAAAATGGTGAATACAAATAAGCCCTTAAGTTTAGGGCATAGCAATATTTGGAGTAGAAGTGGGCCAGTGTTATGCAACAAATATATTACTGTGATGACAATGGATCGTTGCAAATGTGTAAATGTAAACATTGTAAATCAATTTAGCAAAATAACTAAAGCGTAAAGTTCAGCTACGTTTTGTCATGCAATAAATAAGTCGTTGTGGTGACAATAGAACGTTGCTAGTGTATCAATGTGAACATTGTAAAACAACCTAGCAAAATAACTATAGTCGTAGTATTCAACTACCTTTTGTCATTCAATAAATATGTCGCCGAGGTGACAATGGAACGTTGCAAGTGTGTCAATGTGAACATTGTTAGTAAAGTAAACTAACAAAAAAGCTGCTTACTAAATTTAGAACTAGATGGCGTGACTAAAATTGTAACGATCCTAGAACGCGCTGACGAAAACGCACGGCGTTTCCTTATATAGTAGAAGTGGTTTTATGAAATTGTATTCAACGGATTAATGCATCCGTTGAAGGTTTGAGATGACTGGAGCTGATCCGATGAATGCATCGGATCAACTTCGGTTTTATCAAATCTTCTTTTTTTACCCCTCACACTTGGGATCTTTCGTACCTACTACGTACTAGTTGTACATTTTTAGTCCTTCGTTTTCAAAATTAGTTCCGCTGACAAAAGATACGTTGTTGTAGTATCAAAAACACGCCTTATTGATAAAATAGAAACATTGTTGCAATGACAATTAATTCTTGACAATAGAAACATTGTTGCAATGACAATTTTCTTCTTGTCAATAGAAATATTGTTGTACTGACAACTTGATCCATGACAATAAAAACATTGACGCACGGACTATACACCATGGTGGGCTCTCCCCTGTTAAAGTTTTATTGTTGGAGCCAACAATATTTTTTTCTAGTTACGATGTTCGCAAACCTGCCGCTGTTATTTGGTTTCCACTCCAGGTTGCGTGGAACTGGCAATTAGACTCACCTATAGCTTTAAGACGTTTCAAATTTATCCTTGTGATCATCATCATCATCAGCCTAAAGAAGTCCACTGCTGGACATAGGCCTCCCCTACACATTTCCAGGAAGAACGATTCTGAGCCCTTTCCATCTATCGACTTCCCGCGATCTTAACAATGTTGTCGGTCCATCTGGTGGGTGGGCGCCCTACGCTTCGTCTTCCGGTTCGTGGTCGCCATTCGAGAACCTTTATTCCCCAACGGTTGAAGAGGTAATATATTATGTATATTCTTTCTTTTCTTGCTAGAAATAAAAACATTATAATTTAAACCTTTAAATTTCCCATCCCCGCGGTAAATCATTCGTCAATAAGTCTATAATTTGCGCATCTCAAACAATAGTCACGTGTGCCCCTGACTACCCCTTGCGTTCGTGATTATACTTTATGATGGATGTCACCACGCCTTGCCGTTTTGTGATTGCCCAAAACCAGTTAATAACCCGTTTGGACGGAAATCAGTGTTAAGGGAACTTTTACTGACTTTTTAAATTGATGATTTTGTTTGTTAGATTTGTTATAAACAACTAGCTAATAGGATAAGCATTAGCAACTGAAACCATTGCTAATAACAAAGCATTGCCTCATGGGTCACGCACGTCAGGAACGTGCCCTACGATGCATTGCTCTGTGTCCATCAATTTGAAGCATACAGATGTTCGGGCTCCCGTGTCAGTATTTTCACCGGCCCCCATCATGGTCTTCAAACCGAAACACACAGCAATGCAGTTGAAAATAAATAATAAACGTTGTAAAAAGTTAAGCAACCGTTCGATGAAATTTCTAAATGATTAATTTGGAAGTAGCTTACAAAATTTCAGATCAAAAAAGGCTTTTCAAATCGGCTTCAGGTTTTTCAAATTGGCTCATTATTGACGAAGTTATGCGATTTAAAAAAATACTAAAATAATACAAACTAATTGAGAGCCCCGTGTATTTTATTTGATGTCAGTTAATAAGGTTTTCTATAAAAAAAATAAGGTAGATCATTTGGGTGTCCGTCTTTATAAATCTTTTTTGTTTAGAAACGAAACAAAGTGTCGATGAAATATACACAAATATATACACAGTTACACACATTAAATAAATAAGCCAATACCAAAAGTACTACTTACAAACTAAAGAATTCACTTTGATCTAAGTGACGAAATTAAAACATTCACAGATCTAATCATTATTGCCATCGCAATAAGCATCAAAATCCCCTGACATAATCCCCATGATCTGAGAACCCTCCATGTTAATCATGGGATTATGCCCAAAGAGGTGTAAGAAGAATTTACTGCTAATTATTATTTCTTTCTTGAGAAATGTTTTTCTTTTTAGTGAAATTTGATATAAAAACTAGCATCCGCTCGTGGTTCTGCCCTTGCTCGTATAAAAAAAGGTAGGTGTTATTATTGTTTTCGAAAATTTCATCAATATCTATAAAGTCATACAGCCATACCGCTGAAGATTAGAGGAAACAAACAAACATAATCATTTTTTTGCATAAATTATATTTAGGGGAACTAGTCGATTTTATCGTCATTTCGATGTGGTGTCAATCAAATGGATTCCTCCCTAATCACTCACTAATAAGTCAAATCCCAAGCCTTAAGTCCCTCAAAGGTTCTTCAACAATTCATATCGCACGCTTCTAGTGTCAAATGTTCATAATAATGACAATATAAAGAATCTAAAAGCTGGCAGATATTAATTCATACACCACACCACACCTTCACACCAGAACTCCTAAAAATGCTGCATCTTGAACCTTATGTACTTGCAATAAGGTGGTAGGATCTTCAGGGTGTTAGGGATGAAGGGTGGTCTGTTGCTTTGATGTCATATTATCAGTGGGGTGTCGGGATTACTGTGGATGTAATTAAAATGTCTGTGGCGGTTGGTTAGAGTGGATCGTAGTTTTAACAAAACCAAATGCTAGTTTCCCCAGAGGGAAACTAGCATTTTGGTTTTGTTAAAACTAGCAATGTTTTTGGAAAAAGCCAAAGTGGGTCTCCAAAATATCCTTGTTCTACACTTTTGCAATTATGAACTAGGGTCAAAAGGAAAACAAATCACATTATCTAAAGATTGAGGTTCTTACTTGTAAAGCAGCTAAAAACTGCAAAAGAAGCTACAAGAATTACAGCATATAAGTTTAACAAAACTAACCCTTCACCGTAAAGTAAGAAATTTAAAAAACTTTAAACCAAAATCATGCTTAGAAGAGTGCACGAAAGGAAGAGGTACTTAAAATATTTTCATTGGTTTGAAAGAACCAGTGACAAGATAAGAAGAAGAACAAAAAAAAGACATTACTTTTCCACAATATATTACACAAAAATCACAAAAACCATTTCACAAACTCACAATTTAGCCACAGCACCTTCAAATCTCATCCAAGCCATTTGCATCTTCCTCCATCACATCCCACAGATCTCGATTGAAATCGATGTTCTTGTCTGAAAGTCTCTCGTAGCTTGGATCCCGGATAAATTCGACGTCCTCATCAAGTAGTGACGTCATGGATAGCAACGTGGAGTCGGTGATATTGATGGTGTCGCCAGCGTCTCCTCTTTCAGGCTGACTGCGAGTTGTGCCGAGAGTCTGTTGGTAAAGAATCTTTTCTGAGTTAAGGTGAAACAAATGTCGCTCGCTTAGCAAGTTAAAAAGGCAGTAGGCAGGTAAGAAATTGATGGAAGAAGAGGATTTCTTCTTCTTAAAAATGTATAGAGAGGTGTCCAGCAATGTATTTGTTCTAAGTCTGAGGTGAGAGCGGCACCAACCCGCCTTCCAATTTTATGGTCGTGGTTTGAATGGACTGTTCTATTCTAAAGTTTGGGACTGCTTTAAAGTTCGGGAGTGCTGGTGCTCGAAACGACGAAAAACCGTAGCTTAGCTACCCACGATTTTACGTGCAGTTTAGCTTTGAACGTCATTTCATGGTAGACTAGATGAAATCCTGGTATTACTGCTAAGACTTTTACTATTGCTTTTTAAGGTTTGAGGTCTACATCATCGTAGAGCTTATAAAAACTAGAAGAAATAGCTCACTCACATCAATAATAGCCATGTGCAGAATAGGCACCTCTAGCTTCAGCGGCTTGATCTCCTGTGGCTCATCATCCAGGTAGGAGTACTCCGTAGGCACCTGCCAATTTATCTAAAAGTTAAACATTTGCCATATTTAGTATAATGATTATTGTAAGTCACAGGGCAGAAGTAGAGGAGTAAGAAGTAGTAGTAACAGCAGAGCTCTTTGTGAAAGGCTTGTCCAGGGAATTCCTACCGCTATGCATATTTCTGCCGTGAAGCAGCAACGCTGTGTTTTGGTTTGAAAGGTGAGGGTGCCGGTGAAATTACTGGCACGTGATGCAGCACATCTGTTGATGGACAGGAATGGAAGGGGCTTAGAATCGTTTTTCCGGGAAATGTATAGAGGGGGCCTATGTCCAGCAGTGGATTTCTAAGGGCTGATAATGATGAACTTACTCTCCTCAGCCGCCATTTTTCTAGAAATTCATTTGTTTGTTTGAGAGCGTCTTTGCTTTCTTGTAGGAGTTCGTCAATACGGTCCTTGCAACGGAACTGCTTATATTTATTTAGTATCTAGAACAATAGAAGTTTTGACATTTATTGGTGGCAAAGGTGTGGACTGTGGGTGCCAGAAAAATAAAAAGCACACAAGGCTGAACTCTTGCATGCCTTAACTTTATGAAGGGCTGTGCATTGTAGGGCACGTTCCTGACGAGAACTGCGAGGCAATGCTTTGCTTGCTATGTTTCTAACGTGCATGACATAAACTAAAGGTACGAGCACAAAGGGTGTAAATTCAGCTTTTGCTGGAAGTATATCCAGCACTGATTTTAAATTTAACCCTCCCGGTTGGTTACGACAATGACAGGTGACCGCTCAATATCAAGTGGACCTTTGTTATTTCCACCCTGTGGACTTCCATAATAAAAAAACTTACAAACACGGTGAACAAAAGAACCAGTATCTCTGTGAACAGCACTGGTATACTGATGGGGTTTTCAACCCCCACCATAGCGATTTTAGCCTCTTCTCTCAAAGCCTTTTTCACAAAGCAGTTGAATTTGCAAAACGTCTTCTGAAACATATCGACGAACCCATTTCCTAGAACGTAGTCGATAAAGAAGAGAGTGAGGAATATTGATCCGTAAATGCATCCGCTATAGGTTTCTTCTAGCATTTTGGATAGTAGGGTTCGTGGATAAATTAATTATTGTATTTTTACATGATACAGAATTACGTGGAATTTGAAGTTATGGGCTTAGCACAGATAAAACAGACTTGTCAAGACGATAACTAGAATATTAGCTGACAACTGACACATAGCACTGAGCATGTCATGAAGGAGTATATAGTTTAAGTTTACATGATCTTTTTAAATTTTTGTATTGACCTATGACCTTACCTTAGACAATTTAACCTATTACTTATAAAAATATGTCAGAAGATAAACAGTGCTTAAACGATTGCCATCTCTTACCGTTGGGTTAATGACAAACAGTGCTAGCTTTAAGCAATGATTAAATTTAAATAACGTTTATAAGTATGGCTGCTAGTTTTTAGTAACAAAGAAACTAACATGTTTTACAAAAAGTTAAATATTGAGCTATCTGCAGACCGTTACAAACGATCTAGAGATAGCTCAACTGATCCAAATCAGTGCCAAACAGAAGCGTACCCAAATTGTTTTACATTTAGATTTTCAGTAGGTACGATTTTGTTTTGTATTGCAAAGCTTTTTTCAAAAATAACTAATATTCGATCCACTTTCGTAATCAACGTTGTTCTTTATTTTCTTAATTTTATATTCTTAAAAAAAAGGAAGGACCTATTTTACTTCAAAAGAGGATGAACTGTATGCTTAAAAACTTCTTGGTCGCGTAACCATTTTCCATTGCCAAGCTTGGAGGAATTAGTTGCCAAGAAAAGTTTCAGTCACCATAGCAACCTCCTTTCAGTTTGACGTTTGGTTGACAACGCTGTCATTGAATATAACAAACAGTGGCTTACTTTCGGAGCATTTACAAATCAAATTAAAATAGTTTTACGAAAAAATGCTCGTGTAGCGTTCTGAGGTTTACCTTAAGACAACAGCATCAACAGCTATAACAATGGTAAGTTATCAATATCATATAAAAACGGTAGGAACCGAGCCGTAGTTTGTTGCCTGTTCTTTTAGGCTTGGTCGCGTGGAACTGGCACCCATCAGACTCACCAAGCTTTAAGACGTTTCAAAGTGATCCTTGCGATTCTACTGAATAAATACACTTTTATTTATTCTAATAAAATTAGTGACATGTACTAAATATTTTTAAATTTATAAGCTCATCATCATCATCATTATCAGCCTGAAGAAGTCCACTGCTGGACATAGGCCTCCTCTACACATTTCTAGGAAGAACGATTCTAAGCCCTTTCCATCCATTGACTTCCCGCGATCCTAACAATGTCGTCGGTCCATCTGGTGGGTGGGATAAGTTCATGCACCAGGTTAAATTAAAAAAAAACAATCAGTTTATTTTAAATCACTAGCTTATCATTACAGAATACAATTAAGTATATCCAATGCGCTATACTACGTACTATAGTGAGAGTGACCCTTTTGATTGTGAGGTCGTGAGTTCTAACCCAGTTGTGCACCAATAGATTATTTTCTCTCGTCTCAATTAGTGAAGAAAAACATCGTGAGGAAACCAGTTTGTATATAGCTATAGTGCATATTCGTATTATCGTATTATAATCAGCTATTTGGTTCCTATAGTACAAACTTTTTTTAATTTGAGGCTAGATTGTGGATTGTCCATAATATTTATTTCGTTTATTTTGCAAATGTATTACGAAATTACATGTTACATTCTTATCAAAGGTTAGTGTTAACACATTGATAAGTGTTACAGGGGCATAGAGATAAGCCAGTGATATAGTATAAGTATATCCTTGATAATAGATGAAATTATATTTTCAGCCGCCCAAAGGAGGTAAAGGTGGAGCTAAAAAAGCCCCAGGTAATTTTCGGATACCTAATAGTAATTTTATTCAAGATGTTTGTTTTCAAAAACTATTTCAAACGCTTTGGAATTTTTAAACAACTACATAGATAATATTTTTCATAAATAAAATAACCTTACAAATTTTAAAGCACTCAAAATATGAATAAATTGAATTATCTGCATCTAGTGTAAACATATTAAGTTTGATTATATTTTTATAATTTTCAGCAATCATCATTGATGGCGTGGATACCTCCGAGATGTCTCGAGAAAAGCTCGAGCAGTTCACGCTTAAAGTGAAAGAGGAACTTGACAAAGAAAGAGAGGAACGAAACTACTTCCAACTAGAAAGAGATAAAATACGCACTTTCTGGGAAATCACACGTCAACAACTTGAGGAAGCTAAAGCTGAGTTGAGAAATAGAGAAAGAGCGACCGAAGAAGCTCAAGAGGAAAATGAAGCACTTCTCGAAACAGAAAAGCAAAAAATAAAGCACCTCAAATACGAACAGCAAGCTGCTGCAGCTGCTTTACGAGCTGAAAATCTTGTGGCGCTTAAAGCTGCCAAAGAAGAACATGCTGAACAAGAACTTGAGCTTCTCAACGATAAGAGATCCCTAAGACAAGATATGAGAGAAAAAACGCTAGCAGCCCAAGATGAGCTACGTCGAGCTAAGTTGAATCACGCAGAAGAATTATCAAAAGTTAGAGATCAGTTTGAGGAAAGAGCGAGACAAATAGAGGACAAAGCTGAAAAGAAACTACATGAAACAAAAATAGAGTTGACTGTAAAGCATCGAACAGAAATAGCTGAAGTGGAAGAGAGAAAGAATAAGCAACTATCGGAGTTGATAGCACATCACGAAAGAGCGTTTGCGGATTTGAAAAATTACTACAATGACATCACTTTGAATAACTTAGGTAAGCTTTTATACATCGAACTAGATAAAAAAAACTTAATAACTTATAACCAAAAAAATCGGTTGTCTGTAAAGTCGGTTTACTGACGATAGTTGAACGTGATAACGTCATAAGAAAATACTGATGGAATGGTTGCATTTTTCAAAAGAAAATTTTAGTTTTACTGAATTGAATTGAATGTGAATGAAACTGAATGATACTGAATGAAACTGAATGAAACTGAATGGAACTGAATGAAACTGAATGAAAATCCGGACCCGGACCCGGACCCAGACTGAACCCTTACCCTTACCCTCATTTACCCTTACCCTCATTTACCCTTACCCATTACCCGACCCGGGCTCGGGCTCAGGTAAATGGAACGACGAAACGACGTAACGACGCATGAGTCATGTTTTTTCGTGCGTGCAGCCGGCTCCATCGATTTATAAGACGTTATCACGTCAATAAATAAACACTAGCCACTAAACTCAGGAGTTGTCGATTACTCAAAAGTTAATTTTATGAAGTTACCTACATTTCACCATGCTCTGTTGTTTAACAAAGGATAAGCAGGCAGTCAAATCTAATCTAATCAAAGATGATGTATTTGCAAATAGCCTACATAATATTATTAATGTAATACTTATAATTCTTTGAAAACAATTGAGAATGAAAGATTAACTTTTAACCTAGGTCTTATAAGCAGCTTAAAACAGCAAATGGAAGAAATGCAGAAAGTGAAAGAACGGGCTGAGAAAATAGCGAAAGATGCCGTGGCGGAGTCCAAGAGTCTCCGAGAACCATTGGAGGCTGCGATCATTGACAACAAAGAACTTAAGAGGCAGATGTCGAACTATGATAGAGATAAGGCGGCGCTTGCTGTAAGTACCGAATATAACAAGCACTTTGATATGGCACAGGATCCTGCGGAACAGCATTAAATCCAGAAGTAGGTGAAGGCAAGCTGTAGATGATAATACAAATTCAAAAAAAATCAGGGCAAACAAAATCGGCAAATTCATCATCCACACTTGATGTGTGGACTGGTTTTCCGTAAATAGGCCGCTGGCGGTCCTTTTTGCGTGACGCTTAACGCGTGTTGCTAGAACTTTTTTAGGGTTTCCTCACGATGTTTTTCTTAACCGTTTTGGGACTGCACATACATTTTTCGCACTCTTTTCTTAATTCCTAACAGAAAACAAATTTAATTCCAGGCCAAAACCAAACAATTAGCTTCACTAGAGAAGCAGTTTGAAGTCCTGAAATGGGAGTACGAGGTACTCCAAGTGAGGTTTGACAGGATCCAAACAGAACGCGATGAGTTGAAGACCCGCTTCACCAGAGCTGTTCTGGAGGTTCAGCAGAGGGCGTCGTTGAAGACGGCACTCTTGGAAGTCAAGCTGAAGCAATTAGAAGGCAAGGATATGGGACCGAGGGAGATGCATGTATGTACCTACTTACAAAGTGATTGATAAAGTGTTGATGACAACAAAAAGATCGGCCACGTAGCACCAATAAAAAACTGAATCTAGTAACCAGCTAAGTTTAAGAAACTTGAAAACCTGGCTTCATAAAAATACTGCTGATCCAATTTTGATGGAATTTCTATGGGACCAGACTCTGGACTTAAAAAAAAATAAAAAAAATAAACCATATAAAAATTAAATCGGTTAATTGTGGACGGAATTTTCAGTCAAAACAAATTAAAAAATATCTACGTTTATTTAATTTATTTATTAAATTTAATAGAAATAGCTGATGGAACAAGCATATGGCCCACTTGATGTTAAGTGGTACCCATCGCCTAAAACAACGCGTTGCCTCGTAATCACGCACGTCAGGAGCGTGCCCTACGATGCACTGCCCTGCCCGTCAATTGAATAAGGTATAATACGTATATTATTATAACGTGCGTGAACTGCAAAGCAAAGCTTTGCTATAGGTAATGATAGGTACTACTTATCATCGGGTATGCCTGTTCCATAAGCAAATGGTATGAAAATAAAAACAAAATGTTTGTCCTTGCAGGAGCTTCTAAAAATGAAAGACACTCAAGTTGATGATCTGCGCTACGAGGCTGCTCGTCTTCGAAAAGCCCACGACGATCTCCTCGCTACATACGAAGCGAAACTCGCTAAACTTGGTGTTCCACTCGAAGAGCTTGGATTCAAGTAAGCGTTGTGATTAGCGCCATCTGTGCAGTTGATGTGGAACTAAGTTGAACTTTAGTACCGTCTAGCGAGAAGAGAGCTCAAGCTTGCGGCTGGCTAGTCAAAGCCATTGTCGTGGTTCGGCAAAAAAATAAGAGATGGCGCTTTACCAGTTTTTTTTTAGCTTTCAGAAGTGAAATAGATGGTGCTTTACGATGCCAGAACTGGTTTAGCTTAGAATGACGATGTCGTGGTTCGTCAAAGAAATCAGAGATAGCACTTTACCAGATTTTTTTCTTTTAGCTTTCAAAGCATAGATAGATGGCGTTTTATGATGCTAGAACTGGTTTAGCTTAGAAATCATAGATGGCGCTATGCTAAAATTAATTTCAGATCTTTTTCTAACTTTTGTATGTTACTAAATGTATTTTATTTTTGTTATTCAGACCCTTGAAAGCAGTTGCCGTGGCTGGCTTGGCGCCAGTTGTTGGACAAGGTCCGGCGGGGTTGGTTACTAGAGATCAGTAATTTCTTTTTTTATTACTTGTTAAAATCATAAATCTTTATTGTGATAGAATATTTTGAATAAAGTTATCAATCTTATAACAATAGCTATTTTATTGAGTTAAAACCTTGAGAGCTGAGATAATTTTAGTTGACTTTGCCTTTGATTCATTTAATTTGTTTTACGTTGCAAAAGTGATCTTAATGATTTAATGGATAAGTATTATACTTTTACTAAATCGCAGGGTCTTTCTCGTTTTTGTTTGCTTACCATATTATTCACTATCGGGTTGAAGAGATCCAAATTGAGATAAAATAAAACAATGAACTCGAAGCCAATAAGTGTGTTTATTTACTACTATATAACTTTATCTATGTACAAAACGGACATAAGGCAACAGTTCAAATGAACGAAACGCGATTTGCAATTATACATTTTCACAAAAAGCACATTTTGAGTTTTTAGCAATAATGCACCACGCCATTGGACTGGTCACGCGTGCAAAAGTTCTTTTTCTACAGTAAAATAAAAAATAAGGAACAAAATACACCTTTACCTATCTATATTAAATTAAATCTTACTATGTATACCTAGTTGTAGGTAAAGGAAGCTGCTTACAACCTTATTACAGAAAAAGTTCACTCTCTCCTGAAAAACCGGGGCTTGCATACTGTTGGTGATATTTTCGGTACCTAAAATATACCTAAAGGGTGTGAAAAGACAACTTCCGAAAGTTTCAAATTCAAACTATGCGATGACTAGAAAGTATTTGTATTGTCAAGCGTTTAGTTTAAGAAAAACAATACAGAAACCACTTAAACTTTCTTTTTCTATTGAGACCAAGGTTTTTTGAAAGCTGCAGTGTTATTTGAATTGATTCATTACGTTAATTTAGTATCCACTATCCAACAACAAAATCTTTTATGGAAGCAACCCAACGCTGTTTGGGCAAAAGCCAAAACCAAATTGCAATGTTACGTAACACTGATTTGTGTATTTTTTAGTGACCAATAAGGTCTTCCCATTTATAAAACAGTAAAAAAAAGTGCCCACAGGTGAAATTCCAATCTATTCATATCCTGTAACATTTTTTTTGTATTTGTTCTATGAATTCATAGTTTTAAATTTGGCAATTTTATTTTGTTTGCATTTAGACTTGGATCAAGTAATTACTTAATATAACATAATAATTGCAATAAATAATATGAGTATGAGTTTTAGGAGTATTTCTTTCATTCAAAGAAATTTGATACAAGAAACTAAGCCACACGTAACCAGCCCAAATAAGAAAACAATATATTTTAAATATTTCTATACATAAGTAATCTAACTAATGGTTAAACCAATTTATTACTTATCATTTACTTTTTGGTAAATTAATAAACTATTAAGTACCTACTGTAATCCTTTACAATGAACAATAGTTAACGTGAACAAATTATCTGAATCGGTTAGAACACAAATATTTTTATAGATTTATGTTATGGTAAATACAAGTGCATACAACTTTGTGTAGGTATTAAAAATAATAACCTCTGAATATTATTTTTAAAATTAGATTAAAGCACACTATAAATAATGCACTTATTTTAAACTATCACGAATTTAATTTTAAATTAATCATTTAATTTTATAAAAAACACAACCAAAAGTTACAACAATAAAATAAGATAGTATTAAAATAATTTGACATCAAATTACGTAGTGATATTATTCTTAGAATTGCTTGTTATCTCACTTTGCATAAAGCCGTTAGGTATATAAAAATGAGCTCTTAATTTAGATAATTTAATACATTTACAAGTTTTGTCATAACTTTTTTTGACCTATTCGTAGGTTAATTCTTTATTTTATTATAATAATTTGAATGCTTCTTTTGACTTCTAAATATACCTATGTTTTAATAACATTGATAAATCAATACACATTTAACATTCTTATCAAATTAATCCACTTAAATAATAATATATTTTTTATATAATGTGCGTAGATAGTTTTAACAATAATTCTGAATTTCCCAGTCTACGTGTTGGTACGAGTACGTTAATTTTCTACAATAAATTATATAATAAACTGGATTTCTTGTTATCAGTGTTATATCATTTCTTAGAATAAGATGGTAATAATTACTAAAATCAGACTATTTGTCATTTGATGCTCATCGTCTACGTAGTATTCTCACTATTTATTTGTCAGTTCATATGATTTTTTTAAATGTTTCAAATGTTATTAACAATGCAAATACTCATTACTATAAGAAAAAACTTATATAATACATACCACGTCATAGTTGTACAAACTTAATAAGAAGTTGAATTAAGTGGTTTATAAGTAATAAATAAATAGATACTAGATAAAAGTAATGAAATACTATTTCATAAATAGTTTCAAAATAAATAAGTATGTGAAATTATTAATTATTCAAGTTATTTGTGGATTAGGCAAGGAGTTAAACGTTTACCTAAAGACTCTCTTATATTAAGCTTTACGCATTATTCACAAGCCTTTGTAACACTATTTTATGATTGAATTTATGAATGCAACCATCTGAAAACAAGAACTGGTTGTTTTATTTTATAATTATTATTGTATGAAGTGAGTAGGTACATATCATTTACAATTTAATTTTTAAATAGTTTCCTTATATTATAAAACAATTTGATCAGTTATGGACATAAATAATTGAATATATTAAAGCAGTCATTTTGAACAGGCAGGGTTTTTCTTAATTGTTTTATATCAATCAAAATTCAGCATAATTTCAATACAAAAGCAAGGTACGCTATCAAGATTTTGAACTAACGATATCGATTATTCTTTCTATTTCGGTAACAGTACGGACGTTAGTTTGGACAGCGAGTTTGATTAATTTTTAAATAGCTAAGGCTTAGGACGGACGAATCGATACCAGTACAAAGGTATGGGAAGGACTTAGTTCAATTGCAATGTTTTACTTGATTAGCTATAGGTACCTAACGGTGGGTTCACGTCACACAATCAAACATTGCATCGACAGTCGCATCTACTAATCATTTGATATAAATTGTCCTTCAAACAATCCTATATTTACCAAATCTTCATAAAAATTAAAGCTCGAAAAAAATGTTCCTTTATTTTGCATACCTGTGCAAAAAATCTATGCATGCCTAATTAAGTCATTACCTTATTGCTGAGACTTCAGATTTATTTCAATTGATTTGTATTTTTTTATCACTTTAAACAAAATAATGCCGATAAAAAACCTATGTTTATACAATGTGGAATATCTAGTGTAGTTTTCATTGTGTGTCTGTTTGACACTATTATGGATTCCACAATACCACACAATGCATTATCACACGCCTTTCATGTCAACATTACAATGTTACCACTATTACTGTGTTGACTACAGTGCAAAGTAAAACCACACCTATGCAATTATATGATAAATTACAAGTTTACATTGAAATAAAATACTTTTTTTCACATTTTTGACTAAGCAATTCTTATCAAATAAAATATTATAACTTTTTGTTTCAGTGTTGACTATAATGATCTCTTTGCGTTACTTTATAAGTCTATAATTAATACTAACCCAAAAACTAATGATTTTATCTAATTGGGAATATCTATCTATGAAAATTTACATGCCAATGCAATTTCTAATCAAGCTAAAGGCACTAAAATCAGCTACAGTGTCCAATTATTGGATCTTGTTGTTAATCAATTTTTTTGAAAATATTAATAATAGCTGTTGAAAGTTGAACTTATTACATTATTAGGGTATTCTTATGGTCGACATAACAACTAAATTCTTTTACATCCACATTTAATAAACACTTTTCTGACAGATAATTTTTAAATTGTTATGTATATTTCATAATAATGTATAGGTAATAATAATATAGGTATTTTTATTGAGTTCCGTGAATTCATAAAATAATGGCAAAAAGTGGCGGCCTATGCCAGTATATTTTTTCTTTTTAAACATTTAATTTTAGTTATAAATCAACAACAGTTAAAATATAACTCTTTGACATTGTTTTATACTTTGGTTTTCTAATAGTTAATTAATAATAATGACTTTTTATAATTTATTATTAATATTAGCACGCGTGCGTTTTTGACACCATTAGCATAAGAGCATAATAAAATCTTAAATTATGCATTAAATCTATAGAAGATAAAATCTGTTACATCTAATTAATTAAATTATATTTTTGTGACAGTATTTTAAATTAATTAGTGGACTCTTTTTTTTTGAGCAACACACTTACAAAATCTTTGAGAATAATTATGAATAATTATACATTTTTGATTTTAACTTAATTTATATGCTGCTTTTTTAATCAAACAGTAGATAAACAAGTATTTACATAATTTAAAAATATTGTCACAAAATGAAGCACTTTTTTTTAATTTCACAACGCATGATTTAAAAAAATTCTTTCGCCCTTTTTACGACCATTCGTGGTCTCGCTGACTATCTACGTCTCACTTTTTATTCTTATGCTAGTAAGAGATCAATATAGCTTCTTGAAGCGTGTGTTGAAAATCACAATATCGAGCACAATCTTACGAAATTGTTTGTTTAGTCGAGTTCACCTCATTTCATGGTGCACCTTGTAGCCGAATCCTTTTTTTGAGGTATCCTGTCATCTGAAAATGAAATTAAAACAATTAATTAAAAAATCAAACATTCTACTTCTTCATTGCTCAATACAATTTTATTAACTATCAATAAGTCTGTTTTTGCACTTCTAAAGTAGTGTTATCTTTTTTTAAAGGCCCCTCACACAATGCCCCACAGATAAAATTGCGTCCTCTATAAAATGCAAAGCTCATGTAACATTTCAATAGACTTATGCCTTAGGTTTTATTCTGAGGGTAATCATGGCACTGGGAGACAAAAGTGGCGCTGAATAGAGCTGGCAAGCTGCCGAGTGGACTAACTAATTAATAGGTAGGTAATTGGCCAGGGGTTTTCAGTTACGTAGAATTTACTCTTCATTTTCAGCAGTTCAAATCTATTTTCTAATCTCTTTAAATTTAATAGTTGAAATCGTTTTGGTGACAAGGGGCTGCGCAGGGGGCTTTTGGCAAAAAGCGTGTTGTAAAGCGTTTTATAACAACAGAGGTTACAAACGGCAAGGTAACTACACTGTTCTTTTGTTTTGTAGCCATTGTTTTATTTAAATATTAATATTATAATAATAGTCATACCAAAGTACCTCCTTGATAAATTGCAACTTTTTTGTAATATCAAAAATGCATTTTCAAGATTATTGTTTTTTTTGTGGTGTCTAATTAGTTATGCAATGAGATGGATTATGTGTGCAAAGCTAAACGGTTAAGTATGTTGTAACAAAATATAAAGGAGTTTATTAAAAAAAAAACATACCTACTAGGTATTTCTTCTCAAATACAATATTATAAGTTATTGAAATAAATTGTTTTGAGGCGTTTTTTACTATCAACACTGTAAAAAAGCATTTCTGGAGAATAGCAAGCACTGTAGGCTGAAAATGTAAAGTTGTGCAAAATTACTTGGAGCGTGATTTTTGATTCTGGGCTTTACGCATGAAGGAATAAAGCTCAAGCTTTATCGGACATACCTCAATTGTAATTTGATGTTATTTTTCGTTCATGTTAGGCGTTCACGAAGGATGACTTGGTCCTGTCGAATTAAAACAACTTTGTTTACATTTAGACCAGTCATTTTAGAGGGTTGTTTTCTAAAATATTGATTTGGTCATATTTACATTGTCCTGCCCTTAGTCTGCTTTTTCACAAAGAAAAACTTAAAAAAAAGAGTAATATTTTTAGGAAAATTTTAAACTTCCTAATGTTTTTATCACTAAAAGCGTTTAGTGTTCTATAACTCATTGAAATTTGGTCGGAAATGAATAAAGTTTGAACATCATGTTACGAACTACTCACTCATACTACTAACTCATAGTCAAAGTTGGAGTTAGGCAACAAACTCTAACTGACGAGGAAGCTTTAATAATTTCAACTTACCCAGACAGAGAAGCAGAATTGGACATAGCTGGACTATTAGACTCGAATTCCTCTTTCGGTTTCTCATTAGCCAGCTGCATCTTCAGCTGGTGTCCAAAACTTGCCAGGTCTTCCCTGAACGTGTCAGATCCTGGGGTAGTCGGCTTCTCATCATCACCCGTTGCCATTGCCTCAGCATCACTCTTCAACGGGGCTTGTTCTGACTCCTCCTCTTGGTTGTATATCTTGAAATACGCAAAGGTTAGGTATATCACCGAAATGATGAACGAAGGTATCGGGATGGCCATGGCGTAGACTAAATTCAGTGTGTTCTGCCACATGTCTAACTCAGTTATGACGAGGCCAGGGTCCACTCGGCTGTAGAAGCAAGTGTAGTTGTTACCAATTGGCTTATATTTGCTGTGGAACACGGTGCAGTTCAGAATGGGTGGATACCCGCAACCTTTGACGTTTGGAAACAGTCGGGCTCCAGTGAAGAACCATTCTGAATCGTTTCCTTGCAGTCCGGTAGGCATCACCTCTGGGAGCTCCTCCTCAATCATGTCTGGGTAGGATTTGTCCGAAGACTTGTCTTCGTAATAGTCGTAATCCTTTCTCAGGGCTCTCTCAACTCTTACCAGCTCCTGGACTTCACTTTCGGTGATATTGCTAGAGTTTCCGAGTTTGTAGTTGACTCGGATTTGAGTGCACTCAAAGAGATCCTTCGTGCAACCTTCACGGCAAGATGCCCAGCTGCAGTTGCTGGCTCCCACAAGATGCTTCACTTGAGTCGTGACGCAAAGAGCTGGTACTATATCGAACTGCATAAATATCGTGGTGAACGCTGGTTCAATAACGAAGGGGACTAAAAAGAGGAAGGCGAAGAGACTGAAGATGGCGCAAAGGACGAAAGAGGCAGTTGTGTAGAAGAGGAGTTTCTCTGCGAAGGTAGGAGGGATAACTTCTTCGTCGGCCATGTTGGCGTGAGCGCGCTAGTAGCGACCATATCGCTAATTTCAGCTTGACTGGATCATTTCATTCAGGTTGACAGTGCTGGTTACATTGAATTAACATTTATTTAATCACTCTGTTGTATTGCTGGGGTGCATTCACATTGTTGTTTTTTATTGCTGTGGACAAATTGACTCGTTTATTAGACTGCACCACAGTTATGAAAATATTGGGATTAGTGTAAATGAGACGGGATGAAATGCTGAAATCTGATGAAAAACCTATGTCTAGCAGTAAACTATCACTGTCATTAGCTAATGATGGTGATAATGAAGTGGATACTGCTACAACTTAAATAATAATGCAGTTAAAAATATTTTGATTAAACTCAATATTAGACATTAGTAAGGTCCATGAATTTAAACTCATATTTCTTGCTCATCATTACAATTTTTCATCAACTCCAGTTCAATGCTAAAACAATGAATGTTCATCCTGTTTTGGTTATCATTCACATTTTTATGGTGTCTCAAACTTTAAAAGTTGTGTGGGATTCGAACCCGTAACCTTCCCCTAGCTAAGGGGAAGGTTGCGGGTTCCCCGCCTTGTGCACTATGAAAACAATTTTATTAAATAAAATCATGTTTTGTTCAAGTAACTCAAACTTGATGTCACAGACACAACGTTTGATAAAAACAAGCACTAGAATAATTGCGATGATTTGGTTGGATTTGGTTCGTCACAGCTTGGAACATTTTCCGAGCTATAATTATGACCGAGATCGATTTTTACCAAAATAACTAAAACCTAATAAATAAATAAAAGTATGGACGAAGGTGGCTACAGAATTTTGATCAAGCTTAAACCTACACCTCCCATATTTTTATTTATGGGGAATAACAACTGAAATTATATTATCAAAATATATGCTGGCTATTTATTGCCCACTAACTAACCAAAACTAATGCACCAACTTTCAGTCAAAACCCCAAAGTCTACACTAAAAGAGTGCTTGGGTTCTGTCAAGCACACTTATAGTGAAAACACTGACTGACATAAAATCTTGAACAAATTTCCATTCCTCTATTTTATAAAAAAAATACCTAACTGTGAGACTTGAAAAACAAAAAAAATGTTTTACTCTCTTTTGGAGATTTGGTGCACTGAACAACTAATAAAAACTAGAAAATGGTAGTTCTCTTTTGTTCCTCCTCTACTCCACACGCAAACCCCAAAATTTTACCTCCTGGGATTTAAATTCGTAAGAAGTTTCAACAAACCCCTGGCATTTTACTACCCACAAATTCAGTAGTCTACCGACGCCGGACTGTCTGGCAAAGATTCCAGTGCCGCATCGATTCAGATGGAATTAGCTTATGGCATTTAGGGCATTCTAGCTTGGACTGTCGCAGTGGTGAGGTATGCAAAATGCATTCCATGACCTATAATAGTTTAACTGCACTGAAAATGTAAGAACATTCGTGATATAATGAACTTCAGGAATACTTTGTCTTTGCTACGCTCGCTGGTATTGTCTTCAAAATTTGAGAGTTGTATCTATGTAAAATAAACTTCAGGAATTAAAATGTCTTTGCTACGCTGGTATTGTCCTCAAAGTTTTGAGAGTTGTATGAAGATCTATGTGACGCAGCTTACTACGGTCACCAATCCACCTGCCAAGCGTAGGACTATGTATGGAAAGGCTTATTATGCCTTTCCAGCATGGACAACTGAAGTTTTCTTGTGCATGTCCTACAGTGGATTCAACCACGTTATTGTGATATTTTACTGTCTATTTTACTATTTAAGTATTTTTGTCTGTGTCTGACGAAGAACTGGGGGACGGGTAATAGGGTCTCGTATAGAATCCTAGCTGCAAAGTGTAATTTGCAGGCATGGTAGTATAGATAAACCAGTCTAAAAATGTACGCCCCTCCACCACGTTTTCTTGACGCTGGCTCACAGCAAGGTACTTCAAAATGATCTTTGTAATGTAGGTAATAAAGAACAATTTACTTTGACTGACTGAAGTAGTGGGGCGTGCAGTTTAAGATTGGATGATCCCTACCTCCACTTTCAAATCATCTCAAAGCTTTACGTGCAACTGATCATATTTTGGTGTACATTTTTGGTTGTTCTTGGTTTCTATGTTGTCAATAAAACTCTTTTGTTTATTTTTTATGATGTCTACCATGCCTGTGAATTACAGTTCTTAAGCTTCCATTAAAATAACGTGACTCGTGTCACGCTCCTACGATTTGGCAAGCGTTCAGCTCGTTTCAGGAAACGCTGAAATATTATGCTATTGTTACGGAAGTGGGTACAGGGATTGGAAGGAAACGAACGTTTTACCGAAAGTAGCGATTTATTCGCACTACGAACGCGTAACACTGCACTGAACGCGTAGCACTGCACGAAACGCGTAGCACTGTCCGACACTGTCCCCGCGCACTATGCGTTACACGGTCCAACGCTGTGCTCCGAACACTGACAGTCCACTGGGAGCACTTTACCACTTTGCACTTCACTTCACTATTTACTGTTCACTTCACTATTCACTTTCACTGTTCACTTTTTCCACTTTTTCACTTTTCCTTCTTGTTCCTTTCTTCAGATCACTTTCCACTGAACTGCCCGTAGACGCGCTTGCAGCTCCTTATATACCCGGAATTTCGATTGTCATTTATTGGATTTCGATCGTCATTTATTGAATTTCGTTAGTCTTTTCGTTTTCTTCTGTTGGATTCCGATCGTCTTTTCCTTCTTACATCATTTCTTGTTTTAGTCCAGAACTTTCGGTTCTTTATTTGAATTCCTTAAAGAAGGCACTCGCCGCTACTAGAATTTTCTAGTAACATTAAAATGTCGAACAAAAATCTTCATAGCTGGACCGGGCTCGAACTCGGGTACGTCTGCTTTGCAGTCGTAGCTCTGACAGCCCGGCCGTTGTGACAATGACGATGTTTGCCAAAAACTTCACTGCCTTGCACGCTTACGTAGTTACGTCAGCACGGCGTCACACTACCCCCTCCTTAGACGTGCTCGTCCCGAGCATCGTTAGAGCCGTAGTACCGTGCCAACCTGTCCACATGAACCACTTTCGCTGGACTTCTTGGCGTTTTCCGAATTCTATATGTGACATCATTGATCCTCGTAATTACTTGAAAAGGGCCTTCCCAACTCGGTTGTAGTTTTGGAGATTTTCCTTTCCTTCGAACGGGGTTGTGAAGCCAAACAGCAGAACCTTCTTCGAAGGACTTGGAGTTGACGCTTCTGTCGTATCGCGTTTTCATTCGCTCACTAGCACGCAGATTCTCTTCCCTCATATGCCCGTGAACTTCCTCCATTTTCCTTCTCAAATCTTCCGCGTATTCCGAAATACAGCTAGGCGTATCTGGAGGACAACCCGCGAGAAGATCCGCTGGAAGTCGAAGCTCTCTACCAAAGTTCGCTCGGGCCGGAGTAGTAGAGGTACTCTCATGAACTGCCGTTCTATACGACAGAAGGAACAGAGAAATGTACTCATCCCAATTGTTCTGATGACTTTCAACAACCTTTGCCAGATGCCGCTCTAGGGTTTGGTTGAACCTCTCTACCATTCCATCAGATTGCGGATGATACGGCGTTGTCCGAGTTTTGTCTATCCCCATAATTTTACATGTTTCTTGAAAGACTTGCGACTCGAAATTCCTGCCTTGGTCACTATGGATTTCAAGAGGTAGTCCGAATCGGCAGAAAACTTCATTCACCAGTTTGTTAGCCACAGTGACAGCTTCTTGATTTGGTAATGCGAACGCTTCTGGCCACTTTGTGAAGTAATCCATTATTACCAAAATGTAACGATTTCCACTATTCGTCATTGGAAACGGCCCAGCCACATCCAAAGCTATTCGTTCCCAAGGAGCACCCACGTTGTATAGCTTCAACGCTCCTCGACTTCTTGTTTGTGGTCCTTTGACAGAGGAACAACTCGTACATTTCTTGCACCAGTCTTCAACATCTTCCTTGCAGTGCAACCAGTAATAACGTTGACGAATTTTCACCAAAGTTCTCTTCACACCGAGATGACCGCCTGATGTTCCGTCGTGATACGCTCGCAGTATATCAGAAATCTTTGACTTTGGCACAACTGTCTGAAGATGATTGTCTTGTCCTGATGCACTCTCCCATTTTCGACATAAAAGACCATTGTGTAAGAGCAGGCTATTCCATTGTGCCCAATAGCTCTTCGTTACTGCACTCATTCCAGCAACTTCACTCCATCCTGGGCGTGCGGATCCATCTCTCACCCAATTGAGTATTGGTCTAAGGTCTTCATCTTCTTCTTGTAGTTTACGCATGGCATCGCTGCTCCAATCATCATTTACTGTATCAGTTCTTATAACTCGGACCATAGATTTTTCTTTATCTTCCTGTTTCACACAGTGCTTGCAGTCTTCAGAACACGGCCGTCTTGACAAAGCATCAGCATTCCCATGAGACTTTCCACTGCGATGCTCTACTACAAAGTCGTACTCCTGTAGTTGTTCAATCCATCGCGCAACTTGTCCTTCAGGATTTTTGAACTGCAGTAGCCACTTCAAGGCTGCATGATCTGTTCTGACTAGAAATTTCCGACCCAATAAATACTTCTTAAAATGCTGAAGTGTTTTGACAACTGCAAGTAGCTCCCTTCGAGTGACACAATAATTCCGTTCTGGTTTTGACAGGGATTTACTGTAATAAGCTATCACAACTTCTTGATCTTCTTTTCTTTGTGAGAGTGTTCCTCCTATCCCTGTATTACTTGCGTCCGTGTCAACTACAAACTCATTGCACTGATCCGGATATCCGAGTACTGGTGTTTCACATAACCGGCTCTTTAGTTCCTCGAAAGCCACCTGGCATTGTTGGTCCCAAACGAAAGGTCGTTTTTCTTCTGTGAGTCTATGCAATGGCTTCGCTATATCCGAAAAACTCTTGACAAAACGACGGTAATAAGAGCAAAGTCCCATAAACGCCCGTACTTGTGTTTTATCCGCAGGCACTGGCCAATCTTTAACCGCCGAAATTTTCGATGGATCCGTTTCGACGCCGCTTTCCGAAATAACGTGTCCCAAATAGTTCACCTGCCGTTTGAAGAATGAGCACTTCTTCTGGCTTAGTTTCAGATTTGCACTTCTCAACTTGTTGAATACGGATTCCAGCTTCTTCAAATGGTCATCAAATTCTCGCCCCACTATTATAATGTCATCGAGATACACCAAGCAGGTTTCTCCCAGCAACCCAGCAAGGACACGTTCCATTAACCTCTCGAAAGTAGCCGGGGCGTTGCACAGCCCAAACGGCATCACTCTGAACTGCCAGAGGCCCTTTCCTGTGGAGAACGCGGTCTTCTCCTTATCCTTAGGATCCAACTCCACCTGCCAATAGCCACTTTTTAGGTCCAGCGTAGAAAACCATTTCATGCCGTTGAGAGTATTCAAGGTGTCGTCTATCCTTGGTAATGGATAACTGTCCTTTTTGGTCACGTCGTTTAGGCGGCGATAGTCAATACAGAACCTCGTTGACCCATCCTTCTTCTTTACCAAAACCACTGGTGAGCACCACGGACTGGACGATGGTTCGATTACTTTATTATCCTTCATGTCTTGAATCATGTCGTCCACCTCTTTTTCTCTGGCAAAAGGAATTCGGCGGGGTCGTTGTCGTATAGGTTGTTCATTTCCAGTATTGATTTTATGCTGAACCATGCTCGTCCTTCCGATATCACCCTCATTCTTCGAAAATATATCGGAGAACCGACGTAGCAAATTCTTCGCCTTGAGCAATTCAATAGTTGTCAAATCGTGCTTACATTCTTCCAGTATACTGTTAACGTCGATTGAACTTGCATCCGTCTTTTTGGTTTCTTGACAATTCCGCAACCACACGATTTCTTCGCTCCGCCCTATTAGGGTACCCTTCTTTAACACCTGTTCCTCATTGCTCAAATTTAACACAGGTACCACTGTTTCTGCGGATGAATTTATGACCGTACGTGCTGGCAGCCACGATGACTCGTTATCCACTTTTTCTAGTATTGTCCACCGTCGCTGTTTCAAACTTTTACTTCCAGAAAAAATTACTGGAACTAGCGTCTGTGATCTAGGCAATAGTTTAGTGTTCTTAATGCAGTACACCTTGCCTTCGCCACCGCCTCTCATCGGTATTTCGTCTTCTCCACACTTCAAGACGCCGGAGTGAATGTCGAGCTTGCACCGATGGTCCTTAAAAAAGTCCAGGCCAATAATGCAGTCATCCACGATGTCAGCTATTACCGCTTGTTGCCAGTAAAGTTTATCACCAATCTTGATAGCCACTTTCTGTTCACCTGATACTGGTATGCGCTGGCCGGTAGCCGTTGTTAGCTGGTAAGCTCCCTTCCGAACGTTGATCTTTCCGCTTCTTCTTATCAGCTGTGTTCCAATTACCGTACGCGACGCTCCAGTATCCAAAGTTAATGAGCACGGAATTCCATTTACTGATCCATTAACAGTCAAGCTGTTGCCATCTGTGCTCTGATGAACCTTGATTTTCGGGGTTCCATGTCTACCGGCCAGCGCCCACCCCTCAGCCCTGGCTGGAATTAGTTTTCCTGGTCCTCCGACGCTTGTACACAAGCATCGGTCCCTCGTCTCTCTGTAACCCGATTCGGGCAGCCGCTTCTCAGATGTCCCCGTTCCCCACAGTTGTAGCATCTAGGGACGAAAGCTCTGCGTTGGTTAACCCGCTCCACTTCCGTTGAATTAATCTCCCTCAGACGTCCACTCCTCGGGTCTCGTCGGACGGCTTCTACTTCGAGCGCATGCGCGATGGCTTCCTTGATGTGACCGTGATGACCCAAGCGCACGGCAGCTCTTACTTCCGCGTCGAAAATACCGTCGACAAACGACTGCAAAAGCATGCTGTCAATGACCGATGCCGGCGATGTTTGGTACGCCTTCCGGACCAACTTTTCTACCTCCAGGGACCACTGTTGCAATGACTCGTTCGCTCGTTGGCATCGATCACGGAGTTGAGCGCGGAAAACATGCTCCAAGTGCGAGTCCCCGTAGCGCGATTCCAAGGCTTCCAGCAATTGCTCGTAGGTTGCATCACTCCCCAAGGCCTCCAGCACGGTCAAAGCCTTGTCTCGTAGTCCCAAAGTAAGCGCGGTTTTAGCCTGGTTCTTGGTCCACCCATTCAGGTTCATCACAGCCTCAAACTGTAGCTTGTAAGCCGCCCAGGAAGAGGTTCCATCGAAAGGCGGGACTTTGAAATTTCCGCCTGCAGTCGATGCACTTACTATGGACGCTGAGGCCGGGATTCCATTCGTTTCGAGCTTCTTGACAACTTCCTCGACGGAGGAGAGGCGGTTTCCGTGTTGTTGTACAGTTTTGATACCTTCCTCAATGGAACAGAGGCGAGTCTCATGTTGCTGCATAGTTTCCTCCACCGCTTCTACCCTCCGCATGCTGTCGGTGATGGCGGTCAAAAGACTTTTCTGCAATGCGCACATTTGTTCCTCTTGCCGGTGGCCTTGCTCCTCCTGGCGGCGAGCCTGCTCCTCCTGGATGGCGCGCAGCTGCTTCTCCTGGCGGTGAGCCTGCTCCTCCTGGATGGCACGCAGCTGCTCCTCCTGCCGGCGGGCTTGTTCCTCCTGCCGGCGGGCATCCTCTTCTTGGCGGCGAGCCTGCTCCGCCTGGATAGCGCGCAGCTGTTCCTCCTGCCGGCGGGCTTGCTCCTCCTGCCGGCGGGCATCCTCTTCTTGGCGGCGTGCGTGCTCTTTCTGGATGGTGCGCAGCTGCTCCTCCTGCCGGCGGGCTTGCTCCTCCTGCCAGCGGGCTTGCTCCTCCTGCCGGCGGGCTTGCTCCTCCTGCCGGCGGGCTTGTTCCTCCTCCCGGCGAGCCTGGTCCACTTGCATGGCGCACAGTTGCTCAAACAAGGCGCCAAGGTCTGGTCCAACCTGGGTCCTCATCGACGAACTTTCCGAGGTTGCTCCACCAGAGTTGTCTCGGTGCCCAGGGGCTTCCTCCTCAGGAGCCTCTGCGCCGGAGCCACCTGCTTGCTGTGAAGCAGCCTTAGCGCGAGTACTCATGCCTTCCCTCGGCATGACAGGCATTTTACCTTCCAATCCCACTTCTGACACCAAATGTTACGGAAGTGGGTACAGGGATTGGAAGGAAACGAACGTTTTACCGAAAGTAGCGATTTATTCGCACTACGAACGCGTAACACTGCACTGAACGCGTAGCACTGCACGAAACGCGTAGCACTGTCCGATACTGTCCCCGCGCACTATGCGTTACACGGTCCAACGCTGTGCTCCGAACACTGACAGTCCACTGGGAGCACTTTACCACTTTGCACTTCACTTCACTATTTACTGTTCACTTCACTATTCACTTTCACTGTTCACTTTTTCCACTTTTTCACTTTTCCTTCTTGTTCCTTTCTTCAGATCACTTTCCACTGAACTGCCCGTAGACGCGCTTGCAGCTCCTTATATACCCGGAATTTCGATTGTCATTTATTGGATTTCGATCGTCATTTATTGAATTTCGTTAGTCTTTTCGTTTTCTTCTGTTGGATTCCGATCGTCTTTTCCTTCTTACATCATTTCTTGTTTTAGTCCAGAACTTTCGGTTCTTTATTTGAATTCCTTAAAGAAGGCACTCGCCGCTACTAGAATTTTCTAGTAACATTAAAATGTCGAACAAAAATCTTCATAGCTGGACCGGGCTCGAACTCGGGTACGTCTGCTTTGCAGTCGTAGCTCTGACAGCCCGGCCGTTGTGACAATGACGATGTTTGCCAAAAACTTCACTGCCTTGCACGCTTACGTAGTTACGTCAGCACGGCGTCACACTATTATTGCCTTTCTGTAAGTACCTATTATCGTTGACATTTGACCTGACAATGGTGTATCCGGGGGTGAATCCGGATATCATCATCATCCACCTATCAGTCCACTGCTGGACGTAGGTCTCTCCCAACTCTCCCAAGCCGCGCCACTGAGCCCGATCTTCGGCTCTTCTCCTCCGTGTTTCCAAAATGCATTTTGAATCCGAGGTCCGAATTCGAATATACTAGGTATAATGAACCATTCATCTTGCTTATAATATTTATTTGTCTTCCATTTTATTTTTCAGGTATTTAAAAAAAAACCGAGTTTAGCATGAAACTTTTGAAATTTTTAACTTGATCATTATCTGAGTTGTATGATTTTGCTTTTGTACTTTTTTTGATATTTTTGAATTTTTACAAGAAGTTTAAGTTAGATACGCTTTTTTATCATGAATTAAGCTATATTCAAGTTTTATCCTCATTTTTTACTGTTAAAACATATTTTTATCGATCACCTACTTTTTTAATTATTATTTAATTACCAGTAGGTAACATACAAGGATTGTAAGCTCATTAGAATACAGAAAAAATGTCATTGGTTTGACTAAGGTTTTTGACACGTTCAAAGTTCCAGCACTTTCTGTCAAATCTCATACGTTTTTGACACTAAGGTAAGCAATGTTTATTGCGTCTATATCTATACATAATGGAACTATTTAATAAGTACAACGTATAATAAATACGCTGTAACTTGACGCTTCACGTTTTGTTTTGATACTTTTGCTACGTAAATAAGTATTTTTAGGATGTTTTTTTTGTCTTACAACTAGCTGATGGAACAAGCATATGGCCCACCTGATGTTAAGTGGTAACCATCGCTTATAACAACGCATTGCCTCGTAGGTCACGCACGTCAGGAACGTGCCCTATGCACTGCCCTGCGTCCAGCAAATTGAGACATAGAGATATTCAGCCTCGTGCCAGTAATTTCACGATGTTCAAAATCAAAAAAATCTTTAACCCTTAGCACGTATATAAATAGATTACTTGCAGGGTTGATGCCCATCGAAAACCAATTAATTAGGCACACCCTTCGGTTATTCACGGCATCGTGAGGGTTATATCCAAAATATACGAATGAACCAAAACTAGGTCTTGCCTTGAGCACTAAGAAATCTAGGTCTTTTGATACAATATACTATTACATAACCTAACCTCAATGTTAAAGAAAAATAAATGTTTAAGATCACGAAGTTTTCAATAAATGCGGGTATAATAGAATCAGTTGTATATCGATGTCAATAGAGTCTATTTTAGAACGATGCAAGAATAAAATTATTTCGGTGCAAAATATCTAGGCACCTTCTAAATGTTTTTATTTATTTAATTTAAGCTGATTTATTCGTTATTACAGAATCTTAATATGAAGTCAGTTATTCATTACTCGTTTTTAACTAACAGTTAAAAAAATAAAATAAAAACTACATAATAGCTTTGACATAATGCAGTAAGAGGTTATTTTCAGCATTTCCAAGGCTTCAAACAAAATAAACTCGCATTATGATTAGGAAAAACACATGAAAATGAACGAAATTGTTGTGAAAACGTGTGGTGCAGTCTAAAAATAGTAATCCAGATACTGAAAAACGAGCCTTATGTAAACCCGGGTTTCACAGCCAATTTGATACGAAACACAAACACAAAAACACTTGAAACATCAAGCACTAAAAGCACATCACGTTTTTATCAATAATAATCATTATTTTTGTAACAATAAGCGTATTTTGGGATATTTTTGTGGTCGATCGACGTCTAACGTGAGACGTCGGCGCGTCAGCACGGCAAGGCTACTACTGTGCGCAGGCCATCTAGTACTTGCTCGTAGTGACACCCTGGAAGCCTATTTTACCCTATTTCTTCTAGTTATATCACCCTTGCAAACAATTCCAAAAAAATACAACAAAAAATCACAAATAAAAACTACTAAGCAAAAACTTTCACAAAAACGGCCATGTTTATAATAAAAATATTTGAAATTGAAAATCGAACGTTCGATTTTCTATTCAAATGCCAACTATAGTTCTTTATTCAAATCGGAAGGTTATTTTTGAATTTCGTACCATTGGAATGACATTGTTTTAGAAGTGTGCGCGCGTCGCGATACTGGCCGGTCGATACAGCCATATCATGTGCTGGTAGAACCACAGACGAAAAATCAGCAGTAACAACAGTCGCTTCACTCAGCCGATGTTCAACATACTTCGAACTTGCCTCAAGATATTGAAACTTAAAGCGAGTACGACATAGTTCATATTTCTTTAGACGATATAAAAATTCTGCCTCTAGCCCGGTAGAGCTTTACGAATTTGGGTCAAATTAGATTTAAACACAGCGGAATAGAGCTCATTTTCAATAAAATCTAGGCTAGATCTGACAGTAGGCTTGTGAACAAACGGTGTGTGGCGTCAGACTGTCTTCTTTTACAGTCCGATTTCAACTCTGTAAAGATTGTTTTCCTTTTCCACCGTATTGGGTACACAATACAAAATTTATGGAATCAGCCGTTTTGTTTCAAGCTAATTTGGTCTTTGTTTACGGCATGGGTAATTTATCAGAGACTGGTGTTATTTCGGCATGGTGGCTGGATGAATGGAGCTTTGGGGCAGTTATTGTTTGGTGGTTTTACTTAGCCCAACGTTTACCAGAGAACAAAAAAATCATAAATTCAAACTTTTTGAACATAATAAATAAATATTATTATTTCTATATTTATTGTTTATTTATATGCAAATCTAGTCGTTAAATAAATAAAACTTACCGTGACTAAGAATAAAGTAAGCATACAAACTTAATCTTTTAAACAAAAGGTGCATTTTCATTAATTTTATTTTATAAGTACCTAGCTAAAAACTTTTATTTTTGCAGGATTTTTAAAAAAGTAAATTAATTAGTTTTGTAATTTGCCTAAAAACCAGTTTTAAATGCAAAAATCCTCTCACCACACTGCAGCACTGGTTTAAAAGAACCAGTGACATTATAAAAAAGATGAAGAATACAAAACACTAAGAAGGACTGAAAATCTGTTACGAACTTTCAACATAAATAAATAAATATTGTAGAAAGCCCACACAACACTAACTAGCCCCAAACTAAGCAGAGATACTATGAGATCCAGATAGATATACACTTACATATTTTTTACATTCGTGCAAGTGCGGTCTAAGCCTATGCCTAGTTTTTGAGTGCCTCTAATTATAATGCTGTGACCTATTTCTTAAAGTACTACTTAGGTACGTAAGTAATGCACGAACAGTATGTTTAAGCTGGCTTTCAAAGAACGTGTTTGGAGCTCTTATGAATATTACTTCGCTTCTTGGAGTTTCAAAGAAAATTGGAGCATGAATATTGTAAAAGTAAGTCGGAAAGAGCGTAAGAAAGTTCACTGTGTTCTAAATATGAACCTCGAAAATGTGTAAAAACCGATTTTATTTGTTTAGTTTTTTATTTTTTAAAAGCTATCTTGTCCCACTAGGACGCAAAGGCCTCTTTACCCTTTCTCCAATAGCTGTAGGACTTTCAAAGAGATACAGAAGAAGTCTGTAGACATGGTCAAAAGTATGGAATTTAGTCCAAACTCTGCAATAAAGGTTCATTCATCAATATTTTAAACTCGAAACCTAATCTCTAATTCTGGTCACGATCAATCGTGGGGTCAAATCCAATCGTGTGCCAATGAGTTTTCCTATGTGTGAAAGTGTATGTGCACTATGCCTGTACCTTCAAACGGTGAAGGAAAACATTGTAAGGAAACCAGCATTTTGTTAAACCTAAAAAAAACGCAAACATGGTGTCAAGAGCACGAAAGGAGCCTCTTTGTGGCGAACTTAATTTTTTTTTCACTACATTTAGTCCGAAAAAAGATGGGATGAGAAGAAGAAAATTCTGGTATAGGTAATCATGGGTTTTTCTAAGAAGATTCGTTTTGCTATAATTTTGGGAAGTCCCATAGTTTTATCATTTTAATTGTTTTTCTGGTGTTGTTTTGAGTTCTGTTGTGTAATTTCGGCGGTTTTAACCAACATTACCTTGAGGTCTTAGCTCAAAGTGTTAGCAGTTGGCATGAAAGTGTATTATGATATAATCTGATTTAATCAAAATATTTGTGGTGGTTTTGAAAAAAACGGCTACCATTTTTTTTCAAAGCCAATTAGGGCCGATTTGTCTTACTAAATACTATATTATACTATACTAAATATTATATTATGTGAGTTATCACTTTCAAAATTGATCCAAAATGGGCAGATGCCATATTATATTAAGAAGAAGAAGAATAGTAATTTCTGAAAAGCATTCATGATCAAGCTGAAATGATCAAAAGCCAAATAATTATAGTTCGGGTCCATACAGCGGTTCTTTGAAAGAGATCATAGCGATAAGACTATTGTATTTCGTAATAGCTATCGCTCCTGATTATGTGATTATTTTGATGTCCTATTGTGGTGTACAATAAATGGTTTTCTTCCTCCTCGCTCAGGGCGTCGATTCCAGCAACACAAATCACTCAAGCGATCGCTAAATTCGATGTGTGTTGTCAACTTTTGTTTGAAAAATTTGGCAGGGTCTGCTATCTGGCAACACTGCTCGATTGCAGGTCGATCATGTAACTTTTGTTGCAATGGTATCCAAAATTATAATGAAACTGTCAATTTGCGATCGCGTATTAGTTCGAAAATTGTCAGTTTCAATAAAAGTTTGATTGAAACCATTGCAAAAAAAGTTACATGATCGGCCTGATGAATCCGCATTCCATTTTCAAATTTCTGGACTTGATAGCGCTGTGAAAATGGAAGCAAACAGATATTCTCTTTACGATTAGCAAGTATTGTTGTAATAAAAATTGATACGGCTAAAACAATAAACTACGGATATTAATTAGGCCTGTGTAGTGTTTAGTTTATACAGCAATGCAGTGAAACGCAAGTTACCAGGTAAGGTCGTTCAACCCCTTTTAAAATACTCGCAATTCCTTATAACATGCTTAACTTGGTCATGAGCAGAGCGATTAGTTGAGCGACTAGCTGAGTGATCATTGAAACCGCCTTTTTTTCAACTTATTCCAAGGAGTCGTATTGACTTATTGCTTATTGTTAACATTACCGTTATACGTATGTACGAGTAACGTACATACGTATAAGTAACGGTATAAGTAACGTTATTAATCAGATCTTTATATTATATCAAGAGTTGAAGCTTACTAAGCATAATATAATATAAATATGGTAGGTACAGTTGCTTTCTTTGTTACTCTTTGGTATCTGTGAAGTAAGTTTGTGGCACAGTTTGAAGGGGCCGTGTTTCGTAAGTCACGTTCGTCAGGAACGTGCCCTACAATGCACTGCCCTGCGTCCATCAACTTGAGGCACGCAGATGTTCGCTTCACGTGCCAGTAATTTCAACAGCACCCACACTCTTCAAACCGAAACACAGCAATGCTGTTGAATCTGCACACGGCAGAAATCTAAAAATATATCTGTAATTTAACCTATAAATAAATTAATACTATAGACAATCCACGCAACACTAGCTCCACTCTAAGCAGAGCTTGTACTATGGGAACCAGATAGCTGATCTAATACATACATAATTTTTTTTGTAAATACATTTAGAATTCAATATAACACCCAGACAAAGAACAAACATCTGTATTCACCACACATATTTGTTCTCGGTGGGGATCGAACCCACGACCTACGGCTCAGAAGGCAGAGCTACTACCAACTGAGCTGAGAGGCCAGTCTATATTGTGCGTCGCTCCGCCTGTCACTGACGTCAGAACCTGTCGTGTTAAATTACCTATTACCTTTTATTGATCCATAGCTAATGGTCGTGGTGGTGGTAATGCGACCTCCAATTGTTCACGACATGTTGTGTGCTTCTGGTAAAACTGCATTGTAGGCCATTGGTTATAAAACTTATATAAGTACCTACTTTTTTTGTAAATATGTAGGTACTTAGAATACAATATTGGTAGTAGTAGAGCACTTTGTCTATGGCTCGTCCGGGTGCGTACCTCTACCACCATGCCTATTTCTGCCGTGAAGCAGCATTGCTGTGTTTCGGTTTGAAGGGTGTGGGTGCCGGTGAAATTACTGGCACGTGAGGCTAAATTTCTCTATGCCATAAGTTGATGGACGCTGGGCAGTGTATTGTAGGGCACGTTCTTGCCGTGCGTGACCTACGAGGCAATGTTTTGTTATAGGGTGATGGTTACCACTTAACATCAGGTGGTATAAAAAAAAGATTAAATCATCACTAGCTGCACCCCGCGGCTTAACTCGTGGTTAGGTATGAGTGTATGATGTTTATCATAATAATATACCTACATAATAAATAAATAAATTAAACATCGTCAAAGAATAGACTACCTTCCTACTACCTACTTGGTGTTGGTACTAAGTGGTCTGCAGGGATATACAGGGTGTCCCAGAATAAATGAATAAAAAATAGTGGACAATCCACTTAACACAACTAGCCCCAAAATAAGCAGAGATTGCATGATGAGAGCCAAGTATAATTTTTTTTTTGTCTTTTTATTGTTTACGTTAAGGCGGGCAATATCCAAAATTATTGTAATCTGCCTCTTCAATAAAATGTTTTTATTTCTTTCTTTCAAGTACCGCTGATATAATACGTACCTAAATACTTACATAATATTTTTTACGTATTTAACTCCTAAAAACTTTAGCGGGTTCAAGTACGCTAATAATTATGAATAACTTTTTCACCGTAAACGCAAAAAACGCGTTTACGGTATATTGTGGTTTTTTACAACCTGTATACCGTGCTTAGGGATCAAACCCATGGCTATTTATTTTAAGCAATTATTAATTACGCAAAACTCCTGTTAATTTGTAATTGTTATTTCATGTTAGGGCGCTTGTACACGCTAAGAAAATTTGCCGTTCCTGCGGCAGACAAGACAAATTCTTCGTGTATAGTCGGATTTTTAATTAGACGATACCCACTGACAGGAGCTAATGTCACTTTGTAAAATAATGTTGCCATATTTAAAGTAATAGTGCTGCGTTCAGTTCTCGTTCAATCAGATGAATGAACAATGAGTGAATAGTTAATCATTTCAAAATATAAAATAATATTGAAATTTGTATAAAAAAATGTATAAAAGTGCTCTGATATAAGTTACTTGTAGTATGTAGGTAATTACAATCAGTTTTTTGACGAAAGCGCGGCGTGGCGACTAGTGCCAACACCGATGAACGCCATGCGCATTGCGCGTCGGTCACCATTTTGTTTGTAATTCGGCTTCTAACCTCTGGTCTGATAGCACGAATGTTTTTCTGCGCTCACGCTGTTTAGTTATTGTTTTTGTAAAGTTTTTCGTTACGTTGTGTTTGTGGTAATTGTTGTGTATTTTGTTGCTATATTGTTTCACGCGAACGATATGGATCCTCAACCGGGCATGTCAAGTCAAAATCGGCACACTAACTATTCACTTGAAAAACGAGGCAATTTCATTCATTCAGGAGTTTTTTCAATCATTCACTTTGTCACAACACTATTTTCATTTCATCAAAAACTGACAACACAGTAAACGTCAGCTAGCTTCGTCTAATTAAAAATCCGAGTATAGACGACAAGAATTTTGTCTTTTCCACACACGAAAACGCAACAACGTTCGCCGCGTCGTGTCTTGCGCAGATAAGATTTTTTTCGTGCACCGCTGCGAGCAGTGTACACAGTTATTTTCTAGTTACGACACGAATTCTTGGGTAGACCCGGCGTTTTTTCTTAGCGTGTACAAGCGCCCTTAGGGTTGCTCCTGCCGTTTGATTAGGATATAGAACAGCGCCATCTCTTGGGATATTTACGCACTTAATCCAGTTAGTTGACTTGCTCGCTAGTTGCACGAAAGTAAAACAAAGCAAGGGCCTAAAATATTTATGGCTATTCAGATGAATATTTCAAAATCATTCTTCAATGCCTTCTAGATACTTACCAAAGAGTCAAGAAGTAGAAACTTTGAACTTTAGGTTTATTTAAATATTTAACAAAATAAATATCTTAATCATTTCCTAAGACTTTATGAGCATATTAAATTAATTTTGAGTGATGCCTGAAATTGTTCTTATCGTGTCACCGGTTCTTTCGAACCAAATGTGGTGAATGGATTTTAAAGGCTCCTCAAAGAGGCTTTTTTCTTGGACTTGGCACATAGGTATTTTCTAACTTTTTAGGTTCTAAGACATGCTTGTTTCCTCGCGATGTTTTCCTTCACCGTCAGTACTGGCATAGTGCACAAAATTTTTGGACAGAAAAACTCACTAGTTCCCGACAGGATTTGAACCCTTGTCCTTAGGATCGGAAGGCGGGGCCACTATCACTCTTTCAAGCCTGTGACGCCTGAATGTATACTTTCAGTAAGTTTCTAGAAGCTTCTAGTCAAGATTAGTTGTTTTTAACAGTTTCTTAGACCTAATTGTTAATATCACAATAATATAAGACGATAGGGCTGACGAGGTCTAGGTTTTAAATAATTATAAGTTTAAAAAACTTGAGAAACTGACTTCATTATCAAACGGCTAAACCGATTTTAATCAGATGTGTTTGGGACAATCTGGACGTAAGAATAACCTTCCAAATAAAAATAACAAAATCGAAATCGGTTCATAAATGACGGAGGCATGCAGTAACAAACATTAAAAAAATTATTTAAAAAAAATGGCAACAAAATGGGACCAATCTGGAAGCAGTAACTTTCAGATAAAAAAATAATTTTTCAAATCGGCTCACAAATGACGAAGTTATGCGGTAACAAACATAAAAAAAAAAAAATACAACCGAATTGAGAACCTCCTCCTTTTTGATTGGAAGTTGGTTAAAAATAACAACTTGCTGATAGAACAGGCATATGGCCCACCTCATGTTAAGTGGTGACCATAAGAAAGCATTGTCTCGAAAGACACACACGTCAGGAACGTGCACTACGATGCACTGCCCTGCGTCCATCAACTTGCGGCATACAGATGTTCAGCCTCACGTGCCTGTAATTTCCCTGGTACCCACACCTTTCAAATCGAAACACAGCGATGCTTCTTCACGGTAGAAATAGGCATGGTGGTAATAATAATAATGGTAGCTCTTCTTCTTCTTATTTAAGAGCAACGCTCTTGTCGGCGTAATGTATGCATTTTTCTCCAGGTATTTCTTTTGAGGGCAACCTCCTTGACCTTCTTATACGACATGACGGCGATCTTTGCTTTTATTTGGCTCATGTAGCTTATCCATGGTCTTCCTCTTCCTCTCTTTTAGAAATATCATCGATTGGTAGTTCTACCACTACTAAAACATGATGTAATAAAACACACAAATTAACGAAACAAAAGCTTTATTTGTCATTAACACTTTGTGTACACTCGGCGCATAAACATACAATATATTTTTTTAAAACGACAATAAAATTTTACGTTGCAAAAATGAAGCGACTAAATAAGAGTCAAATCGCTAAAAATATATATAAAAACCAAATAAAACCATGCGTTTGAAAAACGAAATTAAAATAACAAGTCTAACAAAGTTTTTTTAAATTAAATTTGCAAGCAACTCTAAAATGGTTTCATTTTTAGCTTTTCAATTTCCCGCAATAACTATAAGTACGACTATACTTGAAACGAATATAATTTAAAAACAGTCAAACTAAAACTAGCTACAAAAAATATTTTTAGTGGAAAGGTACGTATAAACAAAATCACATTACGAGTATTGTACTTACTAAACACTACATAATTTAGTTTTTAAGAATTAAATTTAGTGTTTAGTAGTATTTTTTAATTAAATTAGAGTTTCAGTTTAGATCTAAACTGAAACTTTAATTTTAATAAAAAATCAACAAACTATGACTAAAATAAATTATTATTTTATGGTTAACGATTACGTTTAAATTATTAAATAAACACCCTAACAAAAAAATAACTACTAATTAAATAATAAAGTAAATCTTGCATAGTTTATTAAGCTCATAAAGCATAGCTATATTGTGCTATTGAATTTATCATTAAAATAAAATGATGGTAAATATAATATTATACCATCAATAAAAGCGATCATTATTTTTTACATTCCATTTACTGTTCTATTACTTGTTATTGCACAATCATTTTTATATACTTTAATATCACATAACAAATGGCAGATTTCTGTACATTGTTTTATCGCAATAATTATTAGTTACTTAAATAAAAATGCACTTACACTTACATACTTACGATAAAGTTTAATTCAAAATGAAGCCTAAAAGTTCCCATTTAACATTCACATTTTTTTTCAATCAAATTTTAGTAAATTTAACATTATACGTTATAATTTGAAGGCTTATTATTTGACAAACTTATAAGGTAAGCCTAGGTAGGCAAAAAATAACCTACTGACTAATGGTCGCAAATTTATTAAGGTAGATTATTTATGTTATTAATAATTTATGAAACAAAGTTTAAATGCAATTTTAATTGAAAGCATACTTTCAAAATATTTACAAATTTTTATTTATACTACAAGAGAAAACTCAAATGATGGTGTATAATAATTTTTAACTTAGACTGACTAAGTTACTTTCACGTTATGTTTTCGATAAAAATGGACAAAAATATGGCTTTTAAATGAAATATAGCAAAATTATTCTCTGACAAGGTACATTGATTTGAACGTGATTTGTTATGATATTTATTTTATATCCTACTTACAATACCTTAGAATCTAGAACAAATAAAGTTTTCACGCGTTTCCGGAAGCAAAAGTCAAAATACATACAATATAATAATCCGGCATAGCTAAAGAGACGTTTTTATATTAGTTTTACATTTTTCTTTTAAAACTTCAAGCAAAAAGCCTTGACGCCCGCCGTAAAATTTATTTATTTTAATACTTGATTTAAAATTTTAACAATAGCACCTCCCCAATTACTAAATGCCCCTGTTTTTGTTTATTTCATAAGTTAAATTTGCACTTCTTTCTATGTAGCTTTTATAATATTTAAATGTTGATATTATTGTACTTTATTATACGATATTTGCAAACAACAACCATTTTTATTCGTACGTTAGATTTATGAAGATTTTTAGGAGAAGGCCATAATATCAGTCATATTTAAAACATGTAGTTGTAAAAACTTTAACAGGTGGTATACATTCACAACCAAAGTAATGATTATTTGACCTGAAGTATAATAAAGTACATAAAGGCTATGATCAAAATAGAAGTCATCACACATAACAAGTTCAGATTCAAAATAGATTTGCTACGAAATTATTACCTTTAAAGAAATGTAAAGGCACGTTGTGTCCTATGGATTATAATTAGAAGATTTATGTTTTATCCCAGCTCAAATTATAGCTCCACATTTTTCGCTCAAAGCTACCTCATGCATTTTAGAGTTTGAAAGAAAGATCCAGCTGGTTTCGTTGTCACGTACCTCACATTTCTGGCAGAAGAATATCCCAGCTAGAATAATTTCGTAGCAGCTCTAAACGTAACTAGAACTTGATCGCGAATAGGTTTTGTCATTAAAATTTGTGGCATAAACGTATCGTACTGCTAATTGAGATACGTTTACACATCAAAAGTCAAATTCACTTGAATACATTTTGACATTCGTGGCGTAAACATATCGTACCATTGATTGTGTTATAGTCTAAAATCCCGCTATAGAAGGACCTTCACCGAGCTGGTTATTTAATTAAACGTATTTTATATATAATTAAACATGCTAATAAATATATTCTATATGGGTTGCCTATCAAATTTCAGTCCAGAATAATTAATGAATAATTATTAATTAAAAAAAAAAATTTAAACTTTCCACTGGTTTGTTTATTAAACAAATTCTATACCAATCGAAAGTATAGACCCCAGTATTTTTATTCAATAAACATACCGGTGCAAAATGCTAGTATCGATTTACCTGTTTATACCTGGCTACCCGAGAGTTGTGACCGGAAAAAAATAGGAAACCTAACGTTTGCATATTCTATGGGGTCTATACTTTCGATTGGTATAGAATTTGTATAATAAACAAACCGGTGGAAAGTTAAAAAAAACAATTTAGTTTTTTAATTATTAATTAATCATATCCTGGACTGAAATTTGATAGGCAACCCATACAGAATATATTTATTGGCATGTTTAATTAAATATAAAATACGTTTCATTAAATAACCATCTCGGTGAAGGTCCTTCTATAGCGGGATCCTATACTATTATGAGAGATAGTCAAATTCATTTATGTTAAGGCCGGTTCTACAACTGCGTATATCCTTTGGCTCGGGGGGAGGTGCGGCGGCGGGCGACAGTAGCTCGGCGTCAGAAGACGTCGTCGCTCGGATCTTCATCCAACTCGCAGAGCAGCTTGCTACTGTAATTAGAAAACAGTGACGTAAGCAATGAGTGACGTACACGTTGGTAAAACCTCGAATTTCTCGGCCAAAAAGTCACCGATTTGTTCCAAAAACTACAGCCACATCGATGAAAAAATTGAGAATTTGACAGTCTAAATAAAACAGTGGATTCATTCTGTTGAATTTTCATTGAAAACTTTTGTCAAAAACAGTGTTTATTCATATTGTGTTAATTCTACTCACATTTCCATTGCAAAAAGTTGAAAACTTTTTGTGAATATTTTTTCTAACATCACAATACTTTTGGTTGAAAGCGTGTAATTTCTCAAACTCAAAGAAAACAAAAACTCAGTGCATCGGAAAACATTTTGGAACGTACTTGTTACACTAAATCTTCAAAATCTACGAATATCCATCTTGATACTTGAAAGCGGACCTGAAAGTCCCATTATTACAGTAAAAACTACAAAAATTAACGAATACTTTGATTTTATGATTAAAATCTACAAAAGCAGAGATCATAGCACAATAACTGACGACGATGTGTAACACAAGCATTTTAGTCTCAGAACTCTTGTAAAAAAATGTGATTCCTAATGGGTATTGTTGCCACAACATCATCGTTCTAATCTAGCTTTAGAGAAATCTACATTCATAAAAAGACTTGGATGGTATACTTACTCTTCTTTACTGGCGTAAGATTCTGCGTGCACTCGCCTATTACAAGCCCTGTTGCAGCAGCGACAGTGCCAGTAAGCGAGTACACTGAGGCTGAATACAAATACAGTGGTTGGTAACACCAGTGCAATTATTAACCCTCGGATCGTACTATCCCAGGAGTATCTCGCCACGACCAGATCTGGCCGTGTCACGCTGTAGTAGCAAGGAAACACCTTCGGAGCATTGGGACCAGCATACTCTTTCGCAAACACTGAACAGTTTACTCTTGGAGGGTATCCACAACCTTCAGGGTTTATGAGAAACTTCAAGTCCATCGCGTCCCATTCTGTGGGCATAGGAACGTTCTCAAAAAACGGTCTTCTAGCTAAACTGACGCGTATTTTGTGGCATTTTGTATGCGCTGTCGTACATCCTTCTCTGCATGAAGCCCATGTGCAGTTTGTTAGTGTTTCTGCGTGGACGTGCTCTGATACAGCGCATATTCCAGCTTCTGGGACAAATTCGGCCAGAATAGTCTGAACCGCTGGTTCAATGACAAAAGGTATGAGAAAGAGGAATGCGAATAGTGATAAAATAGCAGCGGTGCCGAGGCTTATCGATGTGTATAGTTTGAATCGCTCGTAGAATTGGTTAAGAAGCTCTTCTCTCGTTGGTTCCAATGGCAGTAACTCCTCCGGGCTTTCTGGTTCAGCTGATACGCCCATAGGGAGCGTTGACCTCTCAGACGCAGCTGGAGAGAGGCTGGTCCGTGATCTGCTCATAGATGACATGGTCCGAGGGAGTTTCAGCCAGTAAAAAGCATAGCAAGCGTTTAATCGTCTCTTAATGAACTAGCCGGACCCTCGCAAAGGAGGGGAACGCCTGAAACAGAAATAAAAGAAAATTTAAGCAAGCATTGTTAATAAAGTCAGTACTTATAAATTGTGAAGAAATAGGAACCCAAATACAAATTTTGGAACGAGATATAAACAAGTGTATGCGAGGGATGCTGTTAATCCATTTCCCATATCGATGTGTTCACAGTTACCAGTTACCCCTGAATACATAATATTTCATATTTCTGAATTCAAAATAATGCAGGCTAGAGACAAATAAAAGAATACATGAGATTACATAACTGTTTAACCTTCAATAGCCCTTGGCATTTCCTACCTCGGGGTATAGAATTTCCAACCAGTAAAATTATTAAGTAGGTTATAGCTAAATTGGAATCATTTGACGTAGTTCGTGTTATTTCGAAGCCTGTAAATAAAATATTCATTTGAAATATGACGGAGTCACGATAGAAGCGTGTCAAGGTCGCTTGAAAGCCGCAACTTTTCCTATAAACCACAGTTAACCCTCGACAAATGGTGCCATATTTTTACATTCGTGATTTTATTTTTAATTCTTTACTGAATATAACCAGAGTCGCAAAAAGATCAGGGTATTGATATAGTTTTTAATTAGGTTGCAACTCACGTGATTGATCTCAGAGAGGAGAAACAGGATCATTTGGATCCATGGGCAAATCATTCTCATCGGTGGTGCATTTGAATCTCATCTTTGCATCATCTCCAACAACTATCGTTCTTTGACATACCATTAGAGTTATACAAGATACCACTACCAGAACCGTAGGCAGGACAAGCGCAACTACAAACTGGCGGTAGGTAGTCTCTAGATCGAAGCGAGCCACAACTGTGTCAGGGCTGTTCTCCATATAGAAGCACGGAAACCTAGCTTTAGCATTATGATCTGCACCGTCACGGCCAAAATCCTTCAGGAAATCTTTGCATTCATCAGCTAGTGTGTTCACGCAACCTTCTAAGTTGATCATCAACCGACTATCATTAGCGAGCGTGAGTTCCACCTCTGATGGGGCGATGATCCGGTTCGGAGTGGCTCGAGACTGGTAGAGATACTGCAAGTACGTAAAGTTGGTCAAGTCTGATATATCAGTACGGGGGAGTAAAGCAGCGTTGATGCAATCAACGGCCACGACCCCCGCTGTACCGTTATGAACCGCATGACAGGACAGCATGAGCACTTCTTCACCCGAATCGTTCCATAAAACTGTCCCATTTTCCTCAGAACCCACTTTAGCACACCTAGCTAAGAATACTCTATCACCACTGAGGACTATGACGTTTTTATTACGGGTTGGGATGTCAACGCATCTACGATCGCAGTTGTACGGCGTTCGTATCTTTCTACATGTCCCTCTGGTACACGAATGCAACCCGTGAACGTCTATACACGTTATTTTTCCACGTCTCCCTGAACATTTTAACGGTGGATCAGTTTCACTAAACGCACACTCAAAAGCATCTGTAATATTGATACATTTTCCTTCTGTGCAGTTAAAGGTTCCTGTTAGATTTTTACACTCATCTCTGATGCAGTGGTACTTCCTTGCGTTCTCTTGGTCTATGCCAAAGCATGTTTTGTTGGCAGCATTTCCACATTCAGAGAGAAGTAAACTCGTGCCGTTCTTTCTCACGTTTACGTAGATCTGGATGCAAGCTCCTGAGGTCTTACTCAAGCACCATTCTCCGCAGGATCCCCAGTCGCAGTTATCTTTGTTGACAGTCCTTGTTGTGGTGCACATGATCGGTGTGGGGTCGATGCCAGAGGCGTTGGCTCGAGTGTATGGCATGTAGATCGCCACGGTGAGGTATACTATAGCCACGGCACTGAGCACTGCTGTCATTTGACACACACATATTGTCCCACATATCTTGGTATCTTGCGGTGGTATCACCAGATCTTCCACTGGTGTTGGTTTTGGCATGTCGGGGACTTACGATGGCCCGTGCCTGTTCACCACTGAGGGGTGGAAACGCTTTGCGCATGCGTAGTTGGAGGCAATCGATCGCTGCACTGCGGGCAACCCTCTGTGCTATTTTTTTTATTGAATCATCGATGTCAACGTCCGGCCGCGTTATATTGCCAACGGCACGCAAATGCGATCGCTTGTTTATGGACGTTTCATGCTTTTTTTTTCTTGACGTCACAGACTAATTTATGGTTTGTAGTAAATTTAAAATTAAATTGTGTTTTACGATAATTAAAATACTTACCTTTAATGTCACGCAATTTTTGCTTAGATAATTTACCTTTCCATTTTTAAATAGGTACCTACTATTAATGTACTGAAGAATCCCATAATGTTTTCAAACATAAGATTATCGATCGAGAAGTTTATCGATTTCTTATAAATAATTTCTTAAAATCATGAAAAAAATAAATCAATAAAAAAACATACGTCAAACCATATTAAGATGCCTGCCTACGTCATGCGTTCTCGTTAAGCATAAAAAAAACTAACACTCTTGCTAGAAAATTTTTTTTTCATCTCATATCTATGAGCAGTTTAATTATTTTAAATTTAAGTATGAATTAAAATACTATACAAAAAAATGAATACTACATCGATAAAAATACTAAGATTACATATTTTCAAAATGAAAACATACAGTCAGTATGACCGTGAAAAAACACAAGAACACGTTTAGGGTTGCATCTAAGATTGGCAGGTGCTATTTATTTTACTTCTATGCAAAAATAATGAAAAATAGTCAAAAAAGAATCAATTAATTTGGTATAATCTCAGAATTCACGAACACTTCTTTGAATATCTATTTCATAGTGTAAAAATGAGGAGTTATTGAACTTACGGTAAATTTTTGCAGTCTTTCTGTTTTCCACTTAGATTATTTTTACTATCACTAACTAGGATATTTTGACATCCTAAATATCACGGTTAGCTAACGTTTTATTAATTAACTTTATTGTTTTTGATAATTTTGTGTGATGTTTCCAAAATGCTTAGGTTTGACTGGCGTGAAGTTGGTTTGTATTACGACTGCGCAGTGCGGAGTTTTGGTACCAGAATGAAGTTGCTTGTTTACTGCATTACAGATTCAGTAAATAAATAAACTAATAGTAATTAATGAAAACTATTGATAAAGAGTTTTTAATTACCCACTCATTTCATGAAAATGATGAATAGCAAATAAAAAAAGTTTCTTAAGATCTAAGAAAAAACAGTGATTAAAAATACTTACGGAAATAATAACAAGGTAGGTACATAAAAAAAAAATTTTCAACTTAAAAAATTTATAAACATAAAACTATATTTTTTAATGAAATACTTACTTATGATTATGAATTCTCCATGTTGCCATTATTTTTTGCTTCAAGTATTTATTTTATCCATAATAATATTAAATTTTATTAAAATTCACAACCTGTTAAATACAACACTTTTGTTTACATCTGAGGAACAAGATTTTGGCTTAGCATCTAGACGGCGTTTACCCAAAGTTTGTGTACTAAGTTTTCTACCACGCATGCGTGGTGCTTTGCCAAATTTAGTGAAATTTACTGTATTTGCAACGTTTCCATCGACTTTCTCCATTGCAGTTGTTTTATTCTATTGAATTTCTCTTTCATGGGATCTAGGAACCATTTGCATAATTTTTTGTTTAAATTTTGGTCACCATTACCAAAATATATTGAAATGGCAAGTCTTAAGCAGGAGATTTGATAGGATTTTAACTATAAAACATATGCATAAATCCCATCGTACACAGCTCTGCTTAGTCTGGGGCTATGTTTTTGCCTGGATTTTCCACATTATATACATATATTTATATAAAAAAACAACGCGAAAAAAACATGCTTGCGGTGAGCGCAAGCATGTTTTTTTCGCGTTGTTTTTTTTCGCCGTTTAAGAGCACTGAAATATTGCACATTATTATAATTAAGATGCATTTCTCCACCACAATCCGGTTTCCAAGAGATGTTTTCCTCCACCATTTGAAAGCACTGGCGCAGAATACATTTTAGATAGTAAAACTTTGGTTCACTTCTGAATTAGAGCCCACGACCTTAAAATCAGAAGGCTTAGCTAATACCACTAGACTACCAGTGTTCTCATGATGGTGGCCTTAGAGCGCAGTTTCTACTAAGAACTTACTGGCCTCTTAGTTCATAAAAACTATTCTTAGTTACTAGTTCATACAAGTACCTACTTTACTATCTAGTCTCACAAACTAGTGTAAACTGGTATACCCTGTGTCAAAGAGCGTAGGAGTTTTTATTGAGATATAGGTAACTTTTTATGGAGCACAAATTGGTAGTGTAATTTTAAGTGTTGCCTTCTTATTTGAGACAAGATCTTAGTGTAGAGATGTAAGTGTTCATAACACAAATATTTAATTTTGTTGTCGGTGGGGATCGAACCCACGACCTACGGCGCAGAAGGCAGAACTACCAACTGAGCTGAGAGTCCAGTCAAACGTAGAGAGGCCAATCAAAATTAATAACGAACTTTTCACAAAGAGCTATAATACTTCAAACTTTACATCTATACTAATATTATAAAGAGGAAAGATTTGTATTTTGTGTGTGTATGTTTGTAATGAATAAACTCAAAAACTTTGAGTGGATTTCAAAAATTCTTTCACCATTGGAAAGTTAAATTCACCTTGAGTAACATAGGCTATATTTATGTGTTTAGAAAATAAATATCCACCCGTGCGAAGCCGGGACAGGCCGCTAGTTCTTTATATCTTGTTTTGCACACTTCACTAGTAGGTAAAATTATACAACACCTAGTAGGTAGGTACAAAGGTAGACTACAAAGAGGTCACCAGAGGTCAACGGACATTCAATCGAAGATGACAGTGGTCACTGCATTATGTAGTTAGGATGATTGTCAAATCGCAATTTATCTGTTAGGGTGTATGTACTTGTTTGTCGGAGCACAGCGGTTGAGTTTTAAGTAATAAATGAGTTTTGCATAGTAAATGAGCATAAATAAATATTAAGGTTTGAATGTAGCGCCAGGTACAGAAAAATAGAGAAGCAATAGGCTAGCGTGGTACGGGCATGTCATGAGGAGGGATAAAAGTCAAGTGACTGAGAGTAATGAGTATGGATGTGGATGGATGTGTAAGCAGAGGTAGAACAAAGAAAACCTGGATGAAGTGTGTGAAAGATGACATGGATAAGGGAGGAGTGAATGCAGAGATGACGCCTGTCAGAGGGAAGTGGGAGACATGTTGTGCCAACCCCATTTATAGTGGGATAAGGGCAGGGAGAAGAAGAAAAAATAAATATGAAAACGACAGCCGTTGGAAAATAAAGGTTCTCGAATGGCGACCACGAACCGAAAGATGAAACGTAGGGCACCCTTCCACTTGATGGACTGACGAGATTGTTATTAAGATCGCGGAAAGTCGATGCGATGGATGGAAAGGGCTCAGAATCGTTCTTCCTTAAAATGTGTAGGGGAGGCCTATGTCCAGCAGTGGACTTCTTCAGGCTGATGATGATGTTAATGAAATATTAAATAAATATGTGGGCAATCCACACAACGTCAGCTGAAGTATATATTTTTGCTTATATTGTGGTGATGTCTGGTAGATTTGTCGTCATTTTTGTATCAACTTTGTTATGTCTACCAAAATGATGTCATGATCTTACTTACTTACTACTGTCAAATCAAATAAAATAATTCTTTATTCTGTTCAGTAGCGATCAGTGAAAAACTGTCTAATATGCCAAAGTTAGGCGAAAAACAATCAAAGCAGATGTACGAGTATTTAAAAAGTATATCCATTTTAGTGCACGCAACTGTGCCACCGAGTATATCCTGTACAACCTTCAAATAATACCAGTTAAAACAAAACACTCGTTCAATATCGTATAGTGTGGATGCAACCGGTTTTGCTAATAGTCCTACTCCTGATACATCCAGACAGTCCTACGCATCGGATAGCAGGAGCCCACAACATTTTGGGGCTGGTGTAATGGTTTTATTTTTTTATACTACTTGCTGATGGCTCAAGCATAGTCAGGAACCTGCCCTATGATGCCACTGCTTGCGTTCATTAACTTGAGGCTTCAGTACCGTATGTCCCAGTGCATTTACAACATTTCGTTACCAAATGTTGTTTTCGTTTCGCCTATTTGTCTCTCTCTTTTGCATGGAAAAATGAGGAGACAACAACTCTAACTACGTAACGTATTTTTGCTGTCTCTTCTTTTCTCCATACAAAAGACAGAGACACGTAGGCGAAACGAAAACAACATTTGGTAACGAAATGTGGTAGCAAAACTCGGACTTTGGGTACAGATGTCACGGCTCACGTGCCGGTAATTTCACCGGCACTCATACCCTTTAAACCGAAACACAGCAATGCTGCTTCTCCGCAGATATAGGCATGGTGGTAGTACTTCTTCGGACAAGCCCGTCACAAAGATTTCTACTACTAGAAAGTAAATAAAAAATAAAATTAAATATTATGGACAATTCACACAACACACCCAAGCCTCAAGGAACCAAATAGCTGATATAATACTATAATACTTATGCACATTTTTTTTGTAAATAAACCCCCCTCCTCCCAAATACACTCAAATATTTGCTCTCGGCGGGAATCTAACATACGGCGCCAAGGACAAGGCTTCCACCAACTAGGCTGAGAGGCCATTCAAATTAATTTGGAAAAATTAATTTATTGGTTCAAAATAACATGTGTCACAATTTCGTGGTTACTTTAAAAGTAAGCAGTGAAGTTATGCTGTATCTTTCTCGAAACTTTAACTGGCTTTTAAGACAATTGATCACATTAATTACAATTTCATTTTATTCAAATGCAATAAAACTCCAAAACCTGTTAGATTGATAAATTAACATAGGTATAAGTATACAGATTGATGATTTTTAAACAATAACTAGCAACAAAGCCCGGTGTTGCCCGTGTTTTTGAATTAAATTCGATTATTCTAGATTATTCCAGAATGTTAGAGAATATTCTAGAACGTTACAGAGCATTTTGGATGATGACCGATTATTCTTAATCATTTTAAAATCTTTGATATCTATCAAAGATTCACAAAGATCTAAAGTATTTTAGAAAAATCTTGAATTTTTTGAAAAGTCCTGTGATCGAAACGGTTACTACACATAGATCCACTACCAACAGGGAGTAGATCTAAAAAAGCTTGTGCTAAAAAAACCTGTACATACGTACACACACTTGCTTTTTATTATATACATTGATTATTGAAATTAAGCTATTCAAACTTGTTTATTTTTACAGATTTTTAAAAGCTACCATTTGAATGTTTAAAATGTTGTTGACCCCTCTGATCAAGAGATAATGTAAGAAGCTCCCGGTATAAAAGGCGTGCCCTGCCAGACACTGCCATTGTCAAGCAAACAGACAAACAAACATGAAGATTTTTATCGTAGTCGCAATCTGCATCGTCGTGGCTCAGGTAATATATTTGACCTAATTCGCTAATTCGATCATTCAAGAACGTCATTCGATCATTCAATCGTTTAATTTTGTTGAAATCATTTCATTAGCATTTGATGTCCAGAAAAAAAATTAACTGTGTTTTTGGATGATCAAGTAAATTATTTTGATTGTGGTACCAATTCTCAATTTGTCATTTAAGCTTTGCTTACATTAATGCGTTCTGTGGTGTCGGGCAGTGAAACGCTGTCAAATATGACAGCGATATTTGACACCATTTTCCGCTGGCTATATGTGATGGCGATGGCGATCAATGAAACGCTGTCAAATATCACAGTCATATTTGACAGCGTTTTTCTGATCGTCATCGCAGGTTGTTTAGATGTGCGCACAGCTTTAGATTTTTAATGAAAATGTTTACAAAAATCTATGTTGTTTCTAGAACTCGTAGTTTATCTCTGAGGAAAAAAAATCTTCACAGATCCCTGATTTCATTTCAAAAATATTTCATTTCATTTCATATCTGTCAGCAGTTAATTCATACTGTCACAGTTATCTGCAAGAAATAAGTGGTTTTCTAATGGTTTTCTAATGGGTAGGTAAAAGTAACGTTGTTAGTAAAATAAACAATAATTATCTAACTAGATTATATAAAACATTGTAGAAGTACTTTTCGTTCATAACTAATTACATATTATTTTCCAAAGGCCTTAACTGACGAGCAGAAGGAGAAGCTGAAGAAGCACAGATCCGAGTGCCTCACGGAGACGAAGGCTGAGGAACAGCTCGTCAACAAGCTGAAGACTGGAGACTATAAGGTGATACACACCATCAATCACCCAATACAACCATTCCTCTTGTCATATCACTAATTCTTTCAAACGAGATGACTGAAAGAATTTGAAATACATCTCGTGCAATTATGTTTTCAAACTTTAGGTTTTATGACATGCCAATTTCCTCACGATATTTTCCTTCACCGTTTGAGAACACTTTGCTGACCTCCTAATTTCATAGATAACCTGTTGTTTCTAACCAACTTGAAATAAAAAAAAGGGAAGTTTCGATTGTATTTTTTAAATTTTTATCGCATAACTTCGTCATCAAAGCTTGTTTGATGTTTTATCTGGAAGGTAAATATTTCCATATTGGTCAAACGGTTAATATCATCAAAATCGTTTTAAAGGTTTGAGCATGAAGTCGGTTTCTCAAGTTTTTTAAACTTATTATAGTGGTTTTCACAGCCAAAAAAGGCACATACGAAGAAAATTACGTCAGTTACTCATTAAAAGCGCACATCTAGGTGATAGCAACAGCGATCAGTGAAACGCTGTCTAATATCGCTGTCATATTTGATAGCAAAAGATGTGAGCAAGGCTGTAGGGTATCAATTAAACTTAAGTATTTATTGTAGGCTGACAATGAAGCACTGAAGAAGTATGCCCTCTGCATGATGATGAAGTCAGAGCTGATGACTAAGGACGGCAAGTTCAAGAAGGACGTGGCTCTGGCGAAAATCCCTAATGCTGGTATGTTGAACAACGAACCAGCTCTGTATGTTAACAACAAGTCTTTAGAGTGTAAAAAAACTTAGGCCCGTATGCAGTCTGAGTCGAACCTTGAGCATAGATTTTTAAAACAGGTCTCCCTCAATTGGGCTCTTTCTACAACGGAGAGTGGTGTCACAATAGACCAGTGTTATAGTAGCACACGCTTCTTTAGCATAAAGTCATGCTGAATTGCAGCCAATTTTAATGTCATTGCTATTATTTATTTATTTTTGACTTTTTTATACTATTAAATAAATAACTTTTGATTTGATTTGATTCAAAAAGTGTCAATAATTTAGCATTATTTATACATGATGCGGCCTTTAATTATATTTGCTGTTGTTGATGAATCAAATTCATTTAAGCTTTAATGTCAACCTCAGCACAGTAGTTCTAGAAATCTGGTATCTAACTATGGTGAAGATCCATTTGTATCCAAAAGCAAAATCAAAAAATAAAACCGCTTCTAAGAAAAAATATCTTCTTCTCTTCTTGGTTAGAAAAACCCGTCGCCTTTCATGAAATTCTTTTTACATCTGAAGAACCTATTTTTGATTATTACACTTTTCAGCTGACAAACCCGCCGTGGAGAAGCTGATCGACTCCTGCCTGGCCACCAAAGGCAACAGCCCCCATCAGACTGCTTGGAACTACGTCAAGTGCTACCACGAGAAGGACCCTAAGCATGCAATCTTCCTATAAATCAAAAGTTACCTTACTGCACCAACCATCTTCAAGAACTAAACACGACTTTGATTTTTGGAGCTTACACTTTTGCCAGCTATCGTCACGCGACGTTTGATATTGTACTCAAGATTGATGCTCAAAAAGTTTGCAAAGAATATCACAGCTTTTAACAACGTTATAATTTCAACACAAATATTATTTTAAGAAATTTCAAAGTAATAGGTTTTGAAGCTTCTTTGTAAAAGAAAAAACATCAGGTTGGTGCATTAAAGTGTCTAAATCTCAAAACCACAAACGACCATTTCCGAGCCAGTATTAAGAAATGATTTGTCATATTTGATGATGTTTTCGTTTTCATTCATTGCTTTGATATTGATTTGGCTGCTCATGTTAATTTCACGTGATTAAGCAATGCAAGATTTCAATATTTCATTGTGAAGACCATTTAATTTTGTAAAACAAATTGTTTTCATATTGACCAAAACCTTAGTTTAGTTGAGTCAACGTTGAAAATACATCTGAAGATGACCATGGTTAGTTTGCGTCACTGTTTGACTGACCATTTCATTTAAGTAGGTATGCATAGATCAATATTCTTCAAGAATATCACTATTTTAAATTTACATGTTTTCTGAATGTAGTTTTGGTATTTTAGCAGCCAATGTAACTTTAACAGGGTTTTTGTTATTTATCTTAAAATTAGAAAAAAAACAGGAACTGCCATATCGAATTTAATATGCAACAATAAAGAAATAAGCACTGATTTGCATTTTTATTTATGACCTTTCTGAACTGAATTTAATACTTACACATAGAAATCAATATCAGAAACAAATAAAAAAAAAGAAGAAAAACAAAACAAAACGAAGAAAACAAAAGAAGAGAAGAAGAAGATAAAGAAGTAACAAAAAATAAAAAAATAAAGGTGGACTGTGTAAAAGATGACAATGAGTAAGAAAAGAGTGAACACCGAGATTATTAATTAGATTGAACGAATGCGTTGACCTCTCAGTTTAAGTTGAGGACAAAAATGATGATGATAATTGTCTTATCTATTATTTCATCATCATCACTAATGTCTCCACAAAATAAAAAAACATTGGCAAAAAAACAAGTATCACATTGGAGCGACATAGCCCAAAGAACTAGCAAGCTGAAGTGCCAGTGAACCGGTCCTGTTTGCCGATAATCGCTGGGATAAATAAGTTCTGCAGTGGAGACTGAGCTTAGGCAAACTTAGTGTAAGGAGACGTCAGACTAGATGGAGTGACGACTTGTGCAGGGTGGCAGGCAGCAATTGGATGGGAAGAGCCAAAGACTGGGCTTAGTGATGTGCCATGGGAGAGACCTATGTTCAGCAGTGGACTGCAACAGGTTGATAATGTTGATAATGAGTGGATGAATCAGTATTTCACGACGATGGAACTCTTATTGTCGAAGAGGATTCCATAACGATGGTAATAGTAAACAAGCCTAAAACAATAGCATTGTCTATGACATAACCTATTATTGCAATACAATATTTAAAATTCCGCGTGAATCGATACTCATAAAGCTAAACAAAAAACAGTAAAACAACAATTAATCATCAGCATTATATTCAAAAATTGAATGGTTTGTTTTGAAATTTCGTTTTCCAACTTCACAAAGGTTGTATAAACACATTTAATAGCTATAAGACCCTTTCTTGATAGGATATGATTCAGTTATTTTATGTCCGGTAACCGTGTTGCTGCCTAAATGAAGACAGATATTTTAATATGTTTTTCTTTCATTATGGGCCTGACTAAAGTGAGAATACGTTTTTTTGCTCCAATTTATTTATAAATAAACTTGGCTGGCGTCTTTGTCTGGTCTGGGGGCTAATTCTCGGGCCGATCTCGATCATTTTGCAATTTTAAATACACATTGGCATTGCACAACCCCGCACTTTTTCTACGTTTTCCATATATCGTAACTGTCGAGGCTTTTACGATGAGGTCGTTGATGAATTACTCAAGGAAATCATCCATTCTCTCTTCGAAAAGAAGCAATAAAATAAAAATTCAAAATGATCGAGATAGGCCCGAGAATTAGCCCCCTGGTCTAGTGAAAAGCGGCTTCATTCTGTGTTATTAATGCATTGGACAATAGTTCTCTCGCGAAAGGAATGATTCTATTGACCCCCTCGTCAATGTTCGGGATTCTGCTACAGAGCTGTTGTATAAATCTTTTCGTTTTGTCGCCACAAAAGTGGTGTGCCAATTTGGACTCTAGCGTACTTGAAAAAAAGCCTCCTGATCAAAAGGTATAAGTAGCAAAATGTCCAACAGAGCAAAAGGCCTAATGAGCAGTAAGACTAATTAGCAAAATGACGAAGTAGCAAGCTACTTAAACCACTATTTCAGTTAGTTTTCACTCCGAAATCGACATAATTAATCAAATCAAATCAAAAGTGTACCTATGTATTCAGTAGAATTGCAAGGATTACTTTGAAACGTTTTTAAGCAGGATGACTCTAGGTGCCAGTTCCACACAACCAAGCCTAGAAGAACAGAGAACAAACTACGGCCTCATTGTGATTCAATTTATTATTGTTACAGGCGTATGAAGCTGTTTCAATAGGCGTTGTTGCTATGTCACTGATTCCTCCAAGAATTATGTTTCCTCTGGATATCCTTGAAAACGAGGTAATTCTAGCCTTTTCTTCTTATTGTGTTAATAGTTTTTCTAAACCATGTCATGAGGAGGGATGAAAGTCATGCGACTAGGAGAGTGATGAGTATGGATGTGCATGGATTGTGAGCAGAGGTAGATCAAAGAAAACGTGGATGAACTGTGTGAAAGATGACATGGATAACAGAGGAGTAAATGCAAAGATGAAGGCTGACAGACGGGAATAGAGGAGAAAGACATGTTGTGCCGACCCCATGCACATGAAGTGGGCTAAGGGCAGGAAGAAGAAGAGTTTTTCTAGACTAGTGCGAGGTCATTTTCGAGAAAGCGTCCATTTTCGTGCACTTGACATAGGTATTTACGAACTTTTTAGGTGTTTCGCATGATGTTCTCATTTACCGCTTTAGAGTACCTACTGGCGTATTTTTTAGGCGTGGCTTTAGAGACACTGATATGAAACTGACTTTTCTTCATATTGGTTCGGTAGATTCATCATTCAGTTCAGTGGCCTACCACAAGCTCTGTCTGACTCTGTCTCTGGTTCTGGTTTAGAGTCTGTGTGAGGCAGAGACAGACAGAGCTCATGGTAAGCCTACTGTTTTTAAACTTTTTTTGTAGAAAGAAGAATTCCCTTTTTGCAAAGAGAAGATAAAGAAGGAGACGGTCGAAGATGACGATTCAAAGCTTCGGAGATCATATTTTGAGTGCATGGCGGAAACTCACGTGGAGCCAGGTCTTGTCAAGAAGTTTAAAGCTGGAAGTTGGGTAAACATGCAACCTTAAGACAGTTCAGATATTTCAATGTGGGTATACACACGGCTTCTCTTCATCATCATCAGGCCACCATAAGCCAACATAGGAGAGGCCTATGTCTCCCCTATGCAGCATTGCTGTGTTTCAGTTTGAAGGGTGTGGGTGTCGGTGAAGTTACTGGCACGTGAGGCTGAACATCTGTATGCTTCAAGTTGATGGACGCAGGGAAGTGCATCGTAGGGCACGTTCCTGACGTGCGTGACTTACGAGGCAATACTTCGTTATAGGCGATGGTTACCACTTAACATCAGGTGGGCCATATGCTTGTTCCATCAGCTAGTTCCATCAACATTTGTTTGCAGACGCTTAGCAATTTAAGTTACACGATATAATAATGCATGAAATTGAGATACTGAGCCAAGAGCTGCAAAACGGTTCCTGACTCAGCGTGAAGTTAGTATAGCCTATAGGAACTAACGCTGGTCTTCCGTCAGAGCCGCGCAGTAAAGCCAACTAATACTGCAATTTTTAATTATTTCGAAATTACCTTTAAACATATTTTATGCCATTGTCATACAATGCTATCTAAGCCCCAGTAAGCCCCAAACAAAATGAATATGGAATTAAAACTTTTTACTATTTTTTTCAGCAAAATCATCCTTCTTTAAAGAAATGGGCACTCTGTGTTTTGGTGAAAATGAATCTGATGTCGCCTCAGGGGGTCTTCCGATATGACACTGCAATGGCCAAGATTCATGATGATGGTGAGAGTACCTATATTATCTTTGTTTGACGTAATCGGTGAAGGAAAACATCGTGAGAATACCAGTAGTTTAATCAGTGTTGAGGCGCTACGCATATGCTATACCTACGTAAATGCTACGCCTACCGGAACGGAATAATCTTGTTTAAAACTGACTAATATATGCTCATAAAATAATATCAATAAAAAAATAAGATCACAACCTGTGCTCCCTAGGCACCGTAGTCACAATGAATATAATTAAAACAAGAAAAAACAGGACTTAATGGTAAAGTGCGAATCCTAAAGACGTGCTTATGTAATCTATAAAAATCTGCTTGAAAAATAAAATGCAAGAAATGTTTGTTTACAGATAAAAAAACTGTCGACAAAATCATTGCTCAATGTCTCAGTAAGAAAGCGAAGCCTCCTCAAGATATAGCATGGAATTACTTGAGATGTCACTTCAAGAGAGATCCCAAAAACAAGTTTCCATCCCTTGGAATAATGTATACTTTCTAACAGCGCCATCTATGCCACCATCACTGAAACTATAACGTTTAACTATAGCGCCATCTAGGATCTTATTTTATGAACTATGTTATATTGTAGCATGCGTTGAAAAGGAAAAGAGGTGCCGAGTTAGTCTGAATTAGTTCTGTTTTAATTGTATAGATGGCATGAAAATCATGTTGAAAACTCCGATTGGAGTTCTGTTTTTCCAGTTATTTAAATACAGTAAATTGAAAATTAATAAAATTTACCAACCCGTGGTCTCTTCCTACCCTCTAAGAGTGTTTAACTATTTAATAAGGTGCTGACTACCATATCAATAAGTTTCTATATTTAACCGGTGTTTAGAACATCGTAGTTCATCCACGCCAGAAACATGCCCTATGATGAGTGCATCATAGGGCCTTGCGTCCAATAACTTAAGGCTAACTGATGTTCAGCCTCACGTGCCAGTAATTTCACCGGCACCTACACCCTTCAAACCGAAACACAGCAATGCTGCTTCACGGCAGAAAAAGGCATGGTGGGTACTTCCACGGACAAGACTTCACAAAGAGTTATTACTACTATTTTTCTATTTTTTTTTATTTTTTATTCTACGTTATTTTTTTTTATGTTTGGCAAATTCATCATCTGCACTTGGTGTGCAGACTGGTTTCCGCAAGTAGTATGCCGATGGCGGTGTCACGTAGTCACGATGTTTTCCTTCGCTGATTCAGTTTGTGAGGACTGGCATAGTGCACATATAAATTTTTCATGAAAAAAACTCTTTGGTACACGACTGGATTTGAACCCACGACCTGAGGATCAAAAGGCGGGGCTGCTACCACTAGACCACCAGTGCTATTTTTAACGACGTTACTTTCCGTAGTAAATACATTCAACAGTAGGTCTAGCTCCATGGTGGGTGGCTATAAGTGCATCCTGTATTATATTTATATTTTAATCGACTATCAGCCGCATCTAGACCAGACAGTTGGCAAAAACCGTATCTAGTGATTATGGTATAGGTGTTGCTTATCTTTGGAAAACGTTTCCCCATAATTATAAAGGCAGTGGCGCCGAGTGTATGGACAAGGGTGAGAGAGCGATGTGAACGATGGTTCGCGTATTTTTTTTAACTTTTTGACGTGACATTTTAATAATTCGATGGTGCCAGCTGCACGCACAAAAAAACATGACTCATGTGGCGTTACCTCGCTTTGAGGCGTTCCATTTAAGGCTTGAAGTGCAAGCGAGAGTGCGGAACGAGCGACAAAGAGGCACGCACGGCCTCCGCGTTCGGCAGCGTTCGACATCTGTCTCTCTCCTACTTAAGTGAGCGATGCGTCCGCGTGGACAGCTGTATTTGTCACGTTCAACTATCGTCAGTAATGGCCTGAACACACCTAGTTCGCTGGCGGTAGCGATCAGTGAAACGCTGTCAAATATCGCTGTCAGATTTGAGATTAGACAGCGAATATTTGACAGCGTTTCACTGTTCGCTACCGCCAGCGAACTAGGTGTGTTCGAGCCTTAAACCGACTCTACTGCAACCGGTTTTTTTATACTTACGGGGTTCTTCCGAGAAAGTAGGTACTTACCTACTACTACCATACCTATTTCTGCCGTGAAGAAGCATCGACGTGTTTCGGTTTGAACGGTGTGGGCCGGTGAAATTACTGGCACGTGAGGCTGAACATCTGCATACCTCAAGTTGGGATGTTGTCTTTGTGGCCCGCGGTTTGCGTCCCATTGACACTGTGGCCCATTTTGTATTATTTACGTTGTCGGTGTGGCCCAAAAATTTGGGCCTTAAAGTTAGTAGCAAAAACAAGTGGTTTTTGGTTGTCTTTGTGGCTCATTATATTTTGTGGGAACAAATGCGCATTATAAGTATAGTCAGAGCAAAAAGTTATGTAATTAATTTAATTACCACTCAAATACAATAAAAAAATATTTGATGGAAACAGGACGGCTAGTAGGGCACGTTTCTTATGTTTGGTTCATAATTTTCTTTTGCATTCTTTTTACAAAATAATATAAAAAAAATAACGGCATTGCAGAACTAGCGCTCAGACTGTGTAGCAAAACAGAAAATAAATAATAGGTACGGTTTGATAATATATAATTATGATAACTTTTGAAACAACCATGGTTTTGAACTTTGAAAACCATCTATTTATACCCCGTTGTTTATAATGTAGACGTTTTAGAGAAAGGCCAGGTTAGGAGTACCCTAAACCGACGAGCATTATGAAGAAGAATGAAGCGTATGAGGTATGTCAGGATCGTAGCAAGTGGAAATCCGTGATCTCTGCCTACCCCCATGAGAATAAGGCGTGATTTTATGTAGGTATGTATGTATGCTTATAATGAGTTTTGTGTCCCCGTTCTTTATAAACATCAAAGGTTTCCTTCCCCACCCATTGAACCCTTCTCATAGACAAGCTCACTCACTTATATACCTGATAATTGCAACCGCATCAGTTTTTACCCCACATTGTTCTCGGAACTTAGCTTCCTATACTGTTAGGAACAATCATTGCCAATTTCAATAATTATTATGAAGTTGATAGGTAAATTAGATTGGCTTGAAGGTCGAAAAAAAGTTCTGGCATCTTGAGTCAATAGTGAGAACCCATAGTTTTTTAAACTAATTATTTTTGCTATTCAGCGTGGCAATGCCGCCAGCGTCTTGGGGACGCTTCCGTCTGGAACTGATTTGGATCAGTTGAGCTATCTCTAGATCGTTTGTAACGATCTGCAGATAGCTCAACTGTTTCTTGTGTATTTTGTACATTTTGTAAATATTATGTTTAATTGTAAGTTTCTTTGTGTAAATAAATTGTTGTTTGTCAAAGAAAAGTTCTGGTCTGATTTTACATACATATTATTTTTTAAGTTTATGTTTATTTATTTAATCTTAGACTCACAGTTACAATAATTGTTTATCTTAAGCTATTCGATGTATTTTATACATTAACGAATCTACATTATGTAAACAATAAAGTAAGTAGATAGGTACAAAAACAGCAATAATATTATCTTTTTAAAGTTATGCCCGAACTAATTTAAATAGGTATCATAACAGGTTATCTACCTTAGCATGCAAAATTTGGTAGGTATAGTAGGTATAAGTACTTAGTTAAGAAAATTACATTTAAAATCAAAAGTTGAAAAATAAGAAATAAAAACACTTAAGAGTATTCATGTTATTATTATAATACTTATCCAGTTTTTAAGTTCAATTATTATGTTAGGTATATTATTTAAAAAAAAAATACCTAACAGAGGTTTTATGTTATACCCTGATTGATTGAAAATAGTAGTTTATGATACTGTTGCATAATAAGGGTTCTTATAACATGAGTGAGTTTTTTTATAGTATCACACGAGTGTTATAAGACCAAGTTATGTACAGTGTCATACACTACTTTATCTACTCTCATACTATAAAACAATATTGCAAATAAAACGCTGGTGCAATCAGCTTGCTATATTATTTAGTTATGTCAACTTCGTTGTAAATATTGAATGTACTTTAAATCATGGAGTATTTACTCTGGACTCGTTCACTGAACCTTTTTTGTTTTAAAGTAGAGCTTCAACCTCCTTGGTCCAGCTCCTTGGTCCTTGGAGGTCGTATAGGTGTATCGTTATGATAAAAAAGTTATATTATGATACAGGTGTCCATACAAGACCTGTATCGTAATGTAACTTTTTTTCTTATTATTTTTGGCCTGTACGTAATGTTTGTCATAAGAATTTTGTTTTCAGTTTTAATATCTTTGTATTATAGTATCAGAGTAGATAAAATCTGTTATTTTTTTTTCAACTGCTTTTGCGTTAATTTATTTGAGGTGTCAGCATAAATTTAAAGACTATATTATATTTTCATAGGTTTACTTAAAGATTCTTTGAATAATCTTAAAGAAAAAATAAAACGAGGTAGAACATTTAAATAATTATAGATTAGTCCTAATTATGCGCCATGCCATCTATTACACTATACACACAAAAAAAACACCAGCAAAACTTGTACTTTGGGAACCAGGTTACTGAAAATTTTATTGTGCTTGGATACATAAAAACAGCTATACTTTTTAAAACTTAATTGTTACTCAAAGCTAGCTCTGTCACTGTTAGTTGTTACCCAGTGGTAAGTGGTACAAATAGTATTTATTTCAGTACCCCAAGTCCCAGTGCAATTGATGAATGCAATTGATGAAAAAAGATGAGACAACAACTCTAACTACGTAATGTATTTTTGCCGTCTCATATTTTCTCCATACAATAGAGAGAGACAAATAGGCGAAACGAAAACAACATTTGGTAACGAAATTTTGTAGCAAAACTCCGACTTCGGGTACTTCGGGGATAATTTTATTGTGCTTGGATACATAAAAACAGCTATACTTTTTAAAACTTAATTGTTACTCAAGGCTAGCTCTGTCACTGTTTGTTACCCAGTGGTAAGCTGGTAAGATGGTAAGTGGTACAAATTCAGATCCATAATAATTGTGTTAGTAATAATTTAAGTACCTATTGTTTATCTTTTGATGTATTTTTATAAGTAAAATCATAAAACAATATTCCTGCTGTTTTTTTAATGTAACTAGCTGATGACAATTAAATTTAATGTAACAATGTGACTATGAAAATTAATTTAACAAGCATATGGCCCACTTGACGCTAAGTGGTAACCATCGCCTATGACAAAGCATTGCGTCGTAGGCCACGCACGTCAGGAACGTGCCCTACGATGCACTGCACTGCGTCTACAAGTGGAGGCATACAGATGTTCACACTCTCTTAACCGAAACACAGCAATTCTGCTTTACGGCAGAACTAGGCATGGTGGTAGGTAGTACTTCCCTGGATGAACCTTTTACAAAGAGCTCTATATACTCTTTTTTATGATACAGAAAGAACACAGAACAAAGGCTAGGTATTATGTATATTTGTAACAAATACTGTTTGTCCTCGGTGGTGATCAGTAGGCCTACCATGAGCTCTGTCTGTCGTGTCTGTGTTTGTTCACAAAACCAGAACCAGAGACAGAGCCAGACAGAGCTCATGGTAGGCCTAGAGAATTACTTTAGTGATACAGAAAACCAGCGCGCCACAACCTACAATAAAAGAACCTGCTGTTAAAAAGTAGGTATGTTTTTTACATAACAACATAACCATTGTACATAATATAAGCTGCAATTTTCCCTATACATGTTTATCATATTTGTAGGTAGAACTCCTAACTAGGGCGCAATTAGCGACAATCTAAACTACCAATCGCGCGGTACTGTACTTTACTATTATTTTGTCATACATACCTGCCTGATGTGTGTACGTGTACTCTGTTCTGTTCTATGGATACATGTTGTGGGTATAATTTTGAAACAATTATCGATGTACAATAATGGATGGGAAATGTACTTTTTGTTTTTTTGTCGTGGTAAAGAGTACTACAAAAACATATTTCATACTCATACTCATAATATTTATTCAATAATTATGTTACATGGTGACGTCTTAAAGTTAAAAATGGTGAATACATAATAGGCCCTAATGTACAGGGCATAGCAATATTTGGAGTGGAAGCGGGCCGAAGTCTGAAAAAATAGATAAATTAAAAACTAGTTGTTATTTTTATATATGAAGTCAATTAAATTATTATTATAACGCAGGCAGTGTATCATTGAAAAAGTCATTTCCTTTTAGGGCAAAGTAGATTTTTTAGAGCTTTTAGTTATTAAGTAGTTGTGCTACAGAGTACTACAAAAACAACGATTTCCTTGTAAAATAAATTTGAAAGAGTTTGGAAAGTTCTTGTACTTTTAGTTTTTGTAACTCTTTATCGTCGCGTGGTAAAATGGTACAATTGTTTTGAGTTAAAAAAATTAATTATAAATTAGAGCCAAAATTTTGATCATAAAACTAAAAGCACTCAGATATATTCAAGATTTATAATCATGTAATGTAAATCAACTTTCGCAGCTGACTGTAGATAGATAGATAGATAGAAAATACAGAAAAACATCTAAGTGGAAAACAATGGGCGGTCTTATCACTAAACGCGATCTCATCCAGACAAGCTTTTTTTATTATTTTGTTTTAAAAATAAATTATGCGGAATATACATTATTTACAAAAACTATTAATACATGAAATAATTAAAAAGAAAATATAAAAATTACATTTTATAAGAAACTAGAAAATTTTATAATGAACTCTGTTTTCCACCTGAAAGTATTATAGGTAGAAAACAGAGTTCAGATCACCGACCGCAGTCTGAATTATGCGGACGATCCACACAACACTATTTAGCCCCAAACTAAGCAGAGCTTAGCTTGGGATGGACGGGGCTTGAAAAGTCAATAAGTACCTACAAATATTCGTAAAAAATACAGACAGTAACTCCACCTTAATTATATTTTTTAAGTTTGACTGGAACGTTAATAACTTGGTAGGTAATGCCTTTGGCCATAACTATGCATAATAATTTAACTAAATAACATAGGAATATACCTACTTATTAGCCATTGTTAGTAGAAGGACACTGCGGATAAATAAGCGCATTTATTAATTATTAACTCACTCACTAAGTAGTGCACGAAAAGAGCCTCGTTGAGGCGCACTTAAAATCCTTTCACCACACTTGGTTTGAAAGAATCAGTGACACGATAAGAAGAAGAACTCACTCATTCTTTCGAGCCAGAAGTGTGGTGAAAGGATTTTAACGAGGCTCTTTTCATGCACTTGACACAATCGAAATTGTTAGTTTATAGTTACCACCAGAGGTTTTCCCCCTTAGGTAAAACATGAATAGCTTTAAGAAAACAATATGAATAGCTTTATGAAAAAAAATTCAAAAGTTATGTATACCTACCTACGAAAGCTATACCATCATTAGACAGTTCAAAAATAAATTTTATTCAAGGCTTTTGGAAAAAAGTTTTTATAGCGTTAAAGATTTCATTTAAATTATTTTATATCTTGTATGAATGATTATTTTTGAATTGATTATTGTTATTATTCTGAGATACTGATTTATTTTAATTTAACTTATATTTTCTACTTTTTGTGTGAATTTTGTATGTCGGTCTCCGACGAAGTTAGGTCCTTTTACAAAACAAAAAAATAATAGCAGTGAAGTTCCAGCGTGGTGCCACTCCAACTTAGTGAGACGTAGGCAATAATACAAAAGCAAAAGTTTCAAAGACAGCACCTATGGTCTTAGAGACGTTTGAAAGTGATTCTCGTGATTTAATTGAATAAATATCTTTTAACTTTGACTTTGAACCACAACAAATTGGCTGCAGCAGGTAACTGATACCTAAATTAAGTATTTTGAGCGAAAGTGGTTCCCAAAACGAGTTTTACTGACAGACATACCTAAATAATGAAACCCTTTTGAGGCAGGACTTTTAGAAGAGAGTACCTAAATAAGTATAATAAATAATAAATAAATATTGTAGACAATTCACACTATACTATCTAGCCCCAAACTAAGCAGAGCTAGTACGATGGGAACCAGATAGCTGGATTTATTTATAAAAAATATTTTTATTTTGGTAAATAGGTAGGTACTACATACTTAGGATAAGTTGTTCCATCATCATCATCGTAGTGGATCGTAGGCTATGGATACTACTTAACATGAGGTGGGCCCATTATAATTATTCCATTACATAGTTGTTAGTTATAAAAAACTATATTAAAATATGCATATACATTACAACGTGGGTCAAGTTGTAAAATCTTTATCTTAGTAAGGCAACGCTTTCTTATATCAGGCGATGGTTACCACTCAACATCAGGCTGTATAAAATATCTCGGATGGGAGAGGATAAACAGGGATAACTGAGAAATATTGATTTTTGATGGTCCGATTCTCAAAATGTTTCCAAACAAAGCAACGAACCAATTTTTAAACTTCGAACCTATTTGAACTCAGAAGCCATTCGGACCGCCCATCACGGCCACTGGATTGGCTACCTACGACTTTGTGTTACTTTAACGCAGAACTATATCCATCCCTTTTACCCGCGTTATAATCCACCTACTTTGGTAGCGACCTCTCGCTCCACCACACAGATTACTACTGTACAAATTGCAGATGGCTCACTGTTTTTCTACGTGCATTTTTGTAATCAATTTTTAGGGCATTCTAATACTTTTACTGCCTTTCAAATTTAGATTTTATCCTCTCAGTTATACAGACTGTAGTTGATTGAGTTTTGGTTGGTTTTTACGTCGTTTTTAGAGGTTGGGCTTAGGTATAATTTTTAACACAAAGTTTTTTTTGCTTACATGCCATTATAGTTATGGCGGTATATTTTTTTATATTCTGAAAACGTTTATCCGTGAACTGGTGTTTGTAATTATTCGTTTATCAGATATCAGATAAAGGCTTTTTACATAGTTTATTGGTGAGTGTCCTTCCGTTGGTTTCGAACATTAAAAATGTATAAAAAACTGGGAAGTAATATTATGCATATTTTCGTGACCTGACCAGTTTTTAAATTGATTAGGTTTTATTGTAACTGAAAATAATTTCTCTTTCTTTTTTTTAATTTCTATAAAAAAAACTAGCTGTTGTAAGTAAGTAAGTAGGTATTTATCTTTATTTATTTGGTAATAATGACTGTTGGCGTCTTCCGATCCTATATAAGATCGCAGGTTCGAATCTAGTCCAGTAGGTACCTATGGATTTTTCTGTTCAGAAAATGTATCTTACACAATGCTAGTGCTCTCAAACGGCGAAGGAAAACATCGTAAGGAAACTCATAGCTAAGACAGCTCTGCACGTATTGACAATGCCTTTTCTGTGGATTAGGCCGACTATACTCTCAGGACGGTATAGATGCTGGGCAAGCCTATTCCATCTGAAATCCTGTCACAAATATCCTCGAAAGTGAGTAATCACAGTTGCCTCTGAAGCATAAATCATCTACAATAGATGAAAAGGCCTGTTTACTTTTTTTTAATACTTTAGGACAATCAATTTAAATTTCACAGTAACCTTTAAACAAAACGTCGGTTAACAGTTATTAATGAGACCAATGGATGAAAATGCAACAAATTACAATATGGCATGCGTTATTAACATTAACTTGTTTAGTTGTTCGCTCGTTCCTTAAACGGCTACTTGATTAGAAAACGGTATAAGTCTGTGTTGGATCTTTTTACTATGAGTCCCGTATCTATATTTTTCAAAGTCAAAACCAAAGTCAAAAATGTATTTATTCAGTAGTATCACAAGGATCACTTTGAAACGTTCTAAAGCTAGTTGAGTCTAAGTTTCTGTAGGTATCCTTAATCTTTAAAACCAAAGTAATTCCTGTATTGATTGAGAGATGATTGAGTAAATAAATATTTTTACAGACGACAGATGGCGCGAGGAGTACCTAATGATATTATGATAAAGTTGATTGTTGAAAACACGAATAAAACGATATTTTCTAAAATGAAACCTAACTAAATCGATTTGGCGCTCCCAAAATACCCTGTTTACTAAATTTCATAAAAATTGTTGGAGCCGTTTCCGAGATTCAGATTATAATATATTTATTTTTGTGATCAACATTGCAAATACCTTGAATTAACCACATTATTAGTGCACCTATTATTGCTTTCAAGTATTTTCTCCTCATCTACAGAACACTGCTATCAACTCGCCTACTGTTATGCACCGAAGATTTTCTCTATATACAAAAACCAACAACAACGATCACGCGCGTCCACTCCTAGGAATTGTAATTACAGATTTGCATACATTGTAATTATAAATCATTATAAGACATTATCGTGAGCCATATCAGGCTGTTTTGCGATTGGCGTTCCGATCTGTCAGTTAGAAATGCTTCTTTTAAGAGATTACTGTCTCGATCTATCGATTTATTGCTCTTTTTGCTGCTTAACTGAGTGTACTGAAGTGATTACAAAAAATAAACGAATTTTAATGATAATTTAATACCTACTTGGACTATCTAAAGAGATAGTTACTTAGATAAACGTAGTACTTTGAAACCATCAATCAGTTATTATGTCCAATTAGTTATTATACTAAGTAGCTATTATATGCAACACCTAAATTGGTCACCATAAAAAACCAATTCAATATGAAATCAATAAACCAAATGCTCATGCTAATGCCTATTTCTACCGTGAAGCAGCATAAGTAGTTGTGTTTCGGTGGGTGCCGGTGAAATTACTGGTACTTGAAACTGAACATCTGTATGCCTCAAATTGATGAACGCAGGGCAGTGCATCATAGGGCACGTTCCTGACATACGTAACCTACGAGGTAATGCTTTGATATAATATGGCTATGGTTAAATATAATATATGGTAAATTGGCTATGGTTACCAATTAAAAAAAAATACTAACGAGCAATGCTCGGGTCTTCATGATGAGCAAAGCTGAGTTATATAATTTTGATCTATTTGAAGTACCACAAATTGCTAGGTATTAATACTTATTATACTTATTCACATGTCTATAGTTTTTTATTAATTCTGTAGTCGTATACAAATTGCTATAATGTAGTATAATTTTATGTTATAGGAATAAATAATTAATTATCAAGCTACCTCTTATTCGTCGCTTGCAGTTGGAATAATTATATTTCGTAATACATTTAACAGGCTTCATGCCAAAAATTTAAGCAATTTTTAGGATTGATTTTTATCATGAATTTTATTCTACTCACTGGTATTTTTGCATTACAAATGCTTTCTGTAATTATACTTACTTTACTTCTGAATAATTAACTTACTATCTCTCTTTTTAATATCTATTTTATCACATTAATATAAATGATAGCTGTGAAGGAGTCAATAAAAAATTCAATTGCTATAGAGTTTATTTTCTACATAAAATAACTTTTTACAAAATAATTATACAACTGTCAGAGAGAAATAGGTTCAATTTCAAAAACAAACTCAGGGTAATTAAATTTTTATCTACTGAAGGTAATAAATTAAATGGTATTCGAAGTAGCGGTGTCCGTTGTTTCATTGCCGTATAAAATAGTGCAAAATTGAAAAATGATACAAGTAGTAGAAAGTGTAGTAGGTAATCAAAAGTAGCCATTTTTTGACCAAGATTTAAAGAAAATAAAAATACTTTAATCCTCAATATTTTTGTATTCACAAATATTGATCCCACCCGACATATGAAATAAAATAAATTGAATTGAATATAATCAAAAGCATCTTTATCGCTTTTAATGTTTTTTAAACAATTACTACACTTCTTATATGACAAAAGAGAGAAGTTTGATTAAGAATTCTGATCATTAAAAAGTTACCGTTATTTGCATGTCGGTTCTTCTAAGAAACCTAGGCTTACATAGAATAATGATACTCAACAAATAAATAATAAGTTATTTTTATAATTATTGTTGGTTGGTTTTTATACTATTTGCTGGGATAAAAATAATGACGTCGTAATCATCTGGGTCCTTAGTACAAACTAGATGGTTCGAAATTGATGGCAAGTCCTTTGCAGATGTGGAAATATTTACCAATCAGCGCGTTATTTGCAAATTTTAATAATATTATTTCAGTCACGTGGACTCATCTGCCATCTTCTTCTTCTTAAATTTAAGAGCTTATCTCGAGAGAGGGTTTGGATGCAGTTTTCTCCAATTAAGTCTTTCGAATGCGGCCTCCTTTACTGCCCTATCCGACATGACAGTGACTTTTTCTTTATCTGCGGCTCACGTATGTTAGCGATTATGTATTGAAATACGAATAATCAACGCTTACGCGTTATTAAGTGCTATTATGATTATCCATAAACCACGTGGACTTTACTTTGTAAACACGTGATTTATGGAAATGGTTTGATGCAGGTACTTGTAATAACTATTATAAATTAATATTATAATTACAAGAATGTTATCATTAATTTTAAGTGAACACTTTTATTTGTAAAATATGAAAACGGTTGCTTTTGGCTGGCAGCCGCCATTTTGTTGTTTACGACTGTTCGTTGGTATAAAGGTAGATGGCGGCTGTTCCAGCGACAGTCTTGGTCTACCCGTCGTCCTGACAAGTTCTAGTTATGGCTCCATGATGTTACCTTGTTTTGCAAAACCTGCATATAAAAGCTAAGTACCTACCAATTGTGATTAAATTAAGTACTCAGTTGTATCAGTGCTTATTAATGGTTAATAAATATGATTATTGTTTAATAAAGTATGTTTCACTAACATATCAGAAAATGGGATAAAGAAAAGCATGCCCACTATTTAGTTTCTTTTGTTATTTGACTTTTTGCCATGTATTTTTTTTTCCACGTTGCAACAGTATCTTGTGCTTTTCCCCTTTAATTTACAGGACATCCATGGCCAGAAGCCAGAGCTCTCCTGTGCTGCCATCGCGATGCGGCAACAAGAGGATCGCCGGTCAGGCAGCCAGCGGCTTTGCAGTCACCCGCGAGTCTCATCGTGTGATCGCCTCTCCCGACGGCGCTCCCGCAGCTGAACTGGCTGGAACGTCGGCGCTGCAGTCACCAGCCACGCAGTCTGTCGCGACATGGTTCACACGGAGTGCGTCACTCTTGCATCGTGTGCGGAACTCCGGGATGGATCATCGAGCGAGCAACCTTCACTTCACGGCGTCACAGCGGCTCAACAGTCGACCCCGTGGTGTGCATCACGCAGTCTCCGCAGCCTGCTACGTTCACCTGGTGACCAGCCCCGAGACGACCAGCATCATCATCTCAGCCTGTGACACCGGCATTCCTGGGATGTTCAGCCTACCACAGCATGAAGTCTCCGCAGCCTGCTACGTTCACCTGGTGGCCAACCCCGAGACGACCAGCGTCATCATCTCGGCCTGCAACACCGGCATTCCTGGGATGTTCAGCCTACCACAGCGCGAAATCTCCGCAGCCTGCCACGTTCACCTGGTGGCCAGCTCCGAGACGACCAGCATCATCATCTCAGCCTGCAACACCGGCATTCCAGACATCGTGAATATCGTTCACACAGTCTACAGCTCTACACGCAGCGAGCACTACGACAACATACCCACCACAGGTTTTTGTTCGATGGCAGTCAGGTAACCAACTTGGACATTTCAACCACAAAATACAATCTTAATTTAGTTAACTCTTTATTGAAAAAAAAAAACACAAAGAAGATAGATAGAAAATACTTTATTGATCACCAAAACTTATAAATAGACAACAATACCTAAAAAAAAAAAAAAACAACTTAAACTATTTGTATGATCAATGGGCAGTCTTATCGCTGAGCAGCGGTCTCTACCAGACAACCGTTGGATGGATAGGACTAATGTTACTTACGAGGGATGATTGGAAAAATAAAAGATAGTCACAAAATATTGATGCGTAGCTTATACTACATACACAATTCAAAAGAAAAATAACAAAGGAATATACTTACATTATTCTAAGGCTACATAATATACCTACATAACAATTAAATATGAAAAAAGGGGCTTAATGCCACAGCATTTTTGACATTACATAATAATATATCTGAGATGTATATCCTCTTCGTGTAACCAGATTACTGGCAACTTGTTCTAACTTCAGCTTGGATCGGAAGTTGTCTTTGTTTGGATTCTAATTGATTGCTAGTGCTTTAATTGTCCCGTCAGGGTTCATCTCTATTTATATATTTGTAGATCTATCTTTTTTGTTCTTCAATGGACTTTAGAAATGGAATGTTGTTTCAAGACTATTTTGTAAGCTCCAAGCCTGATTGGGTAGGATAGCTGAAGTTCCTCTAGTTGTTGCCATGGTGTCTTCTGCAGGAACTACTCCATTCTATCATTGTTTGTGCAACCAGAGCCTGGTGTTTTTCCCACCGCTTTTGATGTTTGTGGTTTGAATTGCAGAATCTTGTATTATGTCATCGAAGTTTTTTCAGGGAGTCATCGACGTTTTGTCATTGGTATTATGTATATATACTCGTACGTCGTAGCTATCAAAAGTGTATTACGCTTTCTTTGTTGGATTATTTTTAACTAGCGACCCGCCCCGGCTTTGCACGAGTGCAATGCTGATACTAAATATACTACTGAATGTATGTAATATACAACGTTCACAGTTTTTTTTATCAGATAATACAAATATGTTTAAAGCATATAAAACACTTATGCAGCACTAAATTACTTTATTATTATTTATAACACGATAAAAAGGGTTGCACAACAACGCGGTGAGCGAGTAGCGAGAATCGACTGTCCTGCCGGTGGTTATTTCTTACTACCCGCACGGCGACGGGCGAGTCCATTATCGGGGCAGTCCATTGCACGTTGTTTGTTTCCATTGTCATCGCACGATAAAAGTTAGTAAACAATAAACTTTGTAGTACATTAATTCTTCTACCTACTACTAGATACCTATGTAAAATGGATATTATGCATTTCAATGCACACTTACATAATAAATTACGTTACGTTTGCAAATCAGAGTTACTAGTAGTCTGAGTCATTCTATGTTCAGTTGAATTTTATCCAAGGTACCTTAAAATCCTCCGTAAATTTGGGTCCGTAATAAACAGCTCAAATATTCATTTAAATGGTAACTTATAGATCTTTGTACGGTGTACAATACTGTAGAATGTAGAATATTATTTTGGATCTATTTCGTAGGGTTCAGCTAGTGTTTGCAATGTAAGCGAAAAAAAAGGGGTGTTTTTATCTCTACTGTACATATGCATGTATTATACAAATAAACCTTCCTCTTGCATCACTCTATTATATTTAAAACAACAGCAAAATCCATTGTGAAGTTTGAAAGATCTAAGCGCACATAGAAACAGACGGACAGTAGATAACTTTGTTTTATACTGTTTAGTGATATAGGTTGTAAACTTCTAAATAGGAAGAATGCCTTTGTGTAAAGAAAGAGTCTTTAGATTCTTTCTTGAATTTTCTTTCTAATTGTAAAATTTCTTGGTTGCAATATCTTTTATGATATCTTTTATGACGGGAGATTTGAAGTTTCTATGGTAATTTTACCACATTTATCTTCCATCTTCGATTCTTTTCGTCGTGTGGTCATATAATTATTATGACAATATTTTTCTCTAATTGTTACTTAATACCACTTGGCTTTTATGATCTTGTTTTTAACACGTTTCCTACGACTTGATGATGCATAAATGAACACTTGATCACTTGTGGTATGAATAAATCACCCCAAACAGTTTCCAACCAAGGCTAGTTTTCTAAGCATAGGGTGAGCCTGGTGGACTTTATGACTTGGTTCTTGGGTTTGAGCTAATTTTCCCGAGGAGCAGATGAACTGACCCTGGTGTGAAATATTTTGTCCGCCAAATTGACTGTTTTGGTAGATATCTTTTCTCAATTCTATTCACTTATTTCGAAACATTTGGAACCTCATCACATGCACACACAATACAATTTTATGGTTAGTTGTTAAGTGTTGTTTTAGTTTGAGACCCACTGTGATCTAATTTGTAGTTGTACCACAAGCGTGATTTCACACTTTCCTTCACGAGCTGTTTCTAGAGCTTCAGTAACTGTGTTGTTTTCTCACTGATGAATGTTGCTTGAGAATATTGATCTATTTATTTGCCCGGTCGAAAGTTGTGTCCTTGTTTGCTCGATGCTTCAGAAATCGCTGTTGCTGATAGCACTATTCTTTGTCCAGTAGTGGTTCACTGTGACTTTATTTATGGTTCGTATACGTTGGTATGTGTTTACTTCTTTTTCTCCATTTTACTACATCTATCGGTAGTGATTATGAAAGTACTTGTTGTAGCTACCCATGTGGTATTGAATAATGGTATAGTCGGCGTATTCTACAAGACACATGCAATCTACATTAGTGTGCTGAGTGCCCTGATACTAGACAGTTGAAACATAGTTGTTATATTGTTACGTACTCTCTCCGTCTTGGTGAAATCATGACAGTGGCCTAGTGTATGGTTATCATTGCACATAATGAACTTTCTTGTTGTAAGTGTGAGGCAACAAAATCTTTGATTCACAGACTTAACCTGTTTGGCAATGCTGGTTGTAGTTAACTCCAATGTTCGGAAACTTGATTTTAGAAATGTCTTGAATTCAAGCCATGTAGGAGCTTCAATTTTATCATTTTATAATTGCTCTTTCCAGTCCATCTGAATCTCTGGGTCCATCTTCTGCGCTAGAATATGTTTAACGATGAGATCCTAAGAGTCTGTTGTTATCTCAAAATTATGACAAAAGTTGTTGTGTCTGGGTGTACCTTCAACTGAACAGCTGACTGGGAAGTCAGCTTCTTTTGGTTAAATAATATATTCATGCCGTTTTTGTTTCTTAGGAAAACAAACAGTACTTATATTCTAATAAAACAACTGTTGACCATTAAACAGTTTTTGCATAGTGAGACTTTAATAATTTACATGGAAAAAATGAAGCAATGAGATTTTATGTAACGAGAGATTAAGGTAGACAAACTATAAAATGAAATATAGAATGTTGAAACAGAAAAACAAGAAGTATTGGGAAGTTTCCCAGAACCGTGTTTGAACAAAATGTTTTTGATTCTTGGTAGTTTTAAGGTAAAGAGATATAGTTCGGGGTCGTCAACCAAGCCGTTGAACGCAATTACTGCTCGACTAAAGAAAGTCTTTTGCCTATACTTTATTGAACAAAAGGGTATTTCTAGATGAGTCTGAAGTCTAACTGATCAAACCAAAATAATGCTGTCGTTGTAGTCGATACAATAAAACCATGCTTGAATTTGACCCATGAACGCATACTTTTATATCAAATCAAACATATTTATTTGGAAACAAGGTAAAAAGTTACACAAAATAAGTGTAAACGATACTGACTGCCTAAGTATAAAAATGTGTCGATACTGATACCGACTGAAGATAAATTAGAATTACATAGCAAATGTGCTACTACGAATAACTTGTAGAACAAACGTGTTCTGTAGGAGCAAACGTGCTCTGTGGTTATCATTAGCGAAAGATAGAATAACTTGCAGAACAAACGTGTTCTGTAGGAGCAAACGTGCTCTGTGGTTATCATTAGCAAAAGATAGAATAACTTGCAGAACAAACGTGTTCTGTATGAGCAAACGTGCTCTGTAGTTATCATAAGCGTAAAATTCAATAACTTGCAGAACAAACGTGTTCTATAGATGTAATGGTAACTTGCAGAGCAAACGTGCTCTGTAGGTATAATTAGCGTAAGATTGAATTACTTGCAGAACGAACGTGTTCTATAGATATATGGTAATAACTTGCAGAGTAAACGTGTTCTGTAAGTATAAATGGTAACTTGTAAAGCAAATATGCTCTGTAGGTATCACTAATGTAAGACTGAATAACATGTGGAATAAACATGTCCTGTTGCTATCATTAGCGTAAGCTTGCATGGCTTGCGGAACAAACGTGTTCTGTAGGCGTCCTTAGCAAAAATTAATGAAGTAATAATGGTGAAAAGTGAAAATCCTCTATACGCACCATTACCATTGCAGACATAATATAATCACACATAATCATAACTAGAAGAAATGCTATATGCTTCATAACTGTGATGGTAGATATAATTACATAATTTACTCTTATTATAAAATCTGTATATTATGCTCTCATCGAGTCAAAATTAAGATATAGCATTAAGTTCTGGGGAGGCAGTTACATTTATAATATAAATAAGGCTTTTATAATGCAAAAACAATCTATACGCACCATGGTAAGAATACCACAATGGGAATCGTATATAGAGCACTTTGTTAAATTAAATATATTGACAGTCCCCAGCCTTTACATTTTGGTGACTTAAGTAGACATCGTCAAGCATCCGTACCGCTATGAAACGGCGGAACAAATTACTATTCGGCGCACCACAAGAAGGAAAAATATTGAAATGCCTTTCTGTCCAAAGCTCAATATTGCAAAGCATTGCTGTAGATATCAGGCCATTCAATTATACAATTCTTTACCTATTGACATTAAAATAATAGACAGTCTACATTTATTTAAAACGAAACTAAAACAGCTTTTGTTAAAAGGGTATTTTATTCTACTGATGATTTTATAAATATGTAGTGACATTGCTAGTATTATTTGATTATTATTTAATTGATGTTATGACTTATATTATTTTTGCTTATTATGTACTATTTTTCTGATACAAATGTATAATTGTCTATGAAATGATATCTGTGAGGACACATTCTATAACGGATGGCCGAACTGTTAGCGATTATGTATTGAAATACGAATAATCAACGCTTACGCGTTATTAAGTGCTATTATGATTATCCATAAACCACGTGGACTTTACTTTGTAAACACGTGATTTATGGAAATGGTTTGATGCAGGTACTTGTAATAACTATTATAAATTAATATTATAATTACAAGAATGTTATCATTAATTTTAAGTGAACACTTTTATTTGTAAAATATGAAAACGGTTGCTTTTGGCTGGCAGCCGCCATTTTGTTGTTTACGACTGTTCGTTGGTATAAAGGTAGATGGCGGCTGTTCCAGCGACAGTCTTGGTCTACCCGTCGTCCTGACAAGTTCTAGTTATGGCTCCATGATGTTACCTTGTTTTGCAAAACCTGCATATAAAAGCTAAGTACCTACCAATTGTGATTAAATTAAGTACTCAGTTGTATCAGTGCTTATTAATGGTTAATAAATATGATTATTGTTTAATAAAGTATGTTTCACTAACACGTATAACTTATTTTTTGGCCTTCCTCTTCCCCATTTCCTTCAACCTTTCCTTCAATGATGTTCTTTATGTAGCTGTCATGTCGTAGAGAATGTCCAAAAAAAATCCCTCTTCGGTTTTTTTGCCATAAAGGAAAAAATAACATAAGTTTATGGTGTAACTAAAACGTAGATTCAACCAGTTCCAGCTAAAAAAAGTATTTATGTTATTGTCGTGATATTTATTGAATAAAAAATATGCGTCGACTTTGAGTGACAGCGGAAAGAAAATTTTAAATATTTTTTGAGGTATGCATGTTTGGCATTAGGGGCTCGATAACTTAAAATTAAAATGTGAAATAAAAATTGTATGAAATCGTAGGCTTATCGCTGAAGAAGTCATGGTTAAAACGGAGGTCAGTGTAGGCTAATGAACCGATGACATTACAGCTGTAAACTGAATGTTGGTGGCAATACATGGAGGTCTTGTATTCAGTGTTTTGATTTGTCTCTCATCTCAGTTGGCCTTCTGTGCCGTAGATCGTGGGTTCGATCCACGAACAAAATATTTGTGTGGTAAAAACAGATGTTTGTTCTCTGTCTGGGTGTTATTATTGTATTCTAAGTATGCATATAAGTTTCTATCAGCTATCTGGTTCCCACAGTACAAGCTATGCTTAATTTGGGGCTATATTAGTGTTGGTGTGGATTGTCCACAGTATTTTTTATTTATTTATCTGATGATGCCTCTGAGGCACACTTAAAATCCTTCCACCACACTGGTTTGAATGATACAAACGAACGATCTGATGATAATTACAAGAGATCATACTCTAATGAGATAATAAGTCGGGACACTTTGACTATTTGACATCCGACATCAACCACCAAACAAGACCTCTCTCTCCCACACTCAGAACCAAAAATGTACGAGATATATTTTTTCTTCAATACAGAAGGATCTTGTTATGGTGGTTAGTTTAATTTCACTAAATGAGTGGGACGAATCGGTCAAAGCGGCGTCTTTGAAGTGCAAAGCGGCAATACAAAGGGCTTTGTAATTATTGTTTTTTGGGTTCGATCCCTTTCCGCTTGTGGTTCTGCATGTTTTTTTAATGCAAAAACATAGCATAAATTTCAATAAGTTTTTCCAGTTACAGGTTAACTCAACTTAACTTTATTCTGCTATAATTGTACAATATTTAAATTCGTTTATTAAAAATACCCTTTTTAGCAAATAGACATTTGGGGTATCTGCCGGCCCCTAAATTGCATTTAATTATTGTGTGGAAAATATTAAATTAATTAATATTAAGGACAATCCACAAAACACTATCTAGCCCCAAACTAAGCAGAGCTTGTACTATGGGAACTAGAATAGCTGTTTATAAAACCTATGTTTTTTTTTGTAAATACATTACAGAGTACAATATTTGTTTTCGGTGAGTATCGAACCCACGCCCTCCAGCACAGAAAGCAGAGCTGAGAAATATTAATTTTCAGTATTGTAAAATTTATTTACTGTTATGTTACTGTTCGTCTCTCAAATCAATCAAATAGTAATTTATACATTGTTGCCGTTTGCCCTACAATAACAAACACCTACCTATGTTCAATGGTCATGAGTACTTTTGCTTATTATTGTTTCGTGTTGCAAGTCTAAAATAACCCATTATTTTTAATATCTTTTTATTCATTATTCATAATACTTTTTCATATACTAACACCATGTTATTTGAGCTCCGTTAAAACCACATTGCGGACACAAAAACATTAAAATTATGTGTTCGCTTTTCAAAAACAATGTCTGTTGGCACTGCTACCAAAATTATCGAAAATTATTGGCGAAATTATCGAAAATTATCGCGCAATCCAAAGCATTGAATTACAAATGTTATCTTTATCGCGAATCGAGGCAAGCTGACAATACCAAACTTTTTTCAACATTTTTAACTTACAGCTGTAGACCTACCACAAGCTCTGTCTGGCTCTGTATCTGGCTCTGGTTTTGACTTTGTGTTTCATTTCATTTAATTTTATTTTATTTTAGTAAGATACCATGGTACACTTGGAAATGTCAAAAAAAAATTACAATAATATGATAATAAAAACAAACTATTACAAAAAATAGCATCGAATCTAATAACATTAGTACAAAACATTGTAAACCATACATTTATGGAGTGTTTAAATCATCAGCGAGTGCTTCGTCAAGAGTTATAATAAGATTTGGTCATTAATAATAGTTCCCTAACTCTAACAATAAAACAGTCATGACTTGAATTTCTCAGGTCATGTGACAATTTGTTATACAGCATAACACACACACATATGAAGCTTTTTCCAACTTTGGTTAGTCTGTGTTTTGGAAGACAAAGAATATTTTTATTCCTAGTATTATAGTGTGAGTAAGTAAACAGGCCTTTTCATCTATTGTAGATGATTTATATAGCGTCAGGAGCAACTGGTGATCACTCATGCCCCTACTTACGGGACGCTACAGTGTCTGGGACAGGATTTTAGATGAAAATAGGCTTGCCCAGCACCTATACCATCCTGACAGCTTAGTCGGCCTAGCCCACAGGAAAGACATGGCCATACGTGCGGAGCTGACTAAACCGCGGGTTTCCTCACGATGTTTTCCTTCACCGTTTGAGAGCACTAGCATTGTGTACATAAATTTTTCGATAGCTAAACTCATTGGTATACACGACTGGATTTCAACCCACGACCTATGGATCGGAAGGCGGGGCCGCTGCCACTATACCACCAGTGCTCTTTTTTGTGTGAGTGGTGTCTAAATAAATCCTACGTCGAAACGTCACACACACAGTATAATACACTGGAGTACTCACGCACGCAGTTTCAAAACTAGAGCCAGAGACCTGTCTCTGGCCCTGACCAGACAGAGCTTGTGGTAGGCCAACTGGAGACTAGGGTTAAAAATAAGGTTATTGGGCACTTTCATCATTGTTTTAATCGGAAAAGTAAGAATGGATCTCCATTAAATGTACACGTAGAGCCTTAGTTCAGTGACGTATTTTGGACAATCCAAAACAACACTATCAAGGCCCAAATTAAGCAACCTGAAGCATACCTGCATACCTGCGCTTTGTCTGAAAATTATAGTTATAAGCCTTTTTAACCGACTTGAAATAAAACAAGAGGAGGTTCTCAATTCAGTTGTATTTTTTTTAATGTTTGTTTTAGCATAACTTCGTCATCTATGAACAGATTTGTATTTTTCATTTGAAAATTTATACTTCCAGATTGGTCCCATAGAAATTATAACAAACAAAAAACGGTTACAAAAAGTCGGTTTCTCAAGTATTTTAAACTTCATTTGTTTTATTTTACCTTTGAGCTATTACTTCTGACATTTTGAAAATTGAAATGAATGTTCCGCAATGAAATTTTATTTTATTCGCTATATTAAATGATATGAAGTTGTTGGTTATCTTATTATACCATCGTACTTTTCTATGTACGATAATTAATGGTCACAGTGTGGGCATCCGCTTTGAAATAAAATGTTAGTTTATTGTTGTGTGAAGGTTTAATTCAAATAATAAATTAATAAAAAAAGACGAGTATATTCTACGAAATAATACAGTAGATAATAATTTATTTACCTCAGGTGACGGTGCCAGTTATAAAGATTCTAGTCTTCAGAGTGTTGGGAGCTATAAAATATTAATTAAAAATGAGTGTGTGTTAGTTTAAGCCTTTATTGCGGCTATATTTCTAAAACCTAATTATATTTTTCACTACGCCATCGATACTATCCGATACTATCTGTTTGCCCCATTTTTGGCAAAGGCTCCAAGCTCTTTTCTAATTTAATACGCAACTAGCAGTATGTGACCGAGCTTCGCTCGGTATTGTTTAATAACGTATGAATTATGAATGATGAAATAATATTTTTCGATCTTATTAACATAAATACTACATCATAATAAAAAAATAAGTACCTACTGATTATTTAAAAAAAAACACGAGTGCAATGAGATTGAAACTTCCGGAACGTGTGTAGGCTCAGAGCAGCAAACACGCTTTTGCTTACGCAAAGTGTGTAGGTATAGCGTTTACGTAGTCATTCAGTTCCAAAACTCGTCAATAGATGGCGTTCTGTGTGAAACTAACCCTTGAGTTCTCAGGTTCTCACAGAGCTTAGTTTTTGCTTCTGAGCAACAGATGGCGCTAGGAGTAATGATATTACGATACAGTTATTTGTTCTCAGCTGAGAAAAGCCGTTATTTTCTAAAAATTAATCCTAGCTAGATCGATTTATCGTCCCCGAAAACCCCTGTATACAAAATTTCATGAATATCGTTGGTGCCATTTCCGAGATCCTGAATATATATATATATATATATATACAAGATTTTCTCGTTTAAAGGTATAAGATAAAATAATTCTATCCATAATACGCGTACGCAAAAGATAAGTAATTTTGCAATGAAGCCTTCAACAAACTCAGAACCTACGATCTTTAAGGGCACATTTAATTTTATTTCCATAGATAAAATACCAATCAATTTTATTTCACGACGCAAAGAACTCGGACATTAACTTAATTACCTCGCACTACTTACGTTACAAATAAGGTTAAATTGAGATATTTATATTAATTTGAAAGCCTACTAAAACCGACACATTTTAATGGACAGCAGATGTATAGATGTTATAATCCCGTGTGTCTAAGGTCTGTCTAATAAGCTATCCTATTTGGATGTAAAGGTGCAAATGTTAAGCAATAAAACATTATAATCTCAATTGCAAGATGGTTTAACAGACATATAGGAGCTGTTTTTAATACTAAAAAGGCAATAATTTAAAAAAAAAAAATAGTTTTACAAAACTAATGCAAATTTTCGAATTTGCGTTGGTCTTGTTTGCAATTCCAGTCCTCTTTAGTTCAGAGATTTTCTACTTGCCATCTAAGAGCCAAGGATCTGGAGTCTTCATGCAAGAGCTGAGTCTTAAAAAGTTTATGACGAAAATTTTCTGACTCGTTTCTCTCTCTCATTGATATTTATTCCTCTCCTTCTAACTCTTCAGAAAACAAACGGTTCAATTCGCGTGTTGAGGCAAGACAGAGTCGTGCGTCACCGATTAAGATGTGTATCTATCAACTGTCCGTTATTAACGTAAGCAGGAGTATTTAATTTTGCAGTGTTATTTTATTTGATATGCAAGATGGCACTATTTATATTATTTAATATTATTTTTTAGCCTGCATCGTCCCACTGCAGGGCAAAGGTCTCCCTAACCCCCTTCCACTCTTCCAGTCTTCTTTATACGCCTCAAGATGGTCCCGCCATCTGAGTCTTGGTCTGCCGCGAGGTCGTCTACCATTGTTGGGGGCCTATTCTGTTGGCATGCACTATTTTCTATGAACTTTTGATGTTGGCTTGATGGAAAAATTTCAAGTTCCCTTCTACCAATTTTTAATGATTTTTTATCTTTCAAAAGGTTTAACATTGCTAGTGATAAGGTCATTAACGGAACTCTGCCCCTTCAGTACAAAAACACTGCCGGCATGTTAATATGCCACAATTCCAAAACAGTAAAATTCTGCAAAGAAACATGTAAATGAAGTCAACTGTCCATAACTCTAGAATAACGTAAATAATTAAAGTTTTTACAAAAGTTGTTGTTTATTACATTAAGTCATCCTCTGCGCAGGCCGGAAATCGGTCCGGTTTTCGCGCGGACGCAGGTTTTCGCTGCTTATCGGGTACTGAAGAAAAAAAAGTCGAAATGAATAAAGTTTTTAATGAGTTTTATGAACTTCTGTTTAGCACTGGTCACGGGTCACACACGTGCGGGTTTGAATTCGGGGATGTGCATTTTTTTACCAACTAAGTTGGCAAGTAAGAATATGGCCCACCTTATGAAAAGCGGTTACCATGGCCTATGATTGTAAAACCAAAGGCATCACTCACACGTTGCTGACTCTATAATTATCAATATTGAAAAAAAAAAACTATTCAAAAATGATCAATAGGCACGCATGTCACAAACGTGCTCTACGATGCACTGTCCTGCGTCCATCAACTTGTGGCATACAGATGTTCAGCCTCACATGCCAGTAATTTTTTGCTAACAGTTTTGACAGTACATAAATCATCATTATCATCATAAGTCCACTGCTGGACAAAGGCCTCCCCTAGGTTTTGAGCCCTTTCCATCCACCGACTTCCTGCGATCTAGATCTGATCATAATGATTCAGTACATCAATATAGTTTGGTTATCATAATTATTAGTTTAAAAAACTAGAGCAACCGACTTCATTGCCAAACCGATTTTAATGAAACTTGTTTGGGACAATCTGGACGTAAAAATAACCTTCCAAATAAAAAAACAATTTTCTAAATCGGTTCATAAATGACGGAGGCATGCAGTTACAAACATTACAAAATTATTAAAAAAAACGGCAACACTGATTTTAATAAAATTAAAATATGACCAATTTGGAAGCAGTACCTTTCAGATAAAAATCAATTTTTCAAATCGGCTCACAAATGACGAAGTTAAGCGGTAACAAACATAAAAAAAATACAACCGAATTGAGAACCTCCTCCTTTTTGATTGGAAGTCGGTTAAAAAGGGACAAATATTTTGCTGTCCCTACCCTATTAGCTCGCGGTATCATTTCACGAGTTTGCGAAAAGCGCTAATTCCGGCCTGAGCACTGCCATCCGTCATCAGGCGATAAGCAGCTCGTATGTACGAGCCCTTACAGCCGACAAAGGTAGGTACGTTTTGCACCTGGGTGCTGTGACCCTTGGATCTGCTCAGTTTTAAACTGACTTTTTTTTTAATGCAAATGATAGACAAACGGGCTTACGGCCCACCTGATGGTAAGTGGTCACCGTCGCCGATAGACACCAACAACACCAGGGGTGCTGCCGTTGCGTTGCCTACCCTGAAGGAACTTGTTAACATTTTTCTTGAACCTATTCATGTTATAGCTGAGGAAAAAAAAAAAAAACGAAAAGAAAAAGAAAAAGTATGGTGGCGGAATGCAAATGTTCGTCGATTTTCAACTTGATTTGTTCAACGTATCACGATCACTTAAGTTTTGAAACTGACTAGACAGAATACGTTAAGGCTCCCTTCTTTAAGAGCTCCTTATGCCATAAAATCAATATGAATCAGTCAAAAATTAACGTAAAATTCTGAAAAAAATATATGTTGTAGTTGAGGATCTTACAGAGTACAATTCGCTTACAGTTACACAATCAGATGAATTTCGTTCGATAGAAAAAAATACCAAAGTTGCCTATTTTTAAAAAACAAATTCAATACTGTGCCTAAAATAAAAAAAATATTGACTTTATTTTTACACCAATCTTTAGATAAATCACTTTTCTAGTACAAATCGCTGAGTTGGATGTTGTAATGTTATTTTCCTATTTATAATGAATTATTTACCTACAAACACACGAGCGGCGCGACGCCGTGGGCTAAGTCAGTCGCGCGGTAGCGCTTACCGACGACGGACCTGTGCCAGTGCTCTTCCCGCCCGACGCGCGACTTGTGACGTGCAGTGATTTTACGAAAATAAACTAAAATTGATCTCGCTAAGTCGTCACCATGGCTAACAAACGCAACAGGACGAATGCATTACAAAGAAATGTTAAGTAAGTACATTACTTGCACGTACGTGTTTATTTATTATGTAGGAACCTCTAATGTTCTATTTAAATATTACCTACTTTACTCCTTACGTTACTTACCTACTTTGTTCCATAAATAGCTGAGAATATACTTAGTATGTAGGTACCAACTCCTTGCCACAGTATAGTTAAAGCAGTATAAGTACGGAAAGAAATATGAAATATTAACTATTAGCTGTGCCCGCGACTTCGTCCGCGTGGTATAGTGTCTATGGGTAGCATTTTTAATTTGCAGCGGAAGAAAACAGTAATTAAATAACAACGTCATATTCGCGTGCACGTGACACAGTGGTCTGCCCTCTTACTAAACATAGACATATGGCGTCGTACTACGCCACACTTTCATCCCCCCCGCATTCCTCTCCGAACTCCCCCCACACTCCCCCCACTCTCCTCAACACCCCCCCACATTCCCCCCGCACTCCCCCCAGACTCCCCTCCACAATCCCCCTGTACTCCCCCTTTGCACTCCCCACTAAACTCCTCCCGCACTCCTCTCCACACTCCCCTCCACACGCCCCCCCGCACCTCCCCTCCACACTCCCCCTTGTACTCCCCTCCACACCCCCCCCGCATCACCCCTCGCACCTCCCCTCCACACTCCCCCCTGTACTCCCTCCACACTCCCCCCGCATCCCTCGCACCTCCCCTCCACACTCCCCCCTGTACTCCCCTCCACACTCCCCTCGCACCTCCCCTCCACACTCCCCCTGTACTGTATGTCACTGTTATGACAGTATAACCCTTAATTTGGCAAGATTACTTTTTTTCGATTTCAGTAAAAAAAACTCAATATAGGTACCTATTTAATAACACTTATAGAAGCCTGAAAAAATATAAAAAAATATATAAATGCTGTAACTTTGCGAAAATCCTATGTATCCTACAATGCACATAGCCAAATACTAGTAGAAGTATGGTCTTTTGACACTGTATCCGTACGGACACATTGCCAAATTAGGTAATTGAAAATAATAGTAAAACAATTGGTAAAATATGGGTTTAGTCTTTAAATCTTCATTTTTTAATATGGTATTCATAAAAACAGTTCCTGTTTTTTCGTTAAGCACAAACGAATCTTACATTTGACGCAAGAAATATTGGCCTGCCCAGTTTTGCACAAACAACATCAACCTTTTTCTTCAAAAATTGGCAGGTAGCCTATGCCGTAGTACCTTATTAAATTATATTGATGAGACCATCAGTAGGCCTAGGCATAACTGGTCTATGTATTTTCTGCCTTAACCTGGCACATCATTTCTGTGCACTACTTCTTTAGGACTCGAAAGTGGGACAAGGAGATTTTTGCCCAGATTCTAGATATCAGTATAAATAATGCTTGGATACTTAGATACTGAAGGTATTGTGTGCAAAAAGGCTTGAAGAAAACATAGGCTCTGAAAAAATTCCTATGCCAAATTTGTTTGTCAGTGACTTCTAAAGAATTAGTGCACAGAAATGATGTACCAGAAAATACCTAGACCAGTTGTACCTCGGTCTGTTGATAGTCTTATCAATATAATTTTATAAGGTATGACGGAATAGCCCACCTAACAATTTTTGAAGAAAAAAGTTGATGTTGTTTGTGCAAAACTGGGTAGGCTGGTATTTCTTGCGTGACATGTAAGCTTCAATGAAATGTGCCTGAAGAAAAACAGGAGCTGTTTTTATGATTTCAATATTTAAACAAAAACAAAGCCATAACCAAGTCAATAAATAAAATTAGGTATCATACCTAATTTTATTAAAATTGGGTATTATAAATTTTATAAAATTAGGTATCATACCTAGTTAGGCATCCTAAATTATACGTGGTTCGACTCGCACTTGGCCAAGTTATTGAGTATCGATACCATGAAACATTTTGTTAAGCATTTGGCATTGTATCTCTCTGGATACGGCTGAGTTATGCAGTATTTCAATGGGCTTTTGGCAACGTATCTTTGTGGATACATCTAGGTTAGAAAACTTATTACGAGTTCGTAATTGCATTCATAAGTAAAATTTTTATCCATATCGATAGTAAGTTTCAATAACATTGGAATTCAACAAAAATCCAGCACAAAAAGGAATAAAATATAGGCAAAATAAATAAAACTGACGGATCTGATGCTCCCGTGGTGCGACATCTCAGCTGTTTGACGTCGAAAGGGATGGGAAACAATCGAAAATGCAGTCGATTTATTTTGTTATAGTGATATGAATAACACACCTCAAGGATAGAATCGATCGATTTTGAATAAATTTGATTTATAGAGCCATATGATTTTTTAAAAATATTGTATCTGAGGGAACACATTACCAAATTAAGGGATAACAAACCAGGAGTACCAGGACAAACCAGGAGTAGATAATTTTTTTTTTACATTTTACTGCGATGATACCAGTTTGGAAAAATATTTTCTACTAATAATTCTTCATCATTTTATAATTTTGTTAGTTTATGGAAATAAAATATAATTTATAGCTTAAAACCATTGCTATTTTCCATATTAAGAATTGTAAAAATTTTTACTAAATATCAAAAATCACTTATTGTTGCAGAAAATCTAGTCAAGATGACCCTTTTCTCGTAGAGTCTGAAAATCAAGAATACGAGTTTCAACCAGTTTCAGGGAGACGCATCATTGACATCAACTACTTGTTTAGTCAATTACAGGAAAAAGCACGTCACAACAACAAATTATAATGAATTTTAATTCAAATTAAGCATTCTGTACATCATATTAAATCAACCTGTAAGTATAATAAATGAGAATATATATTGTACATAACAATTATGTTTGTTTTCATTTGTTGTTTGTATTTTTAGGTTAGGTACTCTCCTATAATCATCATATCATTATCACCTCACTAATTCAAATAGTTTAGACTTTTAGAGTATATATTAACAGTTAATACCTATTTAAATCTAATAAACTTTCATTTCAATATACTAAAAGAATATAGTCAATAATATTAAACTTACTTTGCCTACTGCATTATGTTATACTGTGGCGTTCTCGCCCGCCGTCAAAGGGTCACCGGAGTTCATATCAAGTCGGTTCCCGCGTAACGCGGATGCAAGTCGACTGGGTGAGTTAAATACCTAAATCTTCGACATAAGGGGCCCTCACAAATTATGTCAAAATGTGTTCATGATCAAGGCACTGGTGCAAGCCAAAACCGACTCTAAGGTGACGAACATTTTCATACCGCGACTGTACTTATGGCTAATTACTGCTATCTAGGCCTTACTACTAAAGTAGGTATAATTAACAAAAATTAACGAAAGACATTCTTTTTCTTACTTTTTTTATTCCTTATTGTACACTTAGCCTGTCCAGATGGAGCGTTTTACGCGCTGGCTCGCCAAATTGAATTATTATTGCGCATTAGCTATTTGTTGTGTTGCAGTCGAAAAGTGAAAATTGGTGATAGCAGAAATAGCTAGCAAAATGTAGAAACAGACCTTATTGCCTCAGTATTTTTTAGAGTATTTATTAATTTTAAGGTTTAGTATTAATTAGTTTTACTTTTTTTAATATTATGTTTTATTTGTTTAAGTTATAGTTCAATGAGTTATTATTTTGCAATTAAATCAATATGCCTATTTTTCGGGTAAAAAACGGGCACATACTTCTAAAGCCCCTTTCCACTGGTGCGTGATATCGCGCACCAGCCCGCACCAGCACGCACGACACACCATGGGAACGGTCTCGTGCGCCGAGGTGCGCGGTAGCACAAGAGCATTTTCTGTATGCGTTGCCGTGCGTCGTCGTGCGCGGTGCGGGCTGGTGCGTGATATCACGCACCGTAGGAAGGCGGCATAAGAGCAAACCTTCAAAAATACCTTCATAATTTGGATGTCACCAGAAGTTGATCAACAAGAAGAGTCTTCTTGTGTTGTTATTTTTTGACAGTAATGTTACTTTCCGTTACTAATACAGAGATTCAGTAATAAAGAAGGGTTCAAGTTTTTTCCAATATTGTTTGTTTTGATTCACACATAATTTAGATTTGTAACTATTTTTATTTCCAATGTTACACTATGTTTTTCGATCACACATCTTGTTCTGCAACTTTCTTCAAAGTAATTAATGAGCATACAAAATTAAATGCATTATTGCGCTTACTCAACGTAAGTTAGCATTATTGCTGGTAATAAAAGTGAAAAAAGCAATCGCATACCTACAGCTCCATTTCTCTATTTATAAGTTTTTCTATACAAAACCTTGAGTATCCGTATTATATTTTAAACATAAGAAAACCACATTGGTATGCTTTTATAAAGAAAACTGTTGCAGGCTGGATTAGAACCCACGAGCCCTTAGGATCAGAAGCCGGAGCCGCTACCACTAGACCACCAGTGCTCATCAAGTACCTACATACAATAATATTTCTTAGTGTGAGTAGACTACTACTCACACTAAGAAATACTACAGATATAGATATAGTATACAACTACTAAGTTGTATGCTCGAAAATAATAAATAAATAAAAGGTTTTTTTGTGATGAACGTAACGTTATTATTCTACATTATTAAAATAATAACCGATACACTGTTTTGCTTTTAAATAACTTCATTAATATTCGTTTTAAATAATTTATTTCAGTCCGTGACCGCCATTTCATTTTGTATTATTACATAAAACTACTTTAGCAAAACGTAACTCATCAGCAGATAAATAGAGAAACAAGCTTAGGCTTATTCCATATAAAAATACTTATATTTTACGCGCCTGTCTGTTTGTTATTTCAAGTGACCGATTTTGAAAAAGTTGTTTATAAATAAATAAGCCAATCTAGTCAGTTTTATAGCAATAGCGTCGCGAATTCAAATCTCCGGGTTTGATAATAAAAAAAGCAGCCAAGTGCGAGTCGGACTCGCCCATGAAGGGTTCCGTAGCATCAAGTAACATAATATAAAGGTTCTTGTAGTTCGTCGAAAGGTAAATTGCGGTTTACGATTTATGACGTATAAAAAAAAACTACTGGCTAGATCTCGTTCAAATTAAATATCGTTGAAAGTTTGCATAGTAATGTACAACATATATATTTTTTAGTTTTATCATTCCCTTATTTTAGAAGTTAGAGGGGGGGACCAACTTTTTTCAACTTTGGAAGTGTCTCTCGCGCAAACTATTCAGTTTAGAAAAAAACGATATTAGAAACTTTAACATCATTTTTGAAGACCTATTTATAAATACCCCACACGTACGGGTTCGATGAAAATTTTTTTTTTGAGTTTCAGTTTGAAGTTCAGGGGACCCCCAAAATTTATAGTTTTTTTTTCGATTTTTGTGTAAAAATCTTAATGCGGTTTACAGAATACATCTACTCGCCAACTTTCATTAGTGTAGCTCTTATGATTTCTGAGAAAAATGGCTGTGACACGGGCGGACAGACAGACGTACAGACAGACAGACAGACATGACGAATCTATAAGGGTTCCGTTTTTGCCATTTGGCTACGGAACCCTAAAAATCATTCCAGTTCCAAATTCAAAATATTTTAGTTTTATTTTTTTTACATAAATGTGTTCAATCAAATATTTGATGCTGCTTCTGCAAAAAGATTATTTTTGAATGACCCACAATAATGTAGAAAGTCACATGTTTACAAATTCTTCAGTTACTATCAAAATGTACAACATCAAATCTAGGCTAGATAACTATTGCATTAATGTAAAAAAAAAAGACAGAAAATAAAAGTGAAACCATAGGCAAACGTCAGTTTACAACAACAATATAAATAAATTCTACTCACGGCTTTAATTCAATTCTGATAGCACACAAGAACAAAAAAAAACAATATATCGATATCATAAATTCAGTAGCGAATAACGCATTAGCGGGTAAGCCGACGCGACCTTTGCCAAAGATAAGGGAATATTAAAAATAAAACGCCGACAGAGGCTGATGAAGCTCGAAGTAGTTTGTATAGAAGTGTCAAAGTGACAACTGACGTTGCACGCGCCAAATGCGTTCGAAATTTAAAAATGTTCAGCTGTAGAACAATTACTTTCTTGGTCAAAAAATCACTATAATATAGGAAAAACAAACCAAATTTTTACTAAAAACGGAATTTTGATTCTATAATTTTTACTATTTTCCTAATGTCGTGTCAGTTCTTTCGACCCAGTAGTGCAATGAAAGGATTTTAATTGAAGGCTTCTGAAGTAACACTACCAGTTTTATAAAAAATAGTAATATTTGGTTCGTTGTTAGGAATGCAAACTAAAGATTTAATTCGGATTGGTTCTGTCATAAAATTGTAACAAACAGACAAATCCTTAAGCTTTTCTATATTGGTATGAATTTCATACTTTCTTTCCTCCTTCTACCTAAATATAGTAAAAATTTCAACGCTCTGGAGGTTTATAATATTCAAAGGTAAATAAATACAATGTTTTTGATAAATTTAAAAGTAAGTAGGTGTGTAATTGTATTTTGTAGTTTTTCAATAAAATAAATACGAGTGTAATCATAAGTAAGTTATGGCTTCGTATTAAACGTCAGATCAGACAGCTGTTAAAATTGTAATGATATTATAATGTGATCTTAAGTAGTTAGTATCATTAAAGTTATAGTATTAGTTATTTTTTTGTTATCATCATCATGGGCTAGAAGAAGTCTACTGCTGGGTATAGGCCCTATACATTTCTAGGAAGTAAGGATTCCAAGCCCTCTCTATCCACCGATTTTTACCGCCAGATTTATTTTCTAAGGTTTATGTGTAGATAATAAAAAAATTGAAGATAGAATCTAAGAATACAATAAAGTTCGCGGCATTGTATATGGATGTATGTAAACCTAGGAAACCTACTGAAACTGATCGCCATCGCCATCATAGATTGCCTAGATGTGCGTATGGTTTTAAACGTTCAAAAAGTCCCAAAACTTCATAATTTTTTTGTAACTTTCGTCGCATAAGAACTTTTTGTTTAGCCGCCATAACTACTAAATCTGTTCCATTTTCAAAACGCCAATGTATTGTGTTCAGAATAAAAGAGATTACTGTCGTCATTCTATTTTCAAAATATTATTCGAAATTTGACTTTTTTTTTTCCTCGACTAAAAATTCTGCCAGTAGATTAAAATGTGCTTCAAAGAAAAATAGTTTTAACTTTAAAACTTTTTTTCAATCTTCCTAGTTTAAAACCTCAATACTCAATACATTTATTGCATAAACAATTAGGTACATACATAGTTCTTAGGTGTAAAAAAAAAAAAAAAAAAAAAAATATTGTGGACAATGGACAATGCACACAACACTACCCAGTAAGTCAGTATCACATGGACCCTGTATATAGGGTAAAGCAACATACCGGAACCTACAGGATTTTATATTATTTATATCAACAGATGTGCTAAGACATCACGTAAGTATACGTAATGTTGGTTTAAACACCACAAAAAGCTATGTAGATCATACCTTGACTTAGTTCCTTGGAAATTTCCTTCGAGATCAGTCTTGACAGTATACGTCAGTTTACTTCACTTCACGTCAGCTGTCTGTCAGTGGTGTTGATTATTTCATTAAATAAGTACAGCAGGTGCATTATTCAGTTAAAGCCTAGTATTAATAAGTAACTAGTATTAATAAGCTATATAAAAATACCGACCGGTCTTTGCATCTATTGTAGATAATTTATATGCTACTTATGGGACGCTATAGTGCCTAAGACAGGACTTTAGATGGAATAGGCTTGCCGAACACCTATAACATCCTGACAGCTTGTTTGGCCTAATCCACAGAAAGACACGGTCAATAGCTGACTAAGCCGCGGGTTTCTTCGTGATGTTTTCCTTCACCGGTAGAGTAGAACATAAACGTTTCGAACTAGAAAAAGCCAGTACACGACTGGATTCGACTGGGCTCTTTCGCATTATTTTATTGGCTCTGACATTAATTAAAAACAGTACATAGCAAAAAAGTTGGCCACTTTTTTAGCTAGGTACTACTAATTTGGGAGACCAAGTTTATGAAAAATGTGGTTCGGTCGGTATTTGCATTTTAAAAATTGATATTATAAAAGTATTTTTTTAGACCAAGTTTCCAAAAACGGCCAGTACTTCAAAAGAACTTACCTACTTAGGTACAAAGGATAATAGGTATATGTATAGGAGCTAGTGAAAACAATTTTGCGGCAAAGCTACTTTGTTGCCTGATTCTAGTAATAAATAGGTTAACTTAATTATGCTAGGTTGCGTCTAAAAACTTCAAACTCACGTAAATGCATACAATTAACGTTCTTGGCGCAACATTTTTTGTGAAAAATATTGTAATTTGCTCGCGTTTCTAAGAATTGCTCGGTTTGGAATTTTAATATTTTTCTTTTGAAGTAAAATTAAAAGAAAGTTGGAATGAAGGTTTAAGTATCAGAGGTGTAGTTAGTGGCATATCCAAATATCATAATTGAGGACATTATGATATTCGGACATGTCACTGATTATAGTTAGGGAGGCGAATAGGGGAATTTTCGGAAATACTCGAGCGTGGCAGTTTAAGATATGAGAGATACCTTAGACCTAATAGAAAAACCTTGTAAAGTATTTAGCTCTATATGTAGTGACGCGCGCCTAGGATAGACGATCAGATTAGTAAAAAAAAATGGATAGTCTGAAATACTCGAGCGCGTCAGATTTAGATATTGGGGGTCGATTTTAGTGTTTAAAGACTAAATTTAACTAATCTGACGATAAGTCCTTGACGCCGCCGAGTTATAGGGTCGCGAACTTGTAAAAAAAAAACGTTAATCCGGCATTCTCGAGCGCGATTTATTTTTTTTTTATTTTGAAGAATATAATCTAAAACTTACTAAAAATACAAAATCTGCCGTTTTTCGCATGACCGGAAGTGTGGAGGAGCCATTTCGTCTTCCTAGGAACGCGTTACGGCATATAAGTCGCGAACGATACATTTTACAAAAAAAAAGTTTAAACGTTGGTTGTATTTATCGCTTTATTGTCATTCTTAAATTCCCCATTTTATCAAGGAGAAAGAAAGGAAAAAAAAGAAACCAAAAAACCTTTTTCGGTCAGATTAAGAGAACCCACCCACATTTTTGTCAGATTAAAAAAATATGCTTTCAGGATACCGAGATAAACCTCCCCTATGAAAATCTGACGCGCTCGAGTATTTCAAAAAAACTTTTTTTTTTTGCATTTTCAAAAATTCATCGTAACTTATCGTCACGCCGAATTCGTCAGTTTTTTTAAAGGGAGCTTCCTTGGGGCCTACTTAACACCCCTTCCGAAAATCTGACGCGCTCGAGTAAATTTTTTTTTTTTGCATTTTTGACTACTTTATATGCCTACACCCACCACGCAAACCGGCAGATTAGTATACCATTGTTATCAGAGGTACTCGGGGTATACGTAGAATGAATATCTGACGCGCTCGAGAATGCCCAAGTAACTGTTTTTTTTAACATTTTTGAAAAACCGTACACGCCAAACCCACCGCTAAAATGGTTTTTGCCATAAGAGCTTTTCTTTTCGAAATTACTTTATCTTTCGATTTTGATAGGTCTCGACGGCGCCGTTGAATTACGCCATTTAGCTACCTCGCCTCCCTAACTATTACCGTAGTATTCTGTAGTAATAGTGTAGTAGGGCTACTTCTCCAAAACTGCTCGATATTTGCGGTCTTTTTTGCCGCGCACTAGTAAATTGTGGAATGAACTGACTAAACCGTGGGTTTCCTCACGATATTATCCTTCATCGATTAAGAGCACTACAATAGTAAACATATACATTATTATATAAACTATTACACGGGTATTTACCGCGTATATTACCATAATTTATTTCCCGGAGTTTCGGCTAAAAAGTATAAAAAAAAAGTATAAATATGTCGAAAGTTTAAAAAGTACTAATATACATTATTTTTTTTAATCCAAACATACAAGACTGAATTCGAACCCGTGACCGTAGGATCGGAAGGTGGGGTTTCTACCACTAGACCACCAGTGCTCTAATGTGCTCAGATGCTTAGATGAACGGTACATAGTATTTATCTATTATAAGCCTCCGAATCCCGAGGATCGCGTGTCGACCTCGGCTCTCAATTTACCTATTACCTGATTAGGTTCACGGAACCAAATCTATCCGGTGGCTAGAACAGAGGAAACTTGGAGACGCCAAGGTAGAAACTAGAGGAAATAAATACAAAGTAACTTTAAATCATTTATTTTAGTAGTAGTAGAGCGCTTTGTGAAGGGCTCGTCCTGGGAAGTACTACCAGCATGCCTATTTCTGTCGTGAAGCAGCATTGCTGTGTTTCGGTTTGAAGGGTGTGGGTGTCGGTGTAATTACTGGCACGTGAGGCTGAATATCTGTATGCGTCCAGTTGATGGACGCAGGACAGTGCATCGTAGGGCACGTTCCTGATGTGCCTGACCTACGAGGCAATGTTTTGTTTTAGGCAATGGATACCACCTAACATCAGGTGGGCCATTATGCTTGTTCTATAAACTAGTTGTGTAAAAGATTATGGTAGCCAGAGGCAAGTCCAAACATGTTGTTTATTTGGTACCTATGTGTTTTGTTTGACTGGAACAGATATCGCCAGCTAACACTATTTACAAATTAAAATAAATAAACTAGATTCTATCCTTCTTTTTGCGTCAATGTTTTTAGGCCGCTTGAAGACCTCCGCTATGTTTAAACAATATAATAAAGGCCTCTCCACATTATCTTTGTAATCCCCGCCGGTACAATATTTGGGTCTCATTACGATGTCAATATAAAATTAGGGATAAGTCCAATTTTTACAAAAACACCCGACAAATAAGAGTTTTTTCGAATCGATTACAGAGAGCCGCAAGACAAGAATTAAACTACGGATTGTGAATAGAGTTGGGAAAAATACGAAGTCGATACGAGATTCGGGTTCACTTTTAGATAAATACGAAAAGTTTTGAGTGATTTTGTTACCATTCCTTAAAGCCTTGCACATCTAGATCACCATCGATGGCGATCAAAAATGTTCGATAGACAGTGTATCACTGTCAAATTTCACACTGTCAAAGTGCAGCAGTGTGTGCAAATGTATATTAGACCCTAACTATGCTACCTTTACTGATCGCTATTGCCATCGCAAATCGCAGTTAAGTTCATAGAGGACTTGACAAAACTAAAAATAGTACTTTTTAATGCAACTAGCTGATGGAACAAGTACCCCACCTGATGTTAATAAATTAACATCATATATAACATCATAATTAATAATAGCCATCGCCTATAACGAAGCATTGCCTCGTAGGTTACGCACGTTAAAAACGTACCCTACACTGCCCTGAGTGAGACTGCCTAACTTGAACCATACAGATGTTCAGCCTCACGTGCCAGTGAATTCACCGGCACCCACACCCTTCAAACCGAAACACAACAATGCTGCTTCACGACAGAAATAGACATGATGGTAGTAGTTTCTCGGACGAGCCCTTCACAAAAAGCTCTCCTACACACTTGAAACATAGTTTTCATTTAAAACATTTAATTCCAGCACATACATACTTCCAAACCTAACAAATTAAGATTAACTTTAAAATAAAATACAGATAAACAAAAGCCGGGTTTGCAACATCACTAATTTATAAATGCAAAGAAATACCCGGCGATGTTTTTTCAAACAATCCCCAAATAATAATATGCACCAGTTTGATTGACAGTTTACAAGTTGAGTGCGGTTTAAAAAAATTCGGACAATTCGAATTTTAAATCGAATCGATTCAAATTAGTGCCGATTATCGATGTTTCCAGGCATATGTTACAATTTCAAATTAAGTTTGTGGTCAAATAAAATTGGGGATTCGGGGAATGTGGAATAATATATTTTTAAATTTAATAACGTGGATGTCTAAAACAATACTCTCTCCTTTGGCTATAGAGTCGAGTTTATATAGATTACATATCCACGTAATTATTCTTGCAACATAAAGTGCAATAAAATAGTTAGAATTTAGGTTTTTGTATAGGTGACTGTTCCTGTGTTCCAGTGTTCCTGATTATTATTTTGAGATTTGAGTGTCCCGTAAAGAGACTGGTGAAATATATTCTAAATGTGACCATTTTTTTAAACCTTCCAGTTTACAGCGTATTTTATGTACAATCAAACATTTTCGAAGTCACTATAGTAGATTGTAATACAAGGAGCTAAAATCACCCATTACATACGAGGTAGTTTTAGACCCGAGCTTTAGCGAAGGAGTCAATAGAAACCGTGTTTGAATGGGTTCAAACACGGTACCCATTCAAATTCAAATTCTTGTGTTAGGTACACTCTACTTTTCACTACGATTGCGAGAAAATAAAATAGTCCAATATAATATGAAATAAATTGAGAAAAAATCTAAAGATATCTATGTCTTGTTGTTATTTCTTCAGTAGACGCAACGTATTGCATGCATTCTACCAAAGATATCGCCGATTGTAGTTCCATTTTCAAAAATAAAATGTTGTTTTTTGAAACAGTCGAGTCTTTATTCAAGATTATTTTACTTATGACTAAATACTTTTACGTTTTTGTAGACTCATTGTCATTTGACAGATAAAATTAATAATATTTACACACCACAGCAAAACCAGCATGAGTTTGGGTAGCCAGTTTGTAGGGTGGTAGTAGTTTAGTTCAGAGTTTAATCGTTAGATGGCGTTACTAGTTCTAAAACTTAAATCACATTAAATTTTATGGAAGGAAGCTTGCTAAATGCAATAACTTAAGAATAAATGCAATAATTATTATTATGTTTCACTGTTTGAAAACCTTCAACAAAAGTTTGAATGAATTAGCACACTGCTGGACATAGGCCTCTCATTGGCGAAGGCCTATTGTCTAGCCGTTCTGAGTCACCACGCTTAATAGGTTGGTGACCACAGCAGTGTCAAGAATACTGCAGCCCATCCTCTGAAGCGTTTGTCTTAGTCATTTTATATGATACTAGCGGCCGCCCACGGCTTCGCTCGTCCCGTAGCCGTTACGCCCGTTGATTTTTCTTTTAAAAGTTTTTCCTCTTTTTCTCCGCTTAGGGAAATAATTTTCCAATTTTCTTTCTTAGTGCACCCCTATGCTATAAAACGAACATACCCTCCAAGTTTCATGCTTCTAGGACTTACGGCTTAGGCTGTGCGTTTATTGTCAGTCAGTCAGTCAGTAACGTAAGAGTTTTATATATTTAGATAAAAGGAAACTCTATCATATATTTAGATAAATAGATAATATGATATTCAGAGGATGTGATGGAAGGGATGGATGGGGGGGGGGATGTGATTAGAGGATGTGATATTGGACCTACCTCCACCAAAATCTATATTTCAAAATTTAGTTACATATTCAAAAATGTACGTAGTGACGCATGCAAATCTAATTTTCAGTGTGTTTAGCAGTGTTCTATTTAAAATTACAAAGTAAATAAATCTAAAACTTAGTAGGTACTAAAGATGACATCATGGTAACCAGAATTTAATGCTAAACAACGTTGAATTAATAAAAAAATTATACGGCTTTTACTGCCTCACTTGTGCCTAAAACTTTTAGAGCGTAGGGTACAAGTTAGAAGCCCATAGCGAATGCCTTAATTTTGTAGATCGATAATGCTTCGGCTACATTAGCGGGCGAAGATTCGTGTCGCGTCGGCGCGACAAAAACATCGTGTTCGGGTATAGGCGATGTTCTTGTCTACATTATGGCGGGCGAAGATTCGTGTCGAGTTGACGCGATGCATCGTGCTGGATTGTGACTTAATCGATTTCTTAATTTTATTGAGATGGGCTCTGTAGTATGCCATCATCATCATCATCATCATCAACAGCCCGACTTCACCCACTGCTGGGTATAGGCCTCCCTTAGTTTGTGCCATCTACCTCGATCCTGTGCCAGTCTAAACCATTGCCGCCAATGAATCTTTATTCTTCTTCATTTCTTCTACTGTGGTAGGCCAACTGAGCATATTTTTAATTCAAATCCACGCATCATGTACCAAGTGTTTCTTTTTATGGTTGGGGTCACTAGGATTCTATATAATACTCTCAGTTTCATAAAATTGAATGAATTCTAACACTTTTTCGTTACTCCACTCCATAGTGTAAAAAATTAAATGCACGTCCGTCTCGCTTCAAAGTCTGGATGACACTGAAATGACGTAGATGTAGCCACCTAAGCGAATATTTGTCGCGATAAATCTCTTTGATTCGCGCCAGTTTACCGACAGCTCCCCGATACTACATCGTCTTCGTCCGAATACTACGCGAAGACACGATGTACCCGGCTACATTTATCGCGTTAACACGAATATTCGCCGTAGCCCGCTAATGTAGCCCTAGCATAACAGACAATCAATCTCATAGCTAAAATCTGAGGCTATCTGTCTGTCTTATTCTCAAAAATTTCTTTGCCTCCTTTTATTCCTTTATTCCTGTATTCTTTATTGAACACATAGAAAAATACATTTAGAAAACTTAAAATTAACACGTACACGTACAAAGGCGAGCTTAACCCTTAAAAGAGTTCGTTTTTTTAACATAGTACTTAAAAAAAAAGAGAGGAGGTTTTTAATGTGGTTGTATATTATTTAAATGTTTGTTATCACAACAAAAAACGTCTTCCAAATTGGTTCTATAGAAATTTCATCAAAATCTTTTTATCCGCTTTGTTTTCATTGATTTTCTAATGTTTTTTATCACATAACTTGGTCATTTCTAAGCCGATTTTAAACATGCTTTCACTCAAAGGTACATAATACTTTCAGGTTGGTCCCATTGAAATTCCATCAATAGTTCAGCAGTTTGGCCGTGAAGTCGCTATCTCAAGTTTTTAAAGCTCTTTTGGAAAATGTTGGATAACTCGCTATTAGCTTCCACCCCATTCCCAGAATTCGAAACAGACATCGGTAAGCGTGATTTTCGGCAATTCCAGTTTGATTTAGAGCGCGGGGCGCGGGCGGGAGAGCGTATAAATCAAACGTTTCATATTTAGGGACACCGTGCCTTTGTTTTATTTTAATTTGCTTATGCGTACGTTATAAGGATAGAAAATTGAAGCGAAATTATAGTATAAGCAGTATTTTTAGTAGATCTACAAATCTGTGCGCTTGTGTGACTCCCATTCCCAAAAAATATGACTAATACTTTAATAAATTGATATAAAAAGATTAACTACATTTTGATTTCCTTTTTTCTTCTCATCATTGGCATCAGCTTGAAAAGTCCACTGCTGGACTCCCCTAGTCTCTTCCAGGAAAAACGATTCTGAGCCTTTTCGGTCGGCCAACTTCCTAACAATTTTACAAAATTCGTCAGTCAAATTTTTAATTTTATTGAAATATTCCTATTCAAAATATTATATTAGGAATAACATCTTAGAGCTAGCTGAGTCTAGGTGCCAGTTCCACGCGACCAAGTTTAGAAAATAAGCAACAAACTACGGCTTGGTTCCTACCGTTTTTGAGTTTATTCCTTATAAAAAACAAATCTAAAAATACCAGTAAACTTCCAGTGTGGTGCCACATCGGGTGGGTTTTCTTTCTAACCACCTATTATTTCTTTATTTGCAAATATTTACTCTTCATACTATATAGACTTGCAAGTAAAATAAATTCAACCAGACTAATTCTCTTGTCATAAAAAATATTAAGTACCTAATTTACCTCCCAAGTTAATATAGTGTTTCATACTTATGAATATGCAATACGCAATAATAATCTTCTATAACACGACATTATTCCATACAATGTATGAGGACGCAATAACTTTCTAAAAGGTTAAACTATTGATAATTTGTCTTTACGACCAGCTAATTACTCATCATTATCATCAACCTTTTGCAGTTCACTGCTAGATATGTCCAGGTCTCTACCATGGGGCGCCACTGAGCCTGGTCTTCGGCACTTCACATTCGCATTCATCTCTTCCCATCCTGTTCTCATCCCTTTTTCTCTTCCTTTCCCGCCACCCTGCACAAGTTTTCACTCCATCTAGTCTGTCGTCCTACGAGTATATACACTACGTTTGCCTAAACGCGGTCTCCACTCCAAAACTCGTTTATCCCAGTGGTTATCGGTTCTTCGGTAAACATGACCGGTCCATTGCCAATTCAGCGTGCTAGTTTTTTACTAGCTAATTACTAAAAAAAATTAAACAGGCCTTTGCATCTATTGTCCTTGCATCTCTAATATTATAAAGAGGAAAGATTTGTATTTTTGTAATGAATAAACTCAAAAACTACTGTGCCGATTTCAAAAATTCTTTCACCATCGGAAAGCTTCACCCTGAGTAACATAAGCTATATTTATGTGGTTTACTACTTTAAGTAAGTCTTATTTTTTGGGGATAACTACCAACTTCACAATGTTTTCGTAAAATATCCCAAAAAATCACCCCCGTTTCAGATGACCCCATAAAAAGAAAGTTGTAGTTTTATAAACAGTAAGGTTTAATGCCACTATAACTTTGTCGTAACTTTTTGCAGTAAAATCGTTTTTAATGCGCTTTAGGTACACAGCTCAGCTCAAATAGCTAGTACATTGTAAAAGGCATTTTTATCTAAAAATAGCTTCCCTACAATTTGTGGCTTCAGCGGGACAATATATTTGAACAAAATTATTGACATAAATATAAATAAATAAATAAATAAATATTGTGGACAATCCACACAACACTACCCAGCCCCAAACTAAGCAGAGCTTGTAATATGGGAACCGGATAGCTGATATAATACTTGAATACATTTTTTTTTTGTAAATACATACTTAGAATACAATATAACACCCAGACAGAGAACAAACATTTATGTTCACCACACAAATATTTGTTCTCGGTGGGGATCGAACCCACGACCTGCGGCGCAGAAGGCAGAGCTACTACCAACTGAGCTAGAGGCCAGTCAACATATAATACTGTGTGTGTGACGTTTCGACGTAGGATGTACCTATTTAGTCAACACTCGCACAGACTCTGATATTAAGAGGTCTCATACCTAGATATCTTTTATCAAGGCTTAGGTTTTTTCTACTTATACTTTTCAAAAATATTTAATGTGCAAGTATAAGTAGAAAAAACCTAAGCCTTGATAAAAGATATCTAGGTATGAGACCTCTTAATATCAGAGTCTGTGCGAGTGTTGACTAAATAGGTACATCCTACGTCGAAACGTCACACACACAGTATAATACACTCGTGAGCACTCACACAGACTTACAACCAGAGCCAGAGATAGAGCTAGACAGAGCTTTTGGTAAGTCTTAAAGGTGGGCCAAACTAGTACTTACCTGTACCTCTAATTTAATTAAGTTCTGCGAATTAAATCGTGGCGATGACAGGTGGAGTAGGACAACAAACCAAATGGTGGTCAAGAACCGGCTAAGAAGCATCGGGCGCCTGCAGGAAGATGAATGGACGTCACATATCAAAGTCGCGGGGCGGAAATGGGTTAGCCTGGCACTGGTTCGAGGTAGATGGCACAAACTAAGATAGGCCTATACCCAACAGTGGGTGAAGTCGGGCTGTGGATGATGATGATGATCATGTTTTAGGTATGGGGTAACTCACACGACCGGACTTGGTAAGTGAACCAGCTGTTGATTTTTTGCTGTGGTACTATTTACTTGATTTATTCGGCAATTATTAGAAACAATCGCATTTCAATGTAGCCTTTTAATTACAATTTTATTAGTTTACAATTTCGAATAGTGAGCGGTCATCATACACTGGTTTTTAAAACGATTTATGGCGTGGCTAGTTAATGAAGAGCTTTGTTTTATTTTGATAGTATGAGATTATTCTGCATTAGTCGTGTTAACTTTTTTTCATGATAATTATGTTTAAAATTATAACTTTATTTTGACTCAATCATGAAGTCAGCTGAATTCATTGACTCGTTTATGAAACTTGTAATAATTTATGCTCATCAAATCAAATCAGGTAAAGTACCTACCTACTTACATAGGTATTTATTTTATGCCAGAAAGGTATTACACAAGCATGTATAATAATACTCACTTCTTTTCGTAAAATAGGCTGTAATAATTACTCCACGTTACACTTTAATATTTAACAAACTGATATACATATAGACTACACTTTAAGTTGTATTCCAAACTCATGCCAACGACCGACTGACTCCAATCCTTCGCTCCCTGCCAACGCCAACCGTCTATCCCCACTACTTTACCAACCAACGTCAAGGAGGGAGGGAGTCAGTCAGTGTTGCCAACGGCATTTCTATGAAGTTGACAGACAATTTCACAAACAAATATGACAAGTGTCATCAAATATCATAATAGTAATTTCTATTAAACCATTAAAATTAGAACTATTATTGAAATTCATCACATTCGGCCATCCGACACTGTGCTTACTCTGGAAGCACATGCTAAGTGCACAATATAATAATATGATAACTTAATAAACAAAGCCTGAATTCAAAACAAATAATGAGAAAAGATGACCATTAAAACACAAATACTTAATGAGAAAGGATGACCATACAAATACAATCTAAAAAAATCTAATGTCTATCAAATTCGGCCATCCGACAGTGTGCTTACTCTGGAAGCACATGCTAAGAGCATAATGATAACATGATAACTGTGTATATGTATGACTAAACAAAACTTGAAACTTGAATGACTACCAAAATTCAGACAACTAATAAGAACAAATTAAGACAAATCCAAAATTACAATATAAAACTTGTAAACAAAATGAAATTATTAAGTAGAAGATACGAAGACACCCAAATAAATCTTAGTCATTTCTTAGAATAAACAGATATTAAAAATATAATTCTATCTAAAAATAATTACAGTTAGATATCCCGTTTACCATATTCAAAGCTTGTATGCAAAAAAAGTTAACTAAATGAAATTTCTAAGATAATATAACAGTATTGTATCAGAAAAGTCTTCGCATCCCAGCCATAAACAATGCATTCGGGTAAAATATTATTTAAATTAAATATTCCTATAGCATAAATTATACTCCGAGTGTGATAGGAAGACATCTCCATGGTTAAAAATACAGTCAAACAGTTAATTGTTTTTAAAAGTCAAATAGTAATTTGGTCTCCCTACTACAATATTCACGTTGACCGGATTGACAGGGTCCAGAAAAAGTTTCTGAATATTTTAAGTTACAGATGTGGTCTTAATAGGAAATTGCCTAACTATACTGCAAAGCTCCATCATTTTCATTTAATGTTATTAGAAAATCGTCGCAAATATCATGATCTACTGTATCATTTCAAAATTACCCACTCGCATATCGACTCTCCTTGCTTATCTTATTAATTTAAATATTTTATTAATCTAAATATAAAGCCTAGACCTCGGCAACCCTTTCAGAACACTTTCGCCTTACAAGTCCATTCAAACAACGCCTCTTATCAGAATTACCCCGTTGTCAGAATGTGTCGCCTATTTAACGATTTATTGATTAAATACAGTGATAAAATTCATATCTTTAACAATAATCTAAATAACTTCAAGAATGCATCTTTGGCCACTCTTTCATTAGAGTGTGCCGAAAACTCAAATTAGTTATTTAATTAATTCTGCAATCTCTTCGAGTCTTAACTCGAAGCGTGTGCACTTACTGTAATAAAATAATTGTATGAGTACACCTAAGTTCCAAGTAAATGTTAACTTTAATCACCTACTACTAGTTAAGCCTGGTTACACGCTATTTACTAACTTTCCTGTTCTATGCATTCTGTGTACGCATGTTTTGGGGTACTGTCTAGCTCATAACTTAATAGTATTTATGCCTGTAAATTATCGATTGTACTCTGTTTTGTGTACCTAATAAACAAATAAAATAAAATATAAAACAAAATAAAATTGTGGTAATAAACTACATAATTCTTCTCCTTGCTACGTGACTCGCGGCTCAGCCTGTTACTACGGCACCTTCAGAGGCGCGTCATGGCTCAAGCTGTTGATGTGGTGCCTTCCGTGGCGCATCACGGCTCAGACCACTGATGCGGCGCCTTCCATGGCGCATCACGGCTCAGGCCGCTGGTGCGGCGCCTTCCGTGGCGCATCACGGTTCAGACCACTGATGCGGCGCCTTCCGTGGTGCATCACTGCTCATGCTGCTCATGCGGTGCGTCACGGCTGTGTCCTGTGGCACCTTCTGCGGTGCATCAATACTAACTTTGCCTGGAGTTTTAAGGATCTGAAACTCGTCATAAAATTTACAGATCTGCAAGCTACACTGAGAATAAATATATTATCATACATCTGCTTTATATCTAGTTGCAATGAATAGGTTTTCCAATTGTGAAATAATTAAAAAGTAACAATATATTCCAAAAATATAAAACACTAAATGTACACTGTCCACGGCATTTAGACGAGTTCTCTGTACTTAGTCTTGCACTTTAAATGCTACAAAGGATACGTTTAACTTAGCTCAGTAAATGCATAAAAACGCCATCATTAATTCTGACAGCGAAGAACTTATCAACTTGAATTTCTCCATGCCATGCCCTGCCATGGCACTGCAGGCATGTACTAGTAATGTCATCTCCTCATTGTCCTTGCTGAAATGCAAACATCTTCTCGACAGTTACTGTTTCGGTACTTAAACAATCTAGTAGTTCAGGTTTACGACGCACTAACTTTAATTAGAATCTTTGTCCAATTTTTATTTAAAACTGTGATTCAGTTGTAAAACCTAACTGTTAAACTGTAATTGAACACCTAAAACTGTAACTCATCTTTAGTTAATCTTAAGTTGATATTTTAGTAAGTAATAAGTCTTCTATAAATCGCTTATCTTTAATTTATAAATAATTCACATTTATTTTATCTTAAATTCATTTTTAAATTCATATTTAATTCATTTTTAATTCATATTTAATTCATCTTAAATTCATCTTAAATTCATCTTAAATTCATCTTAAATTCATCTTATATTCATCTTATATTCATCTTACATTCATCTTACATTCATCTTAAATTCATCTTAAATTCATCTTAAATTCATCTTAAATTCATCTTAAATTCATCTTAAATTCATCTTAAATTCATCTTAAATTCATCTTAAATTCATCTTAAATTCATCTTAAATTCATCTTAAATTAATCTTAAATTCATCTTAAATTCATCTTAAATGCATCTTAAATTAGTCTTAAACTCGTCTTAAATTCATCTTAAATTCATCTTAAATTCATCTTAAATTCATCTTAAATTCATCTTAAATTCATCTTTAATTCATCATTAATTCATTTTTAATTCATAATTAATTCATTGTCTTTTCATCTTTTATTCATCTCCAAAAACTTATATAATCTTAACCCAAAATCTTTACTTATAAACCAAATCCAAAATCCGATCTTCAACTTTTAATAACTCTACACGACTTTTAATTACTAAACTTAGAATTTTTTTGAAACATTTGCGCCTTTTGAGACCTTGTGAACATTTTGAACATTTTGAACTTTTTGAACTTTTTGAACATTTTGAACATTTTGAACTTTTTGAACATTTTGAACATTTTGAACATTTTGAACTTTTTGAACTTTTTGAACTTTTTGAACTTTTTGAACTTTTTGAACTTTTTGAACTTTTTGAACTTTTTGAACTTTTTGAACTTTTTGAACTTTTTGAACTTTTTGAACTTTTTGAACTTTTTGAACTTTTTGAACTTTTTGAACTTTTTGAACTTTTTGAACTTTTTGAACTTTTTGAACTTTTTGAACTTTTTGAACTTTTTGAACTTTTTGAACTTTGACCAAACAGATCTCGCATGGTTAATTAATTTCAACTTCTAGGCGTACATAGTCAAACTGAACTCACTTGTCAAACTGAACTCACTTGGTTTCAAAATCAATTTCATCTTCTAAGGCGTACATAGTCAAACTGAACTCACTTGGTTTCAAAATCAATTTCAACTTTTATGGCGTACATAGTCAAACTGAAATCACTTGTCAAACTGAACTCACTTGGTTTCAAAATCAATTTCATCTTCTAAGGCGTACATTGCCAAACTGAACTCACTTGGTTCCAAAATCAATTTCATCTTCTAAGGCGAAAATAGCCAAACTATACTCACTTTGTTCCAAAATGTTATTAATCTTTACTTCTATGGCGTACTTAGCCAAACACAGATCCCAAAACACTTTCTTTAGACGAGCATTATTTACGTTCAATAGCCTGGTTAACGTCCCCAAACTAGATCTGTTTGCTCAAAACCACCAAGAATTGCTACTTACATTTTGTCAAAATGCTGTTTCGAGGAGACTCCCCAGATTCCCTAGGTTTTTTTTTTTATTGTACTTTTTGTTTTTCTGTTTTAATCGTAATTTGTTAAAAAAAATTGCTTCATTTTATAGTTTGTCTACCTTAGTCTCTCGTTACTTAATATCATTTTTTTTTTAGCTCCTATAGTCTCACTATGTGAAACCTGTTTAATGGACCCTAGTAACAGTTGTCGTTTTAAATTATCAATTAGAATATAAGTATGTACTGATTGTTTACCTAAGAAATAATAATAAATAAATAGTTTTAAATTATCAATTAGAATATAAGCATGTACCTACTGATTGTTTACCTAAGAAATAATAATAAATAAATAGTCTACAATTTTTATAAGTTTAGCTCACTTTACTTCAAAAACTCGCTTTAGAGGGTAGGCTTGATCATAATCATTAACTTACTTATTTTAAATCCAGCATGGTTAGACATTTGCGGTTAGAGGCTACTCAAACTATACTGAGCTGCTATGGTATTAGCAGTACATGAACAGTTTTAGCACTATCGGATAGCCCCTGTATCAACTTTATGGTTAGGCCCGGTGCACGACAAAGACCGTACCGGCTTTTATGAAATTCAAGATTGTGCTCGGTCTTTGCTATTTACGGCCACTTTATTATGAAACTTTATTCGATCACTCATTTTTGATGTTAAGTAAATTATAAGAAATAAATATTTCCAGAAACTTTACAAATAATAATTTCAACATAACCCAGCCAATAACACTCTGCTTATGCCAACAGATATTCTAATTTATTTGAGGGTATTTATTTAATTTTGTACATTATGCTACATGGGCACAATGGCGACTAATAGCATGGACATAAAAATGTTTGTTTATGGGTCTAGACAGGAAAGTAGGCCTTGCCTAAGTACCCTACAGTTCTGCATATCAAAAAGTAACAAAAATGCTACAGAGGACTGACTTGCTTTTAACACTCAAGCTCAAGCTCAAACTCAAGCTTGTTTTTTACACTCAATTAGCTTCACTTAATTTCATACACGGTAACACGAGTCATGTGTTTTCAGAGGGTAACCAATAAAATGATCATCGTAATGCATAATAATGTAAAACTATTTGCTGTTATTAAGTTCGTTAATATTTTTAAAATATCTTTCGGTAAACATAGCGTATATTCCAAAAATTAAGGGAATGTCAATTGTTTGAAATGGAACAGCTTAACTAAGCAGTCAAAGTCGTTAAATATTAGGTGCAGGCCATTTCATGTTCGGATGAGCGGCTAATATCAAATTTCATATGATATACATTTTAGGGTAGGCATAATATCAGGCATTTCAGACAATCAAAATTAAAACTTGTTGAAAGGTGTCAGCATTACCGGATAGTCTCTGTGCAATACAGACCAGTGCGCATGAACAACGAATCAACATACTAATTCAAACTTGGTTTCTATACCTACCCTACAACGTTAGGATGCGAACGATCAGATTAAAACTCGAATGATTTCACCCACTTAAGTAAAAATAAAATCATTAAATTATAACATTTAGGTAAGTACCCGTTATTGTTCATAAGTTCGATCGAAAAAGCTAGCACAAACGGATAATCTCGAGGCAATCTCGACCGATTCATGCTCGCAAAATCTTTCGTACCCTTGAACTTTTAGTCAAATTAAATAATTTTCTACTCAACCCAATAAAAATAATTACTTGGCGGGTGGAATCATATTAAAATCCGTAAGAAATATTTTACATACCGTAAGTTCTTGTCACTTCTGAGATATAATAATACTCACTTCTTTTCGTAAAATAGGCTGTAATAATTACTCCACGTTACACTTTAATATTTAACAAACTGATATACATATAGACTACACTTTAAGTTGTATTCCAAACTCATGCCAACGACCGACTGACTCCAATCCTTCGCTCCCTGCCAACGCCAACCGTCTATCCCCACTACTTTACCAACCAACGTCAAGGAGGGAGGGAGTCAGTCAGTGTTGCCAACGGCATTTCTATGAAGTTGACAGACAATTTCACAAACAAATATGACAAGTGTCATCAAATATCATAATAGTAATTTCTATTAAACCATTAAAATTAGAACTATTATTGAAATTCATCACACATGATAATTATACAAGTAGTTAACTAAATAAATCTTGAAATCACCAACGCTACAGTTTTTCATAATCTCTAAAATCTAACTAACTCATCGCATCCCAGCAGATAAAAAGATTTAGGCTTGTTTTTAACCGACATTCAAATAAAAATGAAGGTTCTCAAGTCGGTTGTATTTTTACGCCGGGAAGGTTATACTTTCAAATTGGTCCAACAGGAATTAAATCAAAATTGGTTCAGCAGTTAGGCCATTAAGTATAAGTAGTACAAATGTATGTGAAGGTATTAGTCAGCTATCTGGTTCCCATACTACAAGCTCTGCTTAATATAAGGCTATAGACAGTCTTGTATGGATTTTCCACAATATTTATTTATGTTTGCTCCCTATCGCATAAAAATTGCTCTAAAAGTTATATTTAAACGCGTCGTTTGTATACACCTTATAAAATAAACAAACGATTAAAGATTAGACTAGGGTTCGTCTGTCCACGTCGACGGTTGAGGGGAAAATGCGAAAACTCGCCCTTCGGCGGCCATGTTGTGACGTCACCGATAACAACGCGGGACGGATTCAGGGGAGAGGGTTTTTCTTTTTTATTGTTTTTAAATAAATTTAAAAATAAAAGTAAAATAAAAGTAAAAATAAAAATAAAATGCATAATACTTTTAAACTAAATCTAATCTAGGGGCAACGGCGACAACTATCGATCCAGGTAGTCCCGTCTGTTCGTCTGCCTGCCATAAAAAAATAAAACTATCAATTGCCCAAAGTATTGCAAGCAACCGAAGTATTTCAAGTAAACGGTTTTAATAAATTTTAATGGTGAGAGTTCTCAAAGTTTGGCCTTTTATAATTCAATGAGTATTGCTAAGTAAAGTAAATTTAATAGGACTATCTACCCCTTAACATTATTTGTAGTGTTTATTATTATTATCATTGTAAAATAAATTTAAAACAAAGACTTACTAAAGCTACAGTGAGCCTATTATTTATTCAGCAGCCTTGGCAAACTAACGTTCTTTAAAAAGTTACTTAGTTTTTGATAGTGCATAGACGGAACTTTGTTAAACTCGATTTCCTGTAAACAGAGCCGGTACTGACTCATACCACCAACGAAAATTAAATAAAAAGACACAAAACTATTTCCAGCAATGCACTTTGAAATGCCAGCTATCCCCCGAAACGTCAACATTACAACTGACATTGCGAGCGCGCAATTTAAAAATAAAAAAATAGAAAATAGTAAAAATCAACTCAGTCCGGCCCCGTGCGGCCTTTGATGACGACGTGGATCTGCCATTGGTGGAATGGAATTTAGGGGCGTGGTGGAAGGTAGCCCCGCCCACCTCAGTTAGGGGTCTTGTGTGATAGAGAGTCCACACGTCTACCGGCGCTTGGCGATTGCGCCACGCGACGGACTCCTCAAACAAATAACCTCAAAACACACGTGTTTAAAAACCGCTCGAGTGACAATAAGTGAAGTTTTGTGTACACTTTTTTCAGTAAAACCAATTGTGCGTCTGATTTGAAAAAGTGAAGTGAATTGATTTTTCGCAGTGACATCTAGTGGTGAATTTTGACAGCTGTGTTATTTATAACAATAACAATGAACATTTTATTTTGAAAACAACATCTTCCAATAAGGATTTCCCGTAGTTTTAAAACAGGCTCAAGTGTTTCTTCCAAAAATTCCAAAATAGTATTTTGTTTTTCTTAATATTTTCCGGTTGGAATGATTTATTTGTGACTGTGTTTATAAATAAAAATAGTGCAATAATAATCAAATAAATTATTTTACTAAACTAATAAAAACGGAAGACTAAATAATCTCCTATTTGTTTCATCCGGCGGTACTTATAATTACTATTTGTATTGAAGATCTCTAAAAGGTTTACACAAAGCTAAAGTTAATATTATTATTAAAAGTTAATTTTAATAATCTAGTAAAGGCTTAGCCAAAAACTACTTCACTTTTCACGAGCTGTCAAAATCGTAGCTTGACAAAAAGGTTTCAAATCTACAACGGATATTTTGACTTTGTATGCAAACCGTGAGTATATCCAGTCTAATATAACTCCGCACTAATCAAGCAAAAGAATAATCAGGTCTAAACGACGAGAAAATATTGTCAGTGCCCAAAAAAGTGAATGACAGTTACCCATAAAAGTAATCGTCAAAAAGTCTTGGTGTCACTCATCAGTCACGGTGTATTATTACTGTGTGGCAGATAGAAACAAATAGAAACAAATTTCCAGTGCCCATAAAAATGACTGTAAGTGCCCAGAAAAGTGATGTTGACATTTTAACTCCCCATTGAGTGAAGGATACTCTTCCAGTGCTGGAATCTTTCAAAATAAACCCCAAATTTACCGGTGAACAAAAGTGAGTGCCGGTGCCCAAAAAAAAGACTACAAGTGGCCAAAAAACTGACTACCAGTGCCCAAAAAACTGACTACCAGTGCCCGTAAAAGTGATTGCAAGTGCCTGTGAAACTGACCACAAGTGCCCAGAAAAGTGACTACCAGTGCCCAGAAAAGATAAGTGATGACTTTTTGACGCCATCTGCGTGGGAATTGCTGCCACAGTGCTGGAAGCCGGCAAGATAGCCACAGAGTCGAAACTGCAGCTGTGCGGAGGCTGGGGCGGGCAGGGCTACGCTCTCGAGGGATGCGTGGACAATGGCCTGCTTCGGCCGCCGCCGCCGCACACAAGCCAGCTCGGCACTGTCTACGCTACCAAGAGAAGAAGGAGGAATGGGAAAAGGTACGTTTTAGACATTGCAATCTGGGGTATGGCATCATGCATCTGGGGGATGAAGTCCACTGCTGGACATATATGAAATGAAATGTTTGTAGGCTTGAAATATGGTTAAGAGTTAGTTATTATTTTATTTTATCAGTTTCACATATTTCACCAAAGCATTGGCATGCAAATTTTAAGTGACTTATTTTTACAATTAAAATATATTATAAAAAAATCCAACTAACAATTAAATTAGCATAATTATAATACGTGGTCCATAATTAAGATATAAAATAAACTTAACAAAGCAAGTCAGGTTCAAATTTTAAGTCATGGTATTTAACTTTTCTCAATTATAGCCAAAACTTCAGCTGTTTCATAAATAACCTATCTGGTAGCTCTTTAATATCAAAATGCACTTTAGCATAGGCCTCCCTTACACATTTCCAGGAAGAACGCTTCACACATACACACATACACCCATAGCACACACATAGCTATTACACACATAGTTATTAGCTGACATAAGTATTTTATCCAATTACCACGTTTTTTTATTCAACCCAACCCTGAGCTTATATTTGGCTATTAATTGCAAAACACATTTTTTTCAAAAAAAGGTTTTGGCTAAAGTTTTTACAAGCCACAGTTGGAGCAACATCAGCAGATACCATCAAGGTATGGATAATGCTGAACTCTGAACATACTATAGCCTTCAATAAAACGCATTATCAACTGTCATTCAAATCATTATAACTAGCGAATGATTGCGCGAGCGCATCACTTTAGAATCACGATGAAACGAGCCGTGACAACTGTGTGTAAGGGAAAATACCAATTATTTTGTATTGTCACTGACATAGAGCTCAGTCTAGTTGGTATTGCTCTGATGCACCAAGTGCAGCTTCAATTGGAAGAGGTGTAATAGGTGAAAGAGGAGTTTGAGGTCTGTGTTTGGTGGAAATCGATGTAGCTGAGAGCTTATGCTCGGCTTGACCGAGAAAAATATCACGATGGAGATTACGTCAACGGTCAAAGATTCTGTCAGAATAACAGCACTGAGCTGCCGCTGTAGTGAAGCTTCATGCTGAGCCAGAGCCAAAAAAACTTCAGCAGTAGCCCACAATCATACACTAATTTCTTTTTGTTGCTTATAATACCCAGACAGAGAACAAACATCTGCGTTCACCGCACAAATATTTGTTCTCGGTGGCCAGTCAAAGTTTTATTGCAATCTTTCTTTCAAACGATGTTAGTAGCCTCGTCTATTTCTTTTCATTTCTTTCTAACATATCATAACAAAAGCCCAGTGTGATGACGCACTTGGGTACAGGTGTACGTTTTTATTGGATTTAGCTGGAGTGAACACAGCATAAAATGATTAATACAGTAATTTTCTATCATAAAACTCTGAAGTGATAGAAATGTACCTTCCACATCCTACACTAAAACTAACATAATTGAAATGTTAGTGTTTTAAACAAAAAAGTTATAGTACCGTGTAAGTAATTATTTACAGTTATAATACCTATGTAATGAGCGACTACCTAGGCGTTCGGTAGTCTAATTTAACGGTTGACTAATCGATCTATTAAATATTTGACACATAGATACATTTGTCATAATTGCAACTGTCAAATATTTGATTGGTCCATTAGATAACTGTAAAAGTGGCCCCTAAAGCCTGCGCACACTTAGGTCGCTGGTGATGGTGATCAATGAAACGCTGTCAAATTAGACACCGTTTCACTGATTGCCATCGCCAACAACCTAGGTGTGCGCAGGCCTTTAGTTGGTCACTAGATAATAAGTACTGTGTGAAGAATCTACCAAAATTTATTTGTATTGTTTTTCAATTGAACAAAAGTAACTTTTATCTGCCAGTAACATTTTTTTTACTCGTGGACTTCAGTTCATCCGTGATCATGGTGCATGCAACTGTGCCGAAATATCGGAAGTCAACTCAGAAAAATTTAATCATGGTAAATATCCCGTCGTTTCATAAAAATAGTGAACAAAAGAAGGTTTCCAATTTAGTTGAAAATATAATTTGAAAAAGGTTATCAACGGCGATTAAGTAAAGTCGCGGGAAAAATAGTAAACTACGAGAAAATTATTTTTTATAACCGGAAATACGAATTGTAACAAAAAATGCGTTGGGAATCGTATCCAATCGATTTAAAACAATTAATAATTTTGGAAACATCACAATTTTTATCACGCCATTATTTAGTTATTGAAATTTCTATCCTATGTCTATAAATTTACAGTTTTGATTTGATTTTGTTAACCACAACATTTTAATTTATTTGCTGCAATAAAAAACTAGGAAGTGTATAGAAATGGTATTACTGATTCTAAAACAAAATGATTTAGGTGCTTACACTGTTAAAACAAAATAATACTGTTTCAAAGTAAAAGTCAAAGTATATTTTATTGCTTGAAATACAACTTGTTGAAAAGATGATTTCTAAGTAGGTGATGTCCAATGTACCTACTTATTCTGCTTATATCTAGGCATGCATTGTTGAATGCCTAGACATAAGCATTCACCTACACAAGTATTCAGTTGACCTAAGTATTCAGTTCAGTTTTACAGTATTCAGTTACAGGTTACAGGTATTCAGTTTAAAGTTTTTTTTTTTTAATCTTAACTTACTGGTTCGCAATAACCAGTGTCACGGTAAGAAGATTATTTTATCTTCAATCAATTTTTCTAGAGGTTCGATTGATTAATGCCTTATCTTTGACAAATATCATCAAGATTTATTACTGGGCTTTAAATCTAAAATTCCTTAAAAATCTTGCAACAATCAGTTTAGATATGCAGACATTTCTTTTAATATTTAATAGTTGAAGTCTACAATAAATTAATATAGAAAAAAAAGATGGAGAGATTAAAAATCTCACTAGACAGTCTGACGCCGTAAATAGTAATCGAGATATAAAGTGATTCCCGCCTAGTGAATTTAACACCCGCTCAGCCATCACCGTCCCTAATAGTGCATTTAAAAATTTGTATCGGCCTATTATGCTGATTCGATAAATTTATCAGCAGAAAATGGCCGCTTTATCGATTAAATCGATTGTTGAGCGTGATATATCGAATAGCTGTTATATGTCGAATTTCAAATCGAAAATCTGCGAAGCTTTGCCTGGGATTTGGAGGATTTCATGAAATAATAAAATCGTTATGGCTCTTTGTGAGTGTATGATATGATATTAGTACTAAGTGCGGATCTGTGAAGTGCTTAGGTGTAGTTGGCATAATATTGGCGCCAAATTCAAATATTTTTATCCTTTTTTTGAAGCAATAAAAATGATGATTCTAGAATAAATTTTATGCCTTGCGCACATTTAAGTGAAACGCTGTCAAATATTTCAGCGATATTTGTCAGCGTTTCACTGATCGCCACCGCAAAACAGATGTGTGCAAGGTTTTATTTGTTATAAAGTACTATAACAAATAATAAGTTAATAAAGTAAGATAAGTTAATTTGAAGGCATCCTAAATAAAGTAACAACCCGCAAACGGATAAATATGGATCTCCTACGAAATACAAATTAAAATTTATTTAGGTAACAAAATATAAGAAAATACAATGCATACAAGAGTTAAGTACACGCACAAGAACAGACGCACTGTAATTCGATTTAATTTTGTTTTGTTTAGAAGTAGCAATAAGTTAGCAAAACACCAGTCACTGTATGGTTTCTTCTTGGTCAAATAAATAAAGAAAATGAAGTTATTTATATCGCTATGAAATAAATGTCTCAATGGCTATGTTTCATGTCTTGTTAGGTTCTGTTTTAGCCCTAGGGCAGAGAGAATCAAGTTCTAGATCCAGAACGCCTGACAAAGTGTAGGCGATGTTGATTATTTTTGTGATTTGTTTGGCTTTCTGATATATTGAACTTTGCACAAATATTATAATGCTATTTTTATGAAACAACGGGATATTTACCATGATTAATTTTTTCTGAGTTGACTTCCGATATTTCGGCACAGTTGCATGCACCATGATCACGGATGAACTGAAGTCCACGAGTAAAAGAAATGTTATTGGCAGATAAATCGATCTACCCTCTTTCGCACTCTTTTATTGGTTTCGAGACTACTATTGGTTCCATTCTCACTCTTTTGTCGATTTCGACACACAACACTGACGGTATCAGGACGCGTTTTGAAATAGAATATATAGAAAAATAGTGTTAAAATCCATGATAGTTTCAAAAGTTATATAATATTTTAATGGTTATACAATTTTATTAAACTTGTGCACGGAGCGCACTAGTAGACTAGTGGATGTAAACCTAACTTTCGATCCTACCGTTGCGGGTTTGAATCCAGTCGTGCAACTATAGGTTTTTCTGTTCAAACACAAAGAAAATCATCGTGAGGAAGCCCGTGGCTTAGTCAGCTCCACACTTATTGACTAGTCTTTCCTGTGGATTAGACCGACGAAGTTGTCAGGATGGTGTAGGTGCTGGGCAAGCCTTTTTCATCTAAATGTTGTACCAAGCACCATAGCGTCCCGTAAGTAGGGGCATGAGTAAACACCAGTTGCCTCTGACGCTATATAAATCCGTTGACTTTACTTTTTGTCTATACAAATGTTTTAAACTAAGAACGCGATTATTCATGATAGATCGACTAAATTTCTTACATGCAGATGAAATGATGCCATCAAATGAAAATCAAAATCAAAAGGTATTTATTCAGTAGGATTACAAGAATCACTTTGAAACGTCTTAAAGCTAGGTCAGTCTAGGTGCCAGTTCCACGCGACCAAGCCGAAAAGAATATGAAACAAACTACGGCTCGGTTCCTACCGTTTTTTTATATGATCTTTATACAAATCAAAAATAATAGCAGTGAAGTTCCAGTTGCAGCAGTTGAAGATGATGATTTAACTGGAACAAAATTGAACATCTTAAATAGTCCTGTCTAGTATATAGCAATAAGAGTTATTTTTTCCAATTACTCAGTTCGAAGAACTATAGACATAAGAAAGCTAACAATGCCAAGAACATAAAAATGCGTAAATACCACTTTTTGCTAAATGTATTATGCCCAAATAAGAAGCTAACAGTGTCAACAACGAGTTACAAATAACCTGATGTCCTGTAATACCATTTAGAACGCTATAGTGGGCTATTACAGAAACCTATCATTTACCTAGTCGGATACTTGCATGCGTAAGCACCTTGAAAATATGGGCAATTCATGTTCACTAACCATAAGATGTGTGTTTAGTTTTAAAAGGTGAAATTTGTGTTTGATGAAGACGTTATGGATTACGAAAAACCTGATGATAAAAGCGGAATGGATTTAGTGAATGAGTTTTGGATGAATGGACTTTGTGAAGGCATGGATGAGAAAAGAGGAATGGGTCTTTAAAGAAAAGAATGATGAAATAAGGTTATGGATGAGAAAGAGAAGGGATGAATGGAGAACCTTTATGAGAATATGGACGAGAAAGAGAAGGAATTAATGGAGTAACTTTGTGAGGATATGGAAGAAGTTAAGGATATAGATTAAAGAAAATATGGAATCGGAGAGGATATGGATGAGAAAGAAAATGTTAAAAAATATGGACTTGAGGACATGTGGTAAAAAGACATGAGTATGTATTAAAACGACTGATAGAAAGGGGTAGGAAAAAAGTCATTTTTCAAATTGATGGTTTTTTTTTAATAGGGAATTTGATGTAGTTTAATGATTCATTTGGTCATTTTGTAGTAAAAACGCTACCTTTTTACTGACTAATACTGATAATACACCATAATACCTATCAATACTTTGGAAAAGTGTAATATAAAAGTCCTATCTATATTTTAGTAAGAGCCAAAAGAAAGCAACTTTAAAACAAACAATTGCTTAAGAAAGGAAGGTACAGAAGGTTCAAGGATACCATAAATATAAACTGTCAACGGAGATAATGTGAAATTACATACCTAATTACTGTAATATGTTTGCAAGTCACACCTGTCATGTCATGTTTTGCGTATTTTACGAAAACTCGCAGCTGTCATTCTGTTCCTAATCATTTTGACGACAAAAAAATTGGCAAACAAAGTGGGAAGGGGTATGTTTACTGATTAAGAATAATGAACATTCAAAGACCTTATTCTGGGAAACGTTAGACAAAAATTAGGGAGAAATGGTGCCAGATCTTGATAGAAAAACAAACCCAAAATCTACGCGGTTTTGGTAATAACTGGTTGATTGATAAAAATTGGTTATCATTTTTAAGGTCCACTATTAAAATACCCTACATCCTATATTATAAGTTTTAAAAACCGAATTGAGAACCTCTCCCCTTTCGCCCCTGATAGATTCGTCATGTCTGTCTGTCTGTCTGTCTGTCTTTCTGTCTGTCCGGCCGTGTCACAGCCATTTTTTTCCGAAACCATAAGAGCTAGACTGATGAAACTTGGTGAGTAGATGTATTCTGTGAACCGCATTAAGGTTTTTACACAAAAATAGAAAAAAAAACTATACATTTTGGGGGTCCCCATACTTGAAACTGAAACTCAAAAATTTTTTTTTCATCGAACCCATACGTGTGGGGTATCTATGGATAGGTCTTCAAAACTTATGTTGAGGTTTCTAATATCGTTTTTTTCTAAAACTATAAATTTTGGGGGTCCCCATACTTGAAACTGAAACTCACAAGTTTTTTTTTCATCGATCCCATACGTGTGACATTACATATTCCATTATCTATGGAACTTAATAGTTTGCGCGAGAGACACTTCCAAATTGGAAAAAAGTTGGTCCCCCCCCCTCTAACTTCTAAAATAAGAGAATGATAAAACTAAAAAAAAATATATGTTGTATACCTACTATGCAAACTTCCAACGGTATTTAGTTTGAACGAGATCTAGTCAGTAGTTTTTTTTTATACGTCATAAATCGTAAACCACAATTTACCTTTCAACGAACTACAAAAACCTTTATATTATGTTATTTGATGCTACGGAACCCTTCTTGGCTGCTTTTTATTTGAAGTCCTCTAGATAGAAACATAATGAAATCCTACACCGTTTATAAATAAAATAATTTTATTACTGAATTTACAGTGTTATTGATAAAAGATAGTCTACAAACATTAAAACCCTTAATTTTGTTCAACTGCTTACTGTGCATGAACTTTAAACAAAAAATTTACAAACTTAGTTTTACCCGACAATTTCAACTACCCACAATTATCAACAGGTGAACGAACTACGATTTATCAACACTGCCCAAGTGCCCACCGTCAATAATTATAATTTAAAAAAAATCGCGTTTACAAATTTCGCATTGCCCACAGTTCAAATGGCAAACATAATATTTAACGTTATACCATCTGCGCGGGCAGGTGGCGACATACCGAGCGCATGCTCAGGCTTGCAAGCGTCACTTGGTTTCTACACTCAGTGTACAATCAGCTTTATTACTACAATATTAGATGCAAAGTCAGTTGAAGAAAAACTAAATTTTGTAACTTTTTCGTTTCATGTCACTTGTTCTTTAAAACCAAGTGTGGTGAAAGGGGTTTAAGTGTGCCTCAAGGCGGTTTCTTTCCTGCACTTGCACATACTTTTGAATTTTTTTTTAGCAGATATTTTTGTTAATCTTTTTAAGAATACTGTGACTAATAGTTATTTTAATATTATCAAAAATTATGCAATTAACATATTATTATTATCTCATAATTTATTAAAATAAATTTGAATATTTCACTTTTTTTACATTATACAAATTCAAATACCTACTACTGTACCTACTATATACCTTATATTGGGGTAAGTGATTCATATACATGGTATGTAATTCTATAAACTGTGGTAACTATAGTTTTTTAGTTTCTACGTTTGTTATTTATATTGCTAATTTTTAGACCTCCTTCGTTGAACTTTAACTTTATGTGGTTTGAATGTAAAAAGTACTGGTAAAATATAAATTCACTTTCCTCAGCCATCAATTTTACAACCGTACTGGAGTTATATTTATTTTTATGTTAAATGTATGTAACTGTCATGTTATTGTTATTATAGGCTGGACCAATTTTGATATTTAGTTAGGGGATTACATACATGAACTAGATCGAAATATTTTTTTTTTCGAGTTTTATTGATGGAACAAGCATAATATAGCCCACCTAATAAGTGGTAACTATAACCTGTTAGAAAGCATTGTCTCGTAGGTCACGTATGTCAGCAACATGCCCTACAATGCATACTGACTTGCGTCGTTAATGTTTAGCTTCAAGTGCCGTTATTTCACCGGCACCCACACCCTTCAAACCGAAACACAGCGATGCTGCTTCATGGCAGAAATAGGCATAGAAATGGTAGTAGGTATACTTTCCATGGACGAGCCCCTCACAAAGAGCTCTACTACGAATCATCTAAATCAGTTTATAATACTAATCTGTTTCTTATTGTATTACTGGTTTTAGGTAAAAGGATTTTAAGTGTGTATTAGTTATGAAAATAAAAAAAATTACTGCATTTAAAATATTAAGAAATCTGATTAAAAAATAATTGGATCAACAAAAATGATGTATCGATTTTAAATGGTGTCCAAAATATTGATAACCGTTCGATATTCGTGAACAATCAGTAGCCTTCAGCAATTTGACCCTCCTATTATCGAATCAATATCGCAAAATCGACTTGTGTAGGTACTTGCTTATTTCCTCTATACAAATTTCTTTCTGTCTGCCTGTTTGTTTGATATTCATTAATGATTTTGAATAAAATAATACGATTTTCTAGCGCAATTTGTTTTATTTGAACGACTTTACAACTATAAATGTGTAATTATTGCATCATAAATATAACAACGTTTCGAACGTAAACTTTCCAATTGGTTTATTATACCTAGTTAGAAAATTATTTTACCTTTGTTATAGATAAATAATAAATTAATTTCAAAGCTTATCTGATCTTAAAGATTGTAAATTTAATTCTAGCACAATCAAATGATTGTCAGGACTGTATGTTACAGGTGTAATTTACAAAATTAAAACTATTTTTAGTGTGTAAGTGTAAGTCGACGTATTTTTTACTAAAAATTACTACATTATATTAGTATCTTATTTTCTTATTTAGTTTAGAAATAGATGGTGCTGTGCAAATAATATAAAATTATATGCGATGTATTTATCAAGTGGAGTCACAAGCAGGTGCTAGTATAATTTAATCGATTGAATATTGTATTGAGCCTTTCGGGTGTATAGTAATTGTGTATTATTAAGTTTTAATTAGCTTATCGCTGTAACAACTTGTGTCGACACCTTTTGAGAATAGGTACTTTTGCAAATGAGCATTCTTATGCTTATAGGGACTAGGAACTTATTATAATGTTTTCTAGTTTCCTACTGTTTTTATTATTTTATTGTATTTGCATAACTACCAGGTATTTGTAGTTTGATGTTTATTGTAATTAATTGTAATGAAGTCTTCATTTTATTTTATAAAAATGTAAAGTTTCTTGGAGTGGTCATTCACCTCGCCAGTAAAGAATGTTTCATTCTACGGCTTTATTTATATTTTTTAAGATATTGTATTCAAAGAATTTTGCAATCACTCCTTACAAAAAAAATTGGTTGTCTGTAAAATCGGTTTACTGACGATAGTTGAACGTGACAACGTCATAAGAAAAAATACAGAACGCGGAGGCCGATTGTGTCTCTTTGTCGCTCGTTTCGCGCTCTTGCTTGCACTTCAAGCATTAAATGGAACGCCTCAGGGCGAGGTAACGCCGCATGAGTCATGTTTTTTCGTGCGTGCAGCCGGCTCCATCGAATTATAATATGTTGTCATGTCAAAAATTACGTACGTACTATCCTTCTTTTTTTTAATATGAGTAAAGCAACAAACGTAAAAAACTTATGATCGATTCTCTGACTTCAGAAAAACTTCTTTAAGAACGTGTTTAATTTTACCCAGATTTTTTTTAACTTCAAAAATATTATAATACTTACATAATTTGTTAGATTTTGATATAGGTTTGTAATTAAAAAAAACACGATTTTAGTACGTTTTTACCCTATAAAATTACAACAAAGTATGTTAAAATCGACGTAATTTCGCGGTAATCATAATACACATTGCGTAATACAAACTGGTAATCGCTATGAACCGTTTATCAAACGCAATTAACCCGTGGAAGTATTTAAAGATTTTATAAACGGTTTGTGCAGTTTAATTTCAGGCAGATGTGTATTATGCTGCGTTTGAACAGGCGAGCTACTTGCGCCAGTTACTTACCACAAGTTCGAAAGCCGGATTTAAGCTTGTTTTTTTGGTATTTTTTATACCCGTAGAAAATTATGTAATATACCTAATTGTATTACCTATACGTCTAATTGACAAGTTGTTCTAAGGATTCTACCAAAACTAATAAAAACCATTTTCCTGCATAACTCATAATATAAATGTAATAAGTAACTTGCACTAATTATACAAACAAATATTTCTTTTGTAGTGTTTATTTATTTAATTGGTGGTTTTAAAATAAATGACCCAACTAATTTCTTACATCGTCTCATTATTTATTTTGACATGTTGTTTAGCAAAACTTGCCAGCCACTCTTTCAGTGCTAAATACTAGCACGTCTAAATACAACACAGTCATTTTAGCATGAACGGCTAAAACGTGACCGCCATCTTAATCACCCTAATTAGATCAAAGGTGACACCGACACGTACAAAACCGTTACCTTATAAATTATAACTCGCGCGAGAGATTATATCGATTACTTGACGCAATAGGTGTGTTCATTACTTACTATCCATAATCGGTAATCGATCATGCCATAGGAAAACATAAAGGTGAATAAAAAATAGTTGCTTTAAAATAAAAAATACAACTCATGGTATACCTATAACTTATATAGTAGTACTTATATTTTTAATTAGTATTTATAGTTTTATCGCCGTTAAATAAACACATCCTAGGAAACCAATGTGTCGTTAAAATTCATGGGAAATTAATAAACTAAGGTTTTTAAAAAAGCGGCGGTAAAGTAGCGTGCAGCGATGGGAACCTATAAAGCTCAAAACACGCGTAGCGTGACTTGCGACGCGTTACGGGTCTTTTTATACAAATCTTACGGACCTGCGCCTCATTCTTATTCTTATAGTGTCACTGATTCTTTCGAACCAAGTGTGGTGAAAGGATTTTAAGTGCACCTTAAAGAGGCTACTTTCGTGCACTTGACACATATTTTCAAACTTTTTAGGTTCTACGATATGCCGGTTTCCTCACGATGTTTTCCTTCACCGTTTCAAAGCACTGGCATAGTGTACATACATTTTTGGCCAGAAAAACTCATTGGTAGGTACACACGGCTGGATTTGAACCCACGACTTTAGAATCGGAAGGCGGGGCCGCTACCACTAGACCACCAGTGCTCCCAAGTTCATTTTAAGCAAGCTCTCAGTTTCATTTTATCAATAAAAAATTGGAACCGACATAAATTCTCATTACCGATCAAAGCGACTCATGAAGTCTTCTATGAGAAATCTTTTTGTTATAATTATAAAAGGTGACGACTATGAGTATCGGTAACCATTGTGGTGTCTGCAATGCCTTCCCATGTACTTGACACTTGGAAACTATGGGGTCGTTAAGTTGTGTGATTTTTTTTTCTAAGAAACTGAGACCGGTTTATAACGGTGGAGTTACCTATGGAAAAAATCAGTAACACAATAAGAAGAATTATTGATAAAATATTTACAGTGAACTATTTGATCAATGCAAATTTTGAGTCCTATCGTGTAGATTTTCTATATAACTTTTACTGAGTTATTATTTTTAATAGCGCTTGCTCAGGCTGTATTGAGGCTTTCCCATGTGCAGGTGTTCAAGCACAAAGGACACGCTAGCAAGTGCTGCATGAACTGGGATTAATCACCTCATCCCTTTAAAAAAAAACAAAACTAGTTATTGGAACAAGCATATGGCCCACCTGATGTTAAGTGGTCAACCATTGCCTATAACAAAGCATTCCCTCGTAGGTCACGCATGTCAGGTTATGGCATGATTGAGCTACAAACACACAAACATCGTAACGTTTTTAAATCTGGTTTTGTATTACTTTTTGTTTATAATTATACTTTGATTATTTTATGATTACCAAATTCACGGATTACTATCAACCGATTAAATTTTTGTCAGTTTTTAAATGTTTTAAATGACTCTATTTCAACACTGTTTTGACGAAGACACATCAGCGAAAGCTGCCAACCTACCACAAGCTCTGTCTGTCTCTGGATTTGGTTTTGAGTTTGTGTGAGTGCTGACTAAATAAATCCTACGACAAAACGTCACACACACTCAAAACCAGAGCCAGAGACAGAGCCAGACAGTGCTTGTGGTAGGCCTACTGCTCGTCTATAAATAAATGATAATAATATTTTTTAATTACCACCAATACCACTTAGGCTTAGTTTCAAGGATTACTAATCGACCGATTGAATATTTGCCAGTTGTGTAAATCAAAATGTTTGAAAAATATCACATAAACAACTGTCAAGTATTTGATTGGTTGATTAATAATTTGTAAAATCGACTCTTAATCGTAGAAAACTTAAGCCCTAAACTTAACGGCATCATTATGTGCAGTTTCAGATTTTCTATATTTTATAACCTAAAGACAATGGTGAAGTCTAGATATGGTAATAAAATTTCTAATGATACGCGGCAAGGTGGGGTTTTATTACAAGCTCTTGGGTTCCGTATGTTGTAGGTAGCTAACTAAATATCTGAAACTGCAGGCCTAAAATGTCATTCATATTATATTTATTAAGAAAATAAAAACCCTTGCGCACATTTAAGCGTACTGCGGTGGCTATCAGTGAAACGCTGATAAATATGACATTGATATTTGACAGTATTTCACTAATGAGCCACTGCAGAACACTTAGATGTGCGCAAGCTTTAAGGCGTTAAAAAAAAACTTATAAAACGTTTTAAAGAAGTTCATGGCTATCCTAATAAACCGGCGAGCATGTAAGCAGGACGCAGAGTAGTGTATCTTAGGGCATGTTCCTGACATGTGTTACCTACAAGGCAATGCTTTGATAGTAGGCGATGGTTACCACTTTAGCCAATAATGCTTGTTCCTTCAAAAATGTTCATAAAAAAATTACGCAACTGTATGTACAGAACCAATAAACATCAGGCTATATGCTGGTTCCATCAGCAAGTTTATAAAAAAAAAATGGTTGTCTGTAAAGTCGGTTTACTGACGATAGTTGAACGTGACATACAGCATAGGTACGTCATACAGCTGTCCACGCGGTCGCATCGCTCACTCAAGTAGGAGAGAGACAGATGTCGAACGCTGCCGAACGCGGAGGCCGATTGTGCCTCTTTGTCGCTCGTTCCGCGCTCTCGCTTGCACTTCAAGCCTTAAAAGGAATGCCTCAGAGCGCGGTAACGCCGCATGTGTCATGTTTTTTCGTGCGTGCAGCCACCGGCTCTATCGAATGATAAGACGTTGTCACGTCAAAAAAGTTGACGCAACTGTATATACAGAACCCTGATAGAGTGCACCACTAAACGGAATAGATCTAATGGGCCGTTAAAGAGTTTAATGTGTGATTGTGTTGGATCACACGCCGTCGGTGTAACTTTGAACATTGATAGCTGACAACTCTGTACAATAGCATTGGTAAGCACTGGTAATTTATTACGTAGGTATAATGAAATGAAATATATTTATTTGTAAAAAGTATGGTAGGTATAATAAGTTCATACGACATGTAACAAAACTAGCTCACATACTTCGTCGGAGACGAACAAAAAATCACACAAAAGTAAAAAATAAAAGTTAAGTAAAATAAATTGGTATGTTATCAATTTTATTTGTCTGAAAAGTAGGTTATACTTCCAAGCCCATAGAAATTTTATCAAAATCGGTCTAACAGTTTGGCCATGAAGTCGGTTTCTCTAGTTTTTTAAGCTAATATAATTTTATTTTTGTTTTGTAGGAACCAAGCCTGTTCTTCTAGGCTTGGTCACGTGGAACTGGCAATAGACTTATTTAGCTTTAAGACGGTTTTAAAGTTCATCCTTGTGATACAACTGAAAAAAAGCATTTAAGTTTGAATTTCAGTGACGGTAGTTTCCCCGGACCCCTCCAAAAAGAGCTCAACAACTCAGTTATTTAAAGATTCATAAAGTCCTCAGCAACCGGACGTTATTCCGAACATAACAGTGTTACCACAGCTTATACAACACTCGATACAGTCATAAACATAAATGAATTAATTTTCTGCAATTTTCACAGTAGGTATGGCTTCACGGTCTGTGGGTCCGTTAGCGCAAAGTTAGTGCGCTCAACATAACTCACTATAGTTATACTAAAATAAAAAAATCTTTGTCTGTAAAGTCGGCTTACTGACCATAGTTGAACGTGACAACGTCATACAGCTGTCCACGCGGACGCATCGCTCACTCAAGTAGGAGAGAGACAGATGTCAAACGCTGCCGAACGCGGAGGCCGTGCGTGCCTCTTTGTATTTTGACGTTGTCACGTCAAAATACTTTTTCGTCAAGTCAGTCATAGACAAGTCGGCCCTACTTGGCTTTGAAAGCAAAGATGGTCGTTTGTTTTCAAAACCATCAGAAACCTTTTCGATCATATTATCAGAATATCACATAATATAATACTTTCAATCCAACTGCTAACACTTTGAGCTAAGACCTCAAGTAATGTTGGTTAAAATACTACCGAAATTACACAACAGAACTCAAACAAACACTTAAAAAACAATTAAAATGGAAAAGCTATGTGACTTCCTCAAACGAATCTGTCTGTAAAGTCGGTTTACTGACGATAGTTGAACGTGACAACGTCATAAAAAAATGCACAGATGTCGAACGCTGCCGAACGCGGAGGCCGATTGTGCCTCTTTGTCGCTCGTTCCGCGGTCGCTTGCATTTCAAGCCTTAAATGGAACGCCTCAGAGCGAGGTTACCTAACGCCGCATGAGTCATGTTTTTTCGTGCGTGCAGCCGCACAGTGGGCCCATACTGAAAATTAGTGGACTTAGGCAACAAAGTTCCTATATCGATGCGATTTTTTTTTATATGACGTGTTATATTATTCCTGACAACTTTTATTCATATAAAATTTCTTCTAAAGTTGATAGTTTGTCTTGAAAAAAATTAATTAGATTTTTTTGTATGGAGTGAATCACGTTTAATTTTTTTTCTTCAATTGTACTAATATGTTGAGTGTGTGGCGTGAGTATATGATAGCTAGGGTCATTCTCTATCAATGAAAAAAAAATCAGCGCCGGCCATCTGCGGCAGCGCGAGTAATCATTCGGTAAAAAAAAAAATATTTGGAAGAATTTTTTTGTCATTTAAAATAAATTCAAAGCATATTTTTTGTCTCATTTGGCTGTTTTCACCTTCTTTTTAGTTAAATAAATATTTTTAATAGCGCATACGTACTTATAACTAGTAATTCTGGTAGAGATTTAGTTATTATTGCATGTTATCGATAGCACCTGCATTGTGATTGATGACTCATTTGTTTGTGCACTCGGCTAAGCGCATAACTAATGAGTCATCGAAAAATGCTCGTCTCTGATTGGCTGAATAATTTTCACTCACTATAAATATAAAGACATTCATTAAGTCCATCTAGTTTCGCTCTTGTCGCTTTTTTGTGAACACAGTGAAATACTTGTATTTTTATATTTACATTAGAACTATGGCTGGATTTTGTACCAACCTAGATCTTTTTGTGAAATTAAGAAGTGGCGGTGATCTGAAAAATCATATGTTTCTGTACGAAAGTATCATTTCTGTCTTGACTACCGAAGTTTCTCAAGAAGACAAGAACCGAATCAAGGAGTTCTGTCGACTTTTTTGTGTAAATTTAAATAAAAAGTGGATAGAGTCAAGTAGAAATCAAAAAACCTTTATGAATCGTGTAATTAATCGCAAGTGGTTGGAAAAAAACATCAACTGGCCTGTTTGTGACTCTAAATTATTCCCACAAAAGCCCAACAGGGTTAGGAATATGACAAACAGCCCTTTTCAGGGCTACAATTACTTCACAGTTTCATATTGATCATACGTACGATAACTTATACTATAATAATATACATACAGTTGATTATGTAGATAATTATCAACGAATTGCCCGTACAAATTTAAATTATTTCACCTATCATTAACAAAATTAGTGTAACCTGAAACATTACGATATATTTATTCACCAATAGATAACGTGCAGTTAAAAAATAACACAGCCAATCAGAGAAGAGCTTTTTTCGATGACTCATTAGTTATGCGCGCACAAACGCAACAATCACAATGCAGAGCACCTGCATTGTGATTGATGACTCATTTGTACCGATAACATGCAATAATAACTAAATCTCTACCAGAATTACTAGTTCTAAGTACGTATGCGCTATTAAAACTATTTATTTAACTAAAAGGAAGGTGAAAACAGCCAAATGAGACAAAAAATATGTTTTGAATTTATTTTAAATGACAAAAAAATTCTTCCAAATTATTAATTTTTTACCGAATGATTACTCGCGCTGCCGCAGATGGCCGGCGCTGATTTTTTTTTCCTGGATAGAGAATGACCCTAGCTATCATATACTCACACCACACACTCAACATATTAATACAATTGAAGAAAAAAAATTAAACGTGATTCGCTCCATACAAAAAAATCTAATAAATTTTTTCAAGACAAACTATCAAGTTAAGAAGAAATTTTATAGGAATAAAAGTTGTCAGTAATATTATAACACGTCATATAAAAAAAAATCGCATCGATATGGTAACTTTGTTGCCTAAGTCCACTAATTTTCAGTATGGGCCCACTGTGAGCCGGCTCGGTCGAATTATAAGACGTTGTCACGTCAAAAACACTATTTAAGACGCTAACAGACAAACATTTAACTGTTCTTCTCATAAAACTAAATGTTTGTCCTCAGTGGAAATCGAACCCACAACAGCGCAGAAGGCAGACACTCCTGAGCTATGAGGAGTTAATAATGGAGGAATAGACAGTGATAGATGTTTGTTTGAAAAAAGAATAATCTTCTTTTAAAATAATATTGCAACTTAAATTATACCACACTGCAATGCGCAAGTTTTTTTAACACTTAGTACTTTCTATCTAGAATATTATTTATTTCTAATTTCAATCTTATATCTAGGCTTTAAGATACATTTTTCTTTGAATTTATTTACAATAGTACAACACAGTAAGTGCAACAAACATTAATCATACGAAACCAAATTGTTTTAGATCAGTTTTCACCCACATCTGAACAAATAGCTTTATTTTCTACCAAATTAGGTTTATTTTCGCTTGAAAGTGCTTCGGTAGTTAAGGCTCCGCGCTCTAACACCAAAAGATTGACATTTAAATGCTTAAGTGGAAGTGAAAGGCTGAGAATGTACTATTTTTGATTAAAATTGGAAAATAATTGTGTCTCCCACGTTGAAAATACAGTTGATATGTACCTAGGTTAGTTTTTTGTCGTTTAGCTTCGGGTCGGTGGCTGTTTAAGTTTTTATTTCCGGTTTTAGAGGCTTTCAAGTATTGTAATAACGCCCCAGTATTAGGTTTTGTGGTAGACTGCACTGCGAAAAGGCACGCAATGTTCCTGTAATTTCTTCATCCATTTTTTAAAGACTTGTTTATTGTATATCTATTTACCTTTAAAATTATATGAATATGTTTTATATAAAATAAAAAAACACTTGTAATAAAATATCTCTATGCTGATATTTGCTATAAAAATTAAACAGAATTAAACTTTTTATATTCGAAGGTTAAACATTTTGTTTTTATAAAACTGAGAGAAAATTTAAACTGTCCTACAAAATAAAATTTTTGCTTCTCACATTAACAAACCCATTGAAATTTTGACATTTCTCTATAGCGTTTCTAGCATTAATAGCTTGAAAAAAATAACTAAATTCAACTTTTTTTATTTGAAGTCATTTTTGAACACCTTTGACCGTGGCACCACACCGTTTCACTGCTCATTCCAAGTAATGATGAGACAAAAATTAAACTTTCCAACAAAATGTACGACCTATCCTGTCTCATTTTTTCGTCGCAGTGCGAGCTACACTTATAAAAGATAGAAAAACTAGAATGTTCTTTGCATTACTTTGCCGAAGAAATGTTTCTGAGCAACTCGTTTACAGAAGTTTTTGCGTTTATTAGTTACTACAAGCCGACAGGTGGCCTATTTCTGCAGTATTTCTTTCATATTTTGCTTTGATAAATTAGTTTTTAATAATATTGCTGCAATATAAAAACTAGACTAATATCTGCGGCTTTGTTTGTTTGGGGTCACTTGTACCCTCTATGGTAACAATGACCCCCAAGTTGAAGTCAATAAAAGGGTTAATAGGTCGTGGGTTTGATCCCCACCGAGAACAAATATTTGTGTGGTGATCACAGATGTTTGTTCTCTGTCTGGGTGTTAAATTGTATTCTAAGTAGGTACGTATTTACAACAAAAAAACAGCTATCTGATCCCTATAGTACGAACTCTGCTTAGTTTGGGGCTAGAAATTGTTGGTGGTTCACAAACTTATCTAGCAAGTAGAGTTACTTTAAGCGTTCATTAGTTTTTTTATTATTGCAACTGCTTCAATTAGTACTGCATCCATAAAGTTACTTACCAGTAAATATAACAGTACACTTTAAAATAGCTGTTCTGTCTGACCATTTCACCCAGACCTGCTTACTATCTCTCGTCTGATGGAAATCTAGTAGAAACGCCCACTTATGAAGATCTCAGTAGCCTGGTTCTTCACGGTAGGAAAACTAAATGATGCTTGACCAAGAAAAAAAAAAGTAGTTTCAATTCATGCGATGAAGGTACGAGTAGGTATATTGTTTGATTTGATTATATTTATATAACTTGATAAACCGACTTCGTAGCCAAATTGTTGAACTAACTAATAAGTAATAGTAATAAGTAAGTATGTAATTGATTCAAAAATGATAGAAAAACTCATTGATAAACGAATGGATTTGAACCTACGACCTTAGGATAGGAAGGCGGGCCGATACCACTAGACCACCAGTGCTCTAAAATTTATGTACAAAATGCTAGTACTCTCAAACGGTGAAGGAAAACATCGTGAAGAAACCCGTGGCTTAGTCAGCTCCGCACGTATTGACCATGTCTTTCCTGTGAGTTAGGCCGACTAAGCTGTCAGGATTAGGTGCTGGGCAAGCCTATTCCATCTAAAATCCTGTCCCAGGCACTATAGCGTCCCGTAAGTAGGGCCACGAGTAATCACCAGTTGCCCCGGACAGTATTATAAATCATTTACAATAGATGCAAAGGCCCGTTTACTTTTTTTTTTAATCGAGCATGCACCTACTAATATTTCTATATGATTGGTTTTATTTGACAAAACTAAAAGTTTTTCACTAACTAAAATTAGTTATACATTTTAAATAGTGCGTTTGACATTTAAAAATGACCGTAAAAGAACAGGTGCGTGGAATCAGTTGGTGTGTTTTTCTCTTTTTTGCAAATGTTCGTAAAATACCTTAAAACTTGTGTGGTCTTAAGAAATGGATAGATAAATTGACATTAATCGATGGAGAATATAACTTAATTCGCAAAATTGCATAAAATTTGTGCAAAGGTAAAAGTACAGTCAACGACACTAGTTCTAGAGTCTAATTCTCGGACCGACCGAGATCATTTTGCAATTTTATTTTATTGCTTCTTTTCGAAGAGAGAATGGATGATTTTCTTGAGTAATTCATCGACGACCTCATCGAAGAAGCCTCGGCAGCTGCGATGTACGGAAAACGTAGTAAAAGTACGGGGTTGTGCAATGCCAATGTGTATTTAAGGGACATTGAAAATCTCAGTCGGCCCGATAATTAGGCTCCTAGTAGTGTTTTTCCTGACCTTATCCCACTTTATGTGCATGGGGTTGGCACAGCATGTCTTCCTCCTCCATTCCCCTCTGTCAGTCGTCATCTCTGCATTAATTCCCCACTACACACACTTTCTGAGAAAGTAAATTAATTATTAATATTGTTAAAACTCATTTTGATGTAAAAAGCAAAAGCTTACACACGTCATAAATATGTAATGTTTGTTTGAGATAATATTTTTCATTATAATCTTCGTAATATCATATTAACCATAATTATAATATAATAAGGTATTATTCTATTCTATTAATTTGTATGCCAACAAAACTCATAGTACGCTGTCTCAAAATAATGGGTAGACCAGTGTGTTGAAAGTCTTTTCACCACATTTGTTTGACAGAACTAGTGACGCGATACGAAGAAACGTAGGTAATAATATGTAGTGAATTTTTTATCTTCTTTCCTCACTGACTGTACTTCAGATAGCTACTTTATTCCATCGTAAATTTTTGCTAAAATAGTAGGTTCCCATTTTATTTACTACAACAGCTTATCTTATGAGTTACCTATACAAATAACATTTTTATTATTCTTTGTTTTAACGGTAATTAAATATTTTATAACCTACTTATAAAACCCTATACAACTGCCCTACTTAAAAATTAGTGATATATATCACCCTTACTTAAAATAGTATAAATACAACATAAAACAAAGGTTAAATTAGTAGAGTAGAATCTTGATGAAAATACGAGACATTTAAAAAATAACCTTTCAAATTGTTTGCCATTTTATAGCTGTAACTAATTATCTACTGTCACTGTCATATTCATATCAATGAAAAGAGAAGACCACAAATTTATCGGTCATTTTAGCAAACGGAGACCACACATGGCCACTACTAAAATTTTATCATCATCATCAGCCTGAAGAAATCTACTGTTGGACAAAGGCCTCTCCTACACATTTCCAGGAAGAACGATTCTGAGCTCTTTCCATCCACCGACTTCCCGCAAGCTTAACAATGTCGTCGGTTCATCTGGTGGGTGGGCGCCGTTTCGTCTTCCGGTTCGTGGTCGCCATTCGATAAACTTTATTCCCCAACGTAAATTTTATATGACCATCCCAAAATATAGGGTATATTCCTTTATTCTTTATTGCACACACATATAGACAGTATATATTCATAATAAATTAATAAAATTAATATTGTAGACAATTCACACAACACTATCTAGCTCCAAACTAAGCAGAACTTGTACTATGGGAACCAGATAGCTAATATAATGCTTGTATAACTTTTTTGTGAATACATTTTAGAATACAATATACCCAGACAGAGAACAAACATCTGTGTTCACCACATACCTACCTAAATATTTGTTCTCGGTCAAACCGAACTGAAGGCAGATAAACCAACTGAGCTGAGAAATGTTATTTATGTATTGATATTGTTATGTGGAAATATTCACAATGTGGTTTTTTAATGAATACTTTATTTTTGTCTGTTTACTTACCAAAGCTACAAACACCGTGTCCTTGGCGATGCGATATTTAATTTTACGAACGAAACAAACTTTTTTCATAATTGAGTCTTATTATGGAGCATCAAACAAATGTTTTGGAATTTGTTCCACGAAACTACGGAGTACGGTCAGCAAGAAAATTACGCTGAAACGGCTCTAACTAGCGTAATCGGCTCAATTATTCTTAATTATATACAAAAAAATATATTTTTGAACCGCCTCTATTATTGTATTTTGAGATGCCTCCAATTTTCGTGTCTTACAAATTACCAGTAGACTATGCTCTTAGCGTTCTAAATGATATTTTCTTATAACTGTTACATGATCTGCAAAAAATGCACAAAACTTTCTCCTCTTTAATTCTCCTCTATCAGCCGTCATCTCTGTATTCACTTCTTCAAATGCACAACACTTTCTTCTTTTTCTTCCTGCCCTTATCCCACTTTATGTGGGGTTGGCACAACATGTTCTCTTCCATTCTCCTCTATCAGCTGTCATTTCTGTATTCAATTTTTCAAATGCACAACACTTTATTCAAACAAAAAAGTATGAAAAACTGTGAAATTTAAATTTATGACGGTACACTAGAACAAAGAAATTCCCACAGAAGTATCTTTAATCTGGTGAGATTGCGGTCAATAGTTTACTTATAATTTCTGGAAAAAGTTTTTATAAAAATAATCGTTAACAAAAAAAAACTGTAGTAGTAGTAGAGCTCTTTGTGTGTGACTCGTCCGGGGAAGTACTACCACCATTTTTATTTCTGCCGTGAAACAGCATCACTGTGTTTCGGTTTGAAGGTGCCGGTGAAATTACAGGCACGTAAGGCTGAACATCTGTATGCTTCAAGCTGATAGAGCAGTGCATCTTACGACACGTTTCTGGCGTGCTTGACTGACGAGGCAATGCTTTGTCAAAGGCAATGGTTACCATTTAACATCAGGCGTGATATATCCTTGTTCCATCAGCTAGTTGTATAAAAAAGTCTAGATTACAAACATGACTTACTTGAACCAAATGTATGGGATTAAACTCTGAGAATCTACTATCGGTTTTTTACAGTTATTTTTACTGGCGCACACACACACTCTTCGAACCAAAACACAGCATCGCTTCCCGGTAGAAATACGCTTAATGGTAGTACTTCCTCAGACGAGCCCTTCACAAAGAGCTTCTAGTTCTACTTGTTTCACTTGTAATCATAAATTTTTGACTGTTCTCTCAGCTCAGTTGAGTAGTATTTATTGCCTTCTGCGCCGAAGGTTGTGGGTTCGATCCCCACCGAGAGAACAAATAATAATTATTTATAATTATTAATCATCACTGATCTGTTTCTCGTGCCAACCCTACAAATATTAAGGCCGCTACACACCCGTACCGCGGGCCACGCTTAAATAGCTTATCATTATGTAATTACTATCATTGTGTACGCACACACGCACACACGCGCACACAAACACTGTCAATCATCATTTCAATGTTTCGGCGAAAGGGTAGATAAGATTTTGATATTAAAATAAAAGTTCGTGTTATCTAAAAGTATTTATACTTTTAATATCCCAAAGATCGTTTCTACCCCATACCCATAAATTATGGAATGAGCTACCTCCAGAAGTCTTTCCCATCAGCTATAACATGAATAGGTTCAAGAAAAATGTAAACAAGTTAATTCCTTCAGGGTAGGCAACGCAACGGCAGCACCCCTGGTGTTGTTGGTGTCTATGGGCGACGGTGACCACTTACCATCAGGTGGGCCGTAAGCCCGTTTGTCTATCATTTGCATAAAAAAAAAATAAAAAAAAATATTATCTAGTTTAAGACGCTGACAACTCCTCCTTCACATATTGTTAGATATAGACATTTATTTATTAACTACGTAAGCACACATAAAGCAGTAAATAACAATTAGTAATACAACAAGTAAAGGGCTAAAAGTAGAAAAATAGGATTAAAGAATTCACAAAAAGAACACAGTCTCTAAATGTGAATAGAAATATCATCAATACATCAATGCAAGTTGTATTTCAAAATATTTACCTCCTCATTCATAATGCCACACACTTTTTGGCAGCTCGCAAAAAGTCTCTTGTCACTGTCATTTTCATGTCAAAAAATAGAGATGGCAACAGACTTATCGGCCTGCTGTGCTAAATTACTGCTATAGGACAATATACGAACGTTTGTATAAATATAATGAAAACCCGCAAACAACAAAAACGTCTAGAGAGCGACGCTATAGATGTTCAGCCAAACTATAACTTTGATCAAAGTTTTGTGTCTAAAAATTTTTTTATTTGAAAAGAATGTGGTAAAAAAACAATTTTTTAAAACAGTATTAGTAAAACAATTTTTTTTTCTAAGTTCATAAGGCTTCCAAAGCCAAATTTTCACCTCGTAAGTTCTCCATTTCTAAACGCGAGTTATAAAACTCTTTTCAAAATGTACAGTCATATACAGAAGTGCCTAATACGTTTGATTAAAGTTAAATCAGTTCTGGGAAGGCGGCGCGAGTGTGCAATAACCCATCCGAGGCCGCTATCAGATCGCTGGATTCCAATTATTTTATTAAGCGTTACTGACAAAGGATGTAAATGCATTCTTACACTTTTTCTCTTCACTGTACCTGATTGAACGATTGTTGAAAAGAAAATTATTCATTTTCGCATACAAAGTGCAACTTAGGTGAAATAGTTTTGAGAGATGTTATCGAGGTAACTGCTCAACTTAAGGTGGACCATTGCAACGGCTGGACTGTTCTGGATGAAACTTGATGAATATAGCTTATGAGCTGCTGTATTTTAAAGGCATATCTCAGTACAAATGGAGACCACGAGCCGGAAGACGAAATACGTTTCGTCGCGCCCATCCACCAGATGGACCGACGACATTGTTAAGATCGCTGGAAGTCGGTGAATGGAAAGGGCTCAGAATCGATCTTCCTGGTAAAGTATGCATATATGTGGGCTTCTTCAGGCTGATGATGATAATATTAGTACCAACCATAATTATAACTGAATCTATTAAAATAGTTAATAATGTTATTTAAACATTAATATTTTTCAAAGCGCGTTGATACTAACCGCAAAATGGATAAGTCGAAACTCATTAATCTCCGTTCAGCGGGTTGTCGGTTAATTTAATTGGATAAGTATTGTACTCCACTATCTTCCAACGCTTTCTTATCTTAGCTTTAAGAACAGAGGAATACATAGGGTCGACTGTATGTAATAAAAATAATAACAAAATAAAAAAATAAATACCTACTTATAATATAAAAAATGTAAAAGACTGTCACAATTCCTAACAATTTTTGTTATAATTAGTGTACCGGCCGATAAAAAAACTATCTTTATTCGGTCGAGTAAAGTCAGATCAAACTCAATATTATTAAGTAAATAAATCGTTTTCTTGTGTAAAAACTATTCATTTTATAGAAATGTTTCAATTCTGTTGTTTTTTTAATTATATCACATTTAACTTCATCATGAACTGATTTGATAATTTCTTTTTTTTCTTGGTTTATAGTAAGTGGGTAGATGTATGTCAGACATATTTATTTTCTTTTCTTTATAAAACTTCAGCTGTTTGGCCTCGGATTCTAAAGTTTTTGAAACATTACTTGTTTTCATCTCTTAATAATTTTAGTGCTAACAGTCAAATAACTGAAGTTTGAAAAAATTATAGGCTTTTTTAAAGGCGACTCCATAGTTTTTCTGTGCTAGCATTGGTTAGCACCGGCGAACCAACCAACCGTTTGACATACGATCACCAGCTATGGCGGAGTGTGGAGATAAAAACAGCACCTTTGCAGTCGCGCATTGAACTTGGGAGCTAAGCCTTGCGCACATCTAAGCATTCTGCGGTGGCGATCAGTTAAACACTGTCAAATATCGCTCGTCATATTTGACAGCGTTTTACTGATCACCACCGCAGATGTAGTACGCAGGGCAGTGCATCGTATGGCACGTTTCTGACGAGGCAATGCTTTGTTATACCATAGGCGATGGTTACCTCTTAACTTCAGGTGGGCCATTATGTTAGTTCGATCAGCTAGTTGTATAAAAAAACTCAGAAACCTTCTCTAGACTGATGGTATTTAAATTTAAATTGTGAAAATACGTTTAAATATGCTTGGGTTTGTGAAAAAAAAGAGAAAATACTGTCTTGAGATGTAGACCAATAGCTCAGTCGTCTAACACAAGTATCACAGGTATGGTATCATTTCATTTCATTTCATTTCATGGTCGTAAGTTCGAATCCTCGCAGTTCCTATCTCTAAAAATATTGTAAGTTTTAAATATAATTTTAGTTGTCCAAAATGTTACCTGGACCAGGCGCCAATACACAAAAAAACAGAAATTAACCCTTTCATCTCGCAAAACGGCTTAACGCAATTTGACGTACAGATGGTAACTATTCAATCACTTGGAAAAGTCTTTGGTTTTGTAACATAAAACCTTTAACCTCCAATTTCCTATAAACAACCTTGTAATAAAGATTTAAGAGCCAAAATCCCTTGGAGCTCAAGCCAAAAGTATGACAAAGGATTATAAAATGTGTGGACAAAGTGCTAAAGTTGTTTTTCGTTTGATTGAGTTTTGACATTTAAGCGGTGTAAATAAGCCACTGTTTAGTGTCAGTTTACTTGTACGGTGGGTTTCGATGTCCAGGGTTCGATTCTTGGTCAATTAAACAGGTCGATTCGAGGAACAAGGCTAAATATTGATCGAGATTTTTCTGATTTGAATCAGATTTTTAAAAGATTTTTTATCAATACTTGTATTAACTTAATAGGTACAAAAAAGCCTCTGCTATACTTGGATTAATGAAAGACAAAATATATATTTTTTTATTGCATATTTTATTGGTATTTATATTAAATTTGTCTAACTAGGATTTCGTGACCGCTCATTAACAATGGTCCTATAGCAGTCATTTAACTTAGCAGACCGATAACTCTATTGCTATCTCTATTTGTTGACATGAAAGTGACAGGGACAGGAGATTTTTAGCGAGCTGCTAAAAGTATCAGGCATTATGACGAGGGAGCCGTGAAATAGTAACCAAAAGGCAGCCATACTATTGCAATTTAAATTTGGTACATAGATTTTAAAAATGATATCGGAAAGAGATCGCTTCTAGCGATAAGTTCACCTATGATTTAGTGAGTGTTTCATCCATTGTTTCTGTGTTTTTATGTTCAATAAATAAACTTATTTTTATCAAAACACAATCTGTAGCTAAACGAGACACTGCACACAAAACTAAAAAATATTCTTAAGGGGCCCGCGGAGGACGAATTTTTATACAAACGTAATATCAAAATGATTACTAATTTAAGCAGATTTTCACTATATTATTGAATTTATTGTATTTGTATAGTATTTATCTAGGTTCCTGAACAGTTATTATTACTTACCTCAAATGTAATTAACGCCAATCACATTTTGCAATGAAAAAAATGTGGAAAATGCGATTGGTCTCATAAGGCAGATCTACGAATTAATGCATATTTATGAAATAATAAATATCAGTGTGTTTTGACAAGCCTTAAAAAGGGATGGATTAATTCTTATCGGTAGGTACATTAAAGAATTTGCCCTAAAAGTTATAAGCTAAAAGTTATAAAAGTAATATTATATCACACAGCAACCAAACAAAAATCGGTAGAAGTTATGTTCATCACACAAAATATTAGTCCTCGCTGGGAATCGAAACCACGACCAATACAACCTCCAGGCCCATGCAAGCAAAGCCGAGGTAGGCAGTAAGTCTAAAATAAATGAGCTGAGTTCTGATTCCATGAGCACCATAAACGTATACTATAAAATCTCAAGTAAAACAAATTACACGATTCAGCTCGTTAATTTCAACACAGTTCTTAAATTATAGAAAACTAAATACATTCATTATTTATTGTATTATTTTCGAAACCCAATAATTCAAAATGCAATAAGGTTTAACCGAGGTCCCCGCAACCTATATCAATAAGATCGATATTTAATTGAAAATAAACCTTATTAACTTGAGTATAAGGTCTAAAAATCTGAACCAAAATGGAAAACTGTTATAGATATTTTTTGAAATAAAGAGTGTTGTTAGCCCAAGAATAAATATTGATACGAGTAAATACAAATTATTCAATTTAAAGTTGCTGGTACCAAAAGAGTGAAGAATTTGTAAATTAGTACAAATATTTCTACTGTGGCTTAATATTCAATACAGTCCCCCACTGCGCAAGCGCATACTCGGAGCCAATAATTGAGACATATATCAGGGCACTTCGGAACCCGGGAGGCGAAATATTACAAGCCAGATATTGGATTTAATGCGCAAATTAAATGGCCAGTATCTTAGCCAAGTCTTGTAGCTCTTTATAAGGACGAACATGACTTTTTTTTAAACTTGAGAAACCGACTGCTAAACCGATTTTCATGAAATTTTATACAAAACTGGACGTATTACCTTTCAGACTCCGCCTTTTTAATTTGAAGTCTGTGAAAAATAATGTTTCTCCTAAGTACCTTCCAATAATTATCAGTTTAAACAAAATTACCTGTGAAGTGTGAACGAATCAAAATCCAAATAAATTTTATGCAAATTAACTTCCTAATAACTTTATCAAATTGGTTTTGACAAGCATATAAATCAATTATTTGACCCCAACACTTAAAATCAATCAAGCATTTAAATACCCATAAATTTTAAGTTTAGAAATAAAACAACTTGTTTCAAACGATTTTACAAAACTTTGGCATTTTTTTTAATTTAGTTTTCTTCTAATTTAAATTACATTTAGTACTTCTGGGTCCATGGGGAACCAAGGCCTTGCGGGACTTCAAAATGTTGTTTAGGTGACTGATCAAAGTGACGTATTGTGAGTAACCATGTCTTGTACGATGGGAAACAGATTAGCTGATATCAAACTTATACATACATGTTTGTCAATACATACCTACTTAAAATAAAGATAACACCCAATCATAATAGTTTAATTTAAATAAATATAATTTCATTAAACTACGATTATGTATAAAATCGCGGGCGAGCACTGTATTAGTAACCCATAATCTCCATACTCAATTTTCTTCAGTAATAATAAATTGACTTTGTTTATTCTACTGATATTCAACGTACTTTTCACACTTTTTTACCGTTACTAATGTCAATAAATTAAGACATTGTTAACAAAAGTGAAAAGAGAAAGCCGTCACGTAGGGTTCCGCACGGGACCCTAAGCCCCAAAATATTAGAAAGCATATTAAATCTTTAATTTCCCTGCTTCATAAGAAAAAAAATACAAAGCTTGTAAAAAGGTCAAAATTACAACTTACATGGTTTCGCAACCGCCTATCAGATATGCAAATTTTACAAAAGCTTGGAATAGTGTAGAATTAGTAGCTCTTAGACTCGGCATTATTATGGATTTTAGCCAATCTGGGTTCAAGTCACGGCTGCTTAAAGAAACGGCGCCGTAACGACACTTCTCCAAAACCTACGCTCATATTCATAATGGTCCTTTATTAGTAATTTAATCTCAGCTTAGAACACCGTTAGGTCTGTTGACGTCTCTATTTGTTGACATGAAAGTGACAGTGACAGTGACTTTTAGCGAGCCGTCTAAAACAAGCGTCTGGTATATGAATGAAGGGGCCTTTGTAGCAGTTTTTCTAAAATTATCAATTGACATTTGGCATGTCGTCATTAGCTAGCATCAAAGAAAGATAAACTTGGGGCTACGAGATAAAGTGGCACCCACAATTCCCAACCTATTTGCAGTAAAGACTGTATTGAAGTATTTCCACCCTTTACACTTTGACGTCCGTCATTACGGTCACCGCTTATTGGAAGACCTGATTAGACTGGCTTATTACGGATTTTTACCGATGGTGGGGCAAGACTGATTGATTGGGATTTTATCCAAAAATGTTTTATTTTATTTTTTGAGAGGTGGCAACTGGCAACTCATGGTGAGGAAGCCGGCATGTTGTCGAACTTAAAAGTTCTAAAATATGTGTTAAGTTCACGAAAGTAGCATCTTTGAGGAGCGCTTGAAATCCTTTCACCACACTTGCTTCTAAAGAACCAGTGAAACTATATGAATAACCAGTCATCTCTGAGGATTTTTTTCTTAGCAGATAACCATCACAAATGTCAGCTAAGTGCAATAAAAATAAACTCCTCATCCGTGTCATTTGCTCTTTTGAACCAAATGTGGTGAAAGGAGTGCTCCTCAATGAGGCTCCTTCCGTGCACTTGACACACATTTTTGAATTTTGTAGGTTCTACGACATGCCGGTTTCCTCACGATGTTTTCCTTCACCGTTTGAGAGCACTGAAATTGTGTACATACAACTTTGGTCACAAAAACTCTTTGGTACAAAACTGTGAGCCCTCAAGATTGTACGGCCCGGCCGGGCTGCCACAACGAAGCCACCAACACTCATACGCGAGTAGACAATACAGAAGACGCCAATTATCTGCAAGGAAAAAGCGAAGAAGTCCTAAATAAATGAGCGTAAATATATGGAATGGATGTAATGTTTGTGTCTTCGGAAATAAAATGGCTTAAGGGGCCGGCGGAGGGCGAATTTTCATACAAACGTAATACCAAAGTGATTACTAATTTAAGCAGATTTTTACTATATTATTGTAATTATAGTAGGTGTATACTATTTATCTAGGTTCCTGAACAGTTTTTATTTTAAATTACTTACCTCAAATGAAATTAAAGCCAATCACATTTTGCAATGAAAAAAATGTGTAAAATGTGTTTATTTCATTTGAGGTAAGAAATTTAAAATAAAAACTGTTCAGGAACCTAAGGAAATACAATAAGAGTAACTGTACTCTTATATTATTGTAATAACTGTATTACAATAATATAGTGAAAATCTGCCAAAACTAGTAATAATTTTGGTATTACGTTTGTATGAAAATTTGCCCTCCGCCGGCCCCTTAATAAATAAATAAATATATGGAATGTTGTGACTAAGAAAATGAGTCGTCATTGTAGTCAACAGAAGCACGTGGTAGCATGTCGTGCAGCCAGCAAGCTTACGGCAGCGAGCTTTGAGTGCGTGTCTGCACCGTTGAATAACATTGAATACTGAACATAGGTACATTACTTTACTATGTCTTTAGCTGGAAGCCTATTTGCCTGCTAATAACACACCGGGTATGGTTCCTACTTGTAACGTGGAAGTCTATTTTTTTTAATTAGAAGTGTGGCCATTTTTCTTCTTATCGTGTCATTGGTTCTTTCGAACTAAGTGTGGTGAAAGGATCTAAATGTGATAGCGTTTTAAAATAGAAAAACATCTGGGTGTTATGTTGTATTCTAAGTATGTACCTATGTCTTAAATTGCGTTGGGTCGACGACATCGTAGGTATAGGTCGCAGGAAATACCTGGAGAAACGACTGTTTTTTTTAATAGAATGACAAACAGAGATCTTCTCATTCAAAACCTTTCAAATATTTTTAATTTATTCCCAAAAAGAAACTTTTCATTTATCTACACAAATCTTGAATTATAGCTAAAAATACTACACCAATCAAGTCACGTTTCATTAAAAAAATTCAAAAAAAAGCGCTATGAATGTGGCCCACTTCTGGGCAACACATACATAGGGTCAAAATATCACGGGAACCATCGACACGACGAAGAAGGTTTAAAAAAAAATAACCAAAATCTTTATAGCCGTTTTCACGATGTTGCCACCAATAAGTACACAAAATTAGACTCGTAGCAAAAAGTAACATTCGTAATGGTAACTGTCTTGACCGCCTGTTCCTTTCAAGATGGCGCGAACGTCCAAGCCTCACTTTCTGTTCCGCGGCCACAAGAAGCTTAGACGAGCTTGTACGTGCGTGCTCGCTTTGCGTGTTCGTAGCACCACGTGTTTCGGGCACGCAACCTGTGTGATGAGTGTCAATGGGTGGCGTGATGGCTGCTGATTTTTAATCATGGAAGAATGGGATCTTCGCGTGGAAGGTCTAGTCTGCCGTGAGGCATGCTAGGAGAGTAAGGATCGATTGAGACTTGGTGTTGTCATCACGTTTTGGATCTAGAGGTGCTTGAAGTATGCTCCGATTTACAGTTACCTGTCAGTATTTTTATTGATGATCAATGTGCAAAATATTTTTGGCTAGACATTTGTAAAACTTTTCACTTCTTTCGCTCTCTTTCAAAGATAGAACTAAACTAGTTCAAAAAAATCGTAACCTCTTAAGACACTGGTCATTTTAAAACTAATCGATGCACATCAATAGGTCTGTCCAAAAACTCAAGAAAAATGAGTAGGTATAACCAGTAAAATAGCGATGTCGAACAGGGAATCGTTGTCATATATTACTATAATTTTGGATATTGTTTCACTGATTACCATTGCAAATCGATGTGCGTAAAGCCTTTTTAAAACAAAATAAAAAAAATCAGAACCCAGAAAAATTCACAGTTCGTTTTTACCAGGTCTCGATTTCTCTCGGATTTGAACCCGTGCCCTTAGGACTAGAATGCAGGGTACCACTAGACCACTGTTCTCTCATTAACTTCCCCATTTGGAACGGCTAACGGCCAGTGCAATATGTCCGTCCCTGCGTCAGCTGACGCGTGCAACGCACCGTGTCGTGATAACTGCTCGTTTGGACAACATGCGGACCCAAGGTCGGAAGTACTGGCAAACTAGCTATTATGTTCGAGAAATGATATCTATGGAATCTTATGCCCAGATTCATAGACCGAACTTTGACTTTACTTTGATGGAAAGTTCTACTTTCAACCAAAAATATATTTCATAGTTGTTGAACGTAAACTTCGATAAACAAAGCTTACTTTGCAAAGACTCCTTTGCTGTAAAGCAAAGTCACGACTATGAATCTTGGCCTTAGGCCCGTTTATAAAAACAATCAATATCAAAAGTGTATTAATTCAGTAGGATTGAGAATCACTTTGAAACGTCTTAAAGCTAGGTGAGTCTAGGTGCCAGTTCCACGCGACCAAGCCTAGAAGAACAGGCAAGAAACTACGGCTCGGTTCCTACCGTTTTTTAATATGATCCTTTTACAAATAAAAAATAATCTAAAATAATAGCAGTGAAGTTCAATGCTTGAGACTGAGTCCTCAAGCATAGATTTTTAGACAGTTCTCCATTGAAAAATGATAAAAATATATGCTTGAGGCTCGGCTCGGACTCAAGCACTGTTTCTCGATACACGCTAAAAAATATTTTTTGTGTCGTATTATTTTATCGTGTTAGTATAAAATTTTTTATATCTTCTCTGACGCGCTGATTTACTTTCAATATATACATACTTTTAGCAGCTCTCAAAAAAACTCTAGTCATTGTCATTTTCATGTCAAAAAATAGAGATGCCAACAAACTGCAACAGACATAACCTGTTAAGCTAAATGACTGCTATAGCACCAATATTTTTCCTCTTATTAAGACACTGGTTCTTTTAAACCAGAAAGCCTCCTTTCGTGCATCATGTAAAAGTTACCAATGGCTACATCCTTAAATAAAAAAAATAGTAATTAAAATGGCGGTGTCTAAAAACATAAAAACCAATAAACTGCATAACGCACAGCCGCAGTAAAACAATCGTCACGCTGTCTGCCCACCAGGTGGCGGTTCGACTCCCGTGTGGGGTGATGGTAGATTAATCTAAATTATACAACTTGCTTTACTGACTGACTGACTGCGGACCGATCTTTACCACCCGTTTCAATACAATGTTATATTATAAGAAGAAAGAAGATGAGTTACAGATAAAGTGTAGATGAATCACACTTATATTATAAACGTGAAAGTTTGAAAGCATGGATGGATGTGTTTTTAAACTTCCTCCCGCGAACACTCAGGCTGTGGAATGATCTCCCTGCTGAGGTTTTTCCTAAGGACTATAGCATGGGGTTCTTCAAAAAGGGCGTTTTAAAAGTTTTAAAGGGTCGGCAACGCGCTTGTGATGCTTCTGGTATTGCAGGCGTCTATAGGCTACGGTAACCGCTTCCCATCAGGTGGGCCGTATGCTTGTTTATCAACTTAAATGTATAAAACGAAAAAAAAAATTGTTACTAACTAACCCTGGAACGATTGAACAGATTTGAATGAAAATTAGTGGAGAGGTATCTTAAATCCAAGAGACTGACGTTGGATACTTTTTGTCTCGAAAATTTTACGGGAACGGGGCGTAACGGGAACAGGCCATAATGGGAACGGGGCGAGCAAAGCCGCAGGTGGCTGCATGTACGTAATAATAATAGAAATTCGGTGTTGAAAAATAATAATTAGGTGCCATAGGTCAGCCCTCATAGCTCAGTTGATAATAGCTCTACCTTTTGCGCTGGAGGGCGTGGGTTTGATCCCCAGCGAGAACAAATATTTGTGTTGTAAACGCAGATGTTTGTTCTCTGTCTGGGTGTTATATTGTATTCTAAGTTTTATATCACATTGTAATGTGAATAGTGAGAAAAACCTATTGGTAGCGACCAAATAGAGCTCGTACAAAAATTGTCGGCTTAAGCAAAGTCGCGTGCATTTCATTGCTAGTAAATAACGGCGCTATTAGCTCGAGCAATGGCCGTCTAGGCTTTAAAGTTTAAGTACTAGATCAATCTGAATTGTAGGTTTAATGAGTTTTACGAGGAAATTAACAGAAATATTAAATTTTAGTGGTTTGTAGCGAGTTTGGAGAAACGGTATACTTTTTGCATTAATTATGGATGTTTTGCGATTTCGCCATGGTATTATAATTCCTACATTCGCCGTCAAACGGTGGGGATACCTTTGCCCAGCAGTGGGAATCGGAGGGTACATAATAGTACCTAATAGCTGTAGCGTTTAGTAAACACAACTAAAAAGATTTATAATATTTTTTTGCCAAGTTGATATTAAGTAACACCATTTACGTTTTAGTTTAATTCTTAAAATAAATCAACGTAATAAAAAAATACGCCTCCTGTAGGCCTACCATGAGCTCTGTCTGGCTCTGTCTCTGGTTCTGGTTTTGAGTCTGTGTGAGTGTTGACTACATAAATCCTACGTCAAAACGTCACACACACAGTAAAATGCACTGGTGAGCACTCACACAGACTCAAAACCAGAGCCAGATAGAGCGTAGGCCTATACCATGAGCTCTATCTGGCTCTGTCTCTGATCAGAACACGTCCAAGAATTAAATGAATCCAAAACCATATTTTAAAATAAAATAATGCTATCTTTTAGATTGTTGTCCATAATCTAAGGTATGTAACTCATCCAAATTCTTTCTAATAGAAATATCATAGTTGATGGCTTTCTATTAGCGATCTTGAGATAGTTATCTGTAGCAAGAGATAGCTGAGTTGACTCACAGATCGATGGACGTCATAATCAGCCCCTCAACAATCGCCAGGATTGCGTGACCCGTAATTATCTAGACTAGGACACAGTTCATTGGAAACAGCTGGTTCAGTTATGTTACTTCAAAATTACACTTACCAAGTTAGTACCTTCTTCTTAAATTTAAGAGCTTAGCTCTTGTCGGGATTTTAATGCAGGTTTCTCCAATTAAATCTTTCGAATGCGGCATTTTTGACTTCTTTATACGACGTGACAGCGACCTTTTATCTGGCTCATGTAACTTATTCTTAGCCTTCTTCTTCCCCTTTTTCCTTCAAACGGGCAAGAGAAAACTAGTACCACAAACTGATAAATTAAATCATGGTTTTTTCAACGTCTCTTTAGTACCTACTCAGTGTGCTATATCTCGACAAAAATATTCTAGCCTTTACGTTTAACTCTGAGGTAAAGGCGAAATAAGTAAATCCAATTTCATAATCCGGATAAAAATATTTAGTCTCAGTTCAAACTGTTTTTTTACAGTTCATTAAACGTAGAATTTTCAACATGAGTAATATTTTGAAAACTTAATTTCTTACATCTTAAACATAGACCGACGGATAGCAGAAATATCTTGTAATGCAAAGAATGCGAAATGAGTAAAAACTTAGAAAACTATGAAACACTTTTCTTACAAAACAAACGCTACTAAAGCATAATTATGCTAAGTGACGACCAATTTTTATGTCATTGTTACATAATGTGTGTCATAAAATTAAATTAAATAACTTTTGATATGAAATGTTTTATTTTGAAATCAGTAATCTTAATTTTATTGGCCTTAATTTTTCTCTACATTCTAAGTTTCAGGCTGATGATGATAACAAAATGAAGGCAGTAAATGTTCTAACGATTACTTCGATGCGCTGTAGCATTAGTGAAACATTTGTAAAGGGGACCTAAAGGCCACTATAGTGAGTGAAAAATTCGATGCATTTTGACCGGAAAAGCACGTGAGTCATGGGGTGCATTACAGCTGTTTGCAAACGATAGGGCTCATTGAATTATTTATCGACCCCTTATTTCTACCCCCTAAACCCTGTAAGCTCGTAATGATGGGCTTGTTTTAGGACTCCATAGCAGACCAACTTATTTAGCGAACTAATCATATAAATAGACTAGCCTCTCAGCTCAGTTGGTAGTAGCGCCGTAGGTTGTGGTTTCGATCCCCACCGAGAACAAAATATTTGTGTGGTGAACACAGATGTCTGTTCTCTGGGTGTTATAATGTATTCTTAGGATTATATTAGCTATCTGATTCTATAGTACGCTTGCCTACGGTTCACTAAGTGAAGCGGCACCACACTGGAACTTCACTGCGATTTGATTCGATTTGTAAAAAGATCATACAAAAAAACGGTAGGAATCAAGTCGTAGTTTGTTGCCTGTTCTTCTAGGCTTGGTCGCGTGGAACTGGCACCTAGACTCACCTAAGTTTAGACGATTCACTTCACTTTTTTTACTTTGTGTACAAGCTCTGCTCAATTTGAGGCTAGATAGTGTTGTGTGGATTGTTTACAATATTTATTTAAATTTATACACCACATTATCACTGAAAAATTGTAGGAAAATGTCAAAAAAAGTAAAATGATTTTAGTTCAACAAAATGCAGACAAAAATCAAAATCTACCAATCCGGCATCACCGAAAAGCCACGTGCAAGCCAATTACCAACCGGTACATTCACCCCAATAGGGGTAGCTACCCTTAGCCCTAAGAAAGGGGGCGTGGTCCGTTCTTAGGGTGGCATCTTGCATCCCTCTTTCGCAGAGGGGATGTTTCAGATGATCGATTTTCTTTCAATGTTACTAGGCTTGATACGAAAGCTTGCTAGTACCTATAACTTGCTACGTAGCACAAGGTTATTTTGCTAAGTAAGGCTGCAACCATATTTGTAGGCATTCTCTTGTGATATTATATTATATAGCACGTAAGAAAACCGGCATATCGTAGAACCTAATAAGTTCGAAACTAAGTTTTCTTTGAGGCACTTAAAGTTCTTTCACCACACTTGGTTCGGAAGAATCAGTGACACGATAAAAAGAAGACATACCACTTAAATGAAGTGTAACTATGCCTACCTATCGTTAAAATAGACAATTCTTTATTGCACACCTTAAAACTAACAATGGAAATAAAGTATCAATAATTTTAAAATATAGCAAGTTGCAATGGGCGGTCTTATCGCTAAAGAGCGATCTCTTCTAGACAACCTTTGAATGCGTACAATAAGATGCTTGGCCAGGATGCAATTAATAGGTATACCAATGTAGTTGGTACGAGTAGGCCACAAGTACAAACTTATTTACTTTTACCAAACAAAAAAACTAATAATAATTTGGTAACAACAAACATAAATCAAGCAAGTCAGTAATTTAATTTTCTAAACCAACAATATCAATTTAAAAGTGATCAATCAATTCTTCTTTTACATGACCACCAGTCGTAAGGCACATGCTCATTAGACATACATTATAACCCAATAATTAAGCATTTCTCTGGCATTCTGCTTTCTACGTACGAGTGAGGCTGCCAAGAGCGAGTTGGTGCCTGCTGCGCTCTGGGTTCCGCACTGGAAATAAACTGTCTGTCAGTCATGATTTACGTTTTTTCTTTTTGGGTTATCCCTTTTTCTGCCGTGCCGCATTGCTATGTTTCGGTTTGACGGAAATGGGTACGCTTCAATTTGATGGACGCAGGGCAGTGCATCGTAGGGCACGTTCTTGACGTGCGTGACCTACGAGGCAATGTTTTGTTATTATTGATGGTTAACGTGGTGGTGATGGGTGTTGTTGTATAAAAAAATGTAGATTCAAAATCGTTTGAAGCGCTAACATAAATTAATTTTCAAAGATAAAAGTAGTAATAAACTTGAAGTACTATGATACTCAACACTCGTAGTTTTTTTTAATCCTTGTTTCATTTTGTCCTACTTCTTAAAAATAATTATGTTCGCATATTTTTAATTAGGTAAATGGTAAAACTATATCAAGTTGGACACTCTCGTGGGCATAAAATAATTGTGCTGTCACAGGGTTTGACCTTTTGATGGCCGAAAGTCACACCCAGTGCAGCGGTTTCTTTCATACACTTTCGTAACGGAACCCTAATGCCCGTCTCAGTCCCACATAGTGATTGCAATACGGTGTTTTTTCAGCATTAATTAGTTTATTAATTATGTTAATTTGTATGCGAATTCTCGATGCTTTATTGCGATTAATCGGGTGGAGATTTTGCGGGCGATAGTAGCGGGCCATGTTATAAGAGATAGCGGGAATATCGGCGGAAATACTTAAAAACTAGCTTAGCTATGGGGATTTAATTAAAACCTTCTTGTTCCAAAACTATCACTAATGTTGAACAGAACTACTAGAAACAAGCAAAATTATTTTAATAAATATTTTATTTATTTATTTTATTTTAGACGGCTCCTTAGGCAGCCTAAATTCTGGTTTTTAATAATCCACTTGAAATATATACTTTTACATAATATAATTATGTTAGTTTGAACAACTTTTGTTATTGAGTGAACATTTAGATGTAACCTTAAATATTGTTTTATTTTGGTTTCAGGTAAACCATTTCATTGGACAGCGTTGGGACTACAAAATATACAGTTTGACCATAATATGACAGGTATTATAGATAAGCAAGAGTTGATAGGACGTATCAGCATTCGTACCTAAATTAAAACTTTGATGCCAAATCACTCTCCTCACCTTAACCCCAATACCATAAACCTATAATTTACCAAGTAAAATAATTAAATAAAAACCTGGTGTAGATTAAACTTGTAACTTTTCAACTTGTGACTTCTACATTAGGCTGATGGTGATCAGCATATCGTTTTCTAGAGCAAATATTACGCTTAGCAGGCCGCTAAATCTGTTGCTATCTCTTTTTGTTAGCATGGAAGTGACAGTGACAAAAGACCTTAGAGAGCCGCAAAAAAAACACGACATTATGAATGAGAGAGATAGACAATAAAAGAAAACTCCTAGTCCCTACAAAGTGGCATTATGAATGAGGGAGATAGACTATTCATAGACAAGAAAACTCCTTGCTGCGCAGTTTATGACTTACACCACAAACTAAAATGATGTTTGCCTCGACTTAGCTGCTTATTACTTTATTGTTGGGTACATTTTGTATGCACAATGTCTGTGTTTCGTTCTAGTTGGCTGGCGTGTCAAGTTTGGCTTTCATTCCCTGTTTACTTATTATTTTGTAAAGAGTTTAAAATCTATACAACTAGCTGAGAATAAGCATTATGGTCCACTCGATGTTAAGTGGTAACCATCGTCTATAACAAAACATTTCCTCGGTAGTTCACGCACGTTAGGAACGTGCCCTACGATGCACTACCCAGCGTCCATCAACTTGAGACACACAGATATTCAGCCCCACGTGCCAGTAATTTCACCGGCACCTACACCCTTCAAACCGAAACACAGCAATTTGCCACGCTGAATAGCAATGCTTATACGCTGCGCCAGATACCCACCAGCTCTTGGGTCACGCGTCGCTTCGATCAGTCGCCTAGACAAAATTTTGAAGACCGGCGAGGCCTCGGTTCCCCACGGACCCAGAGTCTCAACCCCAAGAGGAGCAAATAAGTAGGCTCTGTCGAGACCTGCATATTTGCGCCTCTTGAGATCCTCGGCCAGATCTGCCGCCGCGCCCGCCACAACGGATGTCCTTGTCCTATTTAATAGTTTATAAAACTTAAATGCAAATGAATATTAACATTTTTGACATTCAAAAAGAATTCAGTTAAAAATCTTTGCAACGCTCAAAACCACCTATTTTCCTCCGTCGGCCATTGTCAATAAATAAATAATTGATTTTATAATTAACATTGTTCCATTTCTAGGTCTCACTAGTCACTAGTCACTAGTTTTTATAAAAGCACAACAAAAGCCGTTTATTCAGTGGCTACTGCGGGCTATGCCACTCTATAAAGATTTATCGCAAAATAACCTTTTTTGTCTCTGTTTTTAAGATTCAAAATGGCTTTGACAAAATCTACAAAAATAAACTAGGTATGACGCACACTATCAAATAGCGATATCAATGATGGTATTAAAAAAACACAAAAATCTGTCTTATCAAGTGGTTTTAGGAAAATTTGCGTCTCCGCTTCAAACTGTGAAATAAGAAACTATTTAATTTGTTCTTCGGCAAATTTTGGTATAAATTTTTGTAAATACACTTGAGTAGGTACTACTAGGTACATATAGTATTTCTCCTGAGCCCGTACCTATTCTAAGTTTTTTTTTCTGCGTCTTCGCTATTGCTATATCAGTTAAAACCGTGGAGATAAGCACCTACCCCATCAGTTTTTTTTAGTAACAGTAAACATTTCGAACCTAAAAAGTTCGAAAATATGTGTCAAGTGCACGAAAGGAGCCTCTTCGAGGCGCACTTAAAATCCTTTCACCACACTTGGTTCGAAAGAATCAGTGACACGATAAGAAGAAGAAGAAGAAGTAACAGTTTTGTCTCGTAGAATTTGCAGTCGGTTTGTGAGTAGTCTTTACGCCTACAGAGGTCAAGTGAATCTTTGGATTGCAAGTGCTATTGATTATTCAATGGCTACAGACTTAAAGCAACTGTGCCAGTAATTAAAATGATTAGGTATAGGGCGTGGTTCATATGGTAGCGGGAGAGGAAGCGGAGCAGAGAGCGAGTGTGCTATAACAAATTCAAAATGTATTTACTAAATTATCGAGATCGCTAGAGTAGAGTCTGTCTCATCTGCAATTTCAGGCATGGTAGACATAATATGTAGGTTACAACCCTTCATTTTTTTTTTTTTATTAGTTAGATTGTTCTGATCTGAACTTTTATAGGATAACTTTACGCTATGATTATTGGCGTTTATATTTTTCCAACAACAAAAAATTAAATCGAAACCAGTTGTCATTATTTCTCCAAACAAAAGAGAGAGAGAGATAGAGAAAGACACGTAAGCAAAACGATAATGTTCAAACTGATGGCGTAAAACCGTGGTCGCAGACAGACACTGCACACTGTCATGGGTCTGCCCGCAACCACGGTTGATGCAACATAGTTGAAATGTTGGGAAACTTAATAAAATACGCGATAAATACCCGTGTTATTAGTTTCAATATGTTTTATGATCGCGAAAGTTTAAAAAGTACTATTAGACAATACAGACAATACAAATACCAAGCCACAAACTTTCCGCCACTCTCAACGCTAACACTCCACCCACACCTCCTGTCGGACGATTATGAATTATGTAAATTTTAAAATGTTAAACAATCCTAGAGATTGTTGATGCGATGCCGCGAAAAAATAAGTCCCTCCATGCTTCGTCTGCCACTCATTACAATAATTACTTTTTGCTGTACTCTCTCGAGTTTATAACTCTATCATTGCTGTTGCAATTATTGGGACCGTTCGTCGTGTCATTTAGCAACCGGCTACTCAACGCGGAGCTAAATGATAACAGTAACTACTAATAATAGAAGTTGAGCTCTTTGTGAAGGGCTCGTCCGGGGAAGTACCACCAATACCAACCGGGAATGAACTCATCACTGTCACGCGTCACGCGTCTTCTTCGGCAAAGATCGAACAACTTCGTCAAAAGTCGGGGCGACATCAACATTATTAAAGGTATCCCTCATCATCCGAATACTATGACGAAAATATTTCTATATAGGAAACCCAGGTTTTTTGGCACTGGCCAAAACAAAACGTTCTAAAATCTAAATTTGACACAATGCTGCATCGTAAACACGTTTTTAGTTGTAGTTAAGCTCTGTGTTAGGGCTTGTCCGGGTGCATACTACCATAATGCCTATTTCTGCCGTGAAGCAGCATTGATGTTTCGGTTTGAAGGGTGTAGGTGCCGGTGAAATTACTGGCACGTGAGGCTGAACATCTGTATGCCTCAAGTTAAACGTAAGACCGTGCATCGTAGGGCACGTTCCTGGCTTGCGTGTGCTACGAGACAATGCTTTGTTATATGCGATGGTTACCACTAACTTCCTTGATGTCCAATCTTTCCACAAACATTTTTAAGAAAAAATACTGGTGCACCTAGCATATAAATTGGGAATCAAACCCACGACCGTAGGGGTCACTAGCCACTACGGTATACGATCACCTTAATTCAATCAACGGCACTTGCTAATCGAATAAGCCGCATTTGGCTTTGCGGGGAAGGGGTTAAAGGTGACGCACATTTGATGGAAAAAACGCTGACTTCATCTATTTTAATTCAGCTAACTCTGAATTTTTTTGATTAGATTAATGCACGAAAAATTTAAAAGAGACATGGTGATAAATAAACACATTATAATATAATTATTATGAGTCTAGCTTGTAAATATTGCATTTGAGCGAGAAATAGGTTAAACACTCTCCTAATAAAAATACATTAATTAAATCTGTAAGTATGAATGGAATGAAGGATGCTTCAGTTTTATAACCTAACTGTTATAAAACTGAAACATCCTGATTTTAAGACATAAATAAGTGGATAAAAGTAATTAAACGATTGAACCGTAAGTCATTTAGCATTTATTTTGTTGTTTCATCTTAACTGTTTTTGTGCGACTATTTTATTTTTAAGCTTAAAATTTTATCCTATTAGTTACTAATGTGTGTCATGGTAACCAATAAAGAGTTATCTTTATGAAGATAAGTTTACGCTATTCACGTTTTTTGCGCTCGCGTTTTTACACTCCACTGTCCGTCGACCTTTACAACAAAATGCAATCGGGTCGCCGCCGGCGAACCCAATAGGTTTCTATTTAATAAACCCTTTATTGGTTTAACTGGGATTACGGATTTACGGCCCTAAAGCCTGTGTGGTCGTCTAGGCTTACTTGATTAGGTTACAGTGTCTAGATTTATCTAGCCTATTTGTTTATTTTATACCACTTATTTTTCAACTAGTAGGCCTACCATAAGCTCCGTCTGCCTTTGTCTTTGGCTCTGGTTTTGAGCCTGTGTTTTATACTGTGCTCACCGGCCGTGTATTATACAGTGTGTGTGACGTTTCGACGTAGAAATTAATGAGTCAACACTCACACAGACTCAAAACCAGAGCCAGAGACAGAGCCAGACAGAGCTTGTGGTAGGCCTGCAATCTTTGCAGGCACATATTATGTACATTAAAAAGTCCACATAAAGTCAAAGTGTCTATCATCTTGAAACATAGGTACAGGTGTATGCCTCATAATATTCAAGATTCAAGATTCAATAAGCGTTTATTCAATACGATACAAGAATCACTTTGAAACGTCTTAAAGCTAGGTGAGTCTAGGTGCCAGTTCCACGCGACCAAGCGTAGAAGATACCAAGCGTATATGCATCATAAGTGTCTGTAATTACACCGGTACCCACACAACCTTTAAACTGATACATTGTAACGCTGCTTAGCGACAAAAATGCCATATTTACGCACTCTGGTCACCCATTTTAGACGTACTTAAGGATCCAAAGAAAGAACTAAGCCTAAAATTGTGTCTGCATTTGGGATGACTCAAGCTCAAGAGAGCGTATTTAAGTGTATACCGCTGCTTGTATTCGTTTATAAGGAGTTTTCTTCCTAGCTCTTTTTTTTCTAAAAGCTTTAATTTTTAACAGAATGTATATTATTTACAAAAACTATAATTATGAACCATTATGCGAATAAATTAAAAACTACATTAAAAACAATGGAAAATAATAAATTTTATGAATTTTTCTATCCATCGATTTTGAATTTTAACTGGTTTCACAGTGTAAGGCAGAAATCAGTGTAAAAAGTCATGGTATAGAAAAAAATCTGTTGTATTTGTATACTGTAAGCTTTAAAGACGTAAGTATTGATAAAATACTACAGGGGTATACTTTGCCGCCGTCGTTCCACGCGCGGTGCAAATGAATAACTTCACACCATGAAACCAACCCTTGTAGGTGTGGCTATTAACACGATTTTACCTGTAATCCCTCGATTTTTCCTTTAACCCCTGTGTAAAACAACCTTATTTGACAAAGGTGTGATATTTTCCTGCATTCACACCTGTATACGAGAATTCAAAGCCTTGTAGCACCGATGATAGGACAAAAGGCGTGGTTTCGCCACTGATATACAATTTCTATTTCTATTGCTACTCATAATAATCTGTATTCCTTTTTCAGTAAAGTCTACAATTGAACGGGGGTTTATAGTTGTTTTTTTATTATTTTTATCCAATTTGTTCTGCCAATGATAGGCCTAGTCTGATTTTGCGACCAATCGGTCTTTAGAGGGACAAGTAAACCAATGGATATGGGATCAACCATTCAACCATTGCAATTTTGTAACATACTTAACGAGAACAGCTTGTTATGTTCATAATGTACATAGCTGGTAGGTAAAGAAACCACAAAACATGCCTACGCCAATTTTCCATCCCACTACTAAGTCTACTAGTTTCATTTCGTAATCAAATCCAAGCGACGCGACGACGGTAACAAGGCTTTGGAGTCATCCTCTGCCGTCAGGAACCAGTCACCCCTTTCCCATTTGAATAACCAATATTTTAATACACACATCATGGCCTATACACTTTCTTTCCAGCTGCTAATCTGTCCAGCTGAGGATCTGTCCAGCTGCAAATCTATCCAATTGCTCTAGAACCTTCTAAATGACTCCCTACCATACGACGTTGTCCCCCACTAAAATTACTCATATCGTGATGCCTAAAAAACAAAATTCATTGCACCAAAATACCCAGGCCTGAAAAAACATATTAGAATAGTTTATGATGGACTATTTTATAATAACGTTTGTATAAAAAGCCTTCTTTCTCTAGTACATTTTCCATCAAGATTTCGGTGGCTCAAGCCTATACCAATTTTGGACACTTATCAAATCGATGGTACGCATGCGCTCTCGGTTCCCCACTAACCTTGTTCTGGCTGCAAAGTTCAATCTTTTACAGTAGATTGGAAGACTCGGTGCTTCTAACTCACAAGGAATTTCAGTATCTTCTGAATTTATAAAAGTCTTTGTACTTTATTATTTCAGCAGCTATGTTTTTTTTTCAAGGAAATTAAACCTGTACTTGCCTTGCTTAATTCCTTGCCAGACGTAGACACAACCACATTTCATATGGGTCGAAAACGAAGGCATTTATTTTTATTTTTTCGACAATTTCTCTGAAGTTACTACCACTTGAAAAAAGTCGTACAATATAGTTATAAAGCTTTGTGCAAACAACAAAGTAAAACAGTAGAGAATAAAAGTAAATAAAACAAAGTGATCTATCAAAAACCGTGCAAAGTATGATAAAGAATGAAAGGTTCAACCAGGCAGAATGCATTCGTAGAATTCAGACAATTTTGATCTAAAAGCGTGTGCTCAACATAGCAAGAAACGCCGCGTTGATGTCGCAAAAATGCCATTGAAATAGCCTTTGAATTCGACCTAGGCCTCTGCAAGCCCCCATCGGCAGAAATAAGGAATAGACTGAAGATGTACTCCCACAAGGAACATCAAAAGCAATGGGAGCGCAGATCAGACTGCAAACACACAAAAACGATGCTGCCAGCGATGGATAAGCACATCACAACAAACCTACTCAAGATGAAAAGAGAGGACTTAAAACTAATGGTAGGAATCATCACGGGCCATTGCGACCTAAACTACCACCTTATGAAAACTGGAGCTACAGACAGCGACCTGTGTCGGGGCTGCCTACAGGACAAGGAAACTGTGGAGCATGTGGTACTGCACTGCTCCGCAACAGAAGAGGCGAGGTCCAAGACAGGGCTCAGGGAACTCATTGAGTCGTGTCCCTCCACATCCACATCCGTGTCACCATCAGGTTTACTGGAGCACTGCTGCCACCAACCCAAAGTCCTTCTCCGTTATTTTAAGGAGTTGGGCTGGCTGGGGTGAGGTTTGGCAGGGGGATAATGCACAATACACCCCATCGCGGGACGTCAGTGCAGATCGTATTCCCCCAAATCAAATTAGAATTAGAATTAGAATTAGCCTTTGAATTTAAAGCCAAGACTCTTTCTTTGAAAAGTTGTTTTCATGTCAGTGTTTAATTTATTGTTTTTAAAAACATCAGTTACACTTTTTTATTGTTTGAAGAACTAAATTTATTTGTTAGTTTTTGAGAATATTAGGTACTTCAATGTGGATGAATTCAAGTAAAAGTTTATGAACTTTAAATGCTCTGATTACCAAAAACTTTATTTTTTTATTTACTTACTTAAAAATGCTATCTAAACATGCACTGTACCTATTTTACGATATTTATCTTTAAAACACTACAAGTTATACCCAAAAAGCGACATTTCAATAAAATGTAGGTATTTCATTTACATTTGTACACTCGGAAAAGTCAAATTTCTCAAAGCAATTCACATAAAACCTTCAATATAAAAATAAAAATCATTAAAAATAAGTTGATACATAGCATACACAGGCAGAATAGTCTGTATCGACGTATAGACGTACTAAAGTTCTGATCATTAAACTTTCTTGATCCCACTTAACGCTTCACGCCATCGCTCGACCGATCTCTTGCGTTTATTTTCGACTTCACATTCGCCAGTGTGCAATCGGCTGAACGATCTACATATCAAGTTTCTGTCCGACTACTGTTCTGGTTCGACTTCATTTAGACCCGCTATTGTTTTTTTTAATTTAAACTGGTATGGAGTTTTCGTTTTGTTGAATGAAATGAATTTGAGAGGAATTAATTATAGGTAGAAATGTCACGGTGTGAACACTTTTTTTTATTTGTGAGTGAATTTTACGTTATAATTAATGCGTGTTAAGACGTATTGGCAGTATTGGTGACGAGTTAGTATGTATTAGACCTTTTTTCTTAGTTCATAACCCGGTTATGAACTAAGCATTGAATAAGTAACTGTACTTTTTTGTAACCCGGTTATGAACTAAGAATTGAATGACTGTACTTTATTCTTAGTTCGTAACCCGGTACCCATTAGGAAAAAAATAATTTCTACGAAGCTAGTTACGAAACTTGGTTACGTACAACTAAATGTTAAATTGTCTATGTCAAGATTGATTTAGAGGGTACTCCAAAATACGAAACTTAATTATTATGTAGAGCATAAATTAGGTAGCTTTTAGATAAATTCTTAAAAAAAAAATGTAACCAAAATAATTATCTCGACATTGTTAAGATCGCGGGAGGCTGATGATGATGATGATAAATAACTAATAAGCCAATATAATACAGAAAAATCTTACAAATATAGATGTGATTTGTTCAAAATCAAATAACTAATCTAAACAACATCCATTAACCAATACGAAATTCCGCAAAGAAACGAAAATCGCACGATTAAAGTTAACCCTCAAACTGTGGGGGTACTTAAAGGTATTAGTTACGCGCGTGTGGTCACAAAGACCATTGTCTGGCACAATGGCCAGGGGTGGATTACCTGTTACCGATAGTCTTTCGAGTATTTAATGGTAGGTCATTGGATTTCTATCGATTTGAGTGTGCTATTTAAAATGGTTTTGATTTTGACATGTATGTTGCTGTTGGTTTTATTTTAGTATCAATGATTGAGAGCTAAAACAAAATAGCTGCCATATTTATAATTACAAAATAAATAAATTTGTAAATTAAAATGTAGTTTTAGTATAATTCCAGTAGTACCAGTAGTTTTAGTTTAATATGTGTTTTAAAGGTAAATAATTTAACACAACTTTAATAAACTTCATCCACGTAAAAAAAAAATCTAAATGTTTTCTCTGATTTAAAATTGTATTTGTTTACTAACCTTGTGTGGGTTCATTATTAAAATAGAGAGGTATTCATAAGATCAAAAATAAAAGAGCTATTTGAACATGACCGAGGGTCACAGGTACCCATTAAAATAGTATTAAGTACGCCCGCGGCGGTTGGCGGTTAATGACACATCATCAAACAAGGTATAAATTACGATACGTATAAAATACGATTGTAGAAATTGTATCTACTTTTGACAGCATAGCTTCAACGTTGATGAAATACGTTTATATACGCAAGAAGATAATAACATTTTGGTGTACACCTTACAAACTAACAAAAAGAGAATTTAACACATAATAATATTATTTAATACATCTACAATAGGTGGTCTTATCGCTGTGATTTCTTCCAGACAATCATTTAATCCAATTATTATGTATTATGGTGAGGTCTTAAAATAAAAAATGGTGAATACATACTAGACCCTTAAGTTTAGGGCATCAATATTTGGAGTGGAAGCAGGCCGAAGTTTGAAACAAAAAGCTAGCTGCTAGTGTTGAATTTTGAATAAAATAAAATTATGACGCAGTGTATCATTGAAGAAGTCAAAGCTTGAAAAAAGTAACTATAATTTTTGTGTACTTAGTGACATAGTTTTTAAAACTTAGCACAAAAGTCTAGAATGACAAACACGTAAACTAATAACGTAAATTAATTTCTGGCCTTATTCATTGACTGGCCTCTCAGCTCAGTTGGTAGTAGCTCTGCCTTCTACTGTGCTTTTGCGCTGTACGCCGTAGGAGTACGCTACACTGTCTACCGCATCATATTGTAGTCAAGCTTTAGCCTATAAACTTAATAAAAGAATATCAGCCACCCAAGCACCGCTCATGTAAAAAACATTTTCAAATTACTATTGGGTTCGCTTACAAGTGAATGTATTTCAATATAAATAATTACCAGCGATAATCCGATTTCCACGCCCCACCTAACCCTAAACTGATAGCCATTTCTTCCGTACCCTATCCGTGTCTCACCATGTCACGGGACAAAGGGACCCCGCTGTGTTGTGACAGGAGTCAATGCTGTGGGGTCTCTTTCGGTTTATAAAATTGACATTATAGGTTCATTCGGCTAACAATTTGCTGGAGAAGAATAGGTATGTAATGTACAGGTATTATTGAAATTAGTATAATTGCCAAGGTACTCTCTTTTTTCTGGTACAAATAAAATGGGTGACATTGGTACTGACAGAAAGGTTTTTGAAGTACCTAGATTCAAAGCTATTAGCTTTATTTGATTTGCCTTTCAAAACTTGCACAATTATACAAATAGAAAAGAAGAAGTGTAAAGTTATGATTACAATTCTATGCGTTATACAAATAAATAAAATATAAATATTGTCGACCATTCACACAACACTATCTAGCCCCAAATTAAGCAGAACTTGTACTATGGGAGCCAGATAACTGATGTAATTCATATATACATTTTTTAGTTATGACAATTCTATCTGCAAATTATTGTCGTTCTACTAGCTTTTAATAAAATATTTTATCAAAAGTTCCAAATAATTCCGGTGCAAAATTGAGATTGCAAATAAATCAACCAGTCCAACCTGCCAGGCGTCAACGGGTACAATAGACCCCAAGTGGAATTGGCGTGCGCCGTATTGTGCGTCGCTCGGTTAATGTTATTGCTGTGGGGATCAGATTATGAGCTTCAAATATGTTAGGTGATTGTGATATTGATGGGGTAAGAGTTTTAGTTGTATTGAGTTTTATTTTAATAGCTTTCTTTCCTGACTACCCACACCGCCGGTTCTCCTAGGTTGGGACTAAATTTTTGTGTTTTCAATTAATTGTATTTAGTATTATATATGTTTTTGTATAATGTAGTAATACGTATTGTAACATTTAATAGCCCCTTCCCACCGGTGTGTGATATCGCGCACGGAGGCGGATCAGCCGTGCGTCGTCATGCGCTGTGCGTGATGATCTGCCGAACCACGCACCGTAGGAAGGCAGCATAAGTGTTTTTATACCAAAATCTTTTAAATTTCCTAGACTAAAAACCTACTTTACTATTAAGTTCGTATAATATGACGAAGTCATGCGATAAATAAAATTAAAAAAAATCAACTGAATTGAGAACTTCCTTATTTTTTTAAGTTGTTTAAAAAATACAGGAGCACAGCAAAAACAAATTACAAACAGCGAAATGCGAGCAGTCACTACGACGCAAACAAAGCCATAGGCAGTTGCTAGTAGATCTTATGCCGTAACGCCTAGGCAGGTTGTTAGCCTAGAATAGTCAGAGGGACCAAACTGGGCAATTGCAGGCAAATTGCTGCGATTTGCCTCAATCAGTGACATTGCTCTGTTATGTCAACTGCTGTCATTTGTGACCTGATATTGACCAGCCTTGTTTGGAATAAACGGTCATGTATTTTTCTTTAAGGCCCACGCACATCTAGGAGATGGTAATGGCGATCACGTGAAACGCTGTCAAATATGACAAAGATATTTAACAGCATTTCAGCTGATCGCTATTGCCGTCGCCTATGTGCGCATTTACTTGATCATTCTTAATATCTTTTTCAATGCTCTAATTGTAAAACTGGTGTGTGAAATTAATAAAAACATATTTGTGAACATTTAAAATAGCGTATCCAGTCAGAAACTAAGCAGTACGATGTATTTTTTTTCTATCTTACATCAAAAACAAAGACAGAAGTTATTGCGAACGGAATAAAATACAACATTATTCAGATATTAAAAGTAAATACCTAGAGAGTACAGAGAGTTCAAGGAAGAATGTTAATTGTGAATGAAAAATACCAGTCACATCAAAGTTTTGCCAAATGAATTCATATTCATAATTATTTCAGCCCGTTTGCACCCACTAGGTATTTTTAGATGATTTATATGGCGGTAGGGACAACCGCTGTTTACTTTTGCACCTACTTACGGGACGCTACAGTGCCTGGGACAAGATTTTAGATGGAATAGGCTTGCCCAGCACCTATACCATCCTGAAACCTAAGGCGGCATAATACACAGGAAAGAGATGGTCAATACGCGATGACTAAGCCACGGGTTTCCTGTTTTTGCTGGTTAGGTATAAATACATACATACATACATAAAATCACGCCTTATTCCCATGGGGGTAGGCAGAGATCACGGATTTCCACTTGCTACGATCCTGACACACCTCTTTCGCTTCATTCACTCTCATAACAGGGGGTAGGTATAGGCTCTATAGAACGACACTCTTTCTAGTTCTTTAAGTTCCCAGCACATACAACAATGTCGTTAGACCAACGGGCGGTTTCATATTATAAAATATAAAATAATTACCATCTCCAACGATAACAAGCAAATTGTCTTCAAATTAACCGATCATAAAAACACCAATTACCTAGTTGCATAAAACAGTAAAAAACATCCAGACAATAGAGAAGCATAACCTTGTGAATTAATTAGTTAATCGAATACTAGAATTTAGGACGAACATGTTAAAAATGTTATTTACGATACAATCGGTATTGAGACGGACATAATTGGTTTGTATTGAATTTATAATCAACTGCGGTGTTGAAGGGTTTTTTTTCCAGTATTTAGTAGTCCGGCAAGGTGGGGCGACGATCTGCGAAATGTAGCTGACAGGCACTGGAGGAGAAGAGCCGAAGACTGGGCTCAGTGGTGCGTCTTGGGAGAGACCTACGTCCAGCAGTGGACTGATGCAGGTTGATGATGATAAAGACTAAATAGTTTAATACGTTGAGATATCTATTTACTACTTATCTATCTACGTTTAATACGTTGACTGGCCTCTCAGCTCAGTTGGTAGTACCTCTGCCTTCTGCGCCGTAGGTCGTGGGTTCGATCCCCACCGAGAACAAACATTTGTGTGGTGAACATTGATGTTTGTTCTCTGTCTGGGTGTTATATTGTATTCTATGTATGTATTTACAAAAAAAAGTATTCAAGTATTATATCAGCTATCTGGTTCCCATAGTACAAGCTCTGCTTAGTTTGGGATTAGATAGTGTTGTGTGGATTGTCCAAAATATTTATTATTATTTATTTATCTATGCAACTTTAAGAACCAAGGGCGTCGTGAGTTTTTGTAAGACATACGAGTTGTTTGAAAATTGACCAAATATCTAATCTGAAATGTTTTTGTATAAGTTTCAGTAATGATTCATAACAGAGTTGGTAAATTAAAAAGAAAATAAGCAATTAATGCGTTATTAAGCTAAAATACTCATATAATTGAAAAAATCTGCAAAACAGCATCTCTTTTACCAAGACAGAATTGCAATTGAAGACACTATTGGTCATTCCTTATCATAAGATTCTAAATTGACGACACAGTTGGACATAAGTTTCTTGATCTAAGACTCTAAATTGAAGAAGATAGTATATAATTTTGATTGCACCCCCAAGATCTGTCATTGTTGAATCTTGAACGGTCGGTTGGGCATGTGTGCCAAACATACTCGTAAGTATGCCAATATCATCATCCGCGCTTGATCGCACACAGCCTTCGGGAAATAAGTGTTTTCCGACGATTTTTCTTGCGTATGTACTTTTCTATTTCTGTCAAGGTTAGCGCTGGTATGTGAAAATTGCTGTAGGTGAAGTATTTCCTTGGCTTAAAACCTTCGCTATGAGGTTCAAGCGTACAGTTGTACTTACCATCTTCACCTGTAGATGTTGTAGTGACTTTGAGGCGACTAAGGAAGGACACACCAAGTGATGGGCATTTGACGGCTTTTTTTGGATTGGAAGGGACTGCTTTTTTCGATTGGAAAGGATGGAACTAACGTTTAGCTGAAGCATATAGCAAAGACATACAAATTGGACATATAAGCGTTGGTCGTCCTGCGGCAAGATGGGTAAACGATGTGACGAACAGCTCGGGCAAGACTTGGATGAAAAAAGTGGGTGGTCCCTAACCCATCTGCCAAATTTGGTACCTGTAAGAAGACCAAATAATTACTTTCAGAAACTAGGTAAATCAAAACACTAGTTCCATGAGACCAAGCTTAGAAGAACAGACAAGCGCATAATACTCACTTGGTTCCTCCAGTTTTTCTCTATTCAAAGTGATGAGTTTTGACTTTGTCTACATTTCATTTGATGTGTCATCGTCATCATTCAGCCTGGTTTCACCCACTGCTGGGTTTAGGCCTCCTTTATCGTCTATCAGCTTCTTCTGTCCTGCGCGTCTCTTGTCTGGTGTTTCCTGCAATCTTTACGACGTTGTCAACCCCTCACGCTTTTGGACAAATTAGAATTCTTCGATCTGATTTCGGCCACCATTAGGTCAATTCTTTACTCCACCAACCATCACCACGTCTGGCAAGGTGTCCTGATTTGATTTGTCTAAAAAAATATATCAAATATCATAACACTGAATTAAATAATAAAATAAATAATAAAATACATCTCTATCAGGGACAAATAATTCGATTATAATAACCAACCGAGATGACTAGGTCATTTATTGAACCAAATACTTGATAAAAAACCTGTTACGTCACTGCTCCTATGTTTACAAATGTGTGGTATAATTATAAACGTATTAGAAAGGTCGATGGACTACAGGTTAAGGCCGTATACGAAGGCTTTTGTTTTAAAAATTACTCTACTGTTTCAATTTTGGGGAAGTATGCCTTTTTCTAGCAAGAAGCAGAATTTATGTGTTTTGGTTTAAAAGGTGCTACTGAAATCACAGGCACACGAGGCTTAACACCTATACACACTTCAAGTTGATGGACGCAAGGCTGTGCATAGGGCACGTTGTTGACAGGCATGACCTGCGAAGCAGTGCTATGCAATGTTTTATGTGAAGGTTACAAAAAGTTGAACCATCTTGAAAAATCTCTAGTAGAGTATTGCTATTATTATTAGCCCGTAGTGTCCCACTGTTGGGCAAAGGCCTCCCCCCATTTTCGCCAGTCACTACGATCTTCTGCTTTAAGTTGCCAGTCTCGCTCATAAGCATCCAGCTCGTCCCTCCATCTCATACGAGGCCTGCCGCGACAATGCCTCACTATAACAGGGCACCACTCAAATCAACTACAGTAGAGTCTATGAACATTTAGTCCAGTTCAGTTTAGGCTACTAGTCTACAATATAACCTACTTAAGTACCTAATCTAGTTGTAAAACATTTAAGTAGGCACACATCGCTGATTTATTTTACTACTGCGACCACACTTACATGGATGATTTTACGATGCAATTCCGACTAAGTGCCGGCTAGGCACGCGATCAACGGCCATAAAACGTCGAATTCTGATTTGAGATGCAATTGCTTTGATTTTTTTGAGTTTGGGCATACTTTGAAGGAAATAAAATTATTTGAACAGTAACATCAGAGCGTACACTGTTGATAGAGTAAAAAAAACAGAAAAGGTATATAATAAGGCTCATGCAAATTTAAAACTCCTGTCGGTCTACCCTTGAACGCGAATCCGACCCCAATCTTAAGTTTTGACGGAATTTTGACAGAAATCCTATGGGTTTTCTGTCAGAATTCCATCAAAACTTGAAATTGGAATCGGAATCGCGTTCAAGAGTAGACCGGCTGTTCAGTGGTACAGGAAACTGTCATGACAATGCAAGAGTCAGATCAATTTTTGAAAAGTTTTTTATGAATGTTATGTCCAATAATAAAACACACTTACTCCAATGTCTTGGCATGATCAAATCCCAAGGTTATAAAAATACTAGAAAATAACATAAAGCAATGTTGAAGAAGATACCACCTTTGATATTCATGTCTCAAAAAATCAAGGGAAAGTCAAAGGTAAGTTCAAACCAACTGTTTCAAGTCCAGCATAGACCATGACGTCACATGATCTCCATGACGTCACGAACCTCACGAAGCACTAAATGAATGTTAGCATGCCATCATCAGATGCTAGTTTGAAGACAAGTCACGAGAATGGATGAATCACGTGATACCATGCAATTTACTTATCGTAACATGATTTCTTAGATTCCTGGTTCTGGCTTGGGCAGTGTGTCAGGACCTGATTGAATAAATCTGGAAATAAAAGTATTCTGTCAATTTAGAGCATCGAATTTTCTCGGTTGAAAAAGCCTGAACTTAAGATTAAAAAAGCTTTCAAACGCACGCCATTATTTTGCGAGATGATCTGAGTATGTAATCCAAAATATTGAACAAAACTTTCATCCATCTTGAAGGCAACGTAGATAGATGACGTAGCACGACACATGTTCCTTATGACGTCACGTATATCTCTTGAGGAGGCAATTATAAGCGGTGCCGTGCTGACATGCGAGGCCTTTGTCACGCATCCACCGACCGGGTCGCCGTGTCAAGGTTCGATCTTCATTAGTACGACTGTACTTTTGAGGAGCACTGACCTTTTCACTGTTTACTAAAATAATAAGAAATTGTGGTTCAAAAACTTGAAAATTGGACTCAAAACTGTTAAAAAAATTAAATCAGAGGCACGAAAGAAGCGACGCAATTGAAATCTTTTAGCCATTTTGTTTTGCATTATCAGATAGTAACAATAGTTAGGGTTAAGGGGTGTGGCAAAAAAAATAAAAAAATCAAATCAAATATTTTCACTTCTACCACCGCGCGATGGGATTTGGTGAGGAACTTCGTAGAAGAACCAAGGTCACTGTCTGATTTAGCACGTAGAACTGACAATCATTGGAGAATTTGACCATCATTGGTGACCATCATGAACCAGAAGACGTCAGATCCTCATTTAGGTCTGTCTCCTAATCTATAGATTGTTGATACTAACATTAAATATTGCGTGCGTACAATTTTACCTCATTTAACATGTTTACAGACTTTAGAGGAAATTCGTCCTGTTCTGTCATGTTTGTTTTTAATTACAGCTTCATGCGCATGTAATTACACCAGCACCCATTGGTTTCTTCCCTCCTCACGTCCCTACTCTCGTCCCTTTTCCCGGCACTCCCGTCAAACATAGCATTTCTGCTTTGTAGCAGAGAAAGACATGGTGGTAGTACTTCTCCAGTATTGCTACCATTGATCTAGCTCTGATCAGAAACCGGATGCTATGTGGTATTACGTGATACTAGCACACGCTACCAAGTAGCATTGCGTGTCGGGTGGCAAGTTCAACGTTTGCCATTGATTGTTCGTGCTGGCTTCCTCTTTACCGGTCTTAAGTTGAAACGACGTTCTGCACAGACACAATTTCAAAGAGTAACTATTCATCATCATCAGCCTGAAGAAGTCCAACTGTTGAACATAGGATTCTAAACTAAACATTTCCAGGAAGAACGATTCTGAGCTCTTTCCATCCATCGACTTCCCGCGACCTTAACAATGTCATCAATCCATCTGGTGGGTGGGCTCTACGTTTCATCTTCTGGTCCGTGGTTGCCATTCGAGAACCTTTATTCCCGACAGTGGCGGGTGACTATTATGGCTAGCTATATGTAGTTAGCTATACTGGCATTTACAACTATAGAGCGTTCGTTTTTCTCTTCAAAGAACACGATGCTTTAATCTAATAATTATGACTTATTGCTTACATTTTCCCAAAGTTAAGACCTCCAATAAAATTGTGTCTAAACTGTGACTGATAAATATCCAATTTGACTCATCCATATTACAGAAGATGCTGTTTTGATTCTCAGAGTGGTTAAACAAAAGATTCAAACCCACGACCTATAGATTAGATTTTACAAAAAAGGTGTGTCCATTTGCACACGGATGAATTTACCGTTTTAACAAGTATCTATGTACCTATTAGTTAGCTCTAACACCGTCTGCACGACTTGGAATTGAAATAGTCTGGTTTTAGAATGTTGAGAACATTGGTTTTAAGTTAGAAAGTGCCAAGGATCAAAGGTGAAGTTCCTATGCTTCGATCATTTACTTGGAATAGAAGTTTATACTTATTTGATAGAAATGTTCATGAAGAGTGGAGAAAACGCGAAATGTAAACAAGTTCCTTCAGGGTAGGCAACGCAACGACAGCACCATTGGTGTTGTTGGTGTCTATGGGCGACGGTGACCACTTACCATCAGGGCGACCGTAAGCCCGTTTGTCTATCATTTGCATAAAAAAAATATCAGGAGAAGTTTGAAAGGTGACAGAAAAATTGAAAAGCTATAGGCTGGCGAGGTACGGGCATGTCATGAGGGATGAAAGTCATGTGACTAGAATAGTGATGAGTATGGATATGTGTGAGCAGATGATGATGTAATAAAGACGCAATAAATAAAACTTATGTGTAGTGTTTATGAAATCCCAAACAACTTTTGTTCATTAATATTTAGATTTACCAATTTTAGAACTAGATGGCGCTCATTAAAGCTCGACTTTCCTAGATCGTTTCGTATTGAGATTTTTGTGACCTCAACTTATGAATGAATTCATTCGGGAATTTTGGTTGTTTTATATTTATTTAGAACCGGATCTACCACCTAGAAGCTATACATTTGAAGTGTACACATTTAATAATAATGTCCCATTATTTATGAGCTGAGTGGTATTTGAACCCGCGACTTTCAACTAGGAAGGGTCCTACAGGAATGCGCTACCCATTTTGCTTTAAAAGGTGGCAGCTGGCCAAACTTCGGTTTCTACAGCAATGCAGTCGTATTCTTTTCGGGTAAAACCGTGGTATACTTACCTGTGTTTGCTACTCCAATCACTCTATCAATAAACATAATAAACATTAACCAATCAAGTTTGCTTGCTTAGCATACAATTTCTACATCACAGGTCCTCTACGAGGAAGCATTTTTGATATTCCTCGTTAAGTACCTCTGAATATTGATTTGTGCTGTACAACAATGTCATGATTTTTCCATCAATTTTCTCCTGTAAGCCTTCAGGGGCCTAATTCTCGGGTCGATCTCGATCATTTTGCAATTTTATCTTATTGCTTCTTTTCACAACCCTGCACTTTTTGTACGTTTTCCGTATATCGTAGCTGTCGAGGCTTTTACGAAGAGGTCCTTTATGAATTACTCAAGGAAATTATCCATTCCCTCTTCGAAAAGAAGCAAAAAAATAAAATTTCAAAATGATCGAGATTGGCCCGAGAATTAGCCCCCAGGTTCATATTTTTACGGTTTGTTACGGTAAGTTTATTTATTCCATCAATTAATTTTTATTTTGCTATAATATGCGTAGTTACGTCTAATTTTTTTCTACGCCATATCCTAATAAAATGTTATCAATATAAACGAATAAGATAAATTGTAGTAGATTGTTTGTCAAAAGAGCAATGCCCTCTATAATATCTGACTGTTGGAATACAAAACGGACTATTCCTACAGAATTAGAAACGTTTTCACATGTTTATGTGTAATCTTTCTAACGCGTATTTAATAGGAGCGATTTGAAAGTATTATTTTAACTTATTTGTTTGAGGTTCTTGGTAATCTTAGAGTAACTAAATTAAACAAAGTGCAGTTTTATAAATTGCTACTTTAAATGAGAACCGAAGCTATTCTGAAAAAGATGATAATCGTAAAGACGCCTGGAAGAGATCGCTCTCAGCGATAAAACTGCCCATTGTTTGGCCAAATAGTTTAAATCCTGTAGGTAGGTAAATGTTTTTGTGAGGTGATCAACAAAGAGTTAAAATAAGTAGTCTCTAAGCATCGCAAGTACTAAAGTTTTCAAACACTATCTGGTTACAAACTAAGCAGAGCGTGTACTATAGGAAACAGATACTTAAACTTTTTTTTTGTAAATACATACTTAGAAAACAATATAACACCCAGACACCACAAAAATATTTGTTCTCGGTGGGGGATCGAACTCACGACCTACGGCTCAGAAGGCAGAGCGTCTACCAACTGATCTGAGAGGCCAAGTCAAATAACTTGACGAAGCTAATAAATTAACACATTTTTGTCAACAATAAAACTGAGAATTCTGTATGAGCATGTAGAATTTAAATCGATTATTACAGCTGTAATCGATAAATACAACCTATCACAATCGACCATCGATTATAACTTAATCGAGTTACAATTTATAGAAATAATCGGTCATTGATTTATGCGGTTCTCGCACACTTAAAGCTCAGTGTAACTTGAGCTTTGTGTGTTTGTTTTAGGGTAGTTTTTTGTGTGGATTTAGTGTATGTATGAGTACAAATTGTATGGAAGTAATATCAAAGGGCCGAGCAAGCGCCGTTTGATACCTACCTTTGAATAAATCAACAAAAACGACGGGCGGCAATGAGTAATATGCGTTTGCGCAGTTATTCTTGGACGTGGAAAGGCTTAAAGAAAAAAAAATCAAATTATGATGAAGACGTGACTCTTCTGAAAATATTTAATTTGAATTTACGAACACAAAAAGTTGTTTATGTGCTGTGACAGTAAATTCAATCCCATTTTAATCAGTCATTCATCAACCTCACCATTTTCTAGCCTTTTTGATTCAATAAACTTTGATTCACAAGGATCATTTTGAATTACCACAGACACCACACCAACTGGTATATATTATAAATGAATAATTTTAGCTATGTATAGAGTGTTTAAGATTGTCCGTGGCATTACTGCGTGGCCCTGACGGAAGACCAGCGTTAGTTGCTAGCCAACTAACTTCACGCTGAGTTAGGGCTCTTGGCTCTTTATATTTCTTGTACCTATGCATGTATAGCGTAGATAGTGTGTACTTTAAATTGATAAGCGTCTGTAAAGGCCTGCGCACACCTAGTTCGCTGGCGGTAGCGATCAGTGAAACGCTGTCAAATATCGCTGTCAATTTTGACAGCGTTTCACTGATCGCCGACGCCAACGGCCTAGGTGTGCGCAGGCCTTAAATAAATACGTTTTCTTTCTTTCTTTCTGATAGGGCGATGCTGGCCTCATCAGTGTGGTGTCCATTCCTCTTATACGCCATCATCTTCCTGCTCTTGTTCCACGCTGCATGGGGTCGGCACAATAGGTTTTCTTCTTCCACTCACCTCTATCATTCGTTATCTCAGTGCTCACTCACTCCTTTTCTGCTCATGTCATCCCTAACGCATTCCATCCATCTTTTCTTTGGTTTACCTCTTCTTCTATAACCACCATTGACATCCATTTGCATCACTACTTAGGCACCAGTGATGGTGTCAAATTGCACGAACTACAGTAGTATGGCGTGTCCTTTGCCACTTCAACTAACTAGATAATAAAGCTGAATATGCCTTTTACAGACAAAAAAGTGCTTTTACAGTTTCCTCACGACTTTTAACTTTGATAAAATAATACTGTAGTGTAGACAATTCACACTATCTAGCCCCAAACTAAGCAGAGCTTGTTCTATGGGAACCAGATAGCTGATATAATACTTATATACAATTTTTTTTGTAAGCTTCCTACTTAGAATCTAAATAATACCCAGACAGAGAACAAACATCTGCGTTCACCACACAAACAAATATTTGTTCTCGGTGGGAATCAAACCTTTATTCAAAACTGTTTTATTTTAAACAAACGTTTTTTTGCACAATAAAACAGTAAGCATTTTGTTAGCATAATGTTTCTTTATTTTTCTTACTAGTTTTATAAATGGGGTCAAATTAAACAACGGCGACCTCGCAACTAAATTGTACACATAATAATATAACCACACAAACATTAACAAATTTAATCGGCCTTATCAAACGTTTCTTTATCAGCCCAAACTACTTTATTATTCAAGCGACGGAAAAAAAGAACTAAGCACGAAAGAGACGAAAAACTAAGCACAATAATGCAGCAAGCTTACCTCTTATCCGTCGTATAAGTTATGCTAACAAGCTTGCGTGACCGCTAGCTCGGTACTTGTTCGCTCACCAAATACTACGGGTGTGACATTTAGTTTTGTGCCACCTCTTTGGAGTTTGACTGATCTGAAGTAAATTGTGCTTAGTCAGCTTTTCCTTTAGGAGATTTTTGTGTTGTGACTTTTGCTAAATGAGCTTTGATGGAGGCTATAAGCTTGGGTTATTATGGCGATTTTGACTATGGACTGCGCAAGTGTTACCCGCGATTAAAAATTATGTACTTTTCCTTTGTGCGACTGGATGGGGAAAAAACACGGTTTCTGTGTGCAGTCCCATAGGAACCGTGCATTTTTCCGGGATAAAAATTAGACTGTCATTTTTTGATCCCTAAACTACCAAACAAAAAATTAGGTCGATCCTTTGCTGTATGACAATTTAAAATAAATTCATCCCACGGGAACCATACATTTCACCAGGACAAAAAGTAGCCTATGTTCTTTTCCAGACTGTAATCTATCGTTGTGTCAAATTTCGTTTAAAACCGTTCAGCCATTCGGCGTTATTGTTAAATTTCTGTCAGCACTCCCGAAGTGCCACGATTTTTTTTTTCCACTTACTTCTGTACAGTCGCGGTATGAAAATGTTCGTCACCTTAGAGTCGGTTTTCGCTTGCACCAGTGCCTTGATCATGAACACATTTTGACATAATTTGTGACGTTAACTTATCGATGTATTCTGTCTATTCAGTTTCAAAAGGTAGTATGTGATCGTGTTATGTTGAACAAATCAAGTTGAAAATCGACGAACATTTTCATTCCGCCACTATACATTTCTGTGCCAATACTAACTTGTTAATTTTCCCCAGCATCAAACCACCATCAAAAGACGGCGTCACAAAGAGCAACCCGAGCAAGCGGCACCGCGAGCGTCTCAACGCTGAGCTGGACACGCTGGCGTCTCTGCTTCCCTTCGAGCAGAACATCCTCAGCAAGCTGGACCGACTGTCCATACTGCGGCTATCGGTCAGCTATCTACGGACAAAGAGCTATTTTCAAGGTAAGTGGAGCTTATTTTTAACCGACTTCCATTCAAAAAGGAGGAGGTTCTCAATTCAGTTGTATTTTTTTTTTTAATGTTTGTTACCGCATAACTTCGTCATTTGTCTGAAAGGTACTGTTTCCAGATTAGTCCCATTTTAATTTAATTAAAATCGGTGTTGCCATTTTTTTTAAATAATTTTTTTAATGTTTGTAACTACATGCCAGCGTCATTTATGAACCGATTTAGAAATTTTCTTTTTATTTGGAAGGTTTTTCTTACGTCCGGATTGTCCTAAACAAATTTCATTAAAATCGGTTTAGCCGTTTGGCAATGAAGTCGGTTTCTCTAGTTTTTTAAACTTATAATTATTTAAATACATATTGCTAGCCGGTTTTGGGAATAGGACATCCCTATTCGGACCAAGCGACGAGACAAAAAAAGTTCAATTACATTTTGATTGGAATATAAACTTTAAAGCTTCTTGTATATATATGGACTACTGACTAGGTAGGTAGCAACGAGAGAGATATGGACATTACGAAAACACCGTCTGTAAAATGAGCTTTTTGTACTCAAAACATTAATTTCAAATTTCAAAATTTAATGTTCAAATCAATGTAGATGGCGCGGCAAAAGTGTACGGTTTCTAGATCGCGCTATCGTTGCGCTCAAATCGCGCTAGCAGCCCGTCCCGGCTTCACACGGGGTAGAGAATATTGTTGTACATTATTTTGTTCTATCGCTAATAGTTTCGGCAGCGCATTCGACGAAAGACATTTTAAGACTCATTTTACTACACCTTCGGCTACATTGTTCAAATTTTACCAAGGATCCCTATTTTTTTTCAAAATGAAATGTAGCCTATGTCGAATTGGAAGAATGTAGCATTCTATTGGCGAAATATTTTTTTAAATCGGCCCAGTACTTTTTGAGCCTATTCATTACAAACATACAAAAATAAAATAGGTACAAATCTTTCCTCTTTATAATATTAGCGCGATCTAGAAACCGTACACTTTTAGTCGCGCCATCTAGTTGTGGAATAATAACTAATTCAACAAACGCTACTAAAGTATCTAATGTAACACCAGCCTAGAACTAACCAGCATTTACACAAACTATCGTCTACCAAAATCGAATAAATCGATTCGGAGCCAGACGCCGATGTATTCGATTACTTATTAATGTGCCTACCGACACTTATTTAGCGCTGCCCGTGAATTTTATTGGTCTCGTATTAATATATGCGATGTTCTCGATTCCGGATAATCGATACGGTTTGATGTAATCGCAGCTTTAAATAGATCGAGTAGCTGAGATTCAAATAACTAGCAAGTAAACAGAAAAGAAGCTGGCAACATTTTTATATTTTTTTATATTGAATTTTCCAATAAACATTTCAGCTTGCCTATATTTGACCACATATTGTTAAGATCGCGGGAAGTCGATGGATGGAAGGGGCTCAGAATCGTTCTTCCTGGAAACGTGTGGGGGAGGCCTATGTCCAGCAGTGGACTTCTTCAGGCTGATAATGATGATGATGATGATGATGATATTTGACCACAGAGCAGAAAATCCTTGTATAACTTCTTCATTGTATGTACAGTCGCGGTATGAAAATGTTCGTCACCTTCCTCCCGCGCACTTTAAGGTTGTGGAATACTCTTCCTGCCGAGGTTTTCCCTATAGATTACAGCATGGGGCTCTTCAAGAAGGGCGTTTTAAAACATTTAAAGGGTCAGCAACGCGCGAGTGATGCCTCTGGTGTTGCAAGCGTCCATAGGCTACGGTAACTGCTTTCCATCAGGTGGGCCGTATGCTTGTTTGCTCGGAGAGTCGGCTTTCGCTTGCACCAGTGCCTTGATCATGAACACATTTTGACATAATTTGTGACGTTAACTTATCGGTGTATTCTGTCTATGTAGTTTTAAAAGGTAGTATGTGACCGTGATACGTTGAACAAATCAAGTTGAAAATCGACGAACATTTTCATTCCGCCACTATACACACACACTACTTCAGGAGGTAGGTACCTACGTTTTAAATTATTATTACTTGTTTTTCCATTGTTTGTTTTAAGGTGTGCATGTGCAATAAATAATTTTCTATTCTATTATATAAATACATAAAAACACCCATAATTAAACCACAACTAGCAAATATTTCAAACCAGCTCGCTACTCCGCTAATCGGGAGTAATTACGCTCCAAATGAGATACGAGCCAATATTAAATTACTCGGAATATTACACAAATCATACATTGAAATACAGCATTGCTTCTAAGAAGTACCAGTTATTTAGTGCTACCGTTCTGTGCGTGGATTTTTATTTGTGATCGTTGACAGCGCCTCCCCGTGGCGAGACGCCGAAATCGAAACGAGTAATCGATGCATCGACTATCGATTTAATTAGAAATGTGGGCAAAAGTCTGAATTTTTGTGCATGTTTACTCTAGTTATGTACTGAATACTGAATTTAAGTGGGTAATTGTCCTAAGTTTGCTTAATTTAAAAAATACTAAGAAAATTAGTAATGAAAATGTAAAAATGAATATTTGCGTATTAAAAATTGTTATAGACATAAAAGTACTAAGTTTGCTTAATTAAAAAAAATACTCAGAAAATTAGTAATTAAAATGTAAAAATGAATATTTGCTTATTAAAAATTGCAAAAGATATATTTCTGTTAAACCAAACCAACTTAAAGTAGTTTTTTTTTAATACAACTTGCTTATGGATCAAGCCTTATGACCCACTTGATTATAAAAAATACAAAAAGCAGAAAAATAGAGTTAACTGTGTAAAAAATACTTTAAGCGGCGATCAGTAAAACGCTTTCAAATATTGCATATTTGACAGCGTTTCTCAGATCACCATCGCAGAATACTTAGGTGTACTTCGTACGCAAGATTTGTAGCACCTGCACGTAAGAGTAGGTATTTTATTATTATAATTATTTTAGATTATTTTTCATTTGTAAAAGGTTCATATAAAAAAACGGTAAAAAGCAAGCCGTAGTTTGTTGCCTGTTCTTCTAGGCTTGGTCGGGAAAAATTGGCACCTAGACTCACTTAGCTAGTTAAAATAAAATTTTATTAACTAAAATGACGACTATTATATTTATTAGATGAATTAAATAATCCTTTAATTACACTAAAATCACTTAAAATTAAGACGTTTCAAAGTGATCCTTGCGATACTATTGAATAAATACACTTTTGATTTGATTTCATCATCTTATTACAATTTTGGTCAGGTATTTATGTCGTCAACAGTACCAAACTTGTCAATACCTTACAGCTGTACCTACATACCTATAAACCATCCACTGCCCCCCACCGATTTTGATACTCCAATCCCCTGAATAAAATTACATCTTTCATCCATAACTTATGTTGTGATGTATGTATGAAAGGAAGATTAACGCTTCCAATTATAAAGTTGTTTATTTCTGTTCTTTTAAGGTCAGGCTTAAACAAATACTGAAAGTATAAATTCTAAATATTACTCTTATTGAAATTAGTTTTAAAAATGTGTGATTCAAGTCAAGTCAAAATTTGTGTTTTCGTTTCGCCTTTTTGTCTCTCTCTATTTTATGGAGAAAAGATGAGACAGCAAAAATACGTTACGTAGAAACGATCGAAACGAGTTGTTGTCTCATCAATTTTCCAAACAAAAGAGAGAGACACGTGCTCACACGAAAACAACATTTGGTAGACGAAATGTCGGTAGCAGAACTTCGACTTCGGGTAAAGAACTCAAAATAACACCTGAAAAACTATTAAAATGAAAAAGCTTTGTAACTTCCCAAAATGACAGAAATCTAATGCGACAGCGCTTCTTAGATGCGTTACAGCAGGCCGATCATGTAACTTTTGTTGCAACAATGGTTTCAATCAAAATTATTATTGAAACTGTCAATTTTCGAACTAATACGCGATCGCAAATTGAGAGTTTCAACAAGATTTTGATTGAAACCATTGCAATAAAAGTTACATGATCAGCCTGCTGATGTGCTTAAGGTTGTTCGATTCCGATACAAACTGAATTTACACAACTATTTTACCACTGTAAAAGCCTATTACAGCTATTTCAGTGTACATTAATACTTTATTCGCCCATAGTTGTGTAAATTAAGTTTGTATGGAAATCGTACCCCCTTAAGGATATTGTATGCGTAGGCTTTAAAAAAATCCCAGTTGACAGTTCCAAACTTTGACAACAATATCCCTGACTGCAATTATTTTAACGATATTTTTCCGTAAACACCGTGCCAGGCACCGCGCGGAGGAACTATCGATCCTATGCTAATTTACTGCTTACCTAACTTTATTGACGGATCAGCTATCAGCATTGCTTTTATGGGGAAATATTGCTTTATGGTTCAGCTTTGGAAAGATATAAGCTGTAGTTGCCTTCAGTGGATAAGTAGGCCTACTAGAAGCTCTGTCTGGCTCTGGTTTTGAGTCTGTGTGAGTGCCCACCAGTGTATTCTTCTTATCGTATGTCACTGATTCTTTCGAACCAAGTGTGCGCCTCAAAGAGGCTCCTTTCGTGCACTTGACACATATTTTCGAACTTTCTAGGTTCTACGGTATTATTAAAGCAGTGTATTATGCTGTGTGTGACGCTTCGACGTAAGATTTACTTAGTCAACACCCACACAGACTCAAAACCAGTGCCAGAGATAGAGCCAGACAGAGCTTGTGGTAGGCCTATTGGTTACTTTTGAACTATATTTGAGGAACAAAAGGATAGTTAAAAACTCATACAAAGGAAGTTAAAAATTCATAGTTTCTAACAAAAAGCCATTAACCTAAATAGTAAAGCTTACCTATCTAGACGAAAAAAAATATGTAGTACACGTATGAAAAATGTACTAAAGTTTTCAAACACGCATAGTTTTACCTGACGCTTTCGTATTAATAAAAATTATTTTTTAATTTAATAAAAATAATTAATAGTCAATTAAGCGCACATTAGGTTCGCTCAAAAAACATTCTACCCTCACATTTGCAATGATGGATCACCTAGCCTTATCGTTTGCTATTGTTTTACGAAAATACACTTTATTTGAATACTAAAAGGTTTATTATACTACGTACTGCGTTATCGTACTATAATTGATTTCAGAGACCAAAAAACTATCGTGATAAGGAATTAATTTCTAGAAGGGCATTAACGTGTTGGGAAACGTTAGGTGTTACATACTGTTGTGTATTCTAGGTTAAGCTTGAGATTAGGTTTTTTAAGCCTAGTTCAATGAAACTTAACAAAATGTTCAGTCCACTGACTGATTGATCAGGACCACTAATTTAATCAATTGCTGATCAAATATTTATCCGAAAGGAGTCATGCCCTCGATTCAAAACAATTGACCTGGTACTATATAAATAAATAAATAAATAGCAAGCTTTCACTATTTTATTCAAACTTTTAAAATAAAAGTACAAAAATGTAAAAAAATAAACATACCTACAGTTATTGTTTTCGAAATTAAAATTTTTAAATCGAGAGCAAGAATCTTTTATGACTTTCCCTAACTCTCGTGGTTTCGAACTTGGCCATCACCGCCCTTCTCAAATAACCACTCTGTTATATATGTATAGTGGCGGAATGAAAATGTTCGTCGATTTTCAACTTGGTTTGTTCAACGTATCACGATCACATACTACCTTTTGAAACTGAATAGACAGAATACACCGATAAATTAACGATTAAATGTGTTCATGATCAAGGCACTCTGGTGCAAGCGAAAACCTAAGACTCTAAGGTGACGAACATTTTCATACCGCGACTGTACATTTTTATTTTTGTACATACTTAGAATACAATAGAACACCCAGACAGAGAATAAACATCTGCGTTCACCACACAAATATTTGTTCTCACTGAGGATCGAACCCACGACCTACGGCGCAGAAGGCAGAGCTACTACCAACTGAGCTGAGAGGCCAGTTAATGATAATGATGATGGTGATTTGGTATTGATATCTGAAAGGATATCTACCGTGCCTTAATCGTGAAGGTTCATTTCCAAATCAGAACAAAGGAAATAAACGTAACTAAATATTTTAGCCGTTTATACAATAAAACCTTAATCGCCTTATTACGCCGATAACAGTTCATTTAATGGCCAAATTAAAAGGTACTTTTATCCGAACGACTTGAGAACGCCGAACGGCTCGTAAACTGGCACGAAGTTGTTGGTAACTTTGCCTTCTGCGCTATAGGCCGTGGGTTCGACACTGAAATCAAAAAACTTTTAATAATTTTTTCTTCATATCGTGTGACTCCCACTGAAAACAAAAACTGTTATTTAACTCCTTTAAAATATCATGTCACTTCTTGGTTCTTTAAAATCAAGTGTGGTGAAAGGTTTTTGACCCCTTAATAAAAAGAAGAGTGTTAAAAGTTTGACGCCTTAGTTGCTTTGAGTTTGTCGGTCTGTCTTTGCAAGCAGACAAAGCATTGCTCCGTAGATCACACACGTCAATAACGTGCCCTACGATGCACAACCCAGCGTCCATGAACTTGAGAGAAATTAATAAATCGAAAATAATTGAAATCGGTGACATTCTCTGTGATCGGTTGAAAGGTCAGGTATTGAAGATAATGGATTTGCCCAAGAACAACGTCGTAACCCCATCTTCAACTCCTTCATTCAAATTAAACTCTATCAACCTGGACCAGCTTCACGCCACTAATAGGAAAACACTACAGTCCCCACTTCACCTGCAGAAAGACACCGAATATACCATACCACACAACGATCAAAATAATTTTCTTAGTTTTTTTTTAATTCTCGATAGCAAGACGAAGCAAGACTAGCGATCAATAAAAATATATTTCGTCTTTTATTCGTCTTTTATTCTTAATACAAAATTGTATAAAACTGCATCATAAAAAATCCCGTCACCACTCACCAGCCAATAGGGTGCTTGGGTGCTCATATAAAACGCGACCCCCTAAATGAGTGCTTTGGTACCGTCGAAACCAAGGGTAGTTTGTAAAATTCGCCGACTGCGGCGGATCAGGGTGGGGGGAGGGGTGAAAACAACCCTTAATGGCGGAATCGCGTGTCACAATTTTGGTAGTGACCTGCCGTGGCCCGTGAAAGTGAAAATATTAAGCAAGAGGTGATAATACCACATCTTAAAACGCAGAAAAATTAGGACCTAGTTTATTTAATAAACACTACTACTAAAAAATAATCACTTTCTTATGTAGTTACCCAATTCAACATTAAAAAAACCGCAAAAACCTCATGTATAAAATATTTTTTCAAATATATTTTCCATCAGGTGTGTTCGCAATCAAACGTTATCAAAAAAAAAAATATCGTGTAAATAAATTTACTAACTTTTAATAAGGTCACAGTAAACAAAGTAACTAATTAATTCACTTCTATTGTCAATAAATCAACTACTGACCAGAAACTTTGTAAACCTAAGTTTTTTTTTATAATGATTAACCTCGATAGCTAGTCGATGACGACGCTGTTGCATTGTCATTGTGAACCTCAGGCTATTAGAAATAATTACTACGAATTCATTATAAATAATGAACAGGTAGCTAAATATGTACCTGAATATTGATACTACGAGAACTTGCTGCGTAATAGGAAAAATTATAAATAGTTAGCCCACATAAATGGATAAATTATAAAAAAAATAGGTTATCTGTAAAGTTGGTTTACTGACGATAGTTGAACGTGACAACGTCATACAGCTGTCCACGCGGACGCATCGCTCACTCAAGTAGGCGAGAGAAAGAATGTCGAACGTTGCTGAAAGCGGAGGCCGATTGTGCCTCTTTGTCGCTCGTTCTGCGTTCTCGCTTGCACTTCAAGCCTCAAATGGAACGCCAGAGAGCGAGGTAACGCCGCATGAGTCATGTTTTTTCGTGCGTGCAGCCGGCTCCATCCAATTATAAGATGTTGTCACGTCAAAAATATTGTGGACAATCACTTATCACCATCACTTAACAGCAGGTGTGATTGTGGTTAATTGCAAGCCTATTATGGAAAAAAACAAACACTAACTAGCCCCAAATTAAGCAGAGCTTGTACTATGGGAACCAGATAGCTGATAAATAATACTTAATTATATGTACTTGTTTTTAAACTTGACGTGTATGAGTCAAGTTCAATATAAAAAAGCACTTAAGATTGTGCTGTTTAATGTGAAAATATTGGCTGATTTTCTCATGATTTTAATCATTAATATCCTATTTTAACTATGCGATTGTAGTTCCAGTTTACCTAAATGTCAGTTTCTAAGTAATTTTAATATACAATCCATATTTATGGGAGAGGTATTATCAACTTTGTAAAATTACTTTGCAAAGAAAATTTTATTATAACCAAAACTGTGAGCAATATTTTGGTAAATATTTTGGAACAAGTCTTGTTTGCGGTCTGCACAAACAGAAGTAAATATCAACCTTAACGTGCTTTAATATTTAGGTTTTTAACTACATAATCCTATTAGAAAAATAAACTAAACTTCCCGACGATATTCACAGACTTAAAATAACCAATCGTCCACACCAAAATAATTAAGTAAGTCATCTAGAATATTCTACCAATTGTACTAAGTACATATTAAATAATTGTGTGCAATCCACATAACACTATCTAGCCCCAAATTAAGCAGAGCTTGTACTATGGGAACTAGATAGCTGATACCATCATAAGTATTTTTTTGTAAATAAATACTTAGAGTACAACATAACACACAGGCAGAGAACAAACATCTGTGTTGACCACACAAATATTTCTTCTTAGTGTGGATCGAACCCACGACCTACGGAACAGAAAACAGATATATTACCAACTGGGCAGAAAGGCCAGTAATTAAGGAAACCGCTAAAAAAACGGGTAGAAAACCAAAAACTATAGCAAAAAAGACATTCTGTCTGCACTCTCTGCACTGACAATAAACATAAAATATCCCCCATAAAAATTAATAAATTAATGTCCTCCATATTTTTATTTAATTTATTAAGAGTTACTTTCATAGTGATTAGCATAAACTCATTACCAGGATATATTACCTGATGTAGTAATAAAAGCATTATCTGAGGCAGCGCCCTCTAGGGTGGGTTACATTCCACTTCTGATGGCTTTTATTTGGGTTAATTTAATTTGAAACAGAAACTTTGCGGACTGCAAAATGAAGGCATATTTAGTCGGTTGCACTGGAACGTATACAAACGCATGAAGTTCGTTGTAGTACTTCAATGAATAGTTGAGAGAGCTCTGGTGGCTTAGTGGTAACGGCCCCGCCTTCCGATCCTAAGGTCCTGGGTTCAAATCCAGTTATGTACCAATGAGTTTTTCTGCCCAAAAATGTATGTACACTATGCCAGAGCTCTCAAAAGGTGAAGGAAAACATAGTGAGGAAACCGGCAAATCGATGAATCTAAAAAGTTCGAAAATATGTGTCAAGTGCACAAAATGAGCCTTTCCGAGGCGCACTTAAAATCCTTTCATCACACTGGTTTAAATAAACCAATGACACAATACGAAGAAGCCAATTTAACTAAATTTTTTAACACAAACACTATTTAACACCACTGTTAGTCATAACAGCTATGATTTATAGTTTTCGGAACACGGATTGGGGGCTTATTTGCATAAATATCTGCTTTATGTAAATGAACTGACTAATTGAGCTAACAGCATAGTAGACGTAGACATAGACATTTATTTATTTACTACATAAGCACACATAAATCAGTAAAAAAATCGGTTGTCTGTAAAGTCGGTTTACTGACGATAGTTGAACGTGACATCGTCATTCAGCTGTCCACGCGGACGCATCGCTCACTCAAGTAGGAGAGAGACAGATGTCGAACGCTGCCGAACGCGGAGGCCGTGCGTGCCTCTTTGTTGCTCATTCCGCACTCTCGCTTGCACTTCAAGCCTTAAACGGAACGCCTCAGAGCGAGGTAACGCCGCATGAGTCATGTTTTTTCGTGCGTGCAGCCGGCTCTATCGAATTATAAGACGTTGTCACGTCAAAAAACAAGAACACTAAAAGAAGAAAGATACAAACAATAAATAACAATAAATCGATACTGGAGAAGTGCGTCGTGTTTCTGTGTGCTACAGCAGCAAAAGGGCCTTGACTCAGCATAATGCCTAGCTTCTGTAAGGAAGCTATGCGCTGGTATTCTGTCAAGACCTAAGCCAATAGACCTTGTGAGACACATTAAATAAATAAATAGGTAAATAAATACTGTTGGTACTATATGTACAAGTGTTTGTAGTAGACAAATAACATTAGCAGACTAAATTAAATAGTATACAATACTATAGGTCAAGCAAAAATGTAGAAGAAATCTTCTTAGTAGTAGTAGAGCTCTTTGTGTGTGGCTCGTCCGGCGAAGTACTACCATCCATGCCTATTTCTCCCGTGATGAAGCATTGCTGTGTTTCGGTTTGAAGGATGTGTCGGTGAAATTACTGGCACGTGAGGCTGAACATCTGTGTGCCTCAAGTTGATGGACGCAGAGGTGCATCGTAATAGCCCCTTTCCACCGGTGTGTGATATCGCGCACGGAGGCGGATCAGCTCGCACGACACACCATGGGAAAGGTCTCGTGCGCCGAGGTGCGCGGTAGCACAGCAGCCCTTTCTGTGTGCGTTGCCGTGCGTCGTCGTCGGCTGTGCGTGATGATCTGCAGAACCACGCACCGTAGGAAGGCAGCATAAGACACATTACTGACTTGCGTGAGTTACGAGTGAATGCTTTGGTATAGGCAATGGTTACCTATACTTAAATAAATAAATATTATGGACAATCCACACAACACTATCTAGCCCCAAATTAAGTATTTTTGAAATACATACATACTTACTATTGAGCCCCTAAGTCTGAGGAGAGACTTCTCCTCATTGTGCGTGTTCTACCGCTTGTATAATGGGGTATGCTCTGAAGAACTGTTTGAAATCATGCCAACAGCTACATTCTACCATCGCACTGCTCGCCATAGGCAGAAAGTTCATCCTCACACCTTAGAGCCTGGGTGGTCGCGCACCGTTCGGTTTCAGAGGAACTTCCTCCCGCGAACACTCAGGCTGTGGAATGATCTCCCTGCTGAGGTTTTCCCTAAGGACTATAGCATGGGGTTCTTCAAAAAGGGCGTTTTTAAAGTTTTAAAGGGTCGGCAACGCGCTTGTGATGCCTCTGGTATTGCAGGCGTCCATAGGCTACGGTAACCGCTTCCCAACAGGTGGGCCGTATGCTTGTTTGTCAACTAAGTAGTATAAAAAAAAAAAAAAAAAAAAAATACTTAGAATACAATATAACACCAATGCAGAGAACAAACTTCTGTGTTCACCACACAAATATTTGTTCTCGGTGGGAATTGAACCCACGACCTACGGCGCAGAAGGCAGAGCTACTACCAACTGAGCAGACAGGCCAGTCATTAGGTGGGCGATCTTGTTCCATCAATAGTTGTATAAAAATAATTATAAGTTTAAAAAACATAAGAAACCGACTTCATTGCCAAACGGCTAAACCGATTTTAATGAAATTTAATTGGGACAATCTGGACGTAAGAATAACCTTCCAAATAAAAAAGTAATTTTTCAAATCGGCTCACAAATGACGAAGTTATGCGGTAACAAACATAAAAAAACACAAACGAATTGAGAACCTCCTCCTTTTTGATTGGAAGTCGGTTAAAAAAGTGAAAACAGAACTATAAGGTAGGATAAAATCTTAGTAAGTAGGACGTTCACGCTATGTTTACAGCTAGCGAGAAATATTATTATTATTGTAATTAGTTTCCTGTTTGCTAAGAAAAGTTGCTGGAAAGTGTTGCGTACTGACCCCAATGGTAAAATAGTTGCCTACAATGAGGACAGACATAGATCGAGTTATACAGGGTTATTCATTATTAGCTGCAAATACTCAGGAATTAGGTTCAACAAATAAAATAAAAAATATTTATGAAATGATTTTTTTTAAGTTTTGTTATGAAAATCCCGAGAAAATCGATAAAGGAATCATTGGCACCTGACCTATTTTGACCTTTGATCCGCGCCCGCGCGCCGTGAGTGACACTCTGCGTTCAGTCACCGCCTGGGTGGGTCATCGTCCTGTTCTCCGTGGCAATCATTATGCAATAGCCGTAAAGAAATTAATAAAAATAAAATTTTGATACAAAAAATTGAAAATTTTTTTGATCAAATTTAAAAAAAATAATTTCATAAATATTTTTTATCCTATTTGTTGAACCTAATTCCTGAGTATTTGCAGTTAATAATGAATAACCCTGTATAATACAAGCATTCTATGGATATCAAATTAAATTCAGTTAATTGGAAGAAATCGCTTACAGCGATAAGCTCGCCCGGTGTACTTTATTTTGTTACACCTAGTTTTTAAAATATTTCCTTCTTCTTATCGTTTCACTGGTTCTTTTGAACTAAATACAGTGAAAAATTAAAATACTCCTCAAGGAGGTTTCTTTTGTGCACTTGACACATATTTTTGAACTTTAGGTTTTAAGACCTCCTGGTTTCTTCACGATGTTTTTCTTCACCGTTATATGCCATTTCCGTATTTGTACACCGACTATGAGAAAGCATGTTAGTCACCACTCATTTGTTCACCATCTTAATTTTTACACGACACGACGTTGATGCAAATAAATAACCTTTTTGTATATATCCATTTGAGAATACAATAAAGTGTTATTTACGACACTTATAGATTTATTCTCTCTCAATCAATTAAATTTATTTTTTATTTAACTTCCACATACTAGAAATGACGGCTAATAAAGGAGAAGGAGAATAAAAGAAAAGGACAATGCTAAACTGACTTTACTGAAAAAAAACAATAGGTATACGTTGGCTAACATCTCGACTAATTGTAATTTTCAAGTGATTAAACTTTTGCAACTATTTTCAAAATACCTCCAACACTGTAACAACAAAACTGCAATAACAACAATTAAAACAATACAGTAATAGATCATATAATTGGTCATTTCAATGATCGAGTATTGGCCATTTTCATACTACTTTCAATTTTTTGTAACATTGATGCAAACGGGCAACTTTTAAAAAAAACTGTGTATGACAATATTAATTGATTTAGAGCTAATCATTCCATCTACACAGGGAGGAAACTAGTTGGAATTTTAGAAACTATGATGGGGTATACTATCGTAGATATCCAAAATAATGGTACCTTTTCATGAAGATCATTTCCAAATTATTAGCATGGTGTCAATTCATTTTCTTAATGTTGGTCTCGATGTTGCTATGCCTCATGTAAAATTATAAACCTAAACCGTGAATGGAAAATTTATAAACATTTTGAGTATTTTTGACGTGACGTCTTATAATTCGATGGAGCCGGCTGCACACACGAAAAAAAAAAATGGAACGCCTCAGAGTGCATGCGGCGTTACCTCACTCTGAGGTAACGACAAAGAGGCACAATGAGCCTCCGCGTTTGGCAGCGTTCGACATCTGTCTCTCTCCTACTTGAGTGAGCGATGTGTCTGCGTGGACAGCTGTATGTCGTTGTCACGTTCAACTATCGTCAGTAAACCGACTTTACAGACAACCGTTTTTTTCACAATATGTACGAAACAAATGTTGCCCGTATGCAACCACCACAACTATCTGCAGCAGCAATTAGAAAGCACGCAACACTACGGAGAAAACTATGATACAGATACGACTGACAATCATGCAATTACGACTGTGACTGTTTTTAAATGGTTTAGATTGTTGCTCGTTCGTTGGGAAAAGTGACGGAACTAGCAGATGACCCACCTGATGTGGAGCAATTACCTCTGACAATAACAATTGCATCACATCAAATAACACGTAAGCTAAAGTGTTTATGGCACTATAATAATAGCCTTGACTCTCTGAAACGGGTATTGTCATTGGTCCTGTTTTGGTCCTACTTGGGGAAGTGACTATATTGTAAGTGGGATAATTATGTCAAAATTAAAAAGCGCAAATCAAAGAAGCAAAAGAAGAAACCTTTCAAAGCGAATGTTCATTTATTCTTTTGAAACCAAAGAGGTTGGAAGCACCAGCGATATTTTTAAGTATTAGAGCAAATCTAGGTGCTAATCTCATGCTAACATACCTAAAAGCCTTTGTCTAGCAGTAAGGAAATAGGATTTATGAAAGAAAACTGTCAGCCGACTTATTGATTGTTGCTGCTGCTCCCATTTTTACATTCACCACACTGGTTTGAAGGAGCCAGTGACATGATAGGAAAAAGAAGACAGAAGAAGCTTGAAGTCTATGTAAAAATCTGATACCTACTGTGGTGTGGTGGATTGATGACCTGATGAAGAAGGACCGATAATTAAGCCATGACAAAAGCTTCCAAGTCCTTAAATTCCGTCACCAGTTGGACAACTCCCGCAAATCTAAACACAATCAGCACGAGCCATCATCAGCGCGGCCATAACTCGCTGCGCCCGCGCCGTGCGTCGATCACAATCACATTCAAATGAGAGACGATTTATGAGAGCGGCCCGATGAGTAAGACGTCTTGGTAGACCTACTGTTTTGTAGACATGGCTTCAAAAAACATAGGTACATTAATAAATTATTTTTTAGGGCCCAGAGGCCTAATACCTTAATTTAAAAACTGTATCTCATTAAAAGTGAACTGTTTAGTTTTTATGACAATAAACTTGTTTAACCTTAAATAAATTAAAATTCAGAGCATTTATGGTTTTTGAAAGTGCCGCACTTTAATAACAGACGCTATTTGAATAAGAAAGATGAAAGAGAGACAGAAAAAAAGACCGAACGAAAGAAAAAAAGCGCTGTTTGACAGTTGTCAGTGCTAAATTAGTGCGTTGTTCAAGTTAGTTTGAAATACATTCAACTACAAAATCGACAGCATTAACACAGTATAGACTGCTCCATTAAGTTTTGTGTGAATGGAATGTATTTTATTTAGACAAGATGCTATTTATTTGGGCTCGTGCCAAAGTGCCCAAATGCTAATAACATTTCATAAATAATATAGCTTACATTAAAATTAAATAGAAAAAAATATAGATGTGAATATTCCAAATTACAGTCAAACTATGTAAAAAGCTACAAAATTAAATTAAGCAAATTCCTAATTAGATTTAAAATAAAAGAAATAAAAATAATAATTAATGACAAAATACAAAAAAAAACAATGCAGCCATGTCAAAACACTAGTTCTAGTTTTCGGTGATTGTTCTCAGTTTTCGTGTCCTAGAATTTACTGAGCAGCGTAGCTTTATAAAAATGCAGGCACTTTCTGACCGTTCATAGGTCTATGGCACGAAGTGGGTTCGAATCCCATATTTAACAGGTAGCCTCTTCACGGTGTCACTGATAACCGAAATTAAACAACACTACCAGCCTATTGGAAATACATTAATTTTTCACTTAATGTTTCTTTTCGGTTTATAATTTGAATCTTATGGCGTAGGCAGTTTTAAGTTTAGGTTTGGTGATTTGAGTCAATGAAACAAAGTGATTTATTTGTTATTTGATAAAACTCAACACTTTTTATAAATGTACTGAACACTGTCTTATTTTTAACTCAACACTTATTATACGGCTACCTGGTATTTGAATTTCTGGTTCTTGTTGTGTATGTAGGTATAAAGAAATTGGAACTTTGAAAAATAAAATAAGATTTCTTTTCTGATATTTGAGTATTTATCAGCTGGGATTCAAACCCACGACCATCCCCATGATACGGAGAAGTGTTTTCTATAACTAAGCTAAAAAGTCTAAAACTCAAACGTCAAATGTCAAATGGCCATGATTGTATGCTGATGTTCAAGGTTGCCTGGTAGAGATCCCAGTTAGCGATAAGGCCACCCATTGTATTACTATGACTGTTTTTTTAAAGCTAAAAACTGTATACTTCTTACCTAGTGTGTCAAGTTAATCTATAGAGGTTTCTATGTTCTCGTATTATTAAAAAAAACTATATATTTCTGTTTAATAAGTTAAAAACAAGTATTAACTTCCATGGAATTCAAACCCGCATAATCATTTCATGCTCCATTCCATCGATAAACACAAAAAAAAAAAACAAACAAAATCAGAGCAGACTCACGACTTGCGGTGACAAAACGTTTTTACGCCTCACCTTTACAGCTGTATATTATACTTTAACTTGTCTGTTTGTTTTTAAACTTGCTTTTTTTTCTGAACTCATTGTGGTTTTAGCTCGTTATGGAGTTTTAATTAAGTTTTAATTTTATCTCACGGCTTCTGAACCTTAATTATTAAGGGGATTTCAATCTGACAAACGCATCGGAAGACACATGGTTTGGTGTAACGCTTTTAATTGTTAGCTGGGTCTGGATTCCGATATATTTTGTTGTCAATGAAAAACATGGTCAGTCTTTGGTATATTAGTCACCACAACAACTTGACCGTCGCGACGTTTAAGTTGTTATGTTTACTTCTCAAGGATATAAATTGAGAAAGGCTATAAATTTGTCGCTAATATTCAATGTCAAATAAAATACATACCTGGTTGTGCACAACCCATAGTCAAAACCAACTTAAAATCGTTCAGTCACAAGATGGCAAATATTTCAAAACAACGAAATTGAGCGCATCGAGCAATCGAGAATTGCACGAACACTGTTGGCGAATGTTTTTTTTTTATGTAACTAACTGACGGAACAAGCATATGGCCCACTTGATGTTAAATGGTAACCATCGCCTATAACAAGACAATAACAAAAAAGACGAAGCGCTGGCGCCTTCTAGGACGCCGTGGGCTCAGTCTGAAGTTACTATTCAGTAGTAGTAGAGCTCTTTGTGATGGGCTCGTCCGGGGAAGTACTACCACCATGCCTATTTCTGCCGTGAAGCAGCATTGCTGTTTTTCAGTTTGAAGGGTATGGGTGCCGGTGAAATTACTGGCACGTGAGGCTGAATATCTGTATGCCTCCAGTTGATGGACGCAGGGCAGTGCATCTTGGGGCGCGTTCCTGACGCGACCGTGGCGCGTGCGTGACCTACGAGGCATTGCTTTGTTATAGGCGATGGTTAAGGTAGCCCATATCATTGTTCAATCAGCTAGTTGCATAAAAAAAAGATGTGTCTTAATATCTTATACCTTTAAACGAGAAAATCTTGCATATATATTAATATATATATATATATATATATATTTAGGATCTCGGAAACTGAGCCAACGATTTTCATGAAATTAAGTATACAGGGGTTTTCGGGGACGATAAAACGATCTAGCTAGGATTTATTTTTAGAAAATGTCCCCTTAATCGTAAAGTAAATAATCAACTTTATCATAAAATCATAACTCCTAGCGCCATCTGTTGATTAAGTCATGAGTTAGTGGGACAGAGAACGCCATCTATTGACGAGTAGTGGAGTTTATTATTATGTCGGTAAGATCGAAAAATATTAATATTTAATCAGTATGTAAGTAATTCGTATTTAAATATAATTCACAACAACAGTTAACCCAAAAAACATACCGAGCGAAGCTCGGGCATCAACTGCTAGTCACCTATTAATTGTTAAATAAAGTTTTTTTGATCACTTTCAAATACAAACATAATAAAAGCCAATTAGTGATGTGGCGAACTAATACCGTTTCAGTATCGATAAACTACCACAATTCTCGTAAAGTATCAATTACAAAATAGCAAAACATTTTTAGCTGGAAAAATGCGAAAACGATCCATTTCGAACTAATTAAAATACTATGCACCAAATAAACGCATTATAATAGCGTAATTATAACAAAGCGAGACGAATGCTAGAAAGTGAAAATTGCATGCATTTTTCTTGCAGTTATTTCTGTGAGTAATTTGCTTAGAAAATATGTGAGTAATTTGAAATAATTATAGACTCAAAATCAAAAATGCTTTCATCATCATCATTTTCTTGTCCTTGTCCCAATTCATATGGGGTCGACACAACAGGTTTTCGATCTCCACTCTCCTCTATATTAGCCGTCATTTCAGCAGTTACTCCTTTCTTACCCATGTCATCCTTCACACAATACATCCATCTTTTCTTTGGCCTACCTCTACTTCTATACCTATCTACATTTATATATAGCACTCTTCTCGTTACATGACATTCTTCCCTTCGCATGACATGCCCGAACCATGCTAACCAATGAAAATTCTAGGATTACTTTGAAATGTTTGGTTAGCGTCATGGGAGCCTCACCTGCTGATCCTACTGTTGTGGGTTTGAATCCCGTCGTGCATCAATGGATTTAATAAGGCCTGGTGGTAGTAGTTTATTAAAAAAAATTGTAGTCTCAAAATTTATCGTGTTTTGTATAACTAGCAACGTAAGTATGTAGATATGTTAATAAAAATAATCTTTTTTTTAGAAGTTTACAACAACCAAAAAAAACAGTAAAATAGTTTTAGATACATTGTGAATAATTCATATACAGTCAATTATTAGGTATTTCAAAAGAGCTAACAAAATAATTGAAACAAAATAAGTAGGTACCTAATAAGTCATAATTATAAAGTAAAAACTAAATTAACTTCGACAGATGGCATACCTTTTTGCTACCCAGTATAAAACAATCAAAAAAACTAAAAGCCTTGCCATCGATATTTGTGCTAACTAGCGATTATCGATTGTATGTAAATTTGACGAGACACCACTACAAAAAATGCTATAAGAGTAAAAAGTTATGACAGGACTAGGTACTACTAGATAAATATCTGACTACTTCTATCAAATGGCATACAGATGTTCAGCCACACGTGCCAGTAATTTCACCGGCACCCACACCCTTCAAACTGAAACACAGCAATGCTGCTTCACGGCAGAAATAAGCATGCTAGTAGTATTACTTCTCCGGACGAGCCACACACAAAGAGCTCTACTTTCGGGTCTCAGCGGAAGACCAGCGCTACCGTATGGAAACATTTAGGGCGGCATTTTATGCTGAGCTGTTGGCCCATTCACCACCACTAGCAGGTCTTGAATACAATAACACGTCTTGCATCTTTCATTTTCTATAAGTATATTCTATGTTATATTAGCTAAGTAGATGTGTATTGTATTATTTTTCTATTTTTTATGGTGGATGTTTGAATAAACAATTTTTCTTTCTTACTACTACAACAACAATTGCCTTCACAGCTCAGTTGGTAGTAGCTCTGCCTTCTGCGCTGGCGGGCGTGGGTTCGATTCCCACCGAGAACAAATATTTGTGTGGTGAACGCAGATGTTTGTTCTCTGTCTGGGTGTTATATTGTATTCTATAAAAGTATTTAAAAAAAAAGTATTTAAGTAATATATCAGCTATCTGGTTCCCATAATACAAACTCTGCTTAGTTTGGGGCTAGGTAGTGTTGTGTGGATTGTCACAATGAAAAAAAAAAAACCTAAGTGACTGCAATCTCACCTGAAGTAAAAATTAAAGTCTTTCGATGATGCAAAATCGTTTAAAAGATATATAGTCTTAGTTCATACATAGCATACAATTGGCTACGTTCACTCTGTAGCTAAATACTACTCCGATGTCAATCCACCGTAAAACAATAGTGCGGGGATAATTACCACACTTCGTCGATAATCGATTCAGACATGTTTGGGAACACATCGACAGGCGTTATTAATGACCTATACAATTGTCCAACACTATTACATCAAATGAAGATATCATTGACTCGTTGAATGGGATTCGTTTTCTGTCATTTTGGGAAGTCACATAGCTTTTTGATTTTAATTGTTTTTCTGGTGTTAGTTTGAGTTCTGCTGTGTAATTTAGGTGGTATTTTAACCAACATTACTTGAGGTCTTAGCTCAAAATGTTAGCAGTGTATTATGTGGATACAGTTATGCATAAGGAGTCCAAGCGCCAAATTTCATTTTTTGATTTTTTCGCATTTTCGTAATCACTAGGGCATAATTAAGCCATAGAAAAAACACTCTTGCAGCCAGCTTCACTCTAAGTGGTATTTTTTGATACCCAGTCCAAGCGCCTTCTATAGCAAACTAAGTATTTTGAAATGCAATACAAGTCCAACAACCAATTTAAAACTAACAACCAAATTTTATGATGAAAAAGCACATTTCCATTATACATTACTAGTCCAAACGACGTAGTGTTACGCATCAGTAGTCTACGCGACAGTTGTTTCTAACTTCTGAACGTAATCTTTGTTTGGGTGGAAGGAGAGGCTGGCAGAAGAACCCAAGTCATGTTTAAGGAAGCACATATTATACGTATACTAGTTTACCAAAGTCAAAAACTTAATTCTTTGGTCAACTTAATTGTTGCGGAGAACAGAATAAAAAAAATAAAGGCCAGAATACACGTATAAAGATAAAGATAAAAATATTTTATTGTAAAACTGTGTATAAAACATCTTAAAAGTAATTATGTTCCAACAGCTTACCTATTTCGGGCGTACAATATAGCAAACAAGTATAAAAATAGACCTGATGATCTCTCCTCGAAAAGCACCCTATATTTCTGAAACTGCAATTAATACTTTATACTCCACAAGACTACAAGAAAGTTATGGCAAGCTGCAGAACAAAGAATCACAAATACTGAAGAAAAAGAAAAAGCTATTGTCAACAGAAAAAAGATAACAGTGGGCGAGAAGGTCAATAATAATTGGTTAAGAATAAACCAGATAAAGGAAACCTAAAATCATCCATTGCCTCATTATGTCAAGGCAGGAGCAGTAAAAGAGGAAGAAAGCTTAGAAATTGATGTAAAGAAAAGAAAGGGTAGGAAAGGACAAAATGTTTCAGAGAAAAAACTAAAAGATTTCAAATCACTGTTTCATAATATCCCAAACGACGCTATAGCATTTGACAAAGATTTGATTTTTGATGACACGATTGAAGATGATATTGTTGTTGAAGGTGTTGATGGCCATTTAGGTTTTTGATCCGGAACATATTGAAGAAGAGTAGATTTATATATTATTTACCTACTCCATCCTACATCCTACCCGATATGTTCTGGGTTTGGGGTTGGTGTTTACCAATAATATCATCAATCATTATTCTGTCTGTCTGAAAGCTGAAGATAATATCTGAGATAGTCCTTATCTTGTTTTAAATTATTATTGTTTATTAAATTATGATAATTATATTGTTTTATTTTCTGGACATACTATCAGTGCCATTTGAATAGTTTTTTATTTATTTTTATCAATCCTCTGTAACATCTAATATAAGATGCTGAGTAATTACGGAAATTCAAGGGGTTTTTATTAAACGATAGGAAAATAGTCCAGGAAACATTTTTATGTTATACTTACACTCATTTTGCAAAATGAGTACATCATATTAATTCGTTTCCACGTGCACTTAAAGCTAATCTTCCAGAATAAATAATTATTTTGTCTCTTGGACTCGTTTTGCAAAATGAGAACATCATATTTTTTAGGAGTCCAAGTGCATTTTTAACGATATATTCCAAAATAAAACCTTTTTTTGTGTTTTTTTTTTGTAACATGTTAAATTACAAATATAAGCTTCGATGTACATAGATTTACATTCTGACGATGCAAATGCAAATCTTCTACCAATAAAAACGCGTTTATGTAATTTCCCAAAAAACTGAAAATGGCGCTTGGACTCACTATGCATAACTGTATCCATGTGATATTCTGATTTGATCGAAAATGTTTCACATGATTTTGGAAAAAAGGGCCATCTTTTTTTCCAAAGCCAATTAGGGTAGGGCCGACTTGTGGCTGACGACTGACGACTTGACGGAAAAGTATTTTAACTATGTAATTTATCATCATTAAACTCATTAAACTACTCGACACTGGCAAAATTGATCCAAAATGGACAGATGCCATTAATTAAGAAGAAGAAGACTCGTTGAATGTGTTACATCTACATTTTAACGGCAAAAAAAGTAAATATTGATTTTTGTAGAGAGACTTATCATAGGCCTGAAGAAATCCACTCAAGAAACTTTTACTTTTGTATTATTGCCACTTAGTGAAGTGGCTCCAATTTTTTTTTATTTGTAAAAGGATAATACAATAAAACGGTTGGAACCAAGTCGTAGTTTGTTGCCTGTTCTTCTAGGCTGGGTCGCGTGGAACTGGCACCTAGACTCACCTAGCTTTAAGACGTTACAAAATGATCCTTGCAATCCTACTGAATAAATTTATTTTTTACTTGACAAGTTTTTTCTTGTTAAATTGACATCAACAACTGTCAAATATTTGATTGGTCGATTGGTGGTGATAGTTAAATGTTTGACTTTAGATAATTATAAAAATATTGCTAATTGTCAAGTCTTCACCTGTTCTTCAATCATATACTTCACTTCTTGACAGTACGTGTCTGTCATTAAACTTATTTTGCGGTTGACTGTAGTTACATGTCAAAAGAATGTAATTAGTAATTAGGATTTGAACACCGGGCCTGTAGACATTGATAATTTTAAAATTAGCTGTAATTAAAAGTAAAATACGTCATACCGGAAGAAAGTGTTTAGCAACTTACATTTAAATACTTATTTTTAATAAAATATAATGTTTCGTAAAAATATTTGAAATAAAAAAGTAGATCAGTTACCTGGTTCTCATCGTACAAGTTTTGCTTAGTTTGGGACTAGATAGTGTGGTGTCTCCAATATTTATTTTATTTTTAAAAATATGGGTGGCAATGGTTTAGACTGGTAACAAAATTATTTCAAAAAATATTGTAAGCGTTTCACAACTGGCTCAACAACACAATTTAAAAAATAAAGCTTTGGTGGCATTTAAAAAAAATGCAACACCCAAGTCCTTGCGCACATCTAAGCGTTCTGCGATGGCTTTCAGTGAAACGCTGTCAAATATCGCTGTATTCGACAGCGTTTCACTGATCGCGAGAACGCTCAAATGTGCGCAAGGCTTAAAGGCAGGAAAGAGTTTTCAAGTTTCATTTTCTTAAAGATTGGAACAGATGTGGTGTCAGCAAATCAACAATGTCGCAAGGACTACGCTATGGTCCTGCCAATTTCAATATCTATTCTCTAAAAATAAACATCAAATAAAACATTTTACACACCACCACGACACATAAACAAACAAGTACAATCAAGAACACAAGATTTAAGCGCTAGTACCCGTAAGCGAGCGATCGATATTTACGGTACACTCGCGAGCAATCAATGAGTACGATATTTTGACGTTTCATTAAGGAACTCGACATCTTCATACGGCGCTGGAGGTTATTTATGTGTGCGACTGTACCTCCAGGGCTATGCTAGGGATGGCCAAAATATTATTTTCAATGTATGTATTTACCAAATCAATAATGATTTAGTAAATACATACATTATTGAAATGGTAAATACATGTATTTACCAAATCAATAATGATTTGGTAAATACATACATTGCAAATAATATTTTGCCCTTTAATTGATTTGGTAAGTACATACATTGAAAATAATATTTAGCCCTTTATTAAGCCCTTTTTTTGGGTAGATTATTCTACCCAATAAAAACATGAAGATCACTTTGAAATGTCTTTTATGCTAGGCATTATCTAGGCACCAATTTTTTCACAACCCACTCGAAAAGATCAGGTAAGAATCTTATGTAAGTATTAGTTAATATATCTATTTTTCATTTAGTACCTGCATAATTTGGCTAAAATACTTCACCATAATTAAAAATACTATATATTTTTTAGTATTTCTAGTACTAAAAAATAAACAACAATAACATCAAAGTATGATCTTCATTTCATCATCTCATCTTATTTCAAAGCTTATATTTTATTATTTAACTAATCAATTTGTTTTTAATATAATTTAAAAACCATGGCAAAAGACATGACAAACGTTTCTTCGATAGAAGTATTTATTCTATGTTGAAGAAATGAAAATGTCTCAGCCCTCGGCAAATCGGGAGTGGACATAAAAACGTCATAGCTCTGTTTGCAAACTGCTTTAATCAAATCAAGACGCAAACCTATAAAGCTCCGTTCTCACATTCGGTATTACTCGATACTTTTACTCCAAAACGGGTAAATATTAACGAGTGGAGCTCGATGGCTCACATCGAGCCGGCTCGCTGGAATTAAATAATAGTAGATTGTTATACAAGGGCAGTAAGTGAGCTTATGCAGAACAAGATCCTATTTGGCCAAATAGGTACTTTACATCATTCATGCGAGGTAAGTTTTTAACTAGCCGATGGAACAAACATATGGCCCACCTGATGTTAAGTGGTAACCATTGCCTATAGCAAAGCATTGCCTCGTAGGTCAAGCACGTCAGGAACATGCCCTACGATGCACTACCCTGCGTCAAATACAACAATAACACAACATTTATATGGGTATGACAAAATGTAATTTTAATTTGAGAAAAACAATTATTTATTCAAATTAATAGTCAAATATTTGTACCGGTATCTGCTAAAACAGTCGCAGACGCACACTTATGCACACATTTGTGTTGCTATTATATTTTTTCAGTAAAAAGTTTTCATATCATTTTGTAAGCAAAGAGATTGTTTGACCAAGGAGGTTTGCATCGCTTGAACTGTAATGAACCATTACGTATCAAGCATAGTGTGACGGTAAAGTGATTTGAAAATGGAACGCATTTACAATGCACTGAGCGGCACACGCCTACTTACACAGCCTCTTTGCCCTAAAGTAAATACTACTTACTGAGCATGTATGATGTAAAAGTAATTTCGCGTCACTCGATAGATTAATGCTGAACGCGTGGACGAAATCCCATAGCCATTGTTTTTAGCTCGATTGAGTAAAACCATATGTGAGCAAGAAAGTTTTCTAGAAGCTATTTTGTCATTATGTGTATTAAGTCGTAAAGTTACAACTATTACCTACTTAATTACATTACTATTATACAATGTAAAAGAACTTAGCATTTTTATTTGCAATAATTGTATCTAGTTAATTATGAATTTTATAGTTGCAATTAATGCATTTGCCACATGTTTGACAGTAACGTCGTTTTGAAAGTTATTTAATGCCATAAACGATTGCAGATAGATTATCTTTGCAATTATTGAGTGAATAAGTATCTTCTTCTATATTTATGAAAATAAGGTGGTGCGTTTGAACTGGTTCAAACATTACTTCAATGTTTAATATCTAAATAATTGCATCTAAGTATGTTTACTGGCGTGTTTTTTTTATGATTATCAGCTTAAGTTCACTGCTGGAAATTAATCGCGCAATTAGTCTTAGATTATAAACTTCGGTCTTATTACAAAAACATGACTTAGGCTAGTTTTAAACCGGAACTAAGTAGTCTCGGCCTTTTTATAAAACACGGACTAAAGATAAACCAAAGATGATACCTTACTTTGACCATGGTTTAGACAAAACCTTATTACAAATCATAGCCTATCTCCAAAACCAGGTTTAATCTATGACTAAAAGATAAACCCGAGAGACCCCTAGTTTAACTATGGTCTAACGTCAAACCGTCAAATGACATGTCATCAGTAGTGGATTGTTTAGAGGTTAGGTATCAGACTTCCAAGATGGCGGCCTGACGAAAGACATAAATTTTAAAAATTCCAACATTATACGTAAGACTAGGCGATATGGTCTTGATACTATAGCCTGCTTCGAAAGAAGCGAAAAAAAAATAATAATAAAAAAGGTTAGGTATCATTGAAAATGAATAATTTTAATATTATCGTGATGAGTTTCGAAGATTTAGATGTGCTGGAGATGTACCGGCCAGCGCCCTAGTAGACAGCGTGAACGAATCGATCCATTTGATCTATGTGACGAAGATTTTATATGTAATATCGATTTACAAAACGTTTCGGCGTCAAAAGTGTAGATTTGTCGTGTGTTGTTGTAGTGTATTTTTGTGTTTGCGTGAAGAGTTGTCTCACGATTCTCGAGGAAGCCCCTTGAGCCCTGAAATAGGTAAATAGGAAATAGGTAGGTGGGTGAGGTAGGGAAATAGGTTTCGACATGAAGTAGGTAAGTTACCATGCATAACTTTTGTAGGCAGAAGAGTTCGCGCTAATTCATTCGCATGGTCAATTTGAAGTACTTCTATGCATGGTGTTGTTTCACTATATCTCCTGCTACAGTCCTGGCACCCTTTAGTACCTAGGTATCGGGAAGGTGCCAAAATTACTGAAAAAAATATGACGAAAACCGAGGTAGTATGATCTTATGACTTTAGCTTTGTGTGAGAGGAGCGTAAAAGAAAGTGTGGCACCAGAAGGAATGAACGATTTATACCCATTTGGCTATTTAATCTGTGGATATGATTTAGACCATGGTTTATGAAGTCCTTCACTAGTCATTGTTTTGTAATACAAACATAGTTTAACCCTGGTTTTGGAGATAGACTATGATTTGTAATAAGGTTTTGTCTAAACCATGGTCTAACTAAGGTATCATCTTTGGTTTATCTTTAGTCCTTGTTTTATAATAAGGCCGAAATGGTTGATTGTTGTTGTTGTTGTTGATTGTTGATGGTGATTTTGTAGAAAATTTTGAAGAACATGATGCTATCCAGCATTAAGCTTGCCTGTGCACAATACATTATATTTCTGCAAATAAGAATTTTCAATTTATCTAAGTATCTATTATTTTCCATTTTATTGAAAATAACCAAACTTTTTTCTGTATTCATACATAGTTTCATTAAACAGTATCTAAATTGACTGTATATTTATCGTTATTTTGAAAACTTTCTCAAAGTTTTTTTTTTTTCATAAAAACGAAACAGTCACTTTCTGAAAATTAAATTCACAGCTTGCATTCACACGGGTCATTATCGATTACTATCGTTTTAATCGATTGTAATTGAACGCACGCGCACAACATTCGAATAGTTATCGAATTTAATGACCGAAAGTTGCGATAATCGTAACCGTATCGCAGTTAAAAATCTATAAAATTGTAGTCAGTTTTCTAATGTCCATCACAAGAATAGTGCAAATTAAAATTTTATTGCACTTTTTGACGAGTTTATTAGCAAGTTCTTCAATAAATTTAGCATTCAATTTTTGGTTTAATGCTAGCCGGAGTTAAAGAGGGGAAAATAAGAATTGAAAAGACACCGTGAATAATAACCACGGTGTCTTTTCAATTATTTTTTCAAAAAATTCAAAATTCAAAAAATACAAGTTACAATAAGACTATCAGTGGACGTGTCTTACTGCTGATGCGATTGTTCAAAGCAGTGTAACCGCACAACATCAGGTGAACCATCACTTTTTTTCATAAAAGAGATCGAGAACAATGTTCACTTAACACGAAATTGCCATAAATACACAAATGGTTGACAAAAATAGTATTTTAAACCGGAAAAAAGAGTTATATGAACAAACGGGTACCAGGAGTGCATCTGATAGTAGGTGGTTTTAATTGAGCTACACTGGTCTTTCTGATTTATGAGGTGGCCACGCCAAAAGTCATTTCCATTTCGCGCCTCTTGGCGGTGACATACGGCTGTTATGTTAAGTGAGTAAAGTCATTGTGAGACAATTTCTAATAGAAAAACTTCAACAAACAAAAAAGTATAGGTTTTATAGTCACTTTGTGACTTGAAATTATGCCATGACAATACAAATATAATGTAGTCAAGGACATATATAACAATTTAATTATGTTTGAGTTAAAAATAGGAATAATAGGAGATAACTACGAACTAGATTAATAGTGAATAATAATGACTTAGTCTTTGTGGACGCTCCACTAACTACTGGCTTGTGAACCACAGCTAAAATGTCCAAAAAGTCTGTTGCCATCACTTTTCGTCATAAAATATAAAAGTGGCAGTGATCAATAAATTTGGAGCCACTGAAAGAATCATGCAAAAAAACGGTATGGTTTGGTTGCAAACCGTAGTTCCTGCCTGTTCTTCTAGGTTTGGTTGCGTGGAACTGGCACCTAGACTCACTTATCTATATGAAACCTTGTGATACAACTGAATAAAGACATTTTTAATATGGATTTGAATTAAAATGATTATAAACTTTAGCACCCGTGAGTGTAACACAAGAGATTTTAACGCCCGATATCTCTGGTACTCCCAACTCTTTAAAAGTTTGTTTTATGTTCAATTTGAGCGTCGAAATAAAATATTATTCAATTTAGATTGAATTTCATCACCTGCGGGTTAGGCGTGATCCCTGTTCATCATATTGACAGCCTGTTATATTCATTTACGTTTATAAATAAAGCAATTTAGGTATGACCCGCGCCAATAAAAGCACTGTAATAAACAAATAAAAAGCGTGGTATAGATTATTTTGTAAAATTAACTTTCACATAAAATAAAACGATTACTGGTAGGACATTTATTGCTTAAAAGATGAAGAGTAGTGTTTAAATCAAGGTACAGTATTTTTGCCAGGAACGAGTAGATCCCTCGCACCGATCATGATTCTATTCGGCTTCTCGCGGAAAAGCTCGCTGTTGCTCGAGGTTCTATTATGAAATAATACTTTTTTGCATTGCTTTCAATATTTTGCCCTAGAAAAAAACATGCTCTCCTTAAAATTAGTAAATAAATAATTTTTTTATCATGTCACTGGTTCTGTCAAACCAATGTGGTGAAAGCATTTCAAGCACGTCTCATGCATGCATGTATGCATTCGACATTATGTTTTAGAACTTTTTAGATTCTAGGACATGTCCCAATGTTTTCCTTCACCTTTTGAGAGCACTGGCATAGTGCACATACATTTTTCGATAACAAAACTCATTGGTACACGATTGCTTTTGAACACACTAAGGATCGGAAGGCGGGGACCAGTGCTTACCAAATAGTTAATGCATAGCAATATTTTTTATTCATAAAAACAATGCCAAAAGTCAATGATCTCAAACCAATGCAATTAATTAAACTGGGTGTTGGTTCGGTTTCAGCGTACAGGGCAGATTGCGACGCGGTTTAATTGATACGGAGACGAGCGAGGCCGCGCGCGGTCGTTAGCTTATCACAATGCTGATTTCACACCGTGTGGGGAAGGGTCGCTTACATTGAGCTGTTTCATTTCATTTTTTTTTTTAATAACATTTGAAACTATCATGGTTTTTAACACTATTTATATGAAACAACGAGACCACCATGATAAAATTTTGAATTTTGACTTCCAACATTTGGGCACAGTTGCATGCATATAAATATATTTTTTGCATCTGTAGTTCAGTGCAGACAGTCACTCGAAATAAGGAAGTTAAAATGGTACGAAAATGGTTTAGCTAGCTAAAATTTTACAAATTACCTAAGAATAAATCAGAAATTCAACGTAGCGATTAGCTACGCCATTCGTAGCACTTCGTAGATAGCGTCGCAAATTCATAGTTTTATCCTTTAACATGCAATTTTTAAATAAATATATATTAAATTTTGTGGAAAATCCAGACCACACTATTTAGTCCCAAATTAAACAGAGCTTGTACTATCGGAACCAGAAAACTGATATAATACATAAAAAATTTATTTGTGTGCAATAAATTGATTCCATTTTTGTGTAAAAAAATTGGTACAATTTTTAAGTACAAAATTAAAAAAAATATTCTGACTGTGCTATTATCATTAGTCATCTAGCGTCATTAGCCTCTGTTGAAATAGCCCTTACTTTTTACTTTTCTGGTAGTAAGAAAATAGCAGTGTAAAACATCGACCGCCATGTAAACGTAGCGAGTTGGCCGGGAGTCCCAACAAGTCACGCCGGCTGGAAATACAAAAAGACAAACTTATCACAATATAAGGTATGTTGACTCGTTTTGTGCATGACTGTAATACACATTTAACGGCCTAGCTGCTTCTAACTGATCAAAGCAAAAGTGAAGTGGATCTTAAAGTTTTGAACGCTCCGAAAATAAGTTTTTCAAGGTTAAAAACTGTGAATTCAGTCACCATATTATGACTATTTATAATATTTAAATGCATCATTTTGTATGATAATAAGTATAATAAAAGTTCATCGGGCATAAATTGATTAAATATAGCGTAGCGTAGCGAGAAAAAAGTTTATTCAAAGGCTTGATTTTATTGTCCTCAATTGAAAAAAAACCTTTTTTTTTATACAACAAGCTGATGGAACTAGCATGTGGCCCACCTGATGTTAAGTGGTAACCATCGCCTATAACAGAGCATTCCGTCGTAGGTCACGCATGTCAGGAACGTGCCCTACGATGCACTTCTCTGCGTCCATAAACTTGAAGCATACAGATATACTTGAGGAAATTTCAGTCAACTGTTATTAAAGCTTTCATGTGCTTTTTTCTCTAGTATCGTGGACTCGGAAGAAATTATGCTGGCTTGTGTGAATAAGCTTATTTTGTTTTTCAAAGTAAAATTGCGAGCCACCAGTTATTTTGAGTCTCTTTTTTGTCGAGTATAGAACAAAATTCTAAATACGTGTTTTTTTTTCTGGAATTGAACACAATCATCACCCCTAAAATCAAAAAGAGTGCTAGAGTCTGTTCAGAAAGAGAACCGTCGTGGAATTGGAGGGCGCTGCTGTGCTTAATCACCTTTTTCGTTTAGTGTGCAATACAATAGCGCGTCTGTTGCGTTTTGATCCTATCACAACTAGTGTACTATTCCTTTATTTAATTTTTATGATGCAAAATGCTGACTGAAAGAAAGGGATGAGCTGCCATATAAAAATCGAAACATTAGTTCTCAATTTGGCCACGACGGTTCTCTTTCTGAACAGACTCTACCAGTTGATCAGCAGTGCTCGCATTGTGTGAAATAAATTAAAATTCTAATTAGCTTATATGATCACCCTTGTGACATACGGGTATCAAGTAAGCCAATCTGCGCGCTGACGTTCCGTTTCACGCAACTGTTTCTGACAGTTGGCGTGGATAGACGTCGCTTGGAATGGAACGTGATAATTGGATATGAATATTGATAGGATGCTATTGTTTTTATTGGTAGATCATTTTGAATTTAGAATTGGATTTATTTCTGATCTAGTTTGTGCAGTTTTAAGTCATTTGATATTTATTTTATTCTTGTTTATGGGTAATTTTTAGTGCACATTATAACTTAGTATGTAGGTACTACGTACCTTTCATCAAACAAGGAATGGAATTTGAAAAATCGTGTTCTATACAAAATAGATTGTTCAAATATTTAACCAGCACTCAAGAGACCAATAAGCGGCTAACTCAAATAATTCTAAATTCAAATTATTCGAAACATTTTACAAAATCGTAATTTTAAATATAGAATAAAGGGTCTTATAACTCTTCGGGGTTCCCATGGAGAGCGTTGACAGCCAATGATTTAAAACCTCTTTGCTCCTTAATTAATGCGACCGAAGAAAATATTGTCATCTCATTCTAACCTATCTATTCTTAGGGTTGGATGTGTTACTGTCCTTTTCGAACGATCCGTAAAATTGCCTTGTTATTGAGACATCTCCCTTTGGAGTGATTTGTGGCCGTCGTCCAGAAATTTTATCGATTTGTTTACTTTTAGAATTAGTGGTAACTGGTAGGTAAGTAACACTCGATTTATGTATGTATGGTAATTCGATATCGCCGCACTTTACTTATAAACCATAAAGTACGATTCGACCTTTTTTACTTCCTCTTCGTGGCTTGAATTTTAATTACTTACCTTTGCTACATTTTTAAATTAGATTGTATTTTTTTCTTGATTAGTTTTACCTCTAATGAGTTTTAGTAATAATTTATGAAAATCTGCTATACATCGTTTGCTAAAATATTATAGCTACCTACTTAAGTATTATAAGTATTTGTTTTAAAGTATGTTTCTTTGTGTCAATAAATATGTTTGCTTCAAAGTCCTTATATTTTGAGTCTTAAACCAGTAAGTGTCTATTGCTGCCAACTGTTTATTTATTATGTAAAAGCCAAAATACAATTTCCACAAAAACGTGTCACATTTTCACTTCACAACCCCGAAAAGCATTTCCTTATTGAATTTGAATATCACTCAAAATTGCTACAAATCTATCTTAACCTGTAAACCGTATGAGTGGGTCTGACGTGCACGCTTCGACTGAGGCCTGCGCACACCTAGGTCGCTGGCTATGGCGATCAATGAAACGCCGTCAAATATCGCTGTCAAATTTAACAGTGTTTCACTGATCGCCATCGCGAGCGACCTAGGTGTGCGGCAGGCTTTTACGTCGCGTGTTGCCACAATAAACGAATTAATTAGCTTGTTTAACATTCGCTCTGGTACTAAACCTTGTTTTCTAAGCCATCACCCACCAAGTGCAGAGTCTGGCACATCGTCACAAAGTTGCTTGCTTACCGATTTTCTATAGGTTACATTTTGGGGAATGTAGTTAGGAACTGCATGATCTTATACCACCATCTCCCTACCACCATAGGACCTGGTTAGCATACCACCCATTCGCACTAAGCGTTTTGGCTCCACACCATTTAGAGAGTATTATCATGATACTCAACTAAGGGTTCTTTAATAACGATTCATCAAATGATTCGTTTCGGAATTATTCCAACGTTAAAGTTCCCCAAAAAACGCAAACCATAATGACCCGAAAACAAAACAGATCACATAATAAACATAAAACAATTAAGTTCAACATCTGGTGGCAACCGTTTTGCAGTATGGCACGTGGCCAGGTGACCCCATGGTAGTGCACCGTGACCTTATGCTCATTGGTGGGGAAACGGTGGGATCGCGGGAAGAATTTTACACTTTGAATAATAATATCTTTGTTATTTTTTCTCTGGATTTACGATAATTTGGCATTTTTTCCACATCGCTCACCTGATGTTAAAGGGTTGCCTCTGCCTATAACAATCTTACCCAGTATCTCAATCCTCTTTTTTGGTTTTTGGCTTTCTGTTTTTTTCGTACTTAAAGCTCGTCTTTCGTACACGTAGCTATAATATACACATATTAATATGCTGTGCTATAATATGCGATAATATAATTACAGTATAAGTTGGTGACGTCACAGATAATACATATTATATTATAGCTGCGAGACGAGAAATATACATGGTGGTATGCTGGTGGGTATCTGGCGCAGCGTATAAGCATTGCTATTCAGCGTGGCAATTCCGCCAGCGTCTTGGGGACGCTTCCGTCTGGCACTGATTTGGATCAGTTGAGCTATCTCTAGATCGTTTGTAACGATCTGCAGATAGCTCAACTTTTTTTGTGTATTTTGTACATATTTGTTTAATTGTAAGTTTCTCTGTGTAAATAAACCAGTATGTACTTAAAAGAAATATACCTACATATATTAAAGCTGCGAGTGCGGTCTCTTGAATATTTGTATTGAAAAAACATCGTTATATGCCTATTATCATTTATATTAATACTAGCGGCAGCCCGCGGCTTCGTTGCTCCCCCATTCATGTTACTTTTTCTGGATAAAAAGTGCTATTTGCTATTCCAGACTATAATCTATCTTTGTGCTAAATTTTATCCAGATCCGTTCAGCCGTTCTGGCGGCGTTATTGAGTAACAAACATCCATCCACCCATACAAAATTTCGCATTTATAATATTACCGGACGTGCAAAAACATAAGACCAAAAAAATACTCTGAGAATTAAACACAAGCATAGGTCTAAAACTTGTAAAAATAAATTCGTTACAATTGTGACCTTAGAGCAAAATTCATTAATTTTTTGCCTTAAATATTTAGTAATTTTCTACCAAGGTTGTTTAAGCTTCACAGACTTAGAACTTAACACGTTCGCAGCCCCCATTCCCACCCCCTCTGTTTACTATCGCCACTGTCCAAGGAATGAGTCATTGCTAAAACAATTTTAATTTCAAACGATAGTTTGACTTTTTTCTTGTTTTTGTGAATTGAGACCAATTTGAAAGTATGTATTACCTCTTGGATAAAAAAAGATGTTATTAAATCAGCTCATAACAAACTTCTAAAAGGTATTACGAACTTCTAAAATTAGCTGTCAATTTTGTTTGTAACATTTGAAAATCGAACGCGTATTTAGCGATCAACCCGGATCACCAAAACGCATCGGGTCTTATTAATAATCCTGGCGTAGCGTTGGACTAGTTGATCCGTGTTTTGACTCTTGCATTGACATGCAATTGTCAACTCGAACAAATGTGACAGAACACGATTTAACTACTCCAGCGTTGCGCCAGGATTGTTAATAACACCCATCGTGTTTTAGGAATAGCAGGGACTGCCAACGTGTTAAAGAAAGGCGTTTAGTAAAAAGCCGCAAAGCTATCAGCTGATTATGTCCTGCTCAGTCATAACTCTCACTCTATAACTTTATGGTGTGCCGGCACGAACAGGCAACCACCTCAATAATTATACCATTTTATTGGTATTTTTATAATTATGAAGTGGAAGGATGAAGATATTAAATATAGTATATAGCTACCTGTATTGTGATTGTACACATGGTTACGCATCAGGTTACACAGATTGGGCTTTGAACTGTTTAAAGTTGAACGCTGTAAGTGCGACGTAAACGTGCGAGTGGATGTGATATGCCGTTGTTATTCTCTTTGCCCCAGTAACACGCCAACCGCCGCGCCGCCCCATCGCGACGTCCCTTTGCTTCGATTCTCTGTTTAATAATGGAGCGTAGTTGTGGTTGTACCTATAGGGTCTTATTAATAATCCTGGTGGAACGCTGGAGTAGTTAAATCGTGTTTTATCACATTTGTTCGAGTTGACAATTGCATGTCAATGCAAGAGACAAAACACGGATTAAGTAGTCCAACGCTACGCTAGGATTATTAATAAGACCCTGTAAGTGCAACGTGAACGTGCGAGTGGATGTGATATGCTGTTGTTATTCTCTTTGCCCCACTAACACGCCAACCGCCGCCCCATCGCGACGTCCCTTTGCTTCGATTCTCTGTTTAATAATGGAGCGTAGTTGTGGTTGTACCTATAGTGTGTGTAACCTGCTGTGTATCCGTCTACATTTCGTAACTTCGGGTATTATAATATATTATTATACCTTTTGTGTTTAAGTTCAGCGACTATTACACGAATCCAACATAATTTTTGTATTTTTAGGTGATCTTTCAAAGAAAAAAGTAAAAAAAAAGACTGCACCAGTCCAGTCATTGTACGCAGCAGCACCAGCCCCTAAGTTAAAGAAACGTTTGTAATATTGGAACTGAACCCACAACTCAGTACACAAAAGACAGAGCTACTGCCAACTGACACTTGAAGTGTGAGGCCTGTCATGACATGCCATTTAAAAGTAATTATGGCAGCAACAATTATTGAAATACTATTAACCCTACAAGGCCCTCAGTGCCATATCTGGGACAACCACTTCTTTTGTTCCCACAGCTTTCTGAAATACTAGCAGCGACATCTTATGGTTTTCAAGGTATACCGGATAAATATATCAATCATGTAGTACAAGTAATTACGTATAGATGTAACTACTGAGCTAGTCGTGGTCAGTCAATGCTGAAATTTGAACCAAAGTTGCAAGTTTGCTTTTTTAGTGAATTGAAACATTTATAAAAACAGTTTATTTACGATTTTGACCCGAAAAAATATTTTTTGTATTGTAAAAAAGTGTATTTTTTGCAGAGGTGAGTTCATTTTTCTAACGTTTCAGCTTATCTATCGATAAATCATATTTTTACCGTTGTTCCACATGCGGTACATTGAGCCTTTGCCTTCCTTTTTATGATTAAGTAGTAACGATAATTGTACTTCCTTTGTATACTTTCATTTGTTTGTTTCATTTGTAGATTATGACGACAAGACAATTGCATGTTGAAGATACATTGAAGGTTTGTTAGTCATACCTTCAGGGAATGAAAACGGCGAAGATTTCTCTGAAGCTAAAAGTGATGAAGACATGGAAAAAAATCAGTCTACTGTCAATTGTTCCTCTTTAGAGCAGCAGATACGTCATTCTTAATTTCCTGAAAATCCTCCTTAGACTGGTTGACTATTTTCCTATTTAGGACAAAAAAGACAACGGTATAAGTACTAGTTGCACAGAAATCACTTATTTCGTGTGAGAAATGACAAGTTGAACTCTATCTCAATAAAAATAATAATTGTTTTGTTGAAAGAAGAGTACATGCAGCGGAGATGCGAATGTTGAGATGGATGTGTAGAGTGACAAGAATGGATAGGATAAAAAATGAGTATATCAAGGGCTATTAGAAAGTGGCACCAGTGACTGGAAAGATGAGGAGCAATAGGTTAGCGTAGTATGAGCATATCATGTGAAGGGAAGAATGTCATGTAACGCGAAGATTGCTCGATATGAATGTTGATGGGTCGGATAGAAGCAGAGGTAGGCCAAAAAAAAGATGGATGGATTGTGTGAAGAATGACATGGGTAAGAAAGGAGTGACAGCTGCAATCAAGTTTCATAGTGGAGATTGGAGAAAAACAACCTGTTTTGCTGACCCCACTACCATGAAGTGGGATAAGGACAAGAAAATGATGAATTGTCTTCGAAATTTTCACAATTTTTTGACTATTATTAGAATTATATTGCTCCGATTATTATATGATATTGTTCTAGTTTATGACCAACAAAGGGTAGTTGAGGCTCAGTGTACCACATATGGAACAGAAATAAAAAAATGAATTTCTAAAAAACTACTTGCTTTTGATTTTTTTTACTAATTTTCCCGAAGTATTTACCACTAACTACATCACATATAAATTAATTAGCGAGAAAAAAAAAATTGAGCCTTGTAGGGTTAAATTACACTAATACACACTTTAATTAGACTAATGAGCCAATTTTACAGCAATTTTATGCAAAAACAAATATCGGAAACTATAAATCACATGCACTAATAATCTATTCAGTTAACCAAAGAAGAAAGAGAAATTAATCATGCTGTCTCATTTCAACTCACTAAGAATTGCTATCTTTTGTCTCAAAACTGTTGAGCTATTTTAAAGAATTGTCCTGGAAAGTTGTACATCGTAATTTTGCCGCCAAACAGTGATACTATTGTTGTGTTTCAGTTTGAAGTGTATGTTTGGACAAGCCAAAAATTAGGCTTTATAGCCACTCAACATCAAGTGGGTTTCAATAAACTGATGGTGTCACTCCATTTGCGGTGAAACCATTTTGCGGTACTTAACTACGTTACAATCTAACTATAGGTACGTTGTTTTAATATTCATAGAAAAAATAATTAATCCTGTTTTACATACTTATTTTATTTAAAATTAAAAAATACTATAAAACTGAAACCACCTTGTTAAAACTTAACTTATTCTGCTTTCGGTAAAATTGGCATAGTAAATGCAAAACGGCAGACAAAATATATTTTGCATCTGTTTCGAACCTACTTTCAATAAAATTTTAGCATTGCCAGGTGGTTGGTACGTGTTTTAAACACTAAACAGTTTGCATTGTCTTTATAGAATAAGCAAAATGTGCAGAGTTATCATAAATTATGCAAAATTCTTTATGACCAAATAGCTTATAGTGAAATGTAGCAACTTTATACACGTATTTACGGGATGTTGTCTTTGTGGCCCGAAGTTTGCGTCCCATTGACACTGTGTCCCATTTTGCATTATTTTCGTTGTCTTTGCGTCCCAAAAATTTGGGACTCAAAATTAGTAGCAAAAACAAGTGGTTTTTGGTTGTCTTTGTGGCCCATTATATTTTGTGGGAACAAATGCGCATTATAAGTACAGTCAGAGCAAAAAGTTATTATTATTTATTTAATTTATATATTACTCCATTCATATTTTACAACTAAATAATGAGTAGTTTAAGAAAAAATTCAGCTGCAAGTAGTTACTGACATAAGTAGTAATATCATAACAAGTAACAACCCACCTAGAGATTAGGACAATAGCATCATGACCATGAGCGTGAGAGTGAGACGTTCTTGGAAAAAGGGTTCAGGTAAAATAATGTGTCCCGCTGATTGGTTTACCTAATTACACTTTGAAATGCACAATTTTTGCATGCCATTTTAGTCTGGTCTAAGTAGTTGGCTAACGTAGAACGTAAAATTGTGAGTGAGTGGTGAAATTGTGAGTGAGTGGTGTTCGTTGGCAGCAAATTATTCGTTCAAGTTGAAGTAAGTAATACCCATCAAAGTAATCTCATATATTGTATTATATAACTGCTATTCAATTATAGTAAATAAAATAAAATAAAAATAGCTCTTATTCTATTACAACATTTATATATACATAATCTTTAATAGTAATTGATTAAAAAAAACATAAAATTTAATAATAGTTTGATACAATTTAGTTAATAACATTCAATATAAATATCTAATTAACTATGATGTAAAAGTTGCCTCTCGGGCGTAGGCCTCCCCCATTGCTCTCTATCTCTAGCCTGTCTCATCCAATTCAATTATAGTAGAGCCTCGATAATCCAAACTATTGAAAATATACAAAGACAGAGAACATGAGTTTGTTGTCAGAATTTAAGAAAAGTGGACGCTATTTAAAACTCTTTTGATCAAGAGCTACAAAGTTGACTAAATCGATAAAAAAATACACTAAAATTCGATGAAATGGGTCTATGTCAAGATCAAACTCGCATTAAAATTTGAATTTAACTAAATTGGTATCCTGCTCCTTAATATTTAGCGATAGTCTAAATTTTGAAATGAAAACTTCTTTATCGGCAATGTGCACTTTGAAAACTAATTATATACATAAGATATTTTGAAAACTAATCTTAGAATTTTATTTGTCTTTTAGGCATGTCAGAAGTCAGTTCGTCTTCACTTAAACAAGAATTGTCCTACGTTTCGAGAAAAGGTGGAATTGTCCTCCTCTACAACGGTCACCAGTATACCCGTAAACGAAAAAATAAGAGTGGATCTGAATTTTGGCGTTGCTGTAATCGAAAATGTTCAGGGGGCTTAATGAGGAAAGATAAAAGATTACTGAAACAATATAAGCACAACGACTTCTGTGCATCTAATGATGCTGCTAACGCAATAGCGCTCAGCATAGAAAAATGCAAAAACAAGGCATCTACATCCTTTTCACCTGTACCAACATTAGTCAGCGATGCACTAGCAGGACTTCAAAATACTGGTATTGATTTTGTAGAACCCTTACCAAAAGTGAGCTGTGTGACACGTAACATTTATAGAGCAAGAAACAAAGTGGCAGGTGTAAAGAAGATAGAAGCAAAAGAAGCATATAATGTAGAAATTCCCTACCAACATCGCTCATTTTTAATTGCTGATTACAACGACGAAGGGACAAGAATATTAGTATTTGCGTCTGAGACGATCACAAAATACATGGAAAGTGTTGAACACTTTTTTGGCGATGGCACATTCCGCAGTTGCTCGGCGCCATTCAAGCAACTATACACGATCCATGGCGATCTAGGAAGTGACGCTGAGCATACCCGAATCGTGCCGATGGTGTATGCGTTCATGAGCAAAATGGACTCGAAAACTTATACAGTTTTATTTAGCCTTATTAAGTCTAAATTTCCTCGATGGGCACCAAAACAACTGTCAACAGATTTTGAAAAGGCGACAATGAAAGCTGCGGAAAAATGTTTTCCCGGCATTAAAATAAAGGGATGCTACGCACATATGTCAAGAGCAATAAAAAAAAAGGCAAAAGAGCTGAAGTTCGAAGGCAAGGATATGTGGAGGACTGTATCACTTTGTACTGCGCTGGCCTTACTACCTCGAGATAAAATAGCAGATGGATGGTGCCATATAGAGGCTCACTCGCCAAGAGACGAAAAAATTAACAAATTTTTCGACTACATGGTGACACAATGGCTGGAAAATGAAAAATTTGTAAATGTTTGGTGCATCAACAAAGAAATCCACCGAACAACCAATGCATTAGAAGCTTGGCACAGACGTGTTAATAGCGCTGTGAGAAAAAATCCAAACATTATGGAGGTGTTAAACTTTTTAAAAAAAGACTCACGCTTGAACTTCAGCCCCCAAAGATTAGAAAAGAAAAAATATGAAAAACACATAAAGCGAAACCAGACCATTTCTTACGTGCTGGATCTCTTAGAAAAAAAAGAAATCAATGTGGCATTATGCTTAGAAATGTTGAGATGAATTGCTTTATCTAAAACATATAACCAAAGAGTATTTATGAGAATCATTATACAACGTGTATCAAAATATGTGTACTATCCTGAAGGGGGGTGAATTTCCACCCCCCGGGGAACAACTTTTGTTCAACGACTTTTCGAACTTCGATTGGTATCTCTGAAAAAAACTGCAACGAAGTTTCAACATTTATACAAAGTGACAACCCTAAACTCAGCTACAGAGGTAGTAGGTAGTAGTAGTAGACCTACAGAGGTAGTAGGTCAAGGGGTCAAGGGGTTACAAGGATAGGGTTGTCAATTTATTTAGGCATTATGAAATTAAATATTTTTGTATGGGAAACTGAAAATAGGAATTTTTAATTTTCTCCCACCCACAACTGATCACCATTGTGGTCTGAAACCCCCCACCTTCGCATAGTACACATATTTAGATACACCTTGTATTTTGTAAAATTAATATTTACAAAAAAATAAAGACTTGTTAATGAATAAGTATGAATATGTATAATTATGTGATACGTTACCAGACTAGTCGATTTTGCATGTTAATAAGAGAACTTATAAAAACCGCAAGTACCTAATAAAAAGAAAAAAATATATACATTATCTTTGTTTGTATATTTAAATATTTAGAAGCTTGGTTTTATACTTAAATATTATTTATTTTTATAAACAATATTATATTAGTTTGTAAGCAGATTACCTGTTTTATTGTTGATTTTGGTTCCGTTAATGTGATTTCTGTGAATTTATGGATAATAATAAATAAAACATATTTTTGTGCTAAGAAGTTATTTCTCTGACTGTACCTTCCTCAGTATACCATAATAGTTATTACATATTCTGTGTCTGCTTTGTAAGTACTACGAATCGGGACACATTGTCATAACGTTTTGCATGTGGGACGCAGTGTCGTATCAAGAATTTGGGACTGAACTTGGTGGGCCACAAAGACAACATCCCGTATTTACTACACTAACATAGGAACATTATTTCTTTTAGTTTTGGATCAAAATCCACAGCTCTTGAAATAAGCTAATTATGCAAAATTCTAGTCAAACAAATTCGAATTTAGCTAATTCACAAACAAGCAATTTAAAAACATTTAAAATATTAAAAAAAAAAACAAAACAATTTTCATACAGACAAAAGTTTGTTAGTATCTTTATTTTGTTGTCTCAATAAAATGTAATAATTTCTAAAGCATTTATTTACAGAAAATTACAATAACCTAAACAAATATTTATAAAATGTACAAAATATATAATAATTATAATAATTGAGATTTTTTTAAATTGTTTATTATCTTAACAACAATGTAGATACTTTTCTTTCCGTTTTTTTTTAAATAAGCAAGTTGAACTTTCTTCACTCTTAATAGTTTTAAATAAGGGATATTCAAGTTTTTACAGTACTATAAGGGTTAAATTAATTCAATTCGGTTTGTTAACAAAACAGTTTATAGTAAAATACAGTTTACCAGAAACGACAACTTTATTAAACCCAACAACTAGAATGGAAGTCTATTTTAAGTAAAAAGTATCATTGTTCAACAAAATTAATATTTATTTTCGTATCTGAATAAAGAAAATAATGTTAAACAGTAACCGCTAGTCCGTTAAGAAATTCAATGTAAATAAGAATATTTGCAATATAGTCACGTGTGAGACTTATTGTGAATAGTGGGTTCCGTATTTGTTAATTTTAATTATCTGTTTAACCTTTTGGAATTTTTATTTTGAAAAAAAAAATACAGTACATGCATGTATAAGTTATTGTGTTGTGATTGGCTGATCCGATTATGATATAACATGTAAGCTTGATAAATAGTAAAAATAACGAATATTCTTAAATTAATTGAAAAGGTACAAACATTAATTGCTTATTAGAGAATAATAAGACTAGCTTTTCCGTCTTTGTTTGCGACAAAGTCAGGGTTGAAGTATTTTTGTCTGACAAATTTCATTAGTCTATTGATGATACGACATTTGATTATAGATAAAAAAGCATATTTACACAATTATTTAATCTTACGAAGTTCGTTTTCAATTTAGAACAAAGTCAGGGTTGAAGTATTTTTGTCTGAAAAATTTCGTTAGTCTGTTGATGAAATCCAAACCAAGTACCAATAATAAAATGGATACAATATTTGATTATAGATAAAAAAAGCATATTTACACAATTATTTAATCTTACGAAGTTCGTTTTCAATTTAGAACAAAAAAGTAAAAAAGTGGCGACGTTCAGGCCGTAATGACGATTATAAAGGGTGATAAAACCAGCGCACTCTCGATTAGTGACGTACCGATGGACGTTATCGATAAATCGATTGGATTGCCGTTATCTCGATCGCAGCTCGCAAAACAATAACTTAGCTTCGATACAAAAAATAATCGCAAAGAAACGTTGCTCGTACCGCGATGCGTTCCAATAATTATAATTTCTAGATCGGAATCGTAGTTATTTATAATAAATTGGTTTCTATTTCTATGGATGGTTGAGAAAATGTGTTTGTTTTTTAGCATTTATGCGCGTAGATATGTAAAAGAGCGAATATTGAATTGTTTTAATAGAATACTATTAATATTGCATCCTTATTCACTGGCTTAACATTTAAATAATTATTTACATGTACATTGTGCATCTATTTAGCGATTAAATTTGAAAGCTATCTAGATTAACACAATATTATTATGCCTGTTTATGTATTTATTGTCAGTGCATCTTTTACATCTTTGTTCGATTAAAAAATAATATTATTATACCAAACATTCACAAACATTCTATACATCCAAACATCTAAGCATGTATAGTGTTAGGTACTTATAAAAATATGCCAAAATATAAACAATGTTAAGCTATTGCCGCATCTCTTACCTTTGGGTAATAACAAACAGTGACAGAGCTAGCTTTAAACAAAGATTTCATTTAAATTGTGTTTACATAGTATGACTATTAATTATTATCGTCTGTTCGCCTTCAGACTGAAAACATCTACTACTAAATGTAAGTTATGCTAAAGTCTTTTCCACCATAAATCCGTGAAAAGCATCAATTGGTTTCTGATACCTTATAATAATATTTAGCAAAAAGCCTTAAGAAAGATACTGCTTAAAAAATTGAACCCAAAAAGCTTTAATATTAGTAAGACAGCTTAAAAATCGATCGATACGCACTTCACTGACTTGTCCCATCCCTACGTGTCCATATGGTGTCTCCCACACGGCTAAGGTCGGTAATTGGCTCCAAATGACTATAAACCAGCCATATTGTTCTTTTGTTTTAAAAATAATAATTTAGTTATGTATCCTTTCTTTTATTATTAGCTCTTAAAACTTTTAGTAAACTGACGTTAAAATTTTAATCTAAATTACTTACTGAAATCTGAACAAATATTTCGTGGTTCTTTGAAAATAGATGTTTGTAGAAATCAACTTCAAGTTCAACCAAATTGGATGTAAAATGTTTGTCAACAAAGGAGTACCTAATCTTTTTGTCCTTGATATTTTGACATATTATACCTACTATTTTTTTACTTTTTTATTTGTAATAATTATCACTTGACATTGGCAAAATTGACTGAATGGGCAGATGCCATTAATTAAAAAGAAAAAGAAGAACTGGCTAGACCTAGACTCACCTAGCTCTAAGATGTTTCAAATCCTTGTGATACTAAGTATTGAATAAAGACATTATTTCAATTTCTCTGGCCTCTAGCTCAGTTGGTAGTAGGTCAGCCTTCTGCGCCATAGGTCGTGGGTTCGATCCCCACCGAGAACAAATATTTGTGTGGTGAACATAAATGTTTGTTCTCTGTCTGGGTGTTACATTGTTATCTAAGTATGTATTTACAAAAAAAAAAAAAAAAATTAAGTATTATATCAGCTATCTGGTTCCCATATTACAAGCTCTACTTAGTTTGGGGCTGGGTAGTGTTGTGTGAATTGTCCACAATATTTATTTATTTATTTGAATTATGGAGCTTACCGCTACATATAACTCCCCTATTATAAGTAGGTATATCAGAAAGCATAGCAATATGCAAATAATAGTCACGATACCAGAGGCGGGGCTTATTCGACAAATCACATCTACTAGGGATGCTGTGATATTGCTAGGGATAAATCTGCCACGCAAAAGTAATCTTTATGCCATAAGGAATGTAAGCGTTAGAGAAAATTATGGATAATATTGTTATGATATTGGTACATGTAGGTAACATAGTAAATACGATACTTTACTCCTCATTTTTGCGAATAGAGTGAAACTTAAAAACAAAACTTTAAAATTTAGATTTAGGAAATATTTTTTTTAATTAAATTTAGATTAGAATATACCTATAAGGTTAAAACTAATATTTAAAATTACTTAATCAAAATTATTAGATATAATTAGATTATAGCAGAAATGTATAACAGAAGAAACTTTGATTAGTAGTTTTCACTGTATTTACTCGATTTATTGTTAAACTTATTTCAGATTATATACCTACCTAGTTATTCATGTAATTTACATGTATTTATTTTATAGGTTCACAATACCATCTAATTTACTATTGACATTGTAAGTTGGGCTTATTACCACTGGGCTTTGGCTTGTCTGATGTACCACCCTGTGTAGCAAGGAAATTAAAGATAGCATTCTTATTCCAAACCCATATAAGTTCCATCACTGATAAAACTTCAATAACATAAATTTCCATTACATCTGCGTTGTATCATTAACTTTAATGAAATCTAGTCTTATTTTTTATTGATTTTATGGTCTCATTTTATTTTATAATTTTTTTTAATCAGTGTCTCCAGAGCGAAGAAAAAATAGCATTTCTTCCTCTAGGGGAAAAAGTATTTTTATTTTATTTTGTTGGTCAAAAATAGAGCCTACGAAAACGAAAAAGTCTTTAGTCATGAATCAATCAAGACTCGACTTAATACTAATTCATAAAAAAGAACAACATTTTATTTTGAAAATAGAACTAAATTGGCGATCTCTTTGGTAGAATGCATGCAATGCGTTGTGGCTACAGAAGAAATAAAAAAAAAGACATTGGCGCGAAATCTTTAGAGATTTTCTTTATTATTTAATATTGTATTGAATTATTTTATTTTCTCGCAATAGTAGTGAAAAAAATCTTAAAGCAGAAGATCGTAGTGACTGGCGAAAATGGGGAGGCGGGATTATTAGTACATTGTTACCTGAGTGTTGAAAGTCACGTTTTTTGAGTCCCGAGACGGGTTTGGCGCCAGAGCGTTAGCGAGGGCGCCAATGGAGCTTGAGGGACTTAAAAGACTTTCACCCGAGGTAAACACTGTGCTTTTCATTACGAATACAAGGAAAAATAAAAACATGAAAGAAAAATAAAAACATGAAAGAAAAATTTGTGAAAATGAAGATTGAATTGCCGCCTTCCCGGTTTTTTTTTTCTTTTTCTCTGGCGGGCCTTCGGCTTCGGCTCGCCAGCATTATTCAGCCATTATTTTCATTCTCATAATTTAAAAAATGGTAAATGTCAAATCTATGTTATTTTAAATAAATAGTTGAAGCTATATATTAATCAAGTAATTTAGAAGATATATTATTTATTTAATACTATCTTTATGTTATTTAAATTTAAATTTTACATTGCGCTATCATATTAGACTTTTTAAACTTCTTACCGTTGTAATGGGTTTCCAACCTACTTGCTGAATAAAAAGTTGGGATTTGGTTCAACGACCTCCTTGCAGTTAGAAAGACTTTAGAAAGTTGGAACATGGTTGAATAAAATAGAACTTGTTTTTTTTATAATTTGACAGCTGTCAGTAGAAAGCGATTCTCCCTAGGGCTGAAAGTTTTACTTTCAATTAGGCCCCTCAGGCAACTTCAGACCTACTTTTAGAGTATGAGTAATGAAAATTATATTTATATTCATGTGTTTGTCACATACAGTGGTCATGCACAAAGAGAAGGAGGATCTCCACGGCCATCGGCGGGAACACTCGCCGTACGACCACGCGATGCCGGACGGAGAGCTTTTCCTACAGGTAATGTTAAACGGTGAAGGAAAACACCGGAAGAAAATAGTGCACGTTATCATTTGGAAACTTTTGTCCTAAGACCGTGTGACGAGATGGAGAGTTTTTCCTACGATAATGTTAAACGGTGGTGGAAAACAGTGGAATAAACCATTTGCATTAATAGCTAGGAAACTCGTATTACGATAGAGCTATATTAAACAGAGCTAATGATATAGGCCAATGCGTAAAATGGTGAAGGGAAACATCGGAAAAATCTGTACCCTATCTCGATAGAAGCTCTCTTGCGTAATAAAAATCAGTTTTTTATTAGGGTTCCGTAGCCAAATGGCAAAAACGGAACCCTTATAGATTCGTCATGTCTGTCTGTCTGTCTGTCTGTCTGTCTGTCTGTCTGTCCGGCCGTGTCACAGCCATTTTTCTCCGAAACCATAAAAGCTAGACTGATGAAAGTTGGTGAGTAAATGTATTCTGTGAACCGCATTAAGGTTTTTACACAAAAATAGAAAAAAAACTATAAATTTTGGGGGTCCCCATACTTGAAACTGAAACTCAAAAAAATTTTTTTCATCGAACCCATACGTATGGGGTATCTATGAATAGGTCTTCAAAAATGATGTTGAGGTTTCTTATATAGTTTTTTTCTAAACTGAATAGTTTGCGCGAGAGACACTTCCAAAGTGGAAAAAAGTTGGTCCCCCCCCCTCTAACTTCTAAAGCAAGAGAATGATAATACTAAAAAAAATATATGTTGTACATTACTATGTAAACTTTCAACGATATTTGGTTTGAACGAGATCTAGTCAGTAGTTTTTTTTTTATACGTCATAAACGGAAACTCAAAAAAATTTTTTTCATCGAACCCATACGTGTGGGGTATCTATGAATAGGTCTTCAAAAATGATGTTGAGGTTTCTAATATAGTTTTTTTCTAAACTGAATAGTTTGCGCGAGAGACACTTCCAAAGTGGAAAAAAGTTGGTCCCCCCCCCTCTAACTTCTAAAGTAAGAGAATGATAATACTAAAAAAAATATATGTTGTACATTACTATGTAAACTTTCAACGATATTTGGTTTGAACGAGATCTAGTCAGTAGTTTTTTTTTTATACGTCATAAACCGTAAACCGCAGTTTACCTTTCAACGAACTACAGGAACCTTATTATGTTACATCAAGTAACATATATAAAGGTTCTTGTAGTTCGTCGTGCTACGGAACCCTTCATGGGCGAGTCCGACTCGCACTTGGCTGCTTTTTTTTTTTATTTCGCAATCGTTTTTCATCAGAGCGTGCGCAATTATAACCGACTTCAAATAAAAAAGGAGGAGGATCTCAATTTGGTTGTATTTTTTTATCGCATAACTTCGTCATTTATGATTTTATTTGAAAAAATCATCAATTTTCATATCAATTTCATTAAAATCGGCTCGGTCGGTTTCTTACATTTTTTAAACTTTTATGTTGCCATAATGTCAGGCAAATAAAATACATTTCATTTCAATAAGTTCATACGATCCTACTAGCATTTTGCTAAAAGATTATCTTGTACCCGCTCAAAATTCCAGAATACATTGTCTGAACAGCAATAAAATGCAATTTATAAATTATGAATTGTCAATAATAAATCAATGGCATCGCGGTAGCCATAAATAAGCGGCAACCAGCTGTACTTTACATTTTACAGTTCGACTTGAGCTATGACGGTGTGTTTCCGTTGTTACACGGGTTTTAGTTACCTCCCTGGGAGTTAATGTCGTGACGTACTCACGGCAAAAAAAAATGGTGTTGGTATTGTCAAACTTTTAACCAAATTACGCGTTACTTCATAAATGTTCTAGTAAATCCAAAACTACCAAAAAAAGCTAGTCATATAAAACTGATCGTAGCACTACGTCTTAATAAAATCAAGCAGGATACCACGAGTTCACCAGCAGATGGCTTATTTTTTAGGTATCTCAGCTAAACTCCATACAATTACAAAAAAAAAATCAAAAGAGTATGAAATAAATTGATAGAAGACAGCCACTAAAAAAAATCTAAGAATTCTTAGTTTCTAAAATTTCGAACAATTAATAATATTTTAATGATTAATTTTGCAAAGTCGTGCGAACAATGGAAACAGCCCTTTCAGTATGCCATCGGCAAGTTCGCCAGCTATTCCGTACGTTCCAGGCAAATTGTTTCGAAACTACAAAAAAGTTCCCTTTTTACAACCCTGACGGAATAATTTGGGGTGACAGCCTGATAGGAAAAATGCTGGGACTTTTGCCTTGGCATTAGTCATGCTGTCTGTACAAAGTTAGGTTGTACAAACTTGATGGGGAAGTATTTTTGAGGGTAGTTTCCATTAGTCAACTTGCTTAGACTTTTACTTGGAGTTGTGTGTAAAGGCCTGCGCACACATAGGCCGCTGGCGTCGGCGAAACGCTGTCAAATTTGACAGCGTTTCGCCGACCGCTACCGCTTTCACTGATCGGTACCGCCAGCGAACTAGGTGTGCGCAGGCCTTAAGCAGTAAGTTTGTATCTCTCGTAGAGAGTATTATATTCCTTGGTTTGGATGAGGTAGTCAACAATTTTGATCTGAAATTTTATTAACTTAATTTTAGTACTTTTTAAACTTTCGCGATCATAACACATACTGAATGTATTACACGGGTATTGATCATGTATACCTTATTTATCTGACTGGCCTCTTAGCTCAGTTGGTAGTTGCTTTGCCTTCTGCGCCGTAGGTCGTGGATTCAATTCACAGCATGAACAAATATTTGTGTGGTGAACGCAGATTTTTGTTCAAATACAAATGGTGTACAAATGATGCTTTAGAATGATTTGTTACGTTGTGTTTTTTTTCAGAAGTGTTTTTTTACTATTTAAAATTTATTTAAAATGTGTATTTTTCAGGCACTCAACGGTTTTCTAATGATCCTGACGTGCGAGGGTGAAGTCTTCTTTGCGACACACAGCATCGAGAGTTATCTAGGCTTCCATCAAGTAAGTTACCCTTTTCTACAGGTTATTTTTTTACTATATTTTTTTTTAAATGTCCTCGCTGCATAATACCACGAAAAGTATTACTATCAACGTCTAACTGCTATGGTTTGAACCTAAAAACCGCGTGATCCTGGATCGCGCTTACGGTATTTACACGGCGATTGAACATAAGTAATACCTCCGACCAATTTATATTGGTCCTTAGACTCCGAGCCAAAAGTCGCTTGGTGGGAAGATCGCCATTTTTGTGGGAGGGCAATACTTTGACTTCCACAAACTTAATAAGAAACTGTTCAACATCAAATGAGCTATTTGCTTATTCTGTCACTTGTTCTTTGAAATAAACTTAAGCCAGGAATTAAGATATGATAAAATTAATAGAAATAAAATAAAAATACTTCTAAAAAAAATTATATGGCAATAAAAAAAGTTGAAATAGTTCGAACAGTGATTTCTTACATAAACAGGCGTAATTACCTACCAGTTCATAAATTAGGTACGCACTGTTAGGGGTAGGCAGTGATTATTAAATCGATTAATAAATCGTTGAATCGGTTCTCGCTTCCTGTAGGGCACGTGGGGGCGCGTGGCCATTGTGACCGAATTGCTTAAATATACATTTATTTTGGTGATGGGGTTCATTTTGGTAAAGTTAATTTAAACCCCACCCGTTGGGTTGACAATTTTGTCAAGATCTCCATATGTCAATATTTAGAAAGAGCTCAGAATCTATCTAGAAAGGTACAGGGGGGGGATATATCTAGCAAAGGACTTCTTCAAGCTGATGAGGATGACTTGGGCATTAAAGTAAAATGTTTTAGAGAACTGGATTTCCACACTATAGCCCCATACCAAACAAAGCTAAGTAATCAGAAAATTACTAACTTTGGTTTCGCAATGAGACTAAGGTCATTAGCTAGTAGGTACAGTGACTAAGAAAGCATCAGTGGCGAGTGCATTCAAAATTCAAATTCATTATTTCTGTATTCAGATGTATCACAAGAAACACTATGTAATTTCTTAAAGGTAGGCAAGTTTATAGGTGCCAGTTCCACGCGACCATGTCTAGAAGAACAGACAACAAACTATGGCTTGGTTCCTACCCTTGTTTTGTACGATCCTTTTATAAAATTAGTTGCTTCAATCCACATCTATTATTCTAATCTTCACGAAAGTTGCTCAGGTAACGTCACTCGAATAGAGTATAAACAAAATAGTTAGGGTGCCCAAATTTATATGTCTCGGAAAGTTTTATTGCAGGGGTCGGATTTGAGCCAAAAATTGGGGTTTTTACTTCTCTGACAGCCATATTTCATTGGGAACTTTATTAGCTTTAATATGAAGGGCATTTGTTATATGCCTGTGTGCCTTTTACAGTGTCGCCAGCGCTTTATTCACTAAATTAATGCTTCAGTTGAATCAAAGATTTGAATTTTATGCCCGAAGTGGCCTCTCAGTTCCGTTGGTTCTTCTGCTTTCTGCATCGTAGCAATATGTGTGTGGTGAACGCAGACAATTGCTCTCAATCTGGGTGTAATATTGTATTCTAAGTATGTAAAATGCATAATTATGAGTATTATATCAGCTATCTGGTCCTTATAGTACAAGCTCTGCTTAGTTTGAAGCTAGATAGTGTTGTTTGGATTGTCCACGATATTTTTGTTTTTATTTAAACACCCAAATTCTTTTTTTTTTCAATGTTAAGTCCCTTCTATGACGGCAGTTGACTTTTTTAAGCTGATAATAATGATGATGATCCTAAAGTATATCTAACCTAGCAGTCATGACTACCAAGGGAATGACAGTTCTAATCTTATAGGCAAAGTTGATAAGGGTTTTTATATCATGAATGACAGTGTTGGAGGCATTGCGAGGCAACCATTCAAAAAATATGAAACGAAAGATTCGTAGTTCCTCTGCACTAAAATATAGAAAAATTGGATTGAATTAAAACCAAGCTTTAGAAGTCCTTTCTAGTTCAATTCATTAACGATAAGGGCTATCGAAGGGGTGGCTTAAAAAGCCTTAAACACTTATCGCTTCTAATTAATATTTTTATAGTAGCTGTGTTTCGAAATATGAAAACCCTTATCTAAGGGTAGGTACGGCCCGAAAGTGTTGTAATTAAATTCTAAGTAATTCATAAGGTTAATGCGGTATTTTATTATAAAAATAGGGTAATTTTTATAAAAGTATATACAATTAATAATATAAATTAGAGTTTTCACACACCTATGGAGTAAAGTTAGTTATTAGTCGCCTACATTACCAAAAACCACTGAAGTTTCTGAAAAATAGGCATTAGGCTCAAAGTGATAAGGCACGGTAGACACCTTTCAAATAAAAAAAAATGAACTAGGAATAAAACTCATGAGACTATTTATTTAATAAGTGCTTATTTTACTTCCCCAGAATAAATTGTAGTACCTAATGAGTGAGTGACCAAAGTCAGATCTTTTGGCAAACGAGAACCCACGAGCTTAACCTCAGAAAGCACCACCAAACCACCACTGCTAATTCAAAAGGGGATAAGTTAGATCAAGTTAAAGCGCGCCCGCCAGGTGGTCATATCGATCGAGCTAATGGTCGCTGTAGTAACTGTCAACTGTGCTGTGGTTTAACTTGAGGGGTCCGAAGACACGTGCGCTTAGTTTTCAATGTTTTGATTTTCGAATTATCTAGACTGGTTTAGTGTAAGAGAGTCAAAATACCATTTAAGGTCTGCGCACATCTAAGCGATGGCGATCAGCTGAAACGCTGTAAAATATCGCTGAATAGAACAGCGTGTCCACTTGAATCGCAAGAATCAATTTAATGTTTCTTAAAACTAGTAAAAACAGTGAGCAGGCCTTTGCATTTTTCGTAGATGATTTATAAATCGTCAGGGGCAACTGGTGCTTACTCATGCCTCTACTTACGGGACGCCATAGTGTCTGGGTGATTTTAGATGGAATAGGCAACCCAGCACCTATACCATCCTGACAGCTTCGTCAGCCTAATCCACAGGAAAGACAAAGTCAATACGTGCGGAGCTGACTAAACCGCGGTTTTCCGCAAGACGTCTTCCTTCATCATCGTGGTGAAAGTGCGTAATGTGCGTAATGTTAGGTAAGATATTGTAATGATTAACCATCCAGTTAATGAATTAATAAATGCAAACGTGACATGAACTATCCTCCCAAGACATGAAAATTTGGGGGTTATATTTCTAGTCGTTTACAATATTACGGGAAACGTTATTGTGATGCTCTTCAACATAAATCAAAATACTAAAATAAAAATACAAATCTGAATAACGAAAGTATAAAAACAACATAAAACATCCCTACCATCAATCATGGAAACCACACAACTAACTATTGCCAAAACAATAGCGTATCAACAAAACATTTAGTTTCATAGCAACCGACCCCCAACCCCCAACCCTATAAGAACAAAACCAATTACCCAACAAATCATCTTCTGACATCTACGCCAACGCAATATGTTCGTTCACTACCATACAACCTACAGGGTGTAAAAGAGAACTTTCTAGAGGTAAACTTACCCCATATCTAAAGACTTTCAACTTTCAAACTAAGTTTAGACATAACATAGCAAACAAGCCTGAAAAACAGTAACTTGCTGCCGTTCTTTTATATGCATAATACTTTTTTAAAATTTCACATTCCAAATTTTTTTTCAAACCAAAAAATGTACTGAAAACTAATAATCACACTCACACTGTTTCAATGTAACATGTATATTTATTATTTACGCCAGTTTATTGTTATTTTATTTTTGTGGTTTTGCACCTTGTTTGTTCCGTACACCTTTTATTTGGGGCATATTTTTGTTATGATTCATTTATATGGCGACGTAAAGCGGGGGGCCCGAACATGGTGCCTTGACGAACCCCATTGATTATCAATTAGTCTTATACTTGCATCGTGCGTCGTTGCCGCATTATGCACACTATTTACACGGTCTTTCATTATTATGACGTTGAAATGAATAGCCGATTCATGCTTAGCAAAACTAAGCCTTAATCACTCACGATAGGGTATTAAAAGCTTACGAAAAGTCGGAAATTAACACGTCCGTCTTCGTTACAGATGATCCCTTAATGATTGAGCTTGAATCAATTTCTAGGGTTCGCTTTGGTTTATTGATTTATGATGCGATTATGACTTGCTTTTTCGCTTGTAAACCTTTATTTTGTGAATTATCTTGTTAAACAGATTGAACATCTTTAGTTTTACAATGCGGTTTATAAAGATGTTTATTCTTTTAACTAATCTTGTTTCACACCTTGCGTTTAATTAGTTGGCGTTTATCAAAGGTTAACTACCTTTGTGTTCTATAAGGTATAACTTTTCTTACGTAAATTTAGTTGTAGCATGCAAACATAATCAGCCACCGAGCATCAAATGTTTTCATTTTAAATTTTGAGATTGCAGTCTTGTTTTTTGTTTCCAGTCAGACATAGTCCACCAGTCGGTGTACGAGCTGGTCCACTCCGAAGATCGTGAGGAGCTTCAAAGACAGCTGCTATGGAACTCCTTCCTGCCCACAGAGGTCAATAACCTCAACCTTCAGGATGTGTTGCGGGCAGACCGAGCACATCTTTTGGAGAGGAGCTTCACTGTTAGGTTTAGGTGCCTTTTGGATAACACTTCGGGGTTCTTGGTAAGTAAAAACATCAGTTTAAAGATTTTAACTCCAGTAACATATTTATGAATCATGCTTAAAATGTCTGTGGTGGTCTTACTTTATTTTGAATGTCATGACTAGGAATAAAAGTATATGGCGTAATAACAGTACTATTATAAGCCTCTCTAGAAATCCTTTGCCTACACTGGTTTTAAAGAACCAGTGACACTATTATAAGAAGATAGTTTATAGCCCATATTGCTTCTTTTGTTTGAGTCGCTAAATCTAGATGAACCAGTCACTCATACTTATCAAATCCTTTTTTCTTCCTTTCACAGAGGCTAGACATCCGGGGTCGGATAAAGGTGCTCCACGGGCAGAACAAAAAAACAGAGGAGCCTCCTTTAGCATTGTTTGCAATCTGTGCGCCCTTCGGCCCACCAAGTCTTCTGGAGATACCGCAGAAGGAAGTCATGTTCAAGAGCAAGCACAAGCTTGATCTGTCTCTAGTCTCTATGGATCAACGGTGAGTTTTTTAACAACTCATCTTTCTGGTTAAGAATCCTGGAAATCTAGACTCTTGACATTCATGATGTCAAAAGCCAGAACGCAACAGATTATTTTCATTTGTTTCTCAATGCATTGCTTAGTTTGCCCTGGGTTTAAAAATATCAAGATATTAAAACGATGAAAACTAGAATAATGTATTGTAGTTAACAATCATTTCGAATTGCGAAAACCTATTTGCTACGTGATTCAACTGTTACATATTTTAAAATAAGATTCAAATTCAAATTCAAATTCTGTTTATTAAAAATCATTAGCTTAACATTACAGAATATTATTCCAATGCGCTAAACTATGTACTATAATAAAATAGAATAATATAAAGGTAACAACATGGAGATCAAAGAGAACTAAAATAAAATAACTTTGTACAAATAAAGAAAAACTAAAATATATGTACTACCTACCTACCTACAGCAGGTATTATAAATATAAATAATCTTTTAAATAATTACCTAAACATACGTTATTACTAACAACATACTAGGTACCTAGTTCTATTAAATACTCGTATTTAAGACGGTATGACTAGACGACGACGACGACGACGGTGTGAGATTGTGGGGTTCTCAAAATTCATTCTGATCGTGATAATAACTAGAAAATACTAAAAATTCTCAATATTGTTCCAATAAAAACGTGCCGTTGAGCAAAACGAACAAGAATAAAAGAACAATAACGGAAACGCTTGAGCTTTTAGAAACCATAGAATATTGGTAATTGACGAACGAATAGCCATGACGAAACTGATTATCTTTAAATAGGAATTTTACGGTGATAGAAAAAATATTTGAAGTTGAAGTGCCTAGCCAAATGGTGTCGATAGTGGTGTAGAATCTAACAAAGATTGGCCTGTTGAAAACAAAGACTTGTTTTGAAATACTGGTTCTCAGACAAGAATATAAATTATTCAGTTACTAGAAGCAGTGAGATTTATCTGAAAACCAATACCAGGCCTACCACAAGCTCTGTGTGAGTGCTGACTAAATAATACCTACGTCGAAACAACACACACTCAGTATCTAATACACTGGTTAGAACTCACACAGACTTAAAACCGGAGCCAGATAGAGCTTATGGTAACTAACGCGTTTTCGTCTTTTCATTGTTTAGTCAAGTTCTTTTTTTCTATCAGTCCATGTCCATTGTCCACCTTTTAATTTTGTTTGTCTTTTTTCAGAATGACTGAATGTTGTGTTCGTATTTCAGGGGTAAGATGCTACTTGGCTACACGGACGCCGAGCTCGGCAACATGGGAGGTTACGACCTAGTGCATTACGACGACTTAGCTTACGTAGCGAGCGCTCATCAAGAATGTAAGTACCTATAACACCAAATTTGTCTTTAGCTTTGTTGAAAATACAATACTTAAGGTTGTTCGATTCCGATACAAACTGAATTTACACAACTATGGGCAAACAAAGTATAAATGTACACTGAAATAGCTGTAATAGAATTTTACAGTGGTCTTTATTGCCGGCCAGTTATATAAAGTTGGAGAAAACTGTAGGATAACAGAAATATTAATAAAAAAACAAAAAAGAATTTTTTTCGTTATTCTTTCTAACGGGCACTAGCTTTTAGCATAGTCAATTTTGTACATCACTGTTTCAAAATAGACGTAAAGTCTGTTAGTTCTTTTTCTGAAGCCCCGACTGCCACGACCTACGGCTGACACTCCAACTTTATATAACTGGCCGGTAATAAGGACCACTGTAAAAGCCTATTACAGCTATTTCAGTGTACATTAATACTTTATTCGCCCATAGTTGTGTAAATTAAGTTTGTATGGAAATCGTACCCCCTTAAGTTATTAGCAGCCTTAACAAGAAGTCAACTACAGGATGTAGAGTAGACCTCTTTTATAGATTTATCAGGATGAACAATATTTTGATTGACTGTTTTGTGTAGACTTTTCAGCCGTTGATCTATTTCACTCTGATTCTTTATTTCTTTCTGAGGTCAAGTTTCATCATGGGGTCATGGCTGAGCTGGTAGTAACTCTGCCTTCTGCACCGTAGACAGTGGGTTCGATCCCCACCAGTATTTGTGTGGTCAACATAGATATTTGTTCCCTTCCTGTGTGCTAGATTGAATTCTAAGTACCTATGTCTTTACTCAAAAAAAATACCAGCTATTTGGTTCCCATTATACAAGCTCTGCTTGTTTGGGGCTGCATAGTGTGTTTAGCATTGTCCACAAGATTTATTATTGATTATTCTTATCTTTTGGATTGTGTGAAGGATTACATGGGTAAGAAAGGAGTAACTGTTGAAATAACGGCTAATAGAGGAGAGTGGAGAACGAAAACCTGTTGTGCTGACCCTACATAAAGTGGGACAAGGACACGAGAATGATGATTCTTGTTTGTTACAGTACTAAAGACAGGGGCTTCCGGCATGATAGCGTACCGCTTCCAGGCGAAGGACGGTCAGTGGCAGTGGCTGCAGACTTCCTCACGCCTAGTCTACAAGAACTCCAAACCTGACTTCGTCATCAGCACACATCGACCGCTCATGTAAGTTGAAGAGATTTCAACCTAAATCACTCCTGATTTAATAATTTCTTCTCTCGTTTGATTGCAAACAAGACATACTTAATGATAAGGCCAACGTTGAAAGTGAAAGTCTAGAAAATAGCTGTACAGATGTAAAGTAAATAGCCCAGATTGTAGTAATCGAGAAAACTAAACGACAGGAAGTCGATATAAATGGTCAATAGTACCATAATCTCAGTAGCTGACGTTTTAGGAACGATAATGCTGTCAATGGTGATATTTGTTTAGAGCTCATGAATTCAATAATTTCCTTCCAGGGAAGAAGAAGGTAGAGATCTCCTCGGCAAGCGAACGATGGACTTCAAAGTGAGCTACCTCGACACTGGTCTCACCAGTTTATACTTCTCAGAGTCAGAACAGCTGTCTGGTTGTGAGACCACTGTAACAACGCCTCCCAGAGCCGCCAGACGATATAAGACTCAACTAAGGGATTTCTTGTCAACATGTAGGAATAAACGAAGAGCTCCAACAACGCCCGCGCCTCCTCCAGTAGATTATTTAGCAGCTGACGCGGTAGCAGCAGCTTATACCAACCTAAACGGGGCGTACACAGCACCTTATGGAGAATACCCCCCAGCCCCAACATTACACTACCCCCCTCCACCTTTAGACGACAGGTTTCTCACCACAGACAATCTCTTCCATCAATACAAACCCTTGTCTTACCACTATACTCCTTACGCTCCCAACGGCTTCCTAGAACCGGCGCCGCCAGGGTATGAAGTAGCTCCGACGTACCATCGACCGCCGTCGCGGGAGTATACCTACGTGGACAGTACCGGTCGATACATGAGTCCTATCACTGGGGAAAGGAGGTCTCCGAGCGTGGTTCCAGGACCCAGTCCAGCAGGGTCGAATGGATCCACGGAGCAGGAGAGGATGCAGCAGACGCAGTCGGCAGAGGTTCCACGGCAGACGGTGCTGATGTGGGGCGCAGGTGGAACGGCTCAAGAGGTCCCGGTGGAGTACTCCCCCCCTCAGGTTTGGCGCTACCATCCATCTCACTACCACACCGCTGAGGCGACTCAATAACGGCTTATTGTGCAATTTTGGTTTAGCTTTTTTAATGTCTTCGATCGGAAGCTAAGCGAGACGTGAACTATTATGGCACGGTGAGAAATGGAGATGTAGGTATATTTGAAAGCTTTACTAGAAGCTAAAACTTACAGAACTACAGAAAGGAATTCAACCGTTTAGCAGGCACTTTAGCCTCAATTTTTTCGAGTTTATAACAAAGTTTCAGTCATGATAATTTTAGCGTTACCAGCCACTTTTTGTTTCTTTTAGCTTTTAATTACCTACTGCTCAAAAGAAATGTTTCATAATACGCTAGGTCTATGTACACTTGTATAAAAAATGCGGTATATAATGAAGATTGCTACTAAGATACTAAATTCACAAATAAATTGAACATTTGAGTATGTTTTACAAAAAAGTTCAATAGTGGTTGAATTTTTGTAGTGGTGAATACAAAAAGGCATCGCCATGACAGTTTTACCGCAGTGTCTGAAACAACTAAGTGTCAGTGTCATGCTAATTGACAGCGTTAGTTGTCAAAATGACATTTACACTACTTCTCGTCATGCCCATGTCATGTCGGTCCGCCATGTTTTGGGTGCGTTTTGTTGCTGTCTTTGACCAAAAAAATCTTTATGTACAACCAAACGAAGTAGAATTGAAGAAAAATAACATTTTAAACCGAATTCTACATTGCTTAGCTGTATTTAAGATTGGTGTACGTAGACCTAGCGTGGGCTCCATAGTTCTATGAAACATCTCATTTCTTGCCACTCTTGCCGTATTAAAGTGTCCGTGAGCGAAGCATTTGTACGATTTTTTTCTAATTTTAGGTTAGTGATTTCAATTTACTTTGTTACCATTTATTTCTCTTTGATACCTCGCTCAGTGGTTCGTAAGGTAGACCATTAAGGCAACCGTCCACCAAAACAGAGGTAAGATCACACTGCTTTGGTGGATGATTCGTGGTATTTTAGGTCTTATCAGACTTACAGGGTCCTTCCATTATTGTCTGTAGATAATCTGTAAATTATTCGAGAATTTTATCCAAATATTAATAAATGATAGTCGATTTTCTAGCTAATGTTATTTTTAAATAATATAAGTTCCACGCTATGCAATATTAAGTTTTGTAAATATTGTTTGTTGTAGAAAACTGAGCATGGATGATTTAGATTCTTAAAAGAACATTGCATTTTTCCAAGCATCTAAAGAAAAAACCTGTGTAATCACGTATTTGCTCAAAACGACATTTTAAATCACTGCAAAACAGTAAATAATTTAAAAAATAAAAACTATAGGCCTCCCACAAGCACTGTCTGGCTCTGTCTCTGGTTTTGAGTCGGATGCGAGTGCTCACCAGTGTATTATACTGTGTGTATGACATTACGGCGTAAGATTTATTTAGTCAACACTCACACAGGCTGAAAACCAGAGCCAGAGACAGAGCCAGACAGAGCTTGGGGTAGGCCTACTGAGCATCTTTATTATTTTTAAATCATCCGTACTCAGTATAATAAAGCTTCAGCTTGTTTAGAAGTTCGAATGCTTGAAATGAACGCAGAACTGACTTCCAGAGGCAAATAAGTATTATTTTATTAGGAGTCTTTAAATTTGATTGGTTATTATTATTTTGAATTATTTCAACAAATTACATCAATTAAAAAAAATTACACTGAGTTGCAAAAATACATATCAAATACTAGTATAGAAAGAAATCAACAAAATATATTTTTAAATAAGCACGCACTATGAAATTGTTGTAGTTGTCTTTATAAAAATAGTTGTAGTTTATAAATATCCAAAATTTTGCAAAAAAGAGTAAAGTTAGAGACTTATTCAAGTTTGTATCAAATTTTTGATTTTGATTTTTCTTTAATCAAAGTGGGCCTATTTAAGAAAAATAACTCTCAAAATATATAATCTAATTCTACGTTAATATGAATATTTATTTACCTCTTCAACATATTTTTATAGAGACATCAAAAGCACAGCCTTGCCAACGCCTATCACAATGTAAATACACAATTATGTGCCTTTATACATAATAATCTCATAATATACTTCCATTTATAAATCATAATAATATTACTAAGAAATAATATTAAATGGTTTTTTTCGTTGGTACAGTGAACAACGTTGGCAAGGCATCACCGAGTGGCTTAAGAATATTACCTATTCTTCCGATATTTATAGATTTTATAGAATAAGGAACTTTATGACTTCTATGTGTGAATAAAAAAACAATAATCTTTTTCAATGCAAATTATCAAAATGTAAAAAATATCCAACAATCCAACAAAAAAGCACAGGTTTGTATATCTTGACTTTGAATAAGTAATTGATTACTTTTGCAATAAAATATCCAACGAGATATATTTAATTGTATAAAATCCACAGGACAACATTACCGAAAACGCAGATATCTGTATACCTTGACTTTGAATAAGTAATTGATTACTTTTGCAATTAAATATCCAACAAGATATTTTTAATTGTATAGAATCCACAGGACAAAATTATCGAAAAAGCACAGGTTTGTATATCTTGACTTTGAATAGGTAATTGATTACTTTTGCAATAAAATATCCAACTAGATATTTTAAATTGTATAGAATCCATATGACAAAATTATTGAAAGCATTGTATCTTGACTTTTAAAAGTAATTGATTACTTTCTTAATACATATCAGTCATATCTTTAAAGTTTAACTAAAAAATTGTATAATTTTAGATGTTTATAAAATAGAGCAGTGTGTTCAGTTTTTATAAAAATAAATTAATGTCACTTTAATTAGTAAGAATTTCAAAATGAATTTGCTCTAATTTATTCAGTAACTGTAAATAAGTAAATAAGATTAGTCGCTTTGTATTATTGATTTATAATTATTTATATTGAACATAATAATTAAGGTAAATATAATTATTATTCCAACAATTTACTGTATTTATTTTAGCATAACATTATTATGTAATTAAAAAGAAAATTAAATAAATTTTTCATGCCACTGATCTGCTTTATTTATTATTTTCCCTAAACTATAAAATTTAGGTATAAAAAAAATATCAATAAGCTTCCTACTTAATTTCATTGGAAGAGTTTTGTAGCATATTATGAATAGATTACTATAATTTTGAACCAATAATAGCACACGCAGTACACAGACACAGTAAAGTATAGTAAACCTACTTATCTCCAATTAATTCTTGATCTTAGCTGTAATCTTTGCGTTGAACGTAGAAATTTAAATTAGCGCCATCTAGTGTCAATCATAAGCAACAGAATGTTTGCTTGTAAACTTTAGGGCTACGAGGGAACCTACATAAGAGCGCGACAAGGCTGTAAAGATTTGACGTCCACGCCAAAGTTAAGGTGGTTTGTGTGACAAAACATAGATGGCGTTTGAGTTTAATTTTGTTTAAACTTTTTATTTCGAACTTCAGGAACACAGTTTACATCATCGTTACTGACCCATTAAGAAACTAAGTACTACGTTCCAAATAATTCAGTATTTTATTATTATAAAGCAGTGTGTTCATTTTTAATTATTATTGTACAGCCAAAATATTTTTAGTTTTTGTTCAAATTTTCCAATTTACAAGTATTTTGTAGATTTTTTAGTCGTAACTTTGACCAAAATAAACATGCTATTCCTTTTAAAATCCAGGGGCATGAGCACTCAAACATGGAATAAATAAAAAAGCTATAAAAAACCCAGAAATTTTAAACAATATATTACTTATATAGGTATGTTTAGGAAATTATAGTAACATAATGATAGTGAATTGGATACGAAGTCGCAAGAGACTTCCATAATACTTCCTTAGCATTACTTTATTTGTTCGATACCTAATACCTCTGAGTATCGCAAGTCGCAACGTCATTAGGGGAGTATAACAACATAATTATTATACAGGGTGTTTGACAGAAATCGGTTGATACGACAAAGTATAGGTGAAAAGGAAGGAAAACCCAATGCTGTCATAATTTTTGTCTATCTTATACTAAAACACCCTGTATACAGGGGATCTTTATGCGGACAACGAACAAGGTAAAAATTGATATTGGGAGATAACTGTAAGGTCCGTTTTCAGAAACAGTGCTTGAGATTTTTGATATTCAATGGAGAACTGTCAAAGAATCTATATGCTTGAGGCTCGACTCAGACTCAAGCACTAAGCTGTTTCTAATTACGGACCTATGTCACTGTTCATTAAACACAATGTATTTCGTTTTGTATGTTTAGATGTTATTGTTTTGGTACTCGTAAATAAACAAAATGATGTGAGAGCGAGTGGCGCGTGCGGTGATTAGATGGAACAAGCTATAGAGCTGCTAAAAAGCCTAATAATAAGTAAAAAATAATGTTCAAAATTTGGGCATGTGACAAATTTGTCATCACACCACACGCCGCAGAACCAGATTCCAATCACACCACCTGGATGCCTGGTTTTCCACAACTGCTAGTTTTTCGTAGTCCGTCTTGCCGCGCATGAGTAATAGTTATGGAATGAACTGCGTTTTTTGGTTTTTCCTCGGAGCTTTGACATGGGGTCTTTTAAAGGGTCAGTTTATGTTTTCTTAAAAGACTGACAGCGCATCAGCATCACCTCTGGTGTTGCAGATGTGAGCGACGACTGCGCTGCATCAGGTGATCCGTCTGTTTGTCTGCCAGCTATGGCATAAAAAATATGTAAGATATATAGTACAAGAGTACCTTTTGGCAACCTACTAGACATCCGCAAAGTATCAGGTCAGGGAACGCTTAGTGTTTTATTACATAATTTGCAAGTATATCATTTACTCAATATTCAAAGTAAAAAATAAAATACATTCTTCAAACCTACAGTACACATTCATAGCAGCAAATTTTCTCATCAAGCTAAACAAGAACCAGTCTACTAAGCTATAAGAACCATAATGCTATAACATGAATTATTTTACAGCCAGTGTTTCCCACAGCGTTCTCTAATTCCCAGAACCATCACATTCCTGAACACAAAGAACCTAACGGGAAACCTTCCCTTAGGCTCAAAAGGGTCTCTACCTGCTTCTTTTTTTTGTAACAAGCTAATAACCTTACAAACATTCTGCCTCCCCTGTTGGTAAGCGTTGTAACCTATAGACCAAGGAATATAATACTCTCTACGAGAGCTATAGACTATAGACGCTTGCAATATCAAAATATTCTCGCTCGCACGTTGTTTATTAAAGATAGTGTTCTAGTTATTTAGCAAGTTCATAATTGTATTGTTTTATTTGGAGAAAAATGAGTAAATTAAGATAATTAACTTAAATTTCTTGCACACTTGAAGACAATTTTTTTGGCAAACCATGGTAAAATTATTGTAAATAAAATAAATATTGTAGACAATTCACCCGACACTATCTAGCCCCAAACTAAGCAGAGCTTGTACTATGGCAACCAGATAGGTGATTTATAATACTTTTATAATTTTTTATTTTAAATGTATGTAGGTATTATAATTTTTGACTTATTTGTTCTCAGTATGGATCAAAAATCACAACCTATAGCGCAGAAAGCAGAGCTACCACCAACTAAGCTGACAGGCCCGTCAAATATACAGGCCAGTGGATTATAATTCTCTAGTATTTTGTAACTTTTACTTGGAGGCAGTTTTTTATATGAAGTGGTATTATCATCTCTTGCACGTTCCTTCACAGTCGGTTAAACCACAGTAATCTAACGAACCAGCACGCACAAGCCATCCAGCTTTCGAGTGGATAACACGTTGATAAAAAAATAAGTTTATAAATAAAAAGTGTGGAAAATGCAGTTGACGGACGCTTTGTGTTATGCACTTTTGACGGTGAGTGTACTTTCTTTAATAATTAGATGATTATCATCATACCATTTTTGTTTTCAAAATTTTACAAATTGTGTTTTTTTTAATCTTTATAGTATTCTGAATAACATATTCAAACTATTTTTTGAATGACTTTAAAAAGATTACGGGAATTTGGTATAGTGAAAACGTTATTCTTGAAAATATTCTAAGGGTTACCTATGTTTGGATTTAAGTTTAATTATGATTTTTGAAAACTTACGAGTACAATATTGAAAATTTTAGTTTTATATGCAGTATAGATGTTTTGTTTGAGAATGTTAAAACTGTCACAATTACCTAATATGTAACAGAAATTAACTACTGTTAGTTATGAATATTATGTAGATATGAAATAGGTTAATTAGATGCTACGTAAATATTAATACATATTATATAACCACTGAAATGCTAAGCGGTTTAATTTAACTGCTATTTAAATAATATAAGGTTTGTATTGTACCTACTTATTATACAGCCTCTTCTACGCTTACGCTTGTTTTCTAATCTAAGAATAAGAATATTTTTGTCTTGACTTAGAAAAATATATTTTTTGAGAACCATTAAAATAAGGTACGACAAAAAATTGGAAGTAAAATGGGCCGACTTATCGCTAAAAGTAATCGCTTTCTGACATATATTTACCTATGACAACGAGCAGTCTATTAAACCGCAGGCTATAGAAACTTGTTGCCGCGGTGCGTAGAGGTGTAAAAAGACAATTCCTAAATTAAATCTCTACGGGGTGTTTTATGAACGGAGACGTGTAGGATTCCAAAAGTATTGTATAAATGTAGCTTGTGCTAAATAATATTTTTGAATAGTTCTACATTTAATATCATTCCATCAGACAATACCTGATTTAATCTTTTTTTAATAATTCTCTACATTACTATTTAACTTGAACTGTAGGTACCTTTTTGCGAAAATATCTAAAATTAAAAATAATTCCAAGGAGTACCTTGGTATATTACAACAAGATTACAACCAATCAAATCAGAAAAACCATGTGAAAGTAGATAACCAACAAATAGAAAAGTATATTTCATATTTTTATTATACGCGAGAACATCAACAAGAAAAACATGTTTTGCAAACATAAAAATAATAAGCAACTTTTGACGTCTATTTTGATTTGATATTTCCCTGATTGGTAGGTATCTTTTGTCCTAACCTTTTGCTCCCTATAAATTATCTAAAACAAAATGGCTCTGAGATTTTCCGTGTAGGTTGAATAGTGACGATTTTTAAACTGTTTTATTCAGCTTGACCTGTTTGATTTTTGCTTGGGTCAAATTTTGCAAGCTGTTAGAACCATGAAGTTTCACGGTGGTTCTTTTTAATAACTTCAAAACGCCATAAAAGTTAGGTCAATCAAGTCCAGCAGTGGAATTCTTCAGGCTGATGATGATGTATGGCCAAACTCAAAACTTGCCAGTTGAACAAAATGTTGGAACCACAACGTCGTCCTTGTGACTTTTTATATACTTGTTGACTTTGAACTAATATAAGTAGAATAATCTAAAATGTAGATAACAATACAACCTTTGATTTTAATTAATCAAATTCATATTATTATAAAGAGGAGAGATTTGCATTTTTGTATCTTAAAAATATACAAAATGCAAATCTTTCTTCTCTCAAACAAACTCAAGAAACTACTGCACCGATTTCAAAAATTATTTCACCATCATGATGCTACATTTTCCCTGAGTAACATTGATTATATTATATAGTTTAGTAGCGATCCATTCTACTTAAAAAAAACGGCCAAGTGCGAGTTGGACTCGCCCATGAAGGGTTCCATAGCAACAAGTAAAATAATAAAAAAAAATAACTTTTAGTTCGTCGAAAGGTATGCGGTTTACGATTTATGACGTATAAAAAAAAACTACTCACTAGATCTCGTTCAAACCAAATATCGTTGGAAGTTCGCATAGTAATGAACATCATGTATTTTTTTTCAGTTTTATCATTCTCTTATTTTAGAAGTTAGAGGGGGGAGACACACATTTTACCACTTTGGAAGTGTCTCTCGCGCAAACTATTCAGTTTAGAAAAAAACTATATTAGAAACTTCAACATCATTTTTGAAACTTATTCATAGATACCCCCCCCCCCCACACTGGGTTGGTATGGGGATGAGGACCCCCAAATTTTTTTGTTTTTTTGTTATTTTTGTGTAAAAATCTTAATGCGGTATACAGGCAGAATACATCTACTCGCAAAGTTTCATCAGTCTAGCTCTTATAGTTTCGGGAAAAAATGGCTATGACATACGGACGGACAGACAGACAGATAGACATGACGAATCTATAAGGGTACCGTTTTTGCCATTTGGCTACGGAACCCTAAAAAGATGTGAAGCAACTGCATTTCCACTTTTCCACCCGTACGAAGCCAGGGCAAGTTATGAATATAAATGGCTTTGACAGAAAACTAGCGTGTATATTGCCAAACTTCAGCATTCATTAGATATTTTAGTAGAGACTGTTTTTCATTTTCCATATTTTTGAAGCGTTAACTTCTCTAAGTAAACTTCTTTTCTCGTTTCATAAAAAAATATTTGTGTTTTGTTTTATACCTACTGAATGTCAAAGGTATAGGGGGGCTAAGTGAAGCATGCCATACTCTTAAGTAGGTCAACCCTGACCTAATTCTGTGTCAAGTTAGCCTTTGAACACATCTGATTAACCAATAATTTTATACTTTTACGGGCAGCATGACTTTATTTTTACGCAAAGCGTTTATATTTTTATAAAAAGCTTTAATTCCCTTCAAATGTTCTCACGATAGTACTTCACATCGGAAAGTGCGGCTGTGCCGTGTGTGTCCGTGACACATGACACTTCTTGGTCACTATAATATTGCGACATTTGATATTAAGAGCAACGTGAAGCATGGAGGTCAGATAAGAAGGTCAAAGGTCAAACCAGCCCGTTCTTTCAACTTTTTTAATGGAAAAACTTAGTGATATCAGGAATAGAGAAGTTACAGGCATATTAGGCTTAGTACCTGTATGCCTCAATTTGATATACGCATTTAAGTGCATTACTGGGTACGAACTTAACGCACGTGGCCTACGAAGCTTTCTTATGTTTATCACTTAAAACCAGGTGAGTCATATTATGCTAATTTCAAAATAAAAATCAAATCCGGTCATAAATGACAAAGTTATGCATTATCAAACATTAAAAAAAAATACCATCGAATTGAGAACATCGTCCTTTTTTATTTCATCATCATCATCCATCATCAGTCCACTGCTAGATATAAGCTTCCTCTACACATTTCCAGGAAGAACAAATAGGAGCCCTTTCCATTCATCGACTTCCCGCGATTTTAACAATGTCGTCGGTTCATCTGGTGGGTTTCGTTTCGTCTTCCGGTTCGTGTTCACCATTTGAGAACCCATCAATGGCTATCGGTTCTTCATATTTATCTGTTTATCATATTTTTTATTTGATGTCCGTTAATTAAACAATTACGTGAAATAAATAAACATAGGAGCGATTACAGATTTCTCCGAAAACATTTCTCTCGAAAACTAGATTTTGGAAAGATAATCCGTGTAAAGATTAATCCCAAACCAGTTTCAATGGTGAAAGGCTTTCATTTCGGGGTTATTTTTATGCGTACAAAGCATTGTTGTTGTATATTGTTGTTTGTTGTTGTTGTGATCGCGGGAAGTCGGTGGATGGAGAGGGCTCAGGGTCGTTTTTCGTGGCAATGTCTAGAAGAGGCCTATGTCCAGACTTCTTCAGGCTTATAATAATGATGATTTTGAGTACACATTGTGTGTGGTTTTATAGTAGGGTGTATACATTTTACAAAAACTAATGAAATTCAAGAACTATGAGCGAAAGAAGTATGTCAGGATCTTAGCAAGTGGAAATCCGTGATCTCTGCCTACCCCCATGGGAATGAAGCGTGATTTTATGTATATATATGTGTACTAAGAGTTGATCATAAAAGCATTCTGTCCCCAGATACCTTAGCACAAATTCTATTGAAAAAATTGAACCCACGACATTAGGAACGGAAGGTGTAGCCCCTACCACTAAGCCACCAGTGCTCTATTTTGATGATGATGAGAAATTACAATTTTAGCAATATCTATAAAAAAATATGTCAAAATTATTGGACAATACGTTTAGTTTAGTTTAGTTTAGTTTTAAAAAAATAACTACGTATCTTCGGGTGGTTCCATCCGTTTGTGCTGTAATTATCTCGTAAGAAAAGTGTTAGTCATTGTGAAATAGTTCTCATGTACTTATAATAACTTTCAGTAGCGGAAGAGTAATGATGATGTTGAATGAAAACGGTAAAACTATGGGAATGTATTGATTGTTTGATTACTTTCTTAATCATGTACTGTACTAAAAATAAATTCCTATATTACATGCTATACATTTTGAGATGAATCCCCCCGTGAATCGTATAATGAAAATAACAAAAATAATATTTATTTACACAAATAAATTTTCAAAATACAAACTAAAATATAGTTGAGCTATCTGCAGACCCTTACAACTACCGATAGTTCGACTGATACAAATCAGAAAACTAAACACATACAGAACGGCAAACATTGGAAAACATTTAAGCACAAAAAAAACACAGCAATAGCTCTTGCTGTATTTCGGTTTCAAAGGTGTGGGTGCCGCTGTATTTACTGGCACGTGAGGCTGAACATAATATGTATGCCTTAGGTGATGGACGCAGGGCAGTGCATCACAGTGTAGGACGCCCTCCGGCAAGGCGAGGCAACGATCTGCAAAATGAAGCTGGCAAGCACTGGTGGAGAAGAGCCGAAGACCGGGCTCAGTGGCGCAACTTGGGAGAGACCTACGTCCAGCAGTGGACTGATACAGGTTGATGATGATGATGATGACCGGATAGAAAGCTGTTATCACTTACCATCAGTCAGCAAGATACCTAGGTACTTTACTCAGGAACTATTGATCTGGATATCCGCGTTAGTAGTAGCTGATATCCGCGTAAGACTTGATTTGAGAACGTAGCTAGTAATTATTAGTCTCAGTACTGTCATTAGAAGTAAAATGATTAAATAGTGCAAGTGTATCTTGGACGATTCAATCTCACTGCAGGACGTCCTACAGGCTTCCTAGGCAATCGAAATTGAACTTGCGTTACACGCATAGTTCAATTTCCTCATGTTTGTGATCGGAATATTATATTTCCAGTTCATTTAGATGTGATAATGAGTGTCTTAAATACGTGTGTCTCATAATGTGAGCATGTGTGAGTCTCATATGTGATAATGTGTGTCCCACATGTGATCATGTGTGAATTTCAAATGTGTCATGAATGAGTCTCATATGTGATGATCATATTAAGTGAGTTTAATGTGTGATGATAAATTGTTCATATTTGATCATGTGTGAGCCTCATATGTGGTAATGAGTGTTTCATATGTGATCATGTGCGAGTCTCTTATGTGATCAAGTGCGAGTCTCATAATGTGATAATGAGTATTTCATATGTGTTCATATGTATGAGTCTCAAAACCTACGTAATTTATATGGAGAACGCCACGGTGTGGCCGATCTTTTAGTGCTTGCCATCCACAATCCTGTCCGCCCCTGACTTTCACAATGTCAACAATCTTGCTGCAGGACGTCCTCGCTGTCAATATAAGCTAGGAATATAACCATGAGGGAAATGTAACAACAGAACACCATTGTCACTTACTGTGTTTATGTGACACTTTACTTTCGCTTTACCGTAATAACCGTAATGACGACATTTTGCTATGTGCACCATGATATGGCATTTGAGGGATCAACCATGTGGGTTCTTTTGGTTTGGTACCCTTACATTAGATAGCGTTTAAGGACATTCTGAAGAACGTGAATAATTTTTGTCATTAAATAGTTGAAATGAAATGAAATGAAATTTTATTTGCCAAACGTCAGTTAGATAGTAGGTACGAGTGAATTTTATCTATGCCTAAAAGTAACTATAATACTAGTAGATGTACATAATTAGTAGCATTATACTAGAAAGGTAACTAAAATAGACAGAAACCCAAGTAGGTTGTAGGTAAGAGGTGACATGAACTTGATTTGGCGGCATCAAAAACCACGCTAGGTTGAAAAACCTGTGTTGTGGTATAATTATTTGATTCAAAGTCAAAGTGACTTATAATCACTTTAAAAAAACTTAAGTTTATTAAGAACCAGCTCCAGGTGATCAAGACTACTAATTTACAGAGTCGTTCCAACCGTTTTTTAACCGACTTTATTATATATATATATATTTTTTTTTAAAAGGAGGTTCTGAATAAGGTTGTATATTTTTAAATGTTTGTTATCGCATTTTTTTAACTAACACAGTTTTTTAACTAGCTCGGGAGACTATGGGTTCAAAAAAGATTTGTGAAACCTATTTATTAAGTCAATAAACATTACTTTACATTACTTTACTTTACTTAACTTCGTATTTATGAGCCGATATGAAAAATACTTTTTTATCTGAAAGCTCAATTTGGAATTTGGAAGCACCAAATTATTCTTATAGAAATTTCATCAAAATCGGTACGCAGTTTGGCCATTACATTGATTTCTCAAGTTTTGTAAACTTATATTATTTTAAGACTCTTTTAAAGAATATAACAATGACACATTTAAGTTAGAGACCGTTGCTTTGAAGCCCAGACCTCAAGACTAATTAGCCCAGATAATTAGCAATCTTATTCTTCTTCTTATCGTGCCACTGGCTCTTTCGAACCAAGTGTGGTGAAAGGGTTTAAAGTGCGCCTCAAAGAGACTCCTTTTATAATTAGCAAAGCCAACTAACCGTTACACAAATATCACCTGCTGGCTTACTAAGCTGTGACCAGTTTCACTTATCGAAAGTGAACTAAATAACATGCCTTGCAAAGGTTAAAAAATTGAAGAAAAATTTTTTTTTACCGCATTTTTCGTGGAAAAAAAAAATTGTTTTGCCATTAGAAGAGTTCTTAGCAAAAGGCTCATCCAGGGAAGTACTAACACCATGCCTATTTCTGCCGTGAAGCTGTGTTTCGGTTCGTAAAGTGACGGCGAAATTACCGACACGTAAGGCTTAAAATCTGTATCAGAGAATTCATCCTCACACCTTGAAGCCTGCGTGGTCGCGCACCGTTCGATTTCAGAGGAACTTCTTCCCGCGAACACTCAGGCTGTGGAATGATCTCCCTGCTGAGGTTTTCTCTTAGAACTATAGCATGGGGTTCTTTGAAAAGATCGTTTTAAAAGTTTTAAAGGGTCGGCCACGCGCTCTGGTATTGCAGGTGTCTTTCACCGCTTTCCATCAAGTGGGTCACATATGCTTGACTGTCTACTTAATTGTATATAACAAAAATAAGAATATAGATGGTGAAGTAAACTATTGAGATCAAAAAGTGTTTATCTTGAAAGTGTCGTCAGTCTCCTTGATATGCGGTTAAGCACTGATGGGGTTATTGAACCTGACGAGCCGAGGTTAAACTAACTTCCTACAATCCATTCTAATGTCCCATTTAGTGCACTTTCTACAACCAGGAGAACGCCACTGAGGTGATAGGCAACATGATATTAAAAAACTGGCAGTAGTAGGTAGTAGAGCTTTTGTGTGTGGCTCGTCCGGGGAAGTACTACCACTATACAATTATGTTCAGTTCAGTCCATTTATTTATCACATTATCAAAATTGACTGTAATACTAGGCATGTCCGTTTTTACAATATTAATAACTAAAAATGCCTATTCCTGCCGAGAAGCAGCACTGCTGTGTTTCGGTTTTAAAGGTGTGGGTGCTGGTGAAATTACTGGCACGTGAGGCTGAACATTTGTATGCCTCAAGTTGATGGACGCAGGGCATTACATCGTAGAGCTAGTTTGACGTGTGACCTGTGAGGCAATGCTTTGTTATTGGCGATGGATACCACCTAACATCAAGTGGGCCGTATTATGCTTGTTTCATCAGCTAGATGTTTAAAAAAAACTACGGCTTGTATACTTGCACTTCTACTATAACAAATCAGTATAGTACTACAAACAGAACTTCTTACAAACCTATGCTAAAATTAAAATTCACCTCATCTTTTTAGAACAATAGACTTTCATAATATTTCATATTCCATGTATAATTATTATATTATGTATAGACAGAATGACCCTAGAGATCTTTATTATCATAAATGAAAGCATCACGTGTTTTGGTTTAGCAATGAGCATTTGTTTCTAAAATCATTATGTTTACAAAGAAAAATTTGCATGTTTTTGAGTTGTCAGAATAAAGAGTGGAAAGGCGTTGGGCTTGCAACCCGTCACGTTAGAAAGGCTTAAGGCCCGGCCACATCAAAGCGATAACATGACAGCGATGCTTGTATCGCTGTCATGTTATCTCCGTAAAATATTTATCGCGGTGTTACGCATATCGCTGTGCTATCGCCTTGATGTGGCCGGGTTCATGTAAAATAAAGATAATCTCCATCTAAGGTATATTTTTTTATTATAATAGCTAAACGATTTTGTTTGTGTACAACTGTTAGTAACAGTTAGCTTAATAACATACTGAGACTTTCAACATAGGTACGTGTAGAAATCGAATAACAAACAGCAGCTGACATGAATTACAAGAAAAACCGCGTGAAAAACTCACTAAACTACTTATTGCATCAATAAGTACTGAGCGTTTGATATTTTCGTGGAACTGTTTCTTCACAAACTTTTTGCAGTTAATGGACTCTTTAGCTATTGAATTAAAAACGAATTACGAACCCATATTATGTAATGTCTTGAGGTGCTCCTTTTAAGTTATACACAATCAGAAACAAAAGAAGGGGAAAGTGCAAAGCATGATAATAATCACTGTTTAATTCCCCCTATTTTCCATTTCAGATAACCATGACAGCAACATGCATAGGAGCAGAAGGCAGTAGACACGAATTAGAAGAACGAAAAATAGACAGACGATTGAGCAGGCGAGATGCTACCGTACTCATAGATAGCATGCCAACAGATAGATCCATCCACAAGCCCAAGGTCATCTACCGACGTGTTTCCAAACAGAGGTATGGACCCAAGCCAAAGCACAGCCCTCCACGACCTAGATACGGCTCTCCGAAACCCAGCAGGAAACCAACAAAGAAATACAGGGGCAAAGTTAGTCCTAAATATGGCCCACCGAGTCGCAAGAAACACCCACCGAAACCTAGGTATGGAACCTCAAAACGAACAGTGACAAAACCAATGTATGGACCTCCGAAGAAGAAGCCACAGATGTTCCCGTCTAACTCCTACCACCCAGAACCCATGGGATTCGGAGAACCACCATCAACTTTCGATGATCACCGATCGCCTGTACCTGACTATGATGACTTTCAAAAACCTGGATTCGACAAATTCCAGAAGCCAGGATTCGACGATTTCCAAAAACCAGGATTCACTGGTTCGATTAATCATGATTTCCTAAAGCCAAGCTCCAGTGGTTTCTACAAGCCCACTTCTAACGACTTCCAAACCCCAAGTTTCAATGACTTTCAGAAACCAGCTTTCGATGGCTTCCAAAAACCAAATGTCGATGATTACCCACCAAATCAAGGCTATGCTGAACCGCCTGTTGATTCTTATGGAGCTCCAATCAAACCAAACCTTCATGACCTGACTTATTCGACAGCTCCAGGCTTTCCTGATTCAACAAGTCATTTTGACCATGATACTTTTAGTTCCTCCCTTCAATCTTGGAAGAGCTATCAACAAGACCAGAACATAGACAACAAATATGCATTTTCTAATAAAATGCCAGCATTCACAAAGCCCGATAACGATGTTTATATTGCTCCCACACCAGAAGACAGCAACGAAGAACTGGGACTCAACTCTTACTCGGATATTTACAACTACAGACAATCAATGAAGGACAAGGTCAAAAAGAAGCCTTATCAAAGTATGAAAATTATAAGAAAACCATGGAAAGGAAATAAAAAGCAACAAGATGAAGAAATTATAGTTGGTGGACAGTATGCAGAGCCACCAGCGAGATATGTGCCAAAGTTCCAACACAGTGCTCCAGTGTTTCCTGCTGATGATGATTTTGCCCCGCTTGGACAACTATCAGACCCTGAATTAGTAGTGTCAGCGACTAACTCACCGTATGTTAACTACAAAAATAGTAACATGGCTTTTAGCCCACAAAATCTTAACGATGCATTTAGTATAGTAGATAAATAGTTTTTCATAGTTAGTTACTGATTAATTAAAGTAAAAATGTTCGTTCATTCTTGTACAATTCGTTTCATATTTATAAATAATATTGAAAAAAATATGTGTTTGAAATCTTAAATTCTTAAATAATTATAAATGTTTGTATTTTTGTGTATTAAGTCACTGCCCTGTAATTTAAGATTCGGTATTAAATAGTTTTTAAATAAGAGAGTTGTATTTTCAATAAAAGTAGATTAATTATCGAAAACTATATTAAAAGAAGCTTATACAATTATTCTATCAAAAGCTTAAACGAATCTTAACATAAGCATTTACAAAACTAAAGTAGGTTAATCTAAAAGTCGTATAGGTAAATTGATGTCTACACTTTGGAACTGTAAATCAATGCATTTTCTAACATGATAGCAAATAAAACAATAGTAAAGAGCATTTAAAATAACAATTTTGGCCTAATGTTAATCACCTAAGTAACTTAAGGATAGATTATAATTTGGACTAAGATAATAATATATTTGCAGCGAATCATCTACCCAATATTATAAATACTATTATAATTTACCATCAATCAAGTAAATATCTTTAGCCTGTCATAATAATTATGCAAATCTTTAATAACGGTTATCCACTGGAAGGTAAAAAGATTTACATAGAGGCCAAAGAAAGTTGAAAATCATATACATTCATAACAGTAGACACCGGATAAAGATGTATATTAAAATAACTGCTTTTACATATTTTCGCTTTAAAGATGAAAAATATGTCAAGGGTAAGCAGCGAACAAAGAATGTGGTTAGAGCAGGTAATAACAATATTGTTTGTAAACACAGCGTTACGCAGACGCAAAAGTTTGATGAGTGTCTCGCATGAAGTAAACTAAATTAAAAGTATTGAAGATTTGCTAAAGAAAAAAGGCACATTACACTATCAGGGATAGAGAAAGAAAGTTTTCGAACCCTATCAAAGGATTTTCGACCATGGGACTAGATAGTAATAGCTAGAAAGTCTGTACAATGACTTAAAATAACACCCCTACCTTCGTCGACCGCGTTTTGCTCTCGGTACTCTAGCGTTTTGCCTTGTTATGTGCTTCTTTCTTCTAGCATTACCACAGGCAGCCCTCGCGGCTTCACAAGCGCTATGAGCTGCTTGCTTCGTTGCAGAGCATTCAGCGCAAGCACATTGTAGTTTATGCTGTAAGTGAGCTAGCCTAGCTCTGGCTTCTGACAGGTTGTGGCACTTTTCCTGTAGGCCGTACTTGGTTTTCTCTAGGACGCAATGCGCTGACTTTTCAAGCTGGGCTGCCAATTGTGTCGCCTGCACCATTAGCTTGTGCTGTGGGATTAAAGTGCATCAAATTATATTAATTTCTCTTCCTGTTCTTTTGAATGTATCTAAGTACGAGTAATACATGGGAAGTAAAGAATAGTGGTAGACTCACTGATTGTACCGCTCATATTTTTCACTTCGAATGGGTATGATGGTTGTTTTACCATGAAAATGGGTGTTTTGGCATGATTATGGCAAACAAATTTGGTGATTGTTTAATAGAACAAGAAAACTAATTGTTTCTATCATACCAGACTACAACTCTCACCAATGTGCATAGGTGCATACTACTTCTGGTACTCCAGATTTTAAGCTAAATAATTCTATTTCTATCGTAATTCTATCAAATAAAGAAAAAAGTACTTTTTTTACTTTTTTATTAAAAGTTTAGATACAAAAATTTGGTAAGTACTATCCACCATGCCTATGAACAGAGAATCATTTTTTACGCAACAAGCACGATAAAAATTTGGATGGTGATATTGTACGATAGCAGGTAGGGACACATGCCAGCATTGATGCTGCGGCTATGAAAGTACATAGCGACATGCAAATCATAGTTGAATTTACTGAATCTCTGGACGCCTGAACCTCTGGTGCCTTCGACTTTCAAATCTTCAGACCCTTGGAAAAAGAGAAAGCAAAGTTTTACGATGCGATTTGTTACAAATTTATAAGGCTCTTCAACAATTACTACCGAATAGGCTTCCAAAAGGTAAATAGCGCAAGTTGAAAATATTGTTATTAATAAATAAATATAAAATAAATTATCTATATTTTTATTCTGGTAGCAGAGTTGAAGTTTGCCAGTAACATCGTAAAACGTTGATCCTCATTGGGTAGAAATTGTTGAAGATTTAAGGGAATAATCAGCCCAAAGGAATTCACTACTGGACAAAGTAGGCTACAATAGCTCAGTAGGAAAGAAATATTGGTGAGCATCTCGACTTCTGTCTAAGCCTAGTAGGTTCATCTCTGTTTTACTACTTCGCCCTACATCGATAGAGGTGTTACTATAATGTGTTTACCTGTGCGGTAGATTGTTGAGCAGCTTGAACAGCAGAATTGACAGTGCTTTGCTGTTGGTGCACAGCTGCTGTGTTCTCAGCCACCACGGCTTCTGCCTCCTTCACCTCTTGCTGAAGCTGTTCTACCACAGCTTGCTTGCCAGCTAGCGCAGCCTCTGCTGCCTTTGCAGCTTGTAGGGCTTTCTCGGCAAGTTGAGTTTTTACCTGTGGCACGACAAGGAGTAAATCTTTGGTTCTTTCTTAAAATTAACAATAGTATCTTTTTATCTGGACATAGCAATATCAAATTAAAACAATTGCTTAGCCTTTAGGTGCGAGCTGATATTCTTAGGTATGCATATTTTTGTTTTGATCGAACGAAGTACACACAAAATATTGTTGATCATCAAGTTCAAACTAAAAATCTGTTCAGAGAAACATTTACCATATGCGAAGCCTGCGCTCCTGCCGCGTTCTGAGCCGCTTGAGCAGCCTTGGCTTCAGCCGCTGCCTTCTGCGCTATGCTTGTTGCACACTTTCCTTTACAATCTCTTTGAGTTTCCCTTATCTTATTCTCCTTCTTCTCATGCAAGTCTTGAGTAAGTTTTGGCAAGCTTCTTGACAAGTCTCTTGGCCGTTCCAATGTATTCCGTCGCTCTGGGAACCCCCACACCGTCGCCGTCAGTAGTATCAACACTAAAAGTCGCATCTATCAACACTTTTGTTTCCTTGTCATGAACAACGGCAAGTACACTTGCCAGGACACCCTAAAGCCCAACATTTATTTATTTCTTCATAGAATGGTGGATAATAAATTTTGTTGCGTGTTTGCGAAACAAATCACAATCGGTCTGACAGAATGACAGACAGCATGATTTTCATTTCAGCTCAGGATTTGTCTATGTTTAGGTTTAAGGTTCTACTCTGTATCAAAAAACTCTGGATTTGCAAACAAGTTATAAAAATAAATGTTAACAATTAGACTCTATCCTAATAGCTGTACCAAACGTTCCTCTCTTTGCTTCAGACGCCTGAAAATTTAACTTAGTAAGAATAATGTTGTAACAGTTGTACTTTTTAGTCATACGAACTTATTCGCAAAAACTTTCTGGCAGCAAAAATATTTTACCAGAGAGTAAAGCTTTTAGAAGAAAATAAAACTGTCACGTAAAAAGCTGTCATGGTCATGGATTAAAATTATATTGTGTAAAAATATTCGGGAAATTCTGGTAGATTTTTCCTCGAAATTATGTGTTTTCTTGCTGATATTGTTATCTCGTAGTACTTGTGATACTGAGGTATAGATACCTCAGTTTTTGTATTTGTGGAGAGTAAATGAAAGCTCTCATTCCGAAAAATCTATTTCGGTTTCTAAGGTGAGTAGTAGTACTCATTTATTATAAATTTAATAATTCTATAAAATGAAGCACCGATCAGTATTTTGCTTGATAAATAAATATCGTAGATAATTCACACAGCACTATCTAGCCCCAAACTAAGCAGACCTTACGATGGGAACCAGATGGCACATTTTTTTTGGGAAATATATTCTTAAAATACCATATAACACCCAGACAGTGAACAAACATCTGTAGTCACAACACAAATATTTGTTCTCGATGGGGATCGAACCCACGACCTATGGCGCAGAAGGCAGAGCTACTACCAACTGAGCTGGAGGGGCCAGTCAAATAGCTCAGAGGTAAATATATTGTTTTCATGTTGGTCTCTCATATCAATTTTTATTTCAGAATAACCCGCTGGCAACGCATCGCCATAGAACCCTCAAAACATGATTTGCCTCTCTTTGTACGCCCTGATCGCCTCAGCCACGATCCTCGCCTGCGTCCCCGTCTGCTACCGACAATTTGAATTGCACAAATTCGTCAAGTGCCTCAAAAAATAACAATGCTGATCTGTATGACGTGCATGACAGCTATGATTGCCGCGGGCTGTGTTTCTTGTGGCCCGATCCTCCTCGATATGTGGTGGCCATTCAGCAACAGCTGTCCGAAGCAGGCGAAGAAATCTCCATCCTGCAAAAGCCCATGCTGTAGCAAACGGTCTTCTTAGTGCCTTTGTCTTGTTTAATTTTGTTACTGTGTTTGCATAGTAAAACTATTCCTCATAATTGGTTAAGACTTTTTTCATTGGATCATAGCACCAGTCGTGATCCAATAGTCTTTTGTTTAGAGTTTTTGGTTTGATGATGGAGCTGGTACAAGAAAATAAATTAGCACGAAGAGAACCATGATGTTAAATCATGTATTGTGGTAGAACCAAATTAGGTTAGAGACTGGAACAAAACAGACTTAAGGTAAAACTAATTTGTCACAGGTTGTTTATTGTTTCATTTACTACACTGTCTCCTCTACTTTGTCGTTCCACTCCAACCAACTAAACCAACTGGCTGTGTAGATTGAAACTCGACTTATTATAGATATATTCATTATAGGCTTACTGGGGATGGTCTACGAGTGAGTTAGATGCTTAGTATCTGCAGAGGTATGCTTTGTAAGTTCAAGCTCTGAATAAGTGATTCTTGCCAAACTGCACTTTTCAAAGTTTTTTTTTTATACTATTAGCTGATGGAACAATCATATGGCCCACCTGATGTTAAGCGGTAACCATCGCCTATAACAAAGTATTGCCTCGTAGGTCACGCACGTCTGGAACGTGCCCTACGATGCACTGCCCTGCGTCCATCAACTTGAGGCTTACAGATGTTTCGCCTGACGTGCCAGTAATTACACCGGCACCCATGCCCTTCAAACCGAAACACAGCGATGCTATTTCACAGCAGAAATAGGCATGGTGGTAGTACTTCCCCGGACGAGCCCTTCACAAGGAGCTCTACTACTGCTACTCTACGACAAAGTGCGCTACCGTTGGTGCTAGCCATACAATATCTGTAGATTGGGAATGGCTACCGTGGCTATCAGACAAAATTCAAGTCAGGTTGCTGTCAGTGCTGCCATCTATGTTCCACCTCAAAAGCTGCAGAGGTAGAGACAACATTTCGTTTAATACAAACCTCTCCCTTGAAAACCTTCTTTTCTTCCACATTAAGTACGTCACAATAAAAAACGATTCTAATTTCAAAAATTAAGTCATCTATTGTGCCATTGTAAAAACCGAGAAAAATTCTGTGTGATATTTTTTAAACTAATAATATGAGTGTGAAATTACTGTGGAATGTCGCTAGAATAATCTTGCTATCAGGATTATCTTTTGGCGTATAATCTGATGCTTGTTCAAGCTGACTAGCTGGGCGAGGGGCCGACGCTATCGTAAGTAATAAGATGAATGAAGACCTTTCTAGCATAGCGATGTGGTCCCAAAAGAACAGTTTGTTACTTAATCCGAGCAAAACCAAATATCTGATTTTCGGTAACAAATATCAATTGGCTAGGCTTGGTTCTTCGTTAAATGTCATGCTCATGGGTAAACCTGTAGAACGTGTGTACGAGGCGCGAAATCTTGGCCTGCTCATGGACTGCGACCTTCGGAAGCATATTGCTGACTCCGTTAGGAACTGCTTCTATAGACTGAAGGCTCTGTACAGATTGAGGCCTCATATAGGAATAGAATTGCTTATTCAGCTCGTGGGACTCCACGCGACTGCTCATACTATCAAAGCTGAACTACAGCGATGTGGTTTTTGGCCCTCGACTACTAGCCAGAACACAAAAACTGGTTCAGCGAGTCCAAAACGCCTGTGCCCGTTTCTGCTTCGATATACCCTTCAGAGGTTTCACACCATTTTTAAATAAATATCTGTTTTTAAAAATGAAACACCGGCGTAAATTGCATCTTGCGTGCCTTTTGTTTGGTGTACTAAAGCATGAAGCACCTTCGTATCTTTACGAGAAGCTAACATGGATGTCGAACTCCAGATCTTGCGGCTCCCGCCAGTGCTCGGTGCAGCTTTCGATGCAGCGGCACAGCTCTGCCTCTTTCAGAGGCAGCTTCCGTTACGCTGCATCGAAATGCTGGAATAATATCCCTCCGCCGATAAGGAACCTGCAAAATTTATATAGTTTTAGAATTAAACTTAAACATTATCTGTTTGAAAGCCAGAAAGAGCAAGAGGGTCATAAACACGATACAAGTATCATTTAGTATCCTTTAGTGCGTATGATTTAATGTTATATTATCATCATGGGCATGTCTAAAAGGCTGTCTCAGTCTAGTACGTAGATAATATACTTACTTGCATTTGGTTCCTCACTCACATTGGTTTGGTATGTGCACAAAACATTTTGCATTTATCTTAGTTATATCTTTGTTAATTTTAGTTAGTTTTATTAAAGTAGTTTTTTGTACTCTACTGCAATTTGGTCTTAGTGGGTAAATTGTCCGTGGCATCACCAACCGGCTCTGACGGAAGACCAGCGTTGGTTGCAAAACAACCAGCATCATGCTGAGTCAGAGTCCAGTTTTGTGATTCACAGGCTTACATATAAATTTAGTTTTAAGAATTTTAGTTGTTAAAAATAGTGTAAGTTCTGGTTTCGCAAAATAAATCATTCATTCATTTATAATAGAATATCTATCTACATAATGTCGAAGTGAACGCAACTAAAACATAGAAAATCATTCTTCATGTTGAGAGAAAACGAGCCTAAAAACTAATACAACATTGTGTCGAACTGATGACTTGCTCGGTGATGAAAGTGGTTTTCATTTCCTGAAAAGTTCGTTTGGATCATTTTTGAGAAATCCTCCTCCTGATTTATTTGTGTTCACCGTACCAGCTTCCCGTCGATGAGCGACATCCATATGGATACTGAAGTATCAAAGCTGGAACTCTCTAGAACACATTACACCACCACCGTTGCTTTTTACTGTCTGCACCCAGATTTGGAACAAATCATGTTAAAGATAAACCTTCAATGACAATTTCGCCCAATTATTTAATGACTACACAACACCCCATAAACATAATTACCCCAAGCACATGCAAAAGCTGTCGTGAAGAACAATAGACCTAAAATATCGCAACACTCATTCAGCTGCGGCCTACATAAGACTATACCAAAACTTATCGGTGCAGAAGTTTCCTTCAGTCACTCGTTGTTATGGCTGATTGGCAATAATGAAAAAGTGAGCATTGAAAGCCACCATTTTCGCAGTCACTAAGTCGTCATCATCAACATCATCTCAGCCCAGTATTACTGTTGGGCATAGGCCTCCTTCATTCTCTGCCAGCCTCCTTCATTCTCTGCCAGCCTCCGCTGTCCTATGCGTATCTTGTGCCAGGTGTTTCCTGCGACCTTTAATTTTTTTAGTCTTCGACCGATCACGCTTTCGGACGATCTAGATTTGTTAGGCCGTGGTCATTTATAAAATTCTTAGATGATGGCACGTACAATTCTTAGATGTGTAGCCGTTTCTTCCTCTTTATTTTATTTCTTTTCAAACGTGAAGTGAAGGAATTTTAATAGTGTTAGCACAAGGTAAATGTATCTCTACATATTTGTAATATTATCTACCATTTCCCAATGTATTGCATCTTTTGTTTCAGATTCCATGGTGTGCGGTTCTGTCGTCGGTATCCTGCTCACGATCAGTTTGTTCGCCTTTGTGACTGTCTGCACGAACAGATTGCTGAAGCCAAAGTGCATGTGTACTGCTACCGTGCCCATCAATAACAAAAGTGCCACTTGAAACTCTATAGAATTTGTAAGCAAATCATTTTTCTTTAAAATTTTTTCTCTATTTATTATTTTATTAGTAAAAAGTACTCGTTAAACAAAAATGGTTTGTTGTTTCAATTGCTGTACAATATTGACATTGCTGGCTCTGTTTTTTGTGGCCCCTGTAGTTGTTGAGAAAATAATATGTTGCCCTAAAAAGCACGGCAATAAGAAATGATTTGTTTTGGTCTGAATTAAATGTCTTCCATCAGTTCCTAGTTTCAATGATTTCCCTTATAATTAAACCTTTACCTAGGCTTATACTAAAAGCAACAGATTTTACTAAGAATAGTAGTAGGTACTACAAAGTGTTTATTTTCAATCAACAAGTGGCAATTGCTATCTTATAAATTACGAATTTTCTTGAAAGATTATTATAATGTCTCAAAAGTTAAGCACCAAGCGGGACTGAACCCTCAACCTACTTGTTAATACGCTGCTATGCTGACCGCTGCGCCATCGGATCATAATCACACTCTACTAATAACTATCAAAATTTTTGTGATTTCCTATGTATATGTGTAGCTACTATTTCTACTAGCCCGTAGTGTCCCATTGTTGGACAAATGCCTCCCTCCATTTTTGCCAGTCACTACCAGTTTCTGCTTTAAGTTGCTAGTCTCGCTCATATGCATCCAGTGTAAAATCAATCAAATAAAACTTTTCTTATTCATAATAGATCTAGATAAGGCAAATTCGACTTTCATCTCCTATTTGATTTGTTCCAGATATTCTCAGTGATATGGTGTGCATATCACTTATGACTGTTCTAACTGCAACTGCCTTAGTGATCGGTATACCACTTTGCGCCAAAAAATTGATGAAGCCTGACTGTGCTTGTTCCAAAGGCCCGTGTGATAAGTCGTGATCATTTTGTAGTATCCTACTTTCCAAAATGATTTGTATGAGTTTAGCTACCGCCATAGCAGCAGCTGGATTTATTTCCTGTGGTCCGTTGCTTTGTGAAAAGTTGGTAAAATGTTGCATGAGGAGTAAAAAGTAATGTTAGTGTTTTATATTTATTATATGCAATAAATGCGTACATTGTTAATCATATTTTATTTAAAAACTCTCGGCGACTAGCAACTAAATTGAGACACATTCTTTGAGAGACAGATTCTATGAGAGATACAGACTAAGCTGTATTGTACTCGTACTTACATTAAATTGTCCATTGTGGTTCCAAATCTGGGTTGCATTATTAGTAAATAACTTTTCTACAAATAAAAATAATTCTCTCATTGTCTTAATAATATTCTCATTGCTCCAGACATCCAAGACTGGAAAGGTGGATGCATGATTTGCATTTCTCTGCTCAGTCTGATCACCGCGGCTACCTTCGTGATCTGCGTCCCTATGTGCACGAAGAATCTTCTAGAGAGGAAGTGTGCCTGCCCTGCCGTACCTATTTGTCCTGATTGTGGTCTGACCTACTAAATGTTATCAGCCAGCTCTTTATACACCTTTTTTAGTTTTTTCACTTTATTTTCTGTTTCCGGTTTTATCATTTCTTGAGTTTATTACCCGCTTCCTACTTTTTTAAAATTTCATTTCAAAAATCTAAGAGCAGATTCACTCTTAGATCTTCAAAAATCTAAGCCGCAAATTTTATCTGATTTTGTAATATTATTTCATGCAAACAACTTGCTTTAGAAAACTGTGTGTTTTGAATGATCCTTATTCAAAACACTGTTTACATTACCAGCATTATCAAAATAACCTGTAACTTTTTAGTAGTTATAGAATTTGTCTGCATTATTTTATTTTTTATCGAAATAGTCTGTATTTTCATATCTTGCGTCAGTGAACTGTACTGTGAGGATGATTTGCATGTGTCTAGGAACAGCGCTGACCGCAGCGGGCTTCATTGTGTTGGGTCCTCTGATGTGCGAGAAGTTCTTGCATTGCTTTATTAGAGCTAAAAAATAATTCTACAATAAATTTGTACACCAAGTATATAATTGCTTATTTTTTTAATACTCTGTCTATCATACTCCTTGTTCCTCTCTCGAACAGAATATTTTTCACGATGATCTCATCAGTTTTTTTTGTACCATTTTCTAACTGAATTTTTAAACAATATCTGTATTTAATATTACTATTACCTGTAACCCTTCGAATTTGTAAGAAGAGTTTTCTGTAAAAAATATGTAGTGTACTAGGGGTACACTACATATGTTTTATCCTTCTACTCTATGTAATCGGAGTTGTTAAGCCAGCTGCAACTTAAATTTAAACTGATGTGATATCATCAGTTGCTTCTTAAAATTATTTCACCACACTGAATCGTTGCAACCAACTGTGACACGACAAGAGATGGGTTGAAGAGAATTAATCTGTCAGATTCTTCAGATTTAAGAATTTTTGCTTTTGTTTTTCACAAGTTTAAAGAAGATACGAAGTATTTGGTAAATTCAGCCCTTATTCAATAAGGTCACAATAAAAATATGATTAATAGAAATTAGGAAGTTTATTTATTCTATACTAAACATACACCGTAATATCACTTGACTGAACAACTAGACTAACCATTGAGCAAATACAATAACGTACTTGAAAAATAAATAACAGAATTTATGACACTAAATTATTGACTAAAAGAAAAATTTTGACTACGTTTTCTCTATTGGATTTGTGTGTCTCTGTGGCGTTACAATTGTTACTACTTCTTTCTTTCTTCTTACGCTTTGTGTTTTTGGTCTAACTTGGTCTTCTTCACTCGTCCTATGTGATTTTTCTTCAGTGTACTGTCTTCCTAGAATAGCTTCGTCTAATTTAGCTATGACTGCTAAAGGAGTGGCGTATTGTCCTACTAGTCTCGCCATTGGTGTAGGCCTTACTATTTCAACTTTCTCATTATTGATAACAGTCATTTCTTTTTCTACCTTTTCAGCACTTGATCTGTAAACTCTTTTTATTTCTGGTAGGTCTATATCCTTTAGACTAGCTGGGTCTATTTTGTATGAACCTTCTAATTGGTCTATCAGTTTTTCTTGTTTTACTGTTGTCTGCACAAGTTCAATTGGTTGTATTTCTTGCTTCATTAGTTCTGCAAGAGGCGACGATACCACAGGACTGAAAGTTATTACTTGCGTAGGTTGCGTAGTAGGCTTCATAGTAGTGGTAGTTGTTGTAGTAGAATTGCTATATCTCAATGTCATTCGTCTTCTGTGAGTTCTATCTCTAACTTCAGAAGAGGAGGCATTCGATTTAGTTTTGTTGTAGCTCATATCAGCTTTGACAGAAATGAGTTTGTATTCTGAAGAAGTTTCTTGAGAGTTTGAAAGATTCTTAGAATTATTGTTTAGGTTTTTTTGCGTGTTATTTCTACTCTTAGTATTGTTTATGTTTCTATTTTCTCTATAAATAGGAGTCAGGTCAGTAGTGTATTCAATTTTATGATTATTTCTCTCGTCTACCATTGGTTGTGGAGTAATAATTTGAACAGTGTTTGAGCTAGATTCTTGTTTAGAGCTGTCCTGGTTTTCTAGAATGGTGATAGCTTCTTTGACGCCGTGGACATCTTCTGGATTAGTTGGGCGACCTGTAATTAGAAAACATACTTATCTTAATATTTATATTCATTGAAAGTTACCAATAAGTCTTGTATTATGTTTCCGAGTAGAATAAATGAATTTTATTAATCTATCTATTACAACTTAAGCCTTGCTCACATTTAAGCGTTCTACGGTGGCAATCAGGGAAACGCTGTCAAATATCGCTGTCATATTTGAAAACACTGTCATTGATCGCCTCAACGGAACGATTATTAAGTCCGCAAGGCTTTAGATGAAAATTACGTACTTCTTGTTTCCCTTATATATTAAAAACAACAACAGACTAAGCGTTGAACCTTGCTCAATCATACGATAATTTGGCCATGCCATTCAAATTTTCATTATATTCAGAAGTCGAAAATCATTGCAAAATAAAACTATACACACCATCTTCCATTTCCTTCTTATACGAAGAGAAGAACGTTAGAGCCTTCATTAGCTGATAGCTCTTAGACACAGGGATGTTGGTGTCGTAAAGCTTGCGAGTGTTCTTGCAGTCGACGTAGAACCACCAGTTGCACTTGAGGATGGTTTGGTCGAAGAGAGTGGATTCGGGGCAGAGGAAGGATTTCATAACGAGACCGTCGTCGGTGAGAGCGCATACATGGAATACCTGGAAATAATTAAATAGTAGTGATTAGATAAATACATAGGTCTACGTGATAGAATTAGAAATGAGAAAATCTGTAGAAGAACCAAGGTCACACTCGCAAGGGGCACTTGCAAGGGGACAGCTTGCAGAGTTAGTTGCCAACAGTTGTGAAATAAAGTCTCGAATTAAGCATATACTAACGCACGGGGAAATGTAGGACGCCAACCCACCCGTAGATGGAAAAGGGTCAGAATCGTTCATCTTAGAAATGTATAAGAGAAGATTATGTCTAGTTGGTAGTGAACCCCTCAGACTGATGATGATGATGAACATTTTGAGCATAGTAGATAATAATTAAACTACAACATAATTAAGGTATTGTGAAAAAGATTTGCTAAAACTTATCATACAACTATTGTCAATGCTTTTAATTCTGTTTTGAGTAAAGTCTACTAAATACTGTAGTGAAAAGAATATCTATAACTAAAAGTACTATAGAACAAATGGGCCAGTTTTCGTTTTATTAGTTCTACCATGGAACTAAAAGGATAAAAAAGTATTAAAAGTTCTATGACGTCACAGTCCTATAGAACAAATGGGAGTTTACCAAATATTTCAATTGCTCATGAGGAAAATGTTCGGTGTAATTGTTAAAAAGGTTGAAACTAACCATACACCCCAGACTCTCATCCCCGTACAACCCTGGGAAGTACTTCTGGTCGCCGCAGTGAAAACTGGTGTCTGGCAGCTCCACTTTGGACTGGAACTGGTCGTCAAAGTTCTTCTCGTAGCCGACGGGGTAGTATTCTCGAGGAGCGTTCATCACTTTGCCAGTTGTTGGGGCTCTGTGGAAGAGGATGCTCATTTTGCTACCTACTTATCGTTTAACTTCTGCATTAAGATCATCTGTAGTCTTGGATTCTAGTTCAGTGTTTTAGATATTGAGAGAGAATGTAATATTAATGCATAATGCGATACATCCATATTGTTTGACATGTATATAATGATGTACCTAGCTCATGACTGAATCACCAGGCCTTTTTTCTTGCCTTCTCACTAGTTCTTTCAACCCAGTGTGGTGAAAGGATTTCAAGTGCGCCAAGTAGTTTTTGTCATGCACTTGGAACATGTTTTTGAAGTTTTCAGGCTTTACGACATTTCTTCACGATGTTTTACTTCGCCTTTTGAGAGTACTGGCACAGTAAACATGCATTTTTGGACTGAAATAATCAGTGGTGTATAGGATTTGAACCTTACTGTTCTTAATGAAGAGTAAAAAAACTAGTTTTGAAATTATAATTACCTCTTTGGTTTCTGCGTTGGCTGCACGTACTCAGGTTTTGGTTCCGGTTCGAAGACTACCACCGGCTTGTTAGTTGTTGTTGTCGTCGTAGTCGATATTGGAGTCGGCAAGTTCGCGTATTTGCTCAGAAGCTGTTGTTGCCTCAACGCGATTGCTGCCTCCACAGCTTCCATAGATATGTTCCCTGCTCTTGCTATCTCTGCTATCTTAGAATTGATATCTTCCTTGCTGAACTTCAGCACTGTATCATCGCTATATCCGGTGATGGAGTTGTAATCGTCCACTTTTTTGGTATTGTACGCGTAGGTCGCTAGATCGTGGACTTGGTGGGGTACGGGATCTAAAACAGGGTTGGGTCGGGTGTTTATATGTTTGAAGACGGGTGGCGGTATGATAGAGAGACCTTGAGTAAACTGTGGAATGAAATGTGGGCTTATGGTTGGTGGAGGTGATAGCGGAGCTGGCATTGGCATGAATTGGTTAATGGGTTGAAAAGGCTGGTTGGCTGGCATAGTGTAAAGCGGTTCTACAATAATGGGATTGGGCGTGATTCTGATAGGCTGACCGTACTGAACTGCGGTCATCTGTGACACCATTTTTGATATCTGGTTGTGTGATTGTGGGTATATCTCACTTTGGTAAGCTAGTCCTGGTCCTTTTGACTGCGGGACTTGTAGTGGCGAGTATTTTGCTGTGATCGGGACTACTCTCAGTGTGTCTTCTTTGGGTGGTAGGGGTTTGAAAGCTGGTATCCCCATGCGCATAGGTTTGGCCATGGTGACGGTGGGCGCTTGTCGTGGCTGGTTTACAGATGTTGAGGATCGGGATATGGTGGACGGTGCTTCGACGGTGGGTTTGACGACAATAGGCTGCATGGTGGAGACTCTTTTGTGTAGGCTGGTGAGCTTGTCCATAGCTGCTTGGTTGGGTCTGCTGACGGGTGGAGCTACAGGATGCATCATGATACGATTTTGCTTGCCTCTTTTCTGTAATGAGAAACAATAATAATTGGTATCCTGTCTTGATTATTAAACACGAAGGTGTATGACGTGTATGACCTTAATCATACTAATTATTACAAGGAGGAAAGATTTGTATGTTTGTTATAAAAAAACTCAAAAAACTGCTAGACCGATTTCAAAAACTCTTTCACCATTTTCACCAATTAGAGTGCTACATTATCCCGTATTAACATATAGATTATCGTTGTTATAAGTAACCCGCCCCGGCTTGGCACGAGTTTAATTTAGAAAAATAGAGGTTTAAATTTGAAGTCACTGCTCTTGAATTATTCCACCAGCGTGAAGCCGGGGCGAGGCGCTAGTCACTGTATAACATACTAGCTGCATAGTGTGATGAAATTATTTGCTTTTTCAGAAATGCTGCTTCATTTCTTATTTATTTGAGTGACTTGCATTGTTATTGGCCTTTAGCTAATAGCTTATTATCAAGATCAACAACTAAAAAGTTCATGAGGTCAACAAAATTCTACCGAAGCAAAAAAAGAATGCTGTATAAGGTTACACACCCAATAAACAGCTGCATTTGGGTTTTGAATGCCAAACATTCACCACAGATGACCATTTTCATCATTCATAATGCTCTCATTAGTTTCCCTTTTAAGAGTATGACGAGCCGGTACGACCGAGCTTCGCTCGGGTTTAAAAAAAATAGTATTATTATTATTTGCCAATAGATGTCAGGAAGAGTCGTATCTTTATTGGCTTATTTTTAATTAACAACGCCTTCTAGCTTGCAGTTAGTTGCTCACAATCGCCAATAGATGGCAGGAACAGTCGTATATTGAGTTTATGTTTGATTATTGCAAAACACCAACTTCTCGTCATTTTCTAAAAATGAATCCTAGCTAGATCGATTTATTGCCCCCGAAAACCCTTGTATAGTAAATTTCGTGAAAATTGTTGGCTCAGTTTCCGAGATCCTAAATATATATATATATATATATATACAAGATTTTCTCGTTTAAAGGTATAAGATAAGATTATATAGCCGGCGGCGTTGTGAAAACCCGCAAATGTCTTGCAAAAAAATATGTTTTAATTTTAATTTACAGACTGTATGCGAGACGGTTATTATTAGTTGTGCGGTTTCTGACCTCGGTTCACTGACGTCACGATTTAAGATTGTTTCATTGATACTTGAGTGAAACGTAATTTGTCGCCACTCGTGTATTGGTCGGCTTCTAGTTAGTAAGGGATCAGCCACACCGCGGCGAACTGCTGCAAACTTATCGTGCGAATAGTATCCGCACACACCACCACCAGCCCTATTATTTCTGTAACACGGTTTGCTCGGGTGATCGCTGAATTCACTTTCGTTTTTCAAAATGTTTCTATACAAACTTTTTAAAACTTTTTATTTTTATGCAAAAGCTGGATGGAACAAGCATGTGGTGATGTTAAGTGGAAACTAAGCATTGCCTTGTAGGTCACGAACGTCAGGAACGTGTCCCACGATGCACATCCTTGCGTCCATCAACTTAAGGCATACATTTGTTCATCCTCACGTGCCAGTAATTTCAGCGGCACCCTTAAAACCGAAACACAGCAATGCTGCTTTACGGCAGAAATAGGCATGCTAAGACGAGCCCTTTCACAAAGAGCTCTACTACTCCCCCACCTTGTTCGCCGCCATGTGACCAATTCTTTACCGAGTTACAGAGTACCTCATATTTTTGTTAGGGGTAAAGATTTCAAGTCAATAATCTTACTTCCTGTTTGCTGTTGCCTCTCGACGGATCGACCAGATTGGGCGGCGCACCATTCTTCACGTTGACAGATCTTCGCCTGCTGGGATCCAAGTTTGTGAGGGACTGCTCGAAGCCAAGTTCATCTCCGAGGCTGAAGCCTGAAATTCAAAGAATTATTTATTTAGAAACTGTCGCCACTTCCAAGCATTGCTGTGTTTCGGTTTGAAGGGCCGGTAAAATTACAGGCAATTAATGAACACATGGCAGTGCTTCGTAGGTGCACGTTCTAAGATTGCGTGACCTATGCCGCAATTTCAAAAATTTGTTAATTCAGTTGTATCACAAGGATCACTTTGAAACGTCTTAAAGCTAGTAGTGGGTGAGATTAGGTGACAGTTCCACGTGTGATCAAGCCTAGAACCAAGCCAATGCTTGACTACCACTTAAAATCAGGTGGGTCATAATAATAAGAATATTTCATCAGCAAGTTGTAAAAAAATAGGATGATTATTCTCTAGAAAGTTCCCAAAGATATGCGTGTGGCTATTGTTCTATTTGTAAAGGCATATTCAGATAAAATTGGACCAACGACTATTTTGGTTTCATTTATCATCATAAGGTATATCACTGACAGGTGAAAGCAACGAATATTTTGAATGGAACGATGCACTACATTTAGATATTTTCCATTCTTGTAGCCTTGTATTATTGAGAAAGTAGAAAGCATAAAGGCACGTTCACACGAGCGTGATTTCAATGTGATTTTTGTCAGCGCGACAACGCGCGCTAATCGCGTAAGCGCAGCTTGCTCCTCAGAAACTTTAGACCGTCACTTTCACACGTTTTAAATCTAGGTGAGTCTAACTATAACATATTAAAGCTAGATGCCAGTTCCACGCAACCAAGCCTAGAAAACCCAAAAAATGCACCCAAGGCAGCAAACAACGGCTTAGTTCCTAGCGTTTTTTTGAATGAGCCCCTTACAAAACAAAGAATATAATAACAGTGAAGTTCCAGTGTTGTGCCACTCGAACTGCGGCGCGGGTGCTGCGCGTGGGTGACTCGTGTGCAAAGCGGTGTCTATTCAAGTTCTGAGCGTGCGCTTGTACAATAAATTCTAAAGTTTCGGAGGAGCAAGCAGCGCTTACGCGACTAGCTCGCGGTCGTTCGAATTGCGCTCGTGTGAACGTGCCCTAAGGCTGAGTGAACGGATGTGGAACCTTTCAAAAGCTTTCAGATCAGGGATTCGAAATGATAATACCAGTTGTCTGTTTTCGTAATTATGTACGAGAAAGTATAAAACTGAAACTGGAGCTCACGACTTTGATCCCTAGGCACGGCAGATCTGTTAGTACCAGTGTGATGAAAGGTTTTAAAGTACGCCTCGAAAAGGATCTTTTCGTGCACTTGAGACATGTTTTCGAACTTTTTAGGTTCTAGGGCATGCCGGTGTCCTCACAGTGTTTTCCTTCATTGTGGCATAGTGCACATCTTTTTGAGCAGAAAAACTCATTGTTAACGACTGGAATTGAGCCCACGACCTTAGGGTCAAAAGGCGGGTACCAAGTACTACTTACTCAAAATTCTTTGAGGATATCTAAAAGATGGTAGTAAAAAAACGTAGTAAGAAGAAGACCTACGTCCAAGAATTACTATTATGACATTAAATATGACTATGTTTTTTTTTATTAGAGATTATCTGCATTTTTAGTTCATCGAAAAGAAGTTTTTTTTCTGGTTTCCACATTTTAATTACTCAGTAATATAGAGCTTAAATATCAGAAAAGAACAAGTTGACAAAGTAGCTTACATCAATTTGGTAAGTCTCAGAGGTTATTTGTAAGCGCTTACTCAATTGCAATTACTTCTGTGGTAATTTAATAAATCACGTTTTGCTCATTTTTAATGTAAGTACAGATTATTTTTCTTAATGTTTAAGGTATAGCACTTTTAAAACCGATTGATGCAAGGTCTTCCAATCGAACTGAACGAATCAGACAACTTAGGCAATTTTAGTAACCATAGGCCAAATAAATAATGTTGAAATAGTACTTTTGTTTTTTTTTCAAATTTTTTATAAGTTCTTATCAATATCATAGAAACAATATTTTCGTGCTTTATAACCAGCAGCCGCCCGCGGCTTTGCTCGCCCCGATCCCGTTACTTACATCCGTTCTCCGTTACAATATCTTTATAAATTGTAACCTAGGTTACAATGTGTGTGTTTTTAATGTATAAGCTATATTATTGTAAAGTTTCATTAAAATCCATTCTGTTTTTACGTGAAAGAGTAACAAACGTCCATACTTACTAACTTTCGCGTTTACAATATTAGTAGGGTAGGTATAATAATGTACTACTAAATATTAATACTTGCAAATTGAATTGATAAATGTACTTCAATGTGCTAGCATTACTTATTCATACTTTCCTATGTATAATCTTAATCAGTCTAGTTAATGTATTAACACTCTCAATATCACTAAGCATCGAGAGATTTCAATTAGCTTCACCATATTAGATTTATTTCACTTCCCCAAACAAAACATGCCCCTTTTAATATTTCTTATTGAAAAAGGTTTTTTACCCAATTAGCCCACAGCTGGACAAAGTCTTTTCCCCATTTCTCGATTCTCGGTTTACACTATCTCATCTACTTCTTCTTATCGTGCCACTGATTTTTTTGAAACTAATGTGGTGAAAGGATTTAAAGTGCGCGTCAAAGAGACTCGACATGCCGGTTTTCTCACGGTGTTTTTCTTCACCGTTTGAGAGCACAGGCATAGTGTACATTTATGGGCAGAAAAACTCATTGGTACACGTCTGGATTTGAAGCCATGACCTTAGAATCGGAAGGCGGGGCCGCTACCATTATAGGCAACCAGCGCTCCACTATCCCATCGAAAAAGGTGATTGATGTAAATAGTATAGGTAATTGGTATGTGCTTACCTATACTGGCGTGTGCTTTCAGCCCGCCAAGATTCCGCACTCTGAACAACCCAGACTTTTTGAAAGCGCAGTTTATTTTGAAGCCGAAGTCTGACTCGAGGACGCATATCGGCGACACGATTTCTGAAAAAAAACAAACATTGATTTATTTATGCTACTAATAGGTTTCTTCGAGGCACTCTGAATTTTAACTATTCATGAAGACATAATAAATTAAGATATACACGTAACTGTTGGCTACAGTGTGGCCACATATTTGCCTAAACTTGATTCGAATGGTTGTATGTTATCGCACTCTTTAATGTCATTAGGTAATTGATTATTTATCTGTAGTCCCTATCATCATCCCTACATCGTGTACGTATAGTCAGCATTAAAAGAGATTGGCATTTCTGGATTGTGACGCACAAATATTTTTTTAACCAGCTCAACGAGAGCTGAATTAAATATTGGTAAATTAAGTAAACTAACTTTATTTCTGCCACCCTGATCCACCTGTTACACGTTAGCACCTTAGATTAAAGTTTGGAACTTTATTTAAAGCTACGTTTTGAGCCACACAAATTTGCAAACCGGAGTTGCCATTATCTATACCAAATCTCGAGAAAAAGAGAATTTAGGAACTAAAATTGCCAATCTACTTTTAATGCTGACTGAGTATATAATCGAATGTGTTATGTTACAGCTGATTCTTACGCTGGCTGCGTACATAATTGGTTTTTGGTTATCCTTGTATAATTTATAGATTGCAATACGACCAGGATGTCTGCGTTTTGAACCAATTATTTTGTTTTCAACAATTAAGATCTTTATAGGGTTCAACTTGTAAAGTACCGGAAAAGTTGAATGAACTTATTCATGGCCCATAAAATTTGCAATCAAGCTTTAAAGATAACTGTTCGTTAGTCTATACGGGTGTTATTAATAATCCTGGCGCAACGCTGGAGTAGTTAAATCGTGTTTTGTCACATTTGTTCGAGTTGACAATTGCATTTCAATGCAAGAGACAAAACACGGATCGACTAGTCCAACGCTACGCCAGGATTATTAATAAGACCCCACGGGTTTTTCGCAAGTGCAATTATGTGTAAGGCAAATTGAATCTTTTGATTTTTTTGACATGCAAATTGCTATACTCGAAGACTAAATAAAAAAAGTATTTTAAGTTTGATGCCTACAGCAATAAAGAGAATAGTGAGTGGGCATGCTTTTATTGTTAAATTACCCAACATAACCCGTGCAACAAAGAAAATAATCCGGCGTCGTTGATCAAAACCTGTCACGAGTGTGACAGAGAAGTAGCTAATGTGTGTAAGAGAGAGGCCATTTTTAAGCGGTTTATAGGTTATTTCTTTTGTTATTTCAAACCGGTGTGGTGAAAGGATTTCAAGTGCATTTTAACAAGATTTTAAGTGGGCTTCGGAGAGGCTACTTTGTACACTCGACACATGTTTTCGAACTTTTTTAATTCAACCAAATGCCGGTTGCCTCACAATGTTTTCCTTCACCGTTTGAGAGTACTGGCATAGGGCACATTTTACTAAAATAAAATAACTAAAACTACAGACCATTTTAAACAAGCTCAAAATGTAAAACATAAACCACCAAGGTTCTATAGAACTTGTGCAATTTTTCATCACATTAAAATGCTATTATTACATTTTTTACCGCACATTTACCATAATAGCTAATAATTCTTGTACATTAGGTTTAATACGATAGCCTATAATAAAAATATGCATAGATAATAATAAAAAAACGAGTAACTGACTGTCTGACTTGCACCGCACCGACCAAACGACTAAACCATTATTAATCCTAGAGACGTTAAATTTGGAGCTTATCTATTATACGTAAAACTTTGTTTATGATAAAAAAATACTCTGAAATGCACTTCAGACAAAACAAAGTCCTCGCGAACAAAGTCGCGAGTTTCTACTAGTGCGAGTGATATATCAAATGGAGGCCTATCTCAAGGCAATAAGGTCCCATTCACTTTTGGAAGTTCAATGTTCTTATACTTCCTGATTGCAAGTATTTAGGTTTATTTATAGAATGTTCAAAAAAATTTACAAACTGGTATTTTTATACATTGACCGAAAAAAAAAAACGTCTAGATTCACCTATAAGTAATTTATAAAACTTTTCAAAGCAATTCTTGTCTTTACAGTTAGATGAATAAAACTAGATTCAACATTTTTTGACGTGATAACGTCTTATAAATCGATGGAGCCGGCGGCTGCACGCACGAAAAAACATGACTCATGCGTCGTTACGTCGTTTCGTCGTTCCATTTACCTGAGCCCGAGCCCGGGTCGGGTAATGGGTAAGGGTAAATGAGGGTAAGGGTAAATGAGGGTAAGGGTAAGGGTTCAGTCTGGGTCCGGGTCCGGGTCCGGATTTTCATTCAGTTTCATTCAGTTCCATTCAGTTTCATTCAGTATCATTCAGTTTCATTCAATTCAATTCAGTAAAACTAAAATTTTCTTTTGAAAAATGCAACCATTCCATCAGTATTTTCTTATGATGTTATCACGTTCAACTATCGTCAGTAAACCGACTTTACAAACAACCGATTTTTTTTTTTAAATTAAACGACCAATAGACCGTAAAAACAACAGTTATATTACATTGTGAGAAGTTGAATGACCGTTGCTACTTGACAGCAAAAATACTTAGCAATATAGATAAAGATAAGTTTGCATTTTTTTTTTTTTTATACAACTAAGTTAGCAAACAAGCATACGGCCCACCTGATGGAAAGCGGTTACCGTAGCCTATGAACGCTTGCAACACCAGAGGCATCACTCGCGCGTTGCTGACCCTTTAAATATTTTAAAACGCCCTTTTTGAAGAACCCCATACTGTAGTCGCTAGGGAAAACCGCAGAAGGAAGACATGCATGCCCCGTGTTTAATTTGTTCTCATTCTAAGATTTACTCCGGAGTACAAATTGAAATAAACTCAAAAGTCTAGAGTGTACTCTAAACTATACACGCATCACATTTGTGTACAAAATATGTGATCAAATCAATCAATCAAAATAGTCTTTATTCAGTTCAATTACACGAATCACTTTGAAACGTCTTAAAGCTAGGTGAGTCTAGGTGCCAGTTCCACGCGACCAAGCCTAATCCAATGACCTTCAAGAAGTTCACTGCTGGACAAAGGCTCAGACATTTCGAGGACAAATGGCCCACTTCACCCTTTGACTTCCCGCGATCGGTGAAACAAAAGATACTAGAAAGTCAGTCTTTTCGAAGACAAATCATTTGGTTCTCAAAAAATGCGTCATGCTCATGCCTAATTTATTAAGCAGCGGAACCTATTACATAACACGTATTTTCCGTTAGTTAGTAATGACTTACAAGGCAGGAATCCACTACGCTGACCTAGATTTCACTTGGGTTTATCCAAGATCCTCAGGGTTCAATCTTTACCTAGGGAATAGTATAGATAATACTTTATTGACACATAAAACTTACACATGGAAAACAGAAAACAAGTGGAATTCAATGGGTGGTATTATCACTAAAAGTGTTCTTTTCCAGACAACCTATAGAGATGTGCTAGTAGAAAGGGCTCGCCCGGGGAAGTATATACTACTAGAATGCCTATCTCTGCGGTGCAACAGCATTGCTGTATTGCGGTTTGAAGGGTTTGGGTGCCGGTGAAATTACTGGCGCGTGAGGCTGAATATCTGTGTACCTCAAGTTGATGGACGCAAGGCAGTGCATCGTAGGGCACTTTCCTGACGCGCGTGACCTACGAAGCGATGCTTTGTTAAGGTGGGCCATATGCTTGTACCCTCAACCAATTGTATAAAAAAACTGGACTTGACTAGAACGACAGAAGACGATAGTAGAAGAAGAATAATTTCCTGTTCACATCAACAACACCCACATTTTCATACTGTTAAAAAAAAGCTATTTCCGTACTATTTAAAATGTTTAAGTAATTTACTGGTATAAGAATTAAAACTTCTGCCAACTTGTGTCTTTACGTATACTTGTTTTCGTTTTAGGTAAACGTTAGTTTTGATTTGAAGTCAAGAAACTTTAATAATATTATTTTGTCTCGTGTTTAGTGACCGCAAGGATTTCTATAACCACGGTCATTTTAAGTCCTCAGTTTGGTAGCGTAGGCCAACACGCCCATTAATTATGTTTTCAAGGAGAACTATAATTACTAAACTGAACGTATGTAACATGTGCATTACAACTTTTATAATTCTTCCACTATGTTTAAGGAGTGATAGATGAGCCAAAGAAAAAACCGCTTACCCCATCTAGTGGGATAAGGGCGGGAAGATGATGAAGTTTCCTCTGAGTTTCCTCTATTATTTTGTCTTTCAAAGAGGTTGGAACCCCATCAATAAAACGAAATGTCATTGGTTTGGTTAGTATTATCGCGTGCCAGTGTGTCGGTAAACATTTATGGAGATGTTCTCACTTGCTGGAACCTTTTGCAAGGGCGCAAACGTATGGACACTTTTGAGTACGGTGTCAGGCCCAAACTATAGGACACAGCAACACGGTTCCCTATGTTGGTGTGCTGTGTCGGCAACAAAAAGTGCCTACGTTTGCGTAGCGCCTTTCTGTCAACCCTACGTGGAACACTGCAAAATCCGGTATTGCATGTCTATACTGCGCAGCAAAAAGATTCCTAAGTTTGGGCTCATACAATCCGATTTGCAAGGATAAAACCGGATCAGGCCTAGATTTCACTCAATCCTACGCGAGCACACAAATTGTGTGCCATTTAATGGCGAGCAATCCGCTGGGAAATCGGACGTGACAACGAGTCACGGTGTAAATGAACTGATTAATGTGAAATTAGTGCTCTATGTAGGTCACGGTATAATTGACTTAAATGTTAGGAATTAAACTAGAAATAGAAAATGTCAGCTTGCGTAAACAACTTGTTAAACGTCGTACACCACGTAACACCAGGTGGGCCATGCATGGTGGGCTTGCCCCATCAAAATGTGTAAGAAAACTAGGCTTAATCGCTTTCAAAAAGATAATGTCTAGGTTATCAGAGAAGCCAATTAGTGGTCCTCACGAATGGCTACAGAATGGTAGATATAGAATACGCGTAAAAAAAACATTTACGACCCTACTTCTGTATTTGTCAAAAGATAATCAATGCTTGCACCATTGTATTATCAAACAATAGGCATCAACTGCCTACTGCCTTTATCATCTTATATGTAAGTTAAAACTAAGTTTAAGAAAATCATTTTTAATAAGTCAATAGTTATAATTTTTCAAATTATGTAACTTAATCTTAGTTAAGGCGACTGTGCCTTCTTACGATGCGTGAGTCATAATCAAAACCTTTCTAAACAACTTATTTAGGCTTTATTACATAAGTAGCCTGTAGTATGACCGGTCCACACCTTTGTTTTGTTTATGTATCAACCTGGTAAACCTGTTTTGCGAGAGACTGGTGCCTGAGAAAGATTTTTATAAAACCTATCTCGGCACTTGGAAAACCTGTAATTCGTCACTAGTGCACTGTAGATCCAAAAAGGGATGTCGTGTATATGCCTCCGTTTCTAGTTAGCACTTTCTCACAACTCTTTTTTTTATAGCGTTTATAGGTTTAGTAAACCAAGCCATAATATTTGTTGCCAGGTTTTACTGACCGTGTCGAAGGAGGGTAATATTTTTGAGGCGTGTGTATTTTATGCAGTGCAGCCTAAACAAATAGTTGGATTAAGTTAATATACTATGCATCTATATACATATACCATGCATCTAGTTCCCATCATACAAGCTCTGCTTAGGTTGGAGCTAAATTATCTACAATATTTCGTATTTAGGAAAGGTATTTAACTTTTATTTTTCATTTTTAAGACGAGCGTGCTGTAGTTAAAGTATTATTCGTGCGAAACCCAATCGGAAGCGGAGATTTTTATATTGTCACGAGAATTATCAGATGATCAAAACAAATTTGAAACTGTAGCAAGTTAAATATCCAAAACAAGTTCTGGTTAAGTATTATTTCGTAACTTTCACGTCAGCTGTATGACATCATGGAGTATGGACACATGGAGTGAATCAGCTGACCGGTTCGACGGCCGAGGCGGATGTTTGGGAGAAAGGCTGCGCTACTTGTGAGGCTTTAAGGAATTTAACAGGCAATAACGCTGAATATGTCTAGAGTTCTAGACGGTATAGTTTGTGGTTGCTTCTGCAGTAGGAGAAACCGTTCTTAAGAGTTAATTACCAACCATGTTTATTATTCAGAGGCAATGTTAGCTGGTTTTGGGAATAGGACATCCCTACTGAGACCGGGCAACGAGACATCACTAGTCGGGTGATAAGGAAAACGGCGTCGAGATGCGTAGATGATTGGTTTTTGTGTTAGGAAGATAAGCAGAGTTCTAACTGTATTTAATGGATAGTTATCGCCGTATAGTAAGTACAAAAATAACTTTATGAGATGTCTCTACTTGTCTGTACACTGTGTTTAGTCTCTTGAGTACAGTTAGCCGTGCAGTTAGCAGTAGCCAGCAAAATTGCTTTCGCTTAGTTTAAAATAAACAAAACGTCTTTCAAATTCGAACAGACTGATTGGATCACCACTCATGAATAACAACAAAGCCAACCAATTCGGCATTTTTGCTCTAACATCATAAAATAGATAAACATAATGTCTACTTGAATATTACTTTGAAATGTAATAATTTATCGTAGTTTTAGTGACATAAAAGTGAAAAGAGCCATTACCTGTGACCAGCGAAGCGTGAACGGAGAACACAGATGGACGCCGTGAAAATATTTATAGTTGTAGAGTTGGAACTTGATCAACTTTTTTTAGATAAAAGAAAAAGTCGCTGTCATTATGTCGTATAAGGAAGTGAAGGAGGCCGCATTCGAAAGACTTAATTGGAGAAAACTGCATCAAAACCCCGACAAGAGCTAAGCTCTTAAATTTAAGAAGAAGAAGAAACTTATGTTCAACCAACGCAACCTATCTCCTTATTATCCAAAGGTTAGCTGGTAGATAACGCTATCTAGCATAAGCTCGCCTGTGTACAGTACATTTTATTTATGTATGATCGCCACCACAGAACGCATAGATGTGCGCAATGTTAAATAAATGAAAATAACCTCACAAGTGAAGTTTAAAAAGCTTGAGAAACCGACTTCAGGGCCAAACTGCTAAACAGATTTTGATGAAAAAATTATAAGACCAATCTGCCTTCCAGATAAAAAAATGATTTTCAAATCGGTTCCTAAATGACGAAGTTATGCGATAACAAATACTACAAAAAATACAACCGAATTGAGAACCTTCTACTTTTTATTTGAAGTCGGTTAATGATGAGATTTTTTATCTTCCTTCTTCTTATTTAAGAGCAACGCTCTTGTCGGCGAAATGGATGCATTTTTCTCCAGGTATTTCTTTTGAGGGCAACCTCCTTGACCTTCTTAAACGACATGACAGCGATCTTTGCTTTAATTTGGCTCATGTAGCTTATCCTTGGTCTTCCTCTTCCTCTCTTTCCTTCCACCTTTCCTTCGATGATATTTCTGATAAAGCTGTCATGTCGTACAAGATGGCCAATCATCTTCCATTCAATAATAATGTTAAAGTTGGTCAAGTTCTCAGTTAGCAAGCTATAACAATAACAAGTATGAACAATCGAATGATCGCAGTTAAATCGGCGTATAATTGCAACAACGACACGCGTAACAACACGGTAGACATTATACCAGACATTGTTATACTTTGTTATATTGATGGTGAATGGCGGCTACAATTTACTTATGATAGAGTTATGACATTGGAAAGTGAATACATAAATTACCTCATTACTTGGAGGTGAATACAATAGCCAATTTGCTAAAGATGTTTTGAAAACCGGATTCTTGTTTTAACCTATCAATACTATTGAGATTATTTTAATAAAAACTTATCACTTATTTTAAAATCAATATCACTGAAGTAAAAGTTATTTTTTAGCGTAACCGATAGTAATACCTATTTTATTTTGTTTTTATCTTTCTTTATTCTTTACACATAGAAAAATACATTTAGAAAACTTAAAATTATGACGTGTACAAAGGCGAGCTTAACCCTAAAATTATAAGTTTAAAAAACTTGAGAAACCGACTTCATTGTCAAACGGCTAAACCGATTTTAATGAAATTTGTTTGGGACAGTCTGGACGTAAAAATAACCTTCCAAATAAAAAAATAATTTTCTAAATCGGTTCATAAATGACGAAGGCATGCAGTTACAAACATTAAAAAAATTATTTAAAAAAAAATGGCAAAACCGATTTTAATAAAATTAAAATGGGACCAATCTGGAAGCAGTACCTTTCAGATAAAAAAATAATTTTTCAAATCGGCTCACAAATGACGAAGTTATGCGGTAACAAACATAAAAAAAAAAAAAAAAAAAAAACATACAACCGAATTGAGAACCTCCTCCTTTTTGATTGGAAGTCGATAAAGAGTTCTCTTACAGCAAGTAAAAACGTCTTATTTTTTGTCGCGGGGATAGTGTAGCTTCTCAACCACGAAATAATTTTTCAAAACAAATCTTTCCCTAATAAGTATTAATTATAGCATAGACAAGACTGTGCCATAAGAGCTGTCGAATATCATCAGTTGTCGATTGGCAACAGGTTTGAAAGCAACGCAACTTTTACCGCATAGTATTACAGTGGTCGAGTCAGATGTCGGAGTGTCGGATGATTGCATTCTCTTATGCTAAGGTCATGACCAGTCATGGAAGAAGGGGTCGATGAACTATCTGGAAATGTTCATACCAATGTGTAATTCTGTTGCAATCAAAAGTGAGATAAGTACTTACTAACAAATAAAAGATACTTACAGGGAACAGCGATCACTTATCTAGTTGCCATCATATTTTGACCGCTATCTATAAGTTGCCTAATTATATATTTAACTAGCAGCCCGTCCCGGCTTCGCACGGGGTAGACAATATTGTTGTACATTATTTTGTTCTATCGCTAATAGTTTCGGCAGCGCATTCGACGAAAGACATTTTAAGACTCATTTTTCTACACCTTCTGTTACATTGTTCAAATTTTACCAAGGATCCCTAATTTTAAATAAATGAAATGTAGCCTATGTCAAATTGGAAGAATGTAGCATTCTATTGGTGAAAGAATTTTTTAGCCTATTCATTACAAACATACAAAAATAGGTACAAATCTTTCCTCTTTATAATATTAGTATAGATTAGGCAACTTATAGAATTTTTTTATTTATTATGTTTATGCAATAAATGTATTGAGTATTGAGTAATTGTTTTTTTTAAAGCAAAGTTCCTATTCGCTATCTAATGTTTATTGCGTCAACATTATCTTGTTGCAATTATTCCTTGTCAGAGATAAGTTTGGTTTCAATTTGATTTCTATTGCAATCGAAGCTCAAAACTTTTTTTTTTACCATCCTTCATCTACTGATAAACAGTCCTAACCGTTCATAAAGAGTTATTCGTTGAGTGTGATTAGGATCCGATGGCGCAGCGGTCAGCGCAGCCCCGTATCAAGGGGAAGGTAGCGGGTGCAAATCCCGCTCGGCTCTTAACTTTTGGGACATTATAAAAACATACTATATTCCACGCGTTTGCTGGTCTTTGTTTTGGCTTCAACTCTCTCAAACATTTATATCGAACGTTTTATATCATGGCCCTTGATCACGTTGCATTTACAAACACGTTTAATATTGACCAATCCAGTTTCGTGCAATACTACTCTCTTGTTTTTATTTCTACAGTAAAGTTTCCTATTTGCTGTTCAATAATAAAATCATGAAAATGTTTTTACTGTTATTTTTACTATATATTTAGACAACTTAAAACAACTTTATATCTAACTACAGTTTTAAAGTAACTAAAGTTAGAAAAACATGCATAAAGTGCACGAAAAGAGCCTCTCTGAGACGCACTTAAAATCCTTTCACCACACTGCACTGGTACTGATTTGAAAGAACGAGTGGCACGATAAGAAGAATAATAATAAATTTTTCATGTATACTGTTTCGTCCAGATCTTCAGCAGTAGGCTGGCTCCCAAGTTCCTTATTTTAAAATGAAATGAAATGAAATGAAATAATTTATTTGCTTGAAGTATGGTACATTTTAGATATTACTTTTTTTTATTTTAGAAGCCTTAATTGTATTACCATAAGCACAGAAGCCCAGCATCTGGCCCTATGAATGATCTGACAGGTCACTTTCCATTTCTACGTGAAAGCGAAGCTGGTTGGGTGTCACTGGCCGACCCGTGACCAATGCTTGCTTATTATACAGCCTTAGATTTAAGGCAAGGATCTGGCAGATCACAATGAAATAGTACACTATTTTGGCTTGCTATGGGCTTGTAGAGTATATTCCTCACTCTCGTGTGTAAGCACCAGTACCCCAAGTCCCACTGCAATTACAACATTTCGTTACCAAATGTTGGAGAAAATATGAGACGGCAAAAATACATTACGTAGTTAGAGTTGTTGTCTCATCTTTTCTCCATACAATAGACAGAGACAAATAGGCGAAACGAAAACAACATTTGGTAACGAAATGTGGTTGCCAAACTCCGACTTCGGGTACAGAGGGCCTCGTAGGAGTTTACCGCAAATTTTTGAACGATTAAATACTTTAGATATACAAATTAGGAATTGTACGAACTGCCCAGGAACGGTTTTTTGTCAACGTGTGCTGTGTTATTTCAATACAATTATTCTCATCATTCTAATGAAAACGTCAGCATTCTAATGATACTCATTTAAATTGATTGATCCAAAGGTATGATTCCGATCTCGGGAGCACGCAGCAGTGCTGCCGCAGCACTACATCTCAATACATTTTCAGTATGTTTATACGGCTGCGCAGCAAAATCAAAGGTATGATTGGAATCATACCTTTAGTTTTTGAGCTACCAGGATAGAGATTCTGATAGATGTATACTCGTAATTATGGTCTCAAACTCAACTTTTCGGTTGAAGCATCATGTCTTGGGTTTAAAACAATGCTGATATGAAAGTGGGTCTATCCACCGTTCCACAACCAATTTTATTGATATGTAACAGATAGAAACAGCCTCTTGTTCAGTGAAGATTAAAATCTTTACTACTGTGAGATAGTGTCGCCTTTTAAATAAGTATTATATGCCGCAAACATAACTTTCTCGAACACGATCTTAACAAAGTCAACCATGTGAGTTACTACAAACACTTTGTATAATCGATGAGAAAGGTAGGTAACTAATTCACTATCTTCGGTTAAAAATAATAACGTATCTTTTTTTTACTCTGCCTAGGTGCTATGTTGAATTTTAAGTCTTCTTCTTAAATTTAAGAGCTTAGCTCTTGTCGGGGTTTTGATGCAGTTTTTTCCAATTAAGTTTTTCGAATGCGGCGCGAACGCGAATTCTAAGTACAAAATTATAATAGTACGCAGCTATTTGTATCCTATCGTACAAGCTCTGCTTAGTTTGGGAGGATAATACTTACTAACATAGTTCTATGTCATTTTATCGTGTTACTAACCTCTATGGATTAAGGTCAGAAATAAAACGTTTTTCTAAGGGATTGTCCATAATATTAGAGGTACCTAATATCTTTTTTCCGTGCGGAGTCATTCGAATGTGGAGAACATTGTGAAAATCTTATCTAAAATCAAATTTAACCAGTCATTCAAATGTAAGCGATGTCTACTTGTAGCAAAAAGAAAACACCTCGTCTTTGAGATGTCGGCTAATCATTTCATAATAATAAAAACGTAATAATGAACATTTGCCCTTTCAAAAAGGTTAATCTTCGGCTAGCGCTAATTTTACGCTTTGTCAACTTCTATTCATCTCATAGGCCTGCGCTCATTTATATCAAAAATCATTACTCAATGACAGGGTTTGGCACAACCCTCTTTCATAAGGTTTAATTGCCTGTTGTCCCTAAGCTGAGTCACGTAAGACTAGCATCTAGACTCATCTAGCTTTAAGACGTTTCAAAGTGAATAAATATTTTTATCGTTTACTTCGACGGAACCAAAAAGCTTGCATATGGAACCATTTTATTCAAAATCATCTATAAAATAATTCTAAAAAACAACTTGCTTGTGTAGATAGGTGTCGCCCGTGTATGGGCCTCCAGCCACAATCACAAAACGCTGCCACCGATATATTTCTTGAAGTTTTCATAAATTTTGTATAGCACACGGTTGACGGTCACACGCTACAAATCATCACAGTATAAAATGTATGAAAACTACTACACAGGAAATAAGCCAGTGGCGACGTTTTCTAGTTGTCCATGCCTATTTCTGCCGTGAAGCAGCATTGCCGTGTTTCAGTTTGAAGGGTGTGGGTGCCGGTGTAATTACTGGCACGTGAGGCTGAATATCTGTATGCCTCCAGTTGATGGACGCAGAGCAGTGCATCGTAGGGCACGTTCCTGACGTGCGTGACCTACGAGGCATGGCTTTGTTATAGGCGATGGTTACCACTTAACATCAGGTGGGCCATAGGTTTGTTCCATCAACTAGTAACATAAAAATAAAAACTAAAAAAAAAGTTGTGGCCAGAGGCCCGTATGCGGAAACACTAGCATTAAAAATCTTGGTGTACAAAACCTGCTGAGGTTTTTTCTAAAGACTTTAGCATGGGGTTCTTCAAAAAGGGCGTTTTAAGTTGTTTTTGTCTTGTAATCTAGGCCTAGAGGACGATGGAAATATGTATGAGATTACCTTTACATCACGTGTCATCTACCGAATCTACCGTTAATATTAAAAATACATGACACAATTTACCAGGCTGATCCTACCTAATAAAATCAAATTTATTAAAATATTAAAATGTAAATAATCCTAGATGTTAATCATCTGTTAATTCTGAGCAATAAATATATCATGCATTATATTTCCACACAAGGTATCCGTGCGTAAACAGATAGCTTATTTAATTGCGAAAGAAGACCTACCTACACTCGAAGTTTTACATCTAGTGATTTTCGTATCTTTTTTTATATACTGTGTAGGTACTTTATTATTACTTTGAAGCGTAGCGTGTGCTGTCTTCGAAACTTAAGCATCTGTATTATTGCATACGTGGAGTGGCACCACACTGGAACTTCACTGCTATTACATTTTTGTTTTGTAAAAGGATCATACAAAAAACGGTAGGAACCAAGCCGTAGTTTGTTGCCTGTTCTTCTAGGCTTGGTCGCGTGGAACTGGCACCTAGACTCATAATTATAGTGACGCCAGTGGTTGAAAAGATGAGGAGCAATAGGTAAGCGTGGTACAGGCATGTCATGCGAAAAGAAGAATGTGTGGATGGGTTTAGAAGTAGAGGTAGGCCAAAGAAAAGATGGATAGATTGTCTGAAGAATGACATGAGTAAGAAAGGAGTGACTGCTGAAAATAACGGCTAATAGAGGAGAGTAGAGATCGAAAACCTGTTGTACTGACCCCACATGAAGTGGGATAAGGACAAAAAATGATGATGATTTATCTATAAGTATAGCCATTAGGGTCAAAATGTTTTTTCGTAAGATATTTTTGAAAGCAAAGTAAGATATGCTCGGGTACACACGGATACGGCCTAGAGTACACAGTTTATACTTTTTTTACAATAGCTGATGGAAAACCCACCTGCAGTAAAATATGCCGGTATTAAATATAATTTATAGGCCGCCTGGAACTGGTACCTAGACTACATAGATTTAAGACGTTTCAAAGTGATTCTTGTGATACTTTTGAACAAATACATTTTTGAATTTGAATAATATTTTCTCCCCTACTACACCTGCTGTGATCTAGAATCTTCAAGCTTCACCGACATTTTCTTCCGCACTTGACCTACAGAGTTGCGCAACGCGTCATTAGAAGTGCATCAACCATCATTACCAAGACTGTTGCCCCCATGGTCTAATGATGGACACTCATTCAAGAGGCATTTTAATGTGCTTTAAAAGTAACTCATGATCATAATCACTTTTAAACCGACTTTTAATAAAAAGCAGGGTTCTCAATTTAGTTGTAAAAATATTTTTAATGTTTGTAATCGCATAAATTTGAAATTTACGAGTCAATTTAAAAAAATCATAATTTATCTAACACGTTAAAAAAAAATATTTCCAGATTGGTCCCATAGAAATTTCATCAAAATAGGTTCAGCCATGAAGTTGGTTTTTCAAGTTATTTTTAAAGTGTAAATCATAAACAGAGTGGTTTGCAAAATCCAAATACGATCATCCATACTAATATCCATACTAATATTATAAATGCGTTTGTAACTCTGTCTGTCTGTCTGTCCTCCTGTCTGGCTTTCACGCCAAAACTACTAAACCTATTGAAATGAAATTTGGTACACAGATAGTTCAGGGCCTGAGGAAGGACATAGGCTACTTTTTATTGTGAAAAAGGTTTTACAAACCTTATAAAACACGTTCTAAAGAGCAATTCTTTGATGTTTCTGTCTCACTTTCTGTCTCGCTCTTACACTAAACCACTTCGCCGATTACATGCAGATCACCGAAATTTGGTACACAGATAGGCAAAGGCATTAGAAAGGTCATCTATGCAACTTAACAATGCAAAACACTTTTTGTAAACACCATTTTTCATGAGAATTGCGCTTTTTTTGGAGAAATTCGACGACCTTCGATTCTAGAATTTTTTGTTTGTTTACGTATCACAGTGACTGACTAACAGCCGACCGCCGCTTAGGGATGGGATACATCGAACCGACCCGATGTTTTGAAATGAATTACCGAATTACTCGATTTATCGATGCTTTTTCGGTTTTTAATAGAAAAACATCGAAATCGAGCCGGCAATTTCATAAGAACTCAACTTTGACCAGTTTAATTATTTTAATCTGTGAGAAGATCGTAACTAAATAAACCACATGAGTTGGAAAACGGTGAAATCTGACCATTATATTTCAGATAAACTTTTTATTTACTTACGAAGGCAGACTAAATGAGAGCCCTATATATTTTTTTATTGATCTCAAGATTAAGTAAATGCGGATGTTTTTTTTAGTTCTTACGTTAAAGATTTTTCTCTTACTTTTTTTAATAAAACAATGTTGGAATGAGTTGAACCTGTAAATTTTATTTGTTGGTGTTTGTTTTTATAGCGGCAACATAATCTGTGAAAACGTCATAATGTCTAAATATCACGGTTCATGAAATACAGCCTGTTGTGACAGACGGACAGCAAAATCTTAGCAATAGGGTTCTGTTTTTACCCTTTGGATACGGAACCCTAAAAAGTACTCGATACGTACAAAATATCAATGTTTTCATCCGATAAATCGAAAGACATAGATGTACAGCTCTGATATCGAATAGGAAATATATCGATGTATCTTTTTAAAGTGGACAGCACTACCACCGAGCCTACAACTGAATTGTCACTGTCACGTGTCAACTGTTACTTACACACAACAGTCAACAGTCGAGATGTTGGTGAGCGGAGTTGAAGAATGTAATTTATCACAATTTATCATCATTAAACTCACTATACTTCTATGGTCATCAAAACGTAAGACTAGGCGGTATAGTCTTGATACTATAGCCTGCTTCGAAAGGAGCGAAAAGAAAAAAAAAAATTCTATGGTCAAGTGACATGAAAATAAACAATACACACAACAAATTGTAAATTTTCTGTTTACAAATACTAAGTGTTAGATACTATTAGCGTAACGTTATATACTCATTGATAAATACTAATCCCCGTGTAATCGTATACGCATGACGATAGATAGATAGAATGCCACACACCGTTCCGTTTACCCAAAAATGAAGCAAGACAACAATGATACAAGCATTATAACATAATATCAAGCCTGGATTAACCGTACGAAACAATTCTCTGATTTGCTCAGCTCATTTCTGATTTTGCTATAACACCATTGTGCTAGACAAAATTGGGTAAGTCCTTACTTATTTATCTACAATACCATGTATTTTGTTACATACTTTGAAATCCTAATGTAGGTACTCATTTTAGTTATAGATCGTACTTCAAAAATATTAAAGAAGAGTGCTATCCCGTCCGTGTTCCCATGGAACCAAGCATATCAGGAACAACCATCATCATCAGAAGATTCACAAACAAAACCTGATGATTACAACATAGCAGAAATTGAAATTGAAGATCTCAGGCTTGGTGATAGACAACTAAATGTGGTAGACATCACAACAAATCATTACAAACTGAAGAGAAAGGCATACGAAGACAGACCTGCTCATGGTGTGGTCAGTCCGTTATCCTGGCCTGTATTCAAGTACATAATACCTATTATTGATTCTGGAGTTCCTAGAAGCAACAGCTGTAAATTTTGGTAGATCAAGCGTGTTGTAAAACTGAGTGAGACCAACATTTAAGTTTGTTTTAAATAAACTGTAATACCGAGTCCGTGTAAGACTGAGTCAGACCAACTACACCAACTGAGACAACTAGAATAAAAACCAGTCAAACAAAGCCTCCGGACTCCTTATTAGTAAATCAATCTTGGCCGACATCCCAAAATTATTAAATAGACATTATTGTTACTTTGGAAAACTATTTTGTTTCTATTTTTTCTCATCAACCTTCCCGCCCCCTACTTAATTATTCTATTACCATGGGTGTAAAATAACAATAGGGAATGAAAGTTTGTATGGAAAAATGTACATTAACAGAGGGAGAGGAGGGGGGAGTGGTGTAGGTGTGGAAATATGCCCAAGTGTTAGTAAGAGGGCAGATAACTGTGCCACATGCACGCGAATAAGTATCTACTGTTTTTTTTTCGCTGCATATTTAAAATGCTACCCTTCGTCCGCGTGGAATAGTGTCTATACACTATTCCACGCGGACGAAGTCGCGGGCACAGCTAGTATCATAATAATTGAAGAGACCGTTGACCCCAGTTTTATTTTCGTTCACTGACTCAACAAAACTTATTTTTTACTTGGAACGATTGCAACAAGACTGAATGTTGACGTAATAAACATATGATAACGAATAGGAACTTCACTTTGTAAAACTAGTGTTGCAATAGATATATCTTTGCCATAATTATGGCAACAAGATAGGTAATCGCTGTTTCTTGTAAGTATTATTTTTTTGTTACTATCAAACTTGTGATTGCAACAGAATAACATAATCGCCCAGCCCACCTAATACAACTGTGGGACGGCTCTGCCAAACACCAACTCGCTGCCCTAGACTCAATTGAACGAAGAGCTTTTAGGCTGATAGGCGAGCAGCACATGGCGCAGGCTAAGATCCAGAGTCTGGCGCACCGTCGCAAAGTTGCTTGCCTATCGATCTTCTATAGGTTACATTCTGGGGAATGTAGTCGGGAACTGCACGATCTCATACCACCATCTCCCTTCCACTATAGGACTAGCAGACGCACGGCTCAGTACCATCCATACCTGGTTAGCATACCACCCATTCGCACTAAGCGTTTTAGCTCCACCTTCATTATGCGAACCTCCAGGGAATGGAACTCATTGCCGACGACTGTTTTTCCTGACAACTACAATCTGGGCCTCTTCAAGGCAAGAGTGAATAGGTGTCTTCTAGACCATCCTGCTTCATCGTCGGCTACATCGTCACTTACCATCAGGTGAGATTGTAGCCAAAGGATGTTCTATTTAATGTAAAAAAAAAAAAAAAAAAACTGTTAAGTTTAAAACAATATTTATTCATGTCTAAATATTGTTGTTATTTGAGTTCAAATGCCTAGGTAACCTTTTGAGCACGATAAGAGCTCCTGTATGAAAGAATTAACTATTTATTCTATTACTAAATACTTCAATAATAATATTCTTCTCTGTGAGTGATGGCCCATTAGTTTGGCAAGTGTTATTTTAGTGGTAGTAGAGCTCTGTGTGAAAGGTTCGTCCAGGTGTGTACTACCATCATGCCTATTTCTGCCGTGAAGCAACATTGCTGTGTTTCGGTTTGAAATGGTGATATAACTAGCACGTAAAGCTGAACATCTGCATGCCATAAGTTGATGGACGCAGGGCAGTGCATTGTAGGACACGTTCCTGACGTGCGTAAACTACAATACAATGCTTTGTTATAGGCGATGGTTACCACATTGCATCAGGTGGGTCATGCTAGTCCCTAGCTAGTTGAATAAAAAAAATGTAATCTACGTATGCTAATGTCCCTAATAAAATGATATGAAATGAAGTGAATTCTATGATGAATCCTAATAAAAAGAGGAAAGATTTTTATTTTTGTGTGTATGTTTGTAAATGGATAAACTCAAAAATTCTTAAACCATTGGAAAGCTACATTCACCCTAAGTAACATAGGTTATATTTTACGTGTTTAAAAAATAAATTTCCACCCGTGCGAAGCCAGTACAGGCCGTTAGTTGTTCAATAAGCTGGAATCTATCTAGATGCTAAATTAAAAAGACAAGATCAAAGTTCGTTGAGGTCAGCAGTTCTCAACTTTAGGTGTCTGTGTTACACAATATTGGGTTGAAGATTACAAATAAGTACATGACACTAACAAGCTGAAATATTAACATCTAAGTGATCATGTATATTATGTTGAAAGCTTATTTAGAGGTGAAAGTGTTAAAAAAATACTCATTGTTTTACAAGCATTTGTAAATTGTAAGGGCCGTGACACGGATTAGTTGTTACAAAATGTATTAGTAGCTATTTATTACTTAAAATATGTGTAAATTAGTAATCTTGACGTAAACATCTACCAACTTGAATGTTTAGTTTTCTATCAGAGATATCGTAATAACTACAACTGTTGCTCAGTAGACGTCGTTGACCTTAGTAGATCAGAAACATCAAGTATCATTATTGTCACAACAAATAAAGACTTTCGATATCCTAATAGGAATTGTACGAATTGCCCAAGAAGCTTCTTTTGATGGCTACAGTAAAAAAAGCAGACTTGCCCGTGAATATTTTTAGGATGTGGACCAATGAAAACATGGATAAACTGTGTGAAAGATAACATGGATAAGAGAGGAGTGAATGCAGAGATGACGCCTGATAGAGGGGAATGGAGGAGGAAGACATGTTGTGCCGACCTCACATAAAGTGGTCTGTGGGCAGAAAAAATAAAATGGATAAAACGCTTATTTCTATAGAAGCGCGTTTAAGTCTTTTACACTACAGCTCTATAAAATACACCGTCCAACAAACTTTCCTATTATGAAAATAATATGCAAACATAGAAAGAAAGAAAATATATTTATCAACCATAAAAAATAAATTAATTTAAAATAGGTATTCAACAAATCGCAAACGGTCAATAATTAGGTTACTAGAATTTGTCGCACCGTGACTTAGAATTTGTCGCACCGTGTAGGTTGACGTCACACTACAGAGTGCAACCCTGGTATTCTGCCACAGAAATAAATAAAATAAAATAAATAAATATTGTGGACAATCCACACAACACTATCTAGCCCTTAATTCAGCGGAGCTTGTACTATAGGTACCAGATAGCTGATATATCGAACCCACGATCTACGGCGCAGAAGGCAGAGCCAACCAACTGAGCAGAGAGACCGGTCAAAAAATACATGAATATCAGCAAGGTAAAAAGTTTTATTTAAAGTTGGCACATCTTTTTAACATTGCAGATGCATCTAACCACAAGAAGTAACACATTTTATTACTCTGCTAGTATTTCCAAAGAAGTTTTAACTTGGTAGGCACTTCGGTTTCGTCTGTGGTAACTGGTTGATTTGCAAGCATTTACAAATCTACGAATACAATGTTGATTATGGGCTTGTATGCTTTTGTAGTTTTATTGGTCGTAAATAATTCTATAGGTTATATCTGTTGGTTAGTATACAATTTTGACACAATAGCAGATAGTGTTAGTTCGGTTTCTAAAACAGCTGTGACGAAGCGCTTTTTATTTACAAAAGCGAAGACGTAAGTAGGCCGAAGAAAAGATGACTAGATTGTGTGAAAGATGACATGGTAAAAAAATAAACCAACACGTAAAGTAGGTTGAAGAGAAAATTAGTAGATTTAATGATAATAAACGTAGTAAGAACACCTTCAAATACGTTCCAGAAGACGTGCTCTGTTAGTTGACGCAATCATTTATAATAATCTAATAATAATGGTCTGTTTAATTTGGGGCTAGATATTGTTGTCCACAATATTTATAAATTAATAAAAATTACATACAATTAATATTTTTGGTTATTTTTTGTAATATGTACCGTATAATTTTTTAATCTTAAACTTTATGTTAATTAGTGTAAATGATTGCAATGTGGCAACGATTCAAATTAATTAAGTAAATCTGTATTCTGTGGAATTTCAGTCAGTAAGTATAGTTAGACAATCATTTAATTTTAATCTCTGGCTGTTAAATTCAATAGTGCACATAAATTTTGCGTTAGCCAATTATACATTATATCTTTAACAATATTGAATTTGCTTGCAAATAATATCCTAAGATCAACCACGCAATAAAACAACCATTATTTCCAACTAGGTACGGAGTAGCAAATTCAACAAGAGTATTAATTGTGAACATAGTTATATCGATAGATAGAAAATTATTTATCGTACACCTTACAAACTAACAAAAAGAGAATTGAACGCGTAAATATTATTCAATAAATGTACAATGGGTGGTCTTATTGCTATAAAGCGATTTCTTCCAGACAAATTTTGGATGGAGACATACTGACTTATAAATTGTGAAATGACTATTAGTCGTAGGTATTTCAAAAGACGCCACACTGAGCCTAGGCGAAGGTTCTTCATAGCCCGGGCGCATCCAGGTGCGTACGACCACCATGCCTATTTCTACCGAGAAATAGCATTGCTGTGTTTCGGATTGAAGGGTGTGGGTGCCGGTGAAATTACTGGCACATGAGGCTGAACATCTGTCTGCATGCCTCAAGTTAATAGACGCTGCTCATTCCATCAGCTCCAAAGGCCCAAAGAAAAATAATTTTCCAGTTATATTTCGCAGATAGAAAGAAAGGAAAAAAGAAAGAAAGAAAGAAAACTTGTATAATAAATATAGATCGTTTTTTATCATCATCTATAGCTTGGTACTTATTATCTCTGACAAGTTGAAGTGCTCGTCAGCTGCGGTCAATGCCGATCGATTTACAATCACTGATCGAATGGATTACCATGGTGTTTCTGTTACATGCTCGATTGTGGGTTTTTATCATATACTTTAATCGTTTAACATTATCAAGAAGTTTCTGTTAAAGTGTATTTTTTACGCAAAACATTGAATTCTGGTGAAAGCTAGAATCAATTTATTCGTACTTTTTTGTCGCCGATATTGAAATATCACAAACAAATTATAAAACCGACTATGAACAAAGACCCAAAGCGTCGGAGATCGGATTACAGAGCTCAAATGGAGTTAGGCAGGACACATTCCAAGGCGTGTATGACAGGTGGTGGCCAAGAACTGCTACAGAAGCGTAGGGTGCCCTGCAGCAAGATGGATGGAAGATATAGTCAAAGTCGCGGGGCGGAAATGGGTAAAACTAGCACAGGTTTGAGGTAGATGGCACAAACTTAGAAAGGCTTATACTCCGCAATGAGTGAAGTCAGGCTGTGGATAATGATGAAAATAACTATACAAAATCAAGTAACTAGTCATTAAATTAAGTAAAGTTTTAGTTTAGTTTCAAAGTAGTACTTGAATAAATAAATTGAAATTGAAATTGAAGCTTTTCTAAGGCTCAATCTGTCTTCCTGGAAAGTTACAAGGGAGACCTATACAGCAGTGGATTTCACTGGCTGAAGAAAATGATGACGAAGTTTTTTTTAAATGTAGCTAAATGAAAACTCTTTAGTAACTCTTGTTGTACTCTATAACTCCATACACCGAATTCATGTGGTCTCTATTTCTTTATTATGCAATGATTTAATAATATAATGAGTATCGGATGTCCTTAGCAATTACACGATCTTATTGCTACTAGTCTAACCGATCAATGTCAAGTCTCACTTGATACTGTTACATGATAACTTGTTTTTTAATATTTACAGGGTGTCCGAAAACAGACACAGAAAGATAAATAAATAAATATTATAGACAATCCACACAACACTATCTAGCACAAAACTAAGCAGAGCTTGTTCTATGGAAACCTGATGGACGACATAGTCAAACTCACGGGGTGGAAATGGGTTAGACTGGCAAGAGGATCGACGCACAAACTAAGGGATGTCTTAACCCAGTAGTGGATGAAGTCAGGCTGTGGCAGATGATGATGATGATGATGATAATGATGACGATGATAATGATAATGATGCCCAAACACGTGGATCGTACCTACGATGAATTTATTAGCGGAGATCAAAAGAGATGAGAAGTAAAACGTTCTAGAGGTACTAATACCATGTCCATTGTCCATACACTACATTCGAGCATCAATCTTAAAATGTTGTTGTTTGAAGCTCAAATTATCACTGCTGTCACTATTTTAGCTTTGTAACAGGATCACATCAAAAACGAAGCAACCAAGCCGTAGTTTGTTGCCTGTTCTTCTAGCCTTGGTCGCGTGGAACTGGCAACTAGACTCACCTAGCTCTATGACGTTTCAAAGTGATCCTTGTGATACCATTGAATAAACAAATATTTGATTTGATTGGAGTTAAATATTTCTTCTCCTGCATGGTTTCAATGTTATTAATAATTAAAAGTACCTAAGTATGCCTGCAGATTTCGTAACCGACCACGCAAGGCTACAGAGCAGCCTTGCACGTCCGTATAATTTATTTTCGTTTTCACTTCCTCGGTAACGGACATTGTGTGGGCCATGGAAAGGCACAGGAAATACCCGAAGAGAACATACTTTAGTACCTACTTACTTAATTAACGTTGGTTTTGCACGGGGATATCTCAAGAACACAGAAATAAAATCAGTACTACGCGGCATCGGCGATGCGTTTGCAACCTATCATTTATGGAACACCAACTACAAATAATGGATATGAGGCACAGGTTTTGAGATCAATTGGTAGGTAGTAGCTTTGCCTTCTGCGCTAGAGGGCGTGGGTTCAATCACCATTGAGAACAAAAAATTTCCTTTTTCCTGCCCTTATCCCACTTTATGCGGGGTCGGCATACTGTGTTCTCCTCTTTTATTCTCCTTTGTCAGTCGTCACCTCCAAATTCAGCCCGCTCTTAGCTAAGTATGTACATATTTACAAAAAAATATTATAAGTAGTGGGCGGAGCGAACCGAAGATCGAGGGGACTGGAAAAGCTTGGGGGAGACCTTTGCTCAGCAGTGGGACAGTATAGGTTAATAAAAAAAAAAAAAAAGTATTATAGCAGCTATTATACAAGCTTTGTGAATTGTCCACAATTTTAATTAGCCTACATCCATCTACTTGAGGACATACAAATATGTGCCGGTTTTATCACCTTTACACTGAAACACAGCAACACTGGTACAAATAGACATACTATAACTTTTGAAACTATCATGGTTTTTAACACTATTTTTATGAAACAACGGGATATTTACCATGATTAAATTTTGATGAGTTGACTTCCGATATTTCGGCACAGTTCCATGCACCATGATCACGGTTGAACTGAATTCCACGATATACACGGTAGTGAGTCGATATCGGAAGTCAACTCATCAAAATTTAATCATGGTAAATATGCAGTTGTTTCATAAAAATAAATAGACATACTTCCCCGGATAAGCTCTTCACAGTAAGCATAAATATATCAGCGTTTACTCTATGATAGAAGACGATCATTTGAAGGACAGCCTAGGTCTGCCTAGGTCCGCTTACCCACTGTCTTACTTACACGTCTCAACGGTCGGAAAGTGTTTTTGTATGTACATAGTTACTTGTGCTACTGACATAAATGATCTGGTGATTTGTCGTGATGGAGTTTTTGCTGTGTGACCTACTTTATGCGTTTTTTTGGTTTTGATTGGATTCATGAGTTTTATTTTATTGCTTTTCAATCGGCACGCTATTATGTTTTATTATTTTGTTTATAGTTGACATTGGGTTTCTATTAGTTATTTGACATTTACAAAAGCTTTGCTTCTACGTTAGCGTCGTTTAGATTTAAGTACTACTTAAAGTTGCAGTATTTTTATGAATAACGGGATATTTACCATGATTGAAGTTTGTGAGTTTTGACCCTCGCTATTTTGGCACAGTTGCATGCACTATGATCACGGTTGAACTGAAGTCCACGAGTTAAAAAAATGTTATTGGCAGACAAACCGATCTACCCTCTTTCGCGCTCTTTTCTTGTTTTCTTCATGCAGTTTTCATCTTTTTACAGTGAAAGTCTTTGTAGTCAATAAATCTATAGCTTATAGCATAATACTTATTGGTAATCTTTTCAGGTATACCTACCACATACTTAATCTATCATGATAGATTACTTTTTTTCTTAGGTAGAGTTCTAAAATGTGACCTAGCTTAAAAATAAAATTTGCTTAGTCACTCACGTGATACTCGTATAAAAATAAACTTTTCGATCACGAACTATAAAATTTAAATTCAAGTCACAAACATATAAAAATAATTCCAAAGAATTAAACTTTCACTTATAATTTTATACAGAAGCTTAATCAAAATGGCAGTGTAATACTTCAAATACCTGATTATTTTTTTAGGGTTCTGCACCTCAAAAAGACATTACGATCACTTTATTGTCCGTTTTTTTTTTTGGAAATCGTTTCTCCAACGATTCAAATGTTAATTAAGTAAAGAGGCTACAAAAATAAAAATATTCCGAATTGTTTTTTCATCATCATCATCCACAGCCCGACTTCACCCACTGCTGGGTATAGGCCTCTCTCTGTATGTGCCACTGTTGCCGGTCTTGTGCCAATCTCATCCAGGTCTTGCCTGCGATGTTAACCACATCGTCTGCCCATCTTGCCGCAGGGCGACCAACGCTTCTATAGCCAGTTCTTGGACGCCATTCAGTCATCGCCTAGTACAATAGTTTTTTACTCGCACAATATTATACTGTTTATTTATTCTGAATACAATATTAGTCTGTTTACAACTTGCTAATGGAACCAAGGATTATGGATTATTTTTGTAGAATTTGTTATTTTATTGATCGTACGAGCGAGGCCAGTAGATCTTATTGGCGATTTGGCGTCGTTTCTTTATGTATTTATACATGATTGTTTGAGCACTAGGTACTTTTGGTTAGTCCCAGGTACTCGATTAAGAGCTGATTCTTTTATCTACGGAATCCCGCTAATCGTCGAATAAAAAAATTTCGCCATACACGGGGCTTAAACCCTAGAGTATCGAAAAAAAATCGGTTGTCTGTAAAGTCGGTTTACTGACGATAGTTAAACGTGACAACGTCATACAACTGTCCACGCGGACGCATCGTTTACTCAAGTATAGGAGAGAGACAGATGTCGAACGCTGCCGAACGCGGATGCCGATTGTGCCTCTTTATCGCTCGTTCCGCGCTCTCGCTTGCACTTCAAGCCTTAAATGGAACGCCTCAGAGCGAGGTAACGCCGCATGAGTCATGTTTTTTCGTGCATGCAGCAGGCTCCATCAAATTATAAGACGTTGTCACGTCAAAAAGAGTTCTTACCATGGAGTCACGAAGAAAAGGGAGGAAGATGTCCAATAGGAGCCCAGTCCAGCCCTCACAGCTTAGTTGGTAGTCGCTCTACCTTCTGCGCTTCAGGCTGTGGGTTTGATCCATACCGAACAAGCTTTGCTTAGTTTGCGGTTAGTGCTAAGAGCAATGAAAAATATTTATTTTATATTTATTGATTTCACAATCTGCAGATTAGATTTGGGCTCCTTCTGTTTAGTTCGATATTATTCTTATATTTTAAATATTATAATTTAAATTCGGTATACATAATTAATTATTGATAGGCATTTTAAGTAGATACGAAAATTATTTTAATGGTCTTAAAACTCGAAATATATTATGCCTGATATTATATTTCTCAAGTTATTACGCCTATCTGCTACAAAAATTAAGTAATTAGGTTAGTAGTATGTTTAATTCGAAATGATGCTGACATATAAATATGTATGTCTAAATATGATTTAAAATTCATTCATACTTGAAGGTAGCTAATCAGAATTCAACATGTCGTTGACCTTAGAAATTGATTAATGAATCTTTGAATCGGCTGTATAACTTTACACGATGTTTAAATTATACTCAGTATTCTAGCTTACTGTATAAATGTAGATACTTTTAGTTGATTTTAATTTTTGATTTTTGATTTGTAAAAGGATCATGTAAAAAAACGGTAGGAACCGAGCCGTAGTTTGTTGCCTGTTCTTCTAGGCTTGGTCGCGTGGAACTGGCACCTAGTCTCACCTAGCTTTAAGACGTTTCAAAGTGATTCTTGTATCGTATTGAATAAACGCTTATTGAATCTTTAATCTTGAGTTACTCTATTAAAAAGAAAACAACAAAAACAGCTACATTCCAAATCTTTTGGACTGGTCCCCAGTTCAAAAATCAAATCAAAATTAAATGTGTATTTAGTACGTTAGATTGCAAAAATCACTTTGAAACGTCTTGCTAGGTGAGTCTAGGTTCAGTTAGTAGTAGCTCTGCCTTCTGCACCGTAGGCCGGGTTCAATCCCCACCGAGAACAAAATATTTGTGTGATGAAACTGGATGAAACGCAAATGTTTATTCTCTGTCTGAGTGTCATATTGTATTCTACGTATGTATTTACAAAAAAAATGGGCATAAGTATTAGCAGCTATTTGGTCCCCATAGTACAAGCTCTGCTTAATTTGGGGCCTTGATAATGTTGTGTGAATTATCTACAATATTTATTTATTTATTTTAACTGTATTGTTTCCACTATGCTACATTGCTATACAACGTGTATCAAAATATGTTTACTATCCTGAAGGGGGGTGAATTTCCACCCCCCGGGGAACAACTTTTGTTCAACGACTTTTCGAACTTCGATTGGTATCTCTGAAAAAAACTGCAACGAAGTTTCAACATTAACAGCTGACTTTATACAAAGTGACAACCCTAAACTCAGCTACAGAGGTAGTAGGTAGTAGTAGTAGACCTACAGAGGTAGTAGGTCAAGGGGTCAAGGGGTTACAAGGATAGGGTTGTCAATTTATTTAGGCATTATGAAATTAAATATTTTTGTATGGGAAATTGAAAATAGGAATTTTTAATTATCTCCCCTCCACAACTGATCACCATTGTGGTCTGAAACCCCCCACCTTCGCATAGTACACATATTTAGATACACCTTGTATATTACTATAGCTTACTACATTTTTTTATAGAAGTATTACTGAACACAAATCAGTGTTTAGGTAATAGTTTTCAGATGTTCTCCTTATATGCATCCTTGCATCTAAAATTACTCAAGTCTGTCGATAGTTTCACTTCACCACGCACGAGTTAAAAATAATGATCCTTTATAATCATAATGCCCATCTGACTTCAACTTAAAATAAGGTGAAGATTAGACGTGTAATTAGCTATTTGTTAGCTCATAGATTGTATACTTCTTCTTCTTCTTGCCAACCAACAACAACATGTTCCGTCCACGTCAACAATCAGCCGTCATCTCTATATCACTTCTTTCTTATCCATCCACTTTCACACAGTTCATATATCATCTAAAAACGGTAGGAACCAAGCCGTAGTTTGTTGCCTGTTCTTTTAGGCTTGGTTGCGTGGAACTGACACTTAGACTCACCTAGTTTTATGGTGTTTCAAGGTGATCCTTGACATTCTGTTGAATAAATACACTTTTGATTTTGAATTCGATATTATCTTTTCTTCAGTCCACCTCTATCCACATGTCCATCTAAATTCACACTCATTACTCTCTTGGTCACATGACTTTCATCCCTCTTCATGACATGCCCGTACCACGCTAGCCTGTTGTTCCTCAAATGTTCTGTAACTGTCTGTGTACTTTCTGTTTTTCTCCGGTATACCTACTCATTCCGTACCTTTTTCATTTTTGTCACTGCCGCATGCACCCTTCTTTCGTTGGCCCAAAGTTAGATCCATACATTACGACAGGTCGTAAGTAGTAAGCATAATTTCATTCATCCCGCATTTTTGTCTTATCGTGTATAATACTAAGAATATATTTGTTCTCTCGAACTATTCCCGTCCCGCATCCCGTATTCCATCCCGCATTTATTCTATTCTTCACGTCTCGGTCAATGTCGCCGTCGTTCTGTATCAATGAACCGAGGTACCGGAAATCGAATTTTTTACAACTAATAAAATTAAAGCTATTACAAGTAGATTTATAAGATATGAGACATTTGAGCTGTCAGCAGATATCAAATATCTTATTCCGATCAATACTCAATAAAAAATCATTGAATTTCAATATACTAATCGGAAGCGTTGACATTGACGTCTTCAAGACGCTCGATGCACTGCCACTATTAGTAAGTAGTACACACTGTAGTAGTAATTATTATTTAATGTAATTTGATGAATACTAGATTGAAACATCTGCATAAATAAGTTTAAAAGACGAAGATGGTGTATTTATTTGATTTCAACGAGTTAAATAAGTTTGATTTGGATCAGTTGAGCTATCTCTAGATCGTTTGTTAAGGTCTGCCTGCCTACCATGAGGTCTGTCTGGCTCTATCTCTGGCTCTAGTTTTGAGTCTGTGTGAGTGCTCATGCACCAGTGCATTATTCTGTGTGTGTGACATTTTGACGTAGGATTTATATAGTCAACACTCACACAGACCCAAAACCAGAACTAGAGACAGATCCAGACAGAGTTCATGGTAGGTTTACTGCAGATAGCTCAACTGTTTCTTGTGTATTTTGTAAATATTTGTTTAACTCTAAGTTTATTTGTGTTAATAATAAGAGTTAAATAAAAAATATTTTTTAAATAGAGTAGATTTTAGTTACATTTACAACAGATTTGTAGATTAATGTAAAGCCATTTTTAGGGTTCCGTAGCCAAATGGCAAAAACGGAACCCTTATAGATTCGTCATGTCTGTCTGTCTGTCTGTCTGTCTGTCCGTCCGTATGTCACAGCCATTTTTCTCCGAAACCGTAAGAGCTAGACTGATGAAACTTGGCAAGTAGATGTGTTCTGTGAACCGCATTAAGATTTTTACACAAAAACAGAAAAAAAAACTAATATTTTGGGGGTCCCCATACTTGAAACTGAAACTCAAAAAATTTTTTTTTATCGAACCCATACGTGTGGGGTATCTATGAATAGGTCTTCAAAAATGATGTTGAGGTTTTTAATATCGTTTTTTTCTAAACTGAATAGTTTGCGCGAGAGACACTTCCAAAGTGGAAAAAAGTTGGTCCCCCCCCCTCTAACTTCTAAAATAAGAGAATGATATAACTAAAAACAATATAATGTTGTACATTACTATGCAAACTTTCAACGATATTTGGTTTGAACGAGATCCAGTCAGTAGTTTTTTTTTAAACGTCATAAATCGTAAACCGCTATTTACCTTTCGACAAACTACAAGAACCTTTATATTATGTTGCTTGCTGCTACGGCACCCTTCATGGGCGAGTCCGACTCGCACTTGGCTGCTTTTTAGTTAAATGTGCCAGTTTCACGGTCTTCTGTGGTTAAACACAAAAGGCCAGATAATGTTCATCACTCACAGAATGTAATAAGTCACATCTGTTGCAAGAGCATTAACTTTTTTATTACCAACGCATTGCAACAGTTTAAATCTACCCATCAATAGGTATGCTAATCATTTAGGCTCACGCAACTGTATCCCCATAGAAAATTATGGTGGTGAGGTCAAGGTAAGGTCCTTAAGGAAGTCTAAGAGGCAGTTAGAGCCAAATGTGTATTTTAATTGAGGCAAGTTACTGTTTTTTATGGAATTATGCGTGATTCATATATGTCTTGAGAGAAGCTATATTTTGGGTCATTTTAGTTTTGTTTTTAAGTTAGCCGTGTTGATCTTATGAATGGGTATGGGCATACTTGGAATACAATATAACACCCAGACAGAGAATAAACACCTAATATCACCACACAAATATTTGTTATCTGTGGGATCGAATCCAAGACCTTCAGCGCAGAAGGCAGAACTACTACCAACTGAGCTGAAAGGCCAGCCAGCATGAACTGACATTTGGCAAATACAATTTAATTTGAGTCCATAAGTGTTATTCGTCAAGTGTGATTAGGATCCGATGGCGCAACGGTCAGTCAGCGCAGCGCCGTACCTAAGGGAAGGTCGCGGGTTCAAATCCCGCTCGGCTCTTTACTTTTGGGACATTATGAAAATCTTTGTGATTTCCTTAAGTGTAGTATAAAACCCTTATTAATATTATAAAGGAATGCGTTTGTAACTCTGTCTGTCTGTCCTGAACAGCTTTAAAAGAAATATGGCACACAGAAAGTCTAGAGCCTGAAGATGGACATATGAAAAAAGGTTTTATGCTATAAAATCAATGAAAAATTTAAATTTCATATCCACACGCAAGACACTCTCACTGCTACTCTCTACCGGCAAATATTGGCTATTGTTGAACGGGGAAACTGTGTGCCGATTGTTTGCACAAAAACAATGAACAGCGGAGAAAATACGCAGTTAGGCGGATAGACAATGTTTGATTATTTAATTGAGTGGGTACCTAGTTACAATGTAAACTGGCTTGGAAAGGTGGTTAACTATCTTCAATACTTACAACAGGGCAAATAATCTTAGCATTTTTAACATAACAGCTTACCTACGAGTAACTAAGCATTATCTAAGGTATCCCACATTACACAGGCTCTTTTCAAACTATATTTTTAACCGATTTTTAATAAAAACGCTAAAGGCTTAAGGTTGGTCTTATAGAAACTTTATCAAAATCGGTTTCGCAGTTTGGCCATGAAGTCGGTTTTTCAAGTTTTATTTATAACAAAATTTACTGGTTTATTTAGATTTGCATTAGGTATATTATATATTTTAAATATATTAATAAAGTGTAGGTATGTATGTTTATGTAAATTATGTATAGGTTTGTGTATCACACACATCTAGTTTCGTAATTATCTACTCTCAAGGTTTGCTATAAGAGAACTCTTTTTAAGCCTCTCTGGCTTTTTGTGAAATATTTGAATTTGAAGTTTTCTAAATATGATTTTATATAAATGTGTTACATAGAATTTAAAGTATTGTGAAAACTACCTTGAGTCTAAGTTTTAAAATTAGTCCTTGTTTTTGAAGGTAAAAATGCAATAATTATACATACTAGGTAACAATCTTATATTCTATACTAATTAATTGTCCTCTGAGAACAACGCTAAAAAAGGTGTGCATTAAGTTTTTAGACAATAGAATATGTGATAACCATCGGAAACCTAGTGTTATAATGACCAGTAATAACTTTGAAGTAATAGACAGTACCACAAGCTCTATCTGGCTCTAGTTTTGAGTCTGTGTGAGTGCTCACCAGTGAATTATACTGTGTGTGTGACGTTTCGACGTAGGATTTTTTTAGACAGCACTCACACAGACTCAAAACGAGAACCAGAGAGAGTCAGACAGAGTTTGTAGTAGGTTTACAGGTTGAAAATAAAATGATTATGAGAAAACAGAAACGAGGATACAAAGTTACATAATAAACTGCATTGTGGTAAAAATAACGAAATGGCTTTTTATATTGTAGGTCTTTGTATTTATTTGGCATAAGGTTTTTTAGTGTGGATAGGATAAGGAATGAGTATCAGGGGAAGTTTGACAGTAGCGCCAGTGACAGAAAAACTGAAGAGCAATAGGAATAGCAAGGGCAGGAAGAAGAAGAGGTTTTTAGTGGAGAAAGTTTTATCGCGATGATTATTTTTTAAGGTCTTATTGATACTACTGATATCACAGAAAGTAAAATAGAAGGAAGAAACTATGCATCATGTCGCGCCATGTTATTTTTTTGCAATTAGTCATTTCCTCGCTGAGGTGGGATGAAAAGTTACGTGTTGCACTCGAGTGCAAAGATTTTTCACCTTGTGCTCTTTTGATTCCTTCGCCAACGCTTAGGATTCTAACTTTTAAACCACTCGCACCGCTCGTGGTTAAACTTTAAAATCCTGCGCTTGCTCGGTCATCAAAATTGAGCACGCGGTTAAAAAGCAGCTTTGCACTCTTGTATAACAAATAACTATTGTTCTATACCTACACACATCAGTACAGTGGATTATCTGACAAATGTCCATAAAATCTTAATCAGTGTAGTGTGATGCATAGTTTCTTCCTTCTATTTTACTTTCTGTGATATCAGTAGTATCAATGGGACCTTAAAAAATAATCATCGCAATAAAACTTTCTCCACTAAAAACCTCTTCTTCTTCCTGCCCTTATGTACAGAGTATGTTTATTCTCTGTCTGGATGTTATATTTACATAAAAATATACCTAAATATTATATCTGATATCTCTTAAAATTTTTATATTTATTTATTTGTAAATACTTGTTTTGGACATTCCACACAACACTATCTAGCCCTAATCTAAGCAGAGCTTGTACTATGGGAACCAGATACCTGATATAATATAATTACTTATAAAATGTTTTTTTGTAAATACATACCTACTATTAAGACGAAAACTCTTCATTGATTATAGCTACAATTCTGTTTAACTTTATTACACCGCAAACAATACAACTACGTATATCGACGCCATCACTCCTCTTCTTCTTTTTTCCACCACTAGAGATGTCATTCCTTGCTTGATCCGATTATAGGGATGTTCTGTTCGCAAAACTGGTTAAAACTATTTCGAATACAATATAACACCCAGGCAGAGAACAAACATCTGCGTACTCCACACAAATATTTATTATCGGTGGAGATTGACCGTTAATACTTTAAGGCAGGATAACACTGCAAAAAATATGTAAGTATGCATTCAAAACTCGGGTTAATAATCTTCTTCCTAGACCCATATATATCAACTGATAGTTCTTACTATACATCTTCCATGTTTTTCTCTCAAAGTTCTTACGACATTGCTATTCAAAAATGTAATTCTTATGCAAATACTACATTAAACAATGTTATCGTCTAGAAAGTGCGAGTGTTACTTGCCTTAGAGCCGGCAGAACTTGATTTCGTAAACGTAAGAGCACCGTAATAGTGTAAAGTTCATCTAACGGTTATTATTGAGCATTTTATGCAACTCAAACTAGCAACATTCGTTGGTGCGTATTCTTAGACTACCCGGCGTTGCCTGGGTAGTCTATGAATTAAAGATTAAACTTACTACTGGTGTTATCAAGAGTGTACAGGTTGCTTTCGTACCAAATTAAACACTTCTTGAGTACTCTCAAAAAACACACCCTCCAAATCCACTACTCCATCACCTACCAAATTAAGCATTATTGGAATCTTGAAACTTAATAGGTACTGCGGAGGAGGGCATTGATATTCGTGACACAGTTTTTCAACTTCTGTGGATATCATCATATCATTCTGGAATATCTAAACAATAATTTGAGGCAGACATAAAATCCTTTCACCACACTCTGGTTTGAAATAAACAATGACACGATCAGAAGATTACTAAACATTCTAATGTATGATGATAGATGGATGAAGAACAATTTTAAATATCAGATCGTTCTAGAAATTTCTAGATTTTTTTTTAATCGTGAATATTATGTTACGAGAAAAGGATAAACATAAAAAAGCCCCTATGTGTTAGAAAAGGATAGACAAAGATTTCAAAACATTTACCACCCACAACCAGCCACTTCAACCCTTCCAAAACTACTAAAGTAAACTTTTGCTTTATTAAAGTAAAGCAAAAGGGGCCTCTCTGAGGCACATTTCAAATCCTTTCGCCGCGGTTCATACAAACCGGAGACACGATGAGAAAAAGAATTCAACTATTGCAAAAGTAACAATTATTTGTTGGCTAAAAGTATCGCGTGACAGCACTCAGGGCTATTAAAATAATACAGACATTTTCAGTTTATTGTACACTTGAGTTGACATATTCTATTTGACCATGAAACTTCTTGAATTGAAACTAAGAATACTATTCAGTCGTTGTTGTAAAATAAAGTGCAGTTAGTAAAAATCAATATAATTACTTCTTAGGTCAAGTTGGGAAGAGTTTGGGAAAAACCAGAATATAAATTTATCATACCGATTCTGTACTGATTGGATTGTACTGATTTGGATCAGTTGAGCTGTCTCTAGATCGTATTTAATGGTCTGCAGATAGCTCAACTGTTTCTCGCATATTTTTTAAATTTGTTTATTTGTATCATGTTTTTGTTTAATTGTTAGTTTCTTTGTGTAAATAAATGTCCATGATACTCAATCAAATGCCAAGAATCACTTTGAAACGTCTAATAAATTAAATTAATCTAGGCACAAGTTTCCGAAAAAGAACACTAAGTATATATTATAAGAACAAGCCAACTTGTTCTTTTAATTTAAGTTTGGTTTTGGGAAAGTGATTAATTTATTAGACGTTTCAAAGTGATTCTTGGCATTTGATTGAATAAATGCTGTTTTGACCTTAGTTGCTATTAGAACAATAGGAACATTAGACCCGAAACTATAACTACTCTGTGTTGTAATAGATTGAATCGTAATTGCATATTTAAGTAATTGTTAGACTAATAAATATTACGTGCAAATAGCCTTCCATTATTGCCTCAATTCTTTTCATTCAAGAACTTTGAATTAAATATTTTTTGTCTACTAGAAAAATTTGTCTACTAGAAATAAAGCGTACCGTAAGTAGGGGCACAAGTAAACAGCAGATGCCCCTGACGCTATATAAACCATCTTCAATAGACTTATTTAATTTTACACTATATAGGTTGGTAAATCTCAAGTGGAGTTGGGCAGGACACCTTGCTAGACGTGGTGATTGATGGTCGGTGGAGTAAGGCCTTGACCGAACGGTGGCCGAAGTCGGGCCGAAGAAATCTTGGAAGCGCGATCGGTCGACGATATCGTGAAGGTCGCAGGAAACACCTGGACAAGAGACGCGCAGAACAGGGGAGGCTGGCAAAATATGAAGGAGGCCTATACCCAACAGTGGGTGATACCGGGCTGAAATGATGATGGTGATGATGATAGGTTGACCTGCGACTGCAATTCACCAATCAAACTATAATAAAGCAAGAAAAATCATATATATTCACAATAACAATGCCAATGAAAGTCCAGTGCGACCTATTAGGCGACGCCTTTCACTCACTTGCAGTTTGGAGAAAGTGCTTTAACAGGTAAATTAAATATACTGGAAAGATTGTAATTATGTGTCATAAAATATGCATGTAGAACTGATTTAAAATGCAATGAAATTATTTCACATGATAATTCAATTTCAAAAACTATTAGCCCCAAAAACGTAATTTTAAGAAAAATGCTTAAAATGCATCCTGAATGAAACCTTAATGATAAGATTAAGATGAAGATTGATGACTTAAGATGAATTTATCAGTAGATTGAAAAACACTGACCAATGTCTTTCCTGTGGATTATAGTAAGGCTTTAATTAACACCCTGCCGCTATATAAATCATCTACAATAGATGCAAAGACGTGTAAGTAAGTTTTATTTTACATCTTGACATCTTTGAAGGAACCGACGAGACAAACTTACATGTTCACGGTCAAAAAATTCACACGGTAATTTGTGGTTTTTGTAGTGGATGACGAAATTTGGGCCGCATTTCCATATTTTATAAGTTTTATAAATTGTTGTACCTACGTGATCGAGTTTAGTAGTATTAATCAGGTGTAAAGTTGATAATAAATTGTGATTATACTTTCTTTTTGATATTGTTGTATTTAGTTAGATACAGTATAATTTATGTTATTTTTAGTGTGAACCTTTTGAATTTCGAATAACAGTTACAACAATACATTGTTGGATTTGATTTCTGACTTGTTGGAACTTTGCATAGTGACATCTAGCCCCAAACTGAGCAAACCTTATGCTATTTGGTGCTATAGTATAACGGAGTTTTTTATAAGTATTGGCATAATAATTATTGATTGTAATCTGGATGAAAGAATGTGTGTGATTTGTTAGATATTGTCTGCTTTCCTTAGAAGATCTCTCTTCCCAGAGCTTTTTATGAATAGGCACGGCTTCACCGTCTCATAAATATGAATTTTACTCACTTTCTTTGCATATATTTTCTGACTTTCACTGAATAACTCCACAAATCCGCTTCTAAGAAACACATATTGAGTTTCATAAAAGCGGTTTTGTGGAGTTTTTTATAATGGATTTGTAAAAAATTGAGAGCCATAAAGATAATTAAATGCAAATTAATCTATTTTTTGACATAATTATTGTATAATATATAAATAACATGAACCTTAGAATATAAAATAAATAAAGTTTATAAAATAATTGAACACTTTTTATAAAGTTTACTTTTTTTAGTTGCAATATAGGCATGCTTTGATTCCAAATTAGTTTTCACAATAGAGTTTTTTCTATCATTAATGCTCATGAATGCTATTTGTAATAAATCTTACAAAAAAGTCCAAAAAATATGTAAGAAATTCGATGACCGTGTATACAGAAAAAGTCAACAGTTAATATTGACCTACAGGATGTCACGGACATCGATTGATGAAATGTCGGGGCTTGATAAACTGTCATTTTTCGAGCAATTTAACTCATCGCTCCAATAACCGTACACGCTTTTCCCCCTAATTACTTACATACCTATACAGGTAGATACTACGTTTAAAAGAGGTAGGTATTTATGGAGAAAGAGATCTCTAATGATAAAACTGAATAAATCAAAAGTACGTGAGTAAAATATTGCTTATTTTGCGTATTTGCAATAGTCTGCATAATTATAGGCTCAGTTAAATCAGGGTAATTGACATTTTTGGAAATACCTACAACTTGTATTTGCTACCTTTGCAAATAAATATCTCCTAATTTTGAAAGAAGGAAAAGCTATAAATTGACCACAAAAAAATTACACTGCTAATTCGGTCCCTGGCTCAGGATTTGTAGAACCATGTAGACTATGGCCCGTGGCTGCTTCTGAAGCAGTGCTTGAGTCTTTGTCCAGCCTCAAGCATAGGTTTTTGACACTTTTCAATTGAGAACTGTCAGTAAATCTATGCTTGAGAGTGATTGAGGCTCGACGCAGACTCAAGCACTGGGGCTCAATTCTAGACTAGTTATTGTGATATATATCTACGTGACAAAAAAGTCACCGGTCTAGAATTCAGCCCCTGTTTCTGAATACGGGCCTATGACACACTGCAAATCTGGTTATGAGTTGATTAATCATCTTCATCTTGAAACATCTTCATCATGAAATCATGAAATTCTGCTTAATAAAATTGCTTACAATGGTATACGAGGAAATCTTTTGCGGTGGTTTTCGTCTTACGTACAGAATCGAACTCAGAAGGTAGTCGTTAATGGCTTTCAATCAAATACAATAGATGTCACGTCAGGGGTACCACAGGGCTCAATCCTGGGTCCACTTTTGTTTGTCCTGTATATAAACGACATTAACACATGTTTCAGGAATTCTAATTTTGTTATGTACGCGGACGACTTAAAAGCCTTTAAATCAATTAAGACCCTAGAAGACTGCCAGCTTTTTCAAGAGGACCTAGACAGACTGACGACATACTGTGTTGGCAACAAGCTACACTTAAGTTTACCCAAATGTAACTACATACATTTTACAAAAAAAATTAATATAATTGACCTTAAATATAAATTATGCGATACTTCGCTAGGAAACTTATTATCTGTGAGGGATTTGGGAGTGATTCTTGATTCTAAGCTTCATTTAGACCAGCATGTTGAGAAAATAGTGAGCAAGGCATTCCAAATGTATGGGTTTGTGATGAGATCATCAACCGAATTTAAAAGTCCCAATACCTATTTGTACTTATACAAAACACTTATTCGCTCGCAATTAGAATATGCTGTCCCTGTCTGGAACCCCTTCTATCAGAAATACACTGACGAGATCGAAAGAGTCCAGCGTAAGTTTCTTCGTTCTGTGCACTATAGGTGTTATGGGACGCGCTTGTCGTATTCACAATTGTTGGTGAAGTTCAAACTTCTTACCCTAAAGGCAAGGCGTACATATCTGGAATCAACAGTTCTGTACGATATTGTTCACAATCATTTTGACGCTATTAGTCTAACAAGTAAGCTATGCTACGCTGTGCCCCGGACTGTTCATAGGCGTGAAGTTCGTGCGGGTACCCTTTTTGCCATGAATACTTGTCGGACTAATTCCGGACTACGTTGCCCCGTGCGTCGAATGGTTGAGTCGTATAATTCTACTTTTATAAATATTGACATTTTCGCATGCTCAAAATGGAATTATAAGAAGTGTGTAATCCAACATTTAATTTTGTCCAATTTTAATGCTAATTCTGTACCTATATAATGTAATACCTAATTCAATTTCAATTCTTTATTTCAATGTATTCTATATTTCTAATGCCTCAAGTGGCACAATTATAATAAATTCAATCAATTTAACTTGAGGATAACGCAGTGGGCTGCAATATTATTAGTCAAGTAAGTAGGTAGAATAATACCTACTCTTAAGCTAATTTAGTTTATTTTTATGTTGTAGCTGTTTGTTGTCCCTGAATAAATAAAATAAAAATAAAATCTTTAAGAATTTCAATGTTAGAATAAGCATCTGTCATAAAATCTATGGAAGCAAGATTTTGAGCTATCCACTGCTTAGGATAATCGTTTATCGTCGAATGTAAATTAAGGGACTTATTAATTAAAAAATGCTATTATAATTTAAATGACTTTTTCAATGATACACTGCCTGCATTACAATTTAATATAATTCACAATACACACAAAAGCCAGCTTTTTTTTCAAATTTCAGCCCGCTTCCACTCTAAATATTGCTACCCTTAACCTAAGGGCCTATTCACCATTTTTAACTTTAAGACCTCACGTAAATAATATTGAGCATGAGTTTAGAAAACTTGTTGCAACAAAATTACTTGCAATGAGTGAGAGGTGCAAATGTATGCGAGTACTTACCGTCCTTGCGTATTTTCGCATGTGCTCGCTAACAGGTCATCTTAAGCTTATAGGTGTGACTTTTCATACTTTCACAATAAGCCTATTGTGGCTTGTTTGATGCCCGTATTGCAATCAACTTGCAACCTTTGACGTATAAAATAGAGAGGTTACTGTACCAAAAATGGCCATCAGTTTGTCGTCATGTCACTAGAATAATGCAAAATGGGCCACAGTGTCAATGGGCCGCAAACCTCGGGCCACAAAGACAACATCCCATTCTATCGAGGTAGTGTGGTGAAAGGGTTTTAAGAGGGCCTAAGAGGCTTCTTTCGTTCACTAAACGCATGTTGACAAACTATTTAGGTTCTACGACATGCCGGTTTCCTCAAACTGGTCGTAAAAATTACGTACCTATAGCGTCTTGTACTCAGGTTTAGGATCTAGAGTTTCAATGATATATGGAGATATCTACCATGCCTGCGGGGATAACAACCAGGCCTTTTGATGATAAAGCATAAAGTCATCCTGCATACTAACCTGAAACAAAAAAAAATAGATAAAAGATTTTCAAAAATACTGTTTCTGTTCTTGTAACTGTTTCTTGTTGTTGATTTAAAAAAAAAAACTCAAAAATAGTGTTTTGAGTCCACTGCGAATTCTTGTCAAATCAAGATGAAACAAATATATTTATTTGGGTTATAGAAAAACAAGTGTACTGACTGCAGAAGTTTATCTGTGTTAGGTATCAATTACGCCCTCCTTTTGGCAGGTGACATCCAATTTAAAACATAGTAGTAGAAACAATTTTACGATGGCATACACCTTTCTATGTTGTGTAAATAATGCTAAACAAACATCTACAAGAGAATGTCCGCGATGCACAAACACGGCGTTAACATTACTGACATTGACTTTCACTTGTTTGTCGAACTTGTTGACAAATAATTGACGCGTGAACACTCGTACATTGCAATATTTACTAGGTCTAAGCATTTCAAAAGTGCTTTTTATAAAGGTGCGAAAAATTGCACCACATTGATGTTCGTAACACATGATGGTACTCTAATCACACTAGGTGTTAACTGTTTACAAAAAGACTGCGAGCGAAACAGCTCTGATCAAAGACAGACAGAAGAACATGAAGCAATATAAAAAAATCTTATCAGATTTCGGCGACCTTCCATTGTCACTGAAACGTAGAGTCATCTACATGTGCATCCTGCCTGCCCTAACTTACGGTTCCCAAAGGTGGTCACTGTCTGAATCTCAGAAGACTAAGCTGGGTATTTGCCAAAGAGCGTTGGAGCAAAGCATTTTGGGTGTGAGAACGGATTGAGTTCGAAATACCACACTGTGCTGCAAAACGGGCATCGCTGATGTAGGTCAAACGGTGGTAAAGCTGAAGTGGGAGTGGATGGTCCACGTGATATGACCACCATATAACCATTGGCTATTTGGCTAGCAAGAACCGAAGAGGGTAGAAGACATCGCGGCCGCCCAAGAAAATGATGGCGCGACGACCTTGACTCCTTCCACGACGACCGGGTACACTTTACCGATGAACGTGGAAAAAAATGAAGGAGACCTAAGCCCAGCAGTGGAACAGTATAGTGTATACAAAAAACTGATTTCGGGCCCTAAACATTGACAAATAAAATAAAAATGATTGTTGTTTGCTAGGGGTCACCACTGCCTTTAATAATAAATAATAATTTTATTTTAGAAAAAATCCAATTTGTTAGTAGCACACAAAACTAGAACTAATGTTAGTAAATACAAAATATAATTATAATTACTGATATGTTGGATCCATACTTCAACAGTCACTCTTCTCACTTCTCACTGGGTCACTAAGTGGGCAACCGGTACCAGTTTTGCCATGCAGTGACTGAAGAAGCCTGAATCCAACCTATCAGCTACCACAGCTAGCATGCCGTTTAGCCAATGAATGGTCTAATTATAAAGCACAAACAGTCATTTGTCAGAGTCATTCTAAAAGTTGAAGCACGTACTTGGCAAGGCCTCAGGCCCTCTCTTAAACGTTTCGAACCTCCTCTCAATCAATCAAAATAATGTACTATTGTAGAGCACTCATGATGAGCCTACTTTTAAATTGATAATATCTGTAAATGGACGTGCTCTAAAACATTATACAATTCAACAAGTGGAGCACATTTAGTTATGTACGATGCCAATTCTTAAGCTGGTATCGTACTTCTTCTGGTATGCTGTATTGACTGCTTTCGGTTTCTGCTATTATAGTCATCAGTTGCCATATTTGCCGTAGAACAGGCAATCGTTGGAGCAAACGAATACTAGAGTGGAGACCGTGTTTATATAGGTAAGCGTAGTGTAGGACGCCCTCCGGCAAGGTGGGGCGACGATCTGCGAAATGTAGCTGGCAAGCACTGTAGGAGAAAAGCCGAAGACCGGGCTCAGTGGCGCGTCTTGGGAGAGACCTGAGTCCAGCGCCAGCGACTGATATAGGTTGATGATGATATGTCATCAGTTAACTGAAAAATGTCACTGCAACATCACGTGCAAGCTTTTCCGAAACATGCTCAGGAATACTTAAATATTAGCAGCCTTGTATCTAAGGGAAGTAAGGGTCATGTTTTTAATTTCACACGATTAAGGAATAGAAAACCCTAGACATTATTTCTCTTAGTTACTATATCAGCATTATCATCAACCACCCGAGGGCAGTCCAGTGCATCTTTAATGACAACAAACAATAGGTACCTGTCAGCAATTCATTTCATCCGGCCATCTTTGCAACAAAAACTTGTCATCAACATTTCGTAATGCTCGTTTGGCAACATGATCAATAGTTTAGCATCTTAATATGTCACCACAGAGGTCAGTTTCAACAGATCCTATCGTTATTAGTTTATAATGCAAAAGAGGGGATAGGTTTTATGACTGATGATGAAAGCTTTTATGGGGATTTACGATTTGTTTCACCTACGGATCGGATGTCACAGATTGTGAAAAGGACGGTTGCGTTGAACATGGAAATTGAGGATATGGGCTGAGTTTGGACGTCTTTTGTCCAATTCGATTGTTTTATTGCCTTCTTCTTCTTCTCGTGTCGTGGTGATTTTTTTTCAAATAAAAGCCTGTAATCTACTGCTGGACATTAGACTAGCGGGTCTCTACCCCATCCCTATACGTATTTTTTGGAAAAGTGGCCACTTCTATAAACAACAAACGAGTATTCATATTATTTCTAAAATACTTTGGCTTTCGCTCTGCAGTAATCGCTGAATAGATTTTTATTCGCGGGAAGTCGATGGATGGAAAGGGCTCAGAATCGTTCTTCCTGGAAATGTGTAGGGGAGGCCTATGTCCAGCAGTGTACTACTTCAGGCTGATAATGATGATGATGATGAGATTTTTATTATCATCCTATTATTCCTTAGTATAATGATCCTTAGATGAGGGTGCTACTGGACAAAAGACTGTCGTTCTAAATCAATTATTAATGAACGAATATGAATGGATAATAATTTTGAAACAAATGTAGATTGAACAATAAACCTCAAACAATTCTGTAAAGTGAGATGGTTCCTGTACGTTAGTTATCTTGCTGCAACCGATACTGATGTAAAACACATTTAAAACCAGTTCAAGGCATCACAAAAGACACTCAGAATCCTATTGAAGTTGCACCCAACAGCACCGAAGCCATTACTGGGTGTTAAACTAAAATTAGATTGCTAAAGCACTGGCACTTTATAACATAACTATTGACAGCACTTTTAAGTAACTATCAAACGGCCCGATCGTGTTTTGGACACCAAAGCAGTTAGAACCGGTTTGGTGTTCGAACGGAATAGATTTTTCAATAGATTAGTTACGTTAGTTAGGTTTTCCACGTCTGACTCATCATCAACTGCTCTGTCACACTGGTGTGATGCTGAAGATTTTAGTAACTAATTCTTTTTTTCGTCGTGACATTTTTTGAAAATAATATATGGCCTGCCTGCCGAGCATAATATGACCTGCCTGTTGCTAAGTAATAACCATCGCCTATAACAAAGCATTCCTTCGTAGGTCACGCACGTCAGAAACGTGCCCGTTTGATAGCGAATTACCCATTCATCAAAGAAGTTATGCTGAGTGTCAGTTTTTTGAGCACACCAGTCTGATTGAATAAATAGCTTTTGGTTGAAACTGCGCCTGTCAAAGTAACTTCATAAGATGCCGTTAGATTAAATGAAACTGCAATAGCATTGGCCTATGCAATGCAGTGGTTCTCAAATTGCCTTCATAATTGGTAATGTTTTAATAGAATTACTGAGCACTTTTTGAAACTATTGAGTGGTATAAAGTTTTAGTCTTTCAATTCTGTAGATTGTAGGTTCAAAACTCCATCTTGCCGAAAATTTTGAAAAATAGTCACTGATACAAGTTAATGTAAGAAATAATTTGCAATAAATACCTTTGCAATAATATTTCGCCATAGCATTGATTTAGTATTTATTTAATTCAGATGAAATATCCATAAAATAGTTATAAGCATTTTAAGTAGGCAGTACCTTGTAAAATTATTTACATCTGACCTACTCTCAGTATAGATAAAACATCAACTTCACTGTGTCAAATCGCTACTCAAGACTAAAAACTTCAAATATGACCTGAATTCACAAGAGTATACATAGCTCTAGAATAAATTTACATAAGTAGGTAAGTACCACTTGCTCTGAACCACTTTATATGAATTTCCATCGAAATCGCTCAAATAACCCGCTTTCATCCAAAGAAAGTTTACTTAATAAGTGCATAGAGATATTACTTGGAAATATCACAAAAATAGTGAAATTGCAAACAAAACTTGATAATTACTATGCTCTTCACACACGCGCGGTGAAAGCGATGGTCAGTGTTTTGTTTTCAGGGAACGAATTGCCCAAAATAAGTGTTTTGGGTCTATTAACTTTCCACTTACCTTCCACTGGAAAGTAGAAAGGTTGAATATGTTCATATTTTTTATTTTTAAACAATTCCAAGAGATTTTATGAAATAATCTACTGTGCCAAGGGTAAAAATTATGTCTCAATACGGGCTAATTTTTTAATCCACAGATGATAAAGGTTCATGCCTATGCTCATCAAAAACAAGAAGTGACATCTTTAAATCGACGAATAGCACTATTTCGTATATGTAATAATCAGCCCTTAGTTGGATTATCTTGTAAAATGATCATACAACCAAGCCGTAGTACGTTTGCTGTCTGTTCTTCTAGGCTCAATTGCTTTGAACTGGTCTCTCACCTAGCTTTCAAAGTGATCCATGCGATTTTATTGAATACTAGCTGTCACCCGCGACTTCGTCCGCGTGGTTAGTATAAAGTCATAGTTTGAGTTCGTTTAAAAGAAACTATTTTATGGTGGAAAGCGGACAACTATTGATATGTTTTCACTGTTTTTTGCGTATTTTTTGAGAGTTATTTTTCGTGAATTTGCCTTAGTGGCTAAGTTGGGTTATGTATGCGTTGGTTTTACATGACCAAGTGCTGGTTACCTTAGTTTTGAGTTTGCATTCAAAACTATATAAAGTGTGTTCGAAAGATGGTAAATGCTGTTGTAGCCGATTTTCTTCAGCTGTGTTTAGTTTTGGTATGATAGGTGCTTCCCGCGATTTTGTCTTAGTGGTTATCATGGGGTTTTTTGTAAACCTTTGTGTGTATTCAAACCTGGTGACACATGCTGCGGTAGCAGAATTTTTTAAATGTTTTTTTTGCGTATTTTGTAAAGCTCTTTTTCGTGATTTTGTTTTAGTGGCTAATTTGGGCTATCGTATTCGTTGGTGTATAATTGAATCTTGTTTTTTTAGTTTGACATGATCAAATGCAAGTTACCATCGTTTTGAGCTTGTACTTTAGAGTGTATTTGAATTTGAAGGTGAGTGCTGTTGTAGCCGTTTTTTTTCAGCGGTGTTTAGTTTAAGTATGATAGATGATTCCCGCGATTTTGTCTTGGTGGTTATCATCGGTTTTTTTGTAAACATTTGTGTGTATTAAAACCTGGTGACAAATGCTGCGGTAGCAGAATATTTTTTAATGTTTTTTTTTTGCGTATTTTGTAAAGCTATTTTTTGTGATTTTATGTTATACTAGCTGTCACCCGCGACTTCGTCCGCGTGGTTAGTATAAAGTCATAGTTTGAGTTCGTTTAAAAGAAACTATTTTATGGTGGAAAGCGGACAACTATTGATATGTTTTCACTGTTTTTTGCGTATTTTTTGAGAGTTATTTTTCGTGAATTTGCCTTAGTGGCTAAGTTGGGTTATGTATACGTTGGTTTTACATGAGCAAGTGCTGGTTACCTTAGTTTTGAGTTTGCATTCAAAACTATATAAAGTGTGTTCGAAAGATGGTAAATGCTGTTGTAGCCGATTTTTTTCAGCTGTGTTTTCTTTTGGTATGATAGGTGCTTCCCGCGATTTTGTCTTAGTGGTTATCATGGGGTTTTTTGTAAACCTTTGTGTGTATTTAAACCTGGTGACAGATGCTGCGGTAGCAGAATTTTTTTTAATGTTTTTTTGCGTATTTTGTAAAGCTCTTTTTCGTGATTTTGTTTTAGTGGCTAATTTGGGCTATCGTATTCGTTGGTGTATAATTGAATCTTGTTTTTTTTAGTTTGACATGATCAAATGCAAGTTACCATCGTTTTGAGCTTGTACTTTAGAGTGTATTTGAATTTGAAGGTGAGTGCTGTTGTAGCCGTTTTTTTTCAGCGGTGTTTAGTTTAAGTATGATAGATGATTCCCGCGATTTTGTCTTGGTGGTTATCATCGGTTTTTTTGTAAACATTTGTGTGTATTAAAACCTGGTAACAAATGCTGCGGTAGCTGAAAATTTTTAAATGTTTTTTTTTGTGTATTTTGTAAAGCTCGTTTTTGTGATTTGTTTTAGTGGCTAATTTGGGCTATCGTATTCGTTGGTGTATGATCGAATCTGGTTTTTTTAGTTTGACATGATCAAATGCAAGTTATCATAGTTTTGAGCTTGAACTTTAGAGTGTATTTGAATTTGAAGGCGAGTTCTGTTGTAGCTGTTTTTTTTCAGCGGTGTTTAGTTTAAGTATGATAGATGATTCCCGCAATTTTGTCTTGGTGGTTATCATCGGTTTTTTTGTAAACATTTGTGTGTATTAAAACCTGGTGACAAATGCTGCGGTAGCTGAAAAATTTTAATGTTTTTTTTTGCGTATTTTGTAAAGCTATTTTTTGTGATTTTATGTTGTATTAGTGGCTAATTTGGGGTTTCGTATGCATGTTGGTGTATAATCGAATCTCAATTTTTAATTTGACATGACCAACTGCTGGTTACCATAGTTTTGAGCATGTACTTTAGAGTGTCTTTGAATTTGAAGGCGAGTGCTGTTGTAGCCGATTTCTTTCAGAGGTGTTCAGTTTAAGTATGATAGATAATTCCCGCAATTTTGTCTAAGTGGTTATCTTTGGTTTTTATTGTAAACCTTTGTGTGTATTCAAACCAGGTGACAGATGCTGCGGTAGCTGAAAATTTTTTAATGTTTTTTTTTGCGTATTTTGTAAAGCTCGTTTTCGTGATTTGTTTTAGTGGCTAATTTGGGCTATCGTATTCGTTGGTGTATGATAGAATCTGGTTTTTTTAGTTTGACATGATCAAATGCAAGTTACCATAGTTTTGAGCTTGTACTTTAGAGTGTATTTGAATTTGAAGGCGAGTTCTGTTGTAGATGTTTTTTTTCAGCGGTGTTTAGTTTAAGTATGATAGATGATTCCCGCAATTTTGTCTTGGTGGTTATCATTGGTTTTTTTGTAAACATTTGTGTGTATTAAAACCTGGTGACAAATGCTGCGGTAGCAGAACATTTTTTAACGTTTTTTTTGCGTATTTTGTAAAGCTATTTTTTGTAATTTTATGTTATATTAGTGGCTAATTTTGGATTTCGTATGCGTGTTGGTGTATAATCGAATCATTTTTTTTATTTGACGTGACCAACTGCTGGTTACCATAGTTTTGAGCATGTACTTCAGAGTTTATTTGAATTTGAAGGCGAGTGCTTTTGCAGCCGATTTTTTTCAGCGGTGTTTAGCTTAAGTATGATAGATGATTCCCGCAATTTTGTCTAAGTGATTATCATTGTTTTTTTTGTAAACCTTTGTGTGTATTCAAACCTGGTGACAGATGCTGCGGTAGCTGAAAATTTTTTAATGGTTTTTTTTGCGTATTTTGTAAAGCAATTTTTTGTGATTTTATGTTGTATTAGTGACTAATTTAGGGTTTCGTATGCGTGTTGGTGTATAATCGAATCAGATTTTTTTAATTTGACATGACCAGCTGGTTACCGTAGTTTTGAGCATGTTCTTTAGCCATTTTTTGAAGCGGTGCGGTGTTTAGTTTCGGTATGATAGGTGTTTTCCGCGATTTTGTCTTAGTGGTTACGGTGGGGTTTATGTAAACTTTTGTGTGTATTCAAATTTGGTGACAGAAGCTGCGGTAGCAGATTTTTTTTTACTGTTTTTTTGCGTATTTTGTAAAGCAATTTTTTGTGATTTTTCTATAAACTATTTTTCCCTTTTTTCTTCTTTTAGGGAAATAATTTTCCTATTTTTCTTTCTTAGTGCACCTTTGCTCTATAAGAGGAACACATCTTCCAAGTTTCATGCTTCTAGGACTAATGGTTTAGGCTGTGTGTTGATTTTTCTTTAAACCTTTTTTCCCCTTTTTCTCCTCTTTGGGAAAGAATTTTCCAATTTCCTTTCTTAGTACACCTCTACGCTATAAGAGGAACATACCCTCCAAGTTTCATGCTTCTAGGACTAACGGTTTAGGCTGTGCGTTGATTGTCAGTCAGTCAGTGAGTCAGTCAGTCAGTCAGTCAGTAACGAAAGAGTTTTATATATTTAGATAGCTGTCACCCGCGACTTCGTCCGCGTGGTTAGTATAAAGTCATAGTTTGAGTTCGTTTAAAAGAAACTATTTTATGGTGGAAAGCGGACAACTATTGATATGTTTTCACTGTTTTTTGCGTATTTTTTGAGAGTTATTTTTCGTGAATTTGCCTTAGTGGCTAAGTTGGGTTATGTATACGTTGGTTTTACATGAGCAAGTGCTGGTTACCTTAGTTTTGAGTTTGCATTCAAAACTATATAAAGTGTGTTCGAAAGATGGTAAATGCTGTTGTAGCCGATTTTTTTCAGCTGTGTTTTCTTTTGGTATGATAGGTGCTTCCCGCGATTTTGTCTTAGTGGTTATCATGGGGTTTTTTGTAAACCTTTGTGTGTATTTAAACCTGGTGACAGATGCTGCGGTAGCAGAATTTTTTTTAATGTTTTTTTGCGTATTTTGTAAAGCTCTTTTTCGTGATTTTGTTTTAGTGGCTAATTTGGGCTATCGTATTCGTTGGTGTATAATTGAATCTTGTTTTTTTTAGTTTGACATGATCAAATGCAAGTTACCATCGTTTTGAGCTTGTACTTTAGAGTGTATTTGAATTTGAAGGTGAGTGCTGTTGTAGCCGTTTTTTTTCAGCGGTGTTTAGTTTAAGTATGATAGATGATTCCCGCGATTTTGTCTTGGTGGTTATCATCGGTTTTTTTGTAAACATTTGTGTGTATTAAAACCTGGTAACAAATGCTGCGGTAGCTGAAAATTTTTAAATGTTTTTTTTTGTGTATTTTGTAAAGCTCGTTTTTGTGATTTGTTTTAGTGGCTAATTTGGGCTATCGTATTCGTTGGTGTATGATCGAATCTGGTTTTTTTAGTTTGACATGATCAAATGCAAGTTATCATAGTTTTGAGCTTGAACTTTAGAGTGTATTTGAATTTGAAGGCGAGTTCTGTTGTAGCTGTTTTTTTTCAGCGGTGTTTAGTTTAAGTATGATAGATGATTCCCGCAATTTTGTCTTGGTGGTTATCATCGGTTTTTTTGTAAACATTTGTGTGTATTAAAACCTGGTGACAAATGCTGCGGTAGCTGAAAAATTTTAATGTTTTTTTTTGCGTATTTTGTAAAGCTATTTTTTGTGATTTTATGTTGTATTAGTGGCTAATTTGGGGTTTCGTATGCATGTTGGTGTATAATCGAATCTCAATTTTTAATTTGACATGACCAACTGCTGGTTACCATAGTTTTGAGCATGTACTTTAGAGTGTCTTTGAATTTGAAGGCGAGTGCTGTTGTAGCCGATTTCTTTCAGAGGTGTTCAGTTTAAGTATGATAGATAATTCCCGCAATTTTGTCTAAGTGGTTATCTTTGGTTTTTATTGTAAACCTTTGTGTGTATTCAAACCAGGTGACAGATGCTGCGGTAGCTGAAAATTTTTTAATGTTTTTTTTTGCGTATTTTGTAAAGCTCGTTTTCGTGATTTGTTTTAGTGGCTAATTTGGGCTATCGTATTCGTTGGTGTATGATAGAATCTGGTTTTTTTAGTTTGACATGATCAAATGCAAGTTACCATAGTTTTGAGCTTGTACTTTAGAGTGTATTTGAATTTGAAGGCGAGTTCTGTTGTAGATGTTTTTTTTCAGCGGTGTTTAGTTTAAGTATGATAGATGATTCCCGCAATTTTGTCTTGGTGGTTATCATTGGTTTTTTTGTAAACATTTGTGTGTATTAAAACCTGGTGACAAATGCTGCGGTAGCAGAACATTTTTTAACGTTTTTTTTGCGTATTTTGTAAAGCTATTTTTTGTAATTTTATGTTATATTAGTGGCTAATTTTGGATTTCGTATGCGTGTTGGTGTATAATCGAATCATTTTTTTTATTTGACGTGACCAACTGCTGGTTACCATAGTTTTGAGCATGTACTTCAGAGTTTATTTGAATTTGAAGGCGAGTGCTGTTGCAGCCGATTTTTTTCAGCGGTGTTTAGCTTAAGTATGATAGATGATTCCCGCAATTTTGTCTAAGTGATTATCATTGTTTTTTTTGTAAACCTTTGTGTGTATTCAAACCTGGTGACAGATGCTGCGGTAGCTGAAAATTTTTTAATGGTTTTTTTTGCGTATTTTGTAAAGCAATTTTTTGTGATTTTATGTTGTATTAGTGACTAATTTAGGGTTTCGTATGCGTGTTGGTGTATAATCGAATCAGATTTTTTTAATTTGACATGACCAGCTGGTTACCGTAGTTTTGAGCATGTTCTTTAGCCATTTTTTGAAGCGGTGCGGTGTTTAGTTTCGGTATGATAGGTGTTTTCCGCGATTTTGTCTTAGTGGTTACGGTGGGGTTTATGTAAACTTTTGTGTGTATTCAAATTTGGTGACAGAAGCTGCGGTAGCAGATTTTTTTTTACTGTTTTTTTGCGTATTTTGTAAAGCAATTTTTTGTGATTTTTCTTTAAACTATTTTTCCCTTTTTTCTTCTTTTAGGGAAATAATTTTCCTATTTTTCTTTCTTAGTGCACCTTTGCTCTATAAGAGGAACACATCTTCCAAGTTTCATGCTTCTAGGACTAATGGTTTAGGCTGTGTGTTGATTTTTCTTTAAACCTTTTTTCCCCTTTTTCTCCTCTTTGGGAAAGAATTTTCCAATTTCCTTTCTTAGTACACCTCTACGCTATAAGAGGAACATACCCTCCAAGTTTCATGCTTCTAGGACTAACGGTTTAGGCTGTGCGTTGATTGTCAGTCAGTCAGTGAGTCAGTCAGTCAGTCAGTCAGTAACGAAAGAGTTTTATATATTTAGATTAGTGGCTAATTTGGGATTTCGTATGCATGTTGGTGTATAATCGAATTTGAATTTTTAATTTGACATGACCAACTGCTGGTTACCATAGTTTTGAGCATGTACTTTAGAGTGTCTTTGAATTTGAAGGCGAGTGCTGTTGTAGCCGATTTCTTTCAGAGGTGTTTAGTTTAAGTATGATAGAAAATTCCCGCAATTTTGTCTAAGTGGTTATCTTTGGTTTTATTGTAAACCTTTGTGTGTATTCAAACCTGGTGACAGATGCTGCGGTAGCTGAAATTTTTTTAATGTTTTTTTTTGCGTATTTTGTAAAGCTCGTTTTCGTGATTTGTTTTAGTGGCTAATTTGGGCTATCGTATTCGTTGGTGTATGATCGAATCTGGTTATTTTAGTTTGACATGATCAAATGCAAGTTACCATAGTTTTGAGCTTGTACTTTAGAGTGTATTTGAATTTGAAGGCGAGTTCTGTTGTAGCTGTTTTTTTTCAGCGGTGTTTAGTTTAAGTATGATAGATGATTCCCGCAATTTTGTCTTGGTGGTTATCATCGGTTTTTTTGTAAACATTTGTGTGTATTAAAACCTGGTGACAAATGCTGCGGTAGCTGAAATTTTTTTAATGTTTTTTTTGCGTATTTTGTAAAGCTATTTTTTGTGTTTTTTTTTTTATGTTTTATTAGTGGCTAATTTGGGGTTTCGTATGCATGTTGGTGTATAATCGAATCTGAAATTTTAATTTGACATGACCAACTGCTGGTTACCATAGTTTTGAGCATGTACTTTAGAGTGTCTTTGAATTTGAAGGCGAGTGCTGTTGTAGCCGATTTCTTTCAGAGGTGTTTAGTTTAAGTATGATAGATAATTCCCGCAATTTTTTCTAAGTTGTTATCTTTGGTTTTATTGTAAACCTTTGTGTGTATTCAAACCTGGTGACAGATGCTGCGGTAGCTGATTTTTTTTTTTTTTTTGCGTATTTTGTAAAGCTCGTTTTCGTGATTTGTTTTAGTGGCTAATTTGGGCTATCGTATTCGTTGGTGTATGATCGAATCTGGTTATTTTAGTTTGACATGATCAATAAATGCAAGTTACCATAGTTTTGAGCTTGTACTTTAGAGTGTATTTGAATTTGAAGGCGAGTTCTGTTGTAGCTGTTTTTTTTCAGCGGTGTTTAGTTTAAGTATGATAGATGATTCCCGCAATTTTGTTTTGGTGGTTATCATCGGTTTTTTTGTAAACCTTTGTGTGTATTCAAACCTGGTGACAGATGCTGCGGTAGCTGAAAATTTTTTAATGTTTTTTTTGCGTATTTTGTAAAGCTCGTTTTCGTGATTTGTTTTAGTGGCTAATTTGGGCTATCGTATTCGTTGGTGTATGATCGAATCTGGTTTTTTTAGTTTGACATGATCAAATGCAAGTTACCATAGTTTTGAGCTTGTACTTTAGAGTGTATTTGAATTTGAAGGCGAGTTCTGTTGTAGCTGTTTTTTTTCAGCGGTGTTTAGTTTAAGTATGATAGATGATTCCCGCAATTTTGTCTTGGTGGTTATCATCGGTTTTTTTGTAAACATTTGTGTGTATTAAAACCTGGTGACAAATGCTGCGGTAGCTGAAAATTTTTTAATGTTTTTTTTTGCGTATTTTGTAAAGCTATTTTTTGTGATTTTATGTTATATTAGTGGCTAATTTTGGGTTTCGTATGCGTGTTGGTGTATAATCGAATCAATTTTTTTAATTTGACGTGACCAACTGCTGGTTACCATAGTTTAGAGCATGTACTTTAGAGTTTATTTGAATTTGAAGGCGAGTGCTGTTGTAGCCGATTTTTTTCAGCGGTGTTTAGCTTAAGTATGATAGATGATTCCCGCAATTTTGTCTAAGTGATTATCATTGTTTTTTTTGTAAACCTTTGTGTGTATTCAAACCTGGTGACAGATGCTGCGGTAGCTGAAAATTTTTTAATGGTTTTTTTTGCGTATTTTGTAAAGCAATTTTTTGTGATTTTATGTTGTATTAGTGGCTAATTCAGGGTTTCGTATGCGTGTTGGTGTATAATCGAATCAGATTTTTTTAATTTGACATGACCAGCTGGTTACCATAGTTTTGAGCATGTTCTTTAGCCATTTTTTGAAGCGGTGCGGTGTTTAGTTTCGGTATGATAGGTGTTTTCCGCGATTTTGTCTTAGTGGTTACGGTGGGGTTTATGTAAACTTTTGTGTGTATTCAAATTTGGTGAAAGAAGCTGCGGTAGTAGATTTTTTTTTACTGTTTTTTTGCGTATTTTGTAAAGCAATTTTTTGTGATTTTTCTTTAAACTATTTTTCCCTTTTTTCTTCTTTTAGGGAAATAATCTTCCTATTTTCTTTCTAAGTGCACCTTTGCTCTATAAGAGGAACACATCTTCCAAGTTTCATGCTTCTAGGACTAATGGTTTAGGCTGTGTGTTGATTTTTCTTTAAACCTTTTTTCCCCTTTTTCTCCTCTTCGGGAAATAATTTTCCAATTTCCTTTCTTAGTACACCTCTACGCTATAAGAGGAACATACCCTCCAAGTTTCATGCTTCTAGGACTAACGGTTTAGGCTGTGCGTTGATTGTCAGTCAGTCAGTGAGTCAGTCAGTCAGTCAGTCAGTCAGTAACGAAAGAGTTTTATATATTTAGATTTTTTTACTACATCGTCTCGAAGGCTTGAGTGAAAAGTAGCCCATGGCACTGTTTAAATATTATTCAAGATGCAAAGACCTGTTTATTCAAGTTTCTGAGATTCGTAAAAATGTCACGTTTCAAGGCTTTTAAGTAAAGAGTTTGAATTCTTTAAAGAATCACTCAGAAGTACTTCTTAGTAAGTATTTGGTTCTGGTAGATAACATCACAATCATCATGATGAAATTCTTTTGTCTCGCATTAGAGTCATTACATTTCGTCAAGTAACCATGGCCTGCCAACAAGGCGAAACGAATCCGCTTTTAGTACGAATTACATACGATAATGTACGCATAGTAATTGAGCAGTTTAGACAAAGCATACCATCAATTTGGCAACAATGATTACGAATAAAGGGTACGTTTTCACTGATAGCAGCCAATCAGATTATTTGAGCTGAGGTAGATTCTGTATTTGAAACATTTCGATTGGTCATTGACTCCGCACGGTTTTGTTCTGCGTCAGTGGAAACACACCCTAGCCCTCGCAAGATTCACTAAATACTTACTTATTTAGTTCTTTGTTACTTAAAATCCTTAGTGTAAGGAAAATTTAACCAGAAATTCTTCCGAAAATTCAATCTGTCTATCACAGTCGACCTTTATCTTTCTTATTCTCTGTTCTCTATCTTATACATAATTATAAGTTCGCCAGTAGATGTCAGTAATGCAGGGTCACACACAGATCGTGTTAGAGCACGCCTGAACGACGCGTTTCAATCTATAATTACTCAACCAGACGCAACATGGAGATCGCGTGTAACTCTAACTCGTATTTTCTACTTCTCACTTTCGTAGCATTTTGTATACCTACACTCGTCATAAGAAAATATAGTGTTACTCATAGATAATTTAAAACGTCTGTTATTTCACAACTGACTGATGGAGAGGGATCCATAAGGCTTTTAAAAGAATGAATAATTGACTTCCTCTGAGGTCCGTGTGTGTTAAAGATTCATGAAGGGTGTCTTCAAATATTATAGACATCCCCTTATACATTTTCTATACTACAGGACCTATAGTCAAGATCCTTGAGCATTATGTTTGAAGGTACATAATTATGTCTCCAGGCACGGCAGAAATATGATCTCTTGAGATTTCGTTTAGTTAGTTACATCATATAATACTCCAGAAACCCGTTTTGGTTGAAAGCTCGTAGGGTCACTCTAGATTTTCTCGACAGTATTTTTACTACGCGTTAACCTACACTAAATAATCAAGTTATCTAGTAGGTAAGCTTTGCAAGGCTATTTGTAACCAATGGATTAGATAGGTCCAACTGGCGGGCATTCTTATTAATGAATGACATTGTGCGAACTAAGGTTGGGTCCCACAGTCACATCCAGTGTTACTCTTTTGGTTTTTCTTATCGAGCCAAGCTACGTTTCAGAATAAGACCACTGAAGTCTAGCTTCGTCATTCGGTGACTTTCGCCTTTTTTTTTTCATGTAATTAGCTGATGAAACAAGTATATTGCCTACCTGATATTAAGTGGTAACCATTGCCAACAAAGTATTGCCTCGTAGGTCACGCACGTTAGAAACGTACTCTACGATGCACTGCCCTGCGTCCATCAACTGGAGGCATACAGATGTTCAACCTCACTTGCCTGTAATTTCACCGGCACCCAGCACCCACACCCTTCAAACCGCGAAACGCAGCAATGCTGCTTCACGGCAGAAATAGGCATGGTTGCTTACATGAATAACTGGCGATCAATCTCTAAAATGATCAAAGATTTAGCCAAGAAAGAATGTTAATGGATGGCCCGCCAGTGAATCCTCACTGAAGGTCCCTTGCGAAATTCTAGTCTACATCCTACTTACTATAGATAACAACCTTAAATTAATGGTCAGCATATGCATGGCATTGATTTCTTAAACGATTACCTTCTTATCATAAACCTGGGCGGTAAATCTTGACACATTAAAAGTAATAATTAATTTCAAAAATTGTTTTAGAGTTGGTATGTTTTAATGGAAAAAACGCACTGTTATTTAAGCATGGTGTCCACGCACGTCGCAATTAGAATCAACGCACTTACCTAGCTTGATTTAAATCTGAGTATCGTGCGTGATTTGATAACTGGCAGATCGATATTTTCTTTTTGTTTTATAAGATCACGTAATCGCACGGGATGCTTTTGCGTGATCAAAATCGCGTGATCGATTGAGCATCAGATTTTTCAAGCTATCATAAAATTAACAGGTACTTATTACTCATCGTTGTTTTTAAAAACTCCAATCATAGCCAAACCTTGACAAAAGATTGGTAGTCCCTTATTTAGGGTTTCATGCTTTTGCGTAGCTGTAATCAATGCCTCTTTCACAATCTTGAAAAAGTAGCTTTAGAATCCAGCGTGCGTCCCAAGTGCGTTTTCAGTTTTCATCTAAATTTCAGTTGCTAGTACACTTTCAGCTTTTCGTGCCAGTGCCCAGTAGGTATGTGAGGTGAACCAAACCAAGTTTCCTCCATGTAACCTTCTAGCGTGGGCACCTAGCTTAAAATGCGTAACAGTTTGCTTTAGTTTAGTCGGCATTCGGACAAGGTTACGTTCTCTGATAGTTTTATGGAATCTTATAACCAGTTTATCAGTTGTTTACATTGGAACAGAACTAGAAGAATTGCAACATGTCAGTGAAACTTCTGTTTTGCCTGTCAACACGCCAGCATCAGCCATTGAAAGATAAAAAGAAGTTATGATGCCTGCCTTTCTTGCCTGTTCTTCTAGACTTGGTCGTGGAACTGGCACCTTGACTCATCATGCGATCATAGTGAATAAATGCTCTTTATAGACTTAAGCAGGCGAACAGGTTTTCCAATTAATCCTGACAGGAAATACCTTAAACTAAGTATTGAATCGATTTGCATGCCATACCTCAGAGTATTTGAGAGCACCAGATCAGGTTCTTCAGTTATCCCTTAAACCGTGACCGATCCGGTCGCAACGGTGTCACAGAGACAACTGCAAGTATACCTAGGCACCGCTAAGGGCTAGGTACTTATAACTGACAGTTGGTTGCAGAATGTAGACCGGTCCCAATACAGAGATTTCGAACTCCAAGACGCGGATGTAGTTTATTAAATGAATATTGTAGGGTTTGTAGGACATCCATGGAGGCAAATAGCTGATGGAATGGTATTCTTTAGGTGCACAATTAAGTACCAGACTAAGCTAAAACTATGATTGTCGCACAAGGTAAGATGGAAGTGATGGAACAGAAGAAAATAAAAGAGAATAGCTCTAAATCCAACTGAGCTATCAGTTAAGTTAATTAGAGCACCTAGATTAAGTTAATTAGGTACTCTAGAACTCTAGTTTAGAACCTTGAGGATAACTAAAAGAGGTTGACAGAAGCAAAGTCAAAGTAATAATATTTAGTCGGTAGAATCGCAAGGATTACTTTGAAACGTCTGAGTCTAGGTGCCAGTTCCACGCGACCAAGCACAGCCAATCATTACTTGCATCTTTCAAAATTCGGTTCTTTCTATTCAAATAAATATGCACTTTGCTTGCATTAATAAACTATTCGAACGGATCGATCAATGCTGCCTACAGTCATACCCAGTTATACCTCGTAAGTTTGTAAGCATGTCACAGGTGGCAGTACCGTTATGATTGGCAGCGATTGGCCGGAAAGACCAGGTTGGGAGGTCAACGGCCAAGCCATCATCAGCATGAACAATGGATAACGACCTATTGCTAAACTTGACCTTGTAACCTGTAGCTACTAAGTAAGTGCCTATATAATTGACACAAGTCCGCATCACGTCAAAAACATGCATAGTGCTACAAAAGAGCCAAGTAGAGTCCAAAACTGAGGTGTGTAATAAGTACATTAAACAAATAATTCTGAATTTCAAATATTAGTTTCTCCAATTCATAAAGTAGTAGGTACTAACTAGGGAGGTAGGTACCTATCATTGATTAAATATCCTCAGCCAATGAGCTTCAGACTAGGTTTGCGTGGATTTTGTCAATTTGATCATTTCATGCTGCATTGATCACACAGCTAAATTTGTGTTTTATTTTTATATCTTGTCTTTTTGTCATGTGACTAGGAGAGTGATGAGTATGGATGTGGATGGATAGTAAGCAGAGGTAGACCAAATAAAACATGGATGAACTGTGTGAAAGATGACATGGATAATAGTAAATGCAGAGATGACGGCTGACAAAGAGGAAGACTTGTTGTGCTAACCCCACAAGTTTTCAAGTTTATCATGCGCATTTGCATTTGCAAGTGCGGGCGGGCAGGTTTTTCCGCAAGTAGGCCGCTGGTGGGCCCTTTTTGCGTGACCCTTGACGCGCGTTGCTCGAACTTTTTTAGGTTCTACAACACGCCGGTTTCCTTACGATGTTTTCCTTCACCGTTTTGAGAGTACTGGCATAGTGCACATAAATTTTTCGTGGATTTGAACCCACGACCTTCGGATCGGAAGGCGGGGCCACTACCACTAGACCACCAGTGCTCCCGTGCTAACCCCACATAAAGTGGGATGCCCTTATCCCACTTTATGTGGGGTTAGCAGGAAGAAGATTTTTATATATTTTTTTGTGTTGGTCACCTTCGTCTATCTATAGCACAATCATAATAATACATCGATGAGACACCAACACTTGCCACAAGCTACGTCATCACGGGCTTTACAGCTTTACAAAACGCTCGTTTCTCCTAAGTTAGACAGGTTTCGATAACGATTCTTGCATGCAATGACCGTGACTTGCTGGTGTAAATGCATCGGGTTTTTGCTACCTTGCGTAATTTCACTAAAGCTATGTGTAAGGTCGCTCGGACTGTGTCTCTTTTCCTTAATTATTCTGGCACGTAACAAGTACCTAATTAATAGTGAAAAGTACTTACTTAAACAGATGAGTCAATAATATCTTCCCTTATCGCTTCATGTGGGGTTAGTAAAACAGGGTTTCCTTTCACTTTCTTCTATCATCCGTCATTTTAGTAGTGACTCCTTTCATTGCAATCCATTATTCTTTTTTTTGCCTAACTCTATCCCTAACCTCTTTTTATCTATCCTTATTCATACATCTCTCCTTTCGTTACTTACGCTAACCAATAGAAGCAATGGCTCCTCATGTCTCCTTAGTATACCAGATGAGTATCAGGTTAGGTAGATTAGGTACTAGCTGCCGCCCGCGGCTTCGCTCGCCCCGTTCCCATTACTTACATCCGTTCTCCGTTACAATATCTTTATAAATTATAACCAAAATGTTGTTCTGATGTTTAAGCTATATTATTGTAAAGTTTCATTAAAATCCATTCAGTAGTTTTTACGTGAAAGAGTAACAAACATCCATACTTACAAACTTTCGCGTTTATAATATTTATTACTGAGATTGACATTCTTGGACTAGGACTACAAAATATAATCGGTTATTTTTAATAGTCTGCTAGACTATAAAATGTAATGATGTAGAATAATGAAGTTAAATTATTGGTCGTTATAGAGGAAACCAGACGGTTTGGTAATTAATTTATTGAACGTTCGACGAGCTAACTTTCACTGCGCGAAAGTTCCGGAACGCTATGCATTTTTAAAACATACGTCAGGACAAAGATAATTGTTTTTTTTTTCTATGGCAAGGATGATAAAATGTCTGTCAATATATCGGTATAGGCAGTTATGTACGTAGCCCATAGATCTAGGCCGGTGTGGATACCTATACTTATTGGTGTTTTCAACAAGAAAATCCTAGATACGGCTGGATAGTTAAGGCTGGCAAAAATGGCACGCAGTCAAGGATTTCACGTCGTTGCTATTAATAAGGTTTATGATGATGATTGTTGTAGAAGGTAATGCTTATTTTTATTCTAAGTTCTAAGTTAGCAGGGTATGTACTCACCAATAAAAACAGCCAGCAATAAAATGCACCCAAAGTAACGTGCTTGCATCATTATAAAATCCAAATCCTTACACTTTCACAGATGAAAAAAATCAACACTGTTACACATTACGTTTTACAAAACTATTTAAGAAAAAAATCACCAAACACCCATTTTCTTTACATTTCACACGAACATTTTCTTTCTAAATTCAAAATAATGTTCCGTATTTAAATTGCCGCCAATTTTTGGTAAGGTTTTTTTAACGCGTGCGGCAAGCGCTCGCGTTCGAAAGTCAAACAGCAACTGCGCGCACCGGCCAATGTGAAACAGGTGGGAAACCAAGAAGTTGGTTGGTACCTACTAGGTAATGATAATGAACCATGGCAAATTAAAGAGTAAATTAATTAGCAACTTTGGGTTGTGCCTGGTTGTGCGGACAACCGCCCTTTAGAAACTTACTAGTTATGGATGAAGACAGAAGCAAACATACCTGCTGTCTTTTTTGTCCTTCGTTACCTACCTAGTAGCCTACCTAGCCTACTTGCTAGCATAGGTAGGGTACCTACTATTATTATTTTGAAGTCTTACCTAGGCCACAAAGTCAAATAAACATGTAAGTACTAGGTAAGTACAGACACGAGTAGGTAAGTACCTCCCTAACCTACGCCTAAACAAACCGCATAGTAAAATTAAAATTAAATAATACATTCATGTACAATGACGCAACAGTGACATCTATTGAAATAACATAGAACCTCGTAGTATTACTACTTACCGACTCAAGCTTACTGGTATGACTAATAATTTTATTTTAGCAAACTAACTTACACCAGTATCCGATAGATGGCGTAACCAATTGCAATAAGAATGAGCAGACTATAAATCCACAGATGGCGTGACCGGCCCTTTACATAAGTACATACACTCACATAACAATGCCTTTTATATGTTTTATTTATAATAATTTTGTGCACGCAATGGTAATTTAATACCAACTTGGATTACAAATTTACAAAAGTAAAATTGTGGAACAGCCAAGTTTTATGACATTGGCATTCCTGATGTAACTTTTAAATCTTAGGAATGTCAACGTTAATAATTTTTTTAACCCTTATTCTATTTCTGGCCCTTGTTTTCATTCGTTATTCTACCAATAAAAGTTAATGAAAAGCCACTCAAAAAGCTATAAAACTCAATAAATCATTTCAACTAAAACTTTTCACATAATTTTCATAAAAATGCGTCCCCGACGCCATCGATAAAATTCTGCAGACGACAAACAAACGTTTCAAAGTCTTTCTGTCTGTTTCTACGTCGTCGTCGCCCCGTTTCGTTGGCAGTGGCAGTGAACGGAACGAAGTGTCGTCGTACAGATCGCTCGCTGGCTGGCTGAAAATAGTGAATCAAAAAGAGTTTTCAAAATATGTTCGAATAAAAAGTGTAAAAGTGAGTGACTGTCATCTAGCAAGATGGTTGATGACGTGAAAGATATTATTGAAACCGCTGAAAGTAAAGGTATAAGTGCAAATATATTTGGAAATGTGTTGTTCTAGTGTTGAAAATGTGATTGAAAAATTGTCTAACCCTAAACCGTGTCGTGGCCCCCACGTCGAGGATTCGTGCACTGCTTTCGTTGAAGAATGTCGCGGTGTTACCGCACTCAGAGCCTTGTGTTTTGTTTTTTACCTCTAAAGGGATGTCTTTTCGCGTCGTGGTATGTTCTATTTATAGCAAAACGCCTGCCAGACGGCAGAATGTGCCTGAGAATGTGTTGAAAAATGTTAGGATGTGATGCACAGAGAAATGTCATTTGACTGAGTACACTCAAATTTTCGCCGAATTGCGTGTCTTTTTCCTGGTATTTTGTGCTTCTATAGCATTTATTATGAGCAATACTACGTAGACTCCGTTACATGACGTTTTTATTATGTTTTGTTGACCATATGTGATCACTTGATTTGATGTATGCTATCTTGACTCGCAGAATGATTAGCAACTTTTGTTATTGGTCTGTACCTACTGTAATAGGTACATATACCTATGTATATGATTTGCTCATAATTTGCACTATACTTTCTAGTCTGGTATCCTATCAGTCTATCTGTAGTACTGTATGCCAATGCAGGTAAAACATATCATATTCAATGAGCTGATAATCTCTTTATATTTTCTTTTAGATACAAATGTATTTGCATATTGAAATTATGCCACAAAACACAATTTCACAAATAAATACAGGATTTTAAGCAGTAAAAAATGCCATGTTTTTAAAACAAAACTGTAACTTGATCAAACGCAAACGTTACCGAGTCTCCTACATTCTACCGGACAAAAAAATTGAATTCAATAAATTTACATTCATGTTTGATATGATTACATGAAACTACAAGCATTTAAAATCAATTAAACTCTCATGTACTAATACTTCTTGCCCACATTAAGTTACAAAATCACTGGTTAGCATCAACAAGATCTTGCAATGGAAAAATTACTTCATTATAATGAAAAATATGTACAGAAGTATTATCTTCTACAGCTTAACTTGATATCAATGTTGTTGAGATAATAGTGTTTTTCATAATAACCTTGTAAGTTTACCAATAAATTACCTATACCATTACTTTGCATATTTTTTTGGTAAAATCAATTTTTAAAAAAATATTGTGTATAATCCACACAACACTTATCTAGCCCCAAATTAAGCAAACTACTATGAGAACCAGATAACTGATTTATTACTTACATTAATGCACAGCCTAAGCCGTTAGTTGTAGTGCCAACTTAAAATTTGGAGGGTGTGTTGCTTATGAAAAGTTTAGGCACACACAGGCGCACTAAGTTGGGTTTTTTGTAAATTCAACCCCTAAGGGGTGCAGCAGAGTTTAAAGTTTGTATGGAAGAAGCCAAAATATGTGAACGACCGGCATCAGTATTTCTGGAATGTTTTAATTTAGGAATTTTTAAGACAAGAGTGAACAGGAAGAGGTGTAATGGCAGTCAAATGCTTAGCTATCAAAAATAATAATTTAAAAAAAACTAAGGATTCCACTAGTCTATTGATAATTGAGATCAAAGTGTTAAAGGGACTAGCATGCAGATGGCTATACCTACATAGCTCTGGTCTGCGGCCTGTCGTGCACTTTAAAATAAACAATTTGCTGTAATTATGTAGAGGTACCCGTCAACTTGGACATTATTTTCTACTTCCACAAACCATTAACATTGAGGAAATTGGCCCTTGCCAGTTTTAACTTAGCAGGTAAAAATATATAACTGGCCCGTCTTGGACACTGCTCAATCTGAGATATTTAAGGCCTTGGCATTATGCAATGACATTTATAAACAATGCTGAGTTCATCGTAAAATAATAACTTTGAGGGTGTATGTAATGATCCCCCTCATTTAGGTAAGTACAGTCTAAAGACAATTTGTCAATTTTGTTGTAGTCTATCCCGGTTCCCATTATTTGGGATCGGGTCTCCTTACTTTTCTACACAAGGATAGAGGAAGTATTGGGTGGTCAGCTTAGGCGGATTGGGCTTTCATGAGGGTGTCTCTTTATATTGGCCCTCCAGCTAGGTAGATGGCGGGCGGCGTCTTCTTCCTTTTCCTTCCGTTAGGCTCAGTGCAATTTGCACTACTAAAACTGAATATAACACTTTGGATTAATGAAATAATTGGTAACATTGGCTTTAATTGTAGCCCTCAACCAAAGAAATAATTCATTTTTTAAATAAACATTAGCCCTTTGTTTCCCGATTCAGGGTTTCCCGATTCAGGGTCCCTCAATTCTGCGCAGTCCTGTGCTATGAAGTCAATATTTATCAAGCTCATCCCGCCATCAGTAATAAAATAAAATAAGTGTTTATTATGCTGACACGCCGGTCAAACTCAAGGCCAAACTAAACCTTATGCTATTGCATTAAGCGTGGGAGCTGATTAATTTAAAATTCGGAATTTTTGCTTCAAGGGAAAATGTTTTGAATAATTTCGCCCACCTGATTGATTTCAACACCCAGGTGTCAAAGCCAACACCCACAGAGCCCAGCATTCATTAAAAAGAGAACAACTTCCCATACAAGGAAATATTCTCTTTTAGGAATATCCTAGCATTGTGTAGTCCATCATCAGTGTTTAGAGTCTACTAGGTACCTTACCGACCAAGTCTTATTCTCATAAAGCTGAAATAGAATTTTGAAAGTTTTTTCATCTTCAAACCACCTGCTTTTAAGTTTTTTTTATACAACTAGCTGATAGAAAAATATGGCCTTGATGTTAAGTGGTAGGTAACCATCGCCTTTAACAAAGCATTGCCTCGTAGGTTCCGCGCCCTACGATGTAGGCCCGCGTTACTGCCCTGCGTCCATCAACTTGAGGCATACAAATGTTCAGCCTTGCGTGTCAGTAATTTCACCGGCACCCACACCCTTCAAACTGAAACAGCAATGCTGCTTCACGCCAAAACTAGGCAACTTGGTAGCACTTCCCCGGACGAGCCCTTCACAAAGAGCTCCTACTACTAAAAAAGAGATAAAAGAGTTATTTGTACTTGTCAATCACAGTTCTCCAGTATTGCAACACCCTTACAGGGTAAATTATGTATTGATTCAAAAACTAGTTCTAAGACCTGAAACTGTTATATTTACATACAAAATAAGGCAATAAATATACTGAATAATGAATACTGAGTTTAAAAAAAACTCTTTAAATGTTGACTGTATTTAGCTTGACCGCCGACCTACCAGTTGGTAGGTTAAGTACCTAGGTAGGTAGGTACTTACTTTTACCGCAATGTAATGGAGTGTTGGCTCCTAAAAATACCTACCTTAGTGCAGCATCACCTATGACGTTGCTGGTTCCTTGCTTCTCTACTAAGCTAGGCATAAAGGCCAAGTCTGATGACGCACGATTTTCAAGACGCATTAGCCCTACGCGGTCTTTTGTAGTCTAGACTAGAGCTTCTGTCTATTTGCACTAATTAAAAGTTTAAATTGTATGGGGATCTTGTCTGGTGCCTACTGATCTGCTTACCCCCATGGGAATGAGGCGTCATTATATTTTATGTGTGCATGTACCTATGTATGGATCTTGTCTGTCTCTTTTAAGAAAGAAAGAAAACATGTTTATTTGCAAACGCTTAGCTATTTAAGGTACACGCTATACATGTATACTACAAGAGACCAAGAGCCAAGGACCAAGGGCCAAGAGCTGCAAAACGGTCCCTGACTCAGCGTGAAGTTAGTTGGCTACCAAATAACGCTGGTTTTCCGTCAGATGAGTGACAGACATCTAGGGAATTTGCAACCGTAACGAACACAAGCGAACAAATGGCACTCGTTTGCATTTCGTTTGTTAGCCTTCGCTCCTGCATGCCCTCCGAAATACAAAGGTCAACTGAACTGCTACTTTCCGTAACCTTCATAGACCTTGATCTGATAACGGTCAATCTTCGTTTTCTACTCAGCTTAGAATAGATCAGCCGAGCCAATTGGAGAGCATTGACTCTAGTTTCGCCACTCTTGTGATGTAAACTTAGTCTTATGGTTCGAAGATTCCTTTCATCTAATATAAAAAACGTGAGACGAAATACCTAAAACGATTGAAACTCTTCCAAAATTTATTTTACACTACAAAACGCCTGTTAGATAAAAAATAAACAAAGTAACGAAATGAGGCTTCCACACAGCATTAGCTATAGAAGCACAATGACTAACAAATTAAAGTACCAAGACTAGGTTTCATTCTTGACTGGAACTATCAGAGGGCGTCGGTCATGGCTTTGTGGTAGCAGCTAGTCCAGCCAGTTGAAACCAAACAGTGTGTGGACAGAGTTATATTTCTTACTCTAAAAACGGTTCAAGTTAACTTGCTCACCACTTCCGAATTGGAAGTACCTGTTTCTATTGGATTTATACATTGTATACACGGCAAAGCTTGCGTGACTTATCCACCGTACGCCAATATCTGATAAGATGTACTTTATATCCAATGTATACCTCTATACACAATGTTTACATAAACACTGTCGTCAGAATCGAATTTTGTTGCGTAAGTAAAATCCTCACATCTCACTTATTTGTACAAGATCGTGTTACTGCAATCAAAGATATCGGTTTTCTTTTTCGCCATCTTTGTAAATATTGTAACATCTTCCAATGTAGGTAAATTTTGTAATACATTTTTGACTGAAACGTCTGGGGTCAAAAGGTCTATCAAGAGACAATCTCCGAATCTTATTAAAGTGGATGAAATAGACTAAGCCCCAGGCAAATGAGATTGCATCATTCACTCTGGCCCCAGTAGCTGGTGATCAGTGACATGAACATTCGATAAAGGTATGGCCACATCGAGGAGAAAGCTCCACTTTTCAACCCTACGGTTTTGGCAGATTGTCATAGCCCTAATTACATGCCATCAAGCTCACTAGCAGGTCATACTAATAGTGTGGTATTCCACATCAGGCTTGCCAATTTCTCGCCAGTATTTAATTTATTGGCATGCTAATTAGCAATTACTTTCAATTACACTGTATCCGATTACCTACTATCTAAAATGTTGAGGAGTTTACTTAGTGGAGTTAAAATGTTGGGGAGCTTATACGAATTCCTGACCTCAGATAATATTAAAAGAAAGAAGATGATAGATTTTGATATCAATAGCAAAAGTTCCCATCGTAACTAAACGTCCAATGCCTCCTGATTTTCTTTTCCTGGTTTTTATAAGCACTTTTCTCGCCTTTCACCGTTTATTCACAAAGATAGAGCTCTCTGATTTTTCTACGTTTATCAGTTTCAATGTTGTAGGTTTTCTATTTAATCTTTTACGTGGTTTGTCATTATTCTACATCCGAAGATCGATCATCTTATTAGTGACAAATTCGCTGCAAATGTATTGGAATTACTTCAATCAGAACCAAGAAATAAGAGATCTGTAATGTTCTTTACACGACGCACGTTATTGCAATGCTAATATCCACCTGTTTACTTAGGTATCTTCTTTGTTCAACATGACCTTGAAAACCATTTACGCATACAGATCACCAGTATTTTATCTAAAACATAGTTCACCGTGGATTATCTCCGATGTCAGATGCCTCGCATTCTTCACTGACTCGGCTTAACCATTCCCAATGTTGGTATACATTCTACAAATACTACTCCTACACAGAAATGTGAACGTAATTCTACTATGGTTCTGAACAATGGATCAAATAACACACTTATGGCATTGGGTACATTATATTGGCTCTTGAAATCTTTAGTTTAGGTAAACACTGAATGAATAAACGCAATGCGGACGAACGGTACAAAAATGTAACAGAGGAAGTTGAATTGGTTCTATGACCCATTATTCACATTCCGTCCTTTTCAATGTTTTCAACACGATTTTCCTGTCGTATACTAAAGCTTTTTATAGTCGTAGCGTAGGAAAGATATAACGAAAGGTCTTTGGTCAGAATCGAAAACTTTCAGTTAGTTTCCCGTTTATTCTGAAACAATGACCTTGGCCATCATAAGTCCCTCAGCTCGAAGTACGAGTTTAACTTTCTTCAATATCTCGCAGCAATGAACGGACCATCTGTTGCGAACAGCTGTTATTGGTTTAACGAGCAAGTTGACTCTTACTCGGTGGTCTTACTTCAATGAAACAATATTTTCTTAAAATAATCTTAAAGTTGCTTTTACTTTGTCATTATATAATTTCTAGCCCTTAAGCTTTATGTTAGCAATTTAACATTAAAACTTTGCATGTTGGTCTCCGACGTAGTATGTGGTACTAACATTGTTATTTATGAGAAGATGTTCAATATTGACCATACTTCAAACGAATAAATACGTTTCATTTCATTTCTAATTAAAATATTTTTACTGATTCTTGATATGCATTCTGTAGATAATGTGATGTCTAGTGAACGTCTATTATATTGTGAGAGTTATGTTATGACTTGAGTCAGTTGGAAATAAGTTGCAAAAATATTTTGCATCAGAGAGGCGTAAAACCTTTTCTTGTCTGAAAAGGCGTTGTGGACCAATAATTCAGTTCTGAAAGTCTGGCTCCCCTAAGGTCATATTCTGACGACCTTGCACAAAAATCGATTCTAATACCGTCTGGAATATGGGGTAAACAACCTCGTACAGTAGTACATCCCACGAAGGTGATGATTCAGTGTAATTGAAATGAAATTTAATATTAGCACCTCGTTTAGCTCTTCGTCATAGATTCTGTCTGATCGAGTTTTTGTCATCTTCGATAGAATCGGTTTTTGCATAGCCTCGGAGATCCGGGCGTTGGTTGCTTTGGTATCAGTTGTATAAAAAGTTATTGTGACGCAGGAAAAGTAGATCAATCTGATCAATTCTACTTGAGAAATCTTGTGCTTATGTTGAGTGTGATTTGAATACTTGGTGTAAAATAGAATTAATTCAGACCTAAAATGTTATTTACGTACATTTGCTAGGCGTTTCAAAACCTTCAGAATTATGTAAACAAACTTGTACCTATAGTAAATGACCTTTGGAGTTATCCGCTGAATTTTACACGTGGTTTGCAATTTATAGAGATTAGATTACGGATCTTGTTTTCTGTTTTGAGTACTTTCTTACCTACCTAGCTCATGAAGTTGTATTCGAGCATCTGAGTTTTCTTACTTTTGTAAACGTCCCGCTTCACCTTCGTCAGTCATCAATCTAATATTCATCAGGCATTCTCGAGCTCGAAGCGCCCTAATTAATGTAAGACCCGATCTCCAGAACGATCTATTTCAATCATGAATTCGATATGTTCACAATGATAGCTGCTCAGGTCCTTGCCTTTAGAACAGGCGTACTGATCAAAAACATCGTCTGAGTCATCGATTAATCGCGTTAATATTACAAAATTCAAGTTTAAGACTTGTTTCAGCAGCGTAAAAAATACTTTTAAATAACGTAACCTAGTCGAGCAAGTGGTGAAGCGACATTCCAGTCGAGTGACGTTACAATATTTACCAACTACACCTATTGAACTTTATGTTCATTGAAATGTATGGGCATACCCATTCCGTGATTATTGATCAAAGTAGTTGCGTGACGTTCCACGTAGTGGTTCGTACGTGTTTGGAATTAATTGGGTCAAAGGTTTATGGGAGCGCCTTAGAATATGGAGCTTTCGTTGAAAGTGATCCTAGATTGCAAGGCAAAGTTGAAACGGAAAGTTACCGCGAGAAACACTCCCGTAACAAGCAATTTATCTACCTTATTATCTAGCTTACTTTAGTCTACATCTTCGAGCTACTTTTCATTTACTTAGCAAGATCCCATCAACCTTTCTTACAGCATCTTATTTACAAAACATCTCAAATTGTACCGAAAACGACAATAAACTCACCATCATCAACTTTCACTCACATGTCTGGCGCCTATAAAAACGGTTTCTTTCATTAGTTTATGGGCAATGGGCATTGGTCAGTGAATCGTATCTTTAGAAAATGGAGCGAAGATAATTGGCTCACACAATGCGGTTATTATATGCACGAGCATGGCGAAAGGGCCTGGCCCTACAACCATTTCTATCGGTCTATCTATTGGTTCAATCAATGCATTATCAATCCTCGGCATTTTCTCTCGAGGTGACTGTATTTATCAATACACAATTGATGACATCAAGTGTGATCAAGTGTGAAGAGGTATTCAAATAAATTGATGACATTATCTTTGAAAATGATACCATATTTAGCTGCATAATTGCCGATATATCTGATTGACCTATTGTAGCCGTCTCTTCTTCTATTGGGGTCAAGTTCATGATGTTTGCGAATAATTGTTATGAATCTCGCTTGTGCGTCTTTGTCAATTGTTTTATCCTTGTTGTTCTTTATCATCTTTGTCAATAATTGTTTGCTTTATTAGTAACTTTTATAGCTTTTTATCTTATTTGTTGTAGTAGGTATGATCAATGAAGCTTTGGGTCAAGAGTTAATAAGCCAGTTCAGTTGCAGGTGCAGTGCACGAAACACGTGGGCGTTGCATGATTATTTTATGTTCGATCAGTTGGTATTTTGAGACAATGTGATCGCAATTTGAAGACTCCAGTTGATCAGTTTTAATCATCTCCACGTTACGATAGATTGGAATTAGATTACAGTCAGATTAGTGAAGGGATCTTTAATTCCAAGTTGTTTGTCATATCTTGGATTTTCTAAATAATTACTTGTATTTTATGTTTCTTAGTTCTTCTCTCTCTTTATTAGTATCTTGAGATACTAATTTATTCTTGCCTTCTAAATAGATTGCACCTAAATCTCTAACTCACAGTAAAGTTACTTGCGAACTAAGTTCATCGTTAGAATCCGTTTAGATACTAGAGCTTTTCCTCTTGCTGGAACTTTCAAGTAAGTTGTTTAAAACAGTGCTGCTGTGTAACTAGGTCACCCAAAAGTTAGTCGCTTAGTGTCCGTCGGTATTTTTCTTGGCTCAGTGTCCTAGCTTCCAGATAGCTAATGTGGCGCTAAATTTCTACAAGGGCTGTGACATTATATCGAAAAATTAAATATGTTGGTAATTAAATATCTAGTCAATTTCTCTTAATATTGCCACTTTTGGGAGTGGTGGCACAGCAAATATTCCTTAAGAATGGAGCAAGGTGGTTCTTGCCACGACGCCACGATATTCAGCAGTGGGGGCCCGATGGAAATGGACGAGGATAGGTTCGCTTAGCCCAAACTTAATTATCAAATTATGCGAAAGAAGATATAATACTACCGCAGCATGAGCCACCAAGGAATCTAAACAAATCTTTTCTTCCACAGCGTCGCAAGAAGTACTAGACAGAGCACGCCTAGCACGAGAAAGACGCGAGGCCGAACAGAGGAAGCGACTAGACGAGTTGCGAGCACACGCCGCCGCCGCCCAGGCTCAGCGAGAGAAGCGAGACGAAGATCGACGGAAGCGGCAGGCGGAACAGCGAGCCAGAGATGACGACAGGCGGGTTCAGGTGACCACACACGTTTGTTACATTTCACTACTAATAGCGATAAGTCTGTAAATGTAGAGTCGGAGCAGACCAGGCGACCAGTGGAAAAGAGATAACAGGTTGGTATTGCTAGAGTCAGAAAACAATACCGTAACATGTTCTATATTTACGGAGAAGGCTGCTGATATAATGTTTTTGCTCGTAGATTCACTGAAACATTTGACAGCATCTGCAAATGTGTGTGAGCTTTGAGTTCCAAATATTAGTATTGCTGACACTCTGATAATAAAATTCTTACGTCAAGGATTTTATTGTAGGTTCACAAACGCATAGTACTGGTAGGTGGCAGGTTGCCTATGACTAACATCGTTATGCGCCTCGCTGTAGGCGTCTCTATCTACGTCGGAATATTCACTTGCGTTCGACCTTGTCGCGATCTACTTTATAAAGTAGCTAATCCGTTGTACGAGACGGATCAAACGCCTTCAGAGGGAATAATCGGATGATGGCTGGCAAGGCAAGTCGCGATCCTTCTCCACGCACTCGGGTTTGCTCAAACCTTACTTATTGAAAACGAAGGAGTATTTTTATTTTGTAGTAGATGCGATTTCGTACAATGCAGGCAAGACATTATCTAGAACATGTGTGTGCGCAAATCGTGCTCTGCTAGTTATTGTTCTGTATTGACCTTTCGTCTCACACAAGCATCTAGTGAATGAGCGATTACACATTGGCGCCAAGTTTAGGACCATAAAAAAGCGATTTGATCATTCTAATATCGGAAAGCACCGCGTAGGTGTGCAAATCGATATCCTATGCTGATATCATTTGCTGAATTAAAATTCACATCAACATCACTGCATCCGCCTGGTTCGTGATGTTGGCTCGCGTCAAAACATTCACAATTTCCACAAGGCATTACTTTTGCAAATCACTCTGGAAGTAATTGTTCTCGACCGTCGACCGTTTGGGTTTGTCCACTGTGCAAAGCGCAGCGGGCGGTGATTGTAAATTATCTTCTGATTCAGTATTCACTTGTTTAGAGGCAAGAGCTGATTCAGTAAATTAATTTATTGCGATTGGATAAGATACCTTTTGTCATGAACATAATAAATGCGCATGAAGTGTCACAATTACTTCTTGCATATATTTGAACAAGCAGATTAGTGAACTTAAACAGTGTGTGGATAATAAATACCAAACACATGAAAACATAGTTTGTATATAAATTAGCTACGGGAATAGCACGGTGACGTTATGTGAAAAAGTTAGTTCAAGTTCACAGGTTATGTCATTTATGTGGTAAATTATTCAAATTTTGATCAGCTCTAGGATCTAAGGGTAACTTGTCCACTAACGCTGAGCAGTGAGCGAGGAATAAATTTATCTGTCTATAATAACGATAACAGAAATTGTTTTGGAAAAGAAAATTTATAGTGGATCCGTGCTCTCAGCTTGCACAGTTCTGGTGCAAAACCAACCTTTTGTTTGGAAACGTTGAGGATCTAGGGTCCTGGTTCGTAAATCGCTACAGCGTCCGCGTTCACTGTTACCGCAGTTTTGGTATCGTTTGGCACGATGTCCGCTGCATCAGGCCGGCCACTCCGACTTCACTTTCTCCAGAGTAAAATAATAGTTACCGTAATACGGACGGTGAAAATTAGAAATTACCGACGCGAAAACAAAACTCGACGTCTAATGGAAAACGATTCTAGATATCTGAATGTACAAATGAGTCCAAGGTTCGGTCTGCGTGCCTAATACTTATGCATAGATCTATAGTTGTGTCTATTGATAATTGTATTCGCACATTTTGCGCATTCATGATGGAAATTGCCTTGTGCGTCTCTCGCAAACTCTTGTCATATCACTTCCGTATCTTAATAAAATACTATTTCAAATAATTTGTTGGGGTTGTGTAGCAATTCTATCGACTTGAGTTGCAATGTTTATGTTCCAGCGATTTGGTCGATTGTTTTGTTCTTTTGCTTTTTATGCTCTTAAGTAGAAACTTAAATATCGATGTGGTTCAGGAAACAGAAGATGGTTCGTATCGATCACATTTACATCGACGCGATGAGTCGGCAATTTTAAAGAGGATTTGAAAGTTTTCCGAGTACTGCTTCTGTTTATTATTTGACGAACTTTTGCATAGGTTTTCTAGTAAAGTCACCACTTTAACCGAATTAGAGAGCCGTCTATTGAGTAAAGTGTTCTTTTGCTTTCCTGTTGCTTTCTTTTTTAGGTCGCCGACGTTATAACTTATGAGTTGACGACTACGTGGTCTCTATAAGTAGTTTCGTATTTATTTGTAACATTCTAAAGTTCTATTTCCGTTGCAATATCCATTAACTTAGTCTCATTCAAAGCTAATTAGGACCTCTTACGCAGGCCAATTAGCATTCCCGTTGCATTGCAATTGTTTAGCACCTCTCCAAGCTGGCATTATAGCCCGCCTTCTATTCTAGAACTGTCTATGCGTAGATTATCTAGACTTACTGACTGCAGTCTTGCGACTGGATTATTGCCCGCCAAGAAAGGCGTAGTTTTGCATTCCTTATTTAATGAAGTAACTTTCGCAGCCATATATTTGCTGATAACAGTTCTATTAGAAACCTAATCTTTGTAAAATTCTTAGCCTCTATATCTGATTTCTCAGGGTTTCTGTTATTTTCTTTTCTGGTATTATTATTTTTATTTCCAGTTACATATGAATTTTCTCGTGCAGTTTTGACTAAAACAGGAGTTTCATAGTGAATGGATCATAGATTTCCCTCTAGGAATTTATTTAATAATAATAATAACATTTATTTTCCACAAAAAAGTTTACAAAAGTACAGCTATTTTAATATATCAGTTAAGGTACAAAGAAAAGTAGGTATATAATATGTAGGGTTTTCTAATTAGTTATCTAGATGCACCTTAAAATACAAAAAAATATAAAACTAGTGTATAGTCTATACATTGACTACTCGCTCTAACTAAGTATGAAACTTGTGTTTAGACGCGAGGGATCCGTGTTTCGGCTAGGCAACAAGAATTACAATTTAATGTTTTTCGGACGTAACTGCTGAGTTTTTAATATAGAGTGTAATAATGAATGTTTGACAGTGTGATTTATGTGTGTATGTGGTGTGTATGTGGTGTGTATGTAGTGTGTACGTGGTGTGTATGTGTGTTATGAATGTGTGTATGTCAGTGTACTAGTTTACCGTTCAGTGTTGGAAATGGCGTTTAAGAAACAATTTGTAAGAAGTCTTCCGTTTGTGTATAATCCAATTGTTGGAGGTATGCTCTGATTTTAAGTTTGCATTCGTGGTAGGTTGTATTGCAGATGGTTGTCTTGCAGTTAATTTTGTTATACAACATGGGGCCCAGGAAACCGTAGTGTTTGCGTGCAAAAGAGGTTTTCCAAGCAGATAGATTAAATTTTTTATCCCGTCGCCTTTTATTGCATCGTAGTGAACTATTACTCTTAGGTTGTGAATGCTGCCTTAGGATAGTACCCACCTGTATCTATGTTACGTGAAAGATTTTATAAAAATTTTATACGTTGTCTTGATATTAAACATATTATAGCATGTCGAATTCCTTAACTTCTTACAGAATATTTTCAATTCTTATGTAAATGACGCCGTCATCGCACGACCTTGCTTAGGTGATGTCATGCAGTTACATTCCTATTTTATGTTGTTTTCTGACAACCTGTTTTAAGATTCCAAAGATTGGCAGCACTTTAGAACTTTCTCATTTTACCTTAATACAATTTGAACCTAGCTACTGTATCTGCATCTTTAGAGAATACCCGACGACAAAAAACTATCAGCATCCGTATTACGTAGCAAAATGAAATTGAACATTACAACTTCGGTCATTAGTTTTGTAGTAGGAAATTTTCCTAATTAGCAATGCGGAATATTTAAAATTTTTTGAGTTAAAATATTTGTGCCTAAACTGCGATAAAATCACCTAAAAAGATCACCCAAGTTTTGAATAGGTACCCGAATCTGTTCGGCTGTTACGTTAACGATTAACAATCAAACATCCTAAACGATGTTCTTACATTTTCTTTCCCCCTACAAGGTAAGAGTTTCCCTCATTTTTGCCACTTCCTCCGATCCACACGCATTGGTATTGTAACAAACGCCACATTTGTATTTTGCTTCTTTACTTCCGCATTGAAAATTCGCCCTAATCACCTTGCTCTCAATGACGCCAGTATTGTTCATATCTCAAATCTGGCTGCTGACAATGGTCACGCCAGATACCGAATCATCACAATGGCCAGGTTAGCAGGTCACGGGTTACATAACACCATCCTATTGTAGATTATGAGGTCATGCTGTGTGGTACTCACCCAGCCTTCCTATTAGGTATATATTAGCGTGCGTAAGCGCGTACGTCAAATGTGAGGAAGACTAGTCTAAGGCTAAGTACACAACTCACTACAAAGTCGTTTTCTTGGCATTATCTTCCTTTGGTTTACTCATAATGTTCTTTGATTCCGGAAATTATGTGTGTCAATGCCCAAGGTACTACCTGTATCTTGCATTTTGCTTAACCCTAGAAGCATTCCTCGCGGTTCCTTATGCGTGTAGGGTTGGGGTCATCTGGCAAAAGTTATTGCCAACCTAACTGAGAACTCGAAACACATTAAGTTTTCCGGAGACTGCAGCTTGAAAGAGCGCAAACGAATCTTTTAATTTTCTTTGCTTAGGGCTCTGCGTCGGCAATTGATTCTCCTTCGACCAAATAGCTTCTAAAAAATTTTTTTTTCTTAATCACTCGCGTCGCGTGTCAAAATAACCCATTACCCAGAAAGTAGTTTGTATGAAACCCGCAGTGTCTTTAGTATAAACTTGACAAAAGTGAAGCCTGTCCAATTGTATTTAAATAAAAGAATGGTATATTTTGTATGATAGTGAACAAACAATTACGATTTCCAATGTCACCTTTGCCCCTTTGACTTTACAAAGGCAAGGTCTCTTAAATATAATGAACTTTTATCGTATGAGCCTTGCATTATTATATTCACAAATATTGCTGATTGACCAAGATACGTTTTACAGTAAAGGAAAATTATTGTTCTTTTAAGTCCAGATTTGGGGTTGGGTAGCGCTACCCGCAAGGTCATGCGTTAAAATGCCATAGCTTTTGAGATAAACATTTAAATTTCAAAATCCTGTGATAAACTAAGGAAACATACTAGCTAGAAGCATACTTATATATGTATTATAGTATGTAATAAATGACGTCTTTAAAATCTTTGGGCTTGAACGATCAAAATGTTAAAGAGATAATATAACAGACGGATCAACCTATCAACCTGCTCTCCGAAGCGTGGGCAGATTAGATTACTCTGACAAATAAGTCCAACAAACAGATACGTTAAAGCGTGAACTATCAATATACCTAGTTGATCCTAGATTATTCTTTGTAACTTGAATTTAAGGGCGGAAAGACTTTGACTAGCATAAGCTCGTTGTAGATGGCACAAACTAACGGAGGCCTATATACCCAGCAGTGGGTGAATTCGAGCTGAAGATAATGTCGAAAAACTTGATATTAAAGGATTTATAGCTTGCCTTAGTACTAACCAAACACCTTGTGGGCGTGGATGAGTAACCGATGGTGCCATTATTATCTGAGCTTCTGAACTTTTTAGCAGAATTGTTTCCAATTTTACTTGCGATTCTTCTTTCTGCCCTTATCCCACTTTATGTGGGGTCGGCACAAGTTGTTTTCCTCTTCTATTCTCTATCAGCCGTTATCTCTGTATTCACTTTTTTCTTATTCATGTCATCTTTCACACTGCTCATCCATCTTCTCTTTGGCCTATCCTCTACCCACATCTACATTGATACTCATAACTTGCGATTCTGTTCTATTTTAAACTGTTCTTATGTTTATCGTTTTACAAAAATATTCCTCTCCTATGGGATATTGAGGGTTTAAACTATTGCCACCTCTTTAGATGTAAATTACAAGCAGTGGCAGAGCTAACTCTGAGCAATGAATGCCAATGGTTCAACTTTACTAACGTTTCTAAGTCAGCTTTGATCACCACACCACTCACTATATCCAGTGACTAGACTTCGGTATGCTGCCTTGATTTATCTTTGATCGTACAATCGAACTGAGAATGTATAGATTTTGATCATTGTCTTGATTTTCATTGTTATTTTGTACAATAGCGTTGTTTGTTATCCGGTGATATCAATTTCATTGTCAATATGGTACTGTTTTTCTAGAGACGTATCTCACGACAGTTTTACTAATAAAAGAAGTCGGAGGCAAATTCAAATATCACATGCCATGATTAGCGTTTAAAGGTTTTGACTTTGTGTTGCTTAAGTTTCTATAAAACCTAGTTTTCTAGATATACGTTTGAAATGCCGTTAATGTTTAGTTCAGCGTCTGATCAAAATTCAAATTGCAGATAATTTTAAATAATCATACTTCTAAATAAGGAAAAACCGCACCAGCACAGTGTTCCCAAGCATCTAAAGAATTGTGAAATACAAAAATACCTTTCGGATCGTCGAGTAGTGCATCAAAAATGTTTAAAATTATCCCACGCCGACTGAAGGAGGCGCGACAAAAATAGTCTCACTTCCTCCAGGACTTTGATGCTGGTGAAAGTTTTCGTAGATATAAAGTAAAACTAATACGAAATAATCGATATTTACGAAAGTGTACCCAAAAGTGTTTGTGATCCGTAAAATTATAGTGAAATACAAACGTTTGACGAATAAATTTCGGAGAAATGCTTTGTTAGACATCGTTTTATCGCTATAAATGGAAATGAACTGTTTTGTGGTAAAAAACGAGGGTTTTGTCGAAGAAAAAGTTGGAGAAATGGAGGTTATTCAAGTGAGTTTTCATTTAAATTTGTAAATGCATGAGGATGTTTGTCATCAAACATACCTACCTCTTACAGTTTATTGACACAGCCAGTTTGAATATGAATTTAACGGTGATAAGGCTCGAATAACCACGATAAAAAAGAAAGTATTTCAAGGTAATTTTTAATTTGCAGCTTGAAATTTTACATTTACCAATTACGAATTTTGAATTATCTTTTGAAGTATAGCTAACAGGCTCTTTGTAGAACTGTTTCAGTCATGCCCCTTTTTACGAGACGCTATATTGATTGGGACAACGTATTTGTTATTATAAAATACGTTAATAATTTATCTTTTACATGTATTATCACCAATTATGTTATTAAACATTATCTTCGATAATTTTTATGATTAGTAGTGGCTACCTTTTTTACACCTATGTTGTTTTAGCAAGTTATCTGCGAGCCTACTAGTTTTACTATAATTTATAGTCTGGTGTTAGACCGTCTCTGAACGCTTAGACGCAAACCCAAGATAATCTTCTTCAAACAAATGTTTATCATAGGTCGAATCCAACTAAAACCTGCAGCGCTGAAATAGCTACTGCCAACTGAGCTATGAGGCCAGTCTAGAGATTCGATACTAAGCAGACATCTTTAGATTTACAACAGTTTGGTATTATCCGCAACATAGTCTCGAGGTTCCTCAAGTCATTCACCCGTTCAGGTGGGCGGCTCGTTGTGCTATTCAAATCATTCCCTCAATATTACCTTCCTATATTATCACCATTATTCTCTATTATTATTTGGTATATTCAAGTCTATTGGAAACACGTTCACGTATTTTCTTATAGTATAGGATCCCTAGAAGAAGGACCTTCAACGAGCTGGTTATTTAATGAAACGTATTTTATATTTAATTAAACATGCCAATAAATATATTCTATATGGGTTGGATATATTCTATATATTCATATAGAATATATTTATTGGCATGTTTAATCTAAATATATAAAACTCTTTCGTTACTGACTGACTGACTGACTGACTGACTCACTGACTGACTGACAATCAACGCACAGCCTAAACCGTTAGTCCTAGAAGCATGAAACTTGGAGGGTATGTTCCTCTTATAGCGTAGAGGTGTACTAAGAAAGGAAATTGGAAAATTCTTTCCCGAAGAGGAGAAAAAGGGGAAAAAAGGTTTAAAGAAAAATCAACACACAGCCTAAACCATTAGTCCTAGAAGCATGAAACTTGGAACATGTGTTCCTCTTATAGAGCAAAGGTGCACTAAGAAAGAAAAAAGGAAAATTATTTCCCTTAAAAGAAGAAAAAAGGGAAAAATAGTTTAAAGAAAAATCACAAAAAATTGCTTTACAAAATACGCAAAAAAACAGTAAAAAAAATCTACTACCGCAGCTTCTGTCACCAAATTTGAATACACACAAAAGTTTACATAAACCCCACCGTAACCACTAAGACAAAATCGCGGAAAACACCTATCATACCGAAACTAAACACCGCACCGCTTCAAAAAATGGCTAAAGAACATGCTCAAAACTATGGTAACCAGCTGGTCATGTCAAATTAAAAAAATCTGTTTCGATTATACACCAACACGTATACGAAACCCTAAATTAGCCACTAATACAACATGAAATCACAAAAAATTGCTTTACAAAATACGCAAAAAAAACCATTAAAAATTTTTCAGCTACCGCAGCATCTGTCACCAGGTTTGAATACACACAAAGGTTTACAAAAAAAAACAATGATAATCACTTAGACAAAATTGCGGGAATCATCTATCATACTTAAGCTAAACACCGCTGAAAAAAATCGGCTACAACAGCACTCGCCTTCAAATTCAAATAAACTCTAAAGTACATGCTCAAAACTATGGTAACCAACAGTTGGTCACGTCAAATTAAAAAAATTGATTCGATTATACACCAACACGCATACGAAACCCCAAATTAGCCACTAATATAACATAAAATCACAAAAAATAGCTTTACAAAATACGCAAAAAAAAACGTTAAAAAATTTTCTGCTACCGCAGCATTTGTCACCAGGTTTTAATACAAACAAATGTTTACAAAAAAACCGATGATAACCACCAAGACAAAATTGCGGGAATCATCTATCATACTTAAACTAAACACCGCTGAAAAAAAACAGCTACAACAGAACTCGCCTTCAAATTCAAATACACTCTAAAGTACAAGCTCAAAACTATGGTAACTTGCATTTGATCATGTCAAACTAAAAAAACCAGATTCGATCATACACCAACGAATACGATAGCCCAAATTAGCCACTAAAACAAATCACGAAAACGAGCTTTACAAAATACGAAAAAAAAAAAAAAAAAAATTTCAGCTACCGCAGCATCTGTCACCAGGTTTGAATACACACAAAGGTTTACAATAAAACCAAAGATAACCACTTAGACAAAATTGCGGGAATTATCTATCATACTTAAACTAAACACCTCTGTAAGAAATCGGCTACAACAGCACTCGCCTTCAAATTCAAAGACACTCTAAAGCACATGCTTAAAACTATGTTAACCAGCAGTTGGTCATGTCAAATTAAAAATTCAGATTCGATTATACACCAACATGCATACGAAACCCCAAATTAGCCACTAATACTATAAAATCACAAAAAATAGCTTTACAAAATACGCAAAAAAAAACATTAAAAAATTTTCAGCTACCGCAGCATTTGTCACCAGGTTTTAATACACACAAATGTTTACAAAAAAACCGATGATAACCACCAAGACAAAATTGCGGGAATCATCTATCATACTTAAACTAAACACCGCTGAAAAAAAACAGCTACAACAGAACTCGCCTTCAAATTCAAATACACTCTAAAGTACAAGCTCAAAACTATGGTAACTTGCATTTGATCATGTCAAACTAAAAAAACCAGATTCGATCATACACTAACGAATACGATAGCCCAAATTAGCCACTAAAACAAATCACGAAAACGAGCTTTACAAAATACGCAAAAAAAACATTTAAAAAATTCTGCTACTGCAGCATGTGTCACCAGGTTTGAATACACACAAAGGTTTACAAAAAAACCCCATGATAACCACTAAGACAAAATCGCGGGAAGCACCTATCATACCAAAACTAAACACAGCTGAAAAAAATCGGCTACAACAGCATTTACCATCTTTCGAACACACTTTATATAGTTTTGAATGCAAACTCAAAACTAAGGTAACCAGCACTTGGTCATGTAAAACCAACGCATACATAACCCAACTTAGCCACTAAGGCAAATTCACGAAAAATAACTCTCAAAAAATACGCAAAAAACAGTGAAAACATATCAATAGTTGTCCGCTTTCCACCATAAAATAGTTTCTTTTAAACGAACTCAAACTATGACTTTATACTAACCACGCGGACGAAGTCGCGGGTGACAGCTAGTTAAATATAAAATACGTTTCATTAAATAACCAGCTCGGTGAAGGTCCTTCTTCTAGGGATCTTAGACTATTACTTTAATGCCTTTATGCCGCAAGATCCCAGTGGCTTCTTCTTTTCATGTTACTAGTTCTTTCGAACCAGTGACTAAGAATACATTATCGTAGAAGTCTTATGCAGCGATTGCTCATTGTATTTGTCTGTCTAAGATACCTTGAAACAATTAATCATCGTATTCATCATCAAAATGTTTTTTTAGTAAAACGTCATGGTTAAAAGGCAATTCCTAGAATATTTTTTTCTGAATTTATTTTAATATGTTTCATTTAAAACTTTTTTTATTTAGTATCTTTCTTAACAAGTTTCAGTCATAAGTAGCAAAATATTAGTATATCTGTAGCAAAATATTACAATTATAATAATTTTAAGCAAAATGCTAGCGGTATTGATCACCATTCTATCCTTCCCATGTATGGAATGTTGATCTATCTAAAAGCTTTGTGAAATCAATGTTTTATCGCTTTCAAAATAAATCATAACCGTATTTTAAATAACACGCGGTAGACTCTTCCTGTTCACGATTCAACAGTCGTCGGTTCATTCATTAAAGCTGTTTCATAAATAGTGGGTAGAGAAGCAATGAATGCGAATCAAGAGAGTTTCGGACTAGGAATATCCATTTACACTGATTTCGTATACATCATAATATTTTGCTTGTTGGGTTTACAATGGAACATGCTCTTCTAATTTCACCACATAAGTCGTATTATTTTCAGATATTGGTTTCGTATTTTAAACATCGTCATGATTTTGTTGGGTGTTTTAATGTCTCATAATTTCACAATTTTCATCGTATTTTGATTGCTTGCCTTAACCACCACCATCTTGTTAAGATGACCGTTCTGCCTAAGGCGCTATTCAGTCTGGTAACACCCCGTTATTCTTCTCGAACGTCATTGTCCGACCTTGGAATGCTACGCTTTAAAACCGTCTTTGACATGACCAACAAGTTCGGCATTTCAGACAATGATGAGCGAAATATTTTGATCAAACAAATAGTCTTTTTGATCTCTGATAGAAAATCGAGCTAAATATGAATTGATGTCGCGTCGGTCAGTCAGTAACCTCCTTACTGTAACACTGGTAGGTAAATAAAAAATAGCGGTGATACGTAGTATGAGGAAGCATGACACTGACACACTTGGCCGATTTTATGTGACAGCGAAATAGTGGAACCGTGATAATGATATGTCTTTTGTTGACGATGTTCTCCTATAGTTTCTAGAGAGGTAAAGTATTCGAGTTTTATTTACGTAAGGTATATTTTTTGTTATCGTAACATTAAGCAAAGAGGTTAGAAAAGCGCGAAATATCTATCTAGTCTGTGACGTGTCCTGAAATAGCGTTACACAATTTTGAGCCAAATCACTAGCTAAAGCTTGTAAGTTTTAATAAAACTTACTTATTATATGCATGAGTTATGCCGCTGGCAAACGATGGTAATTGGCTAAATGGTAAGCTGACATATTGGCCACGCCATGCGCCTGACATTGACCGAGACGCGATAATTTGACGAAATGAGGCTGATATAAATAAACGTGCGATTTTGTTTGTTTGGATGAAAATTATTTCCTTCCTGTGTATCATTGTGTAATGTAGGCATTGTTAGTTTCAATGCATTTTATGTCAGAATGAAATTCTACGGATTCGTGGATTTAGGACCACCTCTGGTTTGACTGAAGAAGTCTCTAGCTAGATATAGAAATATATATTGTATTGACACTTGTATGCGCGGTCAAGCCGAACTGAGATATCGTCTTGCCCACTTCCTTATCTGTACGCCTGTCTGGCTTCTTAGGCCTCCTTATCTATTTGCCTCTAGTTTTGATTCACGTTGGTTTCACCCACTACATCTCTATATATCATAGTTTTGTTTTATATAAATTTTAGCTATGTATACTAGGGCATGCTCCCGGGAAGTATCAGTATCGAAAGTACCGGGAATTATCGCTGATTTTGAACTTTTCTAGTACCGGTTCTCCACGAAGGAATTCCCGATACTTTCGATACTTTCGATACTGATGACAATGGTCAATTATTGGTGTTTTCTAGTACGATATAAATAAATATCGATAAAAAAAACTAGCTATGCGTTCAGTTTCACTTTTCTGTATACATTGCTAGATATTTTGACAAATTACAAACCTATAATTGACATCATTCAGATAATATCTCAACAATTTCGGACAGGTCAAAACGAAAATGACATGTTTATTTTACCTGAATTGAAGATTGTTTAATATTGTATTATACAATCTTCATATTTAGTACATGTTCGTTACTATTTATGACAAAATCTGTTAGAAAAAGAACGAAAATAACATGGACGGCTTTCTTTACGAAAGATGGAAACGCTTTTACATTCAACTTACGCCTTGCTGATATTTCGCTATACCTTTGCTGAGCTGATTTAGTTAGATAACGTACATAGTTTGTTACTGTTAGTTTTAACTATTGATTTATTTGATGGATATTCAATTTAACTTTGATTTAACCTAACTCTGATTGTTGCGTGCCCGCACAGAGAGTTTTAGTATTATAATAATGAAGATATACGAGAAATAAATGAGAATATCCTGAGTGACCTATACGGATTTCGCCAGAATCGGTCAACAGGAGACCTTCTAGCGTACCTATGTCACTCACTTATGGAGTGAAGCCATCGAGAGAAACGGAGAAGCTTTAGCAGTTTCTCTGGATATCTCGAAGGCTTTTGACCGGGTTTGGCATGACAGCCTACTAAGCAAGCTTCCTACGTATGGATTACCCACTGGCTTATGTGTTTGGGTATCAGACTTTCTGAGAGACCGATCAATTTGAGTAGTCGTTGACGGCTGCTCGTCTGATCAAATAGCAATTAATGCCAGAGTTCCTCAGGGGTCAGTTCTCTCTGCAACACTTTTCCTGCTGCACATCAACGATCTGCTTAGGCCCGGTAACATTGGGTATGCAGACGACAGCACCGTTGTGGAGAGATACATACCTGAAGCACGTTCCAGTGGATCTCAGATCCAGTCTCATAGAGAGGCAATGATTGAACGCATGAACTTAACGCTGAAGGTAGTCGCAGAGTGGGGCGATGCCAATTTGGTGAAGTTCAATGCTTCAAAAACACAGGCGTGTCTATTTTCCGCTAAGAGGAGTCAATTTCACCTGACTCCTATTTTCCGAGATGTATCCTTTCCGATTTCAGACCAACTAGAGCTTCTAGGGTTTACGCTAACCAGTAAATTGAATTTTGGTTCGTTCATAGAATCCAAAAATAAGACAGCTGCGAAGAAACTAGGCATTCTATCGAAGGTGATACAGTACTTCACACCGGGACAGCTTTTTAACCTGTACCAAGCACAAGTCCGGTCGTGTATGGAGTACTGTTCTCATCTCTGGGATGGCTTTGCCAAATACCAGCTTGAGGTATTGGAAGCTTTTGAGAGACGAGCCAAAAGGCTCATTGGTAGCGACACTCTAGTCGAGTCCAAGCTCCTTAGTCTCGAACATCGTCGTAAAGTTGCCAGTCTATCGGTATTTTACAGGATACATTTCGGAGTGTGCTACGGAACTTCACAATTTAGTTCCCCCATCCCCATTCTACCATCGAACCACCAGACGCACGGAAATGCGGCATCCATACCTGGTTGATGTTCCAACTGTCCGTACCAAGCGCTTTGGTTCAACTTTTATGTTGCGGACAGCAAAGGAATGGAGTTCCTTGCGTCGTTGCCGGCGTCTGTCTTTCCGAACACCAACAAATTGGACGTTTTCAAGACAAGAGTGATAGGTATCTTTTTGGTAAGCGTGCTACATCTTCGACCGCATCATCACTTAACAGCAAGTGAGATAGCGGTCAAAGGTAAACCTATAAATTGTACAAAAAAAATCGTGTATGGTTGTGTGTGGGTTAATTTACGGTTCTCAATAAAAAAATATATCTCAATAATACAAAGTGTATTTTTCAGTAGTTTTTCTTTCATTGTATATCTATACGGTCAGTTTTATTAAAAAAATTATGTCAGTATCGAAAGTATCGAAAGTATCGAAATTCCCGGGAATTCCCGGTTCCGAGCCCAGTATCGGGCGAAAATTCCCGGTTCTGAGAATGGTTCCGATACTGCATGCCCTAATGTATACTAAGTTATACCTCTGTGATAAAAATAATTGCATGATTTGCAATATTGGCTCTCAGTATGTCGTGGTACTCTAATAGAAGGAAAGCACCTACTTATCTATATTACACTTTAACATCCAATCACCGAATTCTACGTATCATTTGATCATTTGCGTTGCGTTCATCGCCCGGTAATGCTCAGGCCTTGGCAAGCACCTGTTAGTATAGTAACATGGATCAATAAACTGCTATCGAAAATGTATTGTGATAAAGCCTTTGTTACATACACAACTTGTGCCAAATTAATGGTAAAACAATCTAAAGATGATTTTCCAAACGTTTCGAATAGGCGTGGTTCAGTTGCACCTGCAAATTTAGACGAAAATTTGGAATCGAGCTAGGGAAACAAGACATCAGTTAAAGAGCAAAGTAGAGAGCCTCTTTGGTATGATAAATGACACGAACTTCACCCCACAGGTAGAGGAACGCAAACGTGCGATATGGGAAGCGTCTATATCGCGACGCGAGGCGTTGCTGCAACGCGAACGCGACCGATCAGAACGCCTGGAGCGGCAGCGAGCGGCCCGCTCGGCGCCGCGGCCGGCGTTCGCGTTCGGCTCCTCCACGCCACGGCTGCTCGAGCCGCTAGACTCTGCAGGATTCTTCTGGGCAGCGCGCAGGTGTGTATATTTCAATACAACTCCACACTGGCAAGAGAAAAAGAAAGTCAAGCAATTGATGACGTAGGGTAGGACGCCCTCTGCCAAGGTGGGGTGACGTAACTGGCGAATACTGGAGAAGAGGCGAATACCGGGCTCATTGACGCGTCTTAGGAGAGACCTACGCCCAGCGGTGGACTAATATTGGTTGATTACTTGGAAATTCCTCCAAGGTTGATTATGATGATTTGACGACCAATTTTGCTGAGTTCAGTGCTATCTGGCAGTCAGTTTTGATATCAACCGCTACATCTTATTATTGATTGATTAAGTACCTTCTCATTCTGGTGTGCTCATACGATTTCTCTACGCGTTTCTTAAAAATCACTGTCAAGACTGACCGTCCATGTAGCAATAATTCAAAACATCAATCATAAACACAGGGTCAAAGTTGTTGAGGCTTACACCTGTTGGACCCGTTTTATTATGTGTGCAAATTTACACACCTCTTTTTATATTAAAAAATGAAATAGTAAAATAGGTTTGATGATCGCCTCTCTGAGCTAATCGCTAGGAAGTCAGTGAGCCTAAGGTTTTTTGCCTAGAAAAGAAGCTGTAAAATTTTCGGGATGGGTTAATCTTTGATTTTGTTCACATGTTTTGTATTTCCAGCACTTGTTTTACAATGTTTTAAAATTTGTAATATCTGTTCAGATATTTATAATTTGCTTTGCTCTTTGATATTTTTAATTATTTTGGTGAAGGTTACCCCGCATTTTACTTCCCCACTGATTATTTTTGTTTTATAATTTGTGTTAATATTTATTTTGTTTTTTTCCACCTCCAGTACCAACCCCATAGATCAGATGAACTTTTTTGAATCACTGTAAGAATTTTTCCTAATTTTTTTGTTATGTTGTGTTACTAATTTTATATGTTCTTTTGTATGTCCCTTCCTGTTTTCTTTTTGTTTCTTAAAATTAATCCATTTATATGGCATGATTAATTGTTTTGTATTTAGATTAGAAATGGTTTGCTTAGTTTCTATGTTGTTTGTTTCTTGTATCATAACGTGTTTTAGATCTACATTTGATACAATAAGCTTTGCGTTAACTTTAGCTAGAGCTTTGCATGGTATATGAGATACTTATTCGTAGTTTTTGTTTCTTATTGTTAGGACAGAATTTATCAGTTTATGTTTACTATACTTTACTTACCTACATTCTGTAAAAGCGAATTGTGGATGTTATGAAAACAGTTTATGTTTGCTTCAAAGCCATTGCCTCGGGCTCGCAATCAAGGATTCTTTAGACCTCGTCCCACATTCAGGTCAGGTGGTGTAGTTTTGCAAAAATGTTGGTTGTGGTTCAAAGTGTACTTAACCACCTACTACGGGTAGATCAGTATTGGAGTATACAAAATGTGCAATAGTAGGCAAAAAATATTGCACATCGGCTAATTTCGGCTTCATATGCGTAGTGTGCGTCAGAAAGAGAGCGCTCTACAAAGCCGAAAAGCCGATGTGCAATATTTATTGCCTACAACCTTACATTGCTGTGTTATTAATAATAATAAATAAATAAATAAATAAATATTGTGGACAATTCACACAACACTACCCAGCCCCAAACTAAGCAGAGCTTGTAATATGGGAACCGAATAGCTGATATAATACTTGAATACATTTTTTTTTTTTTGTAAATACATACTTAGAATACAATATAACACCCAGACAGAGAACAAACATTTATGTTCACCACACAAATATTTGTTCTCGGTGGGGATCGAACCCACGACCTACGGCGCAGAAGGCAGAGCTACTACCAACTGAGCTAGAGGCCAGTCTAATTATTTGCTTGCTATTATTTGCTTGCGCTGCAATTGAGTCTGTACCTTTCGACGAACTACAAGAACTTCTATATTATATTACTTACTGATACGGAACCCTTCATGGGCGAGTCCGACTCGCACTTGGCCGCTTTTTTTTCTAATAACACACCCGTGCGAGCCGGGGCGGGTCATTAGTTATGTATATAAACTCTGTTACTCAGGGATTATGTAGCTTTTAAATGGGGAAATAATTTTGGAAATCGGTTCATTCGTTATTCAAATACAAAATACAAATACAAAAAAGTTTATTGCCAAATAAGACACAACACATAAAAAGAAAACACATTATATCAATTTTACAGTTTGACAATAGGAAGGCTCAGGGTGTCGATTCAGAAAACACAAATCACTCAAGCGATCGCGTAAATCGATGTGAGTTGTCAATTTTTGTTTGAAAAATTTGAAAATGGAACGCGGATTCAGCGATCACTCGACGATCACTCAATCGAACCGTGTTGCTGGAATTGACGCCCAGCACTAATTCTGTGCAACATACATAGATGATGCACAGGGCTGGTTTTCAGCATACCCCAATGTTCGACGTGTTGTTGTGTTTGTGTTATTGAGTTTATTCGTTACAAACATACAACTTTCCTCTAATCTTATACCTTTAAACGAGAAAATCTTGTATATATATATTTAGGATCTCGGAAACTGCACCAACAATTTTCACGAAATTTAGTATACAGGTGTTTTCGGGGGCGATAAATCGATCTAGCTAGGATTCATTTTAAAAAAATATCGGGGTCTCCCAGTTAAGAACAAACAACTTTATCGTAATATCATTACTCCTAGCGCCATCTGTTGGTCAGAAGCAAAAACTAAGCTCTGTGAGAACCTGAGAACTCAAGGGTTATGTTTTGCAGAGAACGCCATCTATTGTCGAGTTTTGGAACTAAATGACTACGAGTAAACACTCTGTAGACAACTTCCGAAAATTTCTATCTCATTCATTACACTCGTGATTTTTTTTAAATAACCAGTTCATATTTTTTTATTATTATGTAGTACCTATAGTAGTAAGATCGAAAAATATGATTTCATCATTCATAAGTACGTTATCAAAAAAATACCGAGCGAAGCTCGGTCACTAACTGCTAGTATTAGTATGAAGTATGATGAAAGCCAATATGTCGGCAGATAGCTAAATGCAACAGATAGCGAGTATGACATCACAGTGCTATTGATCGTGTACACTACAATTATGATTACAAAGATAGTATGAAATGAACTGTCTGATAACAATACTAATTTACAGATCGCCCGATCTTTATTCTATGTCCTGGGTCATTTTGTACATGAATTTAATGTTTTGTGCATAACGGCACTAACCATGTACACAATGAATCTGAATATGATTACTATTGTACATATTGATCTAAGATTGTTTAATAGACGTTTTTTACACGGAGTCACTCGTGATCATTCTTATCAAAATCAAAGTCAAATATGTATTTATTTAGTAGTATCACAAGAATCACTTGTTAACGTCTTAAAGCTCTGTGAGTCTAGGTGCCAGTTCCTCGTGACCAAGCCTAGAAGAACCGGCAACAAACTACGACTTGGTTCCTAATGTTTTTTGTATGATCCTACATAGTTAACAAAAATGATAACAATAGCAGTGAAGGTCCAGTGTGGTGCTACTCCACTTAGACACATGCTATAATACAAAAGCAAAAGTTTCAAAGACAGCACAAACCACGCTTCAAAGTAACAATTTATTCTGTGCATGTATTTATAAAAAGAAAAAAATGTGTTTATAAAAAAAATGTTTGGGGCTAGATAGTGTTGTGTGGATGTCCAACAATATTTATTTTTATTTTATTATTGCTTAATATCGTTGGTTCATCAAGCAATGAATGCAAACGCTCAAATAACTAATGAAAACAGTCATCGATTGCAACGCCCCCTCATATTTAAATATACATAATATCTACATGTTAAACGGTATATGCAATAACCTTCAAACACACACACATTCCTTATGTATTGACTGTGACCTATGAGGTAATATAATTCGTTACCACTTAAGTACTTTTAGAACGTTAGAAACTAAGCCTTAAGCTTGTTGCCGGTTAAGCTAGGCCGACTGAAACTAGCAAGTAGAACTACCAGCATTTTATTTTTGATTTTGCATAGTGATCCTTGCAATTCAATTGAATAGTTTTTACTTTGATTTAGCTAAAATAAACCTTAATCGCATATACCACCATCATTTTTCACTTCTTGTTCTTCCTGCCCTTATCCCACTAGGTGGAGTCGGCACAACATGTCTTTTTCTTCCATTCTCAACTCAAACTATCCATCTTTTGTTAGGCCTACCTATGCCTGTATATCCTCTACGTTCATGCCATGACACATGACATTCTTCTCTCCTTATAACATGTCTATACCACACCGATTACTTCTCACATTTTCTCCGTTACCGTCGATGGTTACCAACATCATTTCACTACGGGTATTAAAACACCACAACATAGGCATAAGATAGAACAGAGATTGCATCTGTGAAGGAACGCTTGGCTGATCTGAATTAAGGCTGCGACCCTATTTATCTGCATGCTTAACCGTCTTACCATCATCACTTAACAGCAGGTGATTGCAGTCAAATGCTAGTCTATAAACTGTAAAAAAAAACGAAGTGGTAATAATAACTTAAAACATTAGTGATTAGTTGAACAGTTTTTCTGTGATGACTAACACAAATTATGCAAAACAAAGCCATATCAGAATTAGCATTAAAAAAAAGAAAAACTAAATTGAATTTCATATCTGTGAATGCTGGTCAAAATATCTCCACAATTTGAAAATAATTCCTTTCTATTACAGCTGCCGGCCTAGTCGCAAAACTCTTAAGTTTGGTCCAGCTCCACATTATTATCTACTTACTTACTAGTAAGTAGATAATAATGTGGAACTGGACCACACTTCCCTACTGGGAAGAACGGATTTTTTTCCTCTTAGATCTTCTGTTCTAATAATTCAGAGGATAAGTCATCATCTAGGTATAATCATATGGAAAATGTATTAGTCTCTTATTTTTTTAAATGTCTTCACTACACTCAGCCTACACGAAAAGTAAGAACGCTTCTAATGTACAAAACGAAACACAACAAGAGAATGGGGTCAAAGCGCGGGCCATTTCGTACATCCGTTACTATTCTGTAAAACGTAGTTCCACCTTACATTCAATCATTGTGTTTCGAGTAATAAAATGTTGATGTCTATTTGTGAATCTCTGCTATATTGGTTTGGTTACCTTTTGGAAATTACAGAGTTTTTTAAAAATTGCTAAAAGTATGAAAAATCGTAAGAACAAAATTTTGTAAAATAACGTATCAAAGTTCTAACTATAAAATGAACTTATTTGAACTCGTTCAATTTCAGTGGATCCATTTTCCAGTTCCATAATGGATCTGGTGAGATATTTTTCTCTGTAGATCCAATTTTTGACAGAGGTGGATCTACTAGAAATATTATTCTCGCTAGATCCAGTAATGGATCTAATAAGACTTTTCCGTCGCAGAAGATCAACTTTTTGCTATTACACTAAAACTTCATTGATCCACAATGGATATTAAGTTTGAGATAATTATTTAAAGTTACCTAAGGAAATGTCTAACGGTTATAAAATCGGTGCCAGTTTTATTTATTTTTTTAGATCTTTTAATGAAAGTCAATAATTTAGTAACTTTTTTATAATCTTTGAAAATCTCAGTAAAGTTTTCAGCAAGCAACATTCCTGCAGTCTATTTCGGTAGGTATTCAAGACATTCCGATGCCCTAGACTGGGCTGGTAGAACTAGGTCGCACAGCCGCCTAGCTTCGTCTATAACCCGCTCAATACCTATTGAAAAATCTATAAATGTTTGAACTAAGAACACCAGTGGTCTAGTGGGAGTGACCCTGCCTTCGTAAGGTCGTGGGTTCAAATCCGGTGTGAACCAATGGGTTTTTGTAAAACCGTTATCTACTGCTAAGCAAAAGCCTTTGGTAAAATAAACTAGATAGATAGATGAATACTTAATTGTACACAAAAGATGACTTAATATTAAAGAAACATTACAAATAAAGTTACAGTGGGCGGCCTTATCGCTAAAAGAAATATTTTCCAGACTTCCGCCAGTCGTGACTCAACTAACTGAGTCAGTCGACTGGCCTCAACTCAGTTGGTAGTGCTTCTGCCTTCTGTGCCGTAGGTCGTGGGTTCGATCCCCACCGAGAACAAATATTTGTGTTGTGAACGCAGATGTTTGTTCTCGGTCTGGGTGTTATATTATATTCTAAGTATGTATTTAAAAAAAAGTATTCAAGTTATTAATCAGCTAACTGGTTCCCATAGTACAAGCTCTGCTTAATTTGGGGCTAGATTATCCACAATATTTTTTTATTATTTTTCCCGAACGTCCTCCCAACATCTCGAAACTTAACCTACGGTAACTTATTCATATTAATAATTGTATGTTATTTAGTTAAATAGATAACATTTTGTTACAATATGTCGAGGAAAAATTATAATAGGTACTTACGCCCATAATAATCTATTATTTAGTGACAACTCACACGCCATCACACCTACCACAGTTTATTCTAATAAATAGTGATTATGACTATCACTTTTTATAATCACTTATGTTAATTTGACTCGCAGATCTTTATCGTAATAGTTGACCGCTAAAGTTCTTATGACCTTGGGTTATGGTTCAAAATCGCATGTTTAATTGCTACGAGGGTAGTCTAGCATGAGTCAAGAGTGATTATTAAGTAGTAGACTGGTAATGGGTTTTAGACGACCTTTGTAGAGAGCTTTTTGGTTAACTATTTAGGTACAATCAGCTGCATTAGAATGTTTACAATTCATACATTGGATGGTATCACAGCGTTGCATAGAACTACCGGGAAGATCAGCCAGAAGTAGTCCACTGCTGGACATAGGCCACACATAGGCTACACATTTCCAGGAAGAACGATTCTGAGCCCTTTCCATCCACCGACTTCCTGCGATCTTAACAATGTCGTTGGTCTATCTGGTGGGTGGCCCTACGTTTTGTCTTCCGGTTCGGGAAGGTACCCAAAGAATAAGTGAACCTAACAACGGACTATAAAATTCGTTGTTTTTTTTTGCCCTGTATAGTATTAATTGCAACGCTGCGACACAAAGTAAATTGTAAATTACGAATTGTATGTGGTACATTTTAGTGCAGCCAACTGTACACGCAAGAATAATTAAATATACCTAGACATTTCAGACAACAATTAAAAGAAATATTTTTCTAAGCTCAACGCCGCAAAACGTTAAAATGACGTACGAGGGAATGCTTTGGTGTAGGGAATGGTTACCTCTTAACATCATGGGGACCATATTATGCTGTTTCCATGAGCTAGTTGTATTAACATCAGGGGGACCATATTATGCTGTTTCCATGAGCTAGTTGTATTAACATCAGGGGGACCATATTATGCTGTTTCCATGAGCTAGTTGTATTAACATCAGGGGGACCATATTATGCTGTTTCCATGAGCTAGGTGTATTAACATCAGGGGGACCATATTATGCTGTTTCCATGAGCTAGTTGTATTAACATCAGGGGGGCCATATTATGCTGTTTCCATGAGCTAGTTGTATTAACATCAGGGGGGCCATATTATGCAGTTTCAATGAGCTAGTTGTATTAAAAAAATAAATATGGTAATATTTAAGTGTGAAATTACCTGCCTAATTTTCACAGACAGCGAAAGGTTCAGTGACCTACATTGCATAACTATTTTGAAACTTAGGTTATTGTTTGCAACACAATTGGCGGAAGGAAGATGATGTCATGGGGATTAAGGAAATCGCGGATGTGGCTTAGGATTTGGAATTACAATATTCTATTCAGGAATTAAAGTTTTTTTTTAATTGTGGACAATCCAAACACTATCTAGCCCCAAGCCGAGCTTGTACTTTGATTTAATACTTTTTTATAATACTTTTTAGGGTTCCGTAGCCAAATGGCAAAAACGGAACCCCTATAGATTCGTCATGTGTGTCTGTCTGTCTGTCTGTCTGTCCGTCCGTATGTCACAGCCATTTTTCTCCGAAACCGTAAGAGCTAGACTGATGAAACTTGACAAGTAGATGTATTCTGTGAATCGCATAAAGATTTTTACATAAAAATAACAAAAAAAACTATAAATTTTGGGGGTCCCCATACTTGAAACTGAAACTCAAAAATTTTTTTTCATCGAACCCATACGTGTGGGGTATCTATGAATAGGTCTTCAAAAATTATATTGCGGTTTCTAATATCATTCTTTTCTAAACTGAATAGTTTGCGCGAGAGACACTTCCAAAGTGGAAAAAAGTTGGTCCCCCCCCCTCTAACTTCTAAAGTAAGAGAATGATAATACTAAAAAAAATATATGTTGTGCATTATTATGCAAACTTTCAACGATATTTGGTTTGAACGAGATCTAGTCCGTAGTTTTTTTTTTATCCGTCATAAACCGTAAACCGCAATTTACCTTTCGACGAACTACAAGAACCTTATTATGTTACATCAAGTAACATAATATAAAAGTTCTTGTAGTTCGTCGTGCTACGGAACCCTTCATGGGCGAGTCCGACTCACACTCGGCTGCTTTTTTGTTCTTTGCCTGGTTGTTGTATTGTATTCTAAGTTCTATATACAATAAAAATGTATTTAAGTATAATATCAGAGCTTGTACGATGGGAACCAAACAGCTGATATAAGCTTTCTGGTTCCCATCGTACAAGCTCTGCTTAATTTGGGGCTAGATAGTGTTGTGTGGATTGTCCACTATATTTATTTATAATATTTAAAAAAAAAACATTGATTTTTATTATTTCCTTTTATTTTAAAGCTAAAACGAATGTTTAGTTATCTAGCTTGACATCCCTAATGCTTAGCATCGTGAATGCGAAACTAACCATTAATCCTCATTATTAGTACTGAGTTTCCTCAATATTTGCGTGTAATGTTTCAGGGCTGCATCAACAACAAATGTGATGTTTGCGTCTGCGCCGCTAACGAGACGCGCTTCCGCACTACAGCTTGATGTATCAGACAGTGACAACAAAGGTAACACTCCTACCAGTTATCAAAATAGCATTAATATTTTACTCTTCTTAAAAAATACGAAGAATAAATAATAAATAAATAAATAAGCCATTTATTTCCAAAGGGAGTAGGTACTTATTACTAATTTTACAGCTAAACATTTATAAAACTTACATACTAAAACTCCTTTTGGGCACCCAAAATTGGGTATAGGCCTCCTCCATGCGCTTCCATTCATAGCGGTCCTGTGCCACTCGCGTCCATGCGGGTCCCGCCACCTCTACCACATCGTCGCACCACCTTTTCTTAGGTCGACCTCGTGCGCGTGCTGCATCTCGTGGGTACCAATGCAGGATTCGCTCGCTCCACCTGCCATCAAGTTCTCTGGACACGTGACCCGCCCACTTCCACTTCAGCTTACAGAGCATGCTTACTGCGTCGGTTACTTTGGTGATGGCTCTAATGGTGTCGCCCCTGGCTCTATCTTTAAGTTTTAGGCCAAGCATAGACCTTTCTGTTGCTCTCTGGAATGTGGCAATTTTTTTAACAATATTTTTTGTCAGCGGCCAGCTTTGACAGCCGTACAACAAGGTAGGGAGGATTGTATTGTCCATTAATTTCTTTTTGAGGTGGACCGGAAGTTTGCTTTTAAATATATCTTTATGGGACCAGTACTTTTTCCAGGACATAGCAACTCTTCTGTTCACCTCTTTTTCCATGGCGTCTTCGAATGATATTGTTTGTCCTAAATATATATATTCTTTAACGTACTCAACTATTCCCGTTTCGAGTTTAATAGCTAGTTGGACTCCGTTTGACATAGCCTTTGTTTTGGTCAGGTTCATGCACAAACCTATTCTACGGCTTTCTGTGTCTAGTGAGTTGAGCATGTATTGGAGGTCTTCATGTTTGGTTGCTAAAATAACAATATCGTCCGCAAACCTTAAGTGAGTTAGTTGTTCTCCGTTTATGTTAATTCCACGTTCAGACCAATCTAGTTTTCTGAACATGGTTTCCAATATAGATGTGAAAAGTTTTGGAGAGATTGGGTCTCCTTGTTTCACACCTCGTTTGATTGCGAATGGACTTCCAATAGTTTCTAATTTGATTTTAGCTGAAGAGAGTTTATATATTGTTTTAAGGAGATTTATATACTTTGACTGTATTCCTTGCTCTTCCAGGCTTATCCAGAGGTGATAGTGTGAGATAGAGTCAAACGCTTTCGCATAGTCTATGAACGCTATGTATATAACTTTGTTATACTCATTACATTTTTCTATGCACTGTGTAAGTGTGAATATATGGTCTGTCGTTGAGTAACCCTTTCGAAACCCTGCTTGTTCTCGTGGCTGTTGCTCGTCTAAGGCCTTAGTTATTCTATATAACAGGGTTGATGAAAACAACTTATAAAGTGTCGGGAGCAAACTAATAGGTCTGTAATTGTCGATTAGGTTGGGGTCTCCTTTCTTGTATAGTAGAGTTATTAACGAGATGTTCCAGTCTTCGGGAATAATTTCTTTGTCTAAGATAGCGTTGAATAAGGTGGTTAGATGAGATGTTAAGGGCTCTACCATCGCTAGTATAGCATCCGTTGAAACGCCGTCTTCTCCTGGAGATTTGTTTTTCTTTAACTTATTTATGGCGCGCTTTATTTCAGTTGGTAGAAAATGTGGAACCGTCTGATACAAATCTATGGGCAGTGTAGGTGGCAGATTAGCGTGATTTGAGTCATTTGAGTAGAGCGTTTTATAAAATCTAGTGGCTTCCTTCATAATCTCATATCTGTTCGTTGTTTTTATCCCTCCGTTGGTCGTGCGTGATAGATTGAACCCATTCCTTCCGGTTTTCTATTTGTTTTCTTGTCTGTTTGGTGGAGCTTCTGGTGTCTAGCTCGATTTCCAATAATTGCATTTTATTTTTTTTCTTGTTGGCTATTATTTTAGTTTTTATTTTCTTGTGCACAAACGCTAACCGTTTTTTTTTGTGTAGAGGTGCGCGGATATATTTTCTTTAAATTTTCTCTTTCATCTATCAAAGTCTTTATTTCTTCTGTCATTATTTTTGATTCTTGGCTTTGCTTCCTATGTTTTACTGGTATATTTTGGACACAGTCCTTGATGGCTGCTACTGTGTGTTTGTAACTTTGATTGATGTCTTCAATCAGTATCAAAGGGATTTGTTGTTCCATATGGGTTTTTAGTAAGTTTGCCTCTATATTATCATAATTAGTATGTTTTTGTCCAAATTGTATTCGCTTCTTTTTTAAGTTTTCGTTTATATTGTATGTGGCACGAACCATTCGATGGTCCGAAGAATATTTTACTGAGATAACATCTACATTATGTACTTTATTACGGTTTCTTGTTAGTATAAAGTCAATTTCATTTTTTGTTTTTCCGTCAGGCGATTTCCAAGTCCATTTTTGCTTTAGTTGTTTTTTAAATAATGTGTTTGTTATGGACAGTCTGTTTTCTTGACAAAAATTTAGTAGTTTATCACCTCTTTCGTTTCTTTTGCCGTATCCATACATCCCGCATATGCTATTTTCTTCACTTAATGGACAACCTATTTTCGAATTAAAATCTCCCATAAAAATAATGTTTTTCCCTGTGTTTAGTAGAGCTCTTTGGATGTCTCTATAAAATGACTCTACATCTTTCTCTTTGGCTTTCTCTGTTGGGGCATAGACTTGAATTAAATTTAAATCATTACCATCCTGAAAACATAAGTCCAGTCTGGCAACTCGATCTGAAAACGTCTTAAAATCTGCGATATTTCTCTTTAAGTAGGATTTCACCAAAAAACCAACCCCGTTGGATCCTTTTTTGTCTCCTCTATACATTATTATATATTTTTCTTTCTCGATTATACTTTGTCCTGTAATTTTAGTTTCTGAAAGACCAATTACATCATATTTAATGTTCTCTAAGGACCGTTCCAATTCTATTATTCTATTCTCTGCTTTCAAAGATCTTACGTTGTAAGTACATATTTCAATACATTTTTTCTCTTTTTTTGTTCCTTCTTTGTAACTTTCGCATGGAGGGTTGTGGTCTAAAGCTCCCTCGGCGACCACCCGTATTGGGAGTTGAGTTTTGTAATTTTGTTTGTTCCTTATTATATGTTGACCGATAACCGGCCGGCTAGATGGAGGCGGAGGGGCGCTAATCAGTTTTTTGAATATTCATTGACATCTTGACTCGTGTGGACTCGAACGACGGAATTTAATTGAGCCGGTCTCAAGTAGTTCGTTATTGTTTGCGATTTGCTCTTCTTTTGGGCTTGTTTTTTCCGGTCTTCAGTACCGGTCATTGGGCTTACAGCTGCTTCAGGAGATGCTGACAATAACCTTTTGTTTGAGTGTTTTTCAGGAAATTCACGGCGTGTTGGTAACGGTCTGTCCAATGTAATTAATTTATCATAGCGCAAAACAACATTTTTCCCCGAGTCTCTCTCTCTCTTTAAATCTTCTTGTAGATTTTTTCTTTTCTGTAGCACTGCTGGTGAAAAATCCTCTTTTATGTAAATGCCTGAATCATTAAGGGTTTGTTTATTTCTGAGAAGCTCAAGTTTTCTACTCGTTGTAGATAGAGTAACTATCACTGGTCTAATTTTTCCGTCTCGTTTTCCTTTTCTGGAAACCGTTTCTATTTCCCATCTCTGGCAGGATATTTTCATTTTTGTATTAATAATGTCTAGGATCATGTTGTGTAGATCATCGTAGTATTTTTCACATTCATTTATCCCAAAGAAAATTAAGTTTTTCTTCCTTAGTTGTTTGTCCAAGAAGTCTATAGATCTTTGTTGTTGTTCTATTTTTTCCTCGAGCTAAAAAATACGAAGAAATGAAAACTAATTAGTACTACTCATCGAGATATAAGTACTACGTACTAGAGAAGACACCGTAAATTCCTACTTTGTCTCGTTCAACTGCGGCAATCGTCCCGCACCTCACTCAGTCGCCTCAGTCGCTCTCTCTCGAAAACGCGTAAGTGCCGTGATTTACATGGCGCTTAAGACCTTTTTGCCGAGAACAAATTACGAAGAATAGGACAATTCAGTTATTTGACGTAGCTTCTCTAGTACGTAGTACTTATATCTCGATGGTACTACTTGAAATTTTTCTTCCAAATACAATTTATTATTATGACAAACAACGCACAACACACATTACGCGTGGAAGTGTTCATCTGTATTATTTTTTTCAATAAACAGCATTTAACTTTGATAGCCAGTTCGAAATTTAAATAAAACCTTTGATAAGTTACCTATTTGGTTTCCATGTTTCGGAGTAAAAGATGATTCCATTTTTAAATTACACGACGGATATAAGTTTAGTAAGTGTAATTTAACTGACTGCCTAATATGACAGTAATGAATTTTTATACAACTTTTGCCGGTTGCCGGCCACTGCTCGCCTGTATTTGGTCAGTATAATTCAATTTCGATTTATCTCGAAGGAGGTAGTCAAAATGCTCAAATTTCCAATCATGTTTGAAAAAATGTATTTTCCTGACATTTTTGGATGTACTTGCCCCCCATCCGATCGTTGACCGTACAGAAGGGCAAGTCCCACTTCATTTACTATTTCGTCTACGAAATGTTGTTTTCATTTCGCCTATTTGTCTCTCTCTATTGTATGGAGAAAAGATGATACAGCAAAAAGACTTTACTTAGAAACGATCGAAACGAGTTGTTGTTTCATTAATTTTCCATACAAAAGAGAGAGACACGTGCTCACACGAAAACAACATTTGATAGACGAAATGCGGTTTTCGTTTCGCCTACGTGTCTCTGTCTTTTGAATGGAGAAAAGATGAGACAGCAAAAATACGTTACGTAGTTAGAGTTGTTGTCTCATCATTTTTCCATGCAAAAGAGAGAGACACGTACGTGAAACGAAAACAACATTTGGTAACGAAATGTTGTAAATGCACTGGGACTTTGGGTACAGTATCAACATAGTAGCGTTCAAGTTAGCTACATCAATCAAAAGTGCTGAAATTAATTTATTCAACACACAAACCAGTCCTTCGAATGGTTATGGCTAGTTTTTGAGGTCGGCTATGTAGGTGGAATAACAGCCTTGTCCTTGATATGGATGGACGTAAGCTTGAGTCACTATGAACCAGCTTCAATGTAAAATGAACTTTATGTATTGGTTTTTGGGGTCAAAATGCTGCAGCTGTGTGTATGGTTTGATGCAGACAAATGGTATATACCTGTGAGGTGCAAACACGGCCTTTCGCCACTGTTGTTCTTTCTTCGGCTGCCTAATGAAGTTTATTCCAGCGCTTGAAGACCAGTTGCATGCTTTCATTCTACAATGTAAACTTTTTATAGCGAATGTCATGGGAATGGGACCGAACTTGTCATGGGAAGAGAAAAAATAAACCAAATTTAACCTATGATAATAATTTATCATTTTATTGCTATTAACAAGTAAATTGTTCTAAACACAATCATTAATTTCTTCAAAAAATCATTATCATCATTCCATTTTTCATTCATTTTAGAATCATTCTTCCTGGAAATGTGTAGGGGAGGCCTATATCCAGCAGTGGACTTCTACAGGCTGATGATGATGATGATGATGATGATGATGATGATGATGATGATGATGATTATTATAACGAACAACGATAAAGAGTTCCCACTATTCTATGACATTCGTAGAAAATGTCTGGTAATATAAATCATGTAAATACATGCTCGAAATTTTACTGAGCTTTAAGGCCAGTAAATCATAGTCTGAGTAAATCATACATACTACTGAACCATCTGTGTCCTTGATACGGAGTCAGCCAGTCTGAACCACACCTCGTAGTTAGAAGTACTTGTTTAATTATGGTGGAATAATTTATTGTGTGTTTTTTGCTGCCAAAGGAGTGATGTTTCGAAGTCTGTGTAAGTTTTTTGTTGATTTGTTTTGGCAAAACTATGGTAGGTACTACCTATACAAGTATAAAGCTTCAATAAACTGACATACATTTCATGACTTTGAAAATGGTATCACCGCATTAAAAGTCTCAATTCAAAAATCATGACATCAGTGATGAATTTACTTGTTTAAAGAGAGGTTCCAAATTTTTTAATACTTTTAAGCACCATTTTGAAAGTGGTGGGTTGTTTTTATCCTAGTGCGTTCAGGTGATAATGTGTTAACTGTCCTGAATATCCTGAATGTCCTGTGTATCCTAGGTCGTCTCCCCGTTACTGATGTAACTCCGAAGCCGGTGTGGGGGACGCAGTATCGGGCTTTCACCCCTGACTATGGTGCTCATTCCACTATGGGTCGTAGGGGGGCTTCTTCTCAGCTTGTGGGAGGAGGACTGGGCACAGGAGGGTTATGTAATGATTAATGTTTTTGATAAGTTTGCCTGTTGTTTTCAGACGAGCCGGACCGCCAGCTAGCGCCGCTGATGTGGTCCTCGGTGGCGCGGCGCCGCACCGACCTGGTGCCCACCGTGCCAGCGCCGCGCGCGCCAGGTAGAGCCTACTCCATGACGCGCCTCGACCGACTGCCGCCGTCTCCCTCGCTCGCGCCGCACACCCATCTCAGCAGGGCGCGTAAGACTACTCTCTCCCTCTCGACTGCGGGCTGGCTTCGAGCTAACTCCACAAGGGCTTGTGCTAAGCGCGACTCGATGCTTTGGCTTCGGTTTCATGGTTTTGTTTCGGCTCATTTGTCTAATGCGTTGTTGATGCAATAATCTCTTTGTTTTGTATAACTACTCTCTCCCATGAAGCGTCTCGACGAACTGTTGCTATCTCCCTTACTCACGCTGCATCCGTATCTCAGCAGGGTGCTTAAAACTTATCTTTCCCTCTCGCCTACAAGCTGGCTAATTCCACGTGGACTTGTGAGGCTATGCTTTGGTTTCACGGCTTTGTTCAGTTTTTTGTGGTTGTGATTTAACATCTGTCGCAGGGTTTTGTGCAATTCATTGCTAATGGCATTTCCTTTTTTATATTCACTCCATCAAATTTTCTCAATCTAAAGCATAATTTACATTCTTGCTCATGCAACGGTATTTTGGATAATTTCTTACATTGGTGTCTGCAATATATTTCCTCTCATACAAATCAGAAGTCCATGTATTGTGTCTAATAGTCACTTCCGTTCTTTCCCACTCTATGCTTACTTAGACGTGACTGTCTGGGGAATCGTTTATTTGTATTCAAGTCTTTCAAAAATCTTTAACAAGTACTTCGCCTAGGCTTAACTGCCTTCAATATGCCTAAACAACTATGGTTTTGTTTTATGATTGAAGCTTCATCCAAGGGTTGTCATTGGAAGGCTTACCGCCTGCTTTCGTTACTAACAGTATCCTCGTGTTTACAATCCTCATTGCTTTCTAATGTCAACAGCAGAAACCATTTGGTGATTGATTGCTTTACAAGTTTATATGAAGCGGCAGCGGTTTTTGTCAAGAACTGTCATCCATCACTCAAGGTAAACCTATGGCTTGGCTGAAAAGAGTAACATGATAAACTAAACTTATTTAAAATTTCAAACTGAAAATAGGCACACGATATTTAATACAGTACGTTAGAGGTAAAAAGTATTTATTTTAAGAATACATACATACATGTATTTATTTTAAGAATACATACATACATGTATTTATTTTAAGAATACATACATACATGTATTTATTTTAAGAATACATACATACATACATAAAACCACGCCTTTTTTCCCATGGGGGTAGGCAGAGATCACGGATTTCCACTTGCTACGATCCTGACACACCTCTTTCGCTTCATTCATAACATTCTTCATACATGCTCGTCGGTTTAGGGTATTCCTAACCGTATACCAATATTAACACATCTTAAAAGTTATAAACCATGTGGGATTCTTAATTTTTCATTTAATATCAAATTGCACAAACCTCTGATTCTTTAGTGCCTATGCGTATACTTGATACTGAGAAGATTGAAGTCGTCGAGTCAATTTCTTATCTAAAACTAAAATAATCAAAGTATTGTTTACTCTTTCCGGTCAAGCTATCTATCTCTTTTCATCTCACTGGTGGCTGGCTGATTCTACGTCCTGGATACTAAACTTCTTTCTCTTAAAGGTAAGAGCTTTACTGGCACTTCTCGGGAGCTATACACGCACAAAGGTAAATGCACAAATACTAATACTGTCTTACCTTGTACCAGATTGTCTTTTGGTATGGAGTTTTGTGTTTGTGACCGATTTCACCAACATTTTATTACAGTCCCTATTATGAGCGAAATCGATATTTGTTTCTAGGTTTTTTGTTATTGGGGTGATAGGACGATCAAATTCGAACTTTATAGTCTGAGTTATATGTTAGTGTATAATATAGCTTGCTGTTTAAAAAAAGCTTGATTGACAATAATAAAAATTAGAATCTACGAATAAAGGTTCTTCGTGTGCACTGAAAGGCGTGTTCAGAGTCTTCATCGGGTTGGTGAAACGATCAAATTCTGACCAGAAACCTTTGTCTATGTCTTATAATGCTTTCATAAATGTTGGTGAATAATAAACCCTACTGCTTCGTAATACGGTTTGCGTTACTACAGACTAGAAGCGCCGAGACCTAGGCGAGAGAATAGGAAACTTGGTCTCAAAATATTGGCCAAGACCCTTATCGCTCTGTATCAATGCTTTCTGTAAAACAAAGTCTAGAACATATTAAAAAGGTTTCTTCGCATCCGAAGAGCGCGTTTGCAAACGTCATTTGGGTGGCGAGACGATATTATAAAAAATCCCGGATGAGACGACCATTCTGATTGGGAAACTTACGTCTATTCTCTATATCAAAATGTTGATGGATAATAAACCTTATCGTGCCGTGACAAGGCTGACTTTACAACGACTAGACCCTATGAAAAGGATACCTTGCGACCAACGAGCTTGTTTTCAAACGGCATTGGTGTGGCGAGTCGAACAAATTCTGACCAGAAAACTTTGTCTATGTCTATGCTTTCATAAATGTTGGTGAATAGTAAACCCTATTGCTTCGTAACACGGCTTGCTATAACCACAGAGACTAGAAGCGGCGAGACCACGCCTGGTTCCAGACCTGGCAGCGCGCTATCTAACGCCACGGGAGTGGTTAGACGACCTAGCTCTGCTCCTAGGAAACCTAGGCCGGCGTCTATCGCGGGCACGGGGGTTAACACGCCTAGAGGTAAGAAATATGGGATGTTTAATGATATCTTAACTTTTGAAACTATCATGGTTTTTAACACAATTTTTATGAAACAACGGGATATTTACCATGATTAATTTGCCTGATATATTTAAATTAAATGGATGCCCCATGATCATGGTTGAACTGACTGTTCAACTCGAAAATTTAATCATCTTAAATATTTCGTTGTTTCATAAAAATAATGATATCTTGTGTTATTTTCTTATTTTAGGTCATCGCAGACCAAACGGTAGACTTGTGCAAAATTTGACGTTTCTAATGAGATCATTATCGGGTTGATAAGTTCTGATATGCATTGATCCTTAGAAAACTTATCCTCAGTAACTGATTCACTGTTGCGAAATGACAACAGCATTTGAAGAAGAATGCTAGGAACGCGGTGTCGATTTTAGCAGCGATGCAAACGCGCGATTTTTATGTATAGTAGTGATACGGTTGCTAGCTGTCATAATAAAAGCGGGCGTTTGCATCGATGTGTTAAAAAAGAAGCCGAGATAAACTTCAATGTTGCCATGTTCGCATTGTGCCGAAACGCTTTATATGTCGCATTGCTTAAATGTTATTTATCATACATTTTTAAGGTATTTTGTAACACGGTGTATAAAATGTACAGTGGCGGTATGAAAACGCTCGTCACCTTAAAGTCGGTTTTCGCTTGCACCAGTGTTTTGATCATGAACACATTTTGACATAATTTGTGACGTTAACTTATCGGTGTATTCTGTCTATTCAGTTCAGTCTCAAAAGGTAGCATGTGATCTTAATACGTTGAACAAATCAAGTTGAAAATCGACGAACATTTTCATTCCGCAACTATACACCACAATAAGGTTATTCGGTTATTCGGTACAGATTTGATGTCACAAAGCATGGCGAGTACGCCGTGCGTGTCACGTGACAGCACCGCGCTCATCGACACGCCGCGCCGCGCGCCCGCGCCCGCGCCGCGCCGCCCGCGCCCCGCCTCGCTCTATGCCAACTCCAACTCCAACTCTAAACCCGGTATGTACTCTAAACTAAGAATGTATGCAAACTCTAAACTCGGTATGAACATTAAACAAGGAATGTACTCTAAACCAAGAATGTATGCAAACCCTAAACTAAGTAGGTATGTATGCCAACTTCTTCTTGTATGAATATGAATAAGAATCATTTATTGTAAGAGTTGAAATAATAATTGTTAACCAACTCTAAACTCTGTATCTTATACCTTTAAACGAGAAAATCTTGTATATATATATATATATATATTTAGGATCTCGGAAACTGAGCCAACAATTTTCATGAAATTAAGTATACAGGGGTTTTCGGGGGCGATAAATCGATCTAGCTAGGTTTCATTTTCAGAAAAGACCCGGGTTAAAAGTTATTTTAATAATAAAAAAATTTAGCGCCATCTCTTGTCGAGTAGTCAAAATCACGAATTAGTGTCACGGAGAACGCCATCTATTGAACTTCTACGTAAACACTCGACACAAAAGTTCCGGTAATTTTCATGAAAATTAGTATACAAAAATATTATTAAAAAACCGAGCAAAGCTCGGGCACACCAGCTCGTGTACTCTAAACTAAGAATGTAGGCAAACTCTAATCGAGGCATATATGCCAACTCTAAACCCGGTATTGAACTCTAAGCCAAGAATGTATGCAAAATTCATACCAGGAATGTATGCCAACTATAAACTGGGTACATACTCTAAACCAGGAATGTATGCAAACTCTAAACCATAAATTTAAGCCAACTCTAAACCAGGAATATCCAACTAACCTGTGTTTTTATTTGTTTCAGCGACGCCGGTAGCGCCCGGCGAAGGCAAGCCTCCCGTGCACAGAAAACCAAAGCCATCCAAAGAACATGATAAGGTAAACGATTATAATTTATGATGTCTTTATTCATGTTTTCTTTCAACTTTCATGGATAATGAACACCAAACGCTGGGGAGTATGCACCACCAATATTTAAATACTAGCGAGGAACTTTTTAGACTAATGCTCTTCCGTCAGTAATTCCCTGCCTAGATCCGCCGGCCATGTACTTAGTACATTCTTTTATTGTTCTATGTCCCAAAAGTTAGGATGAAAACACAAATAACATAAGTTTAAAAAACTTTTTGGCCAAACTATTAAACCGATTTTGATGAAATTTCAATGAGACCAATATAGAAGTATTACCTTTCAGAAGGAATTTACAATCTGGAAATATTACTTTTCTAATAAAAAAAATCGGTGGTCTGTAAAGTCGGTTTACTGACGATAGTTGAACGTGACAACGTCATACAGCTGTCCACGCGGACGCATCGCTCACTCAAGTGGGAAAGATACAGATGTTGAACGCTGCCGAACGCGGAGGCCTATTGTGCCTCTTTGTCGGTCGTTCCGCGCTGTCGTTTGCACTTCAAGCCTTAAATGGAGCGCCTCAGAGCGAGGTAACGCCGCATGACGTCATGTTTTTTCGTGCGTGCAGCCGGCTCCGTCGAATTATAAGACGTTGTCACGTCAAAAAATAATAATTTCAGGCTCAAAAATGACGAAGTTATGCTAAAACAAGCATAAAAAACTGAGAACCTCTTCAAAATCTTTGTGATTTTCTAAACGCTATAAAGTTGTATTTTGTTGTTATAATTGCAGACATCTCGCGGCAAGTCCCTATCGGCGTCCCCGGGTCGAGCGCTGTCGCCGTCGCCGCGGCATTCCAAGGAACCCAGCATCGATAAAGATGTCACCTTGAAGGTAAACACGCGTTTTACCTATATTTTGTATAATCACTTGTCGAAACATTCCTTAGATTTATATTGGAGAAATATAATCGCCTATAAGTGAAAAAAAACTTGATGTAGGCCCTTTACGATTTATTTCTATTTTAAACTTATCAAACTCAAAAATGTGAAATCTTTTATCTTTTGGATAGTGATAAGAGCCTTAACATAACTTAAAACTGGTAAGTTTTGGTAAGACTCTGCTTCACTATCTCAGCTTGTGTTCAACTTGTTGTTGCTCCTTCAGAACACTTCTTCTTGAACAGAACAAGCTGTAAATGTTGTAAATGAAAGCATCAGAATCCTTATTATAGTCACTATCAGACTCAACAAATCCGCTGTTGGACATAACCGCTATACATCCCTCGCTACGTTCAGGATTCTACCTCCTTCAGTTCGCTCTGGATTCAAAAAATCGCTCTCGCCCTAATTATATTATTTTGGTCCCTTATGACACAATCTACTATTTCAATTCGGACCAGCAGTTTCCGAGATTAGCGCGTTAAACCAACCAAACTCTTTAGCTTTATAATATTAGCATACATTATTATGATCTGTTTGACATTGATTATTAGTTCAGTCATTATAGTAAGTTCACCTCGGAATTCGAGATACCCAGCTGTAAGTCTGTAAATATTTGTAGGTATATTGACACCCTAAAAGTTGTCTCAAAACCTGCATATGGTAGGGTGTGCGCAACTATTAAATTTCAAGGTCAAAAAACTTTTTTTGTAAACTTTTAGGGTGTCAATATACAAATTTAATCTAATTTAAGCTTAAATGACTAGCCTATAATATATCTTCCAACTATACTGAATGAATAGTGTTGTTTAATGTTCCAGTCGGTCCCGATGGAAGTGCCGCTGGTGAGTCAGGTTAGCGCGGCGGAGGTGACGCACAAGTTACAAGCTCTACAGATACACAACGGACACGACCATACACGCACTGAAAAGGTAAACATTACTATACTATACAGTCAAAACTCCTTATGCGCGCTTCCTTCATTCAATTTTTCACTATTCGCGGATTAATTATAGTTTAAAAAACTAAAAAAAAAAACGCTATTATAACTAATTTAGGTCACAGTAATTAATTGAGGTCTTTGCCCAGCAATGGGACGATGTTCGCTAATAAAAAAAAAAAAAAATTTAACTAAAAAGTTAAAAATAAAACTGTAATAATCAATTGAAAATTTTATATTATTGTATAAAAAAGCGTGGGGTTATAATTATGCTGACTGGAAAATACTTTTTTTGAGTAAGTACATAATAAAATCAATTTAATTAATTATCATTTTCATTTCCAGCAAACAAACGAAACGCATGAAGCAGTAGAAACAAAGAAAACGAATATCGAAACGCCGGAAGTGAAACCCGAAGCGAAACAACCCGACAAACCGAATGAAATACAAAAAGAACACAAACCTATTGAAATACAAAAAGAACAGAAACCTATTGAAATACAAAAGGAACAAAAACCTATGGAAGTTAGAGAAGTACAGAAGCATATTGAGAAGAAGGAACCTTCTCAGGAGAAGGCTGATGATTCTGATATGACAGGTAGTATTTTTTTCATCCCACCAGCTCAGAAAGATGTGTTTTTGCTGTTTAATATCTGACTGCAAAAGCCGTTTTTATCCGCTACTAGAGGATAAAGTAAATTTGAATTTAGATAACGTGTTCAGTTCACTAAGTTTGTGAATACACAACCTATTTACTTCTACCTCCATGGTGCCGAATTTATTATAAAACTTTTTTTAATTTGTTAAAAACTCGCACTCGTAACCTTCTTGGTGTATTTGTGAATCAAAACATCATTAATAGTATATTATGTAACTAGTGAATAAAAGACGGATTTAAATCGAGGGTCATAGATGAATCACGAGCAAGTGAAGGGTTCTAACGAATGAATCACGACCGTAGGGAGTGATTCATAATGATTGAATCACGAGCGTAGCGAGTGATTCAAGTGTTAGAACCCTAAACGACGCGAGTAATTCATGGCCCTCGATACAAATCCGTTTTATTCAAGAGTTGCATACTATACTTTATACCATGACTTCGAGAAAAAGAAAGATTTAAGCGAAAAACGTGCGTCCTGCCCATCCACCAGATGAACCGACGACATTGTTAAGAACGAGGGAAGTCGGTGGATGGAAAGGGATCGTTCTTCCTGGAAACGTGTAGGGGAGGCCTATGTCCAGCAGGGGACTTCTTCAGGCTGATGATGATGATGAAGCGAAAAAGAATTAAAAACTTTGTTTGTTCTATTCTAATGTGACATAAAACCAATAACTTTTGATTTTGGTTTTATTTGAAAACAAGGAAACTAACTTAAGGTTAAATTAATGCAAGTTTTCTATTATATTGGCCGACCTTTCTTTCATAAACTAAACAACTCAATTGAACAACAAAACTCACAACTTTTTCATCTCTAGAATGCATTTTCAATCGATTTATTATTACCAAACTTTGTGTTGTATAACTTACGTGCACTGTATTCAAAATAGCTGCAATTTATTGATATTTATGAAAATGACAACAAAGAACACAAAACAGTATTTAACCAAGGAGGTTAGCATTGCTTAAACTCCTTGTTAAACATTTCGACCAATCAAGTTAGAGTATTTTTGGCGCAAGGAGTTTGTATCATGGTTGTATAGTATTAATAATATGTAGGTCGACCCTATTGGTGTGTTCCAAATTCAAACACCAAAATCGTGATTAAAAGAGCTTTTTATTCACGATTTCCCGTGAATAAAATAAGCTTTTTAGAGGGGGTATGGTATAAACCTATTTACAATGGGCTTCCTTATGGCTGAGAGCGATCACTTTCATACACCTTAGCATGGATAAATTAAAAAAAACATCTATCGACGGCGGTGTAGTAGACGGGATTGCACTTAACTGTGCGTCTACAACTCTAGTGGTAAAAAATGTCGGATGTTATATTCAGGAATCAACTTCTTCACTGTCTATGATAGTAAAATGGTGTTTGTCTGACTGTTTCAGCGTCAATGATCGGCCGTAAGATAACGACGGAGGAAGAAGCAAAAGCGGCGCTAGCGGAGAGACGGCGCCGCGCGAGGGAGGAACTCGAGAGACAAGCCGAGCTCGAGAGGCAGAGGTAATCCATTCTTCTTCTTCTTCTTATCGTCTCACTGGCTCTTTAGAACAACAGTGTGGTGAAAGGATTTTAAGTGCGCCTCAAAGAGGCTCCTTTCGTTCACTTGACACACATTTTCGAACTCAAAAAAAAGGGGTTCATATGGTTTTTAGGTTCTACGACATGCCGGTTTCCTCACCGATGTTTTGCATTTTTTGTTCTTATCGAAAAAACTTTCGATATCGTTTGGTAACGATATTTCTTTCAGGCTTCAGTTTAATAAAAAGTATAAAATATTCAAAAGTGTTCCACTTCTCATGGTGGTCTTTAGCTTGGAACCAGACAAAACTGTATTAAACCGTCAATATTAATGATTGCGTTTGCAGGCTGCAACGCGAAGAAGAAGAAGAGATGGAGCGACAACGTATTGAAGAGGAGAGGCAGCGGAGGGAAGAAGAAGAAGCGAGGGAGCTGGCGCTACTGCAGCGCTCCATGGACGACGAGAAACTAAGGAAAGCGATCGAGGTAACGTAATGTCAGCTCTAGATGATACAACGCAAAGAAGAAGAGATAGAGCGACAACGCATCGAAGAGGAGAGACAGCGTAGAAAAGAAGAAGCGAGGGAGTAAACGCGTTCGCAGTGTTCCTTGGAAAATACATGAGCACGAGTACGATGAAATATATTTCATATATATATATTTCATATATATTTCATATATATATATATATTATATATACAACGTGAGTTTGAATTCATATGTTATCCCGAAAGGGGGATAAGCTACTCCTGAATGCCAACAGCATTAGTTCTATGACTTTTCTGAATCAGGACTTTTTCATTCAACAAATGGTGTGTAAAGTTTACGCCATGATTTTGCTTAAAAGCATGTTAGGCAACCCTATAACCAGCTGATTAGGTACTTGACCTCTGTTGAACTATGTCTTATTTGACACCCAAAATCTGCCATTGGCAAGTCAAAAAGCAATAAAAATGTATTACCGCCTCCTTTGAATCGTCATCCTAATTTTATAAAAATGGGGTCTGTTGGGTTCCGTATAATATTTTTCATGGAATTTATGTTCAAGTATTTATTTTGTTTATTTGTTGTATGATTCAGAACGAAGAGGATGTGATGCAATGCCTACACTCATTAAAAATTATTTTATTTACACATTGTAAAAAAACTAGTGGTAGGTACTTTCGTACCAAAACATATGTAAGACAAGTTTTATTTGTGTGATTGAGTGATAAACAACAAGTGCATTTTGCGACTACCTACTTTATGAAAATCTCCGACTTTGGCATTGCTTTAAGATATGATACGAGAAACTTAAATAAAGTACGTACAGAGTAGGTACCTATTTACTTTAATTTAATTCGAATCGAGAGCTTACGAAGTCATCATACACACGACTTACTTAACCCAATATTGGGTTAAGTAAGTATTTCATAATGTTTGTTTCGCCGTTTTTTATTTCAATGAAAACGGGACGGGACCCTAAAATTATTCGGCACTGTCAAACTTAGACAATTTGGTTAAATTGTCTAAGCTGTCAAAGGAAACCGAACTCGAAAATCTAAAAATAAACTTAGGCATTTCAGTTATTTTCAGTATTTCGTGGACTATTTCGTTGCGAGCGCATGTTGAAAAGTTAAACTCAGTGTACAAAAATCATTTAATTGTCGTAGGTATGGCCTACCTAAGTGCTTGTGAATAATGTGTGCAAAACCTACCTGTACCTAGTACTCGTAGTAGTACCTACCTATGTAGCTACCCGTCTTCAGAACAGAGTGCTTATACCATGGAAAGCCAGTAAATTGATATGTACCTTGTTTGTAAGTTTTATTACTACTTACCTATTTACCAAATTAGCGCCGGCCCCGCCCAAGATGTAGGGTTTTCACACAAAATATTTTGTCAATTGATTATTTTTTTTGTATGGAAGATTTAGATTTCGTATTTCACAGAAATGTTTTCATAGCTTGTGCAAAACCATGGTCCCTATCACCACCTTTCGGGATAACATACGAATTCAAACTCACGTTGTATATATATCAAATATATTATATCTTGCGTAATAATTACTGACATCAATACGATCATTTTCATCTGCCCATCTCATTTTAACCGGCTTCCAATCAAAAAGGAGGAGGTTCTCAATTCGGTTGTTTTTTTTTTTTTAATGTTTTTTTTTATTTTTTTTTAATGTTTGTTACCGCATAACATCGTCATTAGTGAGCCGATTTGAAAAATTATTTTTTTTGTCTGAAAGGTACTACTTCCAGATTGGTCCCATTTTAATTTTATTAAAATCGGTGTTGCCATTTTTTTTTAAATATTTTTTTTAATGTTTGTAACTGCATGCCTCCGTCATTTATGAACCGATTTAGAAAATTATTTTTTTATTTGGTAGGTTATTCTTACGTCCAGATTGTCCCAAACAAATTTGATTAAAATCGGTTTAGCCGTTTGACAATGAAGTCGGTTTCTCAAGTTTTTTAAACTTATAATTATTTAATAATTTCATGCATCAAATCCCAGGTGCAACAGCAACTGGAACGCGAAGAAGCTTCGCGCAAGCTTCGCGAAGAAGCAGAGAAGCAGGCGCGGCTGCGCGAAGACGAAGAGAAACGGAGAGCGGCCGAGGAAGCGGAGAAGCTGCGAAGAGAAGAAGCGGAGCGCGAGGAGAAGGAACGACTCGCGAGGAAGCAACGCGTCGAAGCTATTATGGCGAGGACACGCCTTAGGAAGGTACAGATAAACCAGTCTGTAAAATGATGCAATCTGGAATGATTTAGAAGAGGTTTATTAGGTATAAAAATAAGGAGTGACAAGTATGTGTGTCGTTCGGTGGTACCGAGCAAAGAGAGCGGGGGGACCCCTGGATGACCTATTTATGCCGCGTGCGCTGGTGTCGCACGTGGATATGGATGGAACTAATTAATTATCGACGTTAATCTGTAGTTTCAATGTTAAACATTAGATGGCGTTTAACACAGTCTAAAAATGCACGCCCCTCCACGTTTTCTTGACGTTGGCTCACAGCGAAGAACTTCAAAATGATCTTTGTGATGTAGGTAATAAAGAACAATTTACTTTGACTGACTGAAGTAGTAGGACGTGCAGTTTAAGATTGGACAATCTCTACAGTTTTGTTTCCGTATTCTATTTTGGAATCAGTGTGGTGAAAGGATTTTTAATTCTTAATTATTTATTGCACACAAAACAAAACATAGGAACAGGGCATAAATAGATGACATGTACAAAGGCGAGCTTAACCCCGAGCAGAGTTTTCTTACAGCAAACCTTTGAGGCTAGAGAAAGGTGACTATATAGGCAGGTTCGTGTACATAGAAAAGAAAAAGTAAAAAAAATACGAGAAATAAATAAATAAACGAATTTACTAATATATACAAAATAAGTTTAGTGCGTCTATTTGACTACATGTTTATTGGACTTTGTAGGTTCTACGATCTGTTAGTTTCACAATGTTTTCTTTCGCCATTGGGGAGTACTGGCATAGTTTTAATTTGACAGAAAAACTTATTGGTACACGACAATATTTTGACCAAGATCGGAAGGCTACTCAAAATAAACACTATTATTTTGTTTCATTTCAGGCTGAAGAAGACAAAAAGCAACAAGAAAACAAACCCAGTCAGCCGACCGCGCCCACGCCTGCCCCAACGGTGGACAACGGCACCGTCCCACTAGTGGACAACGGCACTACCCCCCTGGTAGATAACGGCACCGTCCCACCTGTGGACAATGGTAACGTTGCCACGGACGATCTCCTGGGATTCAACACTAGTCAGGTTAGTTCCATAAATAAAAAATCGGTTGTCTATAAAGTCTTTTTCTTCTTCTTCTTAATGAATGGCATCCGTCCTTTTCGGATCAATTTTGCCAGTGTCGAGTAGTTTAATGAGAATGATAATTATATTACATAGATACAATACTTTTCCGTCAAGTCGAGTCAGTCAAAGTCGAGTCGGCCCTACTTGGCTTTGAAAACAAAATGATGGTCTTTTGTTTTCAAAACCATCAGAAACTTTTTCGATCATACCAGAACATCACATAATACACTTTAATTCCAACTGCTAACACTTTGAGCTAAGACTTCAAAAAAATACCACCGAAATTACACAACAGAACTCAAAATAACTTTAGAAAAACAATTAAAATCAAAAAGCTATGTGCCTTCCCGAAATGACAGAAAACGAATCCTGGGCTGAACATCTGTATGCCTCTAGTTAATGGACGCAGTGTGCATCTAATTTATTCTGTGCACGTAACTCAACAACGTATCACCGATGGCACACTGGTTCACACTCATCGTACATTCCAGGTGGAGATTCCCCAAGAGTCGAGTCCGGCGCTGGCGGGCGCAGCAGCAGTAGTCGCGGCGCCGACCAACAACGGGAACCACACTGCCGACCTGCTAGGATTGTCTCAACCACACAATGTTAGTACCAGTGGCACCCTCATACAGTTTATTTATTGTAACTTTTCAGTCCGTAAAGGATATCCGTAAGAAGAACCAAGGTCACCGACTTAGCTCGTAGAGTTAGTAAGTTAGAAAGACAGAAAAGCATTTTATTGACCTATTAGCATACATGACACAGAAATACCTACCTGCTTAAAAAATAAAAATCACATAAAAAAATTATAAAAAAGAAAAGTCATTATAGTCAGGTAGGCATCTGTCATACCTACAGTATTACTTAGAAATGGGTAACAATATTAGAGGTCAATTAGGCCCCGGCTCAGTATTTGTTGCACTGTGTAGGTCACCCCACTCAGTGCAACACTGGTTAAAGTAGCAATGGGCAGGCTATATAGCTCGAAGAACTGACAACCGTTGGGGAATAAAGGTTCTCGAATGGCGACCACGAACCGGAAGACGAAGCGTAGGGCGCCCACCCACCAGATGGACCGACGATATTGTTAGAATCGCGGGAAGTCGATGGATGGAAAGGGCTCAGAATCGTTCTTTCTGGAAATGTGTAGGGGAGGCCTATGTCCAGCAGTGGACTTGTTCACGCTGATAATGATGATGAACTTTTCAGTAAACTTAAGGTTAATTTCATGGGTTTGGGACACTCTTTTAAGTATGGAAATACCTGCGTTAGACAAGTCTCGCTCTTCCGTAGTACATTTTATCAGGACATTTTATGTGGACTTGAGCACATCCATCGTGCCCTACGATGCCATGCCTCACGTCCATTAACATGAAGCATATAGATATTAAGCTTCTTGTGCACCCATAGCCTTCATATCATAACACAACATCGCTACTCGCCGGACGCGTCCAATCGCTACTAAAATAAATCACGATTTTTAAGGATTCAGAAGGGCAAGTCCCACTTCATTTACGAAATGTTGTTTTCGTTTCGCCTATTTGTCTCTCTCTATTGTATGGAGAAAAGATGAGTCAGAAAAAATACGTTGCGTAGAAACGATCGAAACAAGTTTTTGTCTGACACGTGCTCACACGAAAACTACATTTGGTAGACGAAATGTTGTAAATGCAGGGACTTGCCCTTCAGATCACGATTTTAAGGATTCAGATATTTAATAATCAAAATTACTTCCAGACGGAGGACAAAATAGTCGAGCAGCCAACAAAGCCGGTCGACAACCCGCCGGGGTCAAACAACGGCAACGGCGACGGTCACCACATCGGTCCCGCTGGTCTCTCAGCCAACTTCATACAGAACGAGATCGCGAACGAACAACAAACCAAACTGGACCACGAAGACTTTACCACGCACAATGGGCATGGGCATACCCATCCGTTGACATTACAGAATGCTATCTAAATGCTAAGCGTAAATGCTATCAGAATGCTATCAAAACACGTGTACACACACATATGTATGTTTTGTCTTGGTTCAAAACTGCGGAACACAGACGTAAGGTATTGGATAATTTAACCGCTTTTTGTTGAATGATAGTACCTTATTAAAGTTGGGTGAGCGTATATTGACTGTAGCTAGATCTATGGCATAAAAGTTTTCAAAGCGTATGTATTGGCTATAGTTTGTACAAAACAATTAAAGGTAGAATACGCACAAAGGTTCATTCTTTGACATTGCAAAATGATATCTAAATCCTGTAAAATAAAGATCAAAACTGCTAAACATAGGAGCTTTGTATGATTCAATTATTGCTTACAGGCGTTTGCGTATTCATTATTCCAATAATAGTTTCGAAACGAAAAAATACGACCGATTATCAAGTTGGCTCATGTATTCCCATGTCTTTTGAAGTCCTGGTTTCATGTTCTGATAAAAAAAGAGAGAAGAGATCTTGAAGAAGAGCGCTGGTGGCCTAGTGGAAGCGGCCCCGCCTTCCGGTCCTAAGGTCGCTGGTTTAAATCCAGTCGGTGTACCCAATGAGTATTTCTCCTTGAAAATGTATGTCTCCAAAAAGTTGGAAGGCATGTCCCAAGTGCAAAAGAGCCTCTTTGAGGCCCACTTCAGATCCTTTCACCGCACTGGTTCAATATACCTAATCGAAACTACTCACACGACACGAAAATCCACTACTGAACATTTCCAGGAAGAATGATTCTGACCTCGAGCGATCCTAACAAACTTAAAACTATACCAATTTGACAAATTAAATTGCACTTATTTGGTCACTATTTAAATAAATTATTTTATGACAAAATTTTAATTGGTATGTATTTGAATTGAAAGCATAAAATATGGTGCTAAGTAATTGTTTTATCGCGAGTTAAGTCAGAATAAAAAAAACCCGTAATACATAAAAATAAAAACATGCTATAGCCAATATGTATGGTCTAAGAAATATTTATTTGTGATTCTGTCATATCCATACAAAACCATCAATGTTACTCTCAAAAATTGAACAAGTTAATCTTACGCTGAAAAACTACCTTTAAAGAAAATTAAGGCCTAACCTTAAACAGCTGTTATTTTAGCAAATTAATGTAAGACGAGATGCAACGGTCATATTCGCTATTGAAAGTGTATGTAAAGAAAAGAGATAGACAGAGAACACACATTTACCTTCAACAGTAGAGATTCAATGTTATCTACATGTGTCTCTTTCATTCTCATAGAGAGTGAGCGAGACAAGGGGAGTTAGATAGTTGTAAGAAGTTAAAAAATTATATCTTGTAATGCATTTATTCGCAGCTCATCATTTGATGTTTTTTAGGAACAGCTTTTGGGTAATTTGCTTTTTGTACGCAAATCTTATTTTTGAATACTGTTTTATGCAAACTAACGTGACTTTTTGCATGTTTTTTTTTTGAATTACAAAGCTTATTAATTGCTGAGTGAGATTCGAACTCACGAGTGTAAAGCGGCTCGTAGACGGGCCATATTTCCACTGCAATATGTGGCCGGCAACTATTGGCGTCCCTGTCTAACATGTGTGAGTAAGAGAGGGACACCAATAGTTGCCGACCACAAATTGCAGTAAAACATGACCCGCTTAGAAGTCTCTTAGAGGATGCATCAATTAATTGGTCTGTTGCATCTAAAATGTCTTAAACTTTTGATGAAATTTGAAATATAATCACGGGAACATATTTTCATTCAAGAAAAACATTTTGTGCATTCCCCATGCTTGACTTTCAAGAAAATAATTCGATGTCATATTTAGTTAATGTTGTTACAGTATTTAAAAATAAGAGAAAAAAATAAAAAAATCGTAGTTATCGCTTAAAAACTCATGTTATAAGCAAACACACATGCAGTCCAATACTTATGCTAGTTAGTATGTTAACAAAATAATAAATTAGGTAAAGACATCATAAAATTAATAATCAATTCAATAATGGTTTTTGTAGTGAATTTATCATTTTTGTCAACAGTTTTTGACCTTAGGTTGTGTATCGTTAAATTTAAGTTTCTATTTATTGTGATTTAATAATTAATAATTTTATATTTAAAAACAGATGTTAGTTTGATGTAACATATCATTGGATAAAGTATACTTCTGCCGTGAAACACACAATTTTTTTATAACCAAAATTTATCAGAAAACATCTATTCTTACTCTATCAATAAAAAATATATTGTGTCTGAAATTCTGGTGTCTTTAAAGTAAATTAATAAAATTCATAAAAAAAAAATAATGATTCGCGGTAAAAGTATGCTAAAAACATCTAGGAAATCATGAAAAATCGCTTGAAAAAGTAATTGCTTACTTCTGTAGGGACTGGACTACCAAGCGCGTGCGAGCGAGACAGATATATTGTTGTCGCGCACGCTTCACACGAACTGTTGTAATAATAGCTCAGTTTAAACACGCTTTTAATCAGATGGGAAATAGATAATTTCTTACATCAAAAGTAGAAAAATTTAGGTACACGTTTCAGTTAAAATTGAACACTCAACCCATTTCGATGCGATTTGGATTTAAATAGTTCACCGTACAAACATTGTGGCGAGATTCGTCGTACAGTGTCCGTGTGCCTTGCAAAGCTGTGAGCTTTAGTAGTACCAACTGAAATGTCTTGTTTTAGACTGTTATTTTCATTAAAAACTGTTTTTTTCATATTTTTGCTGAAATATCGGAAAAACAAAACCTATTTTCATTTATTTAATGATGATTAGCGGTAAATTATCTTTCTCTTCGTATAAAGACAACGCAGCCTTAAATACGTAGGGAACAAAGTAAACTAAGAAAGGAATATATCTTAAATTCAACCACTAAAGACGACCTTTAGGGGTTGAATTTTAGAAAATCAACGAGGGTTGATTATTGCATGAAATTTGCAAAGTCGGGGGGGTTCCCTTAGTTTTCATTATAATATGGTTGCGAATCTAACTTAACTCTAGTTTTATATTCACAAAAAAATGAAAATTGCCCGTTTTTAATGAAAATAATGACAGAAGCATGATTGTTTCAAATGTTAAATAATGGACAATGTCTCTAAAGGTTTTGGCTTACAATATTCTGTATTATCATGCCTGTGTTAAATGTTACGATATAGAAAAATACGAACAATAAAATAATACGATTTACATTTACAATATAAATGTAGTATAGGGGAGGGGTATATTAAGCAAAAGTATTTACATTTGAATTTATTCTTACCGCGTTGTTTTGTTACGTAACTCAAAATGTAAAATTGGACCTTTGTTTATATTCTTGCGGAATATACCCCTATGTATAGATAGTGCAATCTACGAAGGCGCGCCCCACTATTCCTCCTAACCGTTTATAGTATATGTGTGCAAGCTTCCGTCAATGTTTCGAGTGTTATCGGTACACACTAATTACCTATGAGTGCACACGCACACTACAATGAATAGACTACGGTTCGCGACTGCCGCTCGGAGCACTCCCCGCACCCCGCGAGGGGCGCGTCTTCGTGAATTGCACTATCTATAAGGGTCGAAATAAAAAAACCCAATATAGGGTTTTTAAAGCGTGATACACAATAATAAAATTAATCGATAGAAATGGACTCGTAGCTGCTCGACTGTATCGATTACTTAAGCTATGAGTAGTTTTTGAAAATGCTAGCAACGCCTAGCTAATGAATTATGCAACAAAAAATTATAATAACTATTAATTTATTTAGAGACTTGCATAAAATTTACATGTATTATAAGTAGTTAGCGTTCAATAATAATTATTAATTTTCGTATTATTATGGCGTCAAATCTAATCAACAACATCGATGTTTTTCTTTTTTATTATATTTGATGTCGTTTTCATACATTAATTATCATTACGTTTATACTGTTTGTTATTTAGCCGTCTTGTGTCCACTTGCACCAACTGTTTACGGACATATTGTCCTATCTGAATATGTTGGTGCAAGTGGGAACTTAAGTTTTGTTGAAGCATCATTGGGAAACTATGATGAGTATTCATACATTTCCTACTTCCCCAAGATTCTTTAAAAATCAGAACAGTTATAAAAAGTGGGTATTCTGTATCATAATGTTTCCAATTAACTAAAATTATTTTTATTAGGTTTTGTAACAAATTATGTAAACATTTTGCTTGTGTCCAACGTCTTTACATAAAAGTATTTCATTGTTTTGTTTGGACATTAGAAATACTTAAATACATCCTGTTAAATGTTTTTCATTATGAACTATAGTATTTAGTTTCACTGTCTATGTCATTCACCCTAAATAAATCTTAAAATGGGATTTTTATTTTATTTTACTATTCTATAAATTCAAGATTAAATAATATAGTGCTTTAATCGCAACCTCACTTTAACGCTTGTTTTCCTAAGCAAGAAAATAAGTTAACAACCACTTTATCGAAAAACTACCTATTATTATACCCTATTATTATCATAATAGAGCTTATTTCGATATGTAAACTCCATTTTTTATAATTTTTATGCTAATCCATTTTTTTCACCACTTTGTCTTTAAATCATGAAACTTAGGTATGTGCACAGATTACAATCAGACCTCTCTTTTCTTCTTTCTCGGTTAGAAAGAGATGTCCGACAACTTCAATAAGTTTGTATCAGTTTTTGATTGTGGATTTGGAAAAAAAACAGTGTGACAGGACGACTAATAAATTGAACTCAATTTAAAAACATTTCCTCAGTTATTCTGTTGAATGAATACTTATAATAATATTAAATCCCAAGTTACCTTATAAATAAGTTGCAAGAAATGACTAAAAAGCTAAAGACCGTGTGTAGGTGATTCCTAAAAGCATTATATTTTTGACTATACCTTAGTAGATACTGCCTAAGGGTCAATTTACACCGTCGCGGAATGGAACGGAATGGAAGCGTCAATTCGCCTTATGACGCAGGAATTCCGCGGAAGACGCGCGTCCAATTCTTTGGCTCGTATTTAAGTTTTGTGCTATACAATTGATATAAAGTTCATTATGCTATACCTACCTTTACAATTTTGTCGCTTCCGTTCCATTCCGCGCCCGTGTAAATTGATCCTTAGCATGACTCTGAAGACTAACAGCCCTACTTATAAACGCAATTTAAATTTAATCATTGCTTAAAGTTAGCCCTGTCACTGTTTGTCATTACCCAGTGTGAAGAGATGGCAATAGTTTAACCACTGTTTATCTTTTGACATATTTTTTTAAGTAACTTTGCCATTGGTTTCTAATCGTTAAACACCAGTTTAAGCAGTCGTTCTGTCACACTAGTTTTACGCGCACTACGGAATAATTTCTAATTCTATCGTCACGAATCGCAAACTGTAAGTCCATAAAAAACAAGTGTAATAGGTACTTTATTGTTTCGTAGTGCGCGCTAGATCTAAAGGTAAAGCTTGGGTGATTCCATAATTCTTACTGGTCCCATTACGTTTTGGCTCGTAGAACAAATTTATTCCAAGGAGTGGAACCTACATGCTACGAAAATTCTATCATAACTACTTTAGAGAATTCGAATGTCGAGTCTATAAATGTAATAGAACTGATGGGAATGATCTTTCGGTACGGTTGATAGTTGTCATGCATACCTACAAGCGATAGTGTATAAGCACTCGTATCACAGACATCGCTTCTTTTTACGTTCTTTATTATGTTAGCGATCGATGGATTTTTAAGGAGAAGTTTTAATAAAAAATATTATGAAATTTTACTGGAGTTTCATTTTCAAAGCTTTGCTACAAAAAAATCTAGGTCTATATTTTCGAAATCATACTCAAACACTTTATTATTGCTATGTTTTGTGGTTATTGTTTTTAATTTATTTATTACTATACTTATAGTTAGTATCCGATAATAGACGTAGCAAGACTAATAAAACCACGCAATCGGACTACAAGCAAGTAGTGCATACATAGGTAGATACTAGATAGATTTTAATAGATAGATTGATTTTGTGTTTTTTATATTTTGTTTCTTACCTGCATATAACGCCAGTGATTTTTTTGTTAACCCCTGACGCTCGTTCTGTTAGCACGCGTTATGAAGTCTTCACAAGGTGGTAGAGTGTTTTATGTTGTGCTCCATCAATCGGACCGAAGAAGCTACAGTGGAGTTCCTGGGCGTCAATTCCAGCGATCACTCGACGATCACTCAATCGAACTCGAGAAAATAGAAGAATCCGCGTCCAATTTTAAAAATATTCAAACAAAAATTGACAATTAACATCGATTTACGTGACCGCTTGAGTGATTTGTGTTTTCAGAATCGACACCCTGACCTTGCGTAAGTGTTTTTTTCTGTTCTGTGGTCGTGACGAAGTTGATGTTCTATCAAGAACACTTAGGTGAGTCTTCAATAAATCCTATTTAATAATGTGTCATGTTCTTCAAGTTAAGGTAGTTGATGGTTCCTAGACTCCGTTCCATTCGTTGTCAATAAAACCGTTGATAGAACTACTGAGAATAGTCTGGTCTATCTCTATACGTAGGTCAATGTAGGTTCCTAGACTCCGTTCCATTCGTCGTCAATAAAACCGTTGATAGAACTACTCAATGTATTTCACTGTTACACTATCCAATAAGGTTAATGATTCAATTCAAGTGATTGAAACTCAAACCGTATCACCTTTTTTTACATGATAGGCCATTCTTTGGTCACAATCTCACCTGATGGTAAGCGACGATGGATGAAGCAGCCCAATTGACTGATTTAATTGAAACTAGGAGAAAAAGATCCTAATGGGGAATAGAAGGAATTACTATAATAATAATTAAACAACTTTTTATTTGACAACTGCGTTTATTATTGTTCTAAATAATTTAGGTAAATAAATATTCATTTTGCCAGCCTTCACAAAATGTATATTAAACTATAATAATTATGTATTTGAAAGTAATAAACTCGAAAAAAGTAAGTACCTACCTAATTACAGTTAGTTAAAAACGTGGTAAGTACCTACCTATAGATTAGATAAGTTATTTTTACTTATTTAATAAGAACATTTTTAGCTGTCTAAAAACTATTGACCAAATTATTTCTAAGGATAAATAAAATCTAGTAATAACTTGAATTAGATACACATATTTTAATATTTAATCTGAATATACCTACATCTAGAATTTTTAACAGATTTTGAAGCTAGCTACTTTAATATATTTTTAACAATTATTCCATAGTTTAACAATATTCTTTGTGACGATAATATACGACTAAAGAGAAATATATTTTTAGGTACACAAGTAGGTATGTACATTATGTAGAGTAGATATATTAAATTATAAATACAATAATTTAAATTTTGCATAGTACAAAAAATCTAAATATAATATAATAAAAAAAGATGTGAACTTTTATATAAGTTAAAACATGCCAAAATATGCATTTTCATACACAAAATGCTGCAAATTTAATGCAATTATAGAAATATGTAAATTAATACTTAATTACACAAATTGAAGCAGTAAGGGCTACGCCGTTAGTTACCTACCCAGTTTAATTTAAATCTGTTGCGTGAAGTGTTTTTAAAAATAATTTTCATAAGTAGGTACATTTCCAATAAACATAATAATATAATGACAATAACATGCGTTAAGGCTCAGTTGGTAGTACCTAACCCTGCCAACAGGGGCGTATTTACCCTTAGGCCAAGAGGGCCATGGCCCGGGGCGGCAGGCTGCGAGGGGCGGCGCAAGCCGCCCCTCGTTCAGATTCGTGCGCCTTTTTTTACTTTACATCATCATCATCCACAGCCCGACTTCACCCACTGCTGGGTGTAGGCCTTCCTTAGTTTGTGCCATCTACCTCGATCCTGTGCCAGTCTAAGCCATTGCCGCCCCACGACCCTGAATATATCTGACTTTACATTACATCCCTGAAGCAATGTTAAAAAGCCTACTAACCAAAACTAACCTCGTTCGTCGAAAAAAAATATATTTTTAAATCGGCTCACAAATGACGAAGTTATGCGGTAACAAACATTAAAAATAATAATAATAATAAAAAAATACAACCGAATTGAGAACTTCCTCCTAAGAGAAAATCAAAAGATTGGAAGTCGGTTAAAAAAAACTTTTTTTCCGAAAATTTATGGGGCGGCATATCTTTTAGGCCCGGGGCGCCAAATCTTTAAATACGCCTCTGCCTGCCAATAGGCTGCCCAGCACATAACCCATCCTGCCAGCTCAGTCAGCATAATCCACAAGAAAGACCATGGTCAATACGTGCAGAGTTGACTAAGCCATGGGTTTCCTCACGATGTTTTCCTTCACAGTTTGAAAGCGCTAGCATTGTGAACATACATTTTCGATCAGAAAAATCCAGAGGTTCACGACTGGAAACGAACCCGCAATCTTAGGATCGGAAGGCAGGGTTTACTACCACTAGGCCACCAGTGCACTCAACTAGATAATAACATCTACTTAAGTAGTATAGGTATACAGATAGAAATAAGCATCAACCTTTCTTATGCAGCACCTTTTTTGTGCATACAATCTTTATTTATATATTTAACTCTTTATTGCATAAAAACTTAAAATTAGTGTACAAAAGGTGGGCTTAATGCTATTAGCATTTTCTACCTGCCAACGTTAGGGGTAGAGAAAGGCGTTGGCGTGCTAACACAAAAGGGAAAGCTTCTGACTTGCTGGAATGTACTGAGGGAATCTTGACTCGAAGTAAAACAGGATAAATCTAGAAATTTCTTGGTGAATAACTCATTCGATTTGAAATCGCGAATAACACTAAAATAAGCCTTTAAATGTATTGGCCAGATATTCTTAGAGCTATTTTATAGATATGTTATCGAAGAAGTCTTCAAGAAGTACATAGGCTTATATAATAAGGTACATAATTTGTTTTTTTTTTAATTTATGGTGTCTGTCTCGGGACTCGATTCTGAAACAAAAAAGTTTTATTTTAAAAAGGGTTCATAATTTTCATAAAGTTGATGAGTTAAATCATTATTAATCAGTTGAAATAGCTTTCAAGGGTATTAATTACTGTTCTTTTGATAGGAATAAATTTTTTTGATCTAAATTACCAACTTAAACAATGTTATGGCCCGTTTACAAACTTCTAATAGACAGAGCGTTCAATTCAATTCAATTCCTTTATTCATCTATATAGACATTTATATTGTTCTTTGAGTAGCCACGACTAGATGTAGGAATATTCCATATTAATATATAATATATCGAACAAATAAATATACAATGAATTATCTATATTATGGGAAGAATATTCTGAGATTTGATCGGCAAACAATTTTGATTTCAAAACTGTACCTACCTCACGTATTTGAGGTAATCCTAATCACTTAAGTTTCGGATCAGTGTAAGTAGTTTTGAATAGCCAAATGCAAATCGAAAATAGGAAATTTAACGAAATTTCAGGGGTAATTTCAACACGTAAATTCCATGGGAATTAAAATGTAGCTCACATCGTTGTTCTACTCGCAACTCTAAATTAAATATATATAATTATAAGATATTGTGAACAATCCACGCAACGTTATCTAGCCCCAAACTAAGCAGAGCTTAGTTACACAAATATTTGTTCTCGGTGGGGATTGAACCCACGGCCTACGGCGCAAAAGGTAGGGCCACTAACTCAGCCGTGACATTATTAAGAAACAATGATAAAAGCATAGATTTCGGTTAGATATTCTTTGAAAATGGCGAAAGGTATTACTCAGACTTGACTTGTTTCCATACAGACATAAGTTCTGACGCACCTCAAATGATACAACACTTTACAAAGTGCAATCTACACAAAAGGCCAGGGTCGCAAAACTATGCTGAGTCATATCTAACACGTTCACGCAGCAGTTGAGATCAAGTAAGGATCAACGGCCAGATAATGTATGCCCTAGCCGGTAATTATAAAATCTCACCATCAGTCCACTTCTTGCCACGCATTCCAATAAAGCCCACCGAACCCTTCCTTTTCGGGAACGGCCCGCGTTGGTCCAGCAAAAACTTAATCTCCTGCGGTCCGCTGTTCTTCAGGTCCTTCTTGCCGCGTACTCCAATGAACTTGCCGCGGAACGACACATCGTAGGGCACACGCTTGTTCTGCAGAGACTTTTTGCCGCGAACTCCGTAGAACTGGTGCATACTAGCAGCTCGCTTTTCCACCTCGTTCGTGGCGCGTTCATCTGTCTCGCCTGCATCAGGCTCCGTTTCAACAGAGTTCTGGTTCTCAGAGTTCTCCAGTTTGTTCAAGTAGTCTGTAATGATCTCACTGAGTAGAGGGAATTCGTTGTTTCTTTCATTAGAGTTGTAGTCGATCTGTCCGATCAGAGAGCCATGTCTGGGAGTGTATTCGAAACTTTCTGGATAATAGTTTTCTTCATCTGAGAACGGCTTCTTACCTCGCATTCCAACGAATCCCATTGGAGTTCGCTTTTCCTCGTCTGAGTACACCTCTTTCTTGCCACGCATGCCGACGAATCCCGTTGGAGCTCGCTTTTCCTCTTCAAAATACGTGTCTTTCTTCCCTCTCATCCCCATGAAACCCATCGAAGCTCGTTTGTAGAACATATCAGGGGATTCAAAAGAATCGTACGCATCCTTTTTTCCCTTCACTCCGACGAAGAACTGGGGTCTCCTTTTGTAGAACTGTTCGGTGCCGTCGTTGAGTTTCTTGCCCCGCATGCCGAGAAACCCTTGCGGTCCTCTCTTGTCCAGCTCCTGGCTGGAAACTGCGGCAAGCAGGTGGATGGAGACGACGGCAATGATGGTTCTGGACAGCCGAGACATTGTGATGGATTCTGTGGAAGAATAAATTCAATGTTATACGTCTATCAGTTTCACAAAAAAGGGATATAGTTGGAGCTTTCAGTTTAAGTTTTGCTTAGCAGTGAACTGAGGTGTATATAACGCGCATACATAACCTAGTTAGATCAAGTCACGTTATTACCGGTCCCAACACAACACAACACAAGCCACTCAATGCCCAACGGACGAATCAGCGTGCGTGCGTCCCTTGAGACAGCCTTGTAGTTTGCAGGGTTTTGTATGGTTCTATAACACGTCATGACAGCTGCTATAGTACAGTCGCCCAAACGCTCTTAACCGTCTCGTCAATCTGAGCCAGATTACATACAAAAGTACGAGCTACTTTAAAAAAAAAGTATATTTACCGTGGTGAAAATAAAAACCCGTAGGTACATCAAAAATGAAAAATTTGCGCTCTTGCCATCTGTCTACCAAAACTGAACATTTTACTTGGGCGACTGTACGGAAAGCTAAGGGCAGGTCGTCATGAACATTTGAGTGTGAGCTTGACCCTGAAAGTCTGGTAGGTACCTTTCTGCAGGAATTCCCTGATATGGGTGTTTAGTTGTAATTATCACTTAGCTGTGTGTTTATTTTTGTTTAAGTGCTACTATACCCAACCTATCTCCTTATTACCCAAAGGTTAGCTGCTGGGCTTGCCTGTACAGTTCATTTTATTTGTGCAATAAAGAATGTTCTTTATATCTATCTAAAGATTTCCTTCTTTTTTGAACATCACTATAAATAAACTATATTTTAAAGGATTTGTTTCCTGTTAATTTCACGTAAGGTTTATTCCCTCGCAGAAATTTCCTGTGGGACTTAGTAGTCGAAAACGGCTGCTGAAATTAGCGAAGTAAAACCCGGAACAGATGTATTTAAATTAATAATCAAATACTTACTCTTCGCTTGGGGATTGAAGCGATTCTACTAAGTTCACTAAATAGACAACTATTTGCTTGATACTATTTTTATGAAACAACGGGCTATTTACCATGATTAAACCGTGATCATACACGTTTCAGTTCAACCGTGATCATGGTGCATGCAACTGTGCCGAAATATCGGAATTCAACTCATCAAAATTTTATCATGGTAAATATCCCGTTGTTTCATAAAAATAGTGTTAAAAACCATGATAGTTTCAAAAGTTATATTTGCTTGATGTGCAAGCAAGAAATTACTTCGAAATGGCCTCACGAATTTGGTCCTAGACACGATTGATATCCCTTCAGATACCTAATAATTAAAGATGATAAGAGAAAAATAAAGATTTTACAGGTAAATCAATTAAAGATTCTTTGAAAGACTTCGCATAAAATAATGCAAACCAAAACGTTGAGAGATCTAAATAAATCAAAAATTAAATACTTTGCTTTATTAATAAATAAACAATCCACACAACACTACCTAGCCCCGAATTAAGTAGAGCTTGTAATATGGGAACCAGACAGCTGCTGATATAATAATACAATTATATCTAATCTTTCTCGTAACACTATTAAAATCAGAGGTTGTTAGAAGTCATTTAGAAATTAGCAGTGCGCCATTTCCGCATTTAAGCATTTTAAGAATCAAGGTATTGCCTGACTGACTGAATAATTAAACTTACTCTCTTTGTAGACTACGTACAAAGTAAAGCGCAAGCCACGCTGGCCCTAAAATCTTAGCATTTGAAGGCTTCCTTGCAATATAAGAAGCTACTTGGTAGGTACTAGCTTCCCTAGTGTATTTAACGTCACAAATCCGAAAAGCCTCATCCCTAAGCCCAAATACCTTTAACTCGTCGTCACATGTACTAAGCCAACAGGTTGACATGATGGAAACTGATGGAAATGACATTTTATGAAGCTTAACACTATCTTTTCGGTTGATAAGAGCTATTTCGATAACTTTATGTGGATTGACAGAGTCGTAGTGTAATAATAGAGCCATGGTGGGTTTTAGATAAAATGTGCCAGCGGTGGACCCGGAAGGAATAAAAATAATACTTTTAAACCCTGGCATGGTCAAATCAGATAAACATGCAACATGAATAGCTTCAAGAAAAATGTTAAAAAACTCCTCCAGGGTAGGCAACGCAACAACAGCACCCTTGGTGTTGTTGGTGTCTATGGGCGACGGTGACCGCTTACCATCAGGTGGGCCGTAAGCTCGTTTGTCTATCTTTTACATAAAAAAAATAAAAATGTTCAAATATTGTTTTTTCAAATCACTGAGTCTAGAGGATGTAGTCAGTCACATGGCCAAACATTTGGCACACCAAAATCACAGTAAAATTTTGCATCAAAAGGATCACTCTGAAACGTCTATTATACAAGCAGGTAAGTAAGTATAGTTGCCAGTTCCACGCGGCCTACTCTATTTTGCATTTGTTCTATACGTATCAGGTTGGCATCGCCACTGCTTCTTCTTCTTATAGTGTCACTGATTCTTTTTAACCAAGTGCGGTGAAAGGATTTTAAGTGCGCCTCAAAGAGGCTCCTTTCTTGCACTTGACACATCATATTTTTGAATTTTTTGGGTTCTACGTTTTCCTTCACCGCTTGAGAGCACTGGCATAGCGTACATAATTTTTTGGGCAGAAAAACTCATTGGTACACGACTGGGTTTGAACCCACGACCTTAGGATCGGAAGGCGGGCCCGGTACCACTAGGCCACCAGCGCTCTCAAAATCACCACTGCTAAAATATCAATAGGTATCAAAAATGCTTCTGATAAAATCATACAACATTTTTAAATTATAATTTGAAATTGTTCCCTTTCGGTATGTGATCCGGGGCAAAGAATGCGTGCGTAACGTAGGTAATTAATTATGTAATACTAGTAGAATGTTGTGTGACTTCGTTTGCATGAAGCTATGAAATAATTCAAAAAATTAAAGCAGCATATTCTCAAAAAAACCCTTATTGAGTGGAATAACTCCATCGTTTATTAGCCGACTCGAAAAAAAATCTTTTCATAAGGATTTTTACACTTTCAGTAGGCCTGCCACAAGGTCTGTCTGGCTCTGGTTTTGAGTCTGTGTGAGTGTTGACACACATCAGTATTATACACTGGTGAGTACTTACACAGACACAAAACCAGAGTTAGAGGCAGAGGCAGACAGAGCTTGTGATAGGCCTACAGATTGGTCCCATATAAATTTCTATAAAATCGGGTCAGCAGTCTGGTTATAAATTTCCTTTCCAGTTCCAGTTCCTTTTTAAACGGTTAATTTAGCTTGTTTCAGTTTTTAAATATATATATATATACACAAATTCAGCAAATATTTAAACATTAGGTATATAAAGATTTAACAATTTAATTGTACTAACTGGTATTGCAGGCGTTCATTGGCTATGGTAACCGCTTCCTATCAAGTGAGCCGTATGCGTGTTTATCTACTTTGTTGTATAAAAAAATAAAGATGGCCGTTCAGTTTCTTAAACTACGATGCGAAACTACGATGCAGGAACTTATGTGTGACAAGGAGAGTCCAAAGCCGACTAATGAGGCTGTCCACTTCTAAAGCTTTTAAGATGCTTTAAAGAGTGTCTAGTCTTTTACTACACATGCAACCATCTGTAGTAACAGACTTTTAAATGCTTTACAAAATATATTATGTATATATTTTGCAAAGCATATAATAGGTAGGATAATGGACAAATTTCGAAAAGTGAAATCTAAAATTGGTTTTGCATTTTATACAGTAGGTACCTTTTTTATATAAGACTAGTAGCCTGTTCTGACTTCGCACGGGTGGACAATTTATTTTTTAAACACATGAATATAGCCTATGTCACTCTGGGTGGATTATGTGGCTTACCAATGGTGAAAGAATTTTTGGAATCGGCACTGTAGTTTTTTTGAGTTTATTCATTACAAACATACAAAAATACAAAAGGCCTGTTTTTTTTACTTTTACTTCTTCAACTGCTCTTTTCTATATTTTTTCTAATTGCAAGATTTTTTTACGTTTTATCTTTTATGTCAAAGAAATCTACAATCAAACATATATTTACAAAATGTACAAAATACACAAGAAACAGTTGAGCTATCTGCACGCAATTAAAACAATCTAGAGATAGCTCAACTGATCCAAATCTGTGCGAGACGGAGGCGTCCCCAAGATTTGTAAGTGTAAGAAATGTAAGTTTCACTTCAGTTACACTTTAACAAACACTTTATCGAAAAACGCTTTGGTGTTTTCGTTAAAGCCTCGAATTTTGCGTGCAATATTTCCTCACTAAAGCTGAGTTGAGTTAACCACTTGCAACCACTTCGAGCCACGAATGCAATTCGACCGCGGACACTTTCCGTAATGGCTAGAGCGCTAGCATGGCCCAGGAACATTGGGTTTGTGACTGGGGCCCGTATTCATGAATAATACCAAGTTTTCGAACCTATTGTAATGACACTTTTCAATAGAGAAAAATTATATGGTATTAGTGGACACTAACCTCTTAGTTCAAGAAAAAACCAACAAATACCATATCTATTTATATTTTGTGTCATATGTGTTTAGGCCATTTGGCCAGCGTCCCGCAAATTTTCCAAAGATATGTACGTGTCATTCAAGAAGTGCGCACCTATAGGCGATGTCAATCAGCTGAAACATTGTCAAATATGACAGCGATATTTGACAGCGTTTCAGCTAATCGCCATCGCCATCTTCTAGATGTGTCTACATTGACATGAAAGTTACGAATTGGATAATTCATGTTATACCTACTATACCTACCTTTACATACCTACTAGCTTTTTTAAAAGTCATAATAGAAGATTGTTGTTTTCAAAAGAAGTTCCATTATCTTTAAAAGGCCACTCATAAAGTTGCCGCAGCTCAAATCCAGAAGCACTGCTTTTCGGATTCAATATCGTTAGCAGTAAATTCGTTTCCACCGAATCTGTTGTCCTCTCACGTACAGCGTTATGAAAAACATAACTTATAAGATGATATGAAACGATGGTTCGTATGGTGGAAATTTACTATGAAGACAATTATTCTACACGCCCAGTTCGCTTCTTCATCTTGACTCTAGTTCTTTTAAAGAAGTTTAGTGAAAGGATTTTAAGTGCGCCATACACAAGACAGAGATCTTAAAAAGCTAAAACACAAACAAAAACCGTCAAATTTCACTGTCATACTTGAAAGTGTTCTACTGATAGCGACCGCAGAACGCTTAGATGTACACATGGTTTTATTAAGATCATTTTTTCTCCGCACTTGGTTCAAAAGAATCAGTGACACGATAAGAAGAAGAAGAAGAAGAAGAAGAAGAAAAGAAGCGTACAGCTTCCGGTCCGTTGGCGAAGCACAAACTAAGTGAAAAGTTCTAATTGTCGTTCACAACGTACCTTTACCGTAGTTTTCCTAATTGGCTTTCTTTTGATACATTTTACGGTGCGATTATTTTTTTATTTGAAACAGCTACTTGAACTTTCTTAGAAGAATATTATTTTTTAAGTCTAGCAAATAAATAAGTGGTTATAAAAAATATATAAAATTGAAAGTAATTATGTGTAACATATTTATGCGTCATTTTATGTCATATACAGAGTGTGTCATGTCATGTCAAGCAGTATAAATAGAGAGTGCTTGAGACATGATTTCAATTTGGAGAAAATTAAATTAAAATTATATTAGTCTAATCATAAAAATTCACAAGAATCACGATTGAAACCAAGGGTTTCGTATAAAAATACAGAACTCTGCTTGTTTTTATTCTGGAATTTGTTTTGATTGCATGCGATTCAGTTAGTTTTGTAAAGCATTTGATTGGTGAAAAGCTGGCTGGTGGTCCGCCGGCCACGATTCAACTCAAATTTCATTATGAATGCAATTTTTAACACTATTTGTTTCTCTTTTCGAGCTGATTACTTTTTTAAAGTGACTGCACAGAAGAATAATGTTTTTTTTATTACACATCACTTTCATATTTTATAATGTTTACACTATTATAAATTAAAATTATAATGTGAATGTGTTTAAAATTTAATTTTTTTTTTTTTTTTTAAAGTTATGAGAAAAAATCTTAAAGCAATAACTTCTAAGTTGGATATAAGTGGCAATAAAAACTAGAGCTAAGAGTGGCTCGTGCCGTGCAAGGAAAAGTTTGCTAAACATTGTATTCGCGGAAGTTATAAGAAGAAGGCTTGAAAAAGCTTGTGAATGCTGAGAAAATGCTTGAGTTTGTGAAGGTTTTACGAGGTTTTTGTAATAATTTCAAAATTGTACACCTATATATTTAACACTTGAATTTTATGCTTTGTACTTATTTAAATTTTTATTGAATATTTTTGCAAAAAAATAGTTTTACCGCTAATTATTTTGATAAAAACTTAAATAAGCTACGCAAGACAACTCAAAATTTGTCAGTATTTGTTATACCCAACTGAGAGATGCCAGAGGTTTGATAGAATTTCCTAGGGCCGCATATTTTATCTTTAATCATTATGTACATTAGAGGTAATTTTTAAAAAGGCAAACATTTTTTTTCCTCACCTGCTAAGGCCGTTGATTATAAAGGAAAATCACAATATACAATATTATTTTGGAATATAAGTCACAGTGCTCGTGTAAGCTCATCAACACAAGTACACCACTTGAGCTTTACAACCGTTGTTTCACGACTCGGTACTGTCAGACAGAAAAGTAGGTACAACTAAAAACTAATAATGGGATGTGGCTGTGTTATGGACAAAACCGTTTATTGTACATGAATTATGCTGTTTAAAATATGCTGTTTATTCTGGACTATGTTGGAGTATTTTTGTCAGACTAAACCGCAGAGATCTAAAATGAGAAAAAATACAAAGTGGGTTTTTAAAGCATCTTGAGCGCTCTGCAGTGGCGATGAAACACTGTCAAATAGGGCTGTCATATTTGACAGTATTTCACTGATTGCCATCGCCATATAGCTTAACTTAGAAGTTTTTAAGAATAGAGTGAAAATATATCTTCTAGGTAAGCATGCTACACCGTCAACCGCATCACCACTTAACAGCAGGTGAGATTGCGGTCAACGCAAGTCTATATTGTGTAAAAAAAGGTTAAAATTATGTACTAAAGTTCTAGATGGACTGTTAAGTCTTCTCTCCACAACTGTACACGATAATGCAATATTTGAATTCTGATAACGACACACTCTATCCATCACGCGGATTATCGTAACGAGTAAAAAAGTTTTTGAAAAGGCTGTTTTTATGACCTTGCCTAATGGAGGCTATCGTTTAATGACGTTATTTTTGATAATGCGCTAAATGTGACATTAATTGAAGGTCAACAGTACGCGTGGTGGTACAAAAAGTGCCGTCAATTGATAAGTTATTTAGTTTGATAATATTTTGACTGACACAGCTCGAAAGACATACCACAAGCTCTGTCTGGCTCTGGTTTTGAGTCTGGTCAGTGTGAATGTTGACTAAATAAATCCTACGTCGAAACGTCACACACACAGTTTAATACACTGGGTCAACACTCACACAGACTCAAAACCAGAGCCAGATAGAGCTTGTAGTAGGCCTACAGTTGGTCGTAGTGCTGCCTTCTGCGCTGGAGGGCGTGGGTTCGACCCCCATTGGAGCTGCGCAACTGAATTGAGAGGCCAGTTAAGGTTAGATAAAAGTTACGTGGTTTGTCCAGAATATTCATTAACTAAGTAAAATGATGTAAAATATATTTTTTCCACCTTCGTTTTGTAGTAAGTATACCTGATTTTAGAAGAAGAAAATACTACATTTTCCGCCTAAAAAGTTTGGTAAAAAAGAGCATACGAATGTAACATTTTGTGGCTTAGAGAGTGCTATTTAGAAAAAGGGGTACCTAATTGAAAAGATAAGATTTTTTTATACGATATAATCATATAGGGTACAATGTTGTACAACCTTTTATCCTTGTCTAATAGCAATGAAAAAAACTGGTTTTGACCTAAATAAAAAAAAAGTTGCGTAGGCTACCCACTTTTTAGGGTTCCGTAGCCAAATGGCAAAAACGGAACCCTTATAGATTCGTCATGTCTGTCTGCCTGTCTACCCGTCCGTATGTCACTTTTCTCCGAAGCTATAAGAGCTACACTGATGAAACTTGGTAAATAGATGTATTCTGTAAACCGCATTAAGATTTTCTCATAAACATAGAAAAAAACAATAAATTTTGGTCAATAACTTAGAACTGAAATTCAAAAAACTTTTTTTCTTCAAACCCATACGTGTCAGGCTATGACATAAAAGGTCGAAGCCTGATTCGGTGGAATAAACGTTGCGGAAAACGACAGTTTCTCTCAAAAATAGCTCTCAAGTACTTAAAGGTAACTTAAACGTTACTTAAAGAAGCTATAAAAGCTGTCAAGCTGTGTCGCTGCAATTAAGTTTAGTGGGTTTTTATTGTCTTGTTGAGTGCATTAAGAAATAAATATATATGTTATTCAAGTTGGAGGGAAATAAAATAACACAAAGTGTCTTCATAACCATAGATTTATTGTAACTATATAAAATAGTATTTTTTATACAACTAGCTAATGGAACAAGCATAATATGACCCATCTGATGTTAAGTGGTAACCATCGCCTATAACAAAGCATTGCCTCGTAGGTCACGCACGTCAAGAACGTGCCCTACGATGCACTGCCCTGCGTCCATCAACTTGAGGCACACAGATATTCAGTCAATCGGTTGTCTGTAAAGTCGATTCGACTAACGATAGTTGAACGTGACAACGTCATACAGCTGTCCACGCGGACGCATCACTCACTCAAGTAGGAGAGAGACAGATGTCGAACGCTGCCCATTGTGCCTCTTTGTCGCTCGTTCCACGCTCTCGCTTGCACTTCAAGCCTTAAATGGAACACCTCAGAGCGAGGTAACGCCGCTTGAGTCATGTTTTTTCGTGTGTGCAGCCGGCTCCATCGAATTATAAGACGTTGTCACGTCAAAAGTAACTACAGTATCAGACTTCTATTACTGCATAAATCCTAAGCCGTTACTAAAACTTGTACATAAACCAGCACACAGCCATACAAGCTAACCACCCAATAAGTCAACCGCTTACACAAAATGGATCAACACGCCTTATTACAAATCGGATTTCGAAGTGACGTTGAAAAATGTCGTTCCCTAAATGAGTCTAAAATTGAAATGCGGTCTGCCCCCCGGTCACCGGACTTGATATATGAACGCGAGATACAATCTTGTATTTGGATATGTCGAAATGAGAATTAATGAAGCTGGGTATAAAATGTTCTATAAGACCATTTCTATACATTTTCAGGCACGTATCGAATCAAATCAAAGACTTTTAGCAGAGGACCAAAAATTTTTGGCCAATAATTGATGGCGCTTACAACTCTCATTTTGGCCTCAAAAACTCATGTAAGCAGAGTGGTAAGTGGTAACCATCACCTATAACAAAGCATTGCCTCGTAGGTCACGCACGTCAGGAACGTGCCCTACGATACACTTCACTGCGTCCATCAATTTGAGGTATACAGATGTATAGCCAATTTCACCGACACCCACACCCTTCAAACCGAGACACAGCAATGCTGCTTCACGGCAGAAATAGGCATGGTGGTAGTACTTTCCCGGACAAGCCACACACAAAGAGTTTTACTATAGGTACTAAAACTATACTAAAACTGTGTGAAATATCATGGGGCCTAATTATATAAATAAATAAATAAATATTGTGGACAATTCACACAACACTATCCAGCCCCAAACTAAGCAGAGCTTGTAATATGGGAACCAGATAGCTGATATAATACTTGAATACATATTTTTTTTTGTAAATACATACTTAGAATACAATACAACACCCAGACAGAGAACAAACATTTATGTTTACCACACAAATATTTGTTCTCGGTGGGGATCGAACCCACGACCTACGGCGCAGAAGGCAGAGCTACTACCAACTGAGCTAGAGGCCAGTCAGAGTCTCGGGCCGATGTCGATCATTTTGCAATTTTTTTTTATTGCTTCTTTTCGAAGATAGAATGGCAGATTTCCTTAGGTAATTCATCGACGACCTCATCGTAGAAGCCTCGACAGCTACGATATACGGAAAACGTAGAAAAAGTAAGTAAGTAGGTTGTGCAATGCCAATGTTTAGTTAAGGGACATTGAAAATCTCGGTCGGCCCAAGAATTAGGCCCCTGAAAAGAGTATTAGAACACGTTTGACCGACTTCATGTAAAGTATGGTAAGGACAGAAAGATGATTATGATCCTGGTCTCAAAACCATATTTCCCTGGCCCACTTGCAATAACTTATCGGAATACAAGCCAAAGTTATGCTACAAAGTTTAACTACACCTGTTGCCTACTTCGGAACTTTTAAAAACGACGTTAACGAGGTGCATATTTATTATAAAGTTTAGCTCCAAGTTGGTTCCACTTCATCTAAATATATAAAACTCTTACGTTACTGACTGACTGACTGACAATCAACGCACAGCTTAAGCCGTAAGTCCTAGAAGCATGTAACTTGGAGGGTGTGTTCGTTTTATAGCATAGGGGTGCACTAAGAAAGGAAATTGGAAAATTATTTCCCTAAGCGGAGAAAAAGAGGAAAAACTTAAAAAAAAAAACAACGGCTGTGGGGAGAGCGAAGCTGTGGGCAACCGCTAGTACGACTTATAGCCACGACTAACTTGCAAGAGGAAATGCCATAAGTCAAAACACGTAAAGTATATACTCGTACAGTCACATTCGATGATAGGTCAAAAAATCGATAAGATAATAATATATCACATGATACTTTTCAAGATTTTTTTTCCATTGATTATGCTTCTTTTTCTTATTGTGTCATTGGTCCTTTAAAACCAGTGTGGTGAAAGGATTGATGACTGGCCTCTCAGCTCAGTTGGTGGTAGCTCTGCCTTCTACGCCGTAGGTCGTGGGTTCGATCCCCACCGAGAACAAATATTTGTGTTGTGAATACAGATATTTGTTCTCTGCCTGGGTGTTATATGGTATTCTAAGTATGTATTTCCAGAAAAAACTTTGCTTAGTTTGGGACCAGATCGTGTTGTTATTATGCTTTCGTGTACTCGACACATGTTTTCAAAATTTAACTTTATTGACTATTCTACCACCATAGGAGCTTAGTTGAGGCGATTGAAACACACTGGCTTCCTAAATTTACTCGGGAACCATATAATATACTTTTACATATAATTTCACTGTGTTCGGATTGTGATATTCAAAGATAACATGGAAAAATAAAACAGTTATATTTCATTGAAATACAGTCGGTCGAATGGTTTGGATTTTTTCTTGCCAAACTGTTTCAGTTGACTGAGCTTTCAAGGATAAAATAATATTAGTATCATAACAAACTATATTCGGTATGCTGATTGTTGACTCTGTGTCCCACAAACTTGGCTTCCAGAATATATTTTATTTTCGAAGAGGCATGCAGTGCAGAAATGAGATGAATGAATCAGAAATAAGGATATCCGTAGAACCAAGGTCACCGACATAGCTCTTAGAATTAGTAACTTGAAGTGGCAATGGGCAGGTCATATAGCTCGAAGAACCGACAACCACTGACGAACAAAGGTTTTCGAATGGCGATCACGAACCGGAAGACAAAACGTAAGGCGCCCACCTACCAGATGGACCGACGACATTGTTATGATCGCGGGAAATCGGTGGATGGAAAGAGCTCAGAATCGTTCTTCCTGGAAATGTGTAGAGGAGGCGTATGTCCAGCAGTGGACTTCTTCAGGCTGATGATGATGACGATGCAGTGCAGATTGACAAAATGTTTTTTATTCATGTTATATACATTTTTATGACATTTATTTCTTCGGTTTTTGATTATAAATTTATTTCTTATATTATTTACGGACTTTTAGCGATTTGATGTACCTAAAATATGAATTTATTATCCTCACTGGGAGGATTTTTTTTCCAATTATTTTTACTAGGGGGGATACGTTTTCACTTATATCCACTTTATAATAATTCAGACAGTAGGTATCATCATATTGAAAATGTATAAGTGTTTAATTTTTGTTGTCACAGCATCTAATATTCTGTAATGTAAATGAACAAGGATTTACACGTAAATTGGTGCTGCCTAATTCAACGTAATTATAATAATTATAATACGTATAAGTCTAGTCACGCAAGTCTATAGTTGGCTATGGTTTGTTTTATTTCTATACATGCTTTACTTGTATGTTTGTATAACGACGCGATTGCAACCCACTATAAACGGCCAGATTTCATTCAAATTTTGCACACTTGACACAGAGTCTTATTATTTTTTAGTTGCATTTTTTCTAAAGAGTGTTTTTTAGATTTAAACAATATATAAAAAATTTAAACTATTATTTATTTTATTTGTGTTTAAGACGTAAGGGAAAATGCCTGAAGGCTGAAGTGGGACTGGGCCGGCCTTGTTTACCGCATGCCTCCCGGTCACTTTACCCATCGGAAACTAACATGTCAATTTGCAATGTAAAGGCATTGTACATGTACCCACTATTTACGTATCCTATTTTCATATAAGTACTCTGTAGGTAATTTATTATTACTTTGAAGCGTAGCGTGTGCTTTCTTTGAAAATTGTGTCTTTGTCTTTGTCTATGTTGGAGTGACACCACACTGGAACTTCACTGTTTTTAGGGTTCCGTAGCCAAATGGCAAAAACGGAACCCTTATAGATTCGTCATGTCTGTCTGTCTGTCTGTCTGTCTGTCTGTCTGTCTGTCCGACCGTGTCACAGCCATTTTTCTCCGAAACCATAAGAGCTAGACTGATGAAACTTGGCGAGTAGATGTATTCTGTAAGCCGCATTAAGATTTTTACACAAAAATTGAAAAAAAACTATAAATTTTAGGGGTCCCCATACTTCAAACTGAAACTCAAAAAAAATTTTTTCATCGAACCCATACGTGTGGGGTATCTATGAATAGGTCTTCAAAAATGATGTTGAGGTTTCTAATATCGTTTTTTTCTAAACTGAATAGTTTGCGCGAGAGACACTTCCAAAGTTGAAAAAAGTTGGTCCCCCCCCTCTAACTTCTAAAATAAGGGAATGATAAAACTAAAAAAAATATATGTTGTACATTACTATGCAAACTTTCAACGATATTTGGTTTGAACGAGATCTAGCCAGTAGTTTTTTTTTTATACGTCATAAATCGTAAACCGCAATTTACCTTTCGACGAACTACAAGAACCTTTATATTATGTTACTTGATGCTACGGAACCCTTCATGGGCGAGTCCGACTCGCACTTGGCTGCTTTTTTTTATTTTTGTTTTGTAAAAGGAATAAACAAAAAGACGGTAGGAACCTGGTCGTAGTTTGATGCCTAAGCCAGAGACAGAACCAGAGAGAGTTTGTTGTAGGCCTACGGGTCCTTCAGTCATTAGCAATCTGGTGATGGCAACACAACTTGAAAATCAAAAAACCAATTTAAAATTAAAATGCCTGCGATAATAAAAAAATATAAATGTATAAGTATAGGTATAGGTTAATTAAGTACTACCACAGATAAGATAATACTGTACTACTAACAATAGATTTAAGTTTTACTAACAAAATGATCTATGTTGACTGAAATAAATAATTATGAATGAATGAATAAAAGAAACCTACTCTCAAAGTGGGATGTTTTATAAAACCCGTCGTGTGACTTCATTGTGAATCGAGACTCTCTCTGCTCTCCTCCATAACGTCAAAGTGATAGCACCGTCAATGCCATTAACCTCGCCTTGGGCTGCTTGGGTTGCCCGGGGCTAAGGATCATCCATATACAATAGCGGACGCGATAGCGACTAAAGACAACGACGACTGGGTGATTTTGTCTTCTGCCTTTGCTATCTTTGCCGCATAGTAGTGAGTGGTAACTGCGTTGGTTCCATCGGTGCCTTTGTAAAAGATAAGTGTTTTTGTTTTGGAACAGAAGGGCAGGCTTATTATAATTTATGCCGTTTTCGATCTGGAATGCTTCTCAACTCCTAAGCGAAATTTGTTTTTTGTAAATTCTTCATTGGAAGAGGAATATACAATATTTTGGAAGAGGAATATTTTTAAAGATAAAGGTTTTTTTAAGCCTCGATCAAATAAAAGTTATATCAAATAGTAGTATTATCAAAAAAACTTTTATGTGTGAAGATGTTATTGGTTTTTTATCACATTCTGGATCTCACGGCACGCTCATAACTGCCACGATAGATCATTATTTTGTTTTGAATTTTATTTCGACAATATCACGTATTTCAAATAGCACCTAATCTAGAACTAAGTAAGTGGAGGTTGTCCGCTTCCGCGCCCGCTCGCGCTCTTTCACCACAGTGGAGGCGTAAGGCCGCGCGGATGTCCGCCGGTTCTTCATCATTTGCGGAGTCGATCACAATGATACGTTTATTTCATTTCAAGTAAAAATAGGATTTTGACAAAAACTGAAAATAACGAGTTTAATTTTTTAAACAATTTGTTTTTCGGTTTTTTCAAATCTAACTTCAAAAGTAAGGCTATATCTAGGCGATAAGCTACGTTAAGTGACAGCGATACCTAATTGAATAATATGGGTATCGCTGTCAGTTAGCACCTGATGTTAAGTGGTAACCATCGCCTATAACAAAGCATTGCCTCGTAGGTCACGCACGTCAGGAATGTGCCCTACATTGTACTTCCCTGCGTCTATCAACTTGAGGCATACAGATGTTCAGCCTCAGGTGCCAGTAATTTTACCGACTCCTACACCCGCACACACACACAGAAACAAGGCAAGACACGAGAGAAATAAAAACAAAACAAATACAAAACAAAATAACAATTTGAATATAGGTAGAGTCTGTTCAGAAAGAGAACCGTCGTGGGATTGGAGGGCGCTGCTGCGCTTAATCACCTTTTTTGTTTAGTGGGCAATACCAATACGCTAATCAATACGCGTCTGTTGCGTTTTGATCCTATCACAACTAGTGTACTATTCCTTTATTAATTTTTTATGATGCAAAATGTTGACAGAAAGAAAGGGATGAGCTGCCTTATAAAAATCGAAACGTTAGTTCACAATTTGGCCACGACGGCTCTCCTGAATAGACTCTACGCAAAATAAAGAACACGACATGATGAACGTTAGTTTGAGAGTAAACATATTTAAAAGTAGTCAAGAAGCTATACCTTATATATGTGAATGCAAATATATTTGTTGAAAAAGTAATTTCTCTCACATCAACTCTCAAAATACAATATTAGCAGACACCACAGTCAACAAATCCAAAATAATTCCACACCTAACGCAAAAACTTTCTAATAGTGTTGACATAAGTAGAAAACAGTTGACTGGCCTCACAGATCAGTAGGCCACCATGAGCTCTGTCTGGCTCTGGTTTTAAGTCTGTGTGAGTGTTGACTAAATAAATCCTACGTCGAAACGTCACACACACAGTATAATACACTGGTGAGCACTCACATAAACTCATAACCGGAGACAGAGCCTGACAGAGCTTGTGGTAAGCTTACGTCTCACTTAGTGAACTGGCACCACACTGGAACTTCACTGCTATTAATATTAAATTTGTAAAAGGATCATACAAAAAACGGTAAGAACCAAGCCGTTGTTTGCTCCCTGTTCTCCTAGGCCTGGTCGCGTGAAACTGGCACTTAAACTTACCTAGCTTTAGGATGTTTCAAAGTGATTCTTGTGATGCTACTGAATAAAATACCTATTTGACTTGACTTGACTAAAAGCACATTTTAATTGCAGTGAAGCTACATAAATAATTTTAAAGACAGCACTCGCTACTCTTCAAAGCAATAAGTAATAGTCTATACTGAGGCTTTGCGCACATCAAAGCGTTCTGCGGTGGTAATCAGTGAAACACTGTCAAATACTCTTCTTCTTATCATGTCACTGATTCTTCCGAATTAAGTGTGGTGAAAGGATTTTTAATATGACAGCGATATATGCCAGCGTTTCACTTGTAGCCTCCGTAGATAGCTTAGATTTGCGCAAGGCAACAGTCAACCTTATGCATATTAAGTACCTATAACTTTGTTAATTTTCTGAAAATAGATAAATTGCAAGAGGACGAAAATAGAGCTATTACAGATTTTAAAAATAGCAACGCTTTTTCCTAGCACCTTCCATAATATTATTTTAAGAGCACGTCTCATTGAGACGAGCTGTTATTGTTTGGCAAAGAGAAGAGGCGACCAAATTCCAATGGAAATGTTATTTTATGTCTGAAGATGTTATTGATTCAAACCCTTTCATTGTTAACTATCAATAAAAGATGTCTCAGAAATAAATTAAAGTATAGCGAGTTAAACTGTTTACTCATTGCCAAAAAACATGATCAAAAAACTGTTTTTTTTTCCTTATTGTAATCTTATGAAATGGAAATAATAGATTTTACTTTATTTAATCGTCTGGGATAAGTAACTGGTATATTTAATTTTAATGGAATTTGAGAATAAGCACATACGCCCAAATAATACCTACACTAATTCAGCTTTGCCTTCTGCGCCGTAGGTCGTGGGTTCGATTCCAATCGGGAACAAATATTTGTATCAGTGGAACCTGTGGGGCACATAATAATAAACATTGTATGTACCAAGAGTAAGTAATTTTTAACCTAAGATTGGTCCACAGTAGCCTAAATAAAAAAGTAATTGAAAGAAGGAAAAGAGGCCTTTGCCCTCCAATGGGTCACGATGGGCTCTTAATAATAACAAAGTGGTCCCAAAATACTCATAACCTACAGATTACAATTGCAAATAAAATGTCCAAATGCCTTGGAGTACTTTGAACTACCTAAAAACAATCATAATAACAAAAACCTGTGTTATATAAAAAAATCGGTTGTCTGTAAAGTCAGTTTACTGACGATAGTTGAACGTGACAACGTCATACAGCTGTCCACGCGGACGCATCGCTCACTCAAGTAGGAGAGAGACAGAATTCGAACGCTGCCGAACGCGGAGGCCGTGCGTGCCTCTTTGTCGCTCGTTCCGCGCTCTCGCTTGCACTTCAAGCCTTAAATAGAACGCCTCAGAGCGAGGTTACACCGCATGAGTCACGATTTTTCGTGCGTGCAGCCGGCTCCATCGAATTGTAAGACGTTGTCACGTCAAAAACTGTTTAGAATCGTGAGAAAGTGTCAACAAATGGAACTTCCTAGTGAAGCTAGGAAGTATAGTAGAGCTCTTTGTGTGTGGCTCTTGCGGAGAAGTACTACCACCGTACCTATTTCTGCCGTGAAGCAGCATTGCTGTGTTTCGGTTTGAAGGCTGTGGGGGCCGGTGAAATTACTGACACGTGAGGCTGAATATCTATATGCCTCAAGCTCATGGACGCAGAGCAGTGCATCGTAGGGCACATTCCTGATGCTTGTGACCTAAGAAGCAATGCTTTGTTATAGGCGATGGTTACGACTTATCATCAGGTGGGCCATATGCTTGTTCCATCAGCTAGTTATACAATCAATCTAGATTCCATTCTACTTCATGTGATTTGTATGTTCAAAAACCGATTGGTAAAATGAGATTGAATTTTTTTTCATTTCCATGTGTACCTAAACACTCTCGATAAGTAATAGTTTTTAGTTTTATTGGGTAGAAGAGGTTTTTGAAATCAAACGGGCTCTCGTTAAAATAAGGTTCACTGAGTTTTATAGTAGATTAAGCGTAGGAAAGTAAGTGAAACATCAAGTACACAATCCATATAACGCCCTACTGCTTTTATAAATAAGGGTTCCGTTTTTGCCATTTGGCTACGGAACCTTAAAAACTAGTGCCCAGCCCCGGCTTCGCACGGATGGCAAAATTCAAAGGCTGAGGTGAGGTGAGGCCCTAAACTTAAGGGCCTACCTATTATGTATCCACCATTCTTAACTTCAAGACTTCACCTACACCTACTTATATGATATGAGTATGAGGCTTTTGAATTTTCCCCTCTTTTTTTATAAATTACACTTGTGCAAAGCCGGGGCGAGTCGCTAGTAATAAATATAGCCTATGTTACTCAGGAATATAGTAGCATTCTAATGATGAAATAATATAAAAAATTGGTTCAGTAGTTTATTCGTTACAAACATACAAAACTTTTATTTTCATGAAACACTGGTATCGAATTATACACTGATAGCTGTTTTTTAAATTATTTCACCTTAGAGTTAGAATGCTACTACGCTCCAGTATCATCGCCACCCACTAGATGTGCGCAGACCTTTATTTTTATACTAGCGGCCGTCCGCGGCTTCGCTCGCCCGTTCCCGTAACACCCCGTTCCCGTTGCTTTTTCGGGATAAAAAGTATCCTATGTCCTTCTCCCGGTTCTAAGCTACCTCCCCACTAATTTTCTGCCAAATCGGTTCCGCCGTTCTTGAGTTATAAATAGTGTAACTAACACGACTTTCTTTTATAAATATAGATATAAGATTTCAGATGACCAGTTTATCATGACCAAAACTCGCCTCCGTGTAAATTAGGTTGTCGGCGCGTGGTAGACTCCCCGTCTTAATATTAATAACTTTTTAATCTTGTCACCTAAGCAGTCTACTCCTTGCTAGTTTACTTATCATCATGAAGAGTTTGATCGTGAAAATTATAGCTGTACTGGTTCTGTCTGGCTCTGGCTTTGAGTCTGTGTAAGTGCTCACCAGTGTATTATATTGTGTGTGTGACGTTTCGACGTAGTATTTATTTAGTCAGCCCCGCACGTATTGACCATGTCTTTCCTGTGGATTAGACCGACTAAGCTGTCAGAATGGTATAGGTGCTGGGCAAGCTTATTCCATATAAAATCCTGTTCCAGGCACTATAGCGTCCCGTAAGTAGGGGCATGAGTGATCACCAGTTGCCCCTGACGCTATATAAATCATCTACAATAGATGCAAAGGCCTATTTCTTTTTTTTTACTTACACAACACAACACAGACTCAAAACCAGAGCCAAAGATAGAGCCAGACAGAGCTTGTGGTAGGCATACTGGTTTACGAGGGTAAGTTTGATGAAAATCGTACAGAGATACTATATTAATATCTGTTTTTCAAGAATTACTGGCCTCTCAGCTCAGTTGGTAGTTCTGCCTTCTGCGCCTTAGGTCGTGGGTTCGATCCCCATTGAGAACAAATATTTGTGTGGTGAGCACAGATGTTTGTTTTCTGTCTGGGTTTTGTATATTGCATTCTAAAAATATATTAACAATAAAATGTATATAAGTATTCTATCAGCTGTCTGGTTCATACTCTTGTTAATTTGGGGTTAGATATCGTTGTGTGGATTGTCCACAATATTAAAAAAAAAAATTTTAGACAGCTTTCATCTTCATTCAGCAGCGGGTAAAAACGAGGTAAAAATAAAAAAGCCTTTTACAGTATATTTGTATTATATTCGTGGAGTAAAAAGAGTTTCTATAATATGTCGCCTTTTGTACATTCAACGATCGATATGTTCCTAGATATTTAAATAACAAACGAGAACCTACGTCACGCAAGATTTGACATGTCACCCCAACCTCTAGGGGTGGAAATATGGACCCTATTTCATAATGAAAGCACACACAAAAAAGGAGGATTAAGCAATCAAGGGTGGAATAGAATTTCGTGCTCAGAAATCGCGAAAAAACACTGGATGAGATATATTAAAAATTATTTGTTTAGTTATTTTTCTTCTGTTACACTCTCATTCTGTGCAGGTACATTCTTTTCAGAATCATCTGCAGCCTTATCCCACTGCTGGACATAGGACTTTCTATGTCTTTTCACACGATCTTGAACTACCCTCACTTATCTATGCCCTATGACTCTAGTCATAATAAGTATATGTGTAAAAGAAAGCCGTGTTATAGTTACACTATCTGCATCATGCACGCGTTACGTGGCACTTTAGTGCCACGAACTTGTTTCCCGTCACGCGTCCGAGAAAAATCGTGTCACTATAGTGCCACGATTTGCACGGCCGCCAAGCGTCCGTGGTACTGTAGTACCCAAAAAGTTCAAAATGAACTTTTCGAATTTCTGGTTGTACATTAACTGGCCTGACACCTGCCTCCATGAACTGCAGCCATAAAACGACGTGTTGCCAGTGAAAAAATATTTTAGAATGATTAAATTTGTAAAAAAGTGAAATTTTTCCGTGCGAAAAATGGCTGCGCAAGCGCAATTTCGTGAATTTTCTTTGTTTTGTTTTTGTTTATAATAAATTAATTGAGGGTTGTTTTGGGATTGTTATGCATGTATTTTTTCCTTGGAAATCAGGCTTGATGGTGATCTAAAAAGTTTTTCGTAAAAATAAGAATAGCCGACAAAATCTCAAAAATTGCAAGGTAGCGAAAAAAATCGTTTTAAAATGCTACCCGCCGCTGTTAAATGATTTCTTGTCGGAAAAAAATGTTCTACATGATACCCATACTCTTTTCTAATAGGAAGTGACTGAAATAAGGTAAACAAAGTAGTTTTTTGTTGGGAAAAAGACTTTTTAGTTTCTTTGGCATTAATTCGGGCATGCGCAAGCTTCCGGAAGCGACGTTTTCTGACGTTTCGGACGCGTGCGTAACGCTTTAGTCATTTCCCAGGTCCAGCAGTGGGACGCTCAAGTGGCTCCACCGATTTAGCTGAAAATTGGTGGGGAGCGAGCTTAGAACCAGGAAACGGACATGTGTTTCTATTTATTACCCAACAAAGTAACGAGAACGGGGCAAGTGAAGCCGCAGGCGACCGCTAGTTTCTTTTAAAAACTTTACGCAAAATTATGTCAATACAAATCTCAATTAATCAAAATAATAATAAATAGGGACATGCCTTTTTTATGTAAAAGGTAGGCAAACGAGCTTACGGCCCACCTGATGGTAAACGGTCACCGTTGAACATAGACACCAACAACACCAAGGGTGCTATCGTTGCGTTGCCTACCCTGAAAATACCTGCTTTCTTTCCATTTGCTTCACCATTTGGTCCATTGCAATAAACAAATAATGATTTGTCAGTCATTCAGTCCCGAAGGAATGCTTTTCCACCAATTTACGTAATAAAATTTGTTGGCAATTTGGCGGTAAAAGGTAAATACCAGCTCATTGTGCAATAAAACAAAATACTATCAAGATCTAACGAGATGTTTTACACCACAATTTTATTACATTTCACCGCTGAAGGTTTCGGCGTTCGACAAAATATTTACAAATTTTACGACCTTAAGGGGCAGATAAATAAAGTGAGGTCAATAAAAAGGTCATCTCCTTGGTTTATGTTTTTATGTTTAGTAGAAAATAATATGTTTAGCCCACCTTGTGGAATAAACGTTTACATAAACTGCTCGTAGACGAAGTAAAAAATCTTATTTACTTAAATCCGATGATCACTCAAGGAAGATGAGTAGGCCTACCACAAGCTCTGTCTGGCTCTGGTTTTGAGTCTGTGTGCTCAGCAGTGTATTATACTGTGTGTGACATTCCGACGTAGGATTTATTTAGCCAACACAAACACAGACTTAAAACCAGAGCCAGAGACCCAGCCAGGCAGAGCTTTTGGTAAGCCAAACCAAGTGTGGTGAAAGGATTTTAAGTGCGCCGCAAAGAGGCTCCTTACGTACACTTGACACATATTTTTGAACTTTTTATAGGTTCTACGATATGCCGGTTTCCTCACGATGTTTTCCTTTGCCCGTTTGAGAGTACTAGCATAGTGTAGTGTAAATACATTTTTGGGCAGAAAAACTTATTGGTACACGACTGGATTTGAACCCACGACCTTAGGATTGGAAGGTGGGGCCGCTACCACTAGGCCACCAGCAGTCACCAGCCAATTAGACGACGATGATGATGATAAAAGCACTGCATTGTTATTATCTAGGTAATTATGTTAAAAAAAATCTTTTTTTTTAATTTGTGTGCCCCTGACTATTTCCTAATGTCACAGGAGGCCGCTCTACGTTTCAGATTTCGCCATAGAGACACTGAATTTGTAAATAAAACTTGAAATACAAAATCTGACCTTCTCAAACTAAGTTCTCCAGTAGCAAACTAAAGTTTACCCCAAAACTACCCTTACTACAAATCTCCCAAGTTAAAGCAACCTTTATTAGGGTTAACTTAACTGTAACTTATTTTCCTTGAACCTTAGAGTTTAAAAGGTGAACCTTCGAGTTTTTAGGGCAAGTCAACGTAATTTAGAGCAGCATTTCTACCTGGGCAGGATTGAATATGTTTAAGTTAGAAGTAAGTTTGAGTAGGTAATGTTAGTGACTATCTTTGATGACGTTTTTTAGATAAAATAAAAATAAGATGGATAAATAAACATTTAGTGCCTCGTTATAAGCCTAGAACGACATTATTATACTTTAACATAAACTAAAGATACGAACACAAAGAGAGTAATTTCAGCTATCGTTGGAAGTAGGTACATCCAGCAGTATTTTTAAATTTAAACCTCTCGGTTAGTTGTTCACCGAAGAATTTAAAGCAATAAGTTACAAAAAAAGAGCAATTAAAAACATATAAAGAAAAATTAAAACGGCAGTCAGACCTAGATCCTTGAAAGCCTCTTCGTATTTTGTTATTGGTTTATCATAAGTAGTATTTTAAGGTCGCGTGGAACTGGCACCTAGACTCACCTAGCTTTAAGATGTTTCAAAGTGATTCTTGCAATCGTATTGAATAAAATTTTATTGAGGAAAATGCAACTGAGGCTGGCCGCTAAAGCGATGGGAAGATGAGCTCCCTAAGGAGTGGCGCAGATCATGTCTGAACCGCACCAAATGACAAACTCTGGAGGAGTCCTTCGCCCAAAGACAACCCGACCTATGTACTGCCGCGCCGGTGTATAATATAAAAATAAGAGGTGTAATTAGAGGACAAATATTTAGTAAGTAAGCTTAGTATAAGTACCACTAGCTCTGGTTCTGGCTTTGAGTCTGTGTGAGTTATGACCAATGTATTATACTGTATGTGTGACGTTTAGACGTAGGATTTATTTAGTCAACACTCACACAGACTTAAAACTAGAGCCAGACACAGAGCCAGGCAGAGCTTGTGGCAGGCTTACTGGTTTTTAAGGGCGGTGTAATACAGGCTTATTTTACTTTAATTATTTTAGTACTTTTACAAACTAAAACTATAAATAATTAAACCAATCCATTCGGAATAATTTAACCCTTCGGAAGTTGAATTGAATAATTCAAGTAAAACAATAATAACTTATTTCAATTAACTGAATTTCAAATTCGGCTTTTCATTAATCAAAATATCCTTTTACACCCTTACTATAATTTATCAATTGAATTAAAGGATTGAAAAGGTTCCAAATGAAACTGTTCATCAATTTTATCTGTCATTATATTATTCATAGGATTAGGGAAAAGTTTGAAGTTTAATAGGAGGACTTTTGTATAAGCTTCGTCCGGGGAAGTACACCATGATTTTTTAATGATTTTATAATCCTAATCACACTCGACGAATAACTCGAGACTGTTTGGCACTAACGCGACCGTGGTTCCTAACTTTTGGGACATTAAAAAATCTTTATAACCACCATGCCTATTTCTGTCGCCAAGTAGCGCTGCTGTTTTCAGTTTGAAGGGTGTGGTGTGGGTGCCAGTGAGATTACAGGCAGGGGTCAATTAGGGAAGGTAGAGGGTAGAGTTTAGGGGAGAAAAGCTTCTAGATTAGCACCCCGACAAGTGCAATTTCAAGTATAAAAATGTTGTTGAATTTAAGTTAAAAACAACACGCCCTTCGCCGTATCGCTTACGACCCCCGCAGGTTGCAAAATGTAACAAAATTGCTGTTTTTTCATGAGTTTGCCGTAGGAGGAAACCCTGCTACCTACATAAATAAAATAGGTTTTTTTTCACGTTGCTTCACGATTTTCATGATGATTACACGATTTTAGGATATTTGAAAAAAAAAAATATTGCAGACGTAGGTATGCAACTAGTTGATGGAACACCTGATGTTAAGTGGTAACCATCGCCTATAACAAAGCAATGCCTCAAAGGTTTCGTATGTCAGAAACGTGCCCTACGGTACACTGCCCTGCGTCCATCAACTTGAGGTACGCAGTTCAGCCTCACGTGACAGGTACACGATATACCTACCTACCTAGAAATAACAAAAAAAACGCTAAAAAGAGCCGAGAGCTGCAAAACTGTTCCTGACTCAGCTACTTGCCTTTAAAGCAACTGGCGCTGATCTTCCATCAGGACCACGCAGTATCTGGTAGATTTTTTTTTTTTTTCGGTTTTATAAATGAAATAATGTCAAAACTTCCGATACCAATCTTCACCATTCGGTCAATTAGATGGGAACGTTCTCGCTTCACTGTATTGACAATAATCTACAGAACAAAAAATATAGATAGGTTCCATTAAAAGCTTGTTCAATATTCACTTTCAAAGTTGAAACTGATAGAAACGGTGCATTTCTTTCTATCCGAGTTGAAACTAATTAAATCAGGTAGCTCTTTCTCTTTCTATCTCGAGTATCTTGAGTTATTTACTCAGTCAAACGCTTTTAGTCAAATGCAACGCTGCAATTTAAGTGCTTTATTTTGAATAGCATATAAGCGCTTTTTTTACGTGCTCATGGCTGTCGCCCTATTTGATAAGGGCGGTAATGGCCAAGTCCGTAGCCACGAAAGTTAGGGAAAAGTCATGCCCTCGATTTATAAGAAAACAATAACTGTATATTTTTTATTGTTTAATCTTTTACTTTTGACGGAAATGGATCCAATTGTTTATTTTTATAAAACCCTGTATAACATTGGATCAAACCATTGGATTAATACAACCAATGGATTCTGTTGCTCATTAGGATAAATCTTTGCAAATGAATGTTTTACTAAAAATGAATGGAAATAGCAAATTTTCACTATTTATATTTTTACACGGAAGAAAACTCACCACCTATTCAAACTTTCAAAGTAAAAGTAAAAAAAAATTGAAAAAAATACAGTAGGTGTTTTCTTAAAATCGAGGGCAAGACTCCTTTCACGACCTTTCCCCTTACTCTCGTGGCTTAGGACTTGGCCATCACCGCCCTTCTCAAAAAACAACCCTGTATAGAGCAGTTTTGACTGCTCTATACAGGGTTGTTTTTTCACCCTCTAGAACACTAATTCAATGTTTGCTCTTGTTGGGGATCGAACCCCATAGCCTATAGCGCATAAGGTTCCAACTTACCTGTAAAGTTTGATTGAACAAATGGCTAATTAACTGTGAATGTGGCAGCACCCGTGTGCTGCCATTTTGATTTATTGACGGAAGGTTATTCCCGCTGATAACAAAATGAATGAACCGGGATTTCAATACTTTTTTCACAATTATTAATTCAATGAGAGGCAGAGATTGATTGAGGACATAACCTTTGAAATCCGTCTAAATTTATTTATTTATTCAATGTTTATATTTGTTTATTTATTTAATCTTAGACTCACAGTTACAATATTGTTTATTTTAAGCTATTCGATGTATTATACATTAACCAATTCGAATTTACATTATGTAAGCAATAAAGTAAGTAGGTAAGTACAAAAACAGCAATAATATTATCTTTCTAAAGTTATGCCCGAACTAATTTAAATAGGTATAGGTACAGGTTATCAACTTAGCATGCAAAATTTGGTAGGTAGTATAAGTACCTAGTTTAGAAAATGAAAAATAAAATGATAGCCTTTATTGAGCCGCTTAAGGGCCAATTCTTCCATCTAAAAAGAAGATAGATTTATGTATTTATCTGGCAGATGTATAAAGATGTAAAATTTGCCCTAAGCCTGTTGCCATCTCTATTTGTCTACATGTAAGTGACAGTGACATGCTGCTAAAAGTGTCAGGCATTGAAAAATATCAGTTAAGGTGGCTCGATTTTCATACTGATTTATGGGCGATGAAAGTGTACATTGAATGAACTGTGCTAAGCCTTAATTTGGGGTAAACTATATTTGGTTAAATAAAACTGACGATGAACAGCAATAATAATAAACAACGAGAACCACATTTAAAATAGTTTTCAACGGAAATACAAACAAGTGCACCTCAAGATCAGGGCTCGCAAACTGTTGGCTCAAGTAAAACTGTTTTAGCTCAGGGGTGGAACACAGCATGTTCCGAAGTTCTTTGTCAACACTCGTGGGAAAACCTATCACTTTGGGGACGAATAGCAGGAGTTTGTTTTTTATTTAAACTATGTGTTTAAAATTCGTAGTAAATGTAGGCACAACATACAAAAAAGTGTGTTTGAAACCGTATGTCCAAATAATCAAGAAAACAGCAACTGTAAATTGTATAAAATCGGTTTAGACTAAAAGTAAGGGTTGTTTGTGTTTTTATAGGTTTTTTTTACTTCTTCCGGTGATACTTTAGGATAAGGTTATAAAAGATAACTTTTTTACAAGTTTTGGCAGTGCTTGTTTTTTAATAGCCTGCATATTAAATGTCATGAAGATTGTCGCTTACACCTCTATAATTTTATTTTATTAATTTAAAACTCGTCATGAGGCTACGTATTCGTTTGAGAAACTAGTGCTGATGTTCAAAACTGTTGATCCCCCCGAACGTGGCTCTTCAGGTGTGATCAACATTTCGTTGAAAATTTGTTTAGGACGTGCCATTGAAAAACGAGCTTTCAGAAAACAAGCCGACCTTTTTACGTTTGTAAATATGTATTTAAAAAAATTGTGTTCAATGCGGTGGTTATAAAAAAATCGACATTCCTACCAGAACTAGAAAATCAACGACATTGAATACTTAATCAACTCTGTTTTAGCGTTGTACCCATTTCATTGTGTTTCGTGCTATGTACTTTGGTTTAACAAACAACTCTGCATCATAATATTAGTTTACTGTTCCACTCACGAAATTAATATTAAATGCACTGAGGGTTTGCACAGCTTAGTTGGCTTTGTCTTCTGGCTGCAGGTCGTGGGTTGGATGCCCACTGAGCACTGATTGGCTAGTGGTATTAGCAATGCCTTTCAATCTTAAAGCCACGGGCTCAAAACCAGTTTTATTTTTTTTCTAGTGTACCAAAATTATATACACATTCTTAAGTTAATAAATGGTTATTAATCAAACTGTAGTTTTTTTATGCGTAACTCAGCTATTTTTGTAGATAATTTTTAATTTAAATAGCAAGCTTGTGTGGTTTCAAAGTTATTTGGTGGCCTTTTATTTGAATGTATCCACTCGGTATTTATCAATATATTGCTATTACAAAAAATAGTTTCGTTAAACCGTGTAATAACTTAAACGAAGTCATCAAGCTATTATACGGGGTTAAATCTGTTGCACTTACCTCGCGCGTAGCACTTACTTAAAGGTGAGCTGTATAATTTACCTCTTGGCCGTTATATAATTAAAAAATTGTAAAATGTCAACTCGCAAATTGGATAATGACATTCGAGTGCGGCGCGACTGCGAGCTACATTTAATTACGACTTGTTAACTCGGTCTCGCGGTGTTTTTAGATTTGCCTCGAATTAAATGCTCATTTACATTTAAAACGTCCGGGGATGAACTTGGTGTGAATTTAAATTAATTTCTTCCTGTTTTAGAACGTGGTGGCAACCCTATCAAAGATAAAAACTGTGACTACAGACGGACGTACTCGACGGGCATGAGTGGAAAATGCAATTGTCATAACGAACCAAGCCGTTTGTTGCCTGTTCTAGGCTTGGTTGCGTTAAAACTGGCACCTTGACTCGCCTAGCTTTAAGACGTTTCAAAGTTATCCATAGACATCATTGAATATATAAATATTTGATTTGATTAAGCAGATAAAACTGCTCGATGTAAAGTAATTATTAGCAATAAAATGCACACTTGGTTCGAAAGAATACTTGACACGATAAGAAGAAGCAGAAGCAATAAAACGAAATCTTCGTTTTGCAGTTAATAAATAAAATAAATAAATAAATAATAAATATTGTGGACAATTCACACAACACTACCCAGCCCCAAACTAAGCAGAGCTTGTAATATGGGAACCAGATAGCTGATATAATACTTGAATACATTTTTTTTTGTAAATACATACTTATAATACAATATAACACCCAGACAGAGAACAAACATTTATGTTCACCACACAAATATTTGTTCTCGGTGGGGATCGAACCCACGACCAACGGCGCAGAAGCCGTAGGCCGTAGGTTAATGGTACACTGAGATGTAAAAAAAAAACTTTTTTTTAATTTTTTCGAATGCCTCATGCCCAATTTTTGCACTAAATTGGTAGAATGATATCATGGCCAAAAGTACTTAAAAAATCATGTCTCCTTTTTAACGTCACTTCCCAAAGAAAACATAAAAGGCCGCGTTAACCCCAAAAGTGATTTAAGCACACACTGGCCGTTGGGCAATTTCCGTGAATCGGGCCTTTTGCCTCGGGGGACCCAACAGTTACTAAGTGGCTCCACACCTGACGGAGATTCCCGCTTTCATGTGAGATTAACTGGTGGTTGGAGATATTTGAAGAAATTCGGTCTGTTGACAGTCGAAGAGAAATGTATCAAAAATAAAAACCATTTACTCATTCTTAGAACTAAATCAATTGGATTCAATTAATTCAGTTCGATATGATTAAATTGCTGATGGTTCTAGATGGTGGAAAACAACACAAAATTCACAGACAACACACCCACACAACATTCTAAATGGGTATTGGGACTAGTCCAAAATTAAGCAGACCTTGCACTTTGGGAACCAGATAGATAATTATACTTATTTTATTTGTAAATACAGACTTAGAATACAATATAACACCCAGACTGTGAACAAAAATCTGCTGTGTTCATACGGCACAGTAGGCAGAGGTACTACCAACTGAGAGGCCAGTCAATAATAAAAAAAAGCAGCCAAGTGCGAGTCGGACTCGCCCATGAAGGGTTCCATAGCATCAAGTAACATAATATAAAGGTTCTTGTAGTTCATCGAAAGGTAAATTGCGGTTTACGATTTATGACGTATAAAAAAAAAACTACTGACTAGATCTCGTTCAAACCAAATATCGTTGAAAGTTTGCATAGTAATGTACAACATATATTTTTTTTAGTTTTATCATTCCCTTATTTTAGAAGTTAGAGGGGGGGGACCAACTTTTTTCAACTTTGGAAGTGTCTCTCGCGCAAACTATTCAGTTTAGAAAAAAACTATATTAGAAACCTCAACATCATTTTTGAAGACCTATTCATAGATACCCCACACGTATGGGTTCGATGAAAAAAATTTTTTTGAGTTTCAGTTTCAAGTATGGGGACCCCCAAAATTTATAGTTTTTTTTCTATTTTTGTGTAAAAATCTTAATGCGGTTTACAGAATACATCTACTCGCCAAGTTTCATCAGTGTAGCTCTTATGGTTTCGGAGAAAAATGGCTGTGACACGGTCGGACAGACAGACAGACAGACAGACAGACAGACAGACATGACGAATCTATAAGGGTTCCGTTTTTGCCATTTGGCTACGGAACCCTAACAATATGAATGCAAAATCGCAACACAAAAAAATGGTCTACGCAATTTTTTATCGAAATATTGAGAGTGAAGTATAGATTCCGAACGGTAATGTACAATAACAATATGAATAATTAAGATGATCATAATTAACATTATCTACTTACAAAGCCTAATTACACAGCAATTCTCTAGAGCCTCACTTATCATCTTGTTCACCTTAAATTCATATCAATTCTCATATCTCATTTATATCAATAAGATCTATTGAATATTTAGATACCTATAAGTATTTACATATAACTAAAATAATAAAATACTATATAATTTAGATTAAATTTATGTTAAATAAAATAAACATCTCAGCACAGAACCGCACTGAGTGGAGGGGATTAGGGGAGGCCTTTGCCCAGCAGTGGGACATAGAAGGCTCATAATAATAATAATAAAAAATAGGGGGAGGTTTTTAATTTGGCGGTTTTTAAGGTCCCGTAGCCAAGCCAAGAAATGGCAAAAACGGAAGCTTTTTTAGATTCGTCATGTCTGACTGTCTATTTGTCCGTCCTTAGGTCACAGCCACTTTTTTCCGAAACTGTAAAAGCTATACCGATGAAACTTGGTAAGTAGATGTATTCTGTGAACCGCATTACAATTTAAACACAAAAATAGAAAAAAAAACAATAAATTTTGGGGGTCCACATTCTTAATTATCATAACCTCAACACACCCACACATATACACGCCCTCTCTAGATCACTAGACAACTGTTTCTTGTGTATTTTGTACATTTTGTAAATATTTGTTTATTAATTGTAAGTTTCTTTTCTTTGTGTAAATAAAAGTAGATTTTGCCGAAAGGTACCTAGTATCTATTTTGATATATCTTCGATATTAGCAATCAGTCAGCGTGATGTGAGTTATTAGCGAGTAAGGGGCGGAGATAGGTTCTTAATAGTAGGTTACCGGTTGACAGCCTGACTGATCTCTCATCAAGCTACTATCCCTTATCTAAGCACTTTTATCGTAATGTATAAAACTACGTTACTTACTGACTGACTATGCAAAACCTAGAGCCCTCCTATTATACGTATAGGGCACTTCTTCTTCTTATCGTGTTACTGATTTTTTTCTAACCAAGTGTGGTGAAAGGATTTCAGTGCGCCTCAAATAGGCTCACTTGTATAGGGCACTGAAAAAGGAAATACAGATTATTTTACCAAAGAGGTGAAAACCTAGAAATATTAAATTTTGAGGTTTATACAGTGTGTAAATAAAAAAAATAAAAAAATATTATTATATTATTTAAATTAAATATTTATATTAAAAAGTTATTAGTGTTCATAATGATAAGTTGAACAGCGAATCGTTTATGGAAGAACCTCTCCAAATATGATATGAATAGTTCGGTAGTAGTCTGGTAACACCCTGTATAGTTTCAGTTTTTCAACCCCTAGGGTACAGCAGGAGTTGAAGTTTGTATATTATTATGGAAAAAGCTTTATGCGAGTGAAGTCACATGAAATTGCACTACGAAAAACGCACGTTAGCGTCTATATGATGATTTATAGCATCAATAGTAATGTCTGGAACACTTTTTCTGGCGCGGGAAGTCGGTGGATGGAAAGAGCTTAGATATCAGAATCATAGGCCTAGCTTTAAGACGTTTCAAAGTGATTCTTGTCCTACTGAATAAATACACTTTTGATTTAATTTTGATTTGATTTGAACCGTTCTTCCTGGAAATGTGAAGATGCCTATGTCCAGCAGCAGACTTCTTCAGGATAATGATGATGATCGATATCTTTCAAGTAGATTATTTACATAGCTCATTCTTGCATAATACTCATGCCATGCGCAATGCAACGGGGATGGTGGTATGTACTATCAATTAAGGAATGTGTTTACTTGTCAATTTAGATGATTCCCCTGAGACTTGCATATTGCTTTGTTGTACTAGAACTGTAGGCATACCACAAGCTCTGTCTGGCTTTATCTCTGACTCTGGTTTTGAGTCTGTGTGAGTATTGATTAAATAAATCCTACGTTGAAACGTCACACACACAGTCACTGGTGAGCACTCACACAAACTCAAAACTAGAGCCAGAGACAGAACCAGACAGACTGTTTGATTTTGGTTTGGGATTTCAGTACAATATAATTAAAACCGACTCAATATTTCGACGACCACGAACGGTTTGAAATTATGTATTATAATATAAGCAAATAGCATTGTACGTACAACAATGTACGTAGAATACTGACAAGATCTCATCATTTTTTTTTTCAAATATTTATTTTTCAAACTGAAATGGGAATCCACAGAGGGTAAAAGATGTCGCGGCGTGAATAAAAAAAAACTTTTTATTTTTCTTACAATTTCTTAAAATAAATTTAATGTGAATACGCTGGTGAGACGACCTACACCGAGTGAATGGACTGAGTATCGAGGGGAGTGAAAAAGAGGAGACGTTTGCCCAGCAGTGGGACAGTATCGGTTCGAGAAAAAAAACCCAAACCCAGTTTTTAACTACATCCGGCCAGAGTAGTGCATGAGCAATGAGTGTAAAAATTGGTGCTATGTTCAAAACATAAATGTTACTTCAGTTCGTCCTATTTCAGTTGAATTTAATACATCCTATAATTGGAAAAGCTAACGCCATCCTGCTGGCCTACCACGAGCTCCATATGGTTATGGTTATGGCTGTCAAAATTGTGTCAACAGTGTCAACACATTCAAACCCAAGAAGAAAATGAATGTGTGGTTCAGCCTATCTATGCACAATTTGACAGCCACAGCCATAACCATATGAAGCTCATGGTAGGCCAGCTGGACACTGGAAAAATATGACTAATGTATAGTAAAATTAGGAATATTACAGATAAATCTAGGTGCCAGTTTCACTTGCCAAGCCTAGAATAATACGGAGTGAAATACGGACCAACAAACGTCCCTATTTATTTTATTGAATAAAAGACAAAGTCTCGTAGCATTCTACGAGTTAGCTACAGCACGCTACGGCGTAGGCCATCTACGCTGCCGTAGCTAGCAGCTTATGAAACTTGCAAGTATTATAATAACAAATTCAAATTCAAAAATGTTCTTCATTCAGTTGTTCTTTGAAACGTCTTAAAGCTAGGTGGTCTAGGTGTCAGTTACACGTCACCAAGCTTAGTAAAACCGGAAAAAAACAGGACTAGTTGTAGTTTTGGATGAGCCATAGCAGACGGGGGGCCTTTATCTTTTAGCAAATAAATAGTCATCAACATCAGCTTGCAGAAGTCCACTGGTGAACAAGGGTCTCCCTTACGCATTTCGGTGAACTATTTTGAGCTTTCCCCACCAACGCTTTTCCCAAATACATACTTTGTTGCATGTTATCATCATTATGTTGCATAGCTATCGGTATTGTAATTTCACAACATTTTGTTATAACAATGTTGCTAACTTCATCGCCGACGTGAGGTTATCAAAACGGTGGAAATCTCCAATGAGTATGCGAACTGGCAGCCCCCGGCTGAAACTGTGTGGGAACTCAACTGAAAACTACTGAAAAGTTTCAGAGAAAAACAAAAATATTAAGCTTATTCGTAATTGGTTGGCCTTGTGTAGTTGGCATTACAATTTCATGGGTTTTGCAGAGCACATTATCATAGAACTTTTTAAAATTTCTAAAAAAAAAACATAAAATAATGAAAATTATTTGTGAGTAAGTTAAACTTAATAGTTTTGTTTAAATTCTTTTAGTATTCATGTTTTTTGAAGAAATCTATTTTCTCAAAAATTAATGATTACTTATTTCAACTCTAGACAGCTTATTTCTATGAAGCCTTGCATACTTCAGCTAAGCTTTCTGCGGTGTCGATCAGTGAAACGCTGTCATACTTGACAGCTTTTTACAGATCACCACCGTAGAACGCTAAGATTTGCGCAAGACTTAAATAAAGCCGTTTTTTGCCCTCAAAGTAATCGAAAAAACTTACCCCGAATAGCTAAAGTAACAATGTTTACGAGTATTGATGTCATGAGATAAAATACTCCTACTTACACACACAGAATGCGACACATTTTATTCTCGCCTCGGCCTTATCGCTGACGCGATCGTTGTTTAGTTTTGGTTGTAGTGTAGCTATTCTAGAAAGGTCGATGTGATAGTGTCTCTTTGAAGTAATGGAAAGTATTTTTGTAATAGGCCTGAGACTAGGTATTTTATTTAAGTATACTTTAGGCAAAAGTATTTGCTACGGAAAATATCTGCCTAGTGGGAAAAAGAATCTATGTATTTGGTGTTTATTTAGAATAATACTAAGTACATATTATGTATAATTGAGCTTCTGTTTTCCATCTTATATAGGTACCTTTAAACGAGAAAATCTTGTATATATATATATATATATATATTTAGGATCTCGGAAACTGCACCAACGATTTTCACGAAATTTAGTATACAGGGGTTTTCGGGGGCGATAAATTGATCTAGCTAGGATTCATTTTAAGAAAATGATTATTTCTTTCCGAGTTAAATAATTAAACATAAACTGAATATGTGACTGCTCCTGCCATCTATTGATTGTGAGCAACTAACTGCAAGCATGTCTAGCAGATGGCGTTGTTCAGTAAGAATAAACCAGTAAAGATGATAATATGACTCTTATGATTTCTCAAAAATACAAATTAACGAAAAAAATTCCGAGCGAAGCTCGGTTACCAACTGCTAGTCTATATTTATAAAAGAAAGTCGTGTTAGTTACACCACTTATAACTCAAGAACGGCTGAACCGATTTGGCTGAAAATTGGTTGGGAGGTAGCTTAGAACCAGGAGAAGGACATAGGACTTTTTATCTCGAAAAAGTAACGGGAACGGGGTGTTACGGGAACGGGCGAGCAAAGCCGCGGGCGGCCACTAGTACAGTATAAATACATGTATTTGATACCTTTATCCAGAATTTCCTAAAGGTTTGATCTGAAAACCAGCTCACAGTAACAAATCCATAAATACATAACATTAATAAATATTTCGAGCTGATATTAAAATCAAAGGTGCAGTCCGCGCTCCAGTGGAACCGATCCGATACATTTCCATTGATTCGGAATGTAATATGGAATGTGAGTCAGCTTTCAAATGCGCTTTTAAAGTAATACGAATAAGGAATAATACATCGAGAGCACTGGTGGTGTAGTGGTAGCGGCCCCGTCTTCCGATCCTAAGGTCGTGGGTTCAAATCCAGTCGTGTACTGGACTGGACTCAAAATCAGAGCTCAAAACCAGAGCTAGAGACAGAGCCAGACAGAGCTTGTGGTAGGCCTACCATGAGCTCTGTCTGGCTCTGTCTCTGGTTCTGATTTTGTGTCTGTGTGAGTGATGACTAAATAAATCCTTCGTCAAAACGTCACACACAATATAATGCACTGGTGAGCACTCACACGGACTCAAAACCAGAGCCAGACAGAGTTCATGGTAGGCCTTCAGAAAGTTATACCTTTAAAAAAACCTTAGTTATAATTTGTTATTTTTTTTCATTTTCAGGACTTTTGTATAAAAAAATGCCAATATTTTTATCATATGCAAACAAAAAAACTAATTCCAATCCGACTAATCCCGGCTGACCCTGAAATTTGGTACAAAATATTCATGAGAAATACCTAACACTCTGGCTTCCACAGTTACCACAGACTGCAGTAGGTATACTTATTGGCGACTCATGCATTAGCTTATTGATTGAGTGAGGTAAAAAATAATGTACTATAGCGTCCCGCAAGTAGGGGCACGATTAAAAAAACAGCGCTATATAAGTCATCTAGCAAAGGTTTATTTACTTTATTGTTTTGAGTTCACAATAATTACTTTGAACTTCAACTACTGTATCGCACTTTCTGTGATACCGGTTCATTCCGGTTTGCATTTGTCCAACATAACCACTGCCAATATCTAGTTTAAACTAGATTGCATCGGATTGTTGTCTAATGTACAGGCAACGACAAAATTAAACCAACGTTTTTCATGTTTTTTTTTCACAGCAGTAATGCAAGCATCAGTTGATGGAGGCAGAGTGGCGCATCGTAGGGCACGTTTTTGATGTGCGTGACCTACTAGGCAATACTTAGGCGATTGTTACCACTTAAAATCAAGCGGGCCATATTATGCTTGTTCCATCAGCCAGTAGTATAAAAAATATAAGTAAGGCCATTGTAATGCCCGAGCGGGGCTCATGTTCTGGACGCTATTACCCCCTAAGACCTATAATACACATGAAACAATGAATAAATGAATATGAATATATTTTTTTTCAGTTAAAACTGAAGAGAAAAAATTGAATGAAATTGACAATATACTTTTTTCCCGCTCACTGTATTGTCAGTGGTCTTCGTTATCTGTGGTCCGTAGGCATGTTTGTGGATGTTGGAACTATCTTCATGAGGATATGAATCTTAAAAAATAAATCGAACCACACTATTTCAGTAGAAGGGGGTATAGATCTTCGAGTCTATAAACTTAAAGGATAGTCAGATGTATGTCGGCATTTGGCACATGCTTTATTAATAACTGACCTCTCCAATCTCAATGGGAAAATTGCTAAATCATGATTTATGTACGGTCAAAGGGTATTGTCGAGTTCCCAGCTTACCTTAAGCCCTCAATTCAAGTACTAAGGCTGAAGTATCTTTAGGTATCTGTACGTAAATTAAGGGACAGACTGCCGTGATGACCTCATAACTCCCACACTTTTTTTGACCTTTTGAAAGATTTAAAACCACTGAACTGATTTATCGAAAATCGTGAGCAACTAACGTGAGAACTATCTTGTGTGCCAAACGATTGCACGCAGTTTAGATCAACAATAACTTTGAACACTAGTTTTTGTACAACAACTAATTACCACCACCAATTAGAATAACTTCTATGTAGTAATACGTGCTAGGATCAAAATTATGTTAAACTGTGTGTAATCGATATAACTTTTCATGGATTTTAAACACTATTTTTATGAACAACGGGATATTTACCATGATTGAGTTTTGTGAGTTTTGACTCCCGATATTTGGGCACAGGGCATGCACCATGATCACGGGTCGAAGAAGTTCACGAGTAAAAGAAATGTCATTTGCTTTATTCATGGTAAATATACCGTTGTTTATAAAAATTGTGTGTTTTTGTTTTGCCCGAAAATATAATACATAATTAAGTAAAATAAAATAAAATAAAATTACATTTTATAAGAAACTAGAAAATTTTATAATGAACTCTGTTTTCCACCTGTAGGTATTACAGGGAGAAAACAGAGTTCAGATCACCAACCGCAAGCAATGTGCCCAAAAGGCTGGCAACATTACCTCTTTGAATAGCTAAGCTAATTCTTTGCCCTAGGTAAGCGCCAGCCCTTTGGTCACCAGTCTATTATATATAGTCTAAGATCCCTAGAAGAAGGACCTTCACCGAGCTGGTTATTTAATGAAACGTATTTTATATATAATTAAACATGCCAATAAATATATTCTATATGGGTTGCCTATCAAATTTCAGTCCAGGATAATTATGATTAATTAATAATTAAAAAAAAAATATTTGAACTTTTCACTGGTTTGTTTATTAAACAAATTCTATACCAATCGAAAGTATAGACCCCAGTATTTTTATTCAATAAACATACCGGTGCAAAATGTTAGTATCGATTTTCCTGTTTATACCTGGCTACCCGAGAGTTGTGACCGGAAAAAAATAGGCAACCTAACGTTTGCATATTCTATGGGGTCTATACTTTCGATTGGTATAGAATTTGTCTACTAAACAAACCGGTGGAAAGTTAAAAAAACATTATATTTTTTTTAATTATTAATTAATCATATCCTGGACTGAAATTTGATAGGCAACCCATATAGAATATATTTATTGGCATTTTGAATTAAATATAAAATACGTTTAATTAAATAACCAGCTCGGTGAAGGTCCTTCTTCTAGGGATCCTATACTAATAGCTATATGCTTACGATTTGCGTTAAATCAGTTCAGTGATTTTTAATCTTTCAAAAGGTTAAAGTGTGCGAATGAAAAGTTGCTTAACGGTTTCATCGTCATAAGCAAATATGCGTTCGGGAAACTACGCCACATCTTCTCGTCGCAGATACCGCAGAGCCTCAAGACAAAAGTCTTAAATCAGTGCGTGTTGCCAGTGATGACTTATGGAACTGAGACGTGGTCGCTAACTATAGGCCTCGTGCACAAGCTCAAAGTCGCGCAACGAGCTATGGAGAGACCTATGCTGGGAGTTTCACTACGTGATAGAATTAGAAATGAGGATATCCGTAGAAGAACCAAGGTCACCGACATAGCTTGTAGAGTTAGTAAGTTGAAGTGGCAATGGGCAGGCCATATAGCTCGAAGAACTGACAACCGTTGGGGAATAAAGAAGGTTCTCGAATGGCGACCACGAACCGGAAGACGAAGCGTAGGGCGCCCACCCACCAGATGGACCGACGACGTTGTTAAGATCGCGGGAAGTCGATGGATGGAAAGGGGGCTCAGAATCGTTCTTCCTGGAAATGTGTAGGGGAGGCCTATGTCCAGCAGTGGACTTCTTAAGGCTGATAATGATGATGATGATGAAGCAAATATGGCCTTTAGCTGGCATCTAATTACTACAGGTAGGTAATTTATTTTCTTTCAAGTTTCCAAATAATAAGGAATCTTTTGATTATTTTTATCTTTGATTTAAAAACATTGTGATGTTACTTGCATATGATTGCTCGGGGCATCTTTTTAGCTTGTTAATTAATTTAATATATAAAAGCAGAATAACTTTTTTAAATGACTAGTTATCCGCCCCGGCTGCGCACGGGTGGAAAAAGTCAAAGGCAGGCAATCACATTTGAACCTGCTTTTTCCTAAGTGATATCCGTGGAAAGTCGGGGCGGATCGCTAGTAATAATTATAGCCTATGTTAATAGGAACTCAAAGGCAGTTAAACTTTCTAGTGGCGCAAATATTTTTTGAATTTGGTTTAGTAGAGAGCGCTGGTGGCCTAATGGTAGCAGCCCCGCCTTCCGATTCTAAGGTCGTGGGTTCAAATCCAGTCGTGTACCAATGAGTTTTTCTGCCCAAAAAATTATGTACACTATGCCAGTGCTCTCAAACGGTGAAGGAAAACATCGTGAGGAAACCGGCATATCGTAGAACCTAAAAAGTTCAAAAATATCTGTCAAGTGCCCGAAAGTAGCCTCTTTGTGGCGCACTTAAAATCCTTTCACCACGCTAGGTTCGAAAGAATCATTGGTTTAGTAGTTTTTGAGTTTATTCGTTACAAACATACAAAACTTCCCTCTTTTTAATATTAGTAAGATAATGGCTGTTTTGTTCCTCCTAAACTTGTAACTTTTAGGAGACACTTTGACCCTACCCATTTACTTCCATTTCTGATAGATTTCATGACAGTTTCAGTTTCAATAGCGGACGTTATAACTTTGAAAGGCTAGGATGAAGCAAACTCACTTGATTGCAAATTTATGGCGAAGCGTTGTTTGTCCCAAGCTTAGAAATAGTATAAGTTTGAAGGACTTGTGCCAGATTTCATTACCACAGACCAGAGATTTTCGGACGTTTCAGAAACCTATCGGCCTGTAACAAAATGTATGGGACATTTTGTTCCCGTTACCGTTACTTTTTGACGTGACAACGTCTTATAGTTCGATGGAGCCGGCTGCACGCACGAAAAAACATGACTCATGCGGCGTTATCTCGCTCGGAGGCGTTCCAAAGTGCAAGCGAGAGCGCGGAACGAGCGACAAAGAGGCACAATCGGCCTCCGCGTTCGGCAGCGTTCGACATCTGTGTATTTTCTTATGACGTTACGTTCAACTATCGTAAGTAAACCGACTTTACAGACAACGGATTTTTTTTGGAACAAAAAGTATCCTATGTCCGTCTCCTAGTTGTAAGCTATCTCCCCACCATCTTTTTCACTGAAATCTATAAGTACTAATATTACTAGTAGTTCGCTCCGAACTGAGATCTCGTGATGCGATCCAAATGCTCTGAAAAGTTAGGTACGTAGGTACCTAAATAAATACTTAATCAGAAAAAATGTGTCACCATCACGCATTGTGTTTTATCTACTTTGAGAAGGATTTCGGTCCACATTTACTGTTTGACCTTGCCTCTGACTATCCCTCACTAACATTGTATGGTAAACAAGGTTTAACTCTATTGGCCAATTGGTTGAAGACTGACTTTGGTTCCATCATCAGGCCTCTTCCACCATTTTATGACAGCTGAGTACCTCCTTAATTTATTTCGAGAAAAAAAAATAAGAAAAAGTACAAAAGTGACCGACCAGTAGAAAAACCTTGATGTCAACGAAATTCTTAGAGATGGGAGCTCTCGGATCGTTGGTTATCTTAATTTAACCTTTTATTTTATATAGCAAAAAATGAGTGTCTTAGGAAAAAAGTAAAAACTGTTTTGGAATGTCCAAACAATGTTCTTTCATATGACATGTAACTTTATTTTTTTGTGTCACTTTTATTATTTTTGCACCCTTAAAGAACCCCATATCTTAATAACCCCTCATTCGATTTTACTCATATACTTACCAGTAAATTTCTCAAGTACAGGCTACCTTCTTATCAAATTTCATGCAGATCGGATCAATGGTTCGAAAGTTATCGTCGGACAAACATACATACATACGTACATAAAATGCTAAAATGCCCAAGTTGTTTGTAAGATCTTCGTTCGCTTCGCTCACTCGATCAATAAAGCTGAAGCGTTTGATTGTTTGTTTAATTGAACGCTCTCATCCTAGCCAACCATCTTATTATTCGCTTCTCTCCATCCAAAGGTTGTCTGGAAAAGATCGCTCTTCAGCGATAAGACCGCCTATTGTATATTAGTATGTTTTAAATTATTGTTACTTGTTATTCCATAGTTCGTTTTAAGGTGTGCAATAAAAGAATTTTCTATTCTATTCTAATCTTGGGAACTGCTAAAGTAATATGGGGGTGGGTAATACTACCAATCAGATAAAAATGTTTACTTTAATGTTAAAACCCGCCGTATATTAAGTATATCTTAAAATGCTAAATAATACCTACCCACGTGCCCTACGTGTTATTTATCAAAATAACATTACTTAGCATAAATTTGTAGTCGTGTTCGCTATATGTTGAAAACAATGCCCAACATAACAATAACGTACCTACGTGGGATCTTTATCAGTAGGCCTACCACAAGCTCTGTCTGGCACTGTCTCTGGCTCTGGTTTTGAGTCTGTGTATTAGTGTATTATACTGTGTGTGTGACGTTTTGAGGTAGGATTTCTAGGTTTGAGGTAGGACAGAGCCAGACAGAACTTGTGGTAGGTCTACAGATATTCATACGTTTTGCGTGTAAATAGGTACATTTAAAAATTACTAGCAGACGCCCACGGCTTCGCCCGCGCGGTAGTTTAATTCCGTTCCTGGTATTTTGTAACCGACTTTAAATAAAAAGGAGGAGATTCTCAATCTGATTCTATTTTGTCAATGACTGTTATCGCATAACTTTGTAATTTATGAGCTGATTCATAAAATTTATTTTATTAATTATAAAGGTTCTTCTAGATTGGTCCCATAGAAATTTTATAAAAATCGGTTTAGCAGTTTTGCCATGAAGTCAGTTTATGTAGTTTTGAAACTTATTCTAGAACAAAAAGTAGCCCATAATTATATTTAAATCTAAGTTGAAATTTATTATTGTTCCAAACATCTAAATCGGTTCAATGGTTAGAACGTTATTGACCCACAAACACCGTAACTTTTAATTTTTTATTAATAGTAGTACACTTAGTTACACGATAGAATAAATTATAGATTATAGAATACTAATATTTTGTTTATCTAATGGTATAAATTAAACTAAATTAGAAAGTTCACAGAGTATTCAGTATTTTTTGTATCTTATACAATTTTTAAATTGTTGTGTTTTTCAATAGAGCCACACCCAGCAAGCGCTATTAAGGTTGTTCGATTCCGATACAAACTGAATTTACACAACTATGGGCAAACAACCACTGTTCCACTGGACCACTGTTAAAGCCTATTAAAGCTATTTCAGTGTACATTAATACTTTATTTGCCCATAGTTGTGTAAATTAAGTTTGTATGGAAATCGTACCCCCTTAAGGTAGCCTACTTAGTAAAGCCGTTTTATGACACGCTTGTCAGATATGACAGCGATATTTGACAGCGTTTCTCTGATCGCCATCGCCATCGCCATAATATGTGCGCAGGCCTTGAAAAGTAATTTAGTGTCAAATCGACACGAAAAGAACAAGTAGGTAAAATGGACAGCAATCAGATTATTTTTCTTTCCTTTTGTTTCCAATAAAATAAAAGCGTTTGTTTAGGCAATAAAATAAACAGTACTTTATTCCATTTTTGTTTGTTTAGCACTCAAAGTCCCTTTTCAATGTTATTTGTACATTTTTATGCGTTATATAAACTATCTATTTGCTTTTAGATGAATTTATTAGTTTATAAGTTTGGTTACTATACTTATAGTTTCCAAGCTATACTCTTACCGGAGTCATGCATTTTTAAATATTATTGTGTAAAAATTGGTAGTTATGTGACTTTTCCCACTTATTTTCGTAACGGCTGAACCTAAAATTTATAGTTATTTTTGGCACTGATTTTAAACAGTTGAGTTATTTCCAGATCGTTTGCAACGGTCCGCAGATAGTTCAGCTATTTTCTATGTATTTTATACATTTGTTTGAATTTGTATTTATTGCAATTTCTTTTGTAAATAAATGCTTTAATTCTTTTTACATCGCTTGAAAACTTTGATGCAAAGTTGTGAGTACCTCAGCAAACGTCAGACAAGAGGAGAAATGACTAAGATACCGTCAAAATGTACCAAACGATGCTGAGTCTAACTTACTGTGACTTAACTTGTAATTTATGATGAACTAGCTACCACCCGCGGCTTAGCTTGCGTGATAACCTGCATTATGACAGCGATACCAAAATTTGTGTTGGAATCAAAACTTTAATTCATTTTTACAGTCTGTCATACAAAACTTTTAGATAGCTTACCTATATAACCAAGTTTTAATGTACCATGTTAATAACCTAAAAAATATGGCTGATATTCCAATAAATATCATCAAAGTTTGGATTCTTATCCAAATTTTGGTAAAACGATAAAAAAATATCACAATTTTATGCCACTTAGAGAGACGAATAAAAAAAATATATTGTAGACAAACCACACAACACTATCTAGCCCCAAATTAAGCCGAGCTGAAAAATAAACAGGTTAGGGGAGGCTTACATCCCGTAGAGGCAAATCTCCAAAGGTGCTGGATGATAATTAAGAAAACCGAATAATTGAGAATAGTTTTAAAATAGTTTAGTTTATTTCAAATGTGTGTTGAATAAGTAGTAAAGGTTTTTTTTTATTTTTATATGCTTACAGTCGTCATAGTCCTATTATAACAATATTTCTATCTTTACTTTGGACTCGTCAAAATTATGAAATGAAATGAAATAAAATGTTTTTTTTTTTTAAACAAACACAAACATTAATAATAAATAGTATTGCTGAGTGGCGTTAGTAACTCGTCATAGTTTAGAAAATGTAGTTTAAAGTAGAATAAAAATAATTTTAGCTGTAAAGGGGTTTTATTTTTATTCTATATTTAATTTTATTTGTTCAATGTCTCTAAAGACTGGTGCCACCATCTCAAAGTAACGCTAACAGTCGCCATATAAAAATATTTCCATCTCTTCTTCGAACTCATAAAAAAAGATAAAAACATGTTTATCTAGACCCTGGTCATAAATTGGTCTAGTCCTTACGCCATAATTGAGTCACAAACAGACAAATATCTAAACTTTAGCCATAAAACACCAAAAACATCATCATATTTATTACTGGACTGGCCTCTTAGTTCAGTTGGTAGTAGCTCTGCATCCTGCGCCGTAGGTCGTGGGTTCGATCCCTGCCAAGAACAAATATTTGCGCGGTGAGCACAGATGTTTGTTCTGTGTCCGGGCGTTATATTATATTCTCATTATGTATTTAATAGAAACTTTAATAAGTAGTTTATCAGCTATCTGGTACTCTTAGTACAAGCTCTGCTTAATTTGGGGCTTGGTTAATTCTTAGACAGCAATGACTATGTCTAAGAATTAACCAAGTTTGATAGAGCCATATGCATACCTAAACTCAATATGAAAGTCAGTATATTTCAGACATAACCTCGTAATTAATAATAGCTGTAAGATATGATAAAAAGCCTCAATAAAAAAGTCAATAAAACCTTATTATTGTTAAATCGTTCAACTTTTTATACATTTATTACTTGTCATAACTTGACATTCAATTTCCGAAAAGTAAATTAGATTCACGATTACCTACTTAAGGACACCTATAATAATATTACGATCATGTATAAAAATATATAATATGTAGCGAGTTTCAAACAAATATAAACATATGGAACCACACTTTGTCACTGCTGTCAACCAGAAAAAGACATTATTTTGGCGTGAACGAACATCTGTCAAACTAATGTAATTTTCATAATGGTCCTATAGCAGTCATTTAGTTTAGTAAACCGCTAAGTACGTTGTCGATTCTTTTTCTGTCATTTTAGGAAGTCACATAGCTTTTTTAGTTTAATTGTTTTCTGAAGCGTCTGGATAAATCGATCTTTGTTACTCTTTCACGTAAAAACTTCTGAATGGATGTTAATGAAACTTCACAAAAATATAGCTTATACATCAGAATAACACTTAGACTACAATTTATAAAGATATTGTAGCGGAGAACGGATATACTTAAGTAACGGAAACGGAGCGAGTGAAGCCGCGAGTGGCCGCTTAGTTAATACTAATTAGAAGCGACCCAAGACTCTTTCTAGATTGCTAAGTATGCTGACTGGCACAACGAAAAGTGGTGGTTTTATGTGGGTATATGTAGTCGAACCCATAGGGTTTTAACTAAATTACTTATTGATAGCATCCGGTTTGAGAAATGGTTTACTAAGTAATCTTTCAGTCATCATCATGTTCCTGTCCTTATTATCCCACTTTATGTGGGGTCGGTACAACATGGTCTCCTCTTAAGAGGCCGGCTGAGGGCGAATTTTCATACAAACGTAATACCAAAATTATTACTAGTTTAGGCAGATTTTCACTACCTATATTATTGTAATAACTGTATTCGTATAGTATTTATCTAGGTTCCTGAACAGTTTAAAATTACTTACCTCAAATTAAATAAACACCAATCGCATTTTACACATTTTTTTCATTGCAAAATGTGATTGGCGTTAATTTCATTTGAGGTAAGTAATTTAATAGAAAAACTGTTCAAGAACCTAGATAGATACTATACAAATACAATATTTACAAAAATATGGTGAAAATCAGCTTAAATTAATAATCATTTTGATATAACGTTTTTATGAAAATTCCTCCTCCGCGGGCCCCTTAAGGCCTAAGCACATGTAGACAATGGCGATCAGCTGTCAAATTAACAGCGATATTTGACAGCGTTTCACTGATCGCCATCGCCATCGCCTAGATGTGCGCGCCTTTATACAAATAATTTATCGTGAAAATTTAAGTATAACAACTCACCGAATATTTAGGATTTAGATACCTTTAATAATAATAAATCTTTTTTATTCAAAGAAACTTACAATTAAACAAATATTTACAAAATGTACAAAATACACAAGAAACAGTTGAGCTATCTGCAGATCGTTACAAACGATAATAAATTGTGTAAGGCAATATATTTTGACGAAACAAAAATGTTGGCTGCTAGATATTACCTATTATCTTTGTAGCGAACAATGATAACTACAATAAAAAAATACCAATAAAAACCAACATACTTACAAATAAGCAACGTAAATAAAACTTTGGAGTAGATACAAATTCAAATGACGTGTTCAATCAAACCAGCCACTTCGAGTGTTTTTTCTTTTTTTTTTTGGCGTCGCATCACTTCGAGTGTTATTTTTATATCCCAGTCTTTGTGTTTTTTTTACCCCATTCGTGCCACTTAGGCAAAGGTCTCCTCAATCCTTTTAACCACCTATACACCACTATTTTGTAACTACAAAAAAAAATAGGGTAATGTAGTAGGGGTAGAACATTATGAATGTGCAATCAGAATTTTTAGTTTCGATAATATGACAAAGTTATTAAATGTTAAAATTTTCAGAAATCCTGCATAAAATTATGGACATAATATTAGTAACGTTAGTACTAGAGAGAAAAAAATTTAAGCAGTTCGGTTCCGCTTGGTATTTAGAGTTTATGAATGAAATGATTTTTGCTTGTTGAATCATTTCTCAATATTTAACTAAAAATTGTGGTTATTTAAAAAAAAAAATATGACTTAAATTTTATTTTTCGTGGATGTGTTCAGTATCAGCAGCCAATATCGGATTTTTTTTTGTACTTACAAAATAGTGGTGTATATTTTGCCGTTTTCTACCATCCTCTTTGGTCATCGTCGAGAATATTCCTTTAACCCATTGCTATTATCTAGTTGTGCCTACCAGATACATAAGTACGTATAATATATATTATACTACTACAAATAAATACATACTGAATCTATTGCTCGGGTATTTATCGCGTTATTTACCTTATTTTATTTATTTTCCCGACGTGTGGCTATGTTGCAATAGCCGTGGCCGCGGGCGGGTTCACATTATGATCGCGAAAATTTAAAAAGTACTAACTTAATACATTTTCTTTTGTAACGCTTTGCAACGTTTCTAAGTAATCTTTTTTTTGAAAAAGCGTTTCGATTATATTTTTTACCTGTTGTTTCGTCTCTATAATATCAATAGGTATATAGGCCCTACATTTTGATCGACCTAATACCGTTTTGATTGAATGCGTGCTCGCCCGTAAATTCTCATTGGGATAGTAAAGGTTACTGAATAAAAAAAGTAGCCTCTTTTTATTTTATAACTCACTTCAATAAGTTATTTTTTTTAATGCCAAGCAAACGGACTCTGAGCCACACACAGAGTTTATTTTTCAATTCAGGTAGGCAGGTAAGCCTTCTATAGCCGCGTTGAACTGGCACCTGAACTCGCCTAGCTTTAAAACGTTTCAACGTGGTCCTTGTTGGTGCAACAGAATAAACAAATTTTGAATTTAAATTTGACTGGACAATGTTCCGCTGGATATAAAATTTGTTAAGTCTGTATGTTGGTGTTTCGTCATGAACGGTATTTTTTTATACTGTGTTACAATAATATAAACAGGTTAATGCTAATACTTATGCACTTACTAATAACATAAATGAGTATTATTTTTGAATATTTTTGTTTGTAGGTATTTAAACTTTATCGTCCTTTTTCACACCTACTACCTAACTATTTTTGTCTATCTAGTAAGTAGTTGAATATGTAAGTAAAATCAGAATTACGTTTATTTCATTCAAAAAGATAAAAATGTTGGATTTTTTAAAATATTAATTTAAAAAGTTCTTATTATTTTTTAAATATAAAAAAAAACTTACCTTTACCGCAAGAAGAATAATGAAAGCTACGGCTAGGCACTCTGCATAACTTCCGAACGCAACTTCGTTCGAAATTGGAACGCGGCGCGCGGGAAAGTTGCTGAGGACTGATGCAAAGCGCGCGAAAACTCCGCTACTTACGCTGCAGCTCGGCCAATGAGGAGCCTCGTACGCCTCCGCCAAAATCGTCGAACCAATCGCAGCAAAGGTGACCCACTCAAAAACTTTAATAGGTTTTTCATGTTGACACTATTGAAATACGTTGAAGTCGCAGGAAAATTATCATTATCAGTTATTCATCGTATGAGTGTAGCTATTTGCTCGCGGTGAAGCTTTTGAAATCTACATCCTAATAATGAGTGGATTAGATAGATAAAATTGCAAAAAGGCCCCGCAAGCTGGAACATGGTGGTTGGATTAGAATTAGTTTGTAGGTAGGTACATACTTAGAATGTTGCCAAACATTTTCTTATTAAGTACTGTTTTTTATAATAACAATCCTCTTTTGTTATTTTATTTTTTAATTCTTTTTTTAATCCCAAAAAATTTAGATATTTTTCATAGTTATGAAATTGAAAATAAATTGAAATGTACCAGATCTGATGGTAGCCCTAGTTCCTAGGCAGATTAAGATAGGTACCTCCTACTTTAAACCTGCGTGGGTTGACGTTTTGCAAATGTCAGTTCCAATTAGGTAGGACCTGGGTAGGACCGTTTGGTATAAGTAGATGAGATGTAAGAAATGGAAGGGACGAAATCCGTGTAATTTGAAATATTAATTTTTAGAGCGCTGGTGGTCTAGTGGTTGCAACCTTAAAATCCTAAGGTCACAGGTTCAAAACCAACAATGTTTCTTGTTTATGGTTTTTTATTCTCTCAAGTCTCAAGCGATGATGGAAAACATTGCATCGTGTGAAAACCCCACAGCATGTTGACTATGATTGTCTTTCCTGAAAATGAGGCTCGATGTGCAAGGTACTTTATTTTTTTATTTTGAGCTGGCTTGGATACAAAGTCTTTCCGCCAAGTCTTTTTTGTTTATCTGATATTTTTGTCACTTCATTCACTTTCACTCATATTATCCATCTAGAATCATGTATCAGGTATAATCATCGTCAGCTTGAAGAAGTCCTTTGATGGGCATAGGCCCCCCATTTCCACGACGGCTGAACGGATCGTAATGAAATTTGGCAAAGAGAATATTGTGAGAAAAAATACAAAAGATTGGATTTAAGAATTCATATTTAGGCTTTTGACAATAAATAAAGAAAACGTGCTCCAAAGTTTTTGCAGTATCTTCCGTAAAGGGGGAAGAAGTTGGTTAGAAAGCTAAGTAATTGTTTTAACTGGCAACAAAGTAAAATTACGTTTCACGGATGACTGATCGGCCAACCAAATATTTGTATAACACATTTTTTAGAGACTGAAACACTCTATTGATTGACTAGAAAATCTTACAGCCTCCTTTGTTTTATTTTTTAATTTGAAAGTCGGTAAGACAGCAAACACTGATGCAAGATAATGAAACTTCCATAGTTCGTATAAAGGTTAGACGTGGACAAACAAAGTCTCTAATAAGGTGTCCGTTTACACAGTCCGTCCGTCTCTCCGTAATCACGACAGCGTCTTTGTCTTCTGCTGCAATTACTGGTAGGTACATAGGCGGCGTCAACTTCTTATAGACAGTCGAAAGTCAAAGGCTTGACGGTCGTACCAATAGGGCCATTATTCTTTAAAATCGAGACAAAGTCTTACTTTTTCATTTATGAAACTAAAGTCATCATTGAAAAAATAAAAAACAAAATCACTTATAATTCGTTTGAGCTACGAGGCTACGCGGTTCTTGCTACGCCGTAGCACATCGTAGCACGTAGCAAGTCGAGCAAAAGCTACGAGAGCTTGATTATTTATTATTTTATAGGAAAACTAACAGTTTATTTAAAAATAAATATTATGAACATTGGTATGTCTAGAAATGAGAGAGCCAATTGTAAATTTTCTCTTATCTGTTTTATTTTTCAAATTATGCTTGCGTTTGACCGCAATCTCATGAGTCATGATGCGGTCAACAGTGTAGCACGCTTACTTAAAAGTTTTCACTCTTCTCTTAAAAACTTCAAAGTTATGAGGGTTCGGAAAAACCGACGGCAAAGATTTCCACTCTCTGGCTGTCTTAAAGGCTTGTTTTTTTTATTTTTATAAGCCGAGGGTGTTAGGTAACAATAAACCATTCTATCTCAGCTGATATGCAATGCATTGTTATAGATAATGAGTACCGCTTAACATCAGGTGGGCATTCTGCCTTTTCCATACCCAGTAGCATAAAAAAGTAGCTATTCTGATACAGTAGAATATGCTATTCAGCTCAATGTCACTTAGTTTTTAAATAAAGTTATGATTCACAGCCGCTGTGGTGCGATGCATGTAGAGTTGTTTGTTTTTATCGCAAACTTTCATACAATGGTAGAATTAGAATAGAGAGTGATAAAAATAGTGACATTGTAAACTCGTCATTTCAAGTTTGTTAAATATATAAATAAATAAAAAACAGGGCCACAGTGCAACCAAAATGGTAGGTAAGTAGTAGACATGTGTGCCGCGTTGGACTGGAACTGGCTCTAATATTCGACGTTTCAAATTGGACGCTGTTAACTAAAACGTTCCAATCCTCATGAAACTTCATATAGATTGGAACGTTTTAGTTAAACAGCGTCCAATTGATCCTTTGGCTTTGGTTTTTGGTGCCAGTAATTTCACCGGCACCCAAGCCCTTCAAACCGAAACACAACAACGCTACTTGACGGCAGAAATATGCATGGTGGCTTTACAAAGAATTCTAGAAATCCTATAGATAATAACGGTGATAACTAATTTTTGGCTAGCTAAAATAGTAGCTATTCCAGCTCTGAAAATTCCACATCTCTTGCATCATTGCCTCTACAGTTGCAAACGTGTCTGCACCACTAATCACAGCGCTAATTAGTAGTATGAACGCCAATCAAACTTCAAACTGAAATGATGTCATCATTAGCGCGCCTCGTTTGACTCTCTCGTGTTTGATTGGTCAGTTTGTAATCAGTGTGTGGAATTTATAGAAATGAGCTAAGATTATTTTATTGCATACCTACCTACCATACCTTTAAAGGCCTGCGCACACCCAGGCCGCTGGCGTCGGCGATCAGTGAAACGCTGTCAAATTTGACAGCGTTTCACTGATCGCTGCCGCCAGCGAACTAGGTGTGCGCAGGCCTTAAATCACATTATGGATGGAACTGGGAACGAGAGGTAAGGTCACTTAAAAAGCAGCCAAGTGCGAGTCGGACTCGCCCATGAAGGGTTCCGTAGCATCAAGTAACATAATATAAAGGTTTTTGTAGTTCGTCGAAAGGTAAATTGCGGGTTACGACTGCAAAACTACTGACTAGATCTCGTTCAAACCAAATATCGTTGAAAGTTTGCATAGTAATGTACAACATATTTTTTTTTAGTTTTATCATTCTCTTATTTTATAAGTTAGAGGGGGGGGACCAACTTTTTTCCACTTTGGAAGTGTCTCTTGCGCAAACAATTAAGTTTAGAAAAAAACCATATTAGAAACCTCAACATCATTTTTAAAGACCTATTCATAGATACCACACACGTATGGGTCCGATGAAAAAAAATTTTTGAGTTTCAGTTTCAAGTATGGGGACCCCCAAAATTTATAGTTTTTTTTCTATTTTTGTGTAAAAATCTTAATGCGGTTCACAGAATACATCTACTCGCCAAGTTTCATCAGTCTAGCTCTTACGGTTTCGGAGAAAAATGGCTGTGACATACGGACGGACAGACAGACAGACATGACGAATCTATAAGGGTTCCGTTTTTGCCATTTGGCTACGGAACCCTAAAAGGTCGCAACACTGTCACTAATCAACAACTCTTCGGCAAAGATCGCCAAACTTCGCCGAAATTCGGGAGGGGTGGTCAGCGGGGTTTTTTTTTGCTTTCAGTTTTGGCGGCACTCCCGGAGTACCTACCTACCACTGTTTTTTTTTTGTAACAGAACTGAACCAAGCCCTAGTTTGATGAGTGCTCTTCTAGGATTGGTGGCATGCCACTGGCACCTAGACTCATCTAGCTATAAGACGATTCAAAGTGATTCTTGTGATACAACTGAATAAACACTCTTTACTTTGACTTACTACTCTTTAATAAATAAATAAATATTATAGACAATCCACACAACACTATCTAACCCCAAACTAAGCAGAGCTTGTGCTATGGGAACCAGATAGCTGATATAATACTTACTTATACAATTTTTTTTGTAAATACATACATAGAATAGGTACTTACAATATACCTAATACCCAGACAGAGAACAAGCATCTGTGTTCACTACCCAAATATTTGTTCACGGTGGGGATCGAACCCACGACCTACGGCTCAGAAGGCAGAGCTACTACCAACTGAGCTGAGAGGCCAGTCTTACTTTTACTATTTTTTATGACTTTGGCTTCGTTTTTTTTAAAGCCAAGTCGTCGAGTGTTCTGAAGTTTGTTGCCTGTAAGTATTGTTATAGCTACCCAACCTAAATTGCCACAGTTTCAAAGTCGAAACAATAGTAGGGAAGCAGAGGGAATAGCGCTCACTGGGTAATGGCGCTCACCTCTGTAACTCTGTCTAAATGGAACGTAGCAACATGCCATAACGCGTGAAGTACGAGGAAAGGGAGTCAGGGATGCAAACGGATGGAGAACAGACAGGGATGCAAACGGGTAGTCAGCTCGCGTCATGTGACCGTGAAGCAAGTTTTTTCGTTTTTGGTTTTTGTCAGTAAGTCCAAAACTTAAACTATTTATCAATTATTGATTTTACTTTTCTAACAATAAAACTATTTAATTTTGTGATAAGGTAATCATTATTCAACAATTGTGTATGTATTGTTTTTTAATTTTAAATTGATTACAAAATGACTGAGCGGCATTACCCAAAGCCAGGGGCAATGCCGCTCAAACCTGTTTTATTTATAATGTTTTCCTACAGCTAGTAGGTCAAAGATATATGCTTTTGTTGTTAATCTGTTGATAACTCGATAATTAAAGACTATATTACCTTTCTTAATTTTGATTTATTCTATATAATTTAAAAAATACACCCAGTTTTCCTTAGGTGAACGCCATTCCCCCTCCTTTTGCATACAAGATGCACAGCGTCACGTCCACAAAAGGATGATAATCACACAATGTGATTACGTTCTCTCTGGGTTACAAGGTGAACACAAGTTTGTCCAATACTAATTAATACTGCTGTGTGCGAAGTTGCGAACCTAGGATTCATTTAGTGCAGTCTACAAATAGTGCAGGATAGAGCTTGTTTGTACACAGTGACTTGTACGAGTTTTACTTATTGATTACTTAGCTAGCTAGACCTGTTTACATGGCACTGAACGCATAGTTGCACAAAAATGTTAAAACATTTTAGCTTGCCCGTGCCCAGTGCAGCGCAGAAAGCAGGGCTAATACCAACTAAGCTGTGACGCATGCCGAAGTATCAAGCCTATGGCCCACCCGATGGTAAACGGTAACCATTGCCTATATCAAAGAATTTCCAACACCGCTTACAGCCACGCCATCTATTGCATACTTACTCGCGCTTAAAAGTAACGCGTATGTAGTTCGAGGTTTCTCTTTTTGCTTGCATTGAGAACATGAACCTCTTGAGTATATGTGTTCTGTGACATGAACACATTTGCCAAGTAAGTTGGAAAGATGGCGCTTTGTTTAAGCTTATTGTGATAAATTAAACAAAGCGCCATCTTTCCAACATCTGTACTTAGCTTAGTGCTTTTATAGTTTGAAACACAAGTCAGAGATGTCGCTGATTCAAATCAGATTAATTACTGTTGGTGGTGATATTTTTTGTTGTACATCAATATCAATTTAATGGAATTGGCTGCAAAAATATACTTAAACTCCGGGCTGTGCTTTCCAAACTGTACATTCCCATTTCTGTCTCCCGATTTTATAGTTGTCAGCTGTCAAAGTCAGAATGACTGACTGACATTGACAGTCGCAAAAAATTGGCGTCAAATCAGCGTCACGCACGTCACAGAAGCAAGCAAGCAACACGTCAAAAAAAATCGTTTGCTTGCATTACTACCACTGCCGCCCGGATTTTGTGAAATTGTTTGTGTTTATTTCCTGAATAATTCCAAAAGTGTTGTCTATCCGAGTACAGCATAATCTTCAGGTAAGTTTCGGCTTAAATTAAATTGCCACAGAACCTTCAGTTGTAGAGAAACCTCTAGTTTTATAGGTTACTTTCTCAGCGAAATTTTGTAATTTCTCCGTGTTTCTATGGTGAACCAAATTATCCAATGATTTGTTCCAGTTTTATTTTTGTCCGTAGTTACTTTATGCTCTAATTTTTCGACGTTTATATCATTGGCTCTTCCTTATCCGGTAAACTTGTGTTTTGCAACTTTAGTATCTAAGTTTGTATTTGTAAGTCGTTCCACGGCATCAACCTTCAAAAACCATTGCAGAATGTCAACTCAGGAGAGTGACGCGCCGTTGCCCGAAGGATGGGAGATGCGAACCAGCCGCTCCACAGGTATGACCTACTATCTGAATACTTACACGAAGAAGTCCCAATGGGAGCGCCCGGAAGCTCCAGCCGACCCTGGCGAGGTGCGCTGCAGCCACTTGCTCGTCAAACACTCGGGCAGCCGCCGACCATCATCATGGCGCGAGGAGAACATCACTCGCACCAAAGATGAAGCAATAGAGCTGGTGAAGAATTACCGCAAGCAAATCGTTGCTAATGATGCCACTTTCGCCGAACTGGCATCCAAATACTCGGATTGCTCATCGGCTAAGCGCGGAGGCGACTTAGGACACTTCGGGCGGGGACAGATGCAAGCTGCTTTTGAAGAAGAGGCATTTAAACTGAAGTCGGGACAGCTGAGCAAGCTGGTAGAGACTGATTCGGGAGTTCACATCATTCTGAGAACTGGTTAGATATGTATGGATTTTTGCTAGGGATTTCTCATATAATTTAGGCCAATATTGTTGCCTGTAAGAAAATTTGGGTTTACGGCTGGTGCCAACAATACTGCATTTATTATATCAATGTGTGCTGAGAACTATAAAAGCATTAGAACTGAGCTTCATTTAAAAGTGTGTGCATTAGCATCTATACCCTGATTCAGAAACTCAGTAATTTTTTGTAAACAAAGAAATGTCATGATATGTCACTGTCATAATGACAACCCAGGGGTGAAAAACATGTTGTTACCATGGATCACTATTAGTAGTTACGGCGCGCGGTTTTACTCTTACAATACATGCCTACCTGAATATAACTACTTCTACTTACCTACTAGAGAACACTGAAAAGCAGAACCTCATTTCCCTGTGTCTGTTAAAACTTAACAAAAAACTGATAATAATGACAGGCAACAATAATGTGTGAACAAAAACTTAACACAAATGACTGAGATTATAAATCAGAGTATAGCTGTTATTATACTTAGTGGGTATGCAATAAGTATTCATCATCATCATTGGCTTGAATAAGTCCACTGCTTGACATAAGCCTCCCCTATACATTTCTAGGAAGATGATTCTATATTAACAATGTTGTCGGCCCATCAAGTGATTCTCATAAAACACTCTAACACTCTGTACTCACTTAGGGTCTTATTAATAATCCTGGCGTAGCGTTGGACTAGTTGATCTGTGTTTTGTCTCTTGCATTGACATGCAATTGTCAATTCGAACAAATGTGACAAAACACGATTTAACTACTCCAGCGTTGCGCCAGGATTATTAATAACACCCATATGGTTTTGCTCGATCGAGGTATCATGTTGAGTCAAAATCATGGCATGGGCTTTCATCCACACATTCAGCATTCATCTAAAATTACAGAAATAAAAATAAAATAATACTGAATGTGAGTACGGAGCTTTATCATAAAAAGAATGAAGCACTTTGTTGGTTTATTTGGCTAGTACTTGTTATTGGTTGTATCTAAATAAAGTTTTTGTTTAAATCTTGTTCACAAATATTAGAAAAGCAATTTTAAGAATATAGATTTTATACATTAGGCTTTTGAGATCTAAAGTTAAACTCTAAAGTTAACCAAACCACAACTGAAGAGTTCAACTTAGTACTGGCAACTAACTTCCTCTATTGATAGAATCCCAAACTATATTATGTACCCACTATTATTATCATTTACAGTCAACATCAGAAGTTAATGTTTTTCTACTGGCTCTTAGCTCAGTTTTTCATCATAATACTAGGTAACCAAATCTTTTTGAAGGAAAATATAATAAAAAATCTGACAATTCCACTCATAAAACTCCTAAATTGAAACTATTAACTTTTAATATTGATTGTACCTGTACCTATATCCCACGGTTTGCTACATAGGTATTATGTAACTATTTAAGAAACACTTGCTATGTAAAACTACGACATATTATAATTGCTAAGGACAAAAATAAACTCTCATTTCAAGATAATATTTATTTAATTACCTTGTTCACCATAGACTCATGGTAACACTTACAAAGAATAACAAATATTATTATGATAGACTTAAATACTCCAACGGAACCAGCCATCCGTTGATAATATGCAGTCTTATAATTATTATAGTGAGTATTTAATTTTGTATTTAGATTTGGATCATGAAACAAAACTCAATAATGCTTAGGATATTCATTTACAAAACAAAGCTGAGCTCTTCCAATATTCTAGGATAAAAACATTAGCCCTATAAAGTCTTTGAGTACCCGCTTATCATCTGCTCCTTGATTATTGTATGTACAAGTACTACCAGCCTACAAAACCGGAACATTGATAAGAGGGTAGTTCATTGAGTTTCTGATCACTTGTCCTTCCTGATGAAAGCCTATACCGCCTCTCGACTGACGCTGATTATAATAGGTACCTATCTACTTCATCCCCAAATAGTTTACAAATCAAATGTTTAATCAAAAGCAATGTAAACAAGTCCTTTAGTTAAACGATGCAAACATCACTCGCCCTTAGAATAGCCTCAAGTAATAAGTTGAGAATACACTTCAAATCAAAGTTAAATTGACTTGCGAACTTCTATGGCACATGCTACGAATCTAGGAAACAAAAACAGTTTAGATAGATTTGTCTTCTTTGTCTGGGCTGTTTCTGATGAGAAGGATGGTGTTGAGGGTGGATTCCTGCTGGTCTTCCGGCGCAGGGCTCCAGATCGGTCCGATGATGGGCGGAGAGCGCTTGCCTCCCCATGCGCTGAACTTCACCTTTCTCTTACCGTCCTTCTTCAAGTGCACTTCGGTGTACGGATGCCCAGGCTTGTAATTCTTCGGTAACGACTCCAGAAACCTCCTGAACGGCAGCGCGTCTCGCAACGTCTTCTCGTCCATCTGAGCGCTCAGCGCCAGAACTTTCATAGGGTGCCGTTTATCCAAGCCAGGTATGAACTGCAACCCAGCTAAATCGAAGCGTTCACCGTTAGGAGAGTAGTTGGAGACTATTCTGGTCAGTTCTGGGATGGAACTGGAGAAGATGATCTTGGAGCCTTTTGAGCCTGGTTTGTAGATCATCTGGCCACTCCGCTTGCCGCCCCATGGGCTAAAACGGACGCGTTTCGGCATGCTGGGCTCGCGGATGGCCGCGGCGCGTTTCCACGTCCACATATGCTCGATGCTGGCTTTGTTATCGGCCCTCTTGCCTCCCCACGGACTGAAGTTTCGTTTGTCCACATCTGTGTTGTTATCGTCGTACGCGAAGGGGATGGGGATCTCGTTCCTGAGGTACAGGGTCTTGTCACTGTCGATTAGATTCGGCAGCCAGCTCCGTGCATCATCATCGGACGTTCGTCGTTTCCTCAGCAGTTCGTCGTGGTAGTAGTCCATGGGGTCATTTTGGAAGCCGTCAACCGGGGGTTGGGCTGGGTATTGTAGACTAGAGTCCAAGTGGTCGAGGATGGTGTCTGGACCGGGGCCGCCAGTGTTGATGTACTGGAGACTAGCGCTGCCGAACCAGGAGAAGGTGATCAGAAGCCAGTGGTGGGACATGATTCTGGAAATATAAATTGTTATCATGAGCCCATTGGTAGGTGCATAGGTAAAATACCACTTTTACTGTATTGTTCTCGTGCCACTCGCATTTCGTTCGCTAAGCAGTGATGTGGTTTCCGATTTGAAGGGCGGTGATGGTGCAATTACCTACCTAGGTAGGCAAATAAGTAGGTATTGCAGAAACCTTTACGTTTCAGAGAGATAGACGCAGTGTAGTGCCGCAAAAGGACGTGCGGTAATGTATTTTATAGGCATAGAGACAACTCAATATCTGGTGAAAAGCCTTGACACAAGTTCGTATAACCTGATAGCTTTTCAAACCAGAAGATAAATCATTGAAGGTATATTTTCTAAGGTAAATCATCTTCAAACTGAAAAGTAAAACCGCCAATAGTTGGATGTAAAAGACAGCTTCTGAAAACTAACAGTTTGGGTAAGTAAAGTACCTAAAGGTACTTGGGTTATATTTTTTTGGGTATATTTAGGTGACTGATTCACTTAATACCGGTCTGGATAATGAGCGTAGGTATTTTTTTGGTTCCTATGTCCATGATTCCATAAGAATATGTCCAGAAACAGCGGTAAGTATAATAATTGTTATTTTAACTGAAAAAAGCATTAGAAGAAAGTCAATCAATTTAATTTTCACTTCCATGATCGCCTGTTGCCGTTACCCTATTCACGTATTTTAGGATTTTTAGGACGTGTTTTATTATCAGTCCGTACATACTATTCGTACCCTTTTAGAGAATGTTAAGGACTTACAGTATTAGTCGCATCATGCCCGAGTTCTTTATATCCTAACCCTCATCATGACGTATTTATGAGGGTTTTAGTATTGCTAAAATATTACAGGCGTTCACGCACATTTAATTCTTTTATCCGATTCTATTGTACCACTTATTTCTAACACATGTTTTCGCCTTATATTTTAGAGTAGAATATAACACCCAGACAGAGAACAAACATCTGCGGTGGGGATCGAACCCACGACCTACGGCGCAGAAGGCAGAGCTTCTACCAACTGAGCTGAGAGGCCAGTCTTTTTCATGCCTTATAGTTATGAGATAGATAGCTAGATTAACTCTTTTTTGTACACAAATAAATAAATTCAGAATCTATTAAAAATAATGATACCTACCTACTATGGTACATATTATTGGTTAATTTCGATGAACATATTGTTTTTTTATTGCTTCGCCTTCTATCCCGAACCCAAACTAAGCAAAGTTTCTTTAAGGAACCAGATAAAATAATAAAAATAGTTCCTACCAACTGAGCTGTAAGGCCGTCAAAATGAATTATTTTGTATTTCCTAAATAACGTATGAGTAACCAGTGGCCTTAAGATAGTAGGTATTCCATTCTCACGATAGGGTGGGTAAAGCCCTAAGCAAACACTACCCCTACGTCCATCCCTCATAAGTTATACGCTGAAATGATATCCTTATAATTAATGTTTTAATAAGGTCTTGGAATATGGAATGAGAATAGGATGTCCGTCATTATAACTTTCATGGACCATAATAGATACCTAGATAAAAAAATATTTAAACATAAACAACACACTCATATAAAATATAAAATGGAAAGTAGAATTACAAAGAAAAAAAATCTTGCTAATTATTATAAAAAGTAAACATTTTTGTATTTTTGTAATGAATAAACTCTAAAACTACTGTGCTATAGAATAGAGCCATTATGAATATACCCGTAAATCCTTATGGGCTAATTGTACCTAGCTGTTTTTTTTTTGGTCCAAGGCTATGGTTACCGTTACGCCTGCAATACCAAAAACATCACAAGCGCGTTGCCGACCCTTTAAAACTTGAAAACGCCCCTTTTGAAGAACCCCATGCTTTAGTCCTTAGGGAAAACTTCAGCAGAAACTTTCCACAGCTGAGTGTTCGCGGGAGAAAGTTTCCGAACGGTGCACGACCACCCAGGCTCAAGGTGTGAGGATGAACTCTCTGCCTATGGCATATGGATTGTGAAACCCGGTTACTTACAAGCACTAAAGGGCTGACTACAAACGCACTTTTAGTACCTACGAGAGCCGACAATTAGATTGCCTTTCGACTTGATACAAAGATGAGATCCATGGTAGGTATCAGGACCGCTAAGTAATGCCGATTCCGAATCAAACTGGGCGCATATAGGCAGGTAACATCAGAAAATTACTAACAGAAAACTTGTAATCGGCGCCAGAAGGCCTTCAGGCCTGTGCACATGTAGGCGATGGTGATGGCGATCAACTGAAACGCTGTCATATTTGACAGCATTTCAGTTGATCGCCTTCGCCATCGCCTAGATATGCGCAGGCGTTTCGGCACATATTCAGCACATTTCATTTCATACATTTTGTACCCCAATTCTTCCAAAAATAGTTCCATTGGCCGAATATGCGATCCATACGCTACTAAGTACTAGGCATCCATTGTGAGCCAGAACTATTGTCTATGCCCTGCACTTTGGTATTTAAAATTTTATAAAAGCAAACGCACACATATTTTTACAAAGGAATGCTTTTATCCGCACCTTTGTGAGGCAAAATAGCTTTGGGAAATGATTGAAAAGCTATGTTACGATTTGCCGCTTTGCCGCTTTTCTTTCAACTTCAAGTACAGTCGGCTGCACTGCATAATGTGTACAATTCGTAACTTTAACGTTTTCACGGCATTATAATTTCAATATATAGAGGGGTTTCCATTTAACTACTTTAAATATACTTCTTAAAATATAATGGGCCTCTAACAGTCATTTAGCATAACAGACCGATAAGTCTGTTTCCATCTCTTTTTTTTTTTTTATGCCATAGCTGGCAGACGAGCAGACGAGCCACCTGATGGAAAGCAGTCACCGTCGCCCATATAAAACTATTTATCCACTAACTATTTATTAGTCTCTATTTGTTGGCATGAAAATGACAGTGACAAAATACTTTTTACGAGCTGCTAAAAGTGTCTGGCTTTATGAATGAGGGTCTGTCAAGTTAATAATATTCCCTGATGGCTAATTTTAACTTATGCTTTATTGTAAATGCCCATTTATACTGTGATAAAACTGTAACTTGTAGAAGACGAATAATTGTAGTTACCCATTTATAACATACTGTGATAAGACGTAATTTGTTATAAGAAGACGAATTGTAATAGGTAGGTTCTATGTCAGCTTCATTAAAATCCATACACTAGTGATGCCGACTGTACCTGTTGAAATACAAAGTTGGTAAAAAACATTCGAATTACTGAAACTGCTTGCCGAGTTTATATTTCGTGTGATACTTTCCAGCCGCGCCACAAGCTCTAATTTCAATGCAAGTTATACCAATGGAAGGTACTACAATTGTTCGTTTTTGTACGTTGATTAAAAAAAATTGTACTACGAAGGTTCAAGAGAAATTTGACGAAGTTGGTGGCGCGGCCAGAAAGTGCTACTCCCCAGCCGCGCCACGCTGTACGCAGTGTTAGACTGATTATTACTAATCTAACTGATTGCTAAGAATTTGTACGATATTTGTTCGTTCTAATAACGATAAGATATAACTACGAAAACGGTTTTTTCCAACTAAAATATTAAAAAGAAAATTTTGTACTGCGACGTAAAAACGCCTGATTAAACACTCAAGACATTTGCTATTAAATTAATTTCAGGTGTTTGTATTATTATGCGTAGACACTTCACAGCTCCAGATGCATAAGGTCTGATGTACGTTTTCTTGATTTTCCAAGATAGCCAAAAAAATTACACATTAATCTAGTATAACTCAGAAGTGCAATCAAAGTCGTGAGGCTGCCTCTATTTTTTTCTACAAAACTAAAAATTTAAAAATTATATAAGGTGTAATAAAATCACAACAGATTTGTATGTATTTCGCATGTTTGATTTTTGAGTAATACATGTATACAGGGTGTCCCATAAGTCAACGTCCAGCCTAAAACGGGCGATGGGCCAAGTCATGACAGCTAACAGTAAAAATATAAAAAAAATATATGTCATATAACTTTCGAGTTATGAGTATTTAAAAAAAACTGGAAAAACTGACACCTTGTCATGATCTTTTAAGTCCTGTGACTACAAACGTTAACTTTTCTTTAAATTTTTTTCTGCAATGTAAGCATGAATCTGATAAATCTGTAAATTACAATTCAAAAATAAGCCATAACTGCCTCAATTTTCAATGAAATCGTGGAGTTTTGGCCATCATTTCATTTCACATAATTACATCACCCAACTTTAACCGTCTGTAGGTACCGCAAAAAAATTGTACTACACTATCATAATATAGTGGCAGATAGTCTATCATTTATACAGCGGTAATGAGCACGGAGGCATTCCATGCTTAGTCAGGAGAAAAAACGGAAATCAGAAAATTGCGTCAAAAGGCACGTTCCTACGGTTCGTGACCTGCAAAGTAATGCTTTTATACAATGATTTGCTATGGCAATGGTTACCACTTAACATCAGGTGTCATAATAATTATGACCCACCTGATGTTAAGTGGTAACCATTGTACAAAAAAATTTAGTTCATTTTATCGACTAAAACACATGATAAGTAGAACAATATGTTCATCACTCATGGCCACTCATGGCCTTTTCAAAATCCCTATTAAATGCGCCAAATCTTGTAATACAGGGTCACTTTTCAGAAGAGTATTTTTTTAAAAAGTTATAATTTGAGAAAAAAGAAAATCGTAAATTTATTTATTATCTTCAATACACCCAATAAACAACCATAAATAGCATGTCTAACGCAAGGACTCATCAGTACCAATCAACTGATAATAATAAAAAAATACAGGATATAGTTTTTTTAAATTTTAATAAGAATTAGTTAAAAAAAGTCAATTTTCTTACAAAACACAAAATAACTGAGGACCTCTTTTGGGAGGCCTGCCAATGTTGAATATTTTACCTCCTGAAGTCTTTGGAAGTAATTTTATTACACCCTTTTTTTCACCAATATTATTAATTTAATATTTTATTTTCAATATTTATTTGATGTTTTTGGTTAGATAAGCTATTCTCCTCGCAGTCCGTAACCTACTTTGTGTAAACTTTTGAACGCGGCGCATAATATCAAAAACACCTGAAATTCTTCTTCTTTTTCTTATTGTGTCACTGATTCTTTCGAACCAAGTGTGGTGAAAGGATTTTAAGTGCGCCTCGAAGAGGCTCCTTTCGTGCACTTGACACATATTTTCGAACCTGAAATTAATTTGATAGCAAATGTCTTGAGTGTTTAATCAGGCGTTTTTACGTCGCAGTACAAAATTTTCTTATTAATATTTTAGTCGGAAAAAACCGTTTTCGTAGTTATATCTTATTGTTATTAGAACGAACAAATATCGTACAAATTCTTAGCAATCAGTTAGATTAGTAATAATCAGTCTAACACTGCGTACAGCGTGGCGCGGCTGGGGAGTAGCACTTTCTGGCCGCGCCACCAACTTCGTCAAATTTCTCTTGAACCTTCGTAGTACAATTTTTTTAAATCAACGTACAAAAACGAACAATTGTAGTACCTTCCATTGGTACTTATAACTTGCATTGAAATTAGAGCTTGTGGCGCGGCTGGAAAGTATCACACTATATTTCACTAACAAAAACGAAAAAATCATTTCTAAGTTCGATTGTTTTCCGAAAACAAGGGTAATTTATATCCCATGGATGTGAGACGCAATTTTCAAAAACATACTCCAATTATTTTTTTTCATCTGTCGTCTGGTTCTTTGCCATAGCTTTGCGTTGTATGGGGTGAATGGCGCTGCATGAAATAACTTTTGAACCTATCATAGTTTTTTAATAAAAGAGTGCGAAAGGGGGTAAATTGAGTTTTCTGCCAATGACATTTCTTTTAATCGTGGACTTCCAGTTCAACCCGTGATCATGGTGCGTCAAAACTAACAAAATTAAATCAAAGTAAATATCACGCTGTTCAATAAAATAGTTGTGTAAAATATCCACCAATATATTTCCTGTAATTAGTAATTTTGGCTACTAAATATTTTTTTTTTACTAATAGACAACTTAATTTCCGTAAATATATCTTTTACCCACTGACTTCTCGAGATCTCTACAATGACGTAATTTCATCGCGTGGGTCCTTGCTTTCAAAACTTTTCTTCCCCAGCAGTTGTCGGTTCTACGAAATATATGGCTTCCCTATTGCCTCTTCAAAAACTGAAGGAAAACGGGGAAGAGAAAGGCCAAGAATAGTTACATCATGAGCCAGACTTAAGAGTCGTATAAGGAAGGCAAAGAGGTCGCATTCGAAATACCTCAATTGGAGAAAACTGCATCAAAACTTAAATTTAAGAGCTAAGCTCTTAAATTTAAGAAGAAGATGGCCTCTTCAACTTCCTAGTTCTGATCCACTGAATAAAGAACGATTTAGGCAATAAAGATGAAGGAATATACTTACGTAAAGTAATGAAATATAGCGATAATATGAAGATTTATAGATTAAAAAGGCTTTCCCATTATCCATGCATGGATACCAGGCTAGAGTAAGAAATATGATCGTTTCCTAGTCTCAAGACTAGACCTCGCGTTCCTGACCTATACGGTATTGAATCTTTGCTTAGTTTTGGGCTAGTTAGTTATGAAATTTTCGACGTTATTTTGTTCATTGATTTGGTGGCGATTAAAATGTACAAGATTCCGGAAAAAAACAAATTTCAAGAAAAAATGTATTTACGTGTCCATTTACTGTAATGGGCTCATTTAGTCTGATTATGATAGGTTTCTTTTTTATATAAATTTTATATTGTGGACAATTCACACATCACTATCTAGCCTCAAATTAAGCAGAGCTTGTACTATGGGAACCAGATAGCTGATATAATACTTATATATTTTTTTCTTGTAAATTCATACCTAAAATACAATATCACACACAAACATCTGCGTTCACCACACAAATATTTGTTCCCGGTGGGGATCGAACCCACGACTTACGGCGTAGAAGGCAGAGCTACTACCAACTGAGCTGAGAGGCCAGTCGTTGTTCATTCTTAGTATTTTAACTTTGTTGTTCTTTAGTCATAATAACGTAGTGAAAAGTTTTATTGTATCTCGAAACAATTGTAGTTCTCTCTCTCTCAGTTTCTTGATTACTCAAAGGTTTAGTTTTATTTACTGCAATTTAATGCTTGTTTTATTCTTAGGAAGAGTATTCTCGGCTTGGGTATCAGTTTATAATTAACTATTCAAAGCAGTATTTAGATTGGGTAGTTATTTGCTTTGCTGAGTGGCAATTTATTCTATTTTAACCATGCCTAAATTGGTATTTTACGTATGATACCTTCGCAAAAATGACTTTTTTTTACTAAATTACGTCTATGCGGTACCTTAATAATATTACATTCTAGCCAAGTAGGCTAATGGGCAATTATGCTTTAAATTAGTTTTATAGAATGGTTTAGGTACTAATAATGTGTCCATTGGCACTTTTCTTACTGGTGACACTTTGTGTTCATAAAAGTAGCACTCTAGTGATAGTACAATATTCTATTCATCACTACACTAACTCAAAAGGTTTGGTCTTTTTGAGTCTATTCTAAAAATATGAAATATGAACGAAAATATTTCCTGGGCATTAATTTTTTATTGAAACGTAACACAAGCATTATGATGACTTTTCGTATTTTTTCTAGTATAAGCAGGTAATTCCTAGAGTACATTAACATACAAGCTCTGCTTAGTTTAGGCTGGATAGAGTTGTGTGAAATTAGTGTTGCCCAAATGCAAGAACAAGACGAGACTTAGCCAGTCTTGGTCTTGGTCTTGCGCCAATACACCTGGTCTTGGTCTTGGTCTTGCGCTCCCAGTCTTGGTCTTGGTCTTGGTCTTGCAGCAAGAGTCTTGCAAGTCTTGCAATTACCTTTTAGTCTATTACTATTTATTAAAGTTTACTTTAAATCTTAGAAAAACGTATTAGAATTGGAACATTGTGAGCTTGAATTAACATAGCCATAGTAAAGATCAAGCAGATTAATAAATAACTGAAGATTTGATAAGAAATTCGAAAAATCAACTGACCTATATGTCGTTTTCCATGAAGTAACTATTTCTTAATAAACATTTATGATTTATAAGCTTACATTTGCTAAAACATGTAAAAAAACAAATTAATTACAATAACTTGACTGTATTTTAAAGAACAATACTTATCTGTCTAGAAAGAGATTGAACCCTCAACTTTATAAGGTCCAGTTTTTCATATTCTTTGATACAGTTTTTTGCGTCTCATAGAATTCCTAAGCGTACCTACCTATACACCGAACTGTTACACCTAACTACTCAGTGAAATAGCGCTAAGTCCTAGCTGCAAGACGCAAGAGTCTTGCAGGCTATGTCTTGTTCTTGCTCAAGTCTTGCACGGTCAGTCTTGGTCTTGGTCTTGCTAAAAATACGCGGTCTTGTTCTTGGTCTTGGTCTTGCAAAAACGCAAGAACAAGACCAAGACTGCAAGACCAAGACTGAATTTGGGCAACACTATGTGAAATGTCCACAATATTTATTCAATTATACATAGGTACTAATCTATCCATAGTTTTTCCTGTCTCGTCTGTTTTCCTAAGGAACGCTAGCCAATTTTTTATTTTATTTTACTTTATTTATTTATTTGTTGTACCTTGACTTTTTCTCTATTATTCCTATGTAAAGAGTTAATTCGAAGTCTATAACTGTTATCCTCTTTTCCATTTACTTGTGTAACTACACCACCGTCAAATGATGTTTTTATTATTTTCCATGCAAAGGTTGCCTGGAAGAGATCGCTCTCAGCTATAAGGTCGCCCATTGTTTTGCCAAAGATCTTCATAAATCCTGTTTTATGTTTCTGTGTGGTGAACAATATTCTATGGGTGTGCAAAGTCACTGATGAACAAATCCCATTTGTTTTTAAAAAAGCACGTTTTTAGTTAAAAGCTGATGAATAATCGAATAGCCATTAGGAATATCCGCTTCCGCTATTATAAGACACAAGGGACCTCTACAATCAAGAGATAACTTCTTTTTTTATGTTTTAAATAGAATCAAATATTATTTATTAAAACTGCTGAAAAACTGAAAAATATCTGGAATGACATTGCTTCCAAGCATTCGTAAGGGAGTAGTCAGAGGGACGCCCAGCGCCTACTTGTTTGTTTGCAACTTGCAAATGTTTGACTTTTATTATCTACCAAAATTTATTTATTATTTTATTTGAAATGTTATGAAATTTATTGATGAAATTGTTAAGTGGATATATTTTATCTGACTGATCAAATCTGTAGACTGAAAAATTAGACCATAAAAAGAAATAAATATTAATATTCTTAAGTAAAATAGTTAAAAAATACATAGGTTGGTAATATTTTGTATCGAATGAAATTGTAGTGAGGACTATCAATTAATATTTTGTTTACTTAGTCCCATAACTTTCCTAAGATTCCGAAAAAGGTTTTATTATTTGCTTAGTGTTCATAAGAGGGATAGTCAGGGGCAGGTTTAAAAATAGTACCTAATTAACTCTTGACTTTTAAAATAATTAGAAAATTGAAAATCCTACGTACATCGTTTCTTATTTTAACAGATTCACGGCATGGTAGACATCCCTGACCTCTAAAATAACCACTCTCTAATTCTAGGTAGCTCCGGCACCGTAGACATCTTCTCTAATCTTTAGGAAAAATAATCTAGATTAAAAAAATAACTTACCCAATTAAAACAAACAGTGCATAACAAAACTGTAAATATCACTATCACTGCTCCACATGTGCTTTATTTGATGGTAACCCTTTGGAAGATTAAGTGGTTATGGTGCTGGGAGGAACGCGTTTGCTCTTTTATACCGAATGAAGGACCGCGTAGCGATAGCAAATCAGGTGGTAGGTCAAAAATAAAAATATCTGAGGCAGTTAGACGCACATTCCAAAGCGGTACGAAACGGGCAAGACTAATATGGAGTTTAGAAGTATCCAGATACTTGTTTTTTTTTTTTGAATCCAGATACTTGATACATTGATTCTTTGACAGCATCCCTGTCATGACAACAAGAAAGATTGCATTGCTAGTTATAGTATTGATGACACTTGTGTAGTAATATAATGTGGGTAGCTATAAGACAGACAGATGCTGTGTTTTACTACATCTTGGACACTTGGAAGTTCATTTGATCATGTAGTACTCATACATACAATCATAAAATCTCTTTCCCATAGGGGTAGGCAGAGATCACGGATGTCCACTTGCAATTATCGTTGTCCATGAATATTTATAAAAGAAAAGGTAATAAAAATGTAAAAACTCTAGTCTAGACCATATAGATTCAGACCTGAATTAGGCAGACTCAGAAAAGCCTGCATAGATTTGCACCTTACTTTTTTAGGTGTGTGGGCGCTCACAGATATTTTTTGAATAACCACACCGCAATAGGCCTTAAAATAACAAGGCTAAGGCGGGACTTCACGAATTGGTTTTATCAACGCCTCACTAAGTTTGATTGGCTCCACACTGTAGCTTCATTATTACTATTATTTTGTTAAAACTATACACAATATAAGTTCGAAGGAAAAGTTCTGTTTCCTTGTTTTTTTTTACATTGTAGATACATTATAATAATCCGCAGTCTATTTTAACCTTCTACAGGACTCTCGACTACAAACGTTCGGGCTTATGCTTAATTATTTTTTATTCGTATTATTGATATAATTTTTCTTCCTGCCCTTATCCCACTTTACATGGGGTCGGCACAACACGTCTTCCTCTTCCATTCTCATCTATCCGCCGTCATCTCTGTATTCACTTCTTGCTTATAGATGTCATCTTTTACAGTGTTCATCCATCTTTTCTTTGGCCTACCCCTACCCAAATATACATCTACATTCATACTCATCACTGTCCTAGTCACATGACTTTCATCTCTCCTCATGACATGCCCGTACCATGCCAGCCTGTTGCTCGTATTTTTTTCTGTCACCGTATTGTTTGTATGCTTACCTTCTACCTTTAATTTTTCATGATTTTTCTTTAGATAGATTCATGAAACTAACTAGAAATAAAGTTTGATGCGTAGTTTTACGCTGATAGACAAACAACACAGTAATTTGAGCCATTATCCCTACCAGCTACCTGGAATTACATAGCTTTTGCGTATTTCTTGACATCGTATTTATATTTTTATCCAGAATTTCAGGAATATGTTATCAAAAATACGCAGGAATAAGCAAGGTAATTCAAAAGCTATTGATACTCCGAATCTTTGATGTTATCCAAATTGAGTTGTAATCATACCTTTTGCCATCTATGAGCCAATATCGAATTCCTGCAGAAATCAAACGTGTGGCTCGAGGATTTGCTGTATGGTAGCTACTTGTCTCATTACCTATACTTCTTTTAATTACAACTTCATTCTGCCCAGTAGTAGTGAAACTAAATTAGCTAATTAATAAAACAAATACGTAAACTTTATTCAATAATTTTGTCAACAAATCAAAAAAATAAACAGAAATCTTAAGTACATTTCAATTATGTGTTCGAAAGAACTAGTGACACGTTAGGAAGTAGGCAAGAAATTTCAGGATTATACTCTTTAACACGCTTTATTATTTACTAGCGGCCTGTCCCGGCTTCGCACGACATTAGTGGGTGGACATTATTTTTTTTAAACACATAAATATAACCCATGTTACTCAGGGTGAATGTAACTTTCCAATGGTGCAAGAATTTTTGAAATCGGCACAATAGTTTTTGATTTTATTCATTACAAACATGCACACCAAAATACAATTCTTTCCTCTTTATAATATAACTAGCGGCCGCCCGCGGCTTCGCTCGCCGTTACCGTTCCCGTTGAAAAAAAAAACCTTTTAAACCTTCTCTGGACCTCCACAAAACATTCAAGACCAAAATCAGCCAAGTCGGTCCAGCCGTTATCGACTTATAGCGTCAGGAAGGAAAACTTGACTTATTTTTATATAGTAGATTAGTATAGATTCTTAATATATTAGTATAGAAGGCTAGTATATATTGAAATGGTCAGATAAAGCTTGATTAATATTCATACACATAGTTCAATAGTGCGTTATATTTCCGCCTGTTTTGCTGCCGCTACAAAAGATCAGCTGTTGAATTGCAATGGCACATTTTGTTGGCCGTAGGTCCTTGTTACTTCTTGCAGTTATGTCCTGGATGGCGGAAGGTTCCTAGAGGTGACAGGAATAAGACCTCGTTATATTGAATACCCTGTTATTGAGCACCGATGACTTAGTGGTGGCGAGCTAGCCTTCTGGAAAGGCAAGAAAACGTGTTAGGAATCAAAAATATTTTTTTGCTTAACTTTGGATTGCCCACAAGATATGAAGCTGCTCGTGATTTTAGATAAATAATAAGTTCAGTTATTTGTTCTAGCTTAAATCTAATTTAACTTTCTACCTAATATATCATGTTAAATGAACTGTATCTTGTTTTTATGAGAATAAACTCTTTATACCGATTTTAAATATTTCAAAGGGTCAAAATTTGCATACGATAAGTCTATCGACGGTGGTCTGCCCCTTAAAAGGGTAGCTTACTCCATTGCTCTTTTCGCAAAATAATTATCTAAACAACTTATTCGTTATTTTTTTATTTCTAACCTATATCGTCCCACTGCTGGGCAAAGGTCTCCCCAAATCCTTCCAACTGTCCCCTATCCGTCGCTTTATCCCACCATTATAGATATTATTATTATTCGTTTTAAAGAGGTTTTTTATTTTTATAGAGGATGATGTGGTAGGAAAAAGCTGGTTAGAGACTGTAGGAAGGATTTGGTGGAGACTGGAGATCCTTGCCCAGAAGTAGGATATGGGCTAGATAAAAATATGTTTTTTTGTTTCCGTTTTTAGCGAGTAAAACGTTGTGACAAAGAATTTTAGAATGTAGGTAAGGACATGAATTTTATAAGCATTTAGCACCATCCAACTGATAGGAACTAAAAATGCTGCTCCAACGCTCAGCTGCGTTAAAATTTTCCAAATTTTTGACTACCCAAAAATATTAGTGGAGCTCTTTGTGAAGCGCTCGTTCGTGGCAGTACCTACCATGCCTATTTCTTTCGTCAAAGAAAATAACTGTGTTTCGGTTTGAAGTATTATTTAAAAAATCTCGTTTCCATTTTCAGCACGCTGCGTATTTGATAACATCGCGTGTGCTATTTTGCTGATTTGTCAACAACTCCAAGATTACGAGAAAGATGACAATGGTGTTGATTCTTCATATTCTGGAATCTTACGTCTTCCTTATTTTCAGGCTGCTCGAATAATGTGAAAATTACGTGCAATAATAAATAATGTATCATCATCAGTCGGGGAAGTCACTGCTGGGCATTCTTCTTGTCATGTCACTAGACCTTTAGAACAAGTGTGGTGAAAGGTTTTTAGGTGCTCGTCAAACCTTTCGTGCACTTGACACAGCTTTCGTTGTTTCCGCACGATGTTTTCCTTCACCGTTTGAGAGTAGTGGCATAGTGCACACTATATTCAATATTTCTGTAACATAAACAAATCCTTGCCCGCTCCATCCACCAACTTCCGGCCTAAAAGATAGATAGATAGATAATTATTTATTGTTCACCACACAGAAACATAATACATCATGAATCATCATATACACATCATTCGGATTCAGGAAGATTTTCGGCAAAACAATGGGCGACCTTATCGCTTTGAGCGATCTCTTCCAGGCAACCTTTCATGACTTCATGGCAAAAGATCATCACTATATACTAAAACAGCTAATTTGATATTATTAACCTGGAGAGTAAAGTCAAGAGTAAAGAAAGAGAGAGGTTTTTGCGTGCGTTCGCGTCCTTCATTATCTGTTTTTGCAACGTGATCCCGCCAGAATCGAATGAGCTATCAATAAATCATGTTATCGATACATCACCTACGTTACTCATTATATCGCCATTATGAACTAGTGGGATACCCGCGACTTCGTTCGCATCAAAGATTATTAACAATAAATTATAGTTTAAAAAACTAAAAAAAAACGCTTATATAACTAAATGAACTAAAAAGTTTAAAATAAAGCGTTTTTTTTTAGTTTTTTAAACTATAATTTATTTTTTACTTTTTAGTTTTTTTTTATATTTTTTTTTCATTTTTTTAATTTTTTTTTTTCATATTATTGCATTGTCATCGACCTTTGACAGGTGTGCAAAGTTTGAATCAAATCTGATCGTTCAAAGTAGGATAAAATCGAGCTCAAAGAGGTCGGTTACATACATACATACAGGTGAAGCTAATAAAAGCGTTATAATAAAAATTATAGTTTAAAAAACTAAAAAAAAAACGCTTTTATAACTAATTGAAATATAAATTTTCAATTGATTATTACAGTTTTATTTTTAATAAAACTGTAATAATCAATTGAAAATTTATATTATTGTACAAAAAGCGTGGGGTGCTTTTTATAATAACTTCAGATATAATAAACGATTGATGAAATATTTACAACAATCAAAATCAAGCCCCCCACGCTTTTTGTACAATAATATAAATTTTCAATTGATTATTACAGTTTTATTAAAAATAAAACTGTAATAATCAATTGAAAATTTATATTTCAATTAGTTATAAAAGCGTTTTTTTTTTAGTTTTTTAAACTATAATTTTTTTTTTACTTTTTAGTTTTTTTTTTTTCATATTTCTTTTCATATTATTGCATTGTCATCGACCTTTGACCACTCACACGTCCCACTGCTGGACCTGGAAATGACCCAAGCGTTACACACGCGTCCGAAACGTCAGAAAACGTCGCTTCCGGAAGCTTGCGCATGCCCGAATTAATGCCAAAGAAACTAAAAAGTCTTTTTCCCAACAAGAAACTACTTTGTTTACCTTATTTCAGTCACTTCCTATTAGAAAAGAGTATGGGTATCATGTAGAACATTTTTTTCCGACAAGAAATCATCAGCGGCGGGTAGCATTTTAAAACGATTTTTTTCGCTACCTTGCAATTTTTGAGATTTTGTCGGCTATTCTTATTTTTACGAAAAACTTTTTAGATCACCATCAAGCCTAATTTCCAAGGAAAAAATACATGCATGTTGACAGGTGCGCAAAGTTTGAATCAAATCTGATCGTTCAAAGTAGGTTTTTTTTTTCTTTTCATTTTTTTTATTTTTTTTTTCATATTATTGCATTGTCATCGACCTTTGACAGGTGTGCAAAGTTTGAATCAAATCTGACCGTTCAAAGTAGGACAAAATCGAGCTCAAAGGGGTCGGTTACATACATACATACATACATACATACATACATACATACATACATACATACATACATACATACATACAGGTGAAGCTAATAAAAGCGTTATAAAAAAGGCATGCCTGAGGATGACTGTCGCTTACTATAATTTTGACTGCTAGGAGTTTGGATCTAGAGAGTTTTTTAAGAAATTTCATTCGTAGTATTTAAAAATAAATACATAAATATTATAGACAATCCACACAATACTATCTAGACCCAAACTAAGCAGAGCTTGTACTATAGGAACCAGATAGCTGATATAATACAATAACTTATATTTTTACTCATAGTGTCTTTCGTACTCATAGACTCTTAAATTTTTTACTAAACTGAACCGAAAAAGTTTAATTAGAACTTTAGTTTGGGAAAAAACAGAAGAAAGAATACCAGAAAAAGACTAATCGTATAGGCCCCCATATATAGGCCAGGAGGCCTAGGCCTTGTAGTGGACTTCTCAAAAGACTGATGATGATGATTGAGATCATGAAAGCGGGTAAACATGGAAAAACTTTCAAAATTTCGGGAGAAAATCAACACGGTAACTAAGTTTTCACTGTTTTTCATACGAATATAGACACAAGAAGTCATGTTTTCTCAACTTGAAGAAAATACAGCAAAGTGATCCTAACTTAATTAAGTAAATATTCAGTAAGTCTTACATAATATACTGAACCTTACCTACTTATTATTTGGTTAATAAAAGTACCCCTTTTATTATTAGGTTTGATTTTAATTCATACTTAGATTGAGTTTTGAAAAAATAATGGGCAAGTTAGGTAGGTTTAGGTAGCTATAGAGCAATCATATAGCACACCTGATGTTAGGTGGACACTTGATGTTATTTGACAGAAGTTTAGAAAATAGAGTATGATATTTCTCTATCTCACTATAGTGTAACACGTAATCGCGATAATTAGATACCCGTTTATTCTATCTAGTTTACAGTATAGCGTCCCGCAAATAGGGTTTGTGTAATCACCAGTTGCCCCTGACGCTATACAAATCATCTACAATAGATGCAAAAGCCTGTTTATTTTAATTTTTTACTTTATATATTTTTATTTTATTTATAACCATTGCCCATTGCATTCCTTACAAGAGTACCCTAATACTATAGCGCAGCCTTACATGATTATAAAACTAAATATCATGTAGATTTATCGATCTCTTAAATTTAAAAATTGTTAGTTATTGCCTTATTATTATGGATCGATCGTGAGCTAAATAAAAATGGAGCCGATAAATTGTACTGGGTGACCAATAAAGAACCAGTAACAAATATTTAAGACAAAATGTATCCTTATAAAAAGAAATGCTTTAAAGGCACGTAAAGTTTTTCAAATCCATACAAAAGTCAACAAAATGGAACTCAAACAGTCGCATACACCTTTAGAACCGTGGTGGAGTTACCTTTATACTTTATTTCTTTGAAAGTATTGATGAAACCTTATCGACACAAACTTACTGCTCAATGGCGTACATTAGGTACAGTTAGCTGCACTAAAAATAACCAAAGTCAAAATTCGTTAATTCAGGTGGCAAATCTAATCAAATCAAAAGTGTATTTATTTAGTAGGAATGCAAGAATCACTTTGAAACGTCTTAAAGCTAGGTGAGTCTAGGTGCCAGTTCCACGCGACCAAGCCTAGAAGAAAAGGCAACTAACTACGGCTCGGTTCCTACCGTTTTTTTATATGATCCTTTAACAAATCAAAAATAATCGAAGTGAAGTTCTCCATAAAAAATAATAAATAAATATTGTGGAAAATCCACATAAAACTATCTAGCCCAAAATCAAACAGAGCTTGTACTATGGAAATCAGATAGCTGATATAATACTTAAATATATTTTTTTAATGCAAACGTAGAATACAACATTACTACCAGACAGAGAACAAACATATATATGTGGTTTAACACAAAAATATTTGTTCTCGATGGGGATCGAACTTATGACCTGCGGCGCAAAAGGTAATAGAGCTACTATCAACTGAGCTGAGAGATCAGTCTGAATGAAAGAGAATAAGTTTAATACCTCTGTATAAACTTAGATGTTTTATCCTCAGGGCTGAGTTCCATGTTTTCGTTGATCAGGACCGGCGTCCAGAATTCATCCTTTCTATTACCGTTTGTTTTTATATAATCAACCTTTTGGGGGCAGGTGTTTGACGTTATCTACTGGAATTGCCTATCGTCTACCAGTGTTAAGTAATGTCAATATGATCATTTCGGAAACTTAAAGGGGCATTCGGCCAATGCTTAGAAAATAATTGTTTGTCAAAGGTTTTCCTTAGGCTGTTCTAACTTTGGAACAGTCTCCTAGCCTAGGAACCTATAGTCAACGTCAAAGTGGATTTATTTACAGAATTACAGGGTTAATGGTTAATGGTTAATTTTTATAGATCCATTGTAGTTCTGCCCTTATGGGCATGTAAAATTTAAATTAAAAAAGGTAAAATAAAAAAGGTTTGTCTAACATTGTCTTAAATGTCAATGATAAAAAAATTATAATAATAATAATATAAGTAAATTAACTAATTGTAATGTTTGTCAGTAGGTCGTCCGTCATAAATATATACATTAGGAACATACAAAGTCAAGTCAAAGTCAAAGTGTTTATTGCATAAAATACATGTTGAAAAAGGTGGTAAATTTATAAATGTCCAATGTATTCTACTTAAAACTAAGCGTGCAATATTTAGGTTTACATAAAGATGAAGTTATAATGTCAAAAGTTAAATATACAAGCATGTCAAAAGTTAAATATACATATGTCAGAAGTTATATAATTAAACAATATTCTCCAATAATTCATACTCCTACCAAATACCTAATTAATAATCAATAAAAATACATGTCACTCAAGATTTACTAGCATAGTTCATAAACTCATTGATATTATAAAAACAGTTATCAGATAACCATTTTGTCAGCTTAGATTTAAAAATGTTGAATGGTAAATCTTTGAATGAGTCTGGTAGTTTATTATACACTCTAATAGCATTCACATAAGCATTTCTTTTGTATATATCCAGTTTTAGTTTAGGTAGGTACAGTTTATAGGGATTTCTGGACGAAACATTCCTAATCACTACATCAGATTGTTTCTGGAAGTAATCTGGGTGTTGTTTCACCAGAATGCATAGCTCCCTAATGTACATGCAACTCAATGGTAATATCTTCAGTTGTTTAAATAATGGTTTACAGCTATCCATAGACCAAACACCAAAGATCGCCCGAACACACTTTTTCTGTACCATAAAAGCTCTGTTCACATCTACGGAGTTTCCCCATAAAAGAAGACCATATGAGAGAACTGACGACACATACCCATGATAAGCTGTCACCGCCGCTTCTTTTGAAACTGTGTTCCGCAAGCGTTTAATAGCATACACAAATTTGTCTAGCTTGTCGCATACAGATGATATGTGCTCTTTCCAGTCACAGTGCTGATCCACTATGACTCCTAAAAATTTGGTCGAAGGTACTTGTTTTATGTTTGTGTTGTCATATTGTATACCTATGTCTAATATTTTACGTTGATAATTATGAAATTGTATAATATTGGTTTTACTTAAATTAATTTGAAGGTTATTGTCCTTTAGCCAATTTATGACATTACCTAGGGCATTTCTGATTTCGTATTCATACGTGGTTCTGTCCTCACCTTTTATGATTAAGGTTGTGTCATCCGCAAACAAGATCGTTTCATGACTAGTAGCGTTTGGGAGATCGTTGATGTACATCAGAAATAGAAAAGGTCCCAGAACACTGCCTTGTGGGACACCAAATGTATTTGTTTTAAATGATGATCTACAAGTTACTCTAACGTTGGATTCCACTCTTGATATTTCTATACACTGCTGTCTGTTACTAAGGTAGCAGCGAAGCCAGTCATTAGCTCTACATAGGAACTCTACATACATAGGAACCTATTAACATAATAATAGATATATAAAGGTGATATCAGACGATTCATTTTTTGTTCATTTTTGCCTTTCATTCGGCTTTTTTCACGCGAAATGAAACGTGTGAACACCGAATGAAATATTAGTGAACATGGCATGAAAGAAAAATTAACCATTCACTCGAGTGAACATTCATCCGAGTGAACCGTCTGATATCACCTTTAGGTAACCTTTGCTAAGCTTCGAAAAAGAAAATGGTTGACTATGAATAAGATGTAAACTGTTCAGTAGAACAGAGTAACCAGTAACCCAACTCTGTAAAGTCGGTATGAAATAACAATAAAGTTTTGATCCACGCTAGTGACTGATATTGCAGGCAAGACGTCGGCAGCAAGTAGCTTTCCATTGTCCGTTGAGTGCCATTGAGGCAGACTTACGTATCGAATGCCTGTATAATATTGCTTAGTTATTGTGAAAAATATTGCAACGCAAAGTACAGGCACAGGAAATCATAAATCAAAGAGAGACAAACATAATTGCATATTATTTTTATGCATAGTTATTTTTAGAACATCAGAAATCATGCTTTTACATCCATGTGTTTAGTTTGATAAAAAACTGGCGACCGCCCGCGGTTTCGCTCGCCCCGATCCCGTTATTTTTTCGGGAAAAAAAGCATCCGTTCTTGGGTTATAAGTAGTGTAACTAGCACGACTTTCTTTTATAATATAGATAAATAAATAAAGCCTTTTCCTTGTTCAATTCATTTCAATTGCAATTTATGTATCATATTATTATAAGTAATATTATATTATTACTTATTCTTAAACAATGTTTAAAAAATCTGTAATTAGCCCGTTATCCGCAAATTAGGCATATATAGGTAGTACCTATAAATAATATGATGAATAGTAAAATAGAACCAATCGACTGAGTCAAATAATGTTTTTAAAATGCTGTAAGAATCCTATCCGCAAATAAGGCATGAAAAGGACCTAATTGGGATAAGTAGAATAGTATAGATTGATCGTTCAAACAATGTAAACCAAGCTTTTCAGTGATACATCTCAACCCTCCACGGCCCATAACACAAACGTATGTCATTCTCATGCAAATGGTATCTAACATGTTGTCTAATGTTACTGTTCGTTACAGATCGGTGACTACAAACTGCCATGGTAAGTGTTTGGGAAGGTCAAGGGGTTATCTATTTTGGAAAACATACACTATTGTTATTTTTCCAGTTTCTTTTTCAATGTCAATAGACGACAGGTCTCTAAGAAAGCAGATGGCAGATGAATGAACTGTCGTACAAAATGTCATCATCATCAACCTAGGTATATTAGTCTATTGCTGGACGTAGGTCTCTCCCAAGACGTGCTACTGAGCCCGGTCTTCGGCTCTTCTCCTCCAGTGCTTGCTACATTTCGCGGATCGTCGCCCCACCTTGCCGGAGGGCGTCCTACACTACGCTTACCTAAACGCGGTCTCCACTCTAGTATTCGTTTGCTCCAACGATTGTCTGTTCTACGGCAAACATGACCGGCCCACTGCCACTTCAGCTTACTAATCCTTTGAGCTATGTCGACCACCTTAGTTCTCTGTCGGATAACCTCGTTCCGGATATTATCCTTCAGAGAGACTCCAAAAATGCATATGAGTACAAAATGTATATGAGTATTATATCAGCTATCTGCCTATAGTACAAGCTCTGCTTAGTTTGGGTCTAGGTAGTGTTGTGTGGATTGTCTATAATATTTATTTATTTATTTGACATCGTGCGGGCAATATGCTTGTTGCATCAGGTAGATGCGTAAAAAAATTGTTGGTTGCACATGACATTGTGTGGTATTAACAGAAGTTCAAGTTCTGCGGCGACGGCGACTGTCCGCTGTGGGCGCTGGCCGCGCTGCACGCGTTGGGCGCGCTGCCGGCGCAGCTGTTCCGAGCGCTGCTGCAGCGGCTGATAGAGCACGATGTGAGTATTCACCAGCCAATAAGAAGCGAACAACAATAGCTTAAAGAGCTGACTACTTTCAATGGCCTTCTCGTTTGCAGATTCCACCATTTTATTTTATCAGCATCTTCCCATAGTTATCTGGTTCCCAAAGTACACGCTCTGCTTAGTTTTGGGCTAGATAGTGTTGTGTAGGTTGTCCGCATTATTTATTAACATATAAATAATATTTTGCAACATATCAAATCACAAGACTTATCGCAATTAAGCAACAAAGTTGTGTGCAATACATTTGCACACAATTCAGCAAAAACAAAAATTGATCCAAACACGTTTGCGTATTAAAAATTTACTAGTTTTCGCATTTATGCAATGATTTATTTCGTACTCATTTCAATTAGGTACCTACATAGATAGGATAACGATCTTATCGTGTCACTGGTCCTTTCGAAATAGTGTGGTGAAAGGATTTTAAGTGCGCCTCAGAGAGGCTCCTTTCGTGCACTTGACACCCGATATGCCGGTTTCCTCACCGTTTGAGAGCACTAGCATTGTGTCCATAGTTTTTCGAACAGAAAATCCATTGATACACGACTGGATTCGAACCCGCGACCGTATATAGGATCGGAACCGGGGTTTACTACCACTAAGGTCACCAGTGTTAGCTTCCTTATTGTTCCGATATTTACATACCTACATACATAAAATCACGCCTCATGGGGGTAGGCAGAGATCACGGATTTCCACTTGCTACGATCCTGACACACCTCTTTCGGTTCATTCACTCTCATAACATTCTTCATACATGCTCGTCGGTTTAGAGTACTTCTAACTTGGCCTTTCTCTAAAACGTCTGCGATCTCATCGAGATACATGCGCCTAGGGTCTTCCCCTTCCAGCAGTGCCATTCACACTCGCAATTTACTAATATTTTCACTTCGATATTTACCGATATAATAAAAAGTTCTTTAGCTATTTGAGCTATGCTAAATCGTCACGTATACGTCTCGGTATCGTGTCTGCTACGGAAATTCAATTTAATATCTTCCATGCACTTATCTTTACTTTAACGTGCTGGAAATGATCTGAACATTGATAAACATAAAACTAGGGAAAAAAATAGTGTTAATCTGTGTAACCCCCGAATACTGAAACGCAACTCAGATTTAAGCACGTCTCAAGCGACGAATATTTGACAGTTTTCAATGAAAATCTGTCAAAATATTCGTCGCTTGAGACGTGCTTAAATCTGAGTTGCGTTTCAGTATTCGGGGGTAAGTTAACTTTATGTAGACTTATGCTGCCTTCCTACGGTGCGTGGTTCTGCAGATCACGCACAGCCGACGACGACGCACGGCAACGCACACAGAAAGGGCTCCTGTGCTACCGCGCAACTCGACGCACGAGACCGTTCCCATGGTGTGTCGTGCGAGCTGATCCGCCTCCGGGCGCTCTATGACACACCGGTGGCGGTGGGAAGGGGCTATTACACAGACCTACGTGCGTTAGTTACGTGTATGATGGGCTTTAATTTAAAGTTTAATCATTTGTATGCGAATGCCAACACCTACACGTCTAGGTTTCAGTATTGAAGGATTGTTTTAGTTGTGAAAGAAAATAGTGCTCGTTTCTTTAGTGAAAAACATCTTGATCAGCAAAATATTTTAATTTACACTTTCATCACACTGGGTGCATAAATAGGTACTTTACATTTTCGGAACCTAAACATAGGCTTTATTATGAAACACCATGTTGTAGGTTCGCGGAGATCGAAGAAACGAAAAGTTGTCTACCCTTATGCTAGATGCCTTAAGCTAGATCTGGCTACGACGTAGCATAGCTATCTAGCTACGTCGTAGCAGATCAGATACGTAAATGTTAATTTTCACACACACCTTACCTACATGAAACAGAAGGCCGAATAGACCAAATCGACACTCCCTACGTATAGTTGTGTATCTGCAAAACACAAATTTTACAGGAGAGCGTTTTTAAGATTTGAAAATGGTAAAATGCCTATAACTGGAGCCCTTTTTGAGATATTTCTGTGAAAATTGGTGAGATGCTCTTACTGTAGATCTAGTTTAAGATGGTTTTTTTTTTTATTAAAATCTATGCTGGTTTAGATTTTATTACACTTACATATGTTTACGTCGTGCATAAAATGCCGTATGTGGCACATACACACTTTTTCGTGGGAACTTAGAAGAATGACAATATCGTAACTGCCTGTTCCACGGTTATACTTAGGAGATCTATTTGACTAATTCTGTTTAACTGGTGTTTACATGTTTAAACGTTGGAAATTGTATAATTTAATAATATGCTTCTACATTCTTATTCTGTTTTGGCAATTGATTAAGCCTGGTTGACCAGTACCTAATACAGGTCGCCAGGCCCTAATTGCTGAATACTCACATGCTTACGAAACTAAGCCTATTTTAAGGTAGGTAGGTAATTTTTAGTAGTAAAATGTAAAACTGTATTCATGATTTGGGGTTTTCTCACTTATCTTAATATTTTTTTGTTAAAATTGGTCGTTCTTATATTATTATCTTAAATAAAACAAGAAATACAGGAGCTCAAAATACCATTTATTAGGGAAGTAGGTGCTCACCTAAACACAAAAAACCTGTTTTATTTCAAAAATAAGAAAAACAAAACCAACTAAGTAGTCTTTACTAGTAGTAGTATCGTATGGTAAAATCTCTTCTAGTGAGTGCTTCACACGTGAAACGTCGTTTTGGGATTTTGTCACAATCACCATTATAATTCATTCCTGAATCATTATCAGCCTGAAGAAGTCCACTGCTGAACCTAGGCCTCCCCTACACATTTCTAGGAAGTACGACTCTGAGCCCTTTCCTTCCATCGACTTCCCACGATCTTAACAATGTCGCCAGTCCATCCGGTTCGTGGTCGCCATTCGAGAACCTTTATTCCCCAACGGTTGTCGGTTCTTCAAGCTATATGGCCTGCCCATTGCCACTTCAGCTTACTAATTCTAAGAGCTATGTCGGTGACCTTGGTTCTTCTTCGAATATCCTCATTTCTGATTCTATCACGTAGTGAAACTCCCAGCATATTTGAGTTTGAGCTGGTGCACGAGGCCAATAGTTAGTGACCACGTCTCAGTTCCATAAGTCATCACTGGCAACACGCACTGATTATAGACTTTTGTCTTGAGGCTCTGCGGTATCTGCGACGAGAAGATGTGGCGCAATTTCCCGTCACAATATCTATTGATAAAATCCCAATGGCGAACAAGTTCTCCCAATGAGCCACAAACTGCAGGTCTCTTTCAAAGTCATTCATTTTTTGTTAGCAGAAGAGGGAGATGTGGCCTGCTTGTGGAGACAAATCCACAAGTAAGTAAGTAAGTAGGCCGCATCTCTCTCTTTTTCCTTAAGCTGCTCAGAACTATTCCCTGACATACCTGGAGAGCCAATTGGCAATAGCGTCAGAGTGGAGGCTGGTGACGCAGGACAGCCTAATAACTGTTCATATGGTAAGCCAACTGGTAATGTCGCTGGAGTGGGTGCTGTTAACTCAGCGCAACCTAGGTGCTCATCTGGAGAGACAACTGGCAAGGCGACTCCATGCAGCTTAATTGGTATATCTGTTGAGCTATAAGGTGTGCGTAATTGGGAGAGTCACACAATGATAATAGCATATTAATGCTTGAGGAAGACTATAGCAGTAGGGGAGATTCAGGCATGTTTGCTGCCAAAACAGGATCATAGAAGCTATATTCCGGCAAATCAGGTTCAGGATGTTTTTCTTGAGTTTTCTGGGTCAGGTTTACAAAAGCGTGGTGACGACGAGCTAAATGCAATGTCATTATTCCCTGTGTCATTGCTGGAGCCTCCACCACTAGCTTGCAAGGAAAATTGTAAGATGTGGGAAGCTGGGACATGCAATTCAAAAGATGCAGGACTATCACCGTTATTGTTCGTAGAATGCAAAGGGGAAATGCGCGGTGCAAGAAAAAAGGTTCTTTATCGCTGTCAGATATTATCTCACCTATTCGGCTTAGGTAATCCTCAATAAAATTTTCTGAAGTGCATTTCTGTTCATAACTCTGAAGATCCTTTTCAGATCCTCAACATTTTAATGGGGCCACCCTTGGAATTACCTTCTTTCCGACAAAAAAAGAATCAACAAAATCGGTTCACAAACAACAAAGTTATCAGAAGTTGTTAATTGAGAAATCCTCCTTTTTGCAATTGGATAAAAATAATAGTTTTTGATTAAAATAACATGAAAACACAAACACAGAACTATGTAAGTGCATGGGTTACTATAACTTTAATTCAATAACTTTCCGATGTAAAGCTATGTAAAAGTCAGTTACCGAATTTTGATATAACAACTTTTCAAAGTATAAATATGTAAGTGCCTAGATACACCTTAGGATCATAGTGAATCCCGATGTATAAATATGTAAGTGCGTAGTTACACATTTGTACGTAGGGTATCAAAAATTTTTGGAAGGTTTCAAATTGTACTTTCCAATAATTGTCTATTTATTCAGCAATGAAAGCAATAACACACAAATGATTCAAGAAACCTAATAGCTATGATTGGACATCAAAAAGTATAAAAAGTTGGTAAATCATTAATTATGATTTACTTACCTGGACTTGTAGTAGATATAGTTGGGTCTAGAATATCTACTTTTCCTCTCTGATTAGCGTCTGCTTTTAAATTGTTCAGGAATCGGAAACGTACACTTGTCATTTTGCGGCAATCAAATATTTACGAGTCGCAAACGCATTCTACTCGCTATCCGAGGAAGAACTGTGTAACGGGCAGTTACCGCCACCAGCACCTCATTCCCCCCCGCGTCAAAGTTTGTATGTGGAAGATACAGCATTATATGGCGGGAAAGTAATGAAGTTGGACAGTTATACGATTAAGAAAAACGTACTTAGAGTAGACTTTTTATTTTTTTTGTAATTTATAATGATAGACTGGCATGTGTAGATGCCAAAAATGCATCAAACGTATAAGTGTGTATCTGGCAGATAGACGAAGATACGTAGGGAGTGTCGAAATATAAAATGCTGAATTCCGCTATGTACGAGTATTTATAGAACAGTGGTCTTTATTTTCTTCTAAACACAAAATTCTTGTGAAATGAGAAGGGCAGTCACAGTAAAAAGTGATTCAGTGCTTTGCGAAGTTTGTCAATCTTTGTTGAAGATTTATGTCGTTGTCGGTGACGTGAGTGTGTTGGTTTTTTTTCAGCTAAAAAATGCTCAAGCTTTTTTTACTTCAAAAACTTTTTTAGAAATCTGTTTAAAATGGAATCTTTTTAACTACAACTAAAAGTTTTTTTTTTAAATAACATATTTTGTTCCACTTCTGCTGATCAAAGATATTTTGCTTCAAAATTAAATTAAAGGTGACATCGTTTTCTTTCAACATAAATACTAATAATATTCGTCTGGAAGAGATCGTTGTTAGCGATAAGGCCGCCCATTGCACCTATATTTGTAAATTTTATACTTTTGTGTAAAAAAGGGTATTAATCTATCTATCTATATACATACTTATAGAGTCTGTTCAGAAAGAGAACCGTCGTGGCCAAATTGAGAACTAAAGTTTCGATTTTTATATGGCAGCTCATCCGTTTTTGTTTTCTCTTTCATTCTTTCTGTCAGCATTTTGCATCATAAAAATTAAGCATAGGAATAGTAGACTAGTTGTGATAGGATCAAAACGCAACAGTCGCGCTATTGTATTGCCCACTAACCAAAAAAAGTGATTAAGCACAGCAGCGCCCTCCATCCCACGACGGTTCTCTTTCTGAACAGACTCTACTTATATTTATAATATTGAAGCACTCTGTTCATCACAGTATTTTGAAACTACGAACACACGCCTACAAAAACAACACATCTAAATCTAATAAGTAGATATCGGTGTGTCCGGGCCGTACCATTACCCTGTTTGTAGATATATATTAACATTTCTTTGAGAATGTATTAGGGTAACAAGCTCGCCCACCACTCTTTGTGATCGTTTAATTGAATAAAAGCACATGGCTCGCGAAATAACACAGTTTTTTTGTAAAATACAACGAGTTCGGCAAGTTTATCATGCGCACTTGATGTGCGGGCAGGTTTTTCCGCAAGTAGGCCGCTGGTGGGCCATTTTTGCGTGACCCTTGACACGTGTTGCTCGAACTTTTTTAGGTTCTACAACACACCGGTTTGCTCACGATGTTTTTCTTCACCGTTTTGAGAGTACTGGCATAGTGCACATAAATTTATCGATAGAAAAACTCATTGGTACACGAGTGGATTTGAACTCACAACCTTCGGATCGGAAGGTGGGGCCACTACCACTAGACCACCAGTGCTCTCTAGTAAAATACAACAGTTGCTTCAACACACGTCTAAATTCAACAACAACAACAAACACTAGGACTTAGGCATGCCCTAGTGCCCCCAGTAATTTAAATAAACCTTTGTGAAACTCAAGTTTCCCCAGGATGATGAAACTAGTTGATGGCCCAAGCATATGGCTCACCTGACCACCCACACCCTTCAAACCGAAATACAGCAATGCTGCTTCACGAAACACAGAAATAGGCATGGTGGTAGTACGCACCCGTACGAGCCACACACAAAGAGCTATAATACTACTACACTAGAAGTACCACACTTGTATTACACTATATACTAGCAGTTGGTGACCGAGCTTCGCTGGGTATTTTTAATTGTTAATTTGTATTTTTAAGAAATCATAAGAGTCATATTATCTTTATTGGCTTATTCTTACTGAACAACGCCATCTGCTGGATATGCTTGCAGTTAGTTGCTCACAATTGTCAATAGATGGCAGAAGCAGTCACATATTCATCAGTTTATGTTTAATTATTAAACTCAGGGTAAAATAATCATTTTCTAAAAATGAATCCTACCTTGATCGATTTATCGCCCCCGAAACCCTCTGTATACCTACTTAATTTCATGAAAATTGTTGGCGCCGTTTCCGAGATCCTGAATATATAATTATGTATATACAAGATTTTCTCGTTTAAAGGTATAAGATAAGATAAGACTAGTAATACACCATAGTACAGTAGTAATACTACAAACTACTGACATGGTGGTCGCTTCGCTTAATTTTGCTCATAATATTTATGAGCAATCTGTGTGATAATTTTCTCCATTTCCCGAATAAATATGATTACCTACGAAAAGGATACGAGCGCCAACTATCATGAGATAGCTTGGATTCACCTAAGTTTAAAAGATTCAAAACGATCTATGTGATTTACTTTTTTATTTTGATGCTTTGTGACTTGATTCACTTTTATTTCTTACAGGATGATGGAGCCATGGAGCTTTTGAAAGAAACAAGTCTTGGTAAGTCCTCGAGAACACACGCGAACAAGTAAGAACTGATAGGTTAATTATTAATTGATAGGCGAAGCCAACATTTTAGTTCTTCACTATCGCAACCAGATAAATTTTCGTGGACCCCCGTTAACAAATTGTGGACCCCCATTTTTTTGTCACGCCATTGTAGACCCTCGTCGAGTCTCCCGTGGACCTCTGGAGGTCCACCTGGACCACGTTGGGAATCAATGCTATAGACGATGAAAGCATGCTTGTTCCCCAGGCTCCCGCGAGGAATCAGCCCGGGCCTTCGCCGCCATCCGCTGGGTCCTGGTCTCCGCATGGAGCTGTGCCTGCCGCGGGTCGGCGCTAGCGCGGGACCTCGCCGTGCTGGGCGTGCCGCGAGCCCACGCCAGCGCGCTGGCCGATATGGCGGACGAACATAGGGACAGTTATGTTGAAGGGGTTAATGCTACTGGATTTGGAGGTAGGGATAAACTTTGGGAGTGCCTAAATTGGAAAATTCGTCATACGCACATAATGTGCACTTGAAGAACCGACAACCGTTGGGGAATAAAGGTTCTCGAATGGCGACCACGAACCGTAAGACGAAGCGTAGGGCGCCCACCCACCAGATGGACCGACGTTATTGTTATGATCGCGGGAAGGTGATGGATGGAAAGGGCTCAGAATCGTTCTTCCTGTAATATGTAGGGGAGGCCTATGTCCAGCAGTGGACTTCTTCAGGATGATGATGACTTGATGTGCCGGATTGGTTTCCGCAAGTAGGCCGCTGGCGGGCCCTGTTTGCGTGACGCTTGACACGTGTTGTTCGAACTTTTTTAGGTTCTACGACACGCTTGTTTCCTCACGATGTTTTCCTTCACCGTTTGATAGTACTGGTGTAGTGCTCATATTTTTTTCGACAGACAATTGGGTCATCTCATAGGTACACGACTGGATTTGAACCCACGACCTTAGGGTTGGAAGGTGGGGCCGCTACCTCTAAACCACCAGTGCTCTCAAAGGAGTGCCTTTTTGCCCGCGGCTACGTTTGGCACCCCGGATACCAAAAAGAAAAAAAAGATTTTTTGTATATAATTCCGTAACTTCCTTCCCCAGTGAACAAGCTAACCGATATCTTAGTATCCTCGGCCCTAGAGGGCGCTGGCGAGGCTTACAAGCTGACTCTCCAATCAGAGTCCGCCGGAGAACAGAGTAAACGCGACCTGCTGATAGAGAAGGCCCAGGCCAAAGACCTGCTGGAACAGCTGAAGATCGCTTACAAGAAGATGGAGGAATTGGAGGCAGGAGTCAACTAAGTTTTTAGAAGTTTCAAAGAAAAAGCGAAGTTTAGCTTAGGGCGGTTTGAGCTGTAGTCAGACGGATGAATTTAATGCTAATGCTAATTATTAAGGCTTATTCATAGTTGTATCAAATCCACCCATGTTAACCTTTTAAGCTTAGTCAATTCTTTCATGCCGTATCACCGTTAGATTGTTAGCTATCACATACAATACTTTAGAATCTAACGTATTGTATGTGATAGCTAACAATCTAACGGTTAGATTGTTAGCTATCAAATACAAAACCTTGAATTCTTTTATGAAGTATTAAACAAACATATTTGTTTAGAAGGAAAGAGGTATTATCAAGGAGGTTTTGGAAGCTCATGAAGACTAAACAACCCGATTATACAAAAAAAAACATGATTTTTTTTATAAAATTATTCGTACATTCCAACCTTACCAAATTACTTATTTTCCACTAAGGAAATAACTTAACTGTTGCTATAACTGGTTTCGATAAATCTTGTCTATCTATTTTTAAGTTTTAGTAAATAAAATGATTATGTAAATCTAAAATCAGTTCATTTATTGTCTTGATCAGTCCATGTTACAACAGTTGTAAGTAATTACAATAACAAATTATATATTAGGCGTTTATATATCTTAATCGTATTTACAAACAAAGGCTTACAAACTAGGAAGGTGGAGTGTTTAACGTATGTGATGTTATATTTCTTGTACTTTTTAAAACTTAAATAAACTAATCACAATTTATATTTCATGATACCTATAATTAAAGAAAACGAAATAAATAATTATTTCGAATAAAAATCACAGACAGAATGTCCTTCATCATTAAAATTTGTTTGTGGTTCGCTTCTCTTCTTATATTTCAGCGAAACTTAGGACTATTCTTAACTGGGATTATTTGAGTCTTTATTTCTTGATTTTCTTGTCTAAGTCACACTAATCAAAATCATTTGCTCGGTTTTTAATCATTTTTTCTGTGGAATAAAGCCTTGAGCAAATGGTGGCAGAAATCTAGACCTTCCAAAAGCGCGATGGATCGACGACATCGTAAAGGTCGCAGAAGATTAAGGAGGCCTTTACCCAGCAGTGGACGATACCGGGCTGAGATTATGACAAATCATTTTCTTATGTTTGAATCCAGTTCAAAGTAAATTCGTCAAATGTCATCAAAATTTATGTCACACTTCGACATACATAATTAATTATACCCTTCTTTTGACAAATTCGGGTTAACTCATTTATCTCTTATTCTCTCCAATAGTTTCCCTATATCCTGGGACCCGGTAGGCGCCGGGCGCTTGAGCTTATGCTTAGCAGTCAACTTAGGAACGCAACTTTTTACCTTTCTCAAAGGTACGGGGAACTTGTCCAGTTTGGAATGACCTCCCAAACCGTCGTAAGATATATCCAAGTCTATGGAGGCTTGCTTCTCGGAAGGCTCTGGCTGTAATTGCTGCTTCTTGTGGAATATACTGGTGAGGTTCTGTTTGAGTGATGCGTTGCGCGCCGCGTTGAGTATGGCGAATTCTGACGGCTGAAAGAATAAATATAGGTATTATTTGTTTAATTTTTTTCTAAACTGCGAATGTTGAGATTTATTTATTTTAATTATTAATGTTTAGAATATTATGCCGGTGAATTAAGCGAAAGAGGTACGTCAAGATCCTAGCAAATGGAAATCCGTGATCTCTGCCTAACCCCATGGGAATGAGGAGTGATTTTATCTATGTGTTGTTAGCCGGTTTTGGGAATAGGACATCCTTACTCGGCCGAGCGACAAGTGACATCACTAGTCGAGAAGGAAGAAAGATGGCGTCGTGACGCGGAGTTGTATTGTTTGCCGTGTAAAGTAAAACAGATATAACTTTTGAAACTATCATGGTTTTTAACACTATTTTAATGAAACAACGGGATATTTACCATGATTAAATTTTGTTGAGTTTACTTCCGATATTTCGGCAAAGTTGCATGCACCATGATCACGGTTGAACTGAAGTCCACGAGTAAAAGAAATGTTATTGGCAGATAAATCGATCTTCATCGATCGTTGTTTCATAAAAATAAAGTAAAACAGAGTTCTAGCTATATTAAACCGTAATAGTATAGGATCCCTAGAAGAAGGACCTTCACCGAGCTGGTTATTTAATGAAACGTATTTTATATTTAATTAAACATGGCAATAAATATATTCTATATGGGTTGCCTATCAAATTTCAGTCCAGGATATGATTAATTAATAATTTAAAAAAAATTAATGTTTTTTTAACTTTCCACCGGTTTGTTTATTAGACAAATTCTATACCAATCGAAAGTATAGACCCCATAGAATATGCAAACGTTAGGTTGCCTATTTTTTTCCGGTCACAACTCTCGGGTAGCCAGGTATAACAGGAAAATCGATACTAGCATTTTGCACCGGTATGTTTATTAAATAAAAATACTGGAGTCTATACTTCCGATTGGTATAGAATTTGTTTAATAAACAAACCAGTGGAAAGTTCAAATTATTTTTTTTTAATTATTAATTAATCATAATTATCCTGGACTGAAATTTGATAGGCAACCCATATAGAATATATTTATTGGCATGTTTAATTATATATAAAATACGTTTCATTAAATAACCAGCTCGGTGAAGGTCCTTCTTCTAGGGATCTTAGACTATAACAGTAAAGTGTAAGTATCTAGTGAAGTGTGCGTACCTTCATATTTCCATCCGGTATAACGATCGGCCTTGTATGTAGCGCTGACAACGCTACGCTGCCTTGCTTTAGATTTAAGTATGGTGAATCTGCGTTTTCTATCCGATGCACCATTGAATCCTGAAAATTATAATAGGCATGACGACTAATTTTCAAAATCTCTTCTATCATATTCAGAAGTATCTATTATGTCTAAAATATATCATATTTCTGTAGAAAATTAAGGTTTTAGTGCAATAAAAGTTAAATTTTCAAATTCACGCCAAAACGCTCGCTGGTGTCATGGCGTCTGTTATTACGTCACGGGTATGTATATCAACAGTAAACATTGGTGCTTTTGTACTAAATCAGAATGACGTTTACAACGCCGCCCGTGACGTAATTCGCTCTGACCGGTGTTATGTTTAAGCTATTATGGCGGATTGTTGTATTTTGTAGATTGATTTTAACAAATAAATTATTAATCTCGACATTAATAATAGAATAAATACATTTTTCAAAATCTTTGAATCCTTTTTCATTAGATCAAATAAATATTATGGCGATACTTGATTACTAACTTCATGCCTAATAAAATGCAACTTTCAACCGGTAAAATAGAGGTCTAGTGGTAGCGATCTCGCCTATCGATCCTAAGGTCGTGGGTTTAAATCCAGTCGTTTACTAATGAAACGTGTTTTTCGGTCGAAAATTTATGTGCACAATCAGTACTCTCAAACGGTGAAGGAAAACATCGTGAAGAAACAATCATGCAATAGAACCAACCTAAAAAGTTCAAACGCATGTTTCAAGGTGCACGAAAAGACTCCCTGAGGCGCACTTAAAATCATTTCACCACACCGGTTCTCTGGTGAACAAAAATAAGTATTATATCAGCTATCTGGTTCCCAAAGTACAAGCTCTGCTTAGTTTGGGGCTAGATAGTGTTGTGTGGATCGTCCGCATTATTTATTACTAGCAGTAAGTAACCGAGCTTCGCTCGGTATTTTTTTGATAACATACTTATGAATGATGAAATCATATACCATTTTGATCTTACTAACATACTACATAATAATAAAAATAAGAACTGGTTATTTAAAAAAAATCACGAGTGCAATGAGATAGAAACATCCGGAACTTGTGTTTACTAGTCCTTTAGTTCCAAAACTCGACAATAGATGGCGTTCTCTGTGAAACATAACCCTTGAGTTCTCAGGTTCTCACAGAGCTTAGTTTTTGCTTCTGAGCAACAGATGGCGCTAGGAGTAATGATATTATGAAAAAGTTGTTTGTTCTTAACTCCGAACGCCAATATTTTCTAAAACTAAATTCTAGCTAGATCGATTTATCGTCCCCGAAAACCCCTGTATACCAAATTTCATGAAAATCGTTGGTGCCATTCCCGAGATCCTAAATATATATGTATATATATATATACAAGATTTTCTCGTTTAAAGGTATAAGATAAGATTATTAACTGTGAAGGCAATGTAACTAACCAGGCTACTATGACTGTCGTTCAGTATAGCGGTGTTGAGATCGAAAGAGTCCGACATCCTTGGCTGTTTGGGCGAGGCTTGCTCCGACATAGACTTGTCCACGATGTCGGAAGCTTTTCTCTTCTTCTTCAGCGTTTCGTACTTGCGTTCTGCATTCAGCATTCTGTCTTCAAGATGACTGAAAGATATATTTTTGTTATTGTTTGAAATTGAGTAGAGCTCTTTGTGTGTGGCTCGTTTGGGGAAGTACTACCACCATGCCTATTTCTGCCGTGAAGCAGCATCGCTGTGTTTCGGTTTAAAGGGTGCCGGTGAGATTACTGGCACGTGAGGTTGAACATCAGTATGCCACAAGTTGAAGGACGTAGGGCAGTGCATTGTAGGGCACGTTCCTGATGGGCTAGTTTAAAAAATAAACTTCTTCGATCAGCTCAGATTTGATTCAAGTTTTGAAGATTCGCTTTTAGCCATTACTATTTACCAACCGAAGTTCAATCTTTGACTAATCCAGAGAAAAGGGGCATTAAATAACTGAAATTACTAACTTTTGAAGCTGATTGTGAGTATTGCTTTAGAGTTATTTCAAGAGCTTAAAGAGAACTCAACTGATAAAAGAAAATAGAAGTAGGAGCAAGAAAAAAAAATTGCTTAATTTGGCGTCCGCCTTTTCAAAAGTCAGTTAACAAAACACACACAAAGTATTGTAAACTCACATCAATTTATTTTGCAGGTCGGCAACCAGACTCTTCTCGACGCCGATCTGTTGTTTGGCGGCGTGTAGTCGATCACGTGACTCGTTCTTCTTTGATTCCGACTCACAGAGGGCTCTGCAAAACAAACCAGGATTTATTTAGCGGTCGCATGCGTGTAAAGCATATAAACACTTTTGCAGCACTAAAATACTTTATTATATTTATTACACGATAAAAAGGTTTGCACAACAATGCGGCGAGCGAGTCGCGAGAATCGACTGGCCTGCCGGCGGTTATTTCTTACTACCCGCACGGCGACGGGCGAGTCCATTATCGGGGCAGTCCATTGCACGTTGTTTGTTTCCATTGTCATCGCACGATAAAAGTTAGAAAACAATAAACTTTGTTGTACATAAATTCTTCTACCTACTATACCTATGTAATGTGGGAGAAGCCCACATCACTCCCCTCCTGAGACCGTCACTACGGTCGATAGTAGTCAGGAAATCGAACCAAGCGACCAGAGCGAGTTTTTCTGGCATCTGCTTGAGCAGGAGGTTCCAGACGTGCTGGAAGAGGATCGTGTACAGGGATAGGAGTAGAGGGGGGTGGATTTAGGACGGGTGCGGGAAGAGGGTCGATAGTAGGAGATGGGTCCACAAGTAAATAGGCCGGTTTGAGGCGGTCTATGGAGACTGACACACACTTTCCCCTGATGAGAATTTTGAAGACCTTGTTGCCCCGTTCTAAAACTTTGTACGGGCCAGTGTATGGGGGTTGCAAGGAGCCTCGTAATGCATCGTCCCTCAGAAAAACGTGAGTTGACGAAGCCAAATCTTTATAAATGAAAATATTATTTTTACTATGACGTGCAGCGGGTAATGGGCGAATCTTCGTTGCAAAGTTGCGCAGGCGAGTGGTGAAATCTGAAATGTCAGTTGACTCGCGAGAATTTGCTTGGAAAAATTCTCCAGGCAGACGAAGTGGTTCGCCGTACACCAACTCGGCGGAAGATGCTTGGAGATCGTCTTTGAAAGAAGATCTAATTCCCAAAAGCACGAGTGGTAAGGAGTCGACCCAATTACTATCGCCGTGGCACATTATGGCGGCTTTCAACTGACGGTGAAAACGTTCCACCAAGCCATTACAGGCCGGATGATACGCAGTTGTTCGACGGTGTTTGAATCCGATCATTTTTCCAAGATATTGGAAAAGTGCGGATTCAAATTGTCGGCCACGATCAGTGACGATATCAGTTGGACATCCAAATCTGGATATCCACGATATCAGCGCCTTTCCGACTGTTTCGGCTGTCATGTCGACCATTGGTGTCACTTCGGGCCATCGAGTGAAACGGTCTACTGCTGTAAAACAGTAGCGATAGCCCTGAGATGGTGGAAGCGGGCCAACAATGTCCACGTGAACAAATGCAAAACGAGCGCGAGGTAAATCGAACGTGCCCAATGGTGAGCTCACATGGCGGGTTACCTTGGCGCGTTGACAGTCTAAACATTTTCGTGACCAATCTCGGCAGTCTTTGCGCATCCCAGGCCAAACAAAACGCTCAGCAATCAACTTGGTGGTTGCCTTAGCGCCTGGGTGGCTAAGATTATGAAGACTGTCGAAAAGCTGCTTGCGCAGTGGTTGTGTCACGAAAGGCCTTGGTGATGGAGTGCTCACATCACAGTATATTTCGAGGTTGCTGTTAGGGATCTTGAGCTTCTTAAGGCAGAGTGAAAAATCTTTACCGAGATATTGAAGAAGCTCTTGATCAGTAGCTTGAGATTGAGCTAGTAAGTCATGGTCGATTGGTATCTGCAGTTCGTCGATGCGTGACAATGTATCGGCTACGACATTATCTTTGCCTGAAATGTGTCGGATATCGGTGGTGAACTGCGAGATATAATCGAGATGACGATACTGACGTGGCGAACAGTTGACTTTTCGTTCATGAAAAGCGAAAGTGATCGGCTTGTGGTCAGTGTATACGATGAAATGCCTGGCCTCCAACAAGTGCCGAAAGTACTTGATGCTTTCGTATATGGCCAAAAGCTCTCGGTCATAGGGTGAATATTTTTGTTGGCAAGGGCTTAGTTTTCGCGAGAAAAACGCGAGAGGTTGCCATTCGCCAGCTTTCAGCTGCTGCACTACTGCACCCATTGCGAGGTCAGATGCATCTGTTACCAGTGCGAGTTTGGCCTCACAATCAGGGTGTGAAAGGAGAGCAGCGTTTGAAAGGTTCTGTTTGCATTGCTCAAAAGCAAGAAGAGAATCGCCAGAAATATCAACAGGATGTGAAGGTTTAAGGGAACCGCCGGCAAGAAGGGCGTTCAAAGGAGCTTGGATTTTAGCAGCTTGAGGCAAGAATCGCCTATAAAAATTAAGCATTCCCAAGAAACGCCTGAGCTGCTTAACATTCTGTGGAACTGGGAATTCCTTAATGGCCTTGACCTTGGATTCGAGAGGCTTGGTGCCAGACTCGGAGATGCGATATCCTAAAAATGTTACCTCACTGGCTCCGAAGACGCATTTCGAAGTGTTGACGAGGATACCATACTCTTTCATACGCGTAAATAGCAGTTGGAGGTGGTTTTCGTGTTCGGACTCATCGCGTGAATACACCAAGAAATCGTCCAAATAGCAGTAAACGAAATCAAGACCTCTCGTCATCTCGTCAACAAATCGTTGAAACGTCTGTCCTGCGTTTCTTAAGCCGAAGGACATGAAGGGAAATTCGTATAATCCGAAGGGGGTAGTTATGGCCGACTTCATAATATCTTCCTTGTAGATCGGGATTTGATTATAGGCTTTGACCAAATCAATAGTGGAAAAGACTTTGGAACCAGCAATACTTTGGGCAAAGTCATGGATGTGCCTAATGGGATAACGGTCTGGGATGGTCCGTGCATTAAGCATCCTATAATCGCCACAAGGTCGCCAGCCGTTATCCTTCTTAGGCGTAAGGTGCAATGGTGAAGCCCATGAGCTTTCAGAAGGGCGCGCAGTGCCGTTGGAAAGCATAAGTTCGAATTCCTTCCTAGCTATCTGGAGTTTATCTGGGGCAAGTCTACGGGGGTTACAAAATACAGGTGGGCCGGGGACAGTTCTAATATGATGCACTGTGCTATGCTTTGGTATCCACGGTGTGCCTGCAGGACGTGTAATTTCCGGGAATTTACTCAAGATGTTATGATACCTCGTGTCGCCTGATGAGACTTTAACAGAACAAATATTGATTTTAGCCAAGGAAGCTACAGCAGACAATGTGGTAGTGTTATCAATGAGACGTTGATTGCGTACATCTACCATTAAATTGTAAAAACTTAAGAAATCGACGCCTATAATGGGTTTGGTTACGTGAGCAACGGTGAAACGCCATGGAAAGCTACGTCTTAAGCCTAAGTTCAAATCCAACTGTATATAACCAAAAGTCTCTATAGGTGTTCCATTGGCCGCACACAACGTGAAATCGGTCTGCTTGGCTCTCCGCTCGCGAAGTGCAGTGTGGGGAAAAACACACAGGTCACTGCCGGTATCAACCAGGAACTGCATCCCCGAGCTGCGGTCGGTTACGAAGAGGCGACTCGATGAGGCGAGGCAGTCGTCCGCCGCCATTAGCGACTGCCTGTGGAGTTTCCCGCCTTGTAGTAGTCGCACGGCTTGTTGCAGTGAAGGGCCTTCGAACCATGCCTGGTATGATACCAGCAGACAGGAAACCTTTTGTAGTTGGAGTTTGATCTCGACCTTTGGCGCGAAGACGATCTGCGGTGATGTGATCTCGGCTCTCGATCATCGGAGCGGTTACTGGAACGGTTGTTACGCTGGGTACGGGTGTGCTCATCGAGACTCAAGGCAAGGCGCTCAACCATCTTCCTCAGCTCTGCTATTTCGCTGGATGGGCCACTGAAACCTTCCGCACTTGACGAGGTAGTTGCGATGCTGCTTGGCGATGTTATTTCCTGGATGCGGTCTGCTAGATCTGCCAGTTGTTCCAGGTCCTCCGTAGGCTGGGATGCTAACACCGTCTGAATGCTCCTTGGGAGGCGGTTGCACCATATCGTCCGCAGGAACTCTTCTGGCACACTTGGTCCCGCCAGGTCTCGCAAGTGGCGCAAAAACTGGGACGCTTTCCTGTCTCCCAGCTCCTCGTGGGTCAGCAGCTGCTTTACCCTCTTCTCATGAGAAGCCGAGAGACGCTTTATAAGCTCGCTTTTAATTTTTTCATACCGGTTCTGCGATGGTGGTTTGACGATTATGTCTTTTACGGCCTTCGCGTGAACGATGTCCAGTTTAGTAATCACGTTGTTAAATTTGACAGCGTCGTCGGTGATTCCAAAATTTTCAAACTGACCTTCTAGGATAGCGAACCATATGTCTGGGTCCTCCGGTGAAAATGGTGGCACTTTCAGATTACACCTTTGAATCTCGGACGACGATTCTCGTTCCGGGTCAATGGACCTGCGCATTTTCTTCGGGCGACGACGAGTGACACCGCCTTCTGATATTGGAATTGATTTCAATGAATCACTGCTGCTATCACTGCCTCTATTGTTGCTCATTGTGTTCTTCCGGGGTCACCAGTAAAGCATATAAACACTTTTGCAGCACTAAAATACTTTATTATATTTATTACACGATAAAAAGGTTTGCACAACAATGCGGCGAGCGAGTCGCGAGAATCGACTGGCCTGCCGGCGGTTATTTCTTACTACCCGCACGGCGACGGGCGAGTCCATTATCGGGGCAGTCCATTGCACGTTGTTTGTTTCCATTGTCATCGCACGATAAAAGTTAGAAAACAATAAACTTTGTTGTACATAAATTCTTCTACCTACTATACCTATGTAATGTGGGAGAAGCCCACACGTGTTATTGTTGGTTTTCTGTTATTTTTTCGGGATAAAAATCAGCTTATATTGACTGGCCTCTCAGCTCAGTTGATAGTAGCTCAGCCTTTTGCGCCGTAGGCCATGGGTTCGAATTTCGATCCCCATTAAGACCAAATAATTGTGTGGTGAACGCAAATGTTTGTTTTCTGTCTGGGTTTTTAAATACATAACAATGTATTTACATAAATAGTAGGTATACAAGTATTATATCAGCTATCTGTTTCCCATAAAATCAAAATCAAGTGTATTTATTCAGTTGGATTGCAAGAATCACTTTGAAACGTCTCAAAGCTAGGTGAGTCTAGGTGCCACTGGTGCCAGTTCCACGCGACCAAGCCTAGAAGAACAGGCAACAAACTACGGCTCGGTTCCTACCGTTTATTTATATGATCCTTTTACAAATCAAAAATAATCTAAAACAATAGCAGTGAAGTTCCAGTGTGGTTACATAGTACAAGCTCTGCTTAATTTGGGGCTTGATGGTGTTGTGTGTCCATAACATTTTTTTGAATATTGTTACGAGCGGGGGGTCTATTGAACAATGAAAGTCGATTTTTACACAACGAACACTTATATTATCACTCAAAGCCAAAACTTTATTAAAACACACTAAAACACAGCACACAATAAAACACAATACAAGACAAGACACTAATTCACTCTTCGCACTCGAAACGTTCACTTCTATAGCTTAATAAAAACTGTCCCACGATCCGAGCGATTCTCTATTTATAGCTCGTCTCATTATTCGAGCATGTTCGTCGAACTCTCCAGAAACACCCGGAACTTGATTCTTAATTGTTCACGTAATGTAGTTCCGCCATTTGTCAATAGATGGCGCTCTCTGTCACCTAACTCGTGAGTAGTTCCTCCTCTCGGTAACAGATGGCGCTAGGCGTTAGGCTACTGCGCAACACTATCCCCTCCTAAAACATGCTCGTCCCGAGCATCATTGGACCCATAATATCGCGCCAATCGATCAACATGAACAATTTTAGGTTTGCCTCGCAAACCCTTCTTGATTCGGTACGTGACATCGTTCATCCTGGTTACCACACGGTATGGTCCGTCCCATTTTGCTTGTAATTTAGGAGACTTCCCCTTACTGCGGACTGGATTGTGCAGCCACACCAATGAACCCTCATTAAATCCCTGATTGTTCAAGTTTCGGTCATAGCGGGTTTTCATTCTTTCAGACATTTGCTGGCTGGATTGTCTGACATTTTCATATATGTCGTTCATTTTATGGCGTAGATCACTTGCATAATCCGTTATGGCGCGCGGAGAGTCTGGTGGAATGCCAGTGATCAAATCTGCAGGCAATCGTAGTTCCCGTCCGAAGTTCGCAAAGGCGGGAGTGACTGTTGTGCTCTCATGCACCGCACTTCGATATGACAACAAAAATGGCTGGATATGCTTATCCCAATCATTCTGTCGGTTCGCCACCACTTTTGCCAGATATCTTTCCAACGTTTGATTGAATCTTTCCACCATTCCGTCAGACTGTGGGTGATATGCAGTAGTCCTCGTTTTATGAGTACCCATTACTCGGCATGTCTCCTGGAAAACTTGAGACTCGAAATTTCTTCCTTGATCGCTGTGGATTTCCAAGGGTACTCCAAACCGACAAAAGACTTCATGGACTAATTTATCTGCTACTGTCGTTGCTTCTTGGTTCGGAATAGCGAAAACTTCTGGCCATTTGGTGAAATAATCCATGACGACTAGGAAGTACTTGTTGCCATTCTCACTCACAGGGAATGGCCCAGCGACGTCCAGTGCTATGCGCTCCCAGGGTGCTCCAACGTTGTATAATTTGAGCGCTCCCCTACTGCGTGTGTGAGGTCCTTTCACAGCTGCACAACTCGTGCATTTCCGGCACCAGTCTTCTACGTCATCTCTGCAATAGATCCAATAAAATCGTTCTCGTATTTTTAATAAAGTCCTTTTTACTCCCATATGACCCCCTGAACTTCCCGTATGATAAAGTTGCAGAACGTCAGGTACCTTTGATTTAGGTACAACCATTTGTAGATGACAGTGGTCTCCTCGATTATTTTCCCATTTGCGGCACAATACTCCATCTTGGATAACCAGACTATCCCATTGTGCCCAATAACTTTTCGTTGTTGTACTCCTTCCGGCAATATCACTCCACTTAGGCTTAGGAGTACCAGCTCTTAACCATTCTACAATTGGTTTGATGTCGGCGTCTTCTGATTGTGCTTGCTGCAGGGCTTCCTTCCATTCGACACTTAAGTCAGTCTTTAGCACCCTGATAGGTATCGCTTCTTTAGATTCTTGCTTGACACAATGCTTACAGTGTTCCGGGCAAGGTCTTCTTGATAGGGCATCCGCGTTACCATCATGAGCTTGTGAAATACAAATTCTTGGGGCTCTGTTAATACCAGCCAGCACTCGCCCCGCAGCCCTGGCGTGTCGTTGTTGCTGGTTGGTGGAAGCAGTCTCCTGTTCTCTCTGGTCACGACGTATTCCTGAAACTGCTCGCTTAGGGCAATTAAATCTCAAGTGCCCCTTTTCTCCACACTCAAAGCATTTAGGGCTATATCTCGGACGATACTCACGAGTGGGTGATGCCACCACTTCCCTGATGCGATGTGCTCGATGGTCCTGACGAACGGCTTCTACTTCCAAAGCATGGGCGAGGGCGTTCTTCAAAGACTCATGATGTCCCAGTCTCACAGCAGCTCTCACCTCCAAGTCGCGAATCCCATCAATAAATGATTGCACCAAGATTCCATCGATAAGCGCAGGTGCAGATTGGTATGCCTTTCGGACCATTTTTTCCACTACCAGAGCCCACTGCTGCAAGCTTTCAAGACTGCGTTGGGTCCTTTCTTTCAGTTGGGCGCGGAATACGTGCTCCAGATGCGTGTCACCATAACGAGATTCCAGCGCGTCCAGCAGCTGCTCGTAGGTAACCTCCTTTCCAATAGCTTCCAACACATTGAGGGCCTGGTCACGAAGTGCCAAAATCAGTGCAGTCATCGCCTGATCCGTGGTCCATCCATTTGCTTTGCTCACTGCTTCCAACTGGATTTTGTAGGCTGACCATGATGAAGTCCCATCATAGGGTGGCACCTTGAAGCTCTTACCCACAGGTGTGGCCACTACAGAAGCCACGTTTCCTGCTCCAGCTTTAAGCACACCCAGAGCTTTCTTTACATCAGCAATCTGGGTTTCCATTTCGTAGATACGGCTTTCCTGATTTTGGACCTGTTCTTTTACACTTTGCAGGTCTTTGTTAACAGTCACCTGCAGGTCTTTCATAAGGCGAACTTGCTCCTCCATCAGACGGTTTTGCTCCACTTGCCGACGGGTCTGCTCCTCCTGCCGACGGTTCTGTTCATCCATCCAGTGGGCCTGCAGCTCCTCCTGCCGACGGGTCTGCTCCTCCTGCCGACGGTTCTGTTCATCCATCAAGCGGGCTTGCAGCTCCTCATGCCGACGGTTCTGTTCCTGCAGCATGGCCATCAATGCTGCCAGATCACCTGATGCAGGAGCCTGGACCTCCGATAATGGTAGAATTCCAGATGTCCCAGCAGCTGGCTCCGTCAGCAGTTCAGGGTCCCGACGAGTTGCTTGTGACGGAGAACTTCCCATCCGTCTTGCATCCATTTCCTGTTGGCGTTGACTTCTCGTCCTCATACCTTCAGCGTCGTCTTTCGGTAACACCGGCATTGTTCAATCGCACTTCTGACACCAATTTGTTACGAGCGGGGGGTCTATTGAACAATGAAAGTCGATTTTTACACAACGAACACTTATATTATCACTCAAAGCCAAAACTTTATTAAAACACACTAAAACACAGCACACAATAAAACACAATACAAGACAAGACACTAATTCACTCTTCGCACTCGAAACGTTCACTTCTATAGCTTAATAAAAACTGTCCCACGATCCGAGCGATTCTCTATTTATAGCTCGTCTCATTATTCGAGCATGTTCGTCGAACTCTCCAGAAACACCCGGAACTTGATTCTTAATTGTTCACGTAATGTAGTTCCGCCATTTGTCAATAGATGGCGCTCTCTGCCACCTAACTCGTGAGTAGTTCCTCCTCTCGGTAACAGATGGCGCTAGGCGTTAGGCTACTGCGCAACAATATGCTAATCCAGGTAACTTAGGGCGTGATTGAGCCACAAACATACAATTTGTGACCTTAATTGGATCTTTTGTGGTTTGGCTGGTGGCTAAAACACCTTCGCGTGATGTCAGTGCAGACCTTATTCTCCCAACTCAAATTAGAATGACGAACCTTTTTAACGCGGTGGCGAATGTCGCCACTGTCTTCAGATCTGGGTATCCCTGGAGCATTTGTTCCACCTCCTCACTCGTAGCGTTCAGCACTTTTTGCAAACTTCAAACAAAACAACACACTATGAGGAACATTCATAAATCTGGAAAACTTGACTTCAAATCAGACATTTTTATTTAAACACCAAACTACTGGACCAATTTGGATGAAATTTCCATAGGACCAATTTAAAAATACATTTACGGTGAAGGAAAACATCGTGAGGAAACCGGCGTGTTGTAGAACCTTAAAAAGTTTGAGCAACACATGTCAAGGGTCACGCAAAAAGGGCCCGCCAGCGGCCTACTTGCGGAAAAACCAGCCCGCATATCAAGTGCGCATGATAAACTTGCCGAACTAACCCATGTACAGGTAAGTAAATTAAATTTCTACTAACATATTATGAATCCTGTTGTCTGACATTAAATTAAGGAATTCCAACTTGCCGAATGAAACTTACCCATTCAATGTTTGTAAGTTCTTCTTGAGCCCTTCATTTTCATCTCTCAGTCGACTGGTCTCCTTATTCTGGACCTTGAGATATTCCATCTGCTCTTTGAGTGCTGAAATGGCTGAGTCTCGGTTCACCAACTTCTTCTCATACGATTTGAGGAGATCTCTGAAAGTTTACAAGCTATGTAATGCATGGAACTGGTGGTCCATTGGTAGCAGCCCCACTTTCCGATCCTGAGGACGTGGGTTCAAATCCAGTCGTGCACCAACGAGTTTTACTGTAGAAAAATGTATGTGCACTATGCCAGTATTCTCAAAACGGTAAAGGCCATCGGCGTGTCGTAGATCCTAAAACAATCGGTTGTCTGTAAAGTCGGTTTACTGACGATAGTTGAACGTGCCAACGTCATACAGCTGTCCACGCGGACGCATCACTCAAGTAGGAGAGAGACAGATGTCGAACGCTGCCGAACGCGGAGGCCGTGCGTGCCTCTTTGTCGCTCGTTCCGCGCTCTCTCTTACACTTCAAGCCTTAAATGCAAACTTTGAATTGCAAAATTTAAAATTATAATGTACCTCTTTTGCTTCTTATAGGGGTAGGCAGTGACCACAAATTCTTACACCTGACATACTTTTTATGTCAGGTGTAAGAATTTGTATATAATAAATTAATCTAGATAGATAGATAGATGAACCAGAGCGCTGTTAAAATACTTATATAATTTTTTTTATTATTTACTTAGAATATAAACCCAGACAGAGAACAAACATCTGAGTCCACCACACAAATATTTGTTCTTAGTGGGGATCAAACCCACGACCCACAGCACAGGTCATATGATAGTAACTCTATGAAAAAACTCACTCATTTCTTTTTAAATCAGCATTAATGGCATTGAGTTTGTCCTCCTTTTCCTTAAACGCAGTCTTCTGCTGCCGAAGCTGCAAGGTTGTGTCATCCAATCTGGACTGCAGGGTAGCTGCGTCGTCTCCGCTCGCCTCGTTGGAGATGGTGGGGAAGAGACGAAACATACACTTGTCTGTTACTTTGTGTCGGCATTGCGGGCAGGATTTCGATCTGTGCAATTGATAAATTTTAAAATAACTCTTCAAAATAATTTCATTTAGATTTTTTTTTTTAATTTAGAAGTAACTCGCAATCATACTAAGTTTTTAAAGATTTGTTTTTCCCCAAAAATTACTAAGCCTTAGCAGAGTTGTATGGAACCGGATAGCTGTAAATATAATACTTGACTACATTTATTTTGTAAATACATAGGTACCAACTGTTACCCGGTTTTGGGAATAGGACTTCCCTGGTCGGAGCAAGCAGCGAGGGACAGCTCTAGTAGAGAATAAAGAAGCTGAAGGAGAGGATGGCGTGGATATACATAGTTGTATTGTTTGCGGTGTAATAAAGTAAAACAGAGTTGTAGCTATACTCACTGAAGAGTTTTCATCTTAACACTACTTAGAATACAATATAACACCCAGACAGAGAATATACATTTGTGTTCAATACACAAGTATTTGTTCTGGGTGGGGATCAAGCCCATTGCCTACAGGGTGGGCCTAATAAGGCAGAGCTACTACTAACTGAGTTGTGACGCATATAAACACCTCTCTATCCATTGTGCCAGACAATGATGGTGGAACACGTGCCCACATTTTGTCACATAAATATTCTCTGCCTGGTTCACCAAGTCACTGCATATTGTGCATAAGATATGCATCTTTCTGTAAGAAAAAATATAATTTTGAATAAAGATAAATCCTCCTTTTCTATATATGATTGATACCAATTAAAAAAAGATCCAGTTTATATTTAAAGCTGTATTTTTGGGTCAACAATTATTTTTAAAAATATTTCGTGCACATGCCCTGTTTGTATTATACCTACTTAGGGTCGCTGTAATAAATGCACTTTGTAGGTTATGTAATATTGGTAGAACAGCTGAGCTCAAAAATACGATTGGGCAAGCAGTATATCGAGAAAGGTCGGAGGCACTTTCAAGACCCAGAGACCTAGTATATTAGTTTCTGGAAGTAGACCGTCCGAATATCAGCCGGTTGGTACGAACCACGGAGGTACGTCCTCCTCAGTTTATTCTATCTAGCCATCCATGGGCGATTAATAACACTATCGTAAAAAGTCTCGACTTACCGGTGCAGTTCACTAAAGAAGTAACCCAATATCTAATTCTCAGAGCATTAAAATATATTACAAAACATAAATTCAGATCACAACAACAACAATCAACAAAACAAGCACTCACGCACGCACACAACACAGCGCAACAGAAAAAGAAGCAAAGCTACGCAAGCAAACAAAAAATCGAAAATATACAAACATTTTTCTTATTTCGTGCTGCACCTGTCACAGGCTATAGTTTCAATAACATACTATCTCGTCTCTGGTGTTATCTATAAGATAGGTAGCGGCGCGGCACATAACTTTAGCGGTGACCGTTATTGCGCAGAAGTCAAGCAAAAAGAGCAGAAGGATCTAATAACAAAAGGCTTGGAGGATATATAAAAGTAGATCTTCTTCTTATTGTGTCAAAAATAAGGTACCTGAGGGAGGGGGGCTAGCGGAATGAAGGGCGGGCGTGCGTAGCGCTGTTTGCTGTTTGGCTCTCCAGCCGAGTCCAGCCAGTCACACTCCGCTCTCTGTACCAGTAGGACACTCTGCACACATTCACATTCCACACATCCAGTGTGCGTGACATAGCACACTATGACGCATGCGCAGCGCTTATTGCTCACCGTTAAAGTTATGTGCTGCTAGCTGAGCCGCTAGTAATACGCGGGATGAAGGGCAGGCGCTTCATCCCGCGAGCTCTCCTCAGGTACCATATTTTTGACTTCTGCGCAATAACGGTCAGCGCTAAAGTTACGTGCCGCTACCTAAACATAGGCAACAGTATTTTAAAAATATTGATGGAAGTATGGAAGTAGAAACTCACGGTTAGTGTTTCCATCATTTTCATAGCTTTCCGATTCACGATAGTTCGTAAAAAGGCTGTCTGTCATGTCAGCTCAGCCGTCACTGTCAGAAACAGCTGGTCGGCTGTGCTGTCGGTGTTGCGCGTGTGTGCCTGTCTGTCTGTGTATCGATCGATGTTGGACGGAACGGGAATGAGGATGTCTCGCTCGTAGTGTCCTTTCTTTTTCGTATTTTATTTATAAATCCTCGCATTTATCTATAAATAAACGAAGAGAATACTTTTAGATATCGTCTAGATACGCCAGAGGCGCTCGAGGTGCAGTGTTTTTATTATACAACCACATAATTACGCGTTGAAAGCATCGCGGATGCTGTAGTCAAATCGAAATGTTTATGTTTTGTAAAAACGTGTTTTTCTGTGTTAATGCTCAAGTAAATCGGCCGCAATCTTCGAAAAAATGCTAATGATCTTAAACTGAGTGTTATATCTCCCACCTGTCACACATAGATCAATATTTTGATAAGATAACAACACATATATTTTTTTGTGTGATTAGAGGTTTTGGGTGCTAATGCAGTGTGAAGTAGTGTTAATATGGACTGACTAAGAACGTGCTTGCTGTGCTAATAGCCTTCCGAAATCTGTGTGAGGTTTTGATAAACAGTCACAATGCCTGGCAAGATTAAAGTGAAGGTGCTAGCAGGGCGGAATTTGCCTGTTATGGACCGTGCCAGTGATACTACAGATGCCTTCGTTGAAATAAAATTTGGAGGGATCACCCACAAGACGGATGTATGCCGGAAATCTTTGAACCCGCACTGGAGTAGCACCGAGTGGTATAGGTTTGAGGTACATATTTGCTTGTCTATAAGCTAAATTCTAAGGTCATGGGTAATAAAGTGTTGATTTGGAAATTATACTTAATTATTATAATTAATCAATGATTAATGGAGGACATAGTCAAAGTCGCAGGGTGGAAACTGGCATAGGTTCAAGGTAAATGACCAGCTAAGGGAGGCCTATACCCAGCAGTGGGTGAAGTCATACTGTGGATGATGATGATGATTATTGTTCTTTTATCGTCATTGCCCTGACACAAAACTGTATTTACATCTAACTAGATTCCAACAAGTTGACTACCCCCTTCATTCATCATGCTTATTAGCAGCTCCTTAAAAGTATATTGCTGTCACTTTTTTGCCAACAAAGCCAAATAATATGTATTTAATCAATAGTATCACAAGGATCCCTTTGAAACGTCTTAAAGCTAGGTGAGTCTAGGTGCCAGTTCCACGCGATCAAGCCTAGAAGAACGGGCAACAAACTACAGCTTGGTTCCTACCGTTTTTTTATCCTTATACATAACAAAAAAAATAATAACAAATAGAGATGGCAGCAGACTTAAGGGCCAGCTAAGCTAAATGACTGCTATGAATATTTGCCTAAATCTAGTAGAAACTAGTTATGCACAATGTTTTCTTCGTATCAAGGTTGTACATCTCAAATCATCACCCATAGTTTGGCACGGATACAAGCTACAAAACATAACGCCATGTGTTTTGTATTTATACACCAAAGTCTGGCGTCCGTCTGCTTGTTATTTGTTTAGTATTTCCAATATGTGCGCATAATATGAATTGATTCATTTGAAATCATGCCAAATGCCTTTTATATAGTAACGGTTTTGATAACCCGGTATTAGACTATACAAAGATGAAATTTTGGCATTCTAGTACAGTTCACTACAAAAGTTAATAAACACTTGTAGGTATTGAATTAAAAACAGTACTTTCTTAAAAGTAAGTATCTTAAAAATATTACTTTCTTGCACATTTTTAGGGTTCCGTAGCCAAATGGCAAAAACGGAACCCTTATAGATTCGTCATGTCTGTCTGTCTGTCTGTCTGTCCGGCCGTGTCACAGCCATTTTTCTCCGAAACCATAAAAGCTAGACTGATGAAAGTTGGTGAGTAGATGTATTCTGTGAACCGCATTAAGGTTTTTACACAAAAATAGAAAAAAAACTATAAATTTTGGGGGTCCCCATACTTGAAACTGAAACTCAAAAAATTTTTTTAATCGAACCCATACGTGTGGGGTATCTATGAATAGGTCTTTAAAAATGATGTTGAGGTTTCTAATATAGTTTTTTTCTAAACTGAATAGTTTGCGCGAGAGACACTTCCAAAGTGGAAAAAAGTTGGTCTCCCCCCCTCTAACTTCTAAAGTAAGAGAATGATAATACTAAAAAAAATATATGTTGTACATTACTATGTAAACTTTCAACGATATTTGGTTTGAACGAGATCTAGTCAGTAGTTTTTTTTTATACGTTATAAACGGAAACTCAAAAAAAAATTTTTCATCGAACCCATACGTGTGGGGTATTTATGAATAGGTCTTCAAAAATGATGTTGAGGTTTCTAATATAGTTTTTTTCTAAACTGAATAGTTTGCGCGAGAGACACTTCCAAAGTGGAAAAAAGTTGGTCCCCCCCCCCTCTAACTTCTAAAGTAAGAGAATGATAATACTAAAAAAAATATATGTTGTACATTACTATGTAAACTTTCAACGATATTTGGTTTGAACGAGATCTAGTCAGTAGTTTTTTTTTTTTTTTATACGTCATAAACCGTAAACCGCAATTTACCTCTCAACGAACTACAGGAACCTTAGGCGAGTTAGGAGTTACCTTGGGCGAGTCCGACTCGCACTTGGCTGCTTTTTTTAAATTATTATAAACATCTTGCTATGAGTTGAGTTTAATATTTTTTTATCTGAAAGGGTATAACTTCCAGAAAGATCCCATAGAAATTCCATCAAAATCGGTTCAGCCATGAAGTTGGTTTCTCAAGTTTTTTAAACTTATTGTGATTGAGGACAGCGTATATAGCAGCTATTCATAAGACAATGTATAGGTACCGAACTATTTTGGATGTGATGGGCGGGAAATTGTGCCAATTTTACATACCAGCGCCATTCTACTATAGGTATTAGGTGTGTCTATTTTGCAATGATACAATGGAATCTTGCCTGAATTAATATTTAATCTAAATTCCATTTAGATTTAATCTTAATTTAGTAAATGGTAAATATCGGAAATGTAATACTAATAGGCTGTCTTATCGCTACTGCTGACTAACAGAAAAGCTAACCTGCTTTCTGTGCTCTTACGGCGCAGAAAGCTGGGCTACTACCAACAGAGCTAAGAGGCCAGTCATATCCCCGTCTATTCCCCAGGTAGACGAATCCGAGCTCCAAGATGAGCCGCTTCAGCTCCGTCTCATGGACCACGACACTTACTCAGCCAACGATGCCATCGGTAAGGTCGTCATAAGCCTGGCTCCCCTGCTGGCTAGAGAAGCCAACAATGCTAAGGGCACTACAGGGCCACCTGGAGGTAAGCAGAACAAGCATTGTGTAACATCTGACAATACAATTTACTTACAAAATGTTTCCTATAGGGGTTCAACGGAACTGTTTACCATGGGTTTTGAATTGCATTTTTTTTTATTATAATAGACCTAAGTATGTATTTACAAAAATGAATATACAAAATATGGGAACCAGATAGCTGATATATTACTTACATATATAAGTAATATATCAGCTATCTGGTTTCCATAGTACAAGCTCTGCTTAGTTTGGGGCTATACATGTGTGGATTGTCTTTAATAACCTATCTATATTTATTAAAGAAAGTCGTGTTCACTATTTATAACTCAAGAACGGCTTAACCGATTTGGCAGAAAATTAGTGGGAGGGTAGCTTACAACCGGGAGAAGGACATAGGATACTTTTTATCCCGAAAAAGCAACGGGAACGGGCGAGTGAAGCCGCGGGCGGCTACTAGTTATTTATAACTAAATACATTTTGGTATGTTGTTTCTTAGGCGCGGTGCTATCGGGCTGGATCCCTGTGTTCGACACGATGCACGGCATCCGCGGAGAGCTGAACGTCATCGTGAAGGTCGAGCTGTTCTCTGACTTCAACAAGTACAAGACGTCGAGTTGTGGAGTACAGTTCTTTCATTGTAAGTTGCATCTCAACTTGTTAGAAAATAATAGTTTGTAGGTCCATAGACAGGAAACTCCTTGCTGCGCAGTATAGACATGCAGCATGCATATGCAGACATGCTACAACTGTGTCAAAAGCCTGTGAGATTATACAGAACGGTTCCAAAAAGTGACAATATCTTCATACATTACCGACACCACAGGTTAAGTTCGGCACGCGATAATATTAGCCAAACTAATGACGGACGTTTACGTTTTAATTTCGTCTCCATTAATGAGTTTCCAACCTTCACAGGCCTTACATTATGGGTTCATTTTGCAGCACCATAAATTATGTTTTTGCAGCGTATAATAAATAGTTTTTTTTTATGTTATTATTAGCCACTGTCTAATTACAATAAGTATTATTACTCTGCCGTATAGTATGATAAAGTATGATAAGTTATAGACCAGGGGGCTAATTCTCGGGCCGATCTCGATCATTTTAAAATTTTATTTTATTGCTTCTTTTCACAACCCCTCTATTTTTGTACGTTTTCCGTATATCGTAGCTGTCGAGGCTTTTACGAAGAGGTCGTTGATAAATTACTCAAAGAAATCATCCATTCTCTCTTCGAAAAGAAGCAATAAAATAAAATTTCAAAATGATCGAGATCGGCCGGAGAATTAGCCCCCTGGGGGCTAATTCTCGGGCCGATCTCGATCATTTTGAAATTTTATTTTATTGCTTCTTTTCACAACCCCGCACTTTTTGTACGTTTTCCGTATATCGTAGCTGTTGAGGCTTTTACGAAGAGGTCGTTTATGAATTACTCAACGAAATTATCCATTCCCCCTTCGAAAAGAAGCAATAAACCAAAATTTCAAAATGATCGAGATCGGCCCGAGAATAAGCCCCCAGGAGCCTAATTCTCGGGCCGACCGAGATTTTCAATGTCTCTTAAAAACACATTGGCATTGCACAACCCCGCACTTTTTCTACGTTTTCCGTATATCGTAGCTTCTCGAGCTATCGAGGCTTCTACGATGAGGTCATCTCAAGGAAATCAGCCATTCTCTCTTCGAAAAGAAGCAATAAAATAAAATTGCAAATTAGGCCCCTGAAGGTGTTAAATCTAATGTGCCTGCATTATTTTTGGTCCCAGGTCCTATGATCCCCCCGGGGTACAAAGCGACCTCCATCCACGGCTTCGTGGAAGAGCTGGTGGTGAACGATGACCCGGAGTACCAGTGGATCGACAAGATCAGAACCCCCCGGGCTTCTAATGAGGCGAGGCAGGTGGCTTTCATCAAGCTTAGCAACCAGGTAATGTACACTTTTTATAATCAACTAGCAGTTGGTGCCCGAGCTTCGCTCGGTATTTTTTTTTTGGTAAACTGTTGTGAATTATATTTAAATACGAATTACTTACATACTGATTAAATATTAATATTTTTCGATCTCACCGCCATAATAATAAACTCCACTACTCGTCAATAGATGGCGTTCTCTGTCCCACTAACAACAGATGGCGCTAGGAGTTATGATTTTATGATAAAGTTGATTATTTACTTTACGATTGAGGGGACATTTTCTAAAAATGAATCCTAGCTAGATCGTTTTATCGTCCCCGAAAACCCCTGTATACTAATTTTCATGAAAATTGTTGGTGCCATTTACGAGATCCTAAATATATATATATATAATAGATTTTCTCGTTTAAAGGCATAAGATTCTATGTTTCATCCATATCAGGGTGGGATTAAACCACAAACATTTTGGCATTCCAACTTTTGCATTCATGTACCATAAGTACCTAGTAAGCTTAGGTAGGTAACTAGGTACTTGGTTAAACATTGTTATCTTATTCCAGGTGCAACGTTTAGTGGGCCTGAAGGCGGCGGAGCTGGGTGCTAACGCCGTGGTGGGGTACCAGCAGGAGTTCGACTTGGAAGGCGAAGCGGGGGTGGTCGCCCGAGCTATCGGTATGCTTTACAAGTTAGCACAAGGAATAAGGCCCCTCAATCACTTCCCTAGATGTCGTAAAGGATCGGTCCTACTGCGTCGAACAGATGCGAACAGCTGGAACTGATCGTGTGAACCATGTGGTGCCGTATGTTATGCCGGTGTGGTGCCGTGTGGTATGTTGGGCAATGATTATCACGGGCGCAACTGTTCACGGCCTCGAGTGTGGGTACTGTTCGCGTTTTTAGGGTTCCGTAGCCAAATGGCAAAAATGGAACTTATAGATTCGTCATGTCTATCTGTCTGTCCGTATGTCACAGCCATTTTTCTCCGAAACTATGAAGTAGACTGATGAAACTTGGCGTGTAGATGTATTCTGTGAACCGCATTAAGATTTTTACACAAAAGTAGAAAAAAAAAACAAAAAATTTGGGATTTGGTTCTCCATACTTGAAACTATGTATCTATGAATAGGTTTCCAAAAATGATGTTGAGGTTTCTAATATCGTTTTTTATCTCGTGAGGTTATCCTTTACTAGATAAAAAAATAATAATTGAAATATTGAACTGCTACAGCGTACATGGGCTTTCACATTTTCACAATGGAAAAAGTGGTTCCATCGATGTTTTTAATGGGTTTAAAATAGAAACAGAAATATTCGTCTATAAAATAGGCCCTAAAACCTCTAACACCTTTTTTTCAGGAACCGCTGTCAGTATAACACCAATGCCAACTCCAAGTCAGCCTGTCAATATGATATCATGCACACAACAGTGAGTTTACATTACATTTTGAACCATATTTCTATTACCTCTACGTCCATTTTACTTTATTATAGTCAAGACTATGTCTGCCCATGTAGTTTCAAATCTATTCCTAACGAATTACGGTCCATTTTAGTTCACAATGTGGTTATATCAGATGGGTCATCTGCCAATGACGGTTTTAAAATTATGGCATTCACTAAACTAAAGAAATAATCTTGCCAAGTAAATAATTAAGGACTGAAATATCTACGAGTTTGTATGTGGTCTGAACACACTTGCCAAGTCCGAGAATAGGTTTATCCCAGCTGTGGGGTTGAATGATGGTTAGGTTACTTAATTCGAGTATAATGTAGTAAATTTAGGTGTTTTGTTAGAATTGAAGCTAGATATTTTATCAATGTGGCAAATAAAATTGTAAATAGCCTAAGCTAGGCTGATTGTCCTAGATTCTTCAATGTTGTCCAATTTCTCCCAAAGCTAAATTTATTAAAAAAATACTTATGAAATATGTTTGCATGGTGTGTCGTGTTGTCATTAAAAATTAAAAAACAGACAATTAAAAAAGTGTCTGGACATTTTGGCGACGGAAAATGACAGTGTGACGGATCTGAGTCAGTATTACCAACATCATCAGGAAGAACTGCAGAAAATGATCAACCTACTCAATCCCAAAGGGTTGTCTATGCTGGACTCTCAGGAAATCCCTGATGACGATGAGGAGAAGGTGGAACTAGTGAGACAGTCTAGTCTCAACTCCTACGCAGGGTCGGTTTCTCTGTACCAAGATGAACACGCCTCGAGAAACAGTCTGAGGCACCTTTCCGAAGACCAGACAGACCTTAACCGACTCCTCAATAGAAAGGACGATGACGATTCCGATTCTTCCTCCGGTCCTATACAGAAGATAAAGAAACTGAAGACAAACTTCTTCACCAAAAGGTTCACGAAACGCAAAGGGGACAAGAAGAATGAGAAACAAGACGACGCTGTATCTTTGAAGTCAAACTCGTCTGATACGTCACGCATATCGCTTTATGACATCAAAAACGAGCTGCAGAAGTTCAAAAGATTGAAAAAACCTAAGTTCGTCAAAGCTATTAATAAAGAAGACGAAGGGGAAGGCATGGCATCAATCCTAGCTAGGTCCGTAATACATGCTAGAACAACTCTAGCTTGTATAACTGAAACGCAAGACTCACAAGCTGAAAACTCCCCTAGTTCAACATTGAGACGAACAAGCGAATCTGATCCTAATATTCACGTCGAGGAAGAAAAACCTAAGAAAATCTCAGTGCAAGAAAAAGTTGAAACCGACGTAAAGAAAGTACCAGATATACAGTTCTCTTCGCTCAAAAACATCACCACGGAAGATCCAGGTCGTGAACCCAGGGTTAGGAGGCTATCGGAGTCGTGTCCTACCAGCCCGGTGGCGGGCAGAAGCGATAATCTACTCAAGCTCCCTGGAGATAAAGGCTATTATGGCTCAGTCTCATCTGCGCTATCTGGCGAGAGCTCAATATACTCCAGTTCCGAAGACGAGGATGAGAGTTCCGATCTAAAGACAGATACAGACGAAGCGTTTGAAACAACATCTTCTATCGTAAAGTCTGTTATGAAACAAGAGGCCGATCCAGCGTTCATTGCGCTGATGGACCGCAAGCTGACGGTCATACAAAATACTCCGCCTAAAATCAGTGAAGGCATTCTTGCTGATTTTGATAAGAGGATCCCTGAATCATTAGAAGTAGGAATTGATAAAATTGAATTTAATAAAGTTCCTGAAAAAGAAATAAAAGATTTCGAATGTAAAGTTGAAAAAGCGGAAGATGATGCCACAAAGATTGCGCCAGTGGTAGCCACAAACGAGCCGTCAACCTCCAAAGATGCCGAAAAGTGTGTACCGAAACCTAACAGCCATTACATCAAAATCCACAATCCCTTCGCTCATAGAAAGACATCTGCCAGCATAAGTTGTCCATCATCCCCCGTAGAAAAACATAACTTTGTGTACCGCTCATCGAAGAGAATAAAAGACAAACTGTCTGTACTGTCGAACAGCCACATGATAAAGAGCATTTCTCACATCTCATTATTCCATAAGAAAAAAGAACCGAAAACTTTGAGTCAACCAGGTTCAACCTCTGATGTCCCGTCATTTCCATCGAAATATCCCAGTGAGACGGTTTTAGGATCTCACTTTTTATCCTATTCCGATTTACTTGGGTTAGACAAAGACATAATGCAAGCAAACAAGCTTTGCAAGAGCGATGAAATTAGACGTTCCAAGTTCTCAATGTACATTGGTTCAGAACCCGTATCCAGATGCTCCATTAGTGGCCCATCACACCCTCATAGTAGAGACGAACATGAACTTAAGAGGGATAAACTTGCGCTTAAGCCTACGGGCTTAATTCATACAGCTATGGAAACCATGCTCATTGAAAAAGTAGAGGCATTACTCATACCTACCTCACCTGAAATCAATGTTAATACAAAGTTTTTTGCTGATGTCAGTGAAAAGTTAGAAGAACACAAAAACTCTGGAGCAACCATGAGGCAGCTTCAATCTACAACCGCTTCAACAACACCTAGAATTGTCGCAGTTACTCCAAAAAGACTTTCAGAAGATTTGACAGCAAAGGTTGATAAATTAATTGACAAGAAACATCAAGAAGAGTCTCAAGTTCTTGGCTACGAGTCAATGGAAACTATGCTTATGGATAAAGCCCACGCTGCTTTCCCTGAAGCTACAGAAAATATTCATTCAACTTCTTTGCACGACGACTTCTACAGCGAGAAATATACAGCTATGCACAAGAAAAAAGATTCGAAAGGGTCTATTAGCACTTTGATGGATAAAGTGCATTTCCATCCGCATTTTTTGCATCACAAGAAAGACGGCACTAGCCACGACATTAAATCTGGTGGTCTCATCCAAGCCGCTATGCAAACAATGCTAATAGATAGAGCCCAAACTATGATTCCTGATACTCCAGACCCTATCCCTATTCATGCTGAACCAGATTTCGGAGAAATAGGGAAACATCATAAACATCATGAACATGATCATAAAAATAAAGAATCCACAGGCTTGGTTCATTCTGCATTGCAAACAATACTCATAGACAATGTTCAATCAGTACTTCCCGATTCAGACGAACCCATCCCTATAAGAACTGAACCAGATTTCGGGGAAGAAACCCATACAAGTCATGGCCATTCAAAGGAAAAAGAATCTACGGGCTTAGTTCATTCTGCTTTGCAAACAATGTTAATCGATAATGTTCAGTCAGTTCTTCCAGACTCAGATGAACCTATCCCAATTAGAACTGAGCCAATCTTTGATGACACAACATCTCAAAAGAGCCATAGCAGTAAAGAATCTACTGGATTAGTACATTCTGCATTGCAAACTATGCTTATAGATAATATTCAGTCAGTTCTTCCTGTTTCGGAAGAACCCATCCCTATAAGAGTTGAACCAATCTTTGATGACACAAAGTCTCAAAAAAGCTACGGGAAAGATAAAGAATCTACTGGTTTGGTACATTCTGCGTTACAAACTATGCTTATTGATAATGTTCAATCAGCTCTTTCTGATTCAAAAGAGCCCATCCCTATAAGAATTGAACAAATTATCGAGGACACAGAGTCGCAAAAGAGCTACGGGAAAGATAAAGAATCTACTGGTTTGGTATATTCTGCGTTACAAACAATGCTTATCGATAATGTTCAATCAGTCCTTCCTGAATCTAAAGAACCCATCCCTATAAGAGTTGAACCAAACATTGATGGTGCAAGGTCTGAAAAGAGCTTTGAAGAAGATACAGAATTTAAAAGTAAAGATTTAGTCAATGCTGCTATGGAGACTATTCTTATTGACAGAATGCAAACTATGTTCCCTAAAGCTCCGGGAGCTAAAGAGACACGTATAGAGAATAAAGATGAATTCTCTGAACTCAAAAGTACAGGTTTGGTCAAAAATGCTATGCAAACAATCTTAGTAGACAAACTTAATCCTGAACCTGATAAAGTTATTTCGAAAATCAATAAAAGCAATGACAAGAGCGATACATTTGAATTCAAGAAAACTGAAGCAAATGTTGATGTTATTGGCAAAGAACAGTCAGAGAGTGATGCCAACAAAAGAGTAAAAGAAAATTACAATGCAATAGACCCTAAGATTAACAAAATCCAAACCACTAATAAAGTAGACGATTCAAAACTAAAATCATGGTCTAAAGATAATATTTCCGACCCAGCAAAAGACAAAAATGAAGAAATTAATAAACAGAAAGAAACTAAAGAAAAACAGAGGAAAGATACAGAAACCCGTAGCAAAGAGAAGAAAGAAAAGAAAACTTTCGAAGAGAGAAAGAAACATTTCACGCGCCAAAATAGTGTCAACTCAGTCACGTCAAATAAAATGTCCAACGAAGCTAACAAGCACCAAGTAACTAAAGCTCTGCTGCAACACTTCCATCCTTCACTCAAAGAACTAGAGACCATACCATCTGTTGACTCCAACGATAGTTTCGACCGTAGCGTTGATGACAGTGCACGCACAAGCGGGGTAGAGGGTAGCTTTGATCGTAGCGACGCAGCCACAGTAGCCACTACCGAGGCCAGCGTCGATCGTACCGGTGAGACTAACACTGCTAGGGATAATACTAACACTGCTAGTGGTGATACTAACACTGCTAGTGTGTGTGATAACTCGCATGCAGCGTGCCGTTTTGACAGGGATCGCGATCGCGAGAAGGATAGAGATAGAGATAGAAGCGAGAAGGGTTCCCCGAAGCACGCCCGGCATGAATCGTACGGTGGTCGGGAACCGCCGGTGCAGAACTCTTCGCTCAACGCGTCGTCGACGCCAATGGGTATTCACAGACGGTCTTCGGATTCTGATCTCAGTGTCACGCCTAAAGGTACAGTTTTAGCTAGTATATACCTAATTAATATTTTTTGCGTAATTGTATTTTCTTTGATGACGCAGCACTTTTTTATTTTTATAAATAAAAAAGTGCTGCGTCACGCGAGGGTTATGCGTAATTATATCGAAGAAACGGGTATTTATCGCGATTACCTTTATTATTTCCCGACGTTTAGACCGTGTTACAACAGCCGTTGTCGCGGGCAGACTAACACGGTCGTCCCGCGACCATTGTTACCGGTGTATTTTTTTTTTTTTGTAAATTATTGCATACTTTAAATAGATAAAGAATATTAATTTTAATTTGACATGTACATAAATGCAAAAAATTCTTGCCCTATTGAAAAGCTATCATTCACCCTGATTAACAAAGGCTATATTTATGTCTGTAAAAAATAAATGTCCATCCGTGCGAAGTCGGGACAGGCCGCTAGTCATAAATAAGACTAGTGGTTGTAAGTATTTAGTGAATACACATTTATTGTACCCAATAACTTACTAAAACAAATCAAGCTAATATATCTATAAACTAATATATAGCATGGGGTTCTTCAAAAAGGGCGTTTTAAAAGTTTTAAACGGTCGGCAACGCTCTTGTGATGCCTCTGGTATTGCAGGCGTGCATAGGCTACGGTAACCACTTGTCATCAGGTGGGCTGTGTGCTTGTATGCCTAGTTTTTTGTATAATAAAAAGACTTCCGATTTATGATTTAATACACCCTTTATCCCCTTATATTTTGCATGCAAATAAAAAGTAATGTTACCTATTTCATTTCATAAGTGTGTTTTAATAACAGTATTTTGTAGTGGGCTATATCGATATGTATCGATCGATAATCGATATACAGGGTGGTTTTTTGAGAATGGTAGTGATGACCAAGTCCGAAACCAAGAAATTTAAAGAAAAGTCGTGAAAAGAGTTAGCCCTCGATTTCATATTTATACATCTTTCTTTTACTTTTGACGGAAATGTTTTAAGGTTTTTCTCAAAAAACCATCCTGTATATCGATTTAGTTCAACGGAATTGTAAACTAAGTTAAATAATAAATACATTGTAGGAGGTTCTCTGAACACATCCGCCGGAAACAACGTAGGCAGCGGCGGTGGCGCCATCTTGCGGCCGTCAATGAACAGCAATAACCTGGATATGCTGGAGTATCCGTTCCTGACCATGACTGAATATCCGCCAGGATTTATTGTACATATCGGTTAGTTTATTCAACATAATAAATACTTACAACATTTCAGATACTTAGATGTTTGTGACTTGTATTCAATTTCTGTGATTTTTTATTTAACATAATAAAAGTTTGGTCGCTTGGAGGGTTGTGGTCTTGAACTCCCTCGAACACCCGTATTAATAATAATAATAATAATTTTATTAAAAATAAACTAATTCTCCCTATTCGAAAAACTAAACTAATAAACAAAAGCACAAGATGGCAATGGAATCGCATGGAGGAGGCCTACCTACATCCATTTGTTTAGATGCCAAATAAATTAAAAAATATTAATAAACACTAATATTAACTCGCTATAAGTATAATAAAACAATAATAATTAAGTAATCTTTATATTATATTATTTAAAAGTGAAATGAATATTATTTAATGTTAACTTACATTAATTTTGGAGATGAGAGATTTTTTATTTTGAAGATGGTTAAAGAGAGTATATTCATCTTGTCATAGGTGGCGCTGTGTGCGCCCGGTCGGTCAAGTTAGTAGATGGAGGGGGAGAAAGCGCCGCGCGCGCCGCCTGGTGGACGGAACTGAGGATAGAACTCCGAGCGCACGCGAGGGCACTGCGCTGCAACGCCGTCATAGCTTACAGGGATAGTGCTGCTATATGGTGAGATAATAATAATGATGTTAGCTATTATACCTGGACAAGAGACGCGCAGGACAGAGGAGGCTGACAAAAGATGAAGGAGGCCTATTACCCATAAGTGGGTCATACCGGGCTGAAATGATGATGATGATGAAGCTATTAGACAAAGGAAGAGACACCTGGAGGATGGGACTGAGGGTAGAACTCCGAGCGCACGCGAGTGCACTGCGCCGCAACGCGGTGATATAGCTTACAGGGATACTGCTGCTATATAGTAAATCATAGTAATAACATTTATTGGTCGTGGTTTTAAATATGAGTTAACTCGTTCAAAAATTTATGTGCACTATTATATGCCAACTAAACCAACGTGTGCCAAGAGTGTGTGTGTGTGCGTTGAACGTGTACCAAGTGCACGAAAGAAGCCTCTTTCGAGACGCACTTCTAATCTATCACCACACTGGTTGAACAGAACTATTGACACGACGAGAATCAAACTTAGCCGTCGATTTTTAGATATAATTTGGTTGCAGTGAAGACGTTTGCGTGCTATCGGCGTCTGGGACAGCGGTGGTTATCAACTTGGACTGTGACTTCAATGCTGATATTGAAGCTCCCATTACTGGTAAGAGTCCTAAGGTCCTGGTATCAGATGGAATTAGCCACGGTTTTTATGCCTATCAGCTGATCCGGTTCCCTCTAAAAAAAGAAAAAATTAGATTTACAATTTTTTTTTTCAGTACCAAATGCATCAAAAGCTCCCTTCGAAGAGAATGAAGACTCGTGTTCTATAGCGCACGTGCCCTACTCACCCGGCGCTGGGCCGTACAGAGCTGAACTATCCACCTGTGGAGGTTGCAGGTAAACTACCCGCCATTGATGTTAGACTTTGAAATCTGTTTAAGTCTCGTCCGGTTGCGTACTACCACCATGCCTATTCCTGCCGTGAAGCAGCATTGCTGTGTTTCGGTTTGAAGGGTGTGGATGCCGGTGACATTACTGACACGTGAGGCGAAACCTCTGTGTGCCTCAAGTTGATGGACGCAAGGCAGTGCATCGTATGGCACGTTCCTGACGTGCTTGACCTACGAGGCAATGCTTTGTTATAGGCGATGGTTCCCGTTTAACATCAGGTGGGCCATATGCTTGTTCCATCAACTAGTCTATACTATTATTATAAAGAGGAAAGATTTGTACCTATTTTTGTATGTTTGTAGTGAATAGGCTCAAAAAGTACTGGGCCGATTTAATAAATTCTTTCACCAATAGAATGCTACATTCTTCCAATTTGACATTGGCTACATTTCATTTTGAAAAAAAATTAGGGATCCTTGGTAAAATTTGAACAATGTAACCGAAGGTGTAGAAAAATGAGTCTTAAAATGTCTTTCGTCGAATGCGCTGCCAAAACTATTAGCGATAGAACAAAATAATGTACAACAATATTGTCTACCCCGTGCGAAGCCGGGACGGGCTGCTAGTAGTATATAAAAAAAGAAAACGGCTGGGCCGATTTGGATGCTTTTTGTATACGTTTGGGTGGCACCCTGGATGGTTTAGTTCGATTCACAAATAATTGTATTATTTGTCTTTGATTTCATACTTTGTTTAATAATCGCTTGAAATATCATGTAGGACAACGTCTGTCGGGTCCGCTAGTATAAGATATAGAAAACAACTTATACATTACCAGCCATACTTATAAACGCAATTTAATTTAACCATTGCTTAAAGTTATGCCTGTCACTGTTTGTCATTACCCAGTGATAAGAGATGGCAATAGTTTAAGCACTGTTTATCTTTTGGCATAGTTTTATAAGTAAGGCCATACATGTACAACATGTTATACAGCATGAGTTTGAATTCGTATGTTATCCCGAAAAGGGGTTATGCTACTCCTGAATGTCAACAGCATTCGTTCTATGACTTTTCTGAATCAGGACTTTTTCATTCAACAAATGGTGTGTAAAGTTTACGCCATGATTTTGCTTAAAAGCTTGCTAAGCAACCCTATAACCAGCTGATTACTTGACCTCTGTTGAACTATGTCTTATTTGACACCCAAAATCTGCTATTGGCAAGTCAAAGAGCAATAAAAATTTATTACCGCCACAAGTGTCATTATTGGCCAGCGAAAAATGTGATTGGATGCCTGCAATGGCCAAAATCCAATCAAATTAGCGCCGGCCCCGCCCAAGATGTAGGGTTTTCACACAAAGCATTTTGTTTAAGCATTTCAATTGATTATTTTTTTTGTATGGAAGATTTAGATTTCGTATTTCACAGAAAGGTTTTCATAGCTTGTGCAAAACCATGGTCCCTATCACCACCTTTCGGGATAACATACGAATTCAAACTCAGGCTGTATATACATGATGGTGAAGGCTAATAGCTTTTTTGTATTTCCAGACGAGCTCGCGTGCCGGCCGTGTTACTAGCGGCGTGCGCCAAGCCTAACAAACTCGCAGCCTACCCCAAATCCGTTACCCTCACTGCTGTCGGTAAGTTATACTATAATCTAGCCTCTTTGAAATGCACTTAAAATCCTTTCATCACACTGGTTTAAACGAACCAGTGACACGATAAGAAATCTATAATCTACTTCTTGAATCACGGGGGGGTTTTATTGCACGGGTGCTTATCGCGTATCACCTAATTTATTTATTTTCCCGATGTTTTTGAATTTATTTGATGTGGTTCCCATAGTACTAGCTCTGGGTCCGGTTAATGTACGGCCAGTTAATGTTCACCCAGTTAAAACGAATCCACCTTGTTTCCACTGAAATTGTAAAGGCCCATGTACACTGTCGCAGATGAATATTTCGATTATAATTTTTTTATCTAGCGATGGATGTACTAAACGGTACAGCCTCTTTGAGGGTATTGTGAAAAAACATTTTCTGGCACTGCGGCGGCCGCTGCCGTGGCACGCTCGCTCTGCTCGCTCGCCTTGTGCGTAATTTTTATGTCCTATCATAACCTAACCTATCCAAGTCGGATCCACCCTATAAAGTATCAAGAACAAGATATAGATAGATAGAAAATTCTTTATTGCACAAAATTAAAAATTACTGTAAGGAGCAAAGAGAGGCCTATGCCCAGCAGTGGGTTAAGTCGGGCTGCGGATGATAATGATGATGATGATGAAAAATTACTGTACACAGGCGAACTTAATGCTAGATAGCATTATCTACCAGCTAACCTTTTCTACCAGCTAACCTTTAATAAGTATCCAGTGCCAGAACAAAAAAGCAAATATCCATTTTTGAATTGCTCCAGTGTGCATGTGGCTTAACTGGCATCGTAATAACGGTGTGTACAATAACACGATGTACATTATCAACCTTTGCTTAGTTGTATTGTGGGGTTAGATAGTATGTGTGTGTGGAGTGTCTATAATACATACATACATACATAAAATCACGCCTTATTCCCATGGGGGTAGGCACTTGCTACGATCCTGACACACCTCTTTCGCTTCATTCACTCTCATAACATTCTTATATAAAAATGTGTCTACAATATTTATATTTATTTATATATTTGTAGCTGCCCGCATCAGAAGAGCGCCGCCGTCGGCCGAGCCCGGCGCTAGAGACATATCCGACCAGCTGCCGTTCCTGGAGTATGAACTGCATAAGCTGCTGCTAGCCAAGCTGAGGATGCAGGTACGTTCATACTTATACTAACGGGTGGGGCAAAAAGTAATCACCCGATGTTCTTTTGCTGTATTTTTAACAGACTTCCAATCAAAAAGGAGGAGGTTCTCAATTCAATGGTATATATATTTTTTTTATGTTTGTTACCGCATAACTTCGTCATTTGTGAGCCGATTTGAAAAAATATTTTTTTATCTGAAAGGTACTGCTTCCAGATTGGTCCCATTTTAATTTTATTAAAATAGGTGTTGCCATTTTTTTTAAAATATTTTTTTATGTTTGTAACTGCATGCCTCCGTCATTTATGAACCGATTTAGAAAATTATTTTTTTATTTGCAAGGTTATTCTTACGTCCAGATTTGTCCCAAACAAATTTCATTAAAATCGGGCTAGCCGTTTGGCAATGAAGTCGGTTTCTCAAGTTTTTTAAACTTGTAATTATTTTGAATAAATGAAAAGCTTTGGTTCTTGCGAAATTTGTTTCCTCAACTTGATGGAAACTGTAATGGATTGACCACAACAGTTTATTCCATCAATTTGAGAAAATTATATCGGTCAAGTGGCCGCTGCTAGATTTGATGCCAATACGGGCCAGTTTTATGGCATTTCCATCACTTCTTGCCAGAAGTTCGGGTGATGCATCATGTCCGTCTGTCTGTCTGTCTGTCTGTCTGTATGTCTGTCTGTCCGTCCGTAAGTCACAGGCATTTTTGTATTTATTAATAATGTTTGTATCCAGGGTGCGAACGCGATATTCTCCCTGCAAACGCAGATAGCGATCGGTGAGCGATGCGTGATGGCGCTCGCGAGCGGTCAGGCTGTCAAACTGACTGCATTGCCGCCGCCCACGCCGCCTAGAATCAAGGTAAACACTAAACATACGATATGATATGAGTCCGGTTAATGTACTGCCAGTTTATGTACGCACTGTTAAAACGATGCCACTTTAGATTAGTATTTGATTATTATTATTTTTATCTAGCGATGAATAATTGTACTAAACAGGCAGCCCCTTTGAGGTTATTGGGAAAAAAACATTATCTGGCACTGCGGCGTCCGCCAAGCGAATGCATAGGCGTAATAAGCAGTTGTTGAAGTTTGTAGGTCTGCTTCTTTTCTAAGCTCCCTAAGGGCATGTATGTAAAATAAATAAATAAATAAATATTGTGGACAATTCACACAACACTACCCACACTACACTGTAAAACTGGACAGTTTGGACCTGAGAGACCATTCAAAAGGTTTTGGTGTTTTAAGTACTTTTTTTATTGCAGGCGTCAGAAAAGGAGAAGGACGCGATAGAAATGCAAAAAGCCTTGTGGGACACATTCACTGCCAATAGAGCTGCTAATGGATATGACGTCGGTAAGCTTATTAGCTAACTACTACTAGCAGCCGCCCACGGCTTCGCTCACCCCATTCCCGGTTCCCGAAGCCGTTTTTAACCGACTTCCAATCAAAAAGGAGGAGTATTCGGTTGTATTTTTTTTTTTTTTATGTTTGTTACCGCATAACTTCGTCATTTGTAAAAATATTTTTTTATCTGAAAGGTACTGCTTCCAGATTGGTCCCATTTTAATTTTATTAAAATCGGTGCTGCCATATTTTTTTTATATTTTTTTATGTTTGTAACTGCATGCCTCCGTCATTTATGAACCGATTTAGAAAATTATTTTTTTATTTGGAAGGTTATTCTTACGTCCAGATTGTCCCAAACAAATTTGATTAAAATCGGTTTAGCCGTTTGACAATAAAGTCGGTTTCTCAAGTTTTTTATACTTATAATTATTGAGTTATAAATAGTGTAACTAACACGACTTTCTTTTATAAATATAGATATTGAGCATCAATAGTACTTATAACTCAAGAACGGCCCAACTGATTTGGGCTGAAAATTGGTGGGGAGGTAGCTTAGAACCAAAAGACTGACATAGGATACTTTTTATCCCGAAAAGGTAACGGGAACGGGGAGAGCGAAGCGCCCGCTAGTCTTCTTCTTCTTCCTGCCCTTATCCCACTTTATGTGGGGTCGGCACAACATGTCTTCCTCCTCCATTCCCCTCTGTCAGCCGTCATCTCTGCATTCACTCCTCTCCTATCCATGTCATCTTTCACACAGTTCATCCATGTTTTCTTTGGTCTACCTCTGCTCACATATCCATCCACATCCATACTCATCACTTTCTTAGTCACATGACATGCCCGTACCACGCCAGCCTAGTGCTAAGTAGAAATACATCATGTTGTGCCGACCCCTCATAAAGTGGGATAAGGGCAGGAAGTAGAAGAGTTATCTATGACTGAATAGATATTCTTGAATCATAGTTTCGTATTGTAATGCTACTTTAGTAAGAACTTCAATTAAGCCATAACAACAGAGCTATCAACCATTTCACCCGAGGGGTCTATTCCAGCTGGTATCCCAGAGCAGACCGCATATGGCGCGCTACCGGAGTTGGAGCGCGAGGAACCACCCGCACTGGACCTCTGCGCAGACAAGGACGCATGTGTTCTGGAGTTGGACGAGGCTGAAGATGTGAGACTATTTTTATAATGAACTTACTAGTTGTTTTTTTTATTGTCAAGCTTCACAGCTCATTGGGTAGTAGTCTTTGTGCTCTGTAGTATCATCTGCCTTCTGCGCTGTAGGGCGTGGGTTCGATCCCCATTGAGAACTCTGCCCCTTGTTTGTTCTCTGTTTCAGTGTTAGTTTGTTGCTTGTTCGTCTTTGTGCAATAAATAATTCAATTCAATATTTTTATTTCAGAAAAGATCCAGTTTGTTAGTAGCACACAGAAATAAAATGTTTATAAACTAATGTTAGTAAATGGCAATGACAAATATTTATTACATAATACAAATATAACTACTGATATGTTGGATTAATGCTTCAACAGTTACTCTTCTCACTTCTCACTGGGTCACTAACTAATGTTTCAATCTAATATTCTATGTCACCGTGGCACTGCCACTTTGATTCACTTTCTCAGCCTATTGCTCCTCAATTTTTCTGTCACTGGCGCTACTTTCAAACTTCCCCTGATATACTCATTCGGTATCCTATCCATACTTGTCACTCCACACATCCATCTCAACATTTGCATCCCTGCCACATGTACCTTTTTTTCATCCGTCCCTTATGCTGCCCTACACTCAGATCCATACATTACGACAGGTCTTATAATGGTCTTGTACACTTTACCCTTAAAAAGAAGGAGTCAGTCTATAAACGTGTTGCAATATTTATAGGCAGAGAAGTAACCACTTCACATCGATTGGAGCGTATGATTTCCATAACTTTTTCTTACAAATCATTGTTTTTTAGGTGGAAACGGCGCGAGCGTTGTCAAAACGTCGGGTTCACTTGCAAGCCTATAACAACTCACTGCGACCGGCTACCGGGGCTCAACCACTTGCATTTACACAGGTAAATACCCTATTACATACATACATACATAAAATCACGCCTTATTCCCATGGGGGTAGGCAGAGATCACGGATTTCCACTTGCTACGATCCTGACACACCTCTTTCGCTTCATTCACTCTCATAACATTCTTCATACATGCTCGTCGGTTTAGGGTACTCCTAACCTGGCCTTTCTCTAAAACGTCTGCGATCTGATCGAGATACATGCGCCGAGGTCTTCCCCTTCCAGCAGCGGTTCCATTCACACTCGCCTAATGCAATTGTTTTGTTAATCTCCTAAATACCCTATTATATTAGTATTAATAAAAAAACACTCAAAGAAAGATAGAAAATAAATCATTTATATTAATACAAACTGTACACGACAACAAATAAAACAGTCAAAAAAGTAATAATGACAATGTTACTAACACAATACGCAGAGTTCTGGTGTGTGTGTAGACTCGCCCGTCTATGAGTTTATTTAGACGCAAGTAGTATATCTTTAAACAGGGCGTCCTACGGAAATGCCACATGAAAGGAAAGTACCTTGAATATTGTAGATGGAATTGTAGTTTTTTTAATATATGAAGCGAAGTCGCCTCTTTTACATGTTTCGGCAGTTTGTTGTATAACGTGTGCCCCAACAAACGCTATGTTATTTTTCCCATAATTGGTTCTTACGTTAGGCAGCACAAGGGTTAAAGATATTGTGGTTGCAGGTGTCCCGTGGCCGCCTGGTGCTTTCCAGTGGCGTGGGTTGCAGCGCAGGCGCCGAACGCCAGGTGGCGCGTGCATTAGACGGCGCCGCCTACAAGCTGCGTCGCCTCGCGCCCGCCGCCTTGCTAGCCGCCTTCCATATCGAGCTGCCGGAGGTAACCCTCACGTGCAGGCTGGGCTGTGGCCTGCAGCGTAGTGTTAGACGCCTTCCGGTACTGCTTATTCTACTGCTTAATTTATATGCACTGGAGTTTAGGAGTAAATTGTTGAGATCAACCATCCCTAATCTTTGAAATAGGCTACGAAATCACATCGGCAGTTCCACAGGGCTCTGTAGTAGGCCCGCTATTATATGGTTTTGTATTATATGACGAGCGCGGCGTTAATTCATTGTTTATATAAAATAAAATGATTTTTTTTTTAAAGCCGCTTCCAGATGTCTTGCGCCTAAAATCAACAGCCTTATTAGGCGTTCTCTTTTTACCTAAAAGGTTACACTACCAGATTGGTCCCATATAAATTTCATCAAAATCGGATCAGCAGTTTGGCTATGAACACGGTTTCCCAAGTTATTTAAACTTTTATCATTTTGAAAATAAAACCCGCTACCTAAAACCACTCGAGATAGACACTGCAGAGCTTAAGGCCAGGATATTCGAGCGCAGTAGGCATTTAGCGCTACCTCAATCGCCGCGAGCCAGTCGCGCGAAAACGCAGTTCAAATGAACTCGGTGACCCCGCTGTGCAAAAATTTTGCGTCACAGTATAAAATTGTAACAGTAAGGGCGCTTGTACACGCTAAGAAAATTTGCCATTCCTGCGGCAGACAAGACAAATTCTTCGTGTAGACGACAAGAATTTTGTCTTTTCGACACACGAAAACGCAACAACGTTCGCCGCGTCGTGTCTTGCGCAGATAAGATTTTTTTCGTGCACCGCTGCGAGCAGTGTACACAGTTATTTTCTAGTTACAACACGAATTCTTGGGTAGACCCGGCGTTTTTTCTTAGCGTGTACAAGCGCCCTAAGTACAATTAACTTTGTTTTACGGAATTCATGTTAGGGCGCTTGTACACGCTAAGAAAATTTGCCGTTCCTGCGGCTAGTTATAGAACATATCCTAGTTATAAAACATAAGCCTATGTGATAGGTGAAAACTAAAGCTATAAAATACCGAAATTCTCATCCAAATCCCTCCAGTAGTTTTCTAATCAAACAAAAATTACAAAAACCGCATCGGTAAGCGTAGTGCGGAAGCGCTGTAACAGCCATGAAAGAAAAGGTCACAGTGTTAGTGACATTAAAAAAAATGCAGCCAAGTGCGAGTCGGACTCGCCCATGAAGGGTTCCGTAGCATCAAGTAACATAATATAAAGGTTCTTGTAGTTCGTCGAAAGGTAAATTGCGGTTTACGATTTATAACGTTTAAAAAAAAAACTACTGGCTAGATCTCGTTCAAACCAAATATCGTTGAAAGTTTGCATAGTAATGTACAACATATATTTTTTTTAGTTTTATCATTCTCTTATTTTAGAAGTTAGAGGGGGGGGGGGACCAACTTTTTTCCACTTTGGAAGTGTCTCTCGCGCAAACTATTCATTTTAGATAAAAACAATATTAAAAACCTCAACATCATTTTTGAAGACCTATTCATAGATACCCCACACGTATGGGTTCGATGAAAACCTTTTTTTTTAGTTTCAGTTTCAAGTATGGGGACCCCCAAAACTTATAGTTTTTTTTCTTTTTTTGTGTAAAAATCTTAATGCGGTTCACAGAATACATCTATTCGCCAAGTTTCATCAGTCTAGCTCTTATGGTTTCGGAGAAAAATGGCTGTGACACGGTCGGACAGACAGACGGACAGACAGACAGACAGACAGACAGACAGACAGACTGACAGACAGACATGACGAATCTATAAGGGTTCCGTTTTTGCCATTTGGCTACGGAACCCTAAAAACAATTGTAGGTAGGTAATAAAATAAATTGTGTTGCTTACTTATATTTCCCTAAAAATAAACACCCGAAACATTAACATGAATTCCGTAAAACAAAGTTAATTGTACTTACTGTTACAATTTTATACTGTGACGGCAAACAACAATAATAATTTATCGTATATTTTGCGGGGAACGTAGCGAGCTAGCAACAGCGACACAGGTCCTACCTCAAAGACGCCTGGCCGGCTACTGAAACGAAGCGCGCGGGCCGCATTATTATATAATATCTTGTTAAAACAATAAAAAACTGTTTTGAGAAAAATGAACCGTAGAATATTCTTCGTAATTCCATTGCCTATTTTTTGACATGTTTTTCGGGAGTAAACGTTGGGTCTACTTCAAGTACGACTTAAAAAAACGATCAAAAATTCGCGTAATAGGGAGTTTTCGCGATATTTTTTGATCGAGTAAAGTTGACAATATCGTGTTTTGAACCATAGAATAATCAAGAATATTTATTAAACTACAACATATATTTTTATCAGATCAAAACAAATAATATTTGATTGTTTAATGTTGAATCTAAAATAGGTCGATTCTGAGAGTCCTGGTCTTAAGCTTTGTTCCATGAGTAAAGTTGTATACATAATTTATACAACCTGGGCGCCCTGCAGCAAGATGGATGGACGACATAGACAGGGTCGCGGGGCGGCAATGGTTTAGACTGGCACAGGGTCGAGGTAGATGGCACAAACTAAGGGAGGCCTATACCCAGCAGTGGGTGAAGTCGGTCTGTGGATGATGATGATGAACCCAACAACTCAAGGTGAAATTCTCAGCTAAACCTAAAATCCTCTTCTCCACAGGATGAGATCCAGCTAGTAGTATCAGGCACCGCCATTCCCCTGGCCGATCCAACCAAGCCAGACCCCTCGGAGAACGGACATTCCCAAGCCAGCCAGTCCAGCCAGAGCAGCCAGCATTGCCAGAGCAGCCAGAACAGCCAGACGGATGGGAACGATGATGATATCTTCGAGCTGGATGAGGAGCAAATGAAACCGGTTCTGACGGCGCAAGAGATGGTGGAAGATAAGTCCGTGGTTAATGGACAGGTAAGAACAGAATACAGCTAGAGATGACTTATCACTCATTTAGTAGAGCTCTTTGTGTGTGGCTCGTCCGGGGAAGTACTACCACCATGCCTATTTCTGCCGTGAAGCAGCATTGCTGTGTTTCGGTTTGAAGGGTGTGGGTGCCGGTAAAATTACTGGCATGTGAGGCCGAACATCTGTATGGTATGCCTCAAGTTGATGAACGCAGGGTAAAGCGTCGTAGGTCACGTTCCTGTTGTGCGTAACATACGAGGCAATGCTTGACATCTTGATAGTTACCGCTTAACATCAGGTGGACAATAATATGCTTGTTCCATCAACTAGTTGCATAAAAAATATGCGTTTCGCCTACATGTCTCTCTCTTTTGTATGGAGAAAATATGAGACAACAACAATACGTTACGTAAAAACCTGGTAAAAACGATCGAAACTAGTTATTGTCAAAAGACAGAGACACGTAGGCGAAACGAGTTGTTCAAACTGGTCGAGTAAAATTCGAGACTACGGGTACAGGTGCGCCATAATGCTTCCATCAGTTAATTGTATAAAAACTTATATTATTGTAAAAATTTAAATTCAAAAGTGTATTTATTCAGTAGAACCGCAAGGATCACTTTGAAACGTCTTAAAGCTACGTGAGTCTAGGTGCCGGTTCCACGCGACCAAGCCTAGAACAGGCAACAAACTAGGACTTGGTTCGTTATGACAATATCATTTTCACATGCCCGCCGAGTACGTCCGTCTGTAAGCAATGGTCTAAGCAAGCCAACCAACTACGGCTTTATTCCTACCGTTTATTTTTGTATGATCGTTTTACAAAACAAAAATAATAAGCAATGGTTCCCCCAGGTGGGTAGCGCAGTGTCTCTCAGCACGCTGAGTGCGGTTGGCTTGGGGCGCGCGCGGCGCTTGTGTGCGCTGCGCCTGCTGTTCGTGCGGGAGACCACGGCGGTCAGAGAACTGGGCGGCCTTAGCGGTTTCCTGCACACATTCACATGCGAGGTAATCATAATTTACTTGTCCTTATCCCACTTTATGTGGAGTCGGCAGGTTTTCGTTCTCCTATTTATTTTACTAGCAGTTGGTGCCCGAGCTTCGCTCGGTATTTTTTTTTTGGTAAACTGTTGTTGTGAATTATATTTAAATACGAATTACTTACATACTGATTAAATATTAATATTTTTAGATCTTACCGACATAATAATAAAATCCACTACTCGTCAATAGATGGCGTTCTCTGTCCCACTAACTCATGACTTAATCAACAGATGGCGCTAGGAGTTATGATTTTATGATAAAGTTGATTATTTACTTTACGATTAAGAAGACATTTTCTAAAATAAATCCTAGCTAGATCGTTTTATCGTCCCCGAAAACCCCTGTATACTTAATTTCATGAAAATCGTTGGCTCAATTTCCGAGATCCTAAATATATACAGGGTGTAATCGTTAAGTGTGCACAGGCGATTATTCCGTAACTATTGCAGATATCAAAAAACTTTAAACTGATATCGAAAGTACTTTACCTAATGAGTAAAATGACATTAATAACTTTTTAAAAATAAAACGAGAAATATCCAAAAAAAATTACATTAATCACTCCCATACATTTAGTATGAGATAGTAGAAAGGTTTTTCAAATTGAAAAATACAATAAATTGGCGGGAACGAGAACCCGCGATAAAGAATTTGAATTTAGAACGAACACCAAAGAGTATCTTTCTTTTTGTTTTTATTTAGTATGTTGCTTTTCAGCTAGTTCAAATCAATACAATATTGAAACAAGGTTTATTATAAATTTGAAGTGGTAAGATAATTAATCTACACGTGTATCTACTTGAAATTCATTAATACCTTCATATCGTACATAATTATAAAATGACAAGGGTAAAATGAGTAGGTACTATTCCACTTAAAATAAGGAAACTAAAACCTTTCTACTATCTCATACTAAATGTATGGGAGTGATTAATGTAATTTTTTTGGATATTTCTCGTTTTATTTTTAAAAAGTTATTAATGTCATTTTACTCATTAGGTAAAGTACTTTCGATATCAGTTTAAAGTTTTTTGATATCTGCAATAGTTACGGAATAATCGCCTGTGCACACTTAACGATTACACCCTGTATATATATACAAGATTTTCTCGTTTAAAGGTATAAGATTGACATTTAACTTTTACGTATGAATAGTTTCTAATAGTAATATTTAATATTGTTATTTATTGTTACTCTTATTTTATTTTTCTTGTATCGGCTGACATTTTATTTAATATTTATTTTTTGTGTTAGTGTAAGTTTGTGTATTTCAAATACGATTAATTAATTGAACAAAACGGCCCTAAATATATTTTTATATGTTTCCGCAGGTGTTAGCGATACTACGCGCGTACACGGCTGCACTCGGGGGCAATGCCCTCACCTCCTTCTACATAACTCAACTCATGCTACAGGATAATGCACATAAGAATCAGGTTGGCTATACTATATTATACTATACACTGGTGGTCTAGTGCGAAGGTCGTGGGTTCAAATCTAGTCGTGTACCAATGAGTTTTTCTATCGAGAAATTTATGTGCACTATGCCAGTACTCTCAAACGGCGAATTATGATGTGATTATAGTTTTTTTTTAATTTCAGGGTCAATGTCTTCTCTCAGTGGGCGGTGACGTCGTGCATGTAACTTATTAATAAGCAAAAACATGACATATCTCACTTAATACCAACCAACTAATACTCAATTATAGCTTAAGTAGCTGTCAACCGTCAGATTCATCACGCAACATTTCAATATTTTTTATAACTACATTCAGTGATAACTTTTTATTGATTTTATAGTGTTTACTACACCTATGCAAATGTTGAAATATGCTAACGAAATTTTAGGGGGCGCCCATAAATTACGTGAGGTGTTTTTTTTAATTTTCTGTCTCTCCCCTTCCCCCTCCCATGGTGAGATGTCGTGAGATTTTATTCAACCCCCAATCTCACGTAAGATTTTCAAAATGTGGGTTTCTTACGTAAACGCGTTGGATTGTTGTTGTAAAAAGAAGAAAAAAATTGCTTCGTGCCTTTATTTACGACTAGTTAAACTCGTTCACTAAGTCGCGCGTTCGGGTGACAGTGGCGCGAAAAAAAGGACGGGCTTAAAACGTGACAATCGTGTTACAATCAGAAAAAAAATTGCGTGATATTTGCCGAGACCCCCCTCTCTCTCTCCAACGTAAGATTAGATGAGATTTGACTCGACACCCTCCCCCCTTAAACATCTCACGTAATTTATGGACGCCCCCTTGCCTGTCGGTAATCAGCGTCTTAATCGATTAACATGAGGTGGTCCGCTCCGTTTTATATTAAAAACTAAAGGTATAACTAATTGGTTGGTATAAATGTGTTACAGCGATTTTATAAGCTAAGCTTAAATATTATGACAACATAATTTATTATTATTGACTGGTCTCTCAGTTCAGTTGGCAGTAGCTTTGCCTTCTGCGCCGTAGGTCGTGGGTTCGATCCCCACCGAGAACAAATATTTGTGTGGTGAACGTAGATGCTTGTTCTCTGTCTGGGTGTTATATTGTATTCTGAGTGTCACTTTACAAATAAAAAAATATTAAAGTATATGTGCTATCAGGTTCCCAAAGTACAAGCTCTGCTTAATTTGGGGCTAGATAATGTTGTGTGGATTATCCACAATATATATTTCTCACACTTACATAAATTAATATTAATTTATAGGTAGATATTGCAATTTGTCCAGGAATTTCAAAGATATTAAATGAATCATAAAAAGTCGCGAATGAACCTTTTGAACTCTACAAGTGAATAATATCGAATATTCTAGTCTTCAAAATAAAAATAAACAAGAATACGACTTCAAATACCTTGACTTGAAAAATATTTCAAGAGATGATATTTTAACTAGTAACTTATTGTACTAATCCTACAAATGTAAACGACTTATTCCCATCTTCCAACCTAGCTTTCAACCCTAGGTTGGAAGTTAGGAACTTTATGTGTGTCATCTTCCAACTATGTCTGGTTTGATAGTTGGAGCAACAAAAAGATAAAATATATTTATTGTCTATGAACAACTCAAGTCTAGTGACAACAGTTTGGTGTAAGTAAATATATTTATGTTTGTCTCACTAGGTCAGCCTTAAGGCATATTAACATTTGTACACAAAACCAGACTAGAATGTATTTCCACTAACTTAGCAGTGGTTGAAAGATGACACTTAATGTTCCTAACTTCCAACCTAGGCTGGAAAGCTAGGTTGGAAGATGGGAATAAGTTATGAAAACGACTTGTAAAAATAGGTAATTTATGGTCATAGGTTGGTTTGCTGTTATATTTGTTTATTTTTAACTGTTTTACGATTTCGACCTATGGGGTGATTACGTATCTTTTGTTGCAATCAAATAGTATCTGTCAGTTTTGACATTATTCTGAGCTTCGATTGCAATATAAAACAAATTGAAACAAAATCTTTGACAAGAAACGATTGCAACAAGACTGAATATTGACATAATACACATGAGATACCGAATAGTAACTAAAACTAGTATGGCAACAGATGGTGGTCGAATTTGGCAACAAGATAAATGATCGCTGTTAATATCAAATTTTGATTGCAACAAAATCATACAATCGCCCAGCTGAAAAAGCTTGACCTTAAAAAGCCATGACAGTAATTTATGATATTTTACAGTAAGAAGTGTCAAGTGAAATTAGTTTTAATTAATAAAACCGGGATACTAAGTTTTTACATAAGCCCTTATTCTACATTAGGGTTGCTTGCTATCCACCGCACAAAATTAAATAATTTATCTTGCCAATGTTTCATCTAATTTAATTATGTTTAATCTTTTGTGTTTTTACCTCTAAGACGCTGACAATGTCAGGTACATTTACCCTCGCACATTTAAGAACTACTTCAACAGTTTTCCTAAAAAAAGTATACTGGTCATCGTGCCTACTTATTAGATACTATTTCGGGATAAAAAGTATCCTATGTCCGTCTTCTGGTTCTTAGCTACCTCCCACCAATTTTCAGCCAAATCGGTCCAGCGGTCCACGCGTGATGGCGCGATCAAGGGAATAGGGATTAATTTGTATTTATACAGGGTTATTCATTATTAGCTACAAATACTTAGGAATTAGGTTCAACAAATAAAATAAAAAATATTTATGAAATGATTTTTTAAAGGTTTGTTATGAAAATCCCGAGAAAATCGATAAAGAATATCCTTTGGAATCATTGGCGCCTGACCTATTTTGACCTGTGATCCGTGCCCGCGCGCCGTGAGCGACACTCTACGTTCAGTCACGGCCTGGGTGGGTCATCGTCCTATTCTACGTGACAATAATTATGCAAAACCGTAAAGAAATTAATTAAAACAAAATTTTGATACAAAACTTAAATCAGTTTAGGAATTAAATTGATTCGGCCAAAGCAATATTCACGACCCAAAAATTTGGCCCTGTCATTTTGTGTAGCTAATAATGAATAACCCTGTATTAGATAGGTAATGTCATAACAACATTCAGTGATTTTATATTTTTTTTTAAATAAGTTCACCAGAAATTTGCCTGACAGTTGCCAGCGTCTGTTTAGTTAGCGACAAACCAGTTATACAAACCACATGGCCAAGCTGCGTAGAACGCATTTCCTATACAAATTTTCGTTCTGCGCAGATCACGTGGTGTCACATTATAATATTGGTGGTAATAGGTGGAGCACGCATAGCTTTTTGTAGGTGGCAGCACGAGTGACTGTCACTTTTTGAATCTACAGCTGTACCTGTAGTCTGAGTTTTACTAGATCAGTTTGAACAATTTGTTTCGCATATGTGTCTCTTTCTTTTGTACGGAGAAATAATGAGACAAAAACGCGTTTCGATTGTTTCTACCAAGTTTCAACGTAACGTATTATTGTTGTCTCATCCTTTCCATACAAGAGAGACGAAACGAATTGCTCAAACTGATTGAGTAAAATACGACTTGCCCTACTGATCTACTGTATTTATGTAGAATGTGAATGACAGATACATAGCTGTAAAATGTATAAGTCTATGGTGCTGCCATCTATAGTGAGCAAACGGCAGTTTTCCTCTGTATTTGTATGTCGCTTGTTATACTGTTATTTTGCCTTGGGTGCTATTTCATGTTGTTATTTTATTATAATTAATATCACTGCATTTTTTATCATGGCATCACTTAAACTTTTCTAACACGAAGATAACATCTCTGACACGTTTTCGATTTTAGACTAAATTTACAATAATTTAAAAAATCTTTAAGAAAGTATTATTTATAAGTACGTATTTAATACAATTTGCGTAAGTTTGTAACCCTCTAGTAAAATGTTTTTTTTTTCTCAAACCAAATTACTTTTTTATGAATTTTGTATACCTACCGTATATGTAGGTATACCATAGCGTATATTGGTGTAGATTCTGATGTGACCCTAACTTGACAGTGACAGCGTTAAAATTATAGCCATCCTTTTTTAATTCAGTTTTTTAGAAAAGGACAGCTACATTTTTATTTGTTTAAGGAAAGTTGAACAACAAAATGGACACCAATATCTGAATACAAAGTGATTAATATATGTCTACAATGTGTGTGGTAGGAGAAAAAATATATGAAAACAGAAAATATTTATTTGTTTCTTTTTATTCATAGTTCCTGCAGTATACTTTATCTGATCCTCCCATCTTTTAAATTGTCGCCCCCTCTTTCTTTACATGGACGCGGATAGCGAGAGATAGAGAGAAGTGGAAGAGCTTGGAGGAGGCCTTTGCCAAAAAAGGGCAAACAGATGTGAAAGTGTCGATGTCGTAGTGTAAAATAAAATTTAGTTATAAAAGTACACCTGTAATTAAGGCTTAAAATAAATCAAACTCAAACTCAAAAACTCGATAATTTTTTATTCATTACGATGCAAGAATCACTTTGAAACGTCTTAAAGCTAGGTGAGTCTAGGTGCCAGTTCCACGCGACCAAGCGTAGAAGAACAGGCAACAAACTACGTCTCGGTTCCTACTGTTTTTTTATATGATCCTTTTACAAATCAAAAATAGTCTAAAATAATAGCAGTGAAGTTCCAGTGTGGTGCCACTTCACTTAGTCAGACGTATGCAATGCAATAATACAAAAGCAAAAGTTTCAAAGACAGCACACGCTACGCTTCAAAGTTATACTATAGTATCTACACAGCTTATATAAAAATAAGATACGAAATAGTAGGTACAGACATTGCAAATCGACATGTTAGCTTCCTATGGGTAGAGTGACCGGGACATTGGGCCACGCAGTTTTATCATTCATATAGCTATCTAGAGTATAGTACGCTTTCTTTATTAAATTATTCTTAACATAGGCTTTAAACTTCCGAATAGGAAGCTTAGTTGCATTTTCCGGAAGTTTATTATAAAAGCGTACAGTGTTCCCCATAAAAGACCCATTTACCTTCTGCAGGCGAAATTTGGGAATATAAAGTTTATTTTTATTTCTAGTGTTAATATTGTGTGAATCACAATTTTTCTGAAAGCTACAGATGTGTTTGTGAGTGTACAATAAGTTTTCATATATATATTGTGAAATTACTGTGAGGATATTAATTTCCTTAAATCGCTCTCTCAATGAGTCTCGAGATTTCATTTTATATATGGCACGTATGGCCCTTTTTTGTAAAACAAATATAGTTTGAATATCAGCTGCTTTCCCCCAGAGAAGGATACCGTAAGACATAACACTATGGAAGTAGCTGAAATAAACTAGCCTAGCTGTAGCTTCATCAGTAAGCCATCTTATAGTCCGAACTGCATATGCAGCCGAACTTAGTCTAGCTGCAAGTGCTTTGATTTGTGCCCCCCACTGCAATTTTTTGTCAATATTAAGTCCTAAGAAAATAGTAGAATCTACAAGGTTAAGTGACTCTCCATTAAGTATAATATTAGTTGGCCGGAGAGTCACATTTGGTAAGATAAATTTAATACACTTGGTTTTCTTAGCATTCAGTAAAAGATTATTAACGTTAAACCAGTTAAGTATTTGCGACAGAGATGCGTTAACGTCATCGTAATTAGTCTTCAATCTATCGACTTTAAAAATTAATGAGGTATCGTCAGCAAATAGTACTATTTCACATAGTTTTTTAACCAAAAAAGGGAGGTCATTTACGTACACTAGAAACAAGAAAGGACCTAATATCGAACCTTGTGGCACCCCCATGTCAATAATAGACCCAGAAGATCTCTCACCGCCCACATCAACTTTAAGGACTCTATCAGTCAAGTATGATTGTATTAGGTCAATAGAGCGATTTAGAATGCCGTAATGTTTAAGTTTAGATATTAATGTAGCATGATTTACACAGTCAAAAGCTTTGGAAAGATCGCAGAATACCCCAATCGCGTCTTGCGAGTTTTCCCAGGCATCATATATGTGCTTTAAGAGTAGAATACCGGCATCAGTCGTTGATCGACCTTTCGTAAATCCAAACTGGTGGCTATGAAGTATCCCATTTAGGTTAAAATGTGATAACAACTGAGTAAGAATAACTTTCTCAAAGATTTTACTTAGCGTGGGCAATACTGAGATAGGTCTATAGTTAGCAGGGTCACTTGCATTTCCAGATTTGAACAGGGGAATGAGCTTACTAGGTTTCATTAAATCAGGAAAAACACCCTCATCAACACACCTATTAAAAATATACGCTAGGCATGGTGCAATATCAGTTATAATAGCGCTGAGTAATTTTGTAGACATTCCCCATAAATCTTCAGTATTTTTAATGTTTAATGATTTAAATGTCTTCACGATTTTGTCAGCATTAATGTATTTAAAACTAAAGATATTATTACATTTTTTAACACTAGACTCTAACAATGCCATCGCACCAGATGCCGAGGAATTTAAAGATGATGTCACTACTTTAGGGATACTGGAAAAGAAACTATCAAACGCGTTGGCTACTTCAAAATTATTTGTCAAAAGATTATTGTTTACTTTCAAATGAATTTTTTTATTACGGAGTTTTGATTTGCCAGTCTCATTATTGACTATTTTCCAGGTAGCTTTAATTTTATTTGTGGATTTTTCAATTTTTCTTTTGATATGCAATGATTTTGCTGCGTGACAAGCTCTTTTAAATGCTTTAGAGTAGTTTTTAATATGTAAAATAAATGCTGGGTCATTAAGCATTGATTCCCTAGCAGCATATAGCTCATATAATGTATTCCTACTTTTGTAAATACCTGGGGTGGCCCAGTCAGCGAACGCGACACTAATACTAGCTTTACATGTTTTAAGTTTAAAGGTATCCTTATGTTCTTCATTGATTAAATTTGACAAGTTGGTGAAAAGGTCATTCGGGTCAGTCAGACAAGGCATGAGGGACACTTTCAGTTCAATATTGGTTTGAAACTTTTTAATACGGCTCTCTGTGATAGGCCGGTGGGTGAAAATCTCGTGTTTATCTATAATTTTATAAGCAAATCTAGCGCTATGACCGTAGTGATCTGAACTAAAATGCCTAACTACCGATTTACTAACTGGCTCATGACTGCTAAAAATATTGTCAAGACAGGTGGCTGTTGTTAGTGTCACCCTTGTTGGATCTTGAAACAAGCAGTGTAGGTCAAAACATTTAAACAAATTTAACAGCCTCTCAGAAAGAGGGTGAACCGGGATATCTACATTAAAATCTCCACAGATTATTACGGTTTTATTACAGTTAAAGATTTTACGCAGTACATCTTCCATAGTGGATTCATACAAGGTGAAATCCGCGTCTGGGGGACGGTAAACGCTCACAACTATGTGCCGCTCCAGCTCCACACACGACAGCTCAACAGTCCTCTCGATACTGAGATTTGCAATGTCTTTACGCTCCTTGCATTTCAATTGATTGCTTACAATAATTAAAGAACCACCTCGCATAGCGTTCTTTCGTTTAAAAGAGCTTACAATACTATATTTTTCATAAAAAGGGAGTAACTCTAGTTCTACTATCCAGTGTTCTGTAATACACATGATGTCTACACTGAAACAATTCATAAATAGTTCTAATTCTAAAACTTTGCTGGGAAGCCCTTGCATATTTTGGTGTACGACATTTAAAGTGCCTGGACTTCCCATTGTCGAGGACACTAGTTTAAATGTTGGGCAATAGGCCCCAAAGCTTGTTCACCCATATTAGTACTGCTACTAACTGGGGACTTGTCGGTGAACTGTGTTATAGTACTTATAACAGGATCAAAAATATTAAATGCTAACAATTTAGCAATAGTTATTTTACTACGTTTACTTAAGGACATAGTACCTCTAGTCAATTTACAATTACTAATAAAACTATTAGTGTCGAAATACAAAACGTCTCTATGACGACATGTCAAATTGTATAGCATTAAGTTATACTTAAATATACTCTCGTTTTGTTGGGCAGCCAGTGCATTTAAAAATGGAAATGCACATAAAATAATTTTTCCTAGCCCTAATGCCAACTTTCCCATCAAAGTTTCTATCAATTTAATTATTTCTGCATGCTTGACACCACTGCTCTCACCTAATTGAACTATTAGAGTGGTGTCTTTGTCAAGACTACTATCCTTATCAATACAACTTATAAGGTAACTTAATGGAGCATCTGGGAAGCAGTTATTATTTACTACCTGTCCTAATTGGTCACTAAGTAGCAGTCCCATCCCTATTCCTACCCTGTCTGAATATAAAACAGTCTTCCGGGGTTGGCAGCATGTATATGCTGGTTTAGCCGGAGAAACCAGCGGTTGGATTGGAGCTGCTGAGGGCTCAGTGGACACAGCATTTGTCTGTGATGCAGGTGGTGGCATCTGCTCAGTTACCAGTGCTGCCCCGGAGTGCTGTTCCTCAAACATGGAGGTTGCGTCGGTCTGGGAGCTACTATTACGCACCTGTATATATGTGCTGTCATTGTTTACTAGTTCTGACAGATTTTGTTTACATTTTTTATATTTATCTGATATGTCATAAAGTGTTTTTTCTAACTGTAAAATTTTAGCAGACATGGCATCTTGTTCTAATGAATTCTGCCCAAGCAATTTATAGCAGGAATTTAGTTCCTCATTTAACTTACATTTATCTTTGCACAGCCTTGCTTGAACAAACACATTTTTATGTTTTTTAAGTTTCTTCTCAGATTTTTTTAAAAAGCTACTAAGTTTTACATATTTTTTTATTCTGTTACTCCCTTTTATCAATGGAGTTACTCCTTGGCACTTAGGTGTAATAAAGTTAACTAGAGAGAAGTCTGGGTCACCGTTGACCAATAAAAATAAATAAATAATTCATAGTTCCTATAGCTGACAACTTCGCATGTGATTAATGTTTGTTAGGGCTGATTTTTCCATCAAAGTCAAATGTGTATTTATTCAATAGTATCACAAGGATCACTTTGAAACGTCTTAAAGCTAGGTGAGTCTAGGTGCCAGTTCCACGCGACCAAGCCTAGAAGAACAGGCAACAAACTACGACTTGTTTCCTACTTCCTACCGTTTTTGTATGTTCTTTTTGCAAAACAAAAATAATAATAGAAATAAGATTCTGAAATAGTAGTTTTGTTTTATGTAACTAGCTGATGGAACAAGCATATGGCCCACCTGATGTTAAGTGGTAACCATCGCCTATAACAAAGCAATGCCTCGCAGGTCACGCGCGTCAGGAACGCGCCCTACGATGCACTGCCCTGCGTCCATCAACTGGAGGCATACAGATATAGGTACAGACATTGCAAATGGACGTGTTAGCTTCCGATCGGTAGAGTGACGAGCCCTTCACAAAAAAGTCTACTAAGTAGGTACTACTTACTAAAATTTCCATCAGGATATTGTTCCATATTTCAGTGGAGACTAAAGACCCGCGAGACAGGACATAGTTAAACTATGTAAATCTGTAAAATTAACGATAGAAGATTTTATGACATCACTGATATTAGATAATAATTGGTTTCTATCATAACTTTCAACTTTCTCACATTCAATAACCTACTTTGTAGTTGGAGTCCATTTTAATAGGTTTTTCTTCTTATCGTGTCAAACTTGGTGAAAGAATATTAAGAGGCCGGCGGAGGGCGAATTTTCATACAAACGTAATACCAAAATTATTACTAGTTATGGCAGATTTTCACTATATTATTGTAATAACTGTATTCTTATAGTATTTATCTAGGTTCCTGAAGAGTTTTTATTTTAAATTTCTTACCTCAAATGAAATAAACACCAATCGCATTTTACACATTTTTTTCATTGCAAAATGTGATTGGCGTTAATTTCATTTGAGGTAAGTAATTTAAAATAAAAACTGTTCAGGAACCTAGATAAGTTCTATACACATAAAATAATATAGCCCCTTAAGTGCGCCTCAGAGACTCCTTTCGAGCACACTTGACACCATGTTTTCGAACTTTTTGGTTCTACGACGTGCCGGTTTCCTCACGATGTTTTCCATTAGGTACAGTTTCAGGGCACATTCATTACTCCAGATTACAAGTTAAAACATTTGAATTAAAACACCATTAGCTTGTCATAAATACGTTATTTATTTATTTAAAACTCCATAATTAATAATTACTCTTAGGTACTTTACAAATGAAACGCCAAAAATGTTGACAACAAGTTCATAACTTATCCTATACTAATACATTCGATAATTAGATCTAATCTTAGATTAAATTTGAGAGAGAGGTTTAGATAGACGATTTACCCGTAGATAAGTAGCAATCGTAAGCGAAAAACGACGGAAAAAATGGCGTCTTGCCAGCGCTCATCGAAAGATCAAAGTTATGTTGAATTATGTGACTTGATTAGGAAATTAATCCAATACTATTTCTATAGATTTTTCGTCTTGACATTAATTCATACAAATTGACGGGTAGTTTGAAAAAAGATGGAAAATCATAAGGCCAAAAATCATGAAGCTGTATTTTACAAATTTTCACTTGCAATCGCCACTTTTCAACGAAGCCTTTACGTCTCGAATGGAACCTTAATATTGGACGAAATAACTAAATAGGTTAAAACATGTTAGTTGCGGGTTGCGTTGCGGTTGCGTGTGCGTTGCGTCACACGTCAGCGGCGGCGGCGGCCGAAGCGCAGGAAGGAATGCACCACATCCTGTCGCTTCATGCCGGAATCAAGCAGTTGAGGGTAGTCGCGGACCAGAGCTGGAATAGAGATTCTATGTTAGAAGAGGACAAAATATTTTTGAGATTGTCAACCCCGGCACTATAAGGAAAAACCTTTGAAAGGAATTTCCAGCGTTGAGTTTATTCTTTGTTTCTTTTATGTGCTAGTCTAATTCGTTGTCTCGGTTACTTTAGAATGCAATTGGCATTATACGATCTGAAATTAATTAGGCATTTGTCTAACGACTTGGATTTGAACCCACGACCTTAGGATCGGAAGAGCGAGGCCGCTACCTAGACCACCAGTGCTTTCCACTGGAAGGTTAAGTTCTAGAAGTTATTTTTGAGGCAAGAAGATGTTAGTAAGTCAGTTACCTTGGTAAGGGGGCACTTGCTCGCCAGCTGCCTCCGCGTACAGCTCGAGGAAAGTGTTGAGGGCCTGACAGAAGCGCGCCGCGCGAGGGTCGTCATCGCCAGCCGCCGCGCACAGCTGCGCCGGTGCAGCACGCGCGTAGCACAGCGCCAGCAGCAAGCATGCGCAGACGCACGCCATCCGGTAACATGACGCACTGGGAACAACAGACAGAGTCAAGAACTAGAACTAGAATTACCACGATAAAATGGTGAAATAGCCTCAGAAAATGACGGCTTTTTCAGAAATTAAGAGACTGCACCTATCACAACTTTTATTTTTAAGTATTGTATTCTGTTGTCTATACCTACATACTGTTACTTTTTCATACCTACTCATCTAAGTATACCTATGTTTATTTGTGGAAACTTTTAATTGACCTTCTGTTTATGTACCATTGCTACCTACATGTAGCATTGCTTTCCCAAAACTTTGAAAATAATAGAAATAAAATAAGTTTCTTCTTCTTGGTTTTCTTCGTCTGAAACCTTGAAAGCCTAGCATTTCTTCTAAATATATACCGTCCTTCAAAAATAACTATAAATCTTCTAGGTAGTAGTTAAATCAGGATACGACGGAGTGTACGCAAACTTTTCGGTTTTGTGTCCCTAAGATATAGCTGATCGCTTAAAATTACAAAGTCTTCCAGAATATTAAACACTGCTTATCATTTTGACGCCTCGTAAATTGAACGCGTGCTTAGTTTACTTTTGTAAGTATTTCGATCTTGATGCTTTTGAATTTGATTTTTGTGTTATTTTTTGTTGATTACATAATTATAGTCGATGGATGGAAAGAGCTCAGAATCGTTCTTCCTGGAAATGTGCAGGGGAGGCCTATGTCCAGCAGTGGACTTCTTCAGGCTGATGATGATGATGATGATGATGATGACATAATATAGGTTCCTACTGTGCTGATTTTTTTTGTGGAAAAAGTCTCATCTGTTTTTCAGATCGTTCATTTTCAGAAGAATCCTAACTAGATGCGCGTAGAGAGAGCTGGTTTTGTATTTCAACATGCGTGACCGGGAAGTATTGCTATCATGCTTTAGGCGATGGTCACCACTTAACAACAGTGGGCCTACCATGAGCTCTGTCTGGCTCTGGTTTTGAGTATGTGTGAGTGCTCACCAGTGCATTACACTGTGTGTGTGACGTAGGACGTAGGATTTATTTAGTCAACACTCACACAGACTCAAAACCAGAACCAGAGACAGACAGAGCTTATGGTAGGCCTACAGGTTGCCCATTATATGCTTGTTCCATCAGCTGGCCTACCATGAGCTTCATATGGTTATGGTTATGGCTGTGTCAAAATTGTGTCATTAGTGTCAACACATTCAAACCCAAGAAGAAAATGAATGTGTGGGTCAGCCTATCTATACACAATTTGACAGCCATATCCATAACCATATGGAGCTCGTGGTAGCCCTGCAGCTTGTTGTATAAAAACCATGCCTAGACTTATTTTAGCCAAAGTTTTCTAAGATAGACCTTAAACGTAGTCGCGTACAGAAACGAATAAACTCCGCTCGCATCCACTACGTGAGGGGGAAAAACTCGTGAAACACCAATAAGGGGTTGAAAGTTAGTAATAATACTAAACTCTGTTAGGAGTTTAGTTGTCAGCGACATGGAATAGTAAAAAGGCTTTTTAGTTGGAGTGCAAGACGAAAAATAAGACAAACGAGGATATTTTTGATGAAAGGAGATTTTTAGACCAACAATACACGAAGTCAAGGGTAGGATACCCTCATCCGATGGACCGATGACATAGTAAAGCTCAAAGAAAATCGGTGTTTAAAGATGGAATCGTTCTTTATAGAAATGTATGGAAGAGGCCTAGTGCCCAGCAGTGGATATCTTCAGGCATGGTGGACGGATTATACAATTTATTTAAATAATTTATATTTATTATAAAATGCTGCTATACCTACTCTACCTACTTACCTCGGCGTTACATCTCATAATTAATTCAACTTTACAATCTTAATTCTGTTTATTTATCTGGATAAGTTAGCAGTAATGTTTTTTTTATGTAATAACTGTAATAAAGTGCCTTTTATCAATCAATAGCAAATGCTCACTGCATTTATAAGCATGTAAATACTTGTGTAGTATATACATACATACAAACCTATACCTATATATACCTATACCTATATACCTTGTGCTTCTCAGTAAGCGATTTATAAATTTTATGAGAAAATTAGCTAGGCAACACAACGACCCTTGGTGTCTAATATGGGCGACGGTGACCGCTAACCATCAGGTGGGTCGTAAGCCCGTTTGTCTATCATTTGCATAAAAAAAATATATCTAAAACCATGGGCAAATAGCCCGGATACGACAGAAAACAACAATTCCAAGAACACAATTTCTACAAATCGCTACAACCGCGTGCTCTACACCCTTGTGGGCCAGTCTATCTCACGTTACCCGTTTTAACGAGCTACGAGGCACCTTTAGTTTTAAAACTAAATAACGGTGTTGTCTGTGACTGGATACGAGTGAGAAATACAGCATATTTTTCTATGAAGGATTCACTATAAGGGCTGACTACCGGCAATGCACTTCTCGCTCCTTTAATATTTTGAAAAATATAAAATCCCGGAACTGATAATTGCCAAATCGCAAGTAACAAAGGTAGGTACGTAATCAAATTTCTAACCAAAAATCTGTCGCTGCTGTAAAACTGTCATGGCGGCCTTTGGTCAAAGTTAAAGTCAAAATCAAAATAAATTTGTTGCATAGAATACCTACGTGTCCAATAGATGTTCAATAATAATAGGTAATGTCCAATTTATTCTGCTTATAACTAGGCATGCAATATTGAAATTTACAAGGTAAAATCATGTAAATATATAAATGAATTACTTAAATTGGTATTCACCACTACAAAAAATCAACCACTATATAATTGAAATTTTTTGTTCAACATGCTTTTTTATAAATTTACCGCATTTTTATACAAATGTACCTACAATTGCCTAACGCATTATGAAACATATCTTTTCCTCCTGAAAAATAACATGTTATATACTTACAGTAGGTACCTAGATATTGAATAGGTATAAGGTAGCCCATATTATAAATATTGAATTACTGAATAATCGGTGGGTTAATCTTATGCAAAATGGATCCATTTTCATGTATTACCCACGGGGTTACCAATTTAGACTGTGAAATACAATTTTACATAATTTACGTATTATCATGTCGATGTGGAATTGTAGTACTTATTTATCTTACAAATTCAATTATGTATTTGAATTTATAAAAGCGTGTTGTACCTGTATTATGTAACATATCTTTTATACGTAGGTATTACTTTATCTTAATACGTATCAAAGGGATGATTACTTGCACGCATCTAAACGTTCTAAGATGGCGATCAGTGAAACGCTGTCAAATATGATATTTGGCGGAATGCTTACATAAATGTATATAATAAAAATAATAAATGTATATAATAAATGTATATAATGTATTTAGTTTAAATAAGCTGTCTAATTTCTCATAATAATACCTCTATATAGTGTAGGTAGAAGCCCTTATGGCACCGCCTTCTCGTTATTCAAATCCTGTCCATCCAAAGGTTGTCTGGAAGAGATCGCTCATAGCGATAAGACCGCCCATTGTGCTTCGCTATAGTTTTAGTTTTTCGCTATGTGTCATGTCCTATTCTTGTGGTGTACAATAAAGTGTTATTTATCTATCTATCTATCTATAATAAGGCTTTATCAATACAGTACTGTGAAATACTTACGGCAAGTTTCATATTCGCAACTATATTCTAGCTACACAGGCAGCGGTCTAGTTTTACCAAAGGGGTAGCCGTGACCCTATTTGTTTATTATTTCGTAATAGTTTTTTCTTTTTTACCCCAAAAAATCTGTGTAAGAAGGGTATAGAATGTGTTATTTGGTTAAATCGAGAACCAATAAGTTTAATATTACACGTTCGCCGGAATTCTTAAGAGGTCACACTAGACGGAAACGTGCCGAATACCGATGCTCGCCAAATATTTTGATTTCTTTTTGTTCCCCATTACAGTACCGAGTGTTTGAGAAGCTAGCAACAAGTTTGATCTTGTGGCACTTTTTAGTACCATCATATAGAGAACAACTAAACATTGTGAAACAGGTCACGCACGCTAGTACCGTGCCCTATGATGCACAACAATTGCACAGCCTTGCGTCCATCACCTTGAGGCATAGAGATGTGTCTTATAATTTCACCAGCACCCATACCTTAAAGGCCTGCGCACATCTAGGCCGCGATCAGTGAAACGCTGTCAAATCTGACAGCGATATTTGACAGCGTTTCATTGATCGCGGTCGCCAGCGGCCTAGGTGTGCGCAGGCCTTAAGGGGGGTACTGAGCGAAATAGTTCAAAACGCAACGGTTAAGTTGATATTATGAATATACTTGCAATAATGAATATAAGACTTTGTATAAAGTACCAGACTGAACGTATTTACAATTATTCCGGTACTAAAATATAAATTTATGTATAACTGATTCACAGCATTTCAGCAGAAATAATCACGGTGGTAATAGGTACTTTCCCGGACGGGTCCTTCACAAAAAGCTCTATTACTAAAGCTTATTAAAAAAGTTGTTTAGCAAGTTTTTTATAACAAAGTATCTTCATTCTTCGTTCAAGCTTAAGATCCTTTTCAAAAGACAGTAAGTAGAGTAATTCCTCATATTAAGAAGCATTAGGGTTTTTATTGGCTAAGCCTCAGTCGTCCACCACAAATCCGCAAACAGTCTCAGATAATCGCGCCAAGTTAATAAGAACTTTTTTAACAGTGTTTCTTCGAAAAATATTATATTTATAGAAGGATGATCTGGAAAACTGCGGGCATTAAACGGAACACTCATTTGAGAGACGTTATGTGTCAAATTCCTTATTTTAGATGGAGTTGGCTTGCACCTATACGAGGATCTCAACCTCGGCCTAATTCACAAGAAATACATTGGTTCCGTGCAGTGAGGGATAGAATTGATGGTTGAAACTTACATGAACATTAATGAAAAACCACTTCACTTATATCAGAAAACCAGAGCTAAAGTTTCCTACATCTCAGTATCTACGAAAAACATTTAATTAACCACAACTTTATTGTTGATTACAATTTAAACGATTGTTTAGTTTGACTAGACATCATCAATCACTCTCCGTTGCCTAGTTCGCTATTTGAATTTTAAATTTAGAACTGCATTTAAAATAGTGTTGGCCACATCGATTCTAAAGTTATCGATAGTTGAACGACTGCATTGACCGATGCGTGCACGCGACCAATTATTACTGAAGCTTGGGCCGAGACACCCATCAATTTATCTTTTGAACTTCGGGGAACAGTAGAGATGCACTACTATCGATGAGAGTCATCGATTTATATGAATGAGCAATATGACCATGGGGAAGTTTGGTGATATTTATCACAGAATCACAATCCGGACGGCTGTTTGACGATTTGACCTACATAACCTCGATTGAATAAGGTTTTTCATGAATTTAAGAGTAATAGACATGAAGGATGCACTACGAATCTACTAGCAACAAAATTAATTAACTGTTTGAGTTTTCTACCTTTACTTCCTGTAAATGAAATGAATTATAACTGTGCTTTTATGTCATATAAACTGAGATGTGTGTGTGTGTGTATCGTGTCTTATATAAATATTAGTTACTAGCGGGCCCCCGCGTCTTCGCTCGCTCCGTTCCCGTTGCGCCCTGTTCCCGTTACTTTTTCGGGATAAAAAGTATCCTAGCAGTGGCCGTTCACGCGTGACGGCGTGGCCAAAGGAAAAAGGGATTTATTTTTATATTATATAGATAAGCCAAGGTAATACTCCAAATATTCGTCTAAATTCTGAGTTTTTGAGTTACGAGTAGGTACATCAAAATTTAAATAACCGTTTGAATCGACAATAATTTATAATATATTTATCAGTCAGCCCAAAGCTTCACTATTGTCTGTATGCGTGCAATTTAGCATGCAATAGACCTAACAAAGCTTTGAACCGATACTTTATAAATAGATGCATCGAGATGAGATTAAACACACGGTTTTCAACTTTAGTACGAGTATCAACAATCACCAAATTCTATGAGTCACCTTAAAACAGGGAAGTACCATTAAGTAAAACCAATATTTACCTCAACATCCTCTGTAAATGTTTAATTTAAGACTAGTGGTCCTGTCCCGGCTTCGCACGGGTGGACATTCATTTTTTAAACACATGTATGTGAACGTAGCTTTCCAATGGTGAAAGAATTTTTCAAATCGGCACAGTTGTTTTTGAGTTTATTCAATACATACACGCAAAAATACAAATCTGTCTTCTTCTTTATAATATTAGTATATATATAGATATAGATAGATAGAGATAGATGGAATAGAGAATGTTTTGATGAGCCATTTGATATCATCCCTGCCTCGAGATTCTACCACCACTCTTCTCGACACCGAGACCGAACTCATCCACACATTTCAGATTCATGGGTTTCTCGTACAGATCGCTTTTCGAGATCGTTCTTCCTCATACCCATAAATTGTGGATTGACTTAACCACACCAGGTTTCCCTTAAGTACAACAATGAATAACTTTAAGAAAAACCTTAAAAAACTCATCATCTTCATCATCATCAGCCTGAAGAAGTCCACTGCTGGACATAGGCCTCCCCTACACATTTCCAGGAAAAACAATTCTGAGCCCTTTCCATCCATCGACTTCCCGCGATCTTAACAATGTCGTCGGTCCATCTGGTGGGTGGGCGCCCTACGCTTCGTCTTCCGGTTCGTGGTCGCCATTCGAGAACCTTTAGAAAACTAAGTACTCCATGGCAAAGCAACGATAGAGATCAAAATTTTGTTTGTGTCTATGGGCGAAGGTGACTAGTCACAAGCAACAATTACAAAATACACCTTTATAGGGTCTACAAAGGTCAAGGTATTCTGCCCATCTTTTACATCAAAAAAATAAGCTGCTTTGAGCGTTGAAATCCAAATTAGTATTTTCCTATTCTTAAAAAAAGATTACACCAAAAAACAAACAATAGTATAAAATACAAAGTAATACTGTCTCAGTTAGTTTCCATTAACCGTGTGCAGTAACAGTTTTAGTTTAATCTGATAATAGTCGTGCGGTTGCACTGACCCCACTTTAATTGATTTGTGAAATTGGCTCTGTTTGTGGCAAATGTGAATTTAGGTACTAACTAACTTAGGTACAATTAACTACGAGGATTACGTGTACGTAGGTATACTTATAATAAATAAAAACATACGTAAGACATCAAAATTATTACCTATCCATTATCAACACAACACTATGCATGTAATTCTGCAAATATATGCACGTTGACTTTAATATTAAAACAATATAAAAGCTCAAAATATATTAAAAAAATAACTTTAGGAAAAAAAATAACTTTAAGCACCCAAACAAATCTATACGAAAGGAGATTTTAATGCTCAACAGATTTTTTTTACCAGATATCCTTGACAACCCTTGAAATTTTCAATAATCATTATTATGATAGGGATAGGAGCGCTTATCGCTTATCCATAGACTAATAGAAACCCAAAAACAAAATAAGAAGTGTTACTCGCGTCAACGTTCGACATGAAGACGAATGGCAAGTAATAGCCACCTGTCGCTCTAATAGATACAAATCACTCTGGCCCGAATCGAACCCTAGATCAGATGCAAGCTTATTGGACAGGTGTCTTGTAGATGTGAACAAATGTCGGGAGTCTGTCTTTATTTGTACCTCTCAAGGATCTTGTGTAGCAAGTGAGTCACCTGTTGGATCACACAATGCAGCCTTGGTTAATCATGTGCACGTTCATTTTGTACCCGACTTCAAATAAAAAAAGAGGTTCCCAATTCTGTTGTTTTTTATGTACTCTTGTTTGCGTAACTTCGTCATTTATGAGTCGATTTAAAAAAAATGTTTATACTTCGAGAGGTTATACTTCCAGATCAATATAATATAAATTTTATCAAAATTGGTTCAGCAGTTTGGCCATGAAGTCGGTTTTTCAGGTATTTTAACTTATATTGCTGTTTTTGGCATCTTTTTTCGCGTATTACAAGTAAAATAAATGTCGCTAACATTTTTTTCACTGAAATGCATTATTAGAGAGTCTATATTTTTTTACACAACGATCTAAAATTAAAGAGTTATTTCTATCTGAGTGAAGCTATTTGTCAAATAAAAATATTTCCTACACAGACAGACAGATATTTTTATCTAATTTTTAGTGCCTACTTTTCCAAATTTAAGCTAAAATTTGGAAAAGTAGGCACTAAAAATAGCACTGTAAGCAGTTATTGCTGATATAATAATTAAAATAATTAACATAAAATTGGATAAGAGAGCTACAAATTTAGCTTGAAAATATACCTCTATTTTCATTTGAATTCATTGAACTAGATAATATTCTCTTCAGAGACTGAAATACACAAACGGGGTTGTTTACAGAACCATTGAGGTGCTCTTTACGAGGTAAATTACACAACAACAAATGAGAATATATTTGGACAATATCCTTTTCCAGCTTTATTGGGAAAACAAATAAATCCACCAAGTTAAAAGACAAACTTTTATTTTGCGAATCAGTTAATTTCTTTTTTAATTACCAGCCTCAAATGATTTAATTTTTATTTTTTAACACGTAAGTAATACTAAGCTATTATTAACCCCATCTGATAGACCCACGATTTAAAAGATCGTGGGAAGTCGGTGGATTGAGATAGTCCGGATCGTTCTTCCTGTCAGTGTAAGGGTTCCTGTCAGGGTATGGGGAAGGCCTTTTTCAGCAGTGTAATGACGATTATCATTTTCCATCATCATAAACTAACAAGAGTATTTACAATAAAGTGTTTGTTCTAACTATAGATCATAGTAGAACGGCCATGTGACCGGAAAAGTGTCGTCAAAATGCTTAGCATGTTGTGCTCCTTTCTCCATACAAATTCGGCCCTTGTTTTGGGAATCGTAAAATGGAAAATGCCTGGTTGAAACAAGAATTACTTCCCGAACAAGAAGTTAAGCGACAATTTAAAACAAAGAAATACTTTTTTTACATCCTCGTTCTTTCCATTTTCTACAAATATTTTATATTTAGTGATCATCATCATTCTTTTGTCAACTTACTTCATTCATGTGGGGTTGGCACAACAGGTTTTCGTTCTCCACTCTCCCCTATTAGCCGTCATTTCAGCACTCACTCATTTCTTACCTATGTCATCCTTCACACATCCATCTTTTCAAATTTATAATCTTCATATTTAGTGGTATTTTTAATATGGTAGTGAAATTGTATAACAGGCGAAAGCGGCTTCCATACAAACGGCGCAAGGTATCTTTCTATTGTATTCTGTGGTTCCAACAATGAACTTTGAACTTTTTATGAATAGCAATAGTAATATTACTCGGAAACTCATGGGCCTCTTTACATACAATTTTCCCTTCTTACGTTATCGGCATCATAATGTCTTGTGGCCCGCTTTCTCATTTACATGATAATACAGAGATTGTTGAGATAATGTCAAATCAGGTTTTCGTTTTAATAGGAATGAACACTTTCATGTAAATTTTTCATAAGTACCTTTTCCCCTTATCAGTTTATTTTATTTACTTAATACTTTAGAACTTAACTTCCTATAACTTTTAAAGATGGAAAAACTTACTCATATTTTTACATTTTATAAAGCTTTAAAAATATAGGCTTTAAAAATATAATTATGTTTGCACTAGGTGCTAACACGTTATTATTTCAAAGAAAACCCTCATACTTGTAAAACACGGATCATAAAAATGTTTTCTTTGAAATGGTAATTTCGCGGTAGGCTTGGATTACCAATTATATTTCACAAAATGGTCAAATGAGAAACCTCCTCTTTAGAACAAGTAATTAACATATAAATTATATTTCAACTAAAAATAAATAGTTAGTATTTTTCTCAAACTCGTCTCGGTAAAGCCTCAAATCTAAGCGTTCCGCAGTGACGCAAGTTTGACAGCGTGTACTAGTAAGGAAAAAAAAAAACTATAATTATAGAGCCGGAAATTACTAAAATAAATGTTTGACATCGATAAAACTTATCGATATTATGAGCATCACTATTTTTGTAAGCATAATTATGTAATTGATACCTTGAAAGCTTTGATTGTTTGCAAGTCCGCTTGTAACAAAAACCTGGGTTGAACGACGTTCTCCACTAATTAGTTTAGGCCTTCTTAAAAAACTGGAACTTTTGGAAGAGCCTTCTTCCGACTCCCTAGCAAGAGCGGGTGCGAAACAGACACCTACCACGAACGACCTAGGTCTCTGCAAGCCCCCATCGGCAGAAATAAGAAATAGACTGAAGATGCACTCCCAGAAGGAGCACCAAAAGCAATGGGAACGCAGATCAGACTGCAAACACACAAAAACGATGCTTCCAGTGATGGACAAGCACATCACAACTAACCTACTTAGGATGAAAAGGGAAGATCTAAAATTGATGGTAGGAATCATTACGGGCCATTGTGACCTAAACTACCACTTACTGAAGACTGGAGCAACAGATAGCGACTCATGTCGCGGCTGCCTGCAGGAAAAAGAAACTGTGGAGCATGTAGTACTGCACTGCCCCGCAACGGAAGAAGCGAGGTGCAAGACAGGGCTCAGGGAACTGATTGAGTCTTGTCCTTCCACATCCACGTCTGAGTCACCATTGGGTCATCTTGAACATTGCTGCCACCAACCCAAAGTCCTTCTCCGCTATTTTAAGGAGTTGGGCTGGCTGGGGTAAGGGTTAGCAGGGGGACAATGCACAATACACCCCATCGCGGGACGTCAGTGCAGATCTTATTCCCCCAACACAATTAGAATTAGAATTAGAAGAGCCTTCTCGTCTCAATACGTCCAGACGAATCAGATTAGTCAAGCAATTGTGTGTGTAATTAAAGGCAAAACAGATATTTGTATAGACCTTCTTCAATTAGTTTTTTTGACATCAGAACTTATTATTTTGATTGCAATCATCTACACTCATGCACATGCATAACAAAGTCAAAAACGTATTCACGGGTTTTAACTTAGCATTGTTCTTAATAATTAGGGTTATAGGCTTTCTACGCTAGGCCGATGAAATGTGTTATTTCGTAAGACAGTTCTTGTCCACATAAAAGCCCTAGCGGCCTTAATACCTCATTGGTACCCACTTACTCACACTGAAAAACTTTTGACCAAAGCTTCGTCGACTAAGTCGACGCTCACGAGCGAAATAATAAATGCAATGAACACCAGTTTGTTAAAGTGTTGATTGCAGCATATTTATTCCGTAAGCTCAACAGTATAGAGTTAATTATGCGTTCCGAATCTGATTAGGAGTCTGCGCGAGTCCAAAAAGTGACAAATGACAGTTGCGCCGCCATGATGGATTCCAAATTCAAATTATGCAAGCGCACGACCGCGCGGGCCTTGTTAATTACAACTGGCCACTAATTACTTTTACAATATAAATGGCGGGAAAAAGTTAAGAGATAAAAACAACAAGCTGTAGAAATTGTTTATGGTTGACTTAGCAAAATTTTTGGTTTTATGGCTGGTGGAGAGAGTTCGATATCAGCAGGTAAAATAGTTGTACAAAGTCGGATTTACTTTCTGACGTCTGGTTTTAGTTCTGACGGTGAGTCGCAGTTGCTGCGTTGTCTCGCACTCTAAGCATAATAATGTTGTGAGGTGGCCAATATTATGTTCATTGTTTCTTGATATCATCCTTGTGTAATACCTACTGCTCTTGTAGTGTAGTATAAAATAAAACACTTTTGAATTGATTTCGTTTGATAAGTTTGTTTGGGAAGCGGCTATTTTTATTGAACCTATTTCTATTTTTTTATGCTGCCTTAAGTCTCTGCCATAGCTTCAGTCAATCATTAATTTGCCAAACAAGACGGTTCACCGTATCTATAGTTCGCCGTATAGGTGTCTGCAAAGATGGCAGCTTAAAAACCACTAGAGCTCATCAGATGTATCAGAGTAGCAGTCACCCATTCAAAAAGTGACCTCGCAGAACGTCGATCTCGAAGAATGTGTCTATGTATCTGAGCAAGTTAAATGCCTTTGATTTAAAGTGATTCTCGTGATTTTTCCAGAATTTTATATTTGACATCGGCTTATGAGGTTATTTTCGTATGAATGTTCCAGCAGAGTCCGTTTCAACACTAATTTTAAATCACATTCATCATGGGACCACTACTACAGACTAATTCACTATTGAGTCTCAACGGTGACTGTATTAAAGATTAACGCAATTTGCAACCTAATCTCACAGGAATAGAGTTCAGATCCACAGAAATAGAGTACAAATATAAAATTACCGTGAACCAGTGTGACGAGAGTTCTGAAACTAAATTGACGAGTCTGATAGCTGTTTAATTGTATGCAAAATGCTTAAAATGCAAAATTTTGACGATTTTTTTTACACAATAAGCTGATGGAACAAGCATATGGCCCATCTGATGTTAAGTGGTAACCATCGCCTTTAACAAAGCATTTCTTTTATGTCACGCACGTCAGGAGCGTGCCTTACGGTGCACTGCCCAGCGATCATCAACTTGAGGCATGCAGATGTTCAGCCTCGTGCTAGTAATTTCACCGGCATCCACACCCTTCAAACCGAAACACAGTAATGCTGCTTCACGGGAGAAATAGGCATGGTGGTAGTACTTCCCCGGACGAGCCACACACACACAAGAGCTCTACTGCTTTACTACTACTAGCTGTCAATATAGTAATCAGTTGAGCTATCTCTAGATCGTTTGTAACGATCTGCAGATAGCTCAACTGTTTCTTGAGTATTTTGTAAATATTTGTTTAATTGTAAGTTTTTTTGTGTAAATAAATGTATATTACTTGCACACCGATTAAAAAAAACAAAAATATATATAATATATATATATATATATATAGTAATTCTTTACATATGTGTCCTGTTTTATTTTAGTTTGATTATGGTTTCTGTGCTTTTATTATATTTTGCTAAGTTCTATACCTATGTGTCCTATTTTGTTGCTGTCGTTATTTCAATCATTTACAATGTTGTTCCTACCTTATCTTAGATACATTTTATATTATTGTCATTCATTCAATTTGATCATTATTATTTACTATATAAAATACCTGTGTTAGCTGTGGTTGCCTTCAGTGGATAAGCACGGGGAAAGATATTTTTTTGCTCGACGTAATTTTAACTATTGTGTATTATTTCTTGGTGATCTTATTAAATAAACAAATAAACAAACAAATACAGTATGTATGTATTTTACTTGCACGCGCCGAAATTGGGCAAGAAATCAAGAATATGATAGCATATTGTATCATAGACCCTACTCAATTCTCTGTCATTTTATAACAGCACCTTTTTGTCACTTATTTTTTCACTTTCATGTGAGTCGATCGCCTCCTTTTATGTTCAAATATCTTCGAAATCAGCCAATTTGGCCTATCACCTTTTCATTTGCATGAATGCTCAAAATCCCTCTTCTATGTCCACTTCCCAAGAATGAGCTTCGTACTACCCAAAGGTTAGCTTCGCCGTGTGCTCACAATAGGTTCTATGCATTTTTTTTGACGTGAAAACGTCTTATAATTTGATGAAGCCGGCTGCACGCACGAAAAAACATGACTCATGCGGCGTTACCTCTCTCTGAGGCGTTCCATTTAACGCTTGTAGTGCAAGCGAGAGCTCGAAACGAACGACAAAGAGGCATAATCGGCCTACGCGTTCGGCAGCGTTCGACATCTGTCTCTCTCCTACTTGAGTGAGCGATGCGTCCGCGTGGACAGCTGTATGACGTTGTCACGTTCAACTATCGTCAGTAAACCGACTTTACAGACAAACGGTTTTTTTCTTTATTATAGATAGCTAAATATTTGGCTGCCATCACACCTGATGGAAAGTGAGGATGCAGCCTAAGATCGAGCATGCTTAGCCGTCCAACTGTTCACTCTTGTCTTAAAAAATCCTAAAATAAAAGTTCCAAAATTACTGACGCCGGTAAAGAATACCATTCCTTGGCAGTTCGTATTATTATAGGCATTCAAATTATGTTCAATCTAGACTTAATAGTTATTATCACTGCCATTTTTATTAATATTTTCTTCAATTTTAAAAGCACCAATAATTATTTTCCAAGGTACGGGTTTACAATGGCAGGTAATATTGAAACAAAACCAATCTTGACGGATTTCCTGCGGGAGGGCTGCCTATGCCCTTGTTTGATCATCTCGAGTAAATAGTGCCTTTGTACATGCACGTGGTCGCATGTGTCATGACATGGTCGATGGACACAGCGTTTACAGAAATAAATAAATATTGTGAACAATCCATACACCACTAACTAGCACCAAACAAAGCAGAGCTTGTACTATGGCAACCTCGTAAAAAATATATTTTTTGAATACTTGCTTATACTTATCTAATACAATATAATACTCAAACAGAGGACATCTACGTTCACTTCACAAATACATATTTTTCTCGATGAGGATCGAACCCACGCCCTCCACGAGGCAGAGCTGCCACCAACTGAGCGGTGAAGGCTGTCAAATGAATTCGTTTTCAATCATTAGCGCCTAGATTGGCCTCATATATAGACGTCAATTACTGGCACGTGAGGCTGAACATCTGTATGCCTCAAGTAGATGGACGCAGGGATGTGCATCGTAGGGCACGTTTCTGACGTGCGTGACCTACAAGGCAAGGCTTTGTAGGCGATGGTTACCACTTAACATCAGGTGGGCCATATGCTTGTTCCATCAGCTAGTAGTATAAAAAAACACGTTTCAAAATAAGCCTTGTGTTCTACTGAATTACTTACAATATTGACTTTAACGACTCTGCCTTTTAGTCTGGCGTCGTGTATATGTATGAGGTACTAGTCCGTGTATATTGGACTTCATATCCGTACTGATTCATTTGTGGGGTAGGTAACAATCTTATCGTTATTACAAATTCAGAGTTTAATTTTCTAAAGTCTTTTGGAAAGTCTTCACTCTTTGTGTTAAATTCATAAAGCACAACCTTCTTCTTCCTGGCCTTATCCCACTTTGTGTGGGGTCAGCACAACATGTCTTCCTCTTGTCAGCCGTCATCTCTGCATTCAGTCCCCTCATATCCATGTCATCTTTCACTCAGTTCATCCATGTTTTCTTTGGTCTACCTCTGCTCACATATCCATCCACATCCTAGTTACTCTCCTAGTCACATGACGCTGCTGAGCTCCTACTGAGCATGTTTCAGGGTGTTACTCCTCTGTAGATAAAGGAGGTAGAAGTAAAGTGAAAATACAGCATGAGTCTCTAAAAAGTCGTCTTATTTTGGATGATTTTAATATTTTTTTATCGTTGTATTTACTCAATAAAAAAAATCACGAAAGGAAACATAAAAGGAGATATAAATTTGCAAAGTTGATATTGTTTATTTTTTTGGTTTAAGTAAGTAAAGTAAACAGGCCTTTGCATCTATTGTAGATGATTTATATAGCGTCAGGGGCAACTGGTGATTACTCATGCCCCTACTTACGGGACGCTATAGTGCCTGGGACAGAATTTTTAGATGGGATAGGCTTGCCCAGCACCTATACCATCCTGACAGCTTAGTCGGCCTAATCCAATTTATTTCAATTGGTTTACACCAATAGAAATAAATGGCCGTTTTTATCGTAAAAAAACTAAAGAATTTAATTTTTATAAACTAAAAATCACAAATCCGTGCGTGTTTTGCCAGGCGCAGTATTTTTGAGGAGCGGTGGGTTGCATACGAACGAAACTCTCAAAACGACCTTTATAAAATGTTCAACTATACCTATAGGTACCAAACGACCTCTTTATTTGTCTTGGGTACCGTTTAGATATTAATCTTGACCCTTTGCTCCTCTGGAATCATTATTATAATCGGTTTTAATTGACTTTTTAGCCCGCGGGCTAGAGATTCATTGTACAGTAGGCCTACCACAAGCTCTGTCTGGCTCTGTTTCTGGTTTTGAGTTTGTGTGAGTGCTCACCAGTGTATTATAATGTGTGTGTGACGTTTCGACGTAGGATTTTTTTAGACAGCACTCACACAGACTCAAAACCAGAGCCAGACAGAGCATGTGGTAGGCCTACAGAGGTAGATATGTCAGTTTGCGGGGTAAGGCAGGTATAGGTAAATAACGTATTGTAGTTTTAGGTAATAACTTTTATACGGTCTGGAGCTTATTACGTCGGTTCAAAATCAACATAGCTTCGGTTAACACGTTTACTGCGCCATCATTTTCAAATAACTTTCAGCTGGTGCTTTGGAGACCTAAAAGATCTCGAAACTAACCTACCCTTTGGTGCGTTTGAGATCTAATCAGTCTCCTAAAAATACAGTTTTGAAAATAATTTATATCTTCCAAAATAGTACATTGTTACCTGAGTGTTGAAAGTCACGTTTTTTGAGTCCCGAGACGGGTTTGGCGCCAGAGCGTCAGCGAGGGCGCCAATGGAGCTTGAGGGACTCAAAAGACTTTCACCCGAGGTAAACACTGTGCTTTTCATTACGAATACAAGGAAAGTAAAAATAAAAACATGAAAGAAAAATTAGTGAAAATGAAGATTGAATTGCCGCCTTCCCGGTTTTTTTTTTTCTTTTTCTCTGGCGGGCCTTCGGCTTTGGCTCGCCAGCATTATTCAGCCATTATTTTCATTTTCATAATTTAAATCTATGTTATTTTAAATAAATAGTTGAAGCTATACACTAATCAAGTAATTTAGAAGATATATTATTTATTTAATACTATCTTTATGTTATTTAAATTTAAATATTACATTGCGCTCTAATTGGACTTTTTAAACTTCTTACCGTTGTAATGGGTTTCCAACCTACTTGCTGAATAAAAAGTTGGAATTTGGTTGAACAACCTCCTTGTAGTTAGAAAGACTTTAGAAAGTTGGAACATGGTTGAATAAAATAGAACTTGTTTTTTTTATAATTTGACAGCTGTCAGTAGAAAGCGATTCTCCCTAGGGCTGAAAGTTTTACTTTCAATTAGGCCCCTCAGGCAACTTCATACCTACTTTCAGAGTATGAGTAATGAAAACCCAATGACATAATATTTTTCATTACTCATACTCTGAAAGTAGGTCTGAAGTTGCCTGAGGGGCCTAATAGAAAGTAAAACTTTCAGCCCTAGGGAGAATCGCTTTCTACTGACAGCTGTCAAATTATAAAAAAAAACAAGTTCTATTATATTCAACCATGTTCCAACTTTCTAAACTGCAAGGAGGTTGAACCAAATTCCAACTTTTTATTCAGCAAGTAGGTTGGAATCCCATTACAACGGTAAGAAGTTTAAAAAGTCTAATTAGAGCGCAATGTAAAATTTAAATTTAAATAACATAATGATAGTATTAAATAAATAATATATCTTCTAAATTACTTGATTTATATATAGCTTCAACTATTTCTTTAAAATAATATAGATTTGAGCAAACAATTTACCATTTTTTAAATTATGAAAATGAAAATAATGGCTGAATAATGCTGGCGAACCGAAGCCGAATCCCGCCAGAGAAAAAGAAAAAAAAAAACCGGGAAGGCGGCAATTCAATCTTCATTTTCACTAATTTTTCTTTCATGTTTTTATTTTTACTTTCCTTGTATTCGTAATGAAAAGCACAGTGTTTACCTCGGATGAAAGTCTTTTAAGTCCCTCAAGCTCCATTGGCGCCCTCGCTAACGCTCTGGCGCCAAACCCGTCTCGGGACTCAAAAAACGTGACTTTCAACACTCGGGTAACAATGTACTATTTAAGTTTTTGTGGGTCAAGAGAGGCTATTGCTCTACATTTTGCTAGGTTCGCACGCAGTTATGACATTAGAATAAACTACAAATACCAAAACAAAATTAGGTATCGATTGTATCTCTTACCGCAACCGAAGATAGTTCAATATGTGTAGTAAAGTAGTGATGGGAATAAAATCTCGACGATTGAAAAAGTTTTATTAAAAGTGATTTTCATTCAAACATGGTAAGCACATTGATTATTTGTATTGCGCGACAATGGTAATAATTCTTTTGGCTTTTTTAGAAGCGTCAATGCTGTTGAATGTACGTCGTAATTTTTAGTAACAACCCACGCAACGTCTTTTTTTGTTGCCACGTTGGAAAACATAGTGTACATCTTCCTTCGGGAAATTCTGTATTAAAATGCATTATTTATATAAAAAGCATGCACCCACATCACGAATAAATACAATGGAGTCTAATTTTATTAGTTTTTCTAATAGTGAAAAGTTATTCGAGTGTCTTATATGTATTTTTGATCTTATGCTGTTGTTGCTTTAAAATAATATATTATGGTGGTATTAAATTGATGAACGTGTTAAAATAATATCAAACAAGGTAGATTCTATGAATTCACAGTCCCATATAACAAATGGGAGCTACCGATAGTTACGTCACAAATTAAGCGCAAAATGGGAAGCGCTATGTTATAAATATTGCACAGACGCAGCGTTAATATTTTTTATTGATTTTATATTTATTTCTTTTTTGGAAGTAGTTGACTGTAACATCAACACTGTAGATGGAGCCACGGTCGCGTTAGTGCCGTATTAACAGTCCATAAGAGTTATTCTTCGAGTGTGATTAAGATTCGATGGTACAGCGAACAGCGCAGCCCCGTACCAAGGGGAAGGTCGCGGGTTCAAATCCCGCTTGGCTCTCAACTTTTGGGTCAATATAAATATCTTTGAGACAACGTTTAGTTAAATATCAAAACAAAACAAGATAGCCCATATCTCAAAAAGAATAAAATAAGTAGACCAAAAATAATTCTTCTTGTTCTTCTGATCGTGGATGGTTCTTCTGAACTAAGTGTGATGAAAGGATTTTAAGTGTGCCCCAAAGAGGGTTCTATCGTGCACTTGACACATATTTTTGAACTTTTTAGGTTCTGTGACATGCTGGTTTCCTCACGATGTTTTCCTTCACCGTTTCAGAGCACTGGCATTGTGTACATAAGTTTGGGCAGAAAAACTTACACGACTGGATTTGAATCCACGACCTTAGGATCGTGGGTTCATATTTTAGGGTAGGAGGCAACGCAACAACAGCACCCATAATGTTGTTGGTGTCTAGGGTGACGGTGACCGCTTACTATCAGGTGGACCGTAAGCTCGTTTGTCTATTTTACATAAAAATAAAATAATTATAGAGTCTGTTCAGAAAGAGAACCGTCGTGGGATTGGAGGGCGCTGCTGTGCTTAATCACCTTTTTTGTTTAGTGGGCAGTACAATAGCGCGTCTGTTGCGTTTTGATCCTATCACAACTAGTGTACTATTCCTTTATTTAATTTTTATGATCCAAATGCTGACCGAAAGAAAGGGATGAGCTGCCATATAAAAATCGAAACTTTAGTTCTCAATTTGGCCACGACGGTTCTCTTTCTGAACAGACTCTAGCTAACAAATTAACATTGTTGTTTCAGTTTACGAAAGCGAATCTTCTCAAATTCACGAAGGTTTATTAGATGTTCGTTTTAAAAATCCCCAACAGACCCTGTGGCCTCGAAGGGATGGATATCAAGTTACAACAATGTCGCTGGCACTAAAGTTACATTACCGTAACAGCCAATTTGGCCAATAGGTGTTAGCTTGAATTTCGAACCATCGGAATTGTTGCCAATGTGCTCTAATTCGACAATTTACCCTTGTTTCGGGAAGTTTACTAAGTTTAGATGGAGTGAGATTATAGGACCCTGTAGGAAGACTGAGAATGAGGACTCAGGTCTTCAACAAGTGAACTTCATAAAACTTGACAAACAGTCAAGACCAAAATAACGTATTTTGATGAAATTTCTATGAGACCAATCTAAAAGGATAAATCTAAACCTTAATTTTAAGATGAAAAAATATTTTTTCAAATGACGAAATTATGCTATAACAAACATTAAAAAAATACAAAAATACCTCCTCTTTTTAACCGACTTCCAAAAAGGAGGAGGTTCTATGTTCGGCTGTATGTATTTTTTTTTTTTATGTATGTTCATCGAATTCTCCGTCAATTGTGAACCGATTTTGAAAATTATTTTTTGTTTGATTAAGTGAAACAATGACCATATTTTATCTATTTAATGTTGAAATCGGCATGCATAAAATATAGTCATTGTTTTACTTAACATCGACTTCAAACTAAATCTGTTTGCTATTCTTATTTTTCACTTTTTAGTGCAAGTATTTTTTGAAGTCGGTTATATATTTTTTTTTGAATTTTTTTTATTTATTTGAAGTCGGTTAAAAATGCATCTAATAGTACTTATGTTACAATATCGGCTTAGAAAGATCTTATAGATAATCCAAAAAAAGCCACAAATTCTCAAACATTTTTGTTTCTAAAACCAATTTAGTAACCTATTTACCTATTTTGTTTAACAAGAAAATTAAACTAAATGTTATTACCGGTCCACAGCTTCCATAAAGGTTAATTAATGAAATATTAAAACTCATTTCGCCTTTGTATAAACGAAGAACTAAAGTGATAATATTTTCGTATAATACAGTTAAAATTCAGTGTGCCATTTTGTGCCGGGTTACACAGTTTGGGTATTTTATATTCTTGCGGCAGTATTTTTATTTTTTAGAAGCATTAGACTCTTCAGACTTAGCCTATTTGATGAGTGACCGCGCATGTAAATGCGAGCTCAACTTTGCAGTTCCTAGAGTTTCCCAAAAACTCCTTTGATTGGAGTTTTTTTTTATACAACAAAGTAGACAAACAAGCATACAGGCCACCTGATGGGAAGCGGTTACCGTAGCCTATGGACGCCTGCAATACCAGAGGCATCACAAGCACGTAGCCGACCCTTAAAAACTTTTAAAACGCCCTTTTTGGAGAACCCCATGCCCATAAAACTTTTTTTTAAGCTTGGACATGGTTTCCCTAGGGACAACCATACACCCTGCTGAGGTTTTTTAAGGACTGTGTCCCTAGGGAAAACCTCAGCAGGGAGATTCCACAGCCTGAGTGTTCGCGGGAGGAAGTTCCTCTGAAATCGAACGGTTTTTCTTTCTTACTATGTGTGGATAAAAAAACGATTTTATTAATGTAACCGACGACGTTTACCGCGCGCGGGAAATCTGTGGATGGAGAGAGCTTAGATACGTTCGTCTCTAGAAATGTATAAAGAAGGCCATCAGTGAACTTGGACAGTGGATGATGAAAAAGAAAACAAAAGGATTATGATGAGTATGAAAAAAAAACGAAATAGCCTCATAACTTTAATCCAAGGCACGATAGACATTTCACTACTTTGTTTAAATAAAACTGTTACTTAAAATTTCGTCGACAATTAGTTTAGCGAAGCGTTCCTATAGAGTGGCCCGGGGCTTGCCAGACATTTCACGGCAAATAACTTACTTAATCTGGTATTCACAAGATAATTACATGGCTTAAGAACATTTTAAGAATGTAAGGCCTAATATCGGTATAAAAGTCCTCCCCTTGCCTTGTAAAAGACCTTGCAAACTGACTTTTATTTACAGTCTTTTCAATTCTTTTATGTTGTTCTTTCTTTAAAAAAAAATGTATTCAAGTATTATATCAGCTATCTGGTTCCCATATTACAAGCTCTGCTTAGTTTGGGGCTGAGTAGTGTTGTGTGAATTGTCCACAATATTTATTTATTTATTTATTTATTCCGTACTGAATCCATGTTAAACTTTGTCATTTTTTTCCAATTTTGAAGTAACAAAAAAGTTGCATAAAAATGTTGCAAAATTGAATGTAAGATCGGATAGAGGTTAAGTTAATATAGTATAATATTGAAGTTTTTTTTTATTATAAAATCATAAAAAAGAACTTCAAGACTTGGTCAACCAGAAATAAATTTATAAGTATGAAAAACTGCCTTCATAGCCAAACTATGCTAAACCGATTTTAAAGAAATTTCTATGGGACCAATCTGAAATAGTTACCATCTATAAGAGCATAAATTACGAGATTATGCGATAACGAACAAAAATAATTCCACCGAAATGGAACCTCCTTAATTATTTGAAGTTGGTTTATAAATCAAACCAAGTTTACCAGAAATTAATAAAAAATTAAGGACAGAATCTACCGAAGTTGAATCATCTAACAACTGCATTATTAGTACTACATTATTATTAATAAGAAGTTTTTCAAAATTAACCATACTTCAAGCGAATAAATACATTTCATTTCATTTAATTTCTGCATATGGAAAGTGATTTCCTTTACAGGTGTATGGCACAAACATTTATCAGGTTAAAAAAAAGCGCTCACACACGACTGTACCGGGTGTAACTGGCGAGAGATTATTTTTTTTTTTTTTTTTTTTTTTATGTAACTAGCTGATGGAACAAGCATATGGCCCACCTGATGTAAAGTGGTAACCATCGCCTATAACAAAGCAATGCCTCGCAGGTCACGCACGTCAGGAACGCGCCCTACGATGCACTGCCCTGCGTCCATCAACTGGAGGCATACAGATATTCAGCCTCACGTGCCAGTAATTACACCGGCACCCACACCCTTCAAACTGAAACACAGCAATGCTGCTTCGCGGCATTGCTACAATATTATTATTAATATTATTATTATTATTATTGATTATTGTAACATTCGGCTACAACTTGTTGAGCTGAAGTTTATGATAATCCACCTCGAAAGCCTACGAATTTACGTAAGTTTTATATAAAAAAGGAAAAAGTTCGATGACGTAAAAGTTTTAGAACAAAGTTTGTGTAGTTGAAACAAAGTATTAAGTTAAATGTAAATGGTTCAACGGAAGAACTAATAAACTACGGACTTCGTTAAATTGTAGTTTTAATTATGTTCACGCAGAATTTTTGTAAATAAGGACTACGACAAACGTAAACAGCAAAAACTCAAATATAATGAAATATGTTCGCTTATTTCATTAAGTATTATTCAACACGTAAATTTAAATAACCATCGGTGCGAAAGTTTAGATTAATGTATGTTTTTGACCATGACCATGTTTTTGACCTCTAAACACTGAACCGATATGGATAAAATTCAGAATACAAATAGTTCGTAACTTAGATTATTTTCAACTTTTATAAACAGAGAGGGCCAGAAAAAATTACGAGTCCAAAAGGAACAACTTTAAAAATTCCTGTTAATAATAAAAAATACAGTTCAAATAACACGAATAAACCAAGAGCGATCGATAGAATTTAAAAGAGTTAAAAAACTTACCTTAGAGCCATTTTTTTGTTGGATGAAGTTGGTTGGTAGCTGGTACGATGTCAACGCTGCTACGAGCTTGGTGGTTGTGGCTGCTAGGGCGCTACGCCGCGCTTATATCCTGGGCGGCGCCCACAACACCGCCCCACGCCCGCCCTATGCAACATTGAAACTAATTGTTATTTTTTCAGCAAACTATTCCTTCTAACCGGATGTACTTTGGCTTTTGGGTTCGGGACTTTCTGGTACGTAAGGAATTTGTTTGTTTATTGGTTTTTCTGGTAACTTGAGTTTAGTTTAAGTTGATCAAATTATTAACAGATTTTTTTTGATCGTTTGTAACGGTCTGCAGATAGCAAAATTGTTTCTTGTGAATTTTGTACATTTTGAAAATATTTGTTTAAGGTTGTTCGATTCCGATACAAACTGAATTTACACAACTATGGGCAAAAAAAGTATAAATGTACACTGAAATAGCTGTAATAGAATTTTACAGTGGTCTTTATTGCCGGCCAGTTATATAAAGTTGGAGAAAACTGTAGGATAACAGAAATATTAATAAAAAACCAAAAAAGTAATTTTTTCGTCATTCTTTCTAACGGGTACTAGCTTTTAGCATAGAGTCAATTTTGTACATCACTGTTTCAAAATAGACGTAAAAGTCTGTTAGTTTTTTTTCTGAAGCCCCGACTGCCACGACCAACGGCTGACACTCCAACTTTATATAACTGGCCGGTAATAAGGACCACTGTAAAAGCCTATTACAGCTATTTCAGTGTACATTAATACTTTATTCGGCCATAGTTGTGTAAATTAAGTTTATATGGAAATCGTACCCCCAAATATATTTTCATGTTTGAGCCGTAGTTTTTTATTTTATTTAATAAGTAGTCTCTAGGACCTAGAGACTACTAATTAAATAAAATAAAAAACTACACCTACGTCGACCTAGAGTCTAGGTACTGTAGGAATAGTACAGTCTTGCAAGAATTATACTGGTTTCGTAAAAAAAGGCTTTTCACTGGAAACCTTCTCTTAAAAAAATATTGCTCTAATATTGTGACTATTAACTCAGTGTGCTACAATCAAAATGTCGTTCGAAAGATATTTTGGTAATTATTTGATCGTCCTCTTTATTGATACGAGAAAAACAAATAAAGTATTTTACAAAATAATTTATACAATACGACATATTGGTAACAGCATTGTCTTCCAAGCAACCTTTGGATGGACATGACTAGATTGTTATATTATTTATGAAAAGTAATTTAGTTGTCTAAGTGAAGATGAAACATAGGACGCGCACCCTATGATGGACCGATGACATTGCTAAGATCGTGGGAAACCGGTGGATTGAGAGGGTTCGGAGCCGTTCTTCCTGGAAACGGTCTATGTCCAGCAGTGGACTTCTTTAGGCTGATGTAAATTGAGAGGGTTCAGAGCCGTTTTTCCTGGAAATGTGTGGAGGCCTATGTCCAGTGGACTTCTATAAGCTAATGGTGTTTTTTTTACACAAATAACTGATGTTTGTGTATTTATTTAAGTTTGTTTTTTATAATATGTTGATTATATAATATATAATTATGATTTTAGATTTCAATGGAATTTAATTTATTTTGGACAATTACATGATCGGAAACGTATTATATGAGGTTTTTTTTAGTGGATTGAAAAAAGACTTGAAAAGGGAAGTGTGGAGGATTTATTGCCTAGCAGTTTTACTGAATAGGTGAAAGAAAACCGCTATTTTTAGTTAAAACATTGACTCTCTCTAGGATCAAATAGATCAATGTATCCAAAAATAGATTGTAATAAAGGTAAGTTCACACCTACTGATGAAGACAAACTACCTAGATCTACATAGCTTTTTAGTATTTTATTACTTAGCGGTTTGGCTACGACTAGGTACTACCCTTATGCTATTGGTTTTTGAGTGATCGCTTGTGGTAATCTCAGCGGAGTATTTCTATTTCGGAAAGTCTGTAACTTTATTGTTTTTTTTTAGGCCTTAAGAGGGAATCACACCTGCGACTCTCCATACAAACGTAGTCCCCTATTTCCTCCCTGAATAATGCCTCTAGAGTAACCATTTTGTCTCATAAAATCCAGATCTGCTATATACGTGCTCGTATGTTTTCCTTTTTTTCAGAAACTTTATTGATAAAGAAAATATGACCCTCATATGATTTATATGAAATATGAATTGGAGGTGGTATATAGCAGATCTGGATTTTATGAGACAAAATGGTTACTCTAGAGGCATTATCCAGGGACGAAATATGGGACTACGTTTGTATGGAGAGTCGCCTGTGTGATTCCCTCTTAATGCTGCCAAAAACTCGGCTATTTCAAAGTTGCTTAACAAAATTAAACCTTGCACACATGCAGCGTTCTGCGGTGGCGATTAGTGAAAAGCTGTAAGATATTGCTGTTATTTCCACTAATCGCCGCAGAACGCTTAGATGTGCGCAAGTCTACAGACAGGTATTTTTATAGGATTTCTTACTGATTCCTTCTTCTTCCTGTCAACCCATATATGAAATAGGAACTAAGGTACTTCATTTTAATAATTTTGTACAATATTTACATACTCTTCCCTCCTGTCGGCAGATCAAAGAAGTTATTTACTTTTTTAATCATGCTATTAGGGTACCGTACGTAGTCTACGTACGTACGTCCTTTAAAAACATTTGCTTTAAAACGCAGTTAAATCGCGGGTATTTGTAAAAACAAGCTTATATAAGTACTTACGAGTAATTATGCCTAGTATTTTTACAGAATTTATACAGGGACAAAAGTCCACCTAATCATAAGTAGTAACCAATGGTCATGGGTATCAGGAACGTGCCTTACGATGCACTGCCCCGAGTCTATCAACTCGAGGCACTCAAATGTCAGTAACTGATGGAGATATTTTTTTTGATAACCAACTTTTTTCTTAATTCTTTATTGCACAGGAAAAGAACAGAAATAGAGGACATGTACAAAGGCGAGCTTAACCCTGAATAGAGTTTTCTTACAGCAAACCTTTTTTTGGTTGTGAAAAGCGAAAACATTAGCAGTGTAAGTTTCTGCATACAAAACTAGAACTAATTACGTTTTGTTTGATGTCGTACAAACTATGGAATTATGAATATTCACACTCTCTGTCCATCGGCTCTCAAAGTTTTAGCGGGTTCCGTAAAGAGCTGCGGTTTAAGCATAATACATTTTTTTTTATAGTCTTATTTATTTTATATATTATTTTTTACTCATATTTACCGAGGGATCAGAGAGAGAGAGTAAACAGTCGGTAAGCTATCTGATTTTCACTATTACAAGAATCTTATAAAATAAGTTGTTTGAAAAGGAATAAGTAATTAAAAAAAAACTGCAGATCGAGCAAGGCAAGGTTGCATAGTAGAGATCGCTGTTAGCAATGAGGCCACCTATTGTAAGTATTTTAAAGCTAAGAACTTTAAACTTTTTACAGTTTTTGCTGTTTTTAGCATGGTAAGTAATCAATAAACAGTTATCTATCTTAGTTAGTTTGAGAAACCCTGGAAAATAAGTTTAATAAGCAAGCAGATCTTATGCATATTAAATGCACAAGTTTCCAACTCGTTTAGAATTTGTCGCCGCGATCATTCGTCAAAACTTACGTAATTAACCAACAATTGTTGAGCAATCCACTAAACTAAGTTTTAGTACTACTTGTAGGTACTCTAGCTTCTACTCAAAAGTCGAAAAGAGCTCGTAGAACCGCGGGGGCAAAGGTTCTCAAATGGCAATTACAAACGACGGACAGACTGTTTAAACTGTTTAAAACACTCATTAAAATTAAAGTACGCGACAATCAAATTACTCTTTTCTCTCTACTGGCGGGCTAGTGGTAGCGGCCCTGCTGACCGATCCTAAGGTTGTGGGTTCAAATCCAAATCATCAAATCGTGTACCAATGATTTTTTCTGCCAAAAATGTATGAACACAATGCCAGTGCTCTCAAACGGCGAAGGAAAAAATCGTGAGGAAACCTTAAAAGTTCGAAAATATGTGTCAAGTGCACGAAAGGAGCCTCTTTGAGGCGTACTTAAAATCCTTTCACCACACTTGGTTCGAAAAAAACCAATGACACGATAGGAAGGTTTATTTATTTATTCCAATCGCGGCACACGCAGATTTATTTATTTAAAATATTGATAGAGTGCAATAGTGTTCTGAAATGAGATGGAAAAACTACTGGTTCCATGATAGCTTGCTTCATGATCCAGAAAAACTATCCTAAATATTCAAAAGAGTGACATATGAGTATATTTTATTCATAGCTTCTACATGTGCGGTCATGTTTAAAAATTGTTTGACCTTTTAACATAACCAACATTTGAATAAATCACTTGGCTTATGTCCTGCGCACATCTAAGCGTTCTGCGGTGGCGATCAGTGAAACGCTGTCAAATATCACTGCCATATTTGACAGCGTTTTACTGATCGCTATCGCAGAAAGCTTAGGCTTACGCATTAATTTAAATACTACAATTCTTGGTAGGAAAATAACGATTGAATCCCCAAGCATCTATTTTATCTAAAAGTTTTATTTCACAAGTTGGATTTCATACTCGGAAAAGCTTTCCCCTTACGAGTAGAAAGAAGGTGAGGAAAATGTATCTCAACAAATTCTCAGATATTATTACATATTATTACTATTTGTGGAACGCGAGAAAACTCTGAAGTACTCAGAATCTGTATCAAAATACATAAATTACAATCCATAAAGATTGTTCAGCGATAATACATAAAAACTAAAGGTTAGAGAGAAGTAGAAAATAAGACAGTTTTTGGCCTCTACGAAATTGGCTACGTCGTAGCACGCTCTCGTAGCAATATTTATATTTAGTTTGAATTTAGTTTTGAATAAGTTGAACAATTACACAGAGTGTAGTAAAATAGTAAGGGGCTTTACAAATCCAAATACATTATTTGGTAAAAACAAAATGTAAAACAATGAGTACTGACTGCAAAAGTACATATAAAACTGTGTCGCACGGCCAGTATAAGTTCCTCTTGGCAGGTGACATCCAAATAAAAACATGGTAGGTAGAAATATTTAAAGTTCAAAAGGAAATAAATAAATTGCTAACGTATTTTGCAAAAGAGAACGGTGTGTTTATGTAGATTGTGTAGTGGTGTTTGAGTGTGGTTATAGATAGACAAATAACAAATACTAACTTGGGCACAGTTTTGGCATGCTCCAAACATATCTAACATCTGACCGTGCCCCTGTCTACTCTTTTTAGAAAACCCCAAGATCTTTAATAATTTACATGTATTCGTAATAGGTCTTTAACCTGCCATTATTGCGAATGCTGTGAATGCCTGTAATTGGCACACATTTGATAAAATAATTGATCAATAAGGTATCTTAAAAATAGGTTTACTATGTGTGCTGTTGGTTTTGCCTAATAAATAATAATAATAATAATTGTAAATTATAGTAGACATTTTTGCGGCAGCTTATATCAATACAAGAATACATTTTATGTATTCTGATACCATTAATCAAATACATTTGCCGATGAATGTTATTAAAAATTCTTTGAGTCTTCGCGCCGTGAAGTATGTTTGAAATCTATCGATAGGTAAAATGAGTTTGTGTCGAAGTGATACGCACATTTTACTTGGATTCTTGTAGGAAGCAGCGTATGGTATTTGTGAAGGTATTTGTTTATTTCCGTCTTCTTCTTCTTATTATGTCACTGATTCTTTCGAACCAAGTGTGGTGAAAGGATTTCAAGTGTGCCTCAGAGAGGCTCTTTTCCTCCTCTCTGCTGTGTGATGCTACTTGTAGGTGCGTATTACAGACCTTTTCTGTGAGGTAGACTTTAGGCCTGACCATCTACTTTATTTTTGTTTTTATTTTTCCTTGTAATTTTAGTTTTAATTATTTGTGTGTGTGCTCATGTTTTGTTACGCAAATAAACTTTTATCTATCTTCTTTGTACTATAAGAAAATAAATGATTTCGTTAATGCTGGTTATAAGATATTAAATTTATTTCAATTCAGTAGGTAATGTACCTGTAATAAGTGATTTTATCAATGGAACACTTCATCTGAAGCACACTCAATTAGCGCTAACACTTTATCTAATGGAATAATGAAGGCTCTGATAAGTGTGATGGCTGATTTCCGTGGTTGCATTACATTATCTAAAATAAATAATTAAAATCAACGCATAGTCGGAAGCACAGTAATAAAATCGGTTGTTTGTAAAGTCGATTTACTGACGATAGTTGAACGTGACA